>OU342544.1:15000-2415000 GCA_910589475.2 Bembecia ichneumoniformis | reverse complement strand
TCCGTGCGATGTGGGGAGCATTCGCTAGTATATAATAAAAAGAAGAATTTTATGTCGCCTCGGATTTTTATTCGTTATTTATTTAACTAAATGGTTAGGTAAAGTTAACTAAATTAATTAATGTTGGGTTCCGGCCCAACAGTGGCGTGTAATGAAATTATTTATAGGTACATATAATAAAATCGTGTCTTTACATTAAATATTTTTTCAAAAAAACAATTTGTACCTACATGTTACCGAAAAAACATACATATAACATTTGCACATATGTTACCTACTTATGTTACCGAGGTAAAAAAAAACTTTTTTTAGAATTATGGTCTGTTTGTCTGTGCGCTTTGTGCACGCTAATCTCAGAAACGGCTTAACCGGTTTGAATGCGGTTTTCACTGTTGTATTGTAGCAGCAACTTTGTTTCATTCCAATCGATTTACAAACAAAAAAGTTATACGCTATATCAAATACCACTACGCGTACGAAGTTACGAGCCAAGATAGTAATGTAATATGTTTAAAAATACAAAAATACTAGTTTACAAATATCTACTTATAGTCAGAAATTATATAGATAATGTATATAATTTTTTCCTAGGTTCATAATAATTTCAGAAATTCAGCGTTTTCTACTTTTGATAATCCCATGAAATAGTATACTTACTAAAGCAGCAGGAAAGCAGTGGACGTCTGTCGGCTGGTATGATGGCTGGATGAAGCAATTTCATATAAAAATACCTCGAAAATTAACTACTATTAAAATATTAAAGTTGATCTGTTTGTTCAGTCAAAGTGGCCATGCAAATATCTATAGAACTTCGCCCTCCCTCTAAAAACGCATCTGTTATCCTGTTTTTGTGTTAAACATACCCTATCTTGCATAACTAATAGTAAAGATTTTAGACACACCTCTATTAGGTAACTACATAGGTAAAACATCGATAAAATACTATACTTAACCAGTAGATAAAATAATAATTAGATAAATGTTACTAATTACTTAGATAAAATATAAACTTAAGTAATATTTTATCTATGGTAAAACTTATTTCTATTACCAGAAAATACTCGTACGTCCTTTCCGAAACAGGAAACGTAGGTAGTCTTTTAGTGATAGGAATTGACAAAAGGATCTCTTCTGATATATTTCTTCTGATTTGATCTGATATATATTCTTCTTCTGATATACTAACTCTTGTCCGCGACTTCGTCCGCGGTTCTTTTTTTTAAGGTTTGAAAAATAAATAAAAAACAAGGCCTAATCTATATATACTAATAATATTATAAAGCTGAAGAGTTTGTTTGTTTGTTTGAACGCGCCAATCTCAGGAACTACTGGTTCGAATTGTAAAATTCTTTTTGTTTCGAATAGTCCATTTATCGAGGAAGGCTATAGGCTATAATAACATCACGGTACGATAAATACCTATATAAGCAGTGCCCAGTACCGCGCGCCCCATGCGCACGCCGCTACCGTATGGGCCGCAGCGAAGCGTGCCCGAGTTCAACTAGTAAAATAGATGTATTATACCTAATCAATCTTTATTGATCATAAGTTTCTGTCGGCTATTGATTTTTTTAAATTTATAAATGATCCCTCGGAAACAATACTTTTTCTGGATGAAAGGTATACCCATGTCCTCTCCCATACCTCTGACGACGTGAATTTTTAAGATCGGCAGACAGACTGACAGTCCACTTGATAGTAGGTGGCTACCGTCGCCTATAACACAAGAAACGCCATAAGTGCTGCAAGTACGCTGCCGACTACAGTATGATTAATTAAGGATAGGGGATTGGGAAGGGATAGGGAAATGGGCTCTACCTATGTGTATGGGATATACCTATGCAAAATTTCATGATGATCGGTTGAGCAGTTAAGGCGTGAAACCATGATATATATACAAACAAACATAACTCATTATAAAATTAGTTGGGATGATAATAAGTCTAAATGATAAATTTATTTAGTACCTAGTTAACAAACGGAATACAAAGGACATCGTTCAAAACTAGGCCATTTTTTTTTTAATTCTAACAAACACTTTGGAAGTTTTAGTAATAAAATTCTTTATTAATTTCAATGATTTCCTTTGAATATTTCAGATTTTGTAAATTTAAAATTTAAAAACTTATTACTTTATTTGGGACTAATGATTTCAAACTTAAATATCTATGAAACTCCAAACCAAATTACAAGATATGTTCCCAGTAAAATCTATAAATTCTTCTTACCTAATGGTAAAAGTTTCAACCATTAAATCGAAAATACCATACACTAATATGGTACCCGAGCTCCATACAAAACTGATTGATCTCCTTTACCTATTACATTTATTTAATAGACATTATTTGCGAAAGATTTATAGAAAACTATATATAAAGTGAATGCAGCTTTTCCACGACAAGGGTCAGAGAGGATTGCACAAAAGTTGCAATTTTTCGTGTAAAGCCCGTTGTAGACGAGATACAGGCCGATGTTAATCCCGGAGAGAGCTTTGTCGACGCCAAAATGTGGAAATAATCCTGTTAGAAACGTTACAGACAGACGCACACACTGTGACAGGATCATTTGTTATAGTACAGACTAATACAACATCTTTGGTTATAGTTTGCTTATTCGCAACACAAAGTAATCATTTTTTTTTAAATAGTGACAGAGCATAAACTGGGCAGACAAGTCTGGCGACAGTAACCACCGTCTTACAGAAACCACCGTGAAATAATGCTGTTTTGTTTCGGTGAGTGAATAAAGGATGCCAGAGCCTATTTCTACTTTTAGTGACTGTGGCGTTTCTTGTTAGTGGGCAACGGGAACCATCTACCGTTGCCCACTAAAAATGAAATCGAGTCCAACTTCTGAAATGAAAAAGTCTACAATTGCAGGTACACAAAACTCTTTATAATATACTAATATTATAAAGAGAAAAGAATTGCATGTAGGTATGTATTGTATGTTTGTAATGAATAAACTCAAAGACTACTAGACCAATTTAAAACATTCTTTCACCTATAGAAATCTATATTATCAGCGAGTAACATAAACTACTCACTCTCCCCCCATCTCCCCCTTTACCCCCTTTAATGTATGTTTGTAATCAATAAACACAAAGACTACTAGACCGATTTAAAAAATTCTTTTACCCATTAGGATATTAGGCTTTGTTGTAACAAAAGCGGATTGTATCCTCTTATAGGTACCTATCTGTAGCAGCCCCTAATCGTGGGATGAATCACAGTAGTGTTGCCCAAATGCAAGACCAAGACGAGACTTAGCCAGTCTTGGTCTTGGTCTTGCGTCAATATACCTGGTCTTGGTCTTGGTCTTGGTATTGCGCTCACAGTCTTGGTCTTGGTCTTGGTCTTGCAGCAAGAGTCTCGCAAGTCTTGCAATCACCTATTAGCCTATTGCCATTTATTAAACACGTTAGTTTACATCTTAGAACAAGGTAACAGTAGGTACATTTTGGGCTTAAATAAAGACCAACCAAATTAATAAAATTAACTAGACAATATTTTAAAGACTGTCTGTCAAGTGATAGGCCCTCACCTTATATGGAATAGAAGAGTTGTAGAATAAAAACAATCTATGCAATTTACAATTTGTTAAAAATTAATTAATTAATTAATTAGGTAAGTACCTACCAAGTACCAATGTTATATAAGTTAAAGTTAATTAAACAAGAGCGTAGGTAGGTATGAACTTCGTATGTAGGTATGAAAATAAAATTGAAATAGGTATCATTGTTTCAAAGAGATAGTGTACAGAAAAAGACACATTTTTATCTTTTATCCAGACGGCAGACGCAGACGAAGTTGCGTTCAAAAGCTAGTCTATAATTTAATCAGATACCTATGATGTAAGTAGGTGGGTAAGTACCTACCTATCCAGTATCTACGCGGACCGGACACATCCACAACATGAGGGTCATGATCACGAGGGTGGCTGTTCGTTTACTTGCAGATAAATTTTCATTAAGTAATAATTATACCTACCTAATATAAGTATAATCATTACCTATACCAATCGAACTTTACGTGAACAAAGACGCGGGCAAAACGTAATCCATACTTTAATATCATAAATGTGAAAGTAACTCTGTCTGTCTGTTACCTTTTCACGCCCTAACTACTCAACCGATCATCATGAAATTTTGCACACACGTTGTCAGGGATACAAGAAAGGACATAGGATAGGTACTTTTCACCCAGAAAAAGTACTGTTCCGAAGGGGTCTTCTAATAAAAAACTTTTTATTTTCCCATGATTTTTCCACGCGGACAAAGTTGCGGGCACTAAATAAACTAAATAAATAACACAATCAAGTATGCAATTGATTTGGTTAAAACCATGTTAAAATTTAAAATAGATTGTAACTTGCTAAATTCTTTTTTAAATAAATTCATAAACACGTTAAAAGTTAAGTCAATTTTGTGTAGAATCTAGAAAGAGAACCGACAAAAGTTGCCGCTTTATGACAGTGCAAACTAATTTAGACTTTAAACCGTAGAGATTTAGGGCATCATTAGCTACACAAGGAAGCTGCGAGGCAGGCATGTCTAAATTCACTTTGAACTGGAATTTTCACCGCGCGTATGTTTGTTGAAAATTAACTTAAGTGCTCATACTTTTAAGAGCTGAATTTGGTTACACATATCGATACAACTACGCAATTGCGGCGAAAATCAAATAGAGTCAAAAGTTGTTTTTACTGTTTTTCTTGATGTCTTCTTAATATTAAATTTTTAAATGTAATGAAATCATCTATGTACATGAAATATTACTTATGTTTATGTATTTACTTTTGATTTACTTAATTATTCTTTTTTCAAATGCAGTAGTCTATTCTATTGGTTAGATTACAATGTCAGATCTATGGCTTTACAATTTATGGATAAATATTTTAATATTTATTTCCTTTTTATTGTTTGAGTTTCCTCCAACAAGTCACCTCAATAGGCAAAGTTTGTTGACCAGGCAAAGTTATCTACATTGACGGTACCTAAATTTTTTTTGGGAACTATATTTTCCGTCATCAAAATTTATATTTTGTCATCAACTTGTACCTATCATCTAATTAATAGATCTGTCGGCACGAAATATTTTCATTGTCAATTAAATAAATGGGTCGCCAGGTATGAATTTACAAATTAAAGTCAATATATATCTAAAATAATAAATGTATTATCAAAAAATCGTAGTTTGTCCTATAAATAAAACTTTGTTGTGAAAATAATAGATTTGTCCCTTAAATAATAGCTCCGTACTCAAAACAAAATAGTAGCATCTGTCAGCAAATATATCAATTATCGTATCGTCGCCAGATTATGACTTCTTTTTATTTGTTATTTTGTCACCAGTACAGTAGTTACATTTTATTTTTTCGGTTATCAAATAATACAATTCGTTACCAATAACAGTTCAGTTTATAAATTTAATGAAAAAATGTTTAAATAAAGGGGTGGAGCAAAATTCTACTAGATATTTACGTAAATTATACTATATTATAATTTACGTAGTTATTACGTAAATTATAATAAAAAATAAATCAATATAACACCCCAAATAAATAAATACATCCTAGCAATTTACCGGATGTAAATATAGTAAAACAATACCTATGATGTATAATGAACTAGCTG
This sequence comes from Bembecia ichneumoniformis, assembly GCA_910589475.2. Classification (NCBI taxonomy): domain Eukaryota; kingdom Metazoa; phylum Arthropoda; class Insecta; order Lepidoptera; family Sesiidae; genus Bembecia; species Bembecia ichneumoniformis. The sequence goes on along the minus strand of OU342544.1, from coordinate 2,409,365 downwards.
TGTCCGCGGTTCTGCTCGCGTGGTCTCAGTGGTTTGATTTAAATTGCAAGACGCAAGAGTCTTGCAGGCTTAGTCTTGTTCTTGCTTAAATCTTGCAGGGTCAGTCTTGGTCTTGGTCTTGCTACAATTAGGCAGTCTTGGTCTTGGTCTTGGTCTTGCAAAAATGCAAGAACAAGACCAAGACTGCAAGACTTGCAAGACTTTTGGGCAACACTAAATCACAGGCTCGGACACGCACTCAATGGGCGGACGACCAACACGTTTATTGTCGTTACTGACGACACTGACGTGGTGCTGGTGCGTCAATACGAGACTGTATTGCCTGCGTCAAGAAGAGAGTAAATAAACACATACACTACACTATCTATATAGAATCTTCCAACCTAGATATTAAAAAGTTGACAGGGAAGAACTTATACACCAACAGCACAAACAAAGAAAAGTTTATAATAGGAATAGGTAACACAAGGCAATTTTAAGGCATACACAGATAAGCTACAAACTAGAAATTGAGACGAACGATGACAAGCACAGCAACATGCAAATTCTTTACAAAAAAAAGGAGATGGACATGAAAATGAAAATTAAACAATAAACAACTGAAATCAAGAACAAAGAATAATAAACTAATTTATGCATATTTAAATAACAAAAATAAGATTAAATATTAATAAAAGGAAAAATCGCCCAGCAAAACAGTATAATATATAAATATTAGTATCAGTATCAATACCCAGCCTGCTGAACAACATGTTTAGGTTCCTGCAGCCCTGAAGCGAACAATTCATACTATCATGCTGATAGTATGAATTATTATATAGGTACCTATTTCTATATAAAATATACCTACCTATTACTATAGGTAAAATAGAAAACTCGACTATTGGATGAAGTGAAACGTTTCAAATAAATTAATAACAATGTTTATTGAGTATCCTTTTAATAATAAATATGTAGGTAGGAAGGTAGTTCAGTTTGAAAGTTGAACAATTACCAATTTAACATGATTGACCCTTGAACAGTTAATAAAACAGAGGGTAGATGTAATAAACATTATGTTAACGGCTCTCCACACAACAACTCATATGGAACGCGAAACGCAAAGAAAAATCATAATAATGTCATAGATTAGAAAATAATGAACATAAGTACCTACACCAACATTGTACCTACTCAGGCGTTTATTCCATGAGTTTATTTTTCATTATGCATAATTTTAAGAACTGTGTCAGACATAAATGCATTCTTAACTGATGTTACTCTATTAAATTATGGGTTTATTGATGTTGTAAAGGCATCGTAATTCTAAAACACTAGAACTAGCTGAGCAGAAGCAAATACTGTGGTAGGCACTTATAAACTGATAATCTGTCATTCAGTAGTAACCGACCCTAACGGACCATCGTGTTCTATTCCACTAAGGGATACCAGAGCCTATTCCTCTAACTTGTCTTGCCCCTTGTTAACTTCTGCAATCTGCATGATTGTCGACATCATCACCCTGAATTTGGGCAGGTCAAAAGGCGAAATCTCATCCATTGGAATTTGTAGCGGTGCTACGCACTAGGAATGGAGATCAATCAGTTTTGTATGGAATCAGGCCACCAGTTTATTTTTATTTTCATATAGATTTTACTAGGAAAATAATATGGTGTAATTGGTTAATTGGGTTTCATAGATATTTCTGTTCAAAAGTAAGTATTAAAAGTCCGTTTGACCTGTGCACTGACTTGAACAACGTATCGAGTACTTCGCGCTCAATGTGTATCTAAATTTTAGAATGTGTGTCTCTATTTACAAAATCTGAAATATTCAAAGGAAATTACAGAAATTAAGAAAGGCTCATTACCAAATTCTCCAAAGTGTAAGTTAAAAAACATTGGCCTGGTTTTGATTGCCGTCCTTTGAATAGTATAAAGAGAAATAGCTATGTCAACTATTTTTCGAACATAGGACGTTCACTGCTGGACAAAGAACCCCCCCCCCCTAATTTTTCAAAAGGATTGATCACAAGCAGCCTGGATTCAGCGTTGACCTGCGGCCCTTATCAGGTCGGCTGTAACCTTGTGGGTGGATGTCCTACACTACACTTGTCGGTTCACGACCTTCGTACTATTTGTCCTATACACAGCCACTTCAACTTACTATCTGCCGGATTATGTCGGTAACTTTCGTTCGTCTACGGATCTCTTCGTTCCTGATTCGATCTCGCACTGTAACTCCAAGTACAGTTCTCTCCACAGCTCATTGAGCGCAGTTGAGTTTTTTTACGAGGCCCATAGTTAGAGACCACGTTTCATCGCCATAGTCATCACTGGCAACATAGGTTTGTGGTTAGATATCTTGTAGATATATGGTTGAGGTGTGGTTTACAGGAACACCTCAACCTGTTTATCTAACCTGTTAAGGAATCTGTTTATCTAAATCAATGAAAAACTATGTCGTTTTCATAAAGTATGTGCACATATATTCTTTTCAATCTTTACAACATTTTCTATAAACAAATTAAAAACTATCAAACATTATTTCTATTTTGGTCTCAATACTTCAACTCGTTTTTTCCTACTGACATATTCTATATTTTTGAAAACATTCTACTTTCGATATTTTTCTTTTTCAATGTTTAAAAATCAAACCTATTTAAATACAGCCAGTATTTAAGTTCAATTCATCAACAAGATATACCTAATGATGAAAGTAATAACAGCAAGAAACTCCCGCTAGATGTTTGCTTCAAGGGACAAACATTGAAAACTAGGCTTGACATCGTTACTTACTGCTGTGGCGATTGACTCGCACCGAATTCATTGTCCTGTGTCATGTGACACAGTTTAGTAGAGACACAAAAAGAACTGTCAGTTAAGACCTTGTAACTTATTGCTAGTAACATACAGAGTTTTTAGAGAAGTAAACCGTTTCAACACTGTATTTTATTTCCGTAACCATCGTCACATTCACCTGGCTGCTGGATCCAGCTCAACACCTTCGAGATGTTGAACTGGATACGACATCACTCCATTCCTCGTCACCAGTAGACGTCCGACTTCGGTCAACTACACTGCGTTTGTTGGTTTGAGCATATTAGTATATCATCATGATGTGATGGTTGAGTTGTTTACTTTGTATTGCGCAGTGGCGCGGGTGGCGCCACTGAAAATAAATTGCAAAGCAAAATTTCAAGGAAATAGGTACATTCGATGATTTATAATGGCTCCGCCGTTCTGAATTTTAATCTGTGCCCGTGTCGGGACCGCGTAGTCGCGTCAAGAGTTCACAGATTGATTGTCTCACCCCTCACTCACGCACAGCCCGAGGCCGCACTGCACCCGCCTCCATGAGGGCGAACTGCGAACCGAATAACAAAAAACCCAAGCAATATGCTCCTCATAAGTGTTCCCCGTGCCTTGTCGCTTCGCGTTTTTAATACCTCATTGTTTTCACGGCGCGTATTATAATCGCATCACAAACTTTTTTGAGGCTCTTATTTGATTCATTTCATACTATTGGCATATGGAGTATTGTATTACAGACCACCTTCTTCCTAAGCCTTAGTCTGAATCGCACCATCAAGTGGACCATTGCCTGCCACGCTTGATCATAAGAATAACTAAGATATAGGTACCCAATGAAAAGTCCAAATTAGGTTCTTCCCTGTCAACTTTTTAATATCTAGGTTAGAAGGTCAGATATTTTTACGATTTGTCGTTCAGCGTTTCGCAGTATGATAATGAATACCTAGTTGTGTACCTACTTTGTGTCTAACTGATGAAATTAGATCCGTATTTACATGTAGGTATAAAAACTTTATAAAATTATTTATACCTATGTATGTATTATTCTAAATATATTTATTAAGGGAATCCGGGTAAGACGAATTGCTATATTAACTGCAATAATAATAATAATATTATCAATATGTACCTGCGCCAGTTCTCGAAAATGGTCATGCAACGCTCTACTGGGATCGCTCCATAATCACGGACAGGACTATTGTCGCCAATAAGCCTGACATCGTGATTATCGACCGATCCCAGCGCCAGACGATGCTTGTTGACATTGCTGTCCCGCATGATGAAAACCTCGTGAAAGCCGAAAAAGAAAAACTCACTAAGTACATAGACTTGGCTCACGAGGTGACCGCCATGTGGGATGTCGATTCGACAATCATCGTCCCGATAGTTGTTTCGGCCAACGGTCTTATAGCGAAGAGCCTCGACCAACATCTCAAGAGGCTCTCACTAGATGGCTGGGTCGAGGGACAGATACAGAAGGCAGTACCTACTTCTTGACACGGCACGAATTGTCAGGAGGTTCCTCACTCTGCAGTCCTAACCACCGGTAGCTTGGGCCCTGCCCCGCTACCTGCGGAAGACTAGTTTTAAGTTTTTTGTAATATAAGAATTAAAATGAATAAATGTGTAATAATAATAATAAAATATTTGCGATGACCATGGGTAATGATACCAGAGATGACATTTAGTTTTTTTGTTCCTTCATGACCAACCGATAAATATTCAGTGTGCAAATCTTGACATCTTTAAACTCCAAATCTCGATTTTTTTTTAATTTATTAGTTTTCTTATACCATTCCTTTGTTGACACATCGATCCCACACTATTATTTCATAATTATTATTTTAACTTTCATAATTTCTTAAATTTCAATAAGTCATGCTTTGTTTCTCGCCCATATCTGCACTTTCATTTGTAGTTGTCGACTTATTGTTATAATTACTCACAATTTTTTTTTCAATCACTAAGTTTTTTTTTTAAATACTAGCAATTGAAAATGATAAAATGTAATAACTGCAGATACCTGTAAAACTAGCATATCAATGTAAATATGTTTGGTCATAACAGTGTGACTTTTAACACTTAATAACAGTGCAAGTCTTACTCCTCGAATGTCGATAAGTAAGTTGAATGGGCCACCGTATGTCCTTACGCAGAAGTTTAATTAAACATAAATTTGCCATGTTTTGAGATACGCAGGAGTCATAATTATACTTTACTTTTAACCCCTTTCAAAGATTTCTTTGATTCGTGGCCCGAAGTAATATGTATACTGATTTTAAAATTAATTACTTTTTATCAAGTTATATCAATAATAAAAATTGTAATAAACAACCAAACTGATCCGTTATGTTCTAGTTCTAGTTTTTTTTGTGTATTAGAACTTTTTATGTTAGTAAGTAGGTATGTAGGAAACTACTTTTTTGTATATATTTTCCCTAGGCAGGAGGTTGCCAAGCATGCTGGCTGCATTACCTCGTTGTATTGCAAGACTGATTTGCTGACCGAGGTAATGGCCAGCTCTGGGATCGCCAGTTATGTCGACCAAACGTTTATTTAAAAGCAATATCGAGTTTAAAATTTAATAGTTATAAGACTTTCATATTCAACTGTACAGTACGCGCTATTGTCCGCGAGTTGACGTAGTAAAAAATAGGTAAAATACAAGTACGTCAAGTCGCGTAGATACGCGAATTAATTGCCCGCGAGTTGACGTACAACTCATTAATACTTAAAAATGGGATTGTAACTGGAATGCACGTTTATAAATTTAGAACAAACGTCAGTTACTTTTGCCAGTTGGTACCTATTTTATTTTATTTTATTTTTAAAACCTATCTCTTTAGATAGGTTTTTTTTTTTTTTTTTGCCCTACGGGCAAGGGTTTCTCTGACGTAGGTCAGAGACCTTATGCTTACCTATAGCTAGTAGAGTAAACGAACTAAGTTCACTTGATCTATAAATACTGCTATACCATGGTACAGAGTACCGAATGGCCACTATTTATTTTTTCTTAAATGATGCCTGAAAGAAATGAGCTGTAACAATAGATGGACATACTTTTTTTTTGTTAATCAGTTTTTTTAATAACTACAAACAATGACAACATAAACCTGCTTTTTTTTTTAAATTACTAGATTTCCCCAATATTATAGCTAATATATACATATATCAATACATATACGCATGCACACATATACATAGATACATATTATTTTCCTTTTCCTATACCCACAAGAGATTACCTGAAACGATAGATGGATCAACATTTAACCTCTCTCTCTTTTACTATTTTTATTAATATTAATTTTTTCCCTTTTTTTAATATATACCTTACTTAAGGGTGTTAGACCAACGTGCAAATAATAAGGGGATGAAGGATGATCGGGTAGGTTTGTTTTCAGGTTTCTATGGGCATATGGGCTCGACGACGAATTAGTTGTAGATTGGACGAACACATAGGTACTGTACGCCAAATTACTTTGCACCTATCTCTCCACCCGAAAGTCCTTTCAGTAAATAGTAACCACTACGGTCTCACCTTCAAATCTAATAGGTAAATCCCCTTACCTCAGTATTATTTGTACGTTGTTCTGTTAAAACATAACATCGCTCGTTATCATTTAAATGGATTTCGTCAACTACATTTGCCGGATTCGTCCACAGATTAAGGCGGCGCATTGGAAATTTTGGTGGCAGGGTTTTAGATTTTTCTGCAGCCATGACAAAACATATAAAAATGATGTTTGGTAATCTGTTTCTTCACGTTACTGACTTCATTTTGTCAGTTGGATTACACGATTGGTAAACTTTTATAACAGAGAAAAAAAAATTCAAAGAAATCTCTCTTAAAACACAGATTTACATATTACAGGCAAACGGGACCAATTTATACCTCGAAATTTTCTATGTACATTTGTATAAACATAACACCCAACTGTAACTTTAATTTTACAGTTGGATTTCTTAAAATACATTATAGTTTTTTTAATAAAAATCGTTTTGTCGCATACGACCTTACGACATAAGCAAGCGCGCTCTCTTTTTCGTATGCAATCAGAGCCGTATCAATTGTTTATCGCTGCGTCGCCTTAACCAAAGATGGATTGGTGTCATGCAACTACATCGTTTAAAATATCTATTGTTTTCTGTAGCCGTATACTGAACCCAGCCTGTCAAGCGGAATTGGTGTTGGTGTGTGTGTGAATTCAAATCTGGCTCTTACCATGAATTCACCATGAAATAATATTTCATTTTGGATATCAGTCTTCACCATGCCACTTACCGTTTATCCTATCAGGATGGGCAGTGCGGCACCTTGGTATTGCATAAAGGTTAAAGCTTGTTGCTTGTTTAAGGCGACGCGACGGTAGCCACCTACCATCAAATGAACCCCCGTCGGCCCGTCTTTTGCAATCGCTTAAAATTAAACTCCGAAATTGCCTGGTTCCAAGAATTTTTTTAACAGTCCTTTAGGAAGGACTGTATTTTAAGCCGCGAACTTTTGCAAGTTATTTTACTTATAAAATTATTTAAGGCGAGGACTTATTCCTAATTTGACTTGTTAGACCATAATTATAACTTAGATAAAAATACAGAGCATAATAGACTATATTTAAAAGATTTTAAATCGGAAAAAATTATAAAAAAAAATATATTTTATGAAAAATAATAATAATAATAAATCACTGCCCAAAAAAGCTTTCCAGTTACAGTAATAAAAATTTTCAGCGACAATTATTTTTTAAGCTTATTAATTAAGTTCTGTACTAAAGTTTTAATCAGCTACTATTTCTTTTTTCATTTTTTTTTTATGTTAAGATCGGTAGACAGGCTTACGGTCCACTTGATGGTAGGTGGCTACCGTCGCCTATAACACAAGCAGCGACAAAGCTGCTGCAAGTGCCCTGCCGAGTGCCGACTGCAGTAGGATTAAGGATAAGGGATTAGGAGAGGATAGGGAAATTATACACAATATTTAAGAAAAACCTTCCAATTTTAAATCTATTCGGTTATCTCCGAGAAGCTAAAAAAATTGGTTTTGCAATGCTGCACTTTATTTCAGGGGTTATTATGTTACCCTCATTTTGGTAAAAATTGTGTTCCGTCTGATGTTAGTCCTTGTCTTAAGTTTACTTTACTTAAAATCATGGGAAAATGAAAATATAAGTTGTAACATTCATTCGTGTCCTTTCATTGTAGGTTCATTGGATTTGGTTCATGGAAAAAAAATCTAAATAATTATTGAAAAAGCAGTTTTAATCGTAGTATTGATTATTGTTATTAAAGGCACGTTAAGTGAGCGGGCGAATGTGTGCTTTTAGCATTGTTTATGGTTTACGGCAAGGGCAGATCGCGCAGCCGCCCGTCGCCACTTCCGCCTGACGACAAAGCGTCGCGCTACAAAAGCGCAGTGCGATATGTTATAAGCATTATTCTTTTTAAATAATTCACCTTAATTACGATTGTCGAAAGATCGAGTTACCAAAACGACAACTTTTGCCCGAACACTACTCTTTTGCAGTGGTTGCAAACATTTTCTAAAACTAATTTAGTATTATTATTAGTATTAGTATAGTATTAGTCTATTAACGGAAACGAGTTAGTATAGCGCCTTCTCTATCACACATTTTCATACAAATGACAAAGACAAAAAAACTATTCCTGATCAGTGGGCGTTAACAATACCTTACAAAAGTAAATGCGCGTTCACACTGCGCTTCTTAAAAGCTCGCATAGCTTATGCCCACGGCCAGACTAATAAGTACTCGCAATTTTCCCAACGTGTATGCAAAATTTCATGATGATCGGTTCAGCGGTTGGCGTGAAAAGGTAACAGACAGACAGACAGAGTTACTTTCACATTTATAATATTAGTATGGATGGATGGATAGCTCTGGCAAATTAAAGTAGAAACTGAAGAACATTAAATCTTTATAATATGGCAACATTATTACTTTACTCAAACTTATGCGTTAGTTTGCACTTCGTTTGTATTTGCGTGGTGTTTTCAACCATCTTGCATATTAAAATAAATACCTACCTTGAAAAATCTCTTCAATCAATTGTAAGTAAACAAATTTTGTTAAAGTGATTGGTTTTGTTTAATTTCTGGCTAGTCTCTAAGAATTCATGTTTAAGTTATAAAGCATAATTTGTTTATGCTTTTTTGCTAAACTTTTGTGTAAGTACATTGTTTTGCATTGCCGTTTAGTATAAGATTAATGGTATAAGTTATAACTTATCACGCTATGACTGTAATCCGTTTGTGTAGGTATCAATAAATAAATAGAAACGTCCTCACAATCTTTCTGTCCTGATTAAGTAGTTTTTACATAGATTTCATCCGTAATGAATGAAAATTAATGAATTTTATATAGTGAGGAAAGAAAAAAAATCTCGCCGTTGCGTAACCTATTAACAGAGTTACAAACATGTAGGTACTGGCTACCGAAAGACTCTCTGCCATATTTTATCTTAAATCGAACGGGTACGAATTTAAGAAAAATAAAAATGAACGCTTAATATTAATTGAACGTTACAATATTACAGCCTGGAGACATCAGTATAATCGACGCAAATCTTCTTGGGCTCTGGCGCGTGTCAAATATGCGCAGTAACCGATTTTGGGACTGTTTGTGAGGTTATTGCAACGCAGGGAGCCACGGAATGAGCGAGACGCACTGATAACATTTCTAGGAACATTTGTACAAGAGAGAATGCAGTTACGCCATATTGCTTATTCGTACTCGCAATTGCACGTCATGCGCAAACGAAAGACACCTGTTCAAGGTCAGAGCCCCAAAGATTCGCGAGTATTATACCTACGTCAAGTGTCAAAGAAACTTGCAGAAGGTAAATTAACACTACGTGGACGAGTTACATATTCACAAAATTTAAAAACCAAAAAATATTACAGAGACCACCAACAAGTGCAATAGTGGAATGCTGTTGAGATTTTTCAAATAATAAAAGAATAGTATGACGTAGTGCACAAAAAAGTAAAATGGTATATTTTGTGACGCAAAAAAGTGACATACGGGCAATATCTTGATTATAAATTGTTTAGCACCTCTGGCCTAGTCCGCTTGGAGGGCGGACCAACATAATAATTTTCTGTCGAGTGTTCGCGAACAATGCACAGTGCGCAGACCCAGCGCAGGCCTATATTTTTAATTTGAACGAGTAACGGCATTTTTAAACCAAAATAATGACATTTCATTTCTCTACTGTACTTTTACGAGCAGTTGGGCAGAGGGAAAATGGACACAGTGTATAAGTAGGTAGCTAACTGTCACTACTAACTCCCTATAAAAAATGGTTTATCTGTTATTGTATCCAGCAAGCATGAGTGTAATATTTATCAGCAATTTTTCTTAGAGAAAAAAAAATCTTGTCATTTTTGAACCAGGCATCCATTTCATAATTTGGTACAGACCAGTAGAAAAAAATGTACTGTAGAAATTGTATTTTTTGAGTATTTTTGAATTTTGTATTTTTGAAAATTTAATTTTTTGAATGAAAAATTATTTTATTTAAATCAAATTGTCTATTTGTCTATTTAACCTTGTCTATTTAAGCTCTATGAATCACTTCACTACTTACCAATTTGTTAACTTTCAAGACAAAATAGTAAAAAAAAGACAAATTAAAAACAAGGGTCATAAATTAACCTAAAAATCTTCTTCTCTACCTAAATTTACCGTATTTTTTTATTAAAGAGTAGATATAATCTCCCTGTACTTAGGTATTTAAAAAGCAGATCTAAATCCTACCTATTGTTCAACCTATCATTCAACAACAATCGCTAATTCTGAACATCTATAAATAACACAAAACACTATAAATAAACACATATTTCCAAAAAAAATCCCATATTTAGTATATAATTCTACCTTTTTTTCAAAGGAAATAGGTACATAGCCTACCTATGTGTCTAAAATGCATAATTATTTTTAAAATACAAAAAATACATAAAATATAAAACTTTCTGCCTATTTCTAATCGTGCTATCGGCTCTATGGTCATCACATTAAGAAATTATTCAATTAAAGACAATTAATAGCATGTAATTAAATTTTATTAACACTTAATATTGCATTTTCAAAAGAAATTTTTTACTATCCGTTCATAAATACATATATGTAGGCGTATTTACAAATACATACATTCTCTACATCACAATTCTCTACTTACATTATAATATAATTCTTAATTAATCAGAACTAATATTTACACACTTTCTCGTTTTATAACATGGATATACTTTAGATATATTAGTTTGAAAGCTTCTACACAGATTGGTATCAATAAGCAATCGTGACCCAATGGCATTAACTTCTGTTCCAACAAAGTAGTTTTTCTATCAGTTCTACGATGGAACAAAATGGATAACAGAATCTTATCATCTCCACTGTCAAGTAGGGGATCGGACAGTAATCAGATTAAAATCTAAAATGTACTTAGAAAGAAAATATATATTTTTTACGATTATTTATCGAATAATAATTTTATATACAGTGGAATCCGTTTATAATGACATCGAAGGGCCTTGACAAACACGTCACAGTAAGCGGACGTCATACAAAGCGTTTTGTGAAAAATTATTTTAATATTTTAATATTAATAGAGTATAATTATACTTATTTTAATAGAGAAATATAGCATAACATATCAAAATAAAAATTGCACGTAATAAGTACGATACATGTATGTATGTATGTAAAAAAAGAGCCGTCTTTTTCTATTGAACTAAGTCACTCAGCTCAAAAATCTCAATAAAACAGCTCACTTGATTCATTTTCGTTCGTTTATGTTAGCCAGTCGGAATGTGACACTTCACTTTTGCAAAATAAAAAGAAAAGAAATACATAAGTGAGTCAATTGACCGATTTGAGCGATTTGACCGACCTACTAATTATGTACATAATTCATTTCAAGTCTATTACTTACTGAGATTCAAAACAAAAACGAGCCACGTGCCGATCGGTCATTATAACCGGACATAATTTATTAAAAATGGGTCATAACAAGCGAAATGTCACTGTAAGCGAAGTCATTATATCCGACTTTTATACAAAGAATTTTATATGAAAACCAAACTTCGTTGTGTAATTACGTCATAATAGGCGGTTGGTCAATGTAGGCGGAGTCATTATAAACGGATTCTACTGTAATTCATTTAAATATTTTTAAATGAAGAAATAAAATTTTATTATTTACAATATTTTTAATCTATACTGAAACACCAATCACAGTGCGTGACGTCATTTGTGGGCAATCATTGTCTTATGCCAATGCAGCTGTTTTGTTATGATATGAGCACAGATGACGTCACGCGCTCTCAGATGAACTATCGTGGCGTTTTGGCGGCATTTTCAAACAAACAATATTAAAACATGATTTTGAGTACCTAAAAGACTATAAATAAATAAAATAGTATTTTTTATGGAAATAAATATCCATGAAGACTAATTTAAAACACTTTTTGAAAATTTGTCCGATCCCCTATTATAATTTCAATTTGATTTTTCTCACCTATATTAGATTTCACAGGCAATTAATTTTATGTAATTAATTTAATAAAGCTTGACCATTACAGTTTTACTGCTATTTAAAAAATAAGAGAGAATAGACAAAAAAGAATAAGTTTTTAATAAGGTCAATCCAATAAGTTTTTAATCAGGTCCATAAATGTATTAAATCAATTCATTTAATGTCGCGTAAGTTAAATATTTTTCTTTATTTTAAAATATTTATTGTAAGATATTTAAGGACGAATACATTTTTTTGTTTTTCTGAGGTTGAAAATTTTAAAAGTTGTTTGAGTAGTTGCACACTGCGTTGTGCAGTCATAATTTGATCAGCCCTTCTGGCGACAGTAACCACCCGCTTACAGACGACCGCAGTGAAGTGATAGTGATAGCTCTAGTGCTGTTGTGTCTTGGTGAGTGAGCAGGTAAGTGATATTGGTGCCCATTTCCCTATCTCTCCTAATTCCTTATCCTTCATCCTACTAAAGACGGTAGCCACCTACCATCACATGGACTGACAAGCTGATCTTATCAATTGGTGAAAACGAAATGTTTATTACTTGACTCGCATCGCTTGCATTATCAATCTCCTTCATTTAACTAAATAGGTGATTAATTTGGGATAAAACACTTAAAAGTTAACTATCATTGCCCATTTCCTTTAGCAAATTTTTGTCAATTGGCTTATTTTATAGAATAACTAGGTATTATATCAATTAGCAGCGGTTTATATTTACGATGACTCTCTATCTTCAAATGCGCACTTATATCTATTAGTATATCTATCAAAGACTATCATTTTTATATCTACATTAAACATTTTAGGTACATTTTTATTTAAAACATTTTAAACCGCCATATTAAGATATATTCCTACTATCATTAAACTCTGTGTTATTATGTTATTTACATCTACAGATACATACATACATTTTAAGTCATTTCTGCCATTATACTTACAAGGGAAAAGTAAATTTACAATATTTACATAAAGTGTGAAAAAATATTGATTACAGAAGTTGATCAATTCACCAATGAAAAGTATCAGCACACGCTGAGTTTATTCAAATCCAAAGTCAATTCACTCGTTGCCTTCGAAACGGTTGAAGTATCCTGCCCCGGGTCACAAGAGTTTCGAGAAGAATGCATTAGGAGCTGTCATCCGGGCGGGGTCCAGGATGCGTGGGTACGTAGTGCCCAGGAATGGCCTAAAAGCCGCAGCTCTATTCACGTCCTCGGTGGGACTAGTGTTCGCCTCCTGGGTGGACTCGTCCTGCGTGTCCATGGAGGACTCGTTGTTGGTTGTGCCTGCGCCTAAATGTAACTTCCTTGTGTGTTTCTTCAGATCGAAATTCCTGCAGAACCCCTTCGCGCAAATACTGCACGTGAACGGCTTCCTCTCGTTGTGCGTGTGCATGTGGAATGTCAAGTTGTACACCTGATGGAAAGCTTTGTTACAAATATTACACTTGTAAGCTTTCTCGCCGCTGTGAGTCAACCGGTGGTTCTTGTAGTTGCCTTTCTGGTGGAAACCTTTGCCGCAAAACTCGCACACAAACGGTTTGTAGCCTGCGTGGATTCGGGCGTGAGTGTTCAGAGTCGACGAACGGTTGAAGGCTTTTCCGCACGTGAGGCACTTGTGAGGCTTCTCTGAAGTGTGGATGATCTTGTGCCGGCACAAAGTCGACGCCTGTCGAAAGCCCTTCCCGCAAATTTTACAAACGAAGGGCCGGGCTCCCGTGTGGACCGGCATGTGCCTGGTTAAGTTGTAATGTGCGTTGAAAACTTTACCGCAATCGCCGCACGCAAAACTCTTGTTTTTCGCGGGAGAAGGCGTGGGTCCAGTCGTGGACGAAACGGCGTGGTCGGCCGCGGGAGCCCTTGGGCTCGGGGGCCTTTGGACGGGAGACGGGACGGGAGGCGGTCTCGGTAGATGCAACTGGTGGGCGTACGTTAACGACATTAAGTCCGGCCCGTAGTACAGCAATGGGTAATGAGCCAATTGCCTCCTGGCTGCAGGGATGTACTGCTTAAAGGCAGAATCTAGCAAGTGAGCGCCGTATGATAAAAAGCTCGGAGGAGGAGGCGCATCGGGCGAGACGGATCTCTTCCTGTCGGGCTCCATGAGTCGAGCGATGGAGAAGTTGAGAACGGGCGCGGCCGGCGTGTCCGGAGATTTGGAGCGTTCGGGACTCGACTCCCGGGGCCCGTCTTGCTTGGTGGACTGGAACGGCTGCATCGTGGAGCGGTGCGTGTCGGAGTAGCGTTATCACATCTGTGGAGAGGAGGCGCAGTTAATAGCCGCAGCAAAAACATAGTACCGCGGTGAGGGTGCTGAGGGCGCTGAGGGTCTAGGGAGGTGTCGCACGCCTCCGCGGCCGCACAAAGCGTTTGCGTCGCATTGTGCTTGTTTTAAGTAAATTGGAAAGCAGGGGGCACTGTGTTTGACGGAGCTACCCTTTTTGATTTGTAGAAACGTCGTCTTTGTTGAGAAATCGTTTGCAAACATTCGGATTGTGTATAAAACCCTTCAATACGCATTTCAAAAATCGTTTTTAACCACTCTAATTTATGCCAACGGAAATTAAATGTGCTAATAGAAATTGTTTAAAATTAACTTTTTTTTTAAATTAGTTTAGGTTCAACATCAGTGCTAAAAACACATTATGTCAATAGTTTCATTTATGACTAGCTGGTGGCCGCGACTTAGTCCGCGTTGAAAAATGAAAAATATAAATGTGTAACATAACGCTTGCGTCTGCATCAAGCGAGACCCGTCGTTCGCGTCGCGTTGGAGCGAGACCGCTTGAATTTATTTTCTATCCCCTACTTTTTAATTAAAGATATCTCCTAAGATATTCATTGAAATCAAATGATGTCAAGGACAATATTGTTCAAAATTAAACACTTTTAATGAATAACGTATTTATTTAGATAAGGATTAATATCATGTTCATAAAAACACCTTCGCTAATAATGCATTGTTTTAGAACAAATTTGATTACCACAAAAAAGGTTATAGTGAGTCAACCTTAAAAGATAGACATATGCTGTCACGGCCGTTTTTTAGATCTTTTAAAGGAGAACAATTCCGTCATACATCATTTTTACGTAACTTTAACCGTTTACGCAGCGCACGCAACGGAAGGTCTCAAAAGGGATAAATTTTCCGGATTCTGCAACATTTTTCATTGAAGCTCTGCTCCTATTGGTCGTAGCGTGATGTTATATAGCCTATAGCCATCCTCGATAAATGGAAAAAAGAATTTTTCAATTCGAACGAGTATCTCTCGAAAACGGCTTATTGCGCGCATATGAATTATTTTAATTTAATGGTATTAAATTAAATTTAATGGTATTAAATTAAATTAATGTAATGGTAAAAACAAAAAAAAACACAATTTCTAGGCCTGTTGAATTGTCTGCGCCGCCAGCGAGTACTAATGTAAATGTCATTTGCCCAAGTGAAGGCCTTAAATTGTATTCATATTCTCATTTTTTTGAAACGGACGAAGTTGACGGCACCAACTAGTATATAATAAAGCAGCGATGTAAGCTTACAAGCGTCGAGAATCGAACTCCGACCCCCGACTCTCGATTTGAAATGATTTTTTAAAACAATACCTACGTATGGGGGTGTGGAGGGTTTTAACAATGATGGGCGCAGCGGAGTGAGTATAACCCGTGAAATATGGTCGTGCGACCACGAAAACAACTCGATCGGGATAATTGGGTCGCTCACAACTCACAACACCCCATTGTTTGCATTTTGTCGTTAGTAATTACAGGTTTGCTTAAAATATTTCGATATTTCTCAATGTTCAAAAGTGGCAGGCTGCATGACCATAATATGATAGGGACTACCGTCACCTGATTTAGGTGCAATATCAGGGAGGATTCTTGTGATTTAGGTTAATTTTCCAAAATTGTTTAGTCTTCTCCGATAAACAAATTTCGTAGGATTTGTTTGATAGCATTCAAAGCAAATTATAAGTGTTTAAGTGGGTCCCTGGATTAGTTTTAGATTCACACGATGAATCCGATAGGTGGTGATTTCTGTTTATTGAATGAAATTTTGTGGTTATATATATGAGAAATTAAAAAAATATAAATGTTACATTTTTCAATTTTGCCTTGGACAAAAACAAATCACACAATGAAGAAAAATCTATTGAAATGTCAAAATAATGCCACTATCTAATACTAGTTTATCGAAAATTAGAATATTGATAAAAATACCTTTGCTCGACCCGCTAATAGCAGACAAGCAAAAGTTCGGGCAAAACAAAATTTGCTGTGTCCCCTGCTAGTCATTTCATGCCCCCTGTATTAACTCTGTATTAACACTGTATTAATTCCTGTATTTATATCTCTGTTTCATCCCAACAGAACGCCATAGAATCTATGGCGTTCTGTTGGGATGAAACTATGGCCGTTCTATGGCATAGATCATAGGCCTGTGTAACCAACGTAATGATTAATTACTAACCCAACAGAAATTTATGTAATCTAGGTGATAACAAAGAGAACAAGCAATTATTGTTTATTGTGGTAAACATAATACGAGTTACATTCTTGGTATAACGATGGGCAGGTGGTCGCAACATTCCTACGGGTACCTCAATGAATAAAGGCACCAATATTTGCCCACAAAGCCAACAATGGCCCACAGTTCCCCATTTCCCCACACCAAAGTCGCAATCACTCTTGAGAGGATTTTGTTTTCAAACAAATCACTTATTTCATTTCAAATGCCTCTACAAAAAAAGTCCGTTAATTTAAACAAATGAATAATTGGGATTCAATGAAGCTTATGCAATCAGTCATTTAATTTACTGAATAATATTAACTTAAAACTACGTTTTGATACTTTGAAAGGGACGGAAATTGTCTCTTGACCGTTGCCACCAAAACTTGTGATCCAATGATTGAATCTGATTCTCCATGGTTTTATTATTATACCTACTTATAAAAGTTATTTAAAAAATTTTATCTTCAATAATTTGTGTATGTGTTTATTTATTCATGTTCTTATTCTTAAATTTAATTAAAAAAAATTATAATAACATCAGAATGTAATGTTTTTATTAAAAGCTATAATATAACTTTTTTTTATATTTTAAGATCAGCAGACAGGCTGACGGTCCACTTGATGATAGGTGGCTACCGTCGCCTATAACACAAGCAACGCCACAGCTGCTGCAAGTGCGCTGGCGACTACAGTTAGGATTAAGGATAAGGGATTGGATAGGAAAATGCGCTCTGGCATTCTTTACTCACTCACCGAAACACAACAGCACACGTGCTGTTATTTCACGGTGGTCTTCTGTAAGGGAGTTGTTATAGCCGCCAGTCGGGCTGCCCAAATGATTGCGAAACTCAGTGTGCCCTACTGCCACTACTTTCCAGATCCAGGTCAGAGCCAAATTTGAAAAGTTCATTTTTCAAAGTTGACCCTACCGGGAATCCAACCCGGGAACCCTAGTTAAGGCAGGCATCCTAAACACTCATCTAACGGGTTCGTCAACATAAAAAAATGACGTGTCACGATTAGTCCACGAAAATTTTATAACAAATCAAAATTTGAGTCCCTCAGGGGCATTTTTGATATAAGCTTCTAGAAGATATGAAATATCTATAGGTGAAAGAAATTTTCGTTTTCACCCTGTAGAAGGGGTAGAAAAAAATAAAAATAAGGTTTTTTTTTCTCCAAATTATAAGAAATAGTAACAGAAAAAAAAAGTTTCACAATATTGTTTTGGTAGAGAATATTGTTTTACGTAAAAAAGTTATTAAAACTTTTTTTGCTAAAATTAAAATTAACAGAGTTAGGGAGGTTAAAGAGATAAGGGTTTTTACACTGTGATTTTTTTTTAAATTAATATAATATGAAAACGGATAAAAATTTTGATTTGTTAGTAAATCCTGGATTAGATGTTCGTTCACGCTAATAATCCCCGAAAAATACCAACCGATTGCATTTAGATTTTCTGCACGTGTATCTATAATTGGTTACAGCTCGACATGATATAATTAATTTTATTTTTTATAATTTATAAAATATAATTTAATAAATAAATAAACATACTCTATAGGTACTTATAAAATCGTTTCTCCTGACTGAATATGAACAATATCAAAAAATAACCCGCACCCAGCTTTGCACGGAGGGAATTTTCTTCTGCAAATTATAAATACACCTTCCTCGTTAATTAGTTCCTCGTATTATACGTAGTTTCCTCGTTTCTATTAGTTAAAACCGTATCGAAATCCGTTGAGTGATTTAGAAGTTATCGAAGAAACAGACGGAATCGGACAGCGATTTTATTTTAAAACATTTATACCTATCTACCTATAAAATAGATAGATAAACCACATGTTTTCCTAAATACAAGGATTAAAAACTGCAAACGATATTTCCTTTTCCACTCATCTGTCTTATTACTAAACTATATCAATTTATGTAGGTATACTTATAAAATGTGAATGTTTAAAATCAATTTGAAAAATTGAAAGCTCGTCTGCGTGGTTTGATCGCAGATCGCGCCAAAAGATAAAAGCTTAGTTAATCCATTAGTTGTTGATATCAGAGCCAATATCTGAACGAGTTGATGACGTTGTCAATGTCGGCCCGTTGTAGGCCCTATCGCTACTCGAAATCGCATCAGATCTAGTTCAGCCCACTCCACCACACTTCCACCGACGTCGACACCTCTTCAGATAACTCACAGATTAGGCACAAACTAGATCACTTACACCGCAAATGCGAACCAATTTCCACCTTATTAACTCGGCACAAAGTCTAGAATTGGAATTATGCTATTTTATAATTTATTCCCTGATAAGACCTTGCCGAGGCGTCAAGTGGATTAGGGTAGATTCTTAGACTATCTAAATGTAACTTTATACAGTCTCGTTAAGATTTAATTTCCTGTGACATTACAGTGTTGATAATGAAGTAATTGCGAATAATGTTGGAGTTTTTGGCTTAGAGTAAGCTTTTTAATTTCATTGAAACTTTTATTACAATTTGAAATAGATATACCTACTACGGGCCAAGCTTTTCAAGTAATCATCATCATCTCAACCGTAGGAAGTCCACTGCTGGGCAAAGGTCTCCACCCATATTTTCCAAAAGGACCGATCAGAAATAGCCCTGGATCTACCCTCGACCTGCGACCCTTATCAAGTCATCTGTCCACCTTTTTTTTTTTTATTATAGATGGGTTTGCTCTTGACCAGCATCTATCCATGTAGGAAGGATGAGGCCGAAGATGGAGCGAGCTCACCCAGAAGATGCCTATTCACTCGAACCTTGAAAAGATTTGGGTTATATGAGCTCGGAAATACAGACGCCGGCAGGGAGTTCCAATCCTTAGCAGTGCGCATCACAAAAGATGTTTTAAAGCGCTTGGTCCGAATTAGAGGGATATCGACAAGGTGAGGATGGTAACCAGCCGTACGTCTGCATGTCCGATAGAAGAAAGGGGAAGGCGGTATGATCTCATGCAGCTCTGGAGCACACTCTCCGAAGTACATCTTATAGAATACACACAGGCAGGCAACTTTGCGTCTATGTGCCAGGCTCTGCAGCTTAGTTCTTATTAGTGTATCATCGCCAATGAGCCTCCTAGCTCTGCGATCCACCGAGTCGAGTGCAGCAAGTTGGTATTTTGCTGAGCCATCCCAAAGGTGACAGCAATACTCCATGCAGGATCCTCCTTTTGGATGTCGTATGCCGCGCTTGCTGGTCCGTGGCCTCCACTCGAGACCCTTCCGGCCCCAACGGCCGTCAGCTCTCCGTCTATGTGTCCTGCCCACTGCCACTTCAACTGGCTAATCCGCCGGGTTATGTCGGTAAGTTTCTTTCGTCTACGGACCTGCTCATTCCGATTTCGCACTGTAACCCCAAGCATATATAGCACTCGTTGAGTTTTCTTACGAGGCCCATAGTTAGAGACCACGTTTCAGCGCCATATGTCATCAATGGCAACACACATTGGTCGAAAACTTTTATTTTAAGACACTGAGGAATTTTAAACGACAATATGTCTCGGAATTTCGGACCTTTTTCGGTTATAGGTTTACTGAAAAGCTATGTTCGATAAGAAGGTATACCGAGTTGCTTGTATGGTATACCATACAAGCAACTCCCGGCTTCGCATGGATGCAAATTTTTCTACAAATTATAATAGTGAAAACCGCATCAAAATCAATTGAAATGTTTAGAAACAGAGAAACAGACAAAGTGCACAGCGACTTTATTTTAAATATGTATAGATAGATAGACATAGATTTGAATTAAATAAGTAATAGGACTTAATTAATAACACAAAATTAGATGAAAACAAAAAATGTACAAAATATGCTTACTGTTACGTGCGGGGTGAGTTAAAATGCCGTGTAAAAAACTCAATTTTATAGAAAATTTTATTCTGAATCGATTGGTGTGAAAATGAAATTCCAAAAAATTATTTTTTGGTGGTTCAAAGTTTTTAATTGTTTATAAACAATATAAATGTAGAATAATGAGAGGATTGTCTCTTAGGAAATGTTGGGCATCCCCCCAAAAAAGAAAATCACTCCTATTTGGAAAATTAAAAAAACTTTCATTTTGAGCCAAAAAAAAATTATTTTTCAATTTTTCACACTTTAAACGCGATTTCCGAGCCAACGGTGCCCGATACGAAATTGAATCCTCTACAACTTTTATCTGAAACTTTTTCTCATATCTCTTAATAGTTTTCGAGATATTTGAGAAAAAGTCATTTATTCTTTTTGCAATTTTTTTGCAAATGAATCCGGTGATTTAGGACCCTGCATTTCCTATATGTTATTGCAAGATCATTAACGAACATTTTCCAGTTGGTTCTACTCACTCAGCTCAAATGGCAAAATTCAGGCTTCATTGACTGGACTAAAGGGCGAAACGAACGATTTATTTTCACAAACCAAGATAACTTCCAAAATCACTAAACATGTCCGATGAAACCTTTAAACTTGCCAATTTCCTTTGACACTAGTCGGGAAGGGGCGTGACTACCATCGATAGGATGGGACGTTCGAGATTTTCGGCCGGCGCGAACGCTTTTTCCAGAACGTTCCATATACTCGCAACGAAGTCGAAAAATTAACCTCCTTAGAAAATTATTTGTCCATGAAGTGGCAACACAACACCTTGAAGCATCAATCTTGTCTCCGGATGTTGGACATGCGGTGGAAAATCGAGCTGAATTTGTCCATATCTGGGTTCCTCTTTGTACTCATGCGATGTGGGTACTCGTATTATTGTGATCTGATCGTGACTTGTGGCGATATTGGCGATATCTCCGACGATGCGGTGGCGTGTGACTGGGCCTTTCCAATCATCGTCATTTATTTTCTCATTACGAGACACGTGTACACTTTTCGTATGATTAGCTCATCAAATTTAATATCTGTATTATATAGGTACATGAGGCGAAAACTTCAGGTTCCTTTTTAAAATTCCGCGGACAGTGTTTAAAATTTGGTACAATTAAAATTTATATGGAGAAAGAATGGAGAAAGCTAATGTTTTAATATAATATGAATTAGAAATACATTAAATTAATCAAAATAAACATTACACTCACCAAAATGTAGGTATGTATTTACTCTTTGGTTTATGGACTTTATGGTGGAAAAGAAAAATCTGTTTCAGAAATTAACTTAAGTATGTTTTAAGCAAGCATTTTTTAAAGTATATATAATACTACATATACTTATTTTGCAAAAAAAAAAGTTTTGTATTCTATATACAGTCTGATCAATCCAAATGGGTCAGTGAAGTCAGTCAGTCACTTGAAGGTTAAAGTATTTAAATTGTAGACATTTCTGTTTACAATTTACACAAGGTTCCATGGAAAAACTTATTCCTTATGACCCACCTTATCAACTACAGTAATAAAAATAATTGTAATTTTTCTCAGAAATTTAACCGGGTTCGATTCCTGGTTGCGTATGAGCGTAATTTGAAAAACAGTTTATTAGTTAGTTCCTAAGAACACATTTTCGTATCTTTTATGGTTTGTGATTTCCCCTCATTGATCCATTTTGATTGATCAGCCTGTATAATATTTCAAAATACACAACTTACCATTAATAAATTTTAAAATTGTCATTAATTTATTACTGAAAAGGGCAACACATGGTTTCTTTTTTTTTTGCTTGTTCCTCGTAGAACCTATAATACAATCAAATTATATGAACAGATGATACATAAAAAAATGATAATTTCGAATTTTGTTTTTACTAATAATAAGAAGTTTTTCCATATTTTGTGTTATCGAGTGTACCTGACTATTGTGCCTACTTACGTAAATAACAAAAGAGCATTTATTTATACTGCGTAGGTCTACTTACATCTATGTATTGTTATGTTATGTATGTATCTTCGGTAAACATCAATTACCTATGTAAGTACTTAGAATTATGAATAAACTCTCTGGTGGCTTTTGGCCTTGTAAAGGATAAAGGTAAAGGATAAATGTACTCACAGGAATATCGGCTTATACGCGTGTTACTCAGCTGGCTCCGTCTTTTCTCGCTTTCTCTTATCACACACTTCCAATACACATTAGATTAGATCACATAATCACACAAATAACATTGATAGAACAATCACGGGAATATACGAGATAATACAATATAAAAGCATTAAAACTTTAGTTCACCCGACGACCTTTTTTCCGAAAAAACTCACTACCCTCCTTTTTATTAAGTGTCACCAGACGTCACGCGGTATTGCCACTATGTCGCGTGAACATCCTGGGGAGGAGGGGGGTTTCAGGCAAGTCCCTGATCCCGGGGGCTGAGCGGAAACCGTGCAATCTTGAGTACAGGTCTCCTCAATGTTCCATTCTGAGTGTCCAGATCAACTACTCTCACGACGCCATCCTTTCCTGGGAGTAGGCGCGTGATTCTTCCTCTCCTCCATTGAAGCGGGGGGTGATTGTCTTCCTTGATGAGTACGAGTTCGCCAATTTGGGGAGGAAGGGTGGAGGAAGAAAACCATTTGGAGCGGGTTTGGAGAGTATGAAGGTAGGATCTGGTCCACATGGTCCAAAATCGCTGAGACATGGCCTGAATGAGCCGGAAGCGTTTAAGAGCAGCTAGTGGTCTGTCATCAAATGATGGTTCAGGCAAGGCGGTGAGCGGACGGCCAATAATAAAATGACCGGGGGTCAACGGTTCAAGATCGGTGGGATCAGAAGAGAGTGGGCAGAGAGGTCGTGAGTTAAGTACGGCCTCAACTCGGGTGAGAAGCGTAGCAAATTCCTCAAAGGTCAGGTGCTGATCTCCAACTACGCGGTAAAGCAATTGCTTCGCACTTTTTATTGCTACCTCGTGCAAGCCACCGAACCAGGCTCCCGTGGGCGGATTTAGTAACCAAGTTATGTGCTGAGTTGCAAGCTTATGTGTGATTGCATCGTTGTTTGATGTTAAAAATTTATTAATTTCTATGAGCTGATTCCTAGCACCTACGAAGTTGGTACCACAATCTGAGCGGATAAGAACGGGAGTACCTCGGCGAGAAATAAATCTCTGTAATGCAGCGAGAAAAGCTTCTGTGCTGAGTGAAGAGACGGGTTCCAAATGAACCGCCTTTGTTGAGAGACAAACAAATATGCAAAACCATGCCTTTAAAAGTCTCGAGTTTCGCAATGGGCTGGATTTGACAAGAAAGGGGCCGGCAAAATCAATTGATATTTGACTATATACTGGTTGAGGTGTAACTCGATCTGTGGGCAGGTCGGCCATGACAGGGGCCCTGGGCTGAGGTCGACAACGGAAACATTTTATACATTTAAAAACGCAGTGTTTTATTACACGTCGGGCTGACAGTATCCAGAACTGTTGTCGTAGTATTGCGTGTAAGGTGTCAGTGCCAGGATGACAGTGTATTCGGTGGTAGTGATTTATGATGAGATGTACTAGTGGACTCGAGCTGGGGAGTATTAGCGGGTGCTGAGCGTCATATCTAATAACAGCATTTGAAAGTCGACCTCCAACTCTGAGCAGATCATCTTTTATGAAGGGTGAGAGACGTTGGAGGCGTGATGTGCAGACTTTACCAGTTTGGAGGCGATGAATATCCTCTGCAAACTCATTGTGCTGGACGGACCGAATCCAAAAGAAAAATGCTTCGTTACGGTCGTTAGCTGTTAAGGGACCGAAGCGTCGTTCAACGTGTTTGTGCTGACAATTGAAGGCGAAACGTCTAATCCAAGCCGTAACACCGATGAGCTTATCTAGAGAGCTGAATCTTGTGAGAAGATCAGTGTCCAGATCAGGGACTGCTATGTGGGCTGTCGCCTTCTTGGGCTTAAGGCCTGGGAGAGCTTCATGGAGTGAAGCATGTGACATCTTAGGCCATGAGTTGGGAGGCTCCTCAAGCCATTTAGGTGACCACCAAAGGTCATGGGTAGATAGTGATTGTGCTGCTATTCCCCTACTTGCACAATCTGCAGGGTTGAGCCGTGATGGGACATGTCTCCACGTGAGACTGGGTGAACTGGTTGTGATTTTGGCCACTCGGCTAGATTCAAACACTTGAAGTTGGTGAGGGGGTGTCTTCAACCATGCAAGCACTATTGTGCTATCTGACCAACATACATGTTGTTTGATTGATATGCCTTCGGAGAGCTGGGTTGAGACACGAGCCATGAGCTGAGCTAAAAGAGTTGCCGCTGACAGCTCCAATTTGGGAATCGTGAGAGGTTTCTTTATGGGTGCGACCCTCGACTTAGCAATAATGAGATGTACATTGGCTTGCTCCTTCGTACTATTCTCACGAAGGTACACAACGGCTGCATAACCTGCTTCTGAGGCGTCTGCGAACCCGTGAAGAGTGTATACTGAAGTGAGCTTACTTGGGCTGATGTGCCGAGGAATGCGAATTCCCGAAATGTGAGGAAGATCGTCTAAGATTTCCTGCCAGTCCCTTTGAACGTCATCAGGAGTGGGATCATCCCATCCTAATTTGAGAAGCCATAACTTCTGGTGAAGGAGTTTAGCGCGCATGATGACGGGGGTTACCCAGCCATTGGGGTCATAAAGTGATGCGATTGTGCTGAGAATGGTTCTCTTGGTGAACCTATCTTTCGAAGGGAGAGAAATCCGATATGTGAATTCATCAGATTGTGGAATCCATTGAACTCCTAGTATTTTAATAGAGTTGGAATCTGGGCTGAGGTTGAAGTCCTTTGGCATATCACATTGATTTTCTGGGAATTGTGCAAGCAGTTCGGGTGTGTTAGAGGTCCATTTGCTGAGCTGAAAGCCTCCCATAGCTAATAATTCAATTAACTCCTTTTGAAGTGCCTGAGCTGATTCTATTGACTCGTGACCACAGAGTATGTCATCAACAAATATGAATTTTCGTAGAACATGAGCTGCTGCAGGATAGCGACCTCCTTCATCTTCAGCCAATTGGTGTAAAGTGCGGATTGCATGATACGGGCTTGACCGTAAACCATATGTGACCGTGTTTAAGTTGTAAGTCAGTAAGGGATGATCTGGGGATGAACGCCATAATATGAGCTGAAAACGCCTATGGTCTGGATGCATGATAATATTTCGAAACATCATGCAAATATCCGTGCTGAATACTACAGGGTGGGTTCTAAAACTCATGATAATATCGACAATGTCCTGCTGAAGAGCTGGACCTGTGTGTAAACATTCATTAAGGCTGACACCATTTGAGCTCTTACAGCTACCGTCAAATACTGTGCGGAGTTTATCAGATCCGGACTTAAATATGCCGTGGTGTGGAATATAGAAATGGGGCTTATGAGCAAAGGTGCTGGGGTGACATAAAGACATATGTCCTAATTTAATGTATTCTGCCATAAAATCATTGTATTTTGTGCGGAGGGGCGGGTTTGATAGCAGCTTCCTTTCCAGATTAAGGAATCTGCGCAATGCAATAGCATGAGTAGCTCCCAATGACGGCGCATTTTGGAGAAAGGGCAGGGTAACTATATATCGGCCGGTTGTATCACGAGTTGTGGTGGAGCGGAATATTGCCTCACACTTTTCATGCAAAGGGCTGGTATGTATGCGGGGCTCTGGTTCCTCTGATTCCCAGAATCTTTCAATGTTTCTAAGAGTATCATGGTTTGGTACGTCAGGCTGAGAGTTGGCAACATGTGTGGAGTTTGCTCGGTGCGAACGTGCAGAGTATATGCCCTGAATGGGTCCTATTAATGCAAAATCAAATATCGTGCCGAAGGCTATTGGCCTGCCGGGGCCTAGGGAAACCTTGGTACCATCCAAAACCTGACCTAGCACGTCAGAGCCCAGCAAAAGGTCAATTTGAGCGGGTGAGTAGTATTCTTCATCGGACAAGGTGATACGCTTTTTACTTGCGACATGCGCGAGGTCCGGAACCTTTTGCAAGGGTAAGAAACCAGTTACGTTCTTTAAGATGTGAGCTGAAGTTGTAATTTCAGGTGTGTTTCTCTGAATGGGCCGACATACTATATTAATATATGCCATTGAATTTTGTGCGTGCTGATTTCCTATACCTGATATATTTAAGGTGGTGTTTATTGGTGGTATTTTTAAAATTTGAGCCATGCGTTGAGTTATGAGTGTGAGCATGCTCCCACAATCTAACAATGCCCTTGCTTTGTGAAACTGACCATGTACATCCGCTATCTCTAATGAAACTGTAGGCAATAAAATTTGTGTATTTGTGCTAATTGCTTTGTGCTGTGCTGAGTTACCATACATATTATGTGCTGATGTGTCGGAATGCTGCTGAGAATGAAATAAATTTGAGTGGGCAGAAATTGGTTGTGATGAACATACCTGTTCATCTTTGGGATGTTCGGCTATTACAGGAAGTAGTCACAATTGATCATCGCGAGAGCGACATACCTTTGATGAACGAGACTGATCACGTGAACTGTGAGAACCGTGACCACTTTGAGAAGCGTGAGCTGATGGGTGTGGTTGAGCTTGGGCTGACCGTTCTCTGGGCTGATCCCGTAACTCGGGCGGAAGATGTTGTGCTGACTGGGCGGGTGAATTTGCTCTAGGGCGATGAAGGGAAGTGTGGTGGTTTTCACTGCCACACTCTTTACAACTTTTAGTCGACTTGCACTCGTTTTGGAAGTGAGGGCCGAGACAACGGCGACAACGGTCGCGGGCATTTATGAACTCCCAACGATCTTGCACGGGCTGATTATTATACTTGGTGCAAGCTATAAGCTTGTGACCCTTCGTTTGGCAATATGGGCAGTAAAAGTTTGAATGCGGGTAGGAATTTATGGGTTGAGCTGAGTAAACAGGAGAGTGCCTACGGGCGAAGATCTGCTCTTGGTGGGGCTGATGCCCGGATCTAAAGTGAGCTGGGAACTGTCTGTGTAAAACTTTTGGGTTGGTCTGAGCAGACTGGTTGGGCTGAATAAACTGGTTGAGCTGAGCAGTCATTGCCATAGACCTCTCAGTTTCTATGCAGCGTGCGTGTTCTTCCAGGAATGTGATCAAGCTCTTTAAGGTGGGCAAAGCTTGAGAAGAGCCGTGTTTTCGCTCAAAGAGTGTGCGTAATTCTCCTTTCAATTTCCTAACAACTATGGAAACAAACACATAGTCGTTGTCTTGCATGGGCAGATCAAGATTGTTAAGTGCACATTGAGCTGAGATGAGAGGTGTCAAGAAGAGTGAGCGGATGTCTGAGCGGGCCGTTATGTTGGGCAGACCCAGTATGATGTCCACAAACCGGTCTATGAGAACTCGCCTATTTTCATAGCGCTTGGTGAGAATATCCAATGCCACTGCATAGTTCTCGTTGGTAATCTTAAGGTGAGACACCATACTGAGGGCCTCGCCCGTAAGGCTAGAGAGTAGGTAGTGCAGCTTGACAGCATCCGTCAGTTGAGCTACGTCATTGGTCAAGCTCCTGAAGATTGTTATGAAAGAGGGCCAATCTTCAATTTTCGAGCTGAATTTGGGAAGTTCTATTTTGGGCAAAACCGCTGCGGGTGTGGTGGTTGCATGTGATGTGTGAGCTGATGACGAGGCGGAGGGCTGAGGATTAGCATTTATTATTGTGCTGATTTGCTTGTTTATAATTATTATTTTTGTAAAAGTCTCCGAGGCCTTTTCATGATTTTCTGTATAAAATGTCTCCGTTTTGTCATCAAGATCGGTATCATCCAAGATCTCATAAAACACCTCATCCAGTTTCCGTTTCCAATCCTCTAATTTGGAGAAACGGGCAAGAAACTCGTCAATGGGAAAATTTTTGTCATCAGGTTTCAACTCAGCTCCAACATCATAAGTTTGCTGTATGTTTTTAAATGCCTCTCTAAATCTAGCCGCTTGAGATCTAGTTGGCATTTTATTTTTGTTTTTTACTGTACGGGTTAGTTACTTGACAATGCTTTCAAAGAGCTGAACAGACATATAAGCACTCGAAAAAAAAAATTAAAAGCTAATTTTACTATATTAGATATATGACAAGATATGATATCCACTATATCTTCATAGGCTGATAAAACTTAACTCGAAGGACCATATGGTGGCTTTTGGCCTTGTAAAGGATAAAGGTAAAGGATAAATGTACTCACAGGAATATCGGCTTATACGCGTGTTACTCAGCTGGCTCCGTCTTTTCTCGCTTTCTCTTATCACACACTTCCAATACACATTAGATTAGATCACATAATCACACAAATAACATTGATAGAACAATCACGGGAATATACGAGATAATACAATATAAAAGCATTAAAACTTTAGTTCACCCGACGACCTTTTTTCCGAAAAAACTCACTACCCTCCTTTTTATTAAGTGTCACCAGACGTCACGCGGTATTGCCACTATAGCTATTGCGATGATGCCACTATTGCGGTATTGCACACGAATAGCTTGTGGAAATGAGAATTAAAAAATGTAAGATACGAACGTAAGGCATGTCCACGAATGCCTTAAAAATAATAGGTATTATCTATCCGTCCTCCCTTACTCCATGTTCTTTCAAATAATTGTCTATATATGGATATTGCTACTCCTCATAGGAGAAATAATGTATGAAATATTTAAGTATTCCATAAACAATTTTCCTTTTAATAATCGCTGTCCAATTACCGCAAACACCCCACAAGCAATAAACAACCGTTTCCTATGCAATCCCCATCGCAAATTCGCACCAGGATACGGAGACCCGCAACGGTCAGAGTTAGTGACGCGGGGGAGCCTCCGCTAACACTGGTCCTACCTAATGACCTTTGTCACCTCGATTGGAGGATTATGGGATTGTGAAAGAGACGGGCATACGGGCGGCTAGCGAGTGCGAGCGAAACGAAGAGATATTTAGGGCGGATTACACATGACGAGTGTCGGGAACACGGATTTGATTCGGTTCCTTTAACGTCCCGGGAATGGTGTCTTGATTTGACAGATGTCACTATAATAGCGGTTTGACGTGTTGTGATTTGGATCTGAGCTAACTACACAGTTGCCGACAATGGTGCATATTAGCTATTTCTCTATTGTCCACAACTCTCTGCAGTTCTTTAACTCTTCTCAACAGACTTCTATTCTTGAGTTCTATTGACGGGAGCAATTGTTTCACGGCGATGAACATCAGATTATTATATCTTATAAGTGTCAAATCATTAGTCATTTCAAAAACCTCTTAAGTCACATTTTTTTCCAACATGCTTTTTTTGCTGAAAATGGTTTCTTAAAGAGAGATGCGTATCAAGATAGCATTCTGGAAGAGCATATGCCATTTTATAACAACATTTTTAGATGGCCAACTGCAAATGTTGAAGATAATCCAGATGAGAATGATGGAGAATATGACTATGTACCCGTAAAGATATTAAAACATGACAAATTATTTTGAAGTGTAATTCTAAATTATAAGCAATAAAAAATATGATTACTTCTATTGTTTTGGTTAAATTTTGGTTAAAACAACATAAGTCAAGAACTGTTTTTCAGGTTTTTTTCATTATTTCTATTAATAAGCTGTAAAGGTTATTCGCTATTTTAATTTTTTACCACTCAAATACTAAATTCAACATAAAAAAGTCCTTTAAAACTCATTCGTTTGTGTATGAAACAGTTTTTATTGATTTCTGAAAAATTCTAATTAAGTGACTCTGAGGTTTTTGAAATGACCGATTCAATTGAAGTTTTATTTGATTTTAATCTAAGCCATAATTTTAAACAAAAATTAGTTTATTATTACACTAGTTGGTGTCCGCGACTTCGTCCGCGTTGATAAATGTAAATTATAGTATCTACATGAGAAAACATACATATATCGATTACATATAATAAAATCGTAAACGCGCCGTGTAAATATTAAAAAAAAAAAAAAACAATTTGTACACGTTGTACCTACTTATGTTACCAAGGTCAAAAAAATAATTTTTAGATTTTTTGTCGGTTTGTCTGTTTGTCTGTTTGCCCGTTTGTCTGTCCGTTTGTGCACGCTAATCTCTGAAACGGCTTAACCAATTTGAATGCGGTTATAACTGATATATAACGGTGTTCGCGGGAGCGGCAGTGCGGCAAGCCAGGGAGGACGAACACGACCATCCTTCGTGTAGGTACATCATCCGCACGATCACTCACTCTGACAAGAGTGTAGCTTCATATAACATTTTTTTTTTTTTTTATGAAATCGAGGTAGCGCTTGACCACTATCTCACCTGATGTGAGGTGCAGATGTGGCCGAAGGTGGACCACGCTTACCTAGTAAATGCCCATTTACCCTAGTTTTGAAGACCCCGAGGTTGTAGTTCTGTGGGAACACAGACGCAGGCAATGAGTTCCACTCCTTAGCAGTTCGAACAAGGAAGGTGGAACTGAAACGCTTTGTTCGTGATCGAGGTACATCGACCACGAAGGGATGAAACCCCTGCCCAGTCCAATTTTAGTGTTTGTTTCATTCCAATCGGTTTACAAACAAAAAAGTTACCTACGCGCTATAACCTACGGATACCACGCGTATTTTTTTTAGGTATATAGCTAAACAAACTGAGTAGTTTAAATTCCCTACTACATTTTATAAAGTGTATACCTAATATACCATTAATGTAAATTAAATGACCCTTTGACAATAGATAGGATTAATTATGACATGTATTTTTGTAATTTTTGGTTGTTTGTCTGTATGTCTGTTTGTCTGGGCGTTTGTGCACGCTAATCTACGAAACAGCTTAACCAATTTGAATGCGGTTTTCATTGATGTATTTTACCAAGCTTCCCGCAACATTTAGTGTTTGTTTCATTCCAATTGGTTAACAAACAAAAAAGTTACCCGTTATAACGAGTACCACACGTACGAAGTAATATTAAGCATATGCTTACCCTCTTAAGCATTTAAGGAATTTCGATGTATAAGAGCTTGTATATATTTAACTGCATAGCAGGGTCGGGCCATCATCTTTCAGTATTTTCAAATTCATCAATTAGTGACAGACTGGATATAAATAATCTAAAAACTTATTTAGGGTTTATCTAGGTTAATCTATACATAGGTGCTCGTATAATAAAATCGTAAATGTTACCGAGGTCAAAAAAATATTTTTAGAACTTTTGTCTGTTTGTGCACGCTAATCTCAGAAACTGCTTAACCGATTTGAATGCGGTTTTCACTGATGTATTGTAGCAAGCTTCTCCTAACATTTAGGGTTTGTAATTCCAATCGGTTAACAAACAATAAAGTTACGCGCTATACCGGCTACCACGAGTACGAAGTTGCAAGCTCAGCTAGTTATTCATATATTTTCTCATTTTTAGACTCAGTCTACAATATTTTAGAAGTTACCTTCTATTTTCTCCACAATCATTGACGTGTAGCCTTCTTCACTCGCATGAACTTGACGTCAGTTTCGATCTAGCAATATCCGAATGTAAAGTTCTACCAGACAATCGATTAAATCGCTTCTGATGAGGTACACGGACGCCTCTCTCCCTCCGAAAGGATTTTATGTCACCTCACACGAGGTGATCAGGTGGAAGTATTTAAACTGGGGGTGAGCTGATCTCCATTGTCAAGGGATTTCGTTTTAATTATCTTGTTATATCATTCGACACCCTCACCCAACACTTTTGCGCATATCATTAAACTACATACCTATCTATTTTATTTGAAAAAAATAATATTCACAACAAAAAATAATAATTTTAATTCTACTTGTCGCACTTGTGACACATTATTACTTCTTATCGACAAAAATTGTGACAAAAAAAACACACAGAAAATCACTATTCTGTCTAAATTCTAAATCCAAAAAACGTAAGTAGACTCTGAAATTGACACAGTGTAAAAAACAAGATGGGTCGTTCTTTACGAAACACCAAACAATCCTGCATCTTCACAAGTCTAACAGCATTTTTAGGGTTCCGTACGTCCGAATAAAAAAACGGAACCCTTATAGGATCACTCGTGTGTCCGTCTGTCCGTCCGTCACATTCAATTATCTTCGAATCCACTAGACCGATTAAGTTAAAATTTGGTACACATATCAATTTCTGTAATCCAAAAGCAGAGGTGTGACGTGAATAGATGAAATCTGTATATTGGGAGGTCATTTTTGGGGGAATTTGGAAAATTAAAATAAAATGTTTTTGAAAACTGCATCATGTGACATACCAAATGGAAGGTCTTGTTGTGAAGATCTTAAATGTATTTTAAGATCTTCACAATGCTCAAGTATTCTGAAAGAAAAGAAGAAAGAAGACCCCAATTTAAATAAATTTCCTAACATATTCTGTCATTGCAAGGGTGTCCCATGTCTAAATAACGAGTTATTCAATACCTATATAACTTGCAAAACTAGCTCAAGATATATCACAAACACCGCATTCTTTCGGATGAGTTTAATGAGTGGTTAGGGTGCTTGCCTTAACGCTCTGTTCTAAGGTTCCCGGGTTCGATTCCTGGCAGGGTCAGTTTTGAAAAATGAATTTTTCAAATTTGGCTTTGGTCTGGATCTGGAAAGTATAGTGGCAGGTTCACACTGCGTTTCACAGTCATTTGGGCAGCCCATCTGGCGACAGTAACCACACCCCTAACAGAAGACCACCGTGAAATAACAGCACGCGTGCTGTTGTGTTTCGGTGAGTGAATAAGGGATGCCAGAGTCCATTCTATCCCTTCCTAATCACTTATCCTTAATCCTACTGTCGTCGGCAGCGCACTTGCAGCAGCTTTGGCGTTGCTTGTGTTATAGGCGACGGTAGCCACCTACCATCACGTGCACCGTCAGCCTGTCTGCCGATCTTAACATAAAAAAATACCAATTTTTTTCTTGGAGTTTCCATTTAAAGGTTGAGCTATAGTGGCTGTCGATATTTACAAAAATAAACGACAGGGGTATATCTATTATTATTTTACGCTTTCGCTTCGAGTGAAAGTGGCACTGAGCACTTTTTTTTACAAACTCATTGATGAGCAAAGCCTTTCTTCCGGCGGAACATCCAGAGAAAGGATAACTTACACTTACGCCTTTACAAAGCAAACCGATTTACGGTCATTACGCGGATAAAGTATCTACCTGCTTCGCAGCGAAACTGTTTTCAAATCAATCGTTGGAGAAATCATTGGGGTAACAAAAGTAAGTCCACCTTTCGGGTTATTATAATGTTGTAGGTAGGTATTCCTTATGACGATGATAGTTAATCAAAGATTACCTAGGAGGAATTTTTGTCGACTCCTATGGGAGCTGATATTTACAGATTCCCGGTGATACGATTACATACCTCTACCTACCTATGCATCAGATGTGTTTATAAATACTTAAATTAATAGCATAGATACTGGTTAAATAGTATTTTATCTATGTTAATACTGAAAATATTGAACAGATGAACTTATCTGCCAGTTTAATAAATGATGTTAACTTGTTAGGCTATGGCGGAATGTATAACAACAGAAACTACCAAACCAGGCGATAACTACTTATTCATTTATGCTGATTTTAATTTTAATGGGTGACCATTTATTATTTACATATTTTATTTTACGACAAATTAGGTATACCCACTGGCGCCGACTTCATAGGGTCTGGGGGTACCCGAGCCCCCATAGTAGTATTATCAGTAGGGCTGAGCCCCCCCAATATTTTATTACGATATATATTGAAATACTGGTGTATTTACAGTGACTATATGAGAGCGTCACTATCCAGACCTAGCATGGCCGTCAAACTAAATGATCAAATGGACTCTCAGATGAAAAAAGCACGTGCGGCTCTTATGGATATTTTTACAACTTTGAGGTTTCTCTGTCGTCAAGGATTACCTGTAAGAGGTCATGACGAGTTTAATTCAAACTTTAGACAGTTGCTGGAATTAAGGAACTTATGGGTGGACATCCTACGCTGCGCTTGCCGGTCCGTGGCTTCCACTCGAGAACCTTCCGGCCCCAGCGGCCGTTGGCTCTCCGTACCTACTATGTGTCCTGCCCACTGCAACTTCAACTTACTAATCCTTCGAGCTATGTCGGTAACTTTCTTTCGTCTACGAATCTCCTCATTCCCAATTCGATCTCGCAGTGCGCAGTGTAACCCCGAGCATAGCCCTCTCCATAGTTCGTTGAGCAATGTTGAGCTTTCTTATGAGGCAAATACTTAGAGATCACGTTTCAGCGCCATATGTCATCACTGGAAACACACATTGGTTGAAAACTTTTGTTTTAAGACACTGAGGCATTTTGGACGGGAAGATGTCTCGGAGGTTCCTAAACCAAGCACGTATACAGAGGGGGGGATAGTTGGGATTTATCCCCCCCGAAATCTGACTGAAAAAAAAAACGTTTTTATCCGTCTGTTTATTCGCTTGCTTGTTCTTTCATGAAAATTTATTGGGAAGAAAGTGTTGGAGAATCACTAATAAAAGCAGAGTACATAGTATGTGGTGTGCCAAGTGGAAAAAAACAGATAAGAAACCAGTCGAAATTATGGAAATTTTAGACACGTGTGACAAAATTTTCTGGAGCGGTCATTTTCATGCCTAAAGAGAATAAAATCCTTCCTAAGGAATAGAATGGCGGGCGAGAGGCTTACTGGTTTCGCTTTATTGTCTATTCATTCCGCTTTGGCGCCAGATCCTGATATGGTACTAGACGTAATGGTTGCCAGCGGAAACAGAAAAATACTTATATAATACTTATATTAAAAATTATAGTACAGTAGATACAGCGATTTTTACACAGTTCACATGGTTGTTTCAATGTTTGTCCCCCCCGAACCAAAAGTCTGGATACGTAAACGGTGCATATCCGAGCTGGATTCGACGATTGACCTGCTTGGCTCTATTTAACTTGTTTCCTAATAACATCTTACTGTTCCTATACCTACATTATAGTTATTATATTCTTGAGTCTCCTATATCCAAATTCTATACCAACAGGTAGGTATCGACTGGGCTTAGATTTTTTTTCATTTTGTCTGTCATCTTATTGATTAAAAAATCAATTTTACTTGAAGTGCTTAGCTGAAATAGGTACTTATTAGCTATTGGTCTTAAAAAAGCCGTCTCAGAAACGAATCGAGAAACCTCAATCAATGGATGGATGTCACGTGCATCCGCAGAATATTTCCAAAGATTTTATTCTTGGATGATTTTTATGGAATATGAATTTGTCAAACAAGCAATTGTGGGTGCAAATAAAGATCGGTTTATTTCCAGTCGAGTGATCGGTGCGTCCACCCCCTTTCCCCTCCAGCGATCGCCTCGTGACGTAAATCAGTGTTGACATTAAGAGCACCCTGAACTCTTTAATCGCCGACATTTGCCCTCCAATATTAAATCCGAACAGTTGTTGTGATCATTTTCAATTAATATGCAATTTTGTTGATTTTACTTAAATAAACGTTTTAGTTTTCTTTATGCTTATTCATAAATTCGAAATTATCTTTATTATGTAGGACCAATATTAAGTTAGTTTCTGAATGGTACCTAATAGGTTCATAAAATTTGTGATGATTATTAAATCAGATAATCATTATATGCCTTAATACAGCCTTCATTTAAAGTAGCTTCTGACAAATATTCTGTAATATTTGTTTAATGGGAATTAGTTAGTTAGGGACTTAGTTATCGTCGATAGACGATGTACCTATTGATCATTTGATACCTATACATTTATATTTTTAGTTCCTTTTATCTGTGTGTCCGATATAAACGATTTTGAAGGAACCTTCACTGGGAGCTAGAGTATCTAGGTATTATTTGACTTAAAATCCTACTACTTTTTAATCTATGAAATTCTTAGAGTTCTAACTATTGAATTAGGTACAAGGACAATTATACTTGTGAATTTATGTGTGAAATTTTATGCCTTCCGTGCATGTTATGGTGAAAACGCCATAATGTCAGTAGATAAACACAAATTGTATTTTATCGGCAACAGGTAATTAGATAAGCGCATTGTTTATATTAAACTTTCAAACGCTTAAAACTATCGCAAGCTCGTTTGTGTTAGGAGAGTGAAACTTTAAAGCTGGAAACTGGAAGCTTTCGCCTACATATTTTTCTGCAACCAGAATAAATTAGATTACTTACTTAGTTTTATTATGTTATAATAGCTTACCTATCATAGCAAATCATATCATATCATATCATGTAATGTTATGTTATGTTATATCATATTATCATATTATATCATATTATATTATATTACATTCAGCTATGGATATTTAAAGTTTTAATGCAAGAAATAAGTAGGTAAGTAATTACCTACCTAACACTCCCTTAAATTAAATCAAGATTTATTTAATCCAAATAAATATTATTACTTTTTTTAATAATTAGATTAAATAATGTAACAAATGAATAAATATAAGGATCATTTATGAGGTTTGTGTGGACACATAGGAATTAGGTAGATAAGACATCTAAAATCATGGATTAGTGACGAGAGCGTCTAAATCCTTTGTCTACAATGTGAAAACCCACCAATTAAAATTTGATCCTGTACAATCATACACAAACGAAGTGTGGATAATGAGTGTCCCACAAATAAGCAGAAAGAAGCAATACCTAAGCTATTTACCTACCTAGATGCGTAGAAAAAGAAAAGAAACTGGCTTTTCTTTTTCTTATTCCTTATTCCAATTTACGATAATATCTACGAAAGTAAATTTGTTTGACATATTTAAAGATATATATATGATATATACAGGCATATAGAGAAGTGGACACCCCTCCTTTTGTCGATCACATACGCCTAGGACTATAATAGGTGATATCTTCACACTTCTCCTGAATGCTATTGTCATTGGAAGGGGACGATCTGTTTTGCGGTTCATTGAACATATTAAACTCATTACGAAATATTGGATTTAATTATCTATTATTAACATCCATTACGTAGGCTCTAATAAAATGAGTGTTTGGAAACATGCTACCTACTCCTAAAAGACTAGTTTTTGAATCCTATTCTACTGAAATAGAAAACATATAAACTGACAATTACTTACGAGAGGCGTTCAATGTATTCAAAAAACATTAGAATCAATAAGAATATTTTTAACGTAATCATTACCTATATAATCTCAATGCAATTACTACCTACATCCTGTAACATTTCTGTACTTTTCTATATCCTTTCAAAAATAACTTTTCTCCTTTTCGAAAAAAAAGAGCTTGTCGCCTTAAGCTCTTCATC
Organism: Bembecia ichneumoniformis; assembly: GCA_910589475.2. NCBI lineage: Eukaryota > Metazoa > Arthropoda > Insecta > Lepidoptera > Sesiidae > Bembecia > Bembecia ichneumoniformis. Next base: position 2,371,373 of record OU342544.1, on the reverse strand, counting down.
GTCGGAAAATCGTTTTACGCGAAGTTAAAAATAGAGAACAAATAGTAATCACTATAGGGACTAAATCCGGGTTATAGGGTGGATTGGTCTTCGAAACCGTATGGGCATTGGAGCACAGCAGCCTTGGAAACACGCTCCTTGTGAACTGGGTCGTTGTTGTTGAGAAGAAGCAACAGCGATCAGTTTACCCAGTCTTTTTACTTTGATTGCTTCCTGTAATTTATGCAAAGTGCATGCGTAGGTTGCTGCGTTTATGAAAATTCCCCTTGAGTCCCAAAACACCGTAACCATGACTTTTCCGGCTGCCAGAGAAACTTTGAATTTCCTCGGGGATTTGTACCCTTCTTGTTCCACTGCATGGACTCGAGCTGACTTTTAATGTCATAATGATGAATCCATGTTTCATCACCACTAACAATTCCATCTATAATATATTACTTACCTAATGTATCTTCACCACATAGCTTTAAAAATTCTCTACAGCACTCGAATCGCACTTGTTCTGAGGTGCCGTGAGCATTCGCGGCACCTATCACTGTACTGACTTTTGCACTGACTTTTTTTCCTTGCACTGACTTTTGAAAGGCTGAGACAGTTATGAAGAATGGTGTATATGGTACCAACGGAGAGTGTAGTCATTTCTGCTTACATATTAACCTTAATTCGGGCATTAGTAGAAGTTTCTTAAATTTTTTCACGTTTTTTCCGTCAGGCAGTAATCGGGCCTCCTGAGCGAGGGTCGTCTTCAATTAATTCAATAATTTAGAAGCTTGGTAAACAACTACCAATTCTTCGCGAATAGTTTTTTTGCCTTGTTTTGTAAAGTACCTACGAGTAATTAATCCGTTTGTAGGAGCGGTTGTCCTACTTCTAAATTATATACTACTTGCGACTCCAAACACACTCACATAAGGTCAATCACTGTTTATTGAACACATGAAAATAAATAAATAAAGATAAAAATAAAAGATAACACTTTCAAATATAAAAATATATTACACCCCTACCTATAAAATCAAAATATTTACACAACATTGTACACTTTATATACACGAAAAACACTGCACTCTGTACGTATATTCCTCTTGGTATCTTCAGGTGAGATTTGCTTGCTCCTCGAAAGGTCTTCTCTTCTCTGATCTTCCCAGTATGAATGCCCGTCGCCGTCTGTCTTGTGTTTTTTTTTCTTTTTGCGTGTCAATTTATTCGTTCGATTCTAATATTCCAACAGATTTGAATGCATGCCAGCTATTAAAAGGAGTCTGCTTCACACCAATATAATAGAACCTCTCTACCTAGATATTCCTCGATCGACATCCTCTCGGCTATTCCGACTGTCGTAGGAAAGATAACTAGTGAACTAATAATCAACTACATGAAATTCCTACCCTCAGATAATGTCATTAATTAATGGATTAATCAAAATACCTACATTATAAGTAAATCCCCCCTATATCGAAAATACATTGAGCGTTCTGGTACCTATACCTTTGTTGCGTTGATTGGTTAAAAAAAGTATGGGCTTAATCTTGATGAACACTGTATTTCAAACGATATTAAAGCTTAGGTTGTTGTTGCCGCCATATCTATATATTTATGAGATTTGTATTTCAAAATAAAGGACTAGATAGGTATAAAATAGGTTGGTACCCCATGGCATAAATAAATAAAATACTTAGGTATACATTATTAAAGTAGACATAATTGCTTAGCTTTGTGTGTGTGTAGATGAAACAAAATGCCAAGAAATCTGAACTGAAATTACTTATTCGAAAATTAAAAAAAAAACGGGACAAATGTGAGCTGAACTCGCGTGAAGAGGGTTCTGTACGATGTTACCTATCCGCACAATATTGAGTGATTTATTTTAATATCATGGACTTCTTATAGGTTTTCCTATAATCTGGTCGGACAGACGGACACACGAGTAATCCTATAAGGGTCCCGTTTTTTTATTCGGACGTACGGAACCCTAAATACATGTTGACCTTTATTATTAGATATAATTCTGCTGGGTTTGTTATAATTATAGCAAAACATGTGGATATTATTATCTAATTACATACCTATATGAGTAACAATATAATGCCTGACATCTTTATCGCTGTGACGACTGGCGCCAATTTTGTGATGTTTTTAAACGATCCCTCGGGAAACTAACATTTTTCCAGGATAAAAAGTATTCTATATGTTAATTCTGCTAATAAACTATCTCTATGCAAAATTTGATCCAAATCTGTTTAGCCATTTTGACGTGATTGAGTAACAAACATACAAACATTCGCATTTACCTGTAATATTAGTAAGATTGTAAAATAAAATCGCTGTAGTGTACGTTGTCCTGTTTCTCCACCAATTTCTTCTAAAACACTCAACGAATTGCGATACGGTTTTCACTAACGTAAAGAGCGATATCTAAACGAGGAAAACTTGTGTAGGTAGGTATATTATATAATTTGCAGAAAAAAAATGCAGCCTGGCGAAGCCTAATAAAGCAGGTCGCTAGTCTATACTTACATATAATTAAAATCGAAAACGAGCCTTGTTGTACCTACATTTTTTTTAAATTAATTATGGGTTTGCTCTTGGACAGCATCTAACCGTGTAGGAAGGATGAGGCCGACGATGGAGCGAGCTCACCCAGAAGATGCCTATTCACTCGAACCTTGAAGAGATTTGGGTTGTATGAGCTCGGAAATACAGACGCCGGCAGGGCGTTCCAATCTTTAGCAGATTAATCCTCAGAGTTCAGACAAACTTACTTTCGCATTTATCGTTTATTATACCTACCTATTATGCAATATATTTTCCTTAAAATGTTATAGTAGGGATATTATTAATGGGAATAAAAAATATTACTAGGTATTTAATACCTAAACAATTGTTCAGCGGAACTATTGGGAAAAAAACTCATTAAGTTAGTTCTTCCGCCACGGATATGGTTGCCAGGTCTCACAATTAAAAATCCAGACAAAGACTCATATTTAAAAAAAAAAAAACTTTATTTGCGCGAACACATATTTACAGGATTTTAATTTGTATACAGCAGTTACAGTACAAAGTATGTTCTACCCGCCAAGGGCATGCAGCATGCATTTTGCCACAAAAGCCTGACGCACTGGTTTTTAAAAGAAATAGTTCTTCTTATTTGTGCATTTATTACTTTAAGACTTGCTCTACTCTTTATTATGAATCACACATTTTTTTTTTGATACTGGCCGCTGCGGGGTTGACCGAAAGCCTAACAAAAGCCAGACGGGCCGGAATTGGCCGGACACGACTGTTAAAATCCGGATATACCTATCAGGCTAAAGCCGGGACCTAGCAACCCTAGCCACGGAACTTCTTCAACGCTGTAATCGGTATATTCTCAAATTAGTCATTATCAACCGTTATCTCTGATCTTATTTCATTTTTGTAAATAAATAATGAGATTTTTTTTTCCATGTTATAAAGAAAGCACAGTTTTAAAATACATTGTAAAACTGTGACGAAAGTACAAGTAGTAGGTATAAAATTTCGCAATTATTAACTAGCGGCCCGCCCCCGGCTTCGCCCGGCGTGCAATTTTTATATACCCTAAAACATTCCCCGTTTATCCCTCTTTCCATTGGCGAAAACCGAATTAAAATCGGTCTACCCGTTCGCGCGTGATACCGTGACAAGGAGAAATGGGGATTCATTTTTATATATAAGATTACTAGCGACCCGCCTCCGGCTCCGGCTTCGCCCGGCATGCAATTTTTATATATATGAACATTCCCCGTTTATCCCTCTTTCCATTAGTGAAAACCGAATTAAAATCGGTCTACCCGCGTGATGGTCACGCGTGATGCGTGACCAAGGGAAATGGGGATTCATTTTTATATATAGAAAATAGAGATTACAACCTACATTCGCTGGTTATTGGTCTACCTTAATTTACTTAACAGAAATTAATATTTGTATCGTTTATTATAATAGGAAACCCAGTAATAGGTTTTACGTAGAAATAGGTAGGTAGGTAAGCATGTTAAACACTTTACCTACCTAATATCTATTTATGGCAGGTAGGTTTTCTTAACAAGATTAGATTTTCCAATTCTCAAGGGGTGACCCGACAGTGGTCTCACCCACTGTCGGATCCCACGCGTGGGAGTAAATAGGTATAAGTGAGACCACCGACCTGTCCTCCGTCACCATGCCCGCGCCGCATCCTTGACGCGCATTCTGACCGTTCACCATTCACTTCAATCAGTTCACCATTAGTTCACAGTTCACAGTAGACCGGGTGCCGTTTCATCAGAGTGACGGTGGAAAGACGGTCGGCAAGTGGCCGCGCAGCGCAAACACTGGGTCGGGCCGCCCCACCCCGGCGCCACTCGCAGCCCAAAGGGCGGTCGCACCTTCAATAATTCACCATCTCGACCAACAGCGGCCTCTCTCGCCCCTCCCTCTTAGTCCCGCACGATCAAAGTGTCGCCGTCCCTCTCGGCCGAGTTGGCCATTTGCGGCGTAAGGTGCTTCGCTCCGCTCACACCGCTCACAGAGCGCTATTGCTGTCCTTGTCGCTCTCATTAGACGGGTCTCGGCGCGTGCATTATGCAATCTGTTTGGCGTTCACTTTATGAGGTTTGCGCTCGATTACGCAGAGTACTCCTCGATGCAGATGCTGCACTGATACAGAACACTCATTTCTTTCAAATTCAGTTTAGTAATACTTGTAAAAAAATCGGTATCAAAACGACTGGATCTACAAAATGACCTTATGTAGTTAAATAAGGACTAGCTCACAATAGGTTTGTTGAAAAAATATCGATATATCGATGTTTTTTTTCGATGTATCGATATTTTCGAGCGATATTTAATGTTTCGATATATCGATGTATCGATATAAAATTCCAACTATCGAAAAGGTATAAAATTCGATATTTTTTTCAGACCGATAGACTTGGTTATTGCCAGACTAGAACCACTAGAGCGAAATTTACATCTTGCTAAAGCAACAATTTTAGACCCTCGCTTTAAGCGTAGGTATTCATTTTAAGTCCGAACTAGCTGTTTCCACTGCAATAACCGAATTGTCCAAAGAAATACGTTTAGAACATAGACGTAGAGGACAACTTTCGCCTGAACTCAGACCCACTACCACTACCACTACCACAATTCCAAACTCAGAAAATTCTTCGCCGTTCGTTGTGGTCCGGACATGAAAAAATTATGATAGATATTACTGCAGCTTCAGTAATATCTAGGTATCATAAACTCCAGTTTACTTTCAACTTTAACCAGTGATGGTATGCCTATTAGCGAACTGAAAGCAATATCTAGATCAGACTATAATACCCAGAAAAGAGAATCCAACAAAATTCTGGTTTGATTGTCGCCATTTTACCCCAGTCCTTTCCGAGATAGCTCAAGTGTTTGATATCGTCTGCGTCCTCGGTTTCCTCAGAGTGGCATCTGCTGTAAATCTCGCAGTACCCAATAACAGAAGTCGGCTTACAGCCGAGCACATAAATCAAAGAGTTTTTCTTATGTCTGTATCAGTATTAATAAATAATTAATATTTTTTATCGTTATTCTTATTTCTTGATTTATTACATTATTATTTTAAAACCGCAAATTTTTTTGAAAATCTGAAAAAATATCGATATATCGATATTTTTTCCTCGATATATCGACGTCGATATTACATCGATATATCGATATTTTTTTTCACTTCCGACATCCCTAGCTCACAAAACGACCACAACTGCAGAAAACCTATATATCTCTAAACGACATTGTAGAACACGACCACCGAGCAGAAGGTCGTCGTCCCAGAATGGCTTAATATAAAAACGACTAGATCGCAAAACGGCCACCTTGTGACATGCCGAATGGCTTAGTAGTAAAACGACTACACCGCAAAATGACCTCTTGGTGAAAGGACTACCTACATTTCATGGTAGCAAAACCATAGAGTACCTATATCATATCCATAGAGTACCTATCATGAATAAAGCCACAGTCTCGCATCAGCTATCAAAAAATAGGAAAGTCGTCTTGACACCGACCCAAATACCTAGATACCTACCAAATAGTGATTGGCACTAGGTAAATTTTGGATGAACTTCCAAAAAACGCTTACCAATAAGTACTTAACGTATTTTGACCTCCTAATCACGAATATCGTAACGAAGATTGACGCAAACGCCATTTTGAATATGAAAATCGAAGAAGAATCGCTTCGCTCCCGCCTTAGCATTTGTGTTTTTTTTTATAATACCCAACTCAAAACCTCTCCTGCCGATTCCTCTATCAGAGCAAATCCGACTTGGAACGGTTGGGTTAGGAGGATAATGAATAAAAAAAAAACGGCAGAAGTGCGAGTTGAACTCGCCTGAAGAGGGTTCCGTACGATGTTGAGTGATTTACCATGTTATTTTAATATCATGGATTCTTATAGGTTTTCCTATAATCTATAAGTAGAAAACTAATTTCTGTATTTTTTTTTAAATTTTAGATTCAGTAGTTTTGGAGATGAGGGACAACTGTCGGATGGTCAATTTTGGAGATGAGGGACAACTGGGGATGGTCAATTTTCGTCTATATATTTTCTTGAATAACTTGGAAACTATTTATTTTAAAATTACAAAAAAAAATACATTTAAAATTTCACGACAAGACCTTCCATTTGATATGTCACACGATGCAGTTTTCAAATTGTTTTTTTTTTTTTATTTTCCACCTTCACCCCAAAAAATATGACCTCCCATATAGGTACAGATTTCATCTATTCACGTCACACCTCTGCGTTTGTACGTACCAAATTTCAATTTAATCGGTCTAGTAGACTCCGAGATAATTGACTGTGAGCGACGGACAGACGTACACACGAGTGATCCTAGAAGGGTTCCGTTTTTTTATTTGGACATAGGTACGGAACCCTAACGGACGTAGGGAACCCTAAAAAGACGTCTTATCACGTATTGTAAAACTTTTTAGAGAAAGCTTTTACATTATTTTACATGATTTATGCACAGAGAGAAAAAAGTTACGTAAATCATGAACGCCACTACGTATGTAAGGACAAAAACGTACCACTCGTAAGCTTGTAAGGGCCTCCATGTCGCGTAAGTAACCGGCATTACGTAGCCCGCTTCATGTCAACCTGTCATGAAGCGCGCTACGTAAAACATCCAGCTACGTATACGTAACCGGAAAATACTGGTGTATCATACTTACGTCCGGAGTATTGTGATGGTGCTGCTCCATTACAGCATGACACCTCATACGTACGAACTGGTGTTGGTTACGTAACGTAACGATGCTACTTCATTACAGCATGATACCTCATAGGTACGCACTTGTGTTTAATACGTAAAGTAACGATGCTGCTCCGTTACAGCATGACACCTCATACCTACGAACTGGTGTTGGTTACGTAACGTAATGATGCTACTCCATTACAGCATGATACCTCATACGTACGCACTGGTGTTTAATACGTAAAGTAACGGTGCTGTTCCGTTACAGCATGACACCTCATACCTACGAACTGGTGTTGGTTACGTAACGTAATGATGCTACTCCATTACAGCATGATACCTCATACGTACGCGCTGGTGTTTAATACGTAAATTAACGGTGCTGCTCCGTTACAGCATGACACCTCATACCTACGAACTGGTGTTGGTTACGTAACGTAATGATGCTACTCCATTACAGCATGATACCTCATACGTACGCACTGGTGTTTAATACGTAAAGTAACGGTGCTGCTCCGTTACAGCATGACACCTCATACCTACGAACTGGTGTTGGTTACGTAACGTAATGATGCTACTCCATTACAGCATGATACCTCATACGTACGCGCTGGTGTTTAATACGTAAATTAACGGTGCTGCTCCGTTACAGCATGACACCTCATACCTACGAACTGGTGTTGGTTACGTAACGTAATGATGCTACTCCATTACAGCATGATACCTCATATGTACGCGCTGGTGTTTAATACGTAAAGTAACGGTGCTGCTCCGTTACAGCATGACACCTCATACCTACGAACTGGTGTTGGTTACGTAACGTAATGATGCTACTCCATTACAGCATGATACCTCATACGTACGCGCTGGTGTTTAATACGTAAATTAACGGTGCTGCTCCGTTACAGCATGACACCTCATACCTACGAACTGGTGTTGGTTACGTAACGTAATGATGCTACTCCATTACAGCATGATACCTCATACGTACGCACTGGTGTTTAATACGTAAAGTAACGGTGCTGCTCCGTTACAGCATGACACCTCATACCTACGAACTGGTGTTGGTTACGTAACGTAATGATGCTACTCCATTACAGCATGATACCTCATACGTACGCGCTGGTGTTTAATACGTAAATTAACGGTGCTGCTCCGTTACAGCATGACACCTCATACCTACGAACTGGTGTTGGTTACGTAACGTAATGATGCTACTCCATTACAGCATGATACCTCATACGTACGCACTGGTGTTTAATACGTAAAGTAACGGTGCTGTTCCGTTACAGCATGACACCTCATACCTACGAACTGGTGTTGGTTACGTAACGTAATGATGCTACTCCATTACAGCATGATACCTCATACGTACGCGCTGGTGTTTAATACGTAAATTAACGGTGCTGCTCCGTTACAGCATGACACCTCATACCTACGAACTGGTGTTGGTTACGTAACGTAATGATGCTACTCCATTACAGCATGATACCTCATACGTACGCACTGGTGTTTAATACGTAAAGTAACGGTGCTGCTCCGTTACAGCATGACACCTCATACCTACGAACTGGTGTTGGTTACGTAACGTAATGATGCTACTCCATTACAGCATGATACCTCATACGTACGCGCTGGTGTTTAATACGTAAATTAACGGTGCTGCTCCGTTACAGCATGACACCTCATACCTACGAACTGGTGTTGGTTACGTAACGTAATGATGCTACTCCATTACAGCATGATACCTCATACGTACGCACTGGTGTTTAATACGTAAAGTAACGGTGCTGTTCCGTTACAGCATGACACCTCATACCTACGAACTGGTGTTGGTTACGTAACGTAATGATGCTACTCCATTACAGCATGATACCTCATACGTACGCACTGGTGTTTAATACGTAAAGTAACGGTGCTGCTCCGTTACAGCATGACACCTCATACCTACGAACTGGTGTTGGTTACGTAACGTAATGATGCTACTCCATTACAGCATGATACCTCATACGTACGCGCTGGTGTTTAATACGTAAATTAACGGTGCTGCTCCGTTACAGCATGACACCTCATACCTACGAACTGGTGTTGGTTACGTAACGTAATGATGCTACTCCATTACAGCATGATACCTCATACGTACGCACTGGTGTTTAATACGTAAAGTAACGGTGCTGTTCCGTTACAGCATGACACCTCATACCTACGAACTGGTGTTGGTTACGTAACGTAATGATGCTACTCCATTACAGCATGATACCTCATACGTACGCGCTGGTGTTTAATACGTAAATTAACGGTGCTGCTCCGTTACAGCATGACACCTCATACCTACGAACTGGAGTTGGTTACGTAACGCAATGATGCTACTCCATTACAGCATGACACCTCATACGTACGCACTGGCGTTTGATACGTAAAATAATGGTACCGCTCCATTACTGCTTGAAGGCCCTTCCATACGACCTGGTTTCGGTCCACCTGACCGCGGAGAGGAATGAGGAGGAGACGAGGTAGGTACCATCGGTCGTGTCGGCCGGCCACTCACACGGCCCGATCTCGATCGGACCTAACGGCGGAGAGGAATGAGAAGAGGTTCCATGGAAAAATTACACACTCTCCTCATTCCTCTCCGTCGTCAGGTCCGATCGAGATCGGGCCGTGTGAGTGGCCGGCCAACACGACCGATGGTACCTACCTCGTCTCCTCCTCATTCCTCTCCGCCGTCAGGTCGACCGAAACCAGCTCGTATGGAAGGGCCTTCAAGCAGTAATGGAGCGGTACCATTATTTTACGTATCAAACGCCAGGGCGTACGTAGGTATGAGGTGTCATGCTGTAATGGAGTAGCATAATTACGTTACGTAACCAACACCAGTTCGTAGGACTGAAGAGGACGAGGTTTCATGGAAAAATTACACGCTCTCCTCATTTCTCTCCGCCGTCAGGTCCGACCGAAATCAGGCCGTGTGGGTTGCCGACACGACCGATGGTACCTACCTCGTCCCCTTCTCCTCATCCTCCTCCGCCATCGTGGCGACTAAGATCAGGCTGTCTGGAAGGGCCATAAGATGACACACTTAATGATTGGCGTTACTAATACCTATTCTGTACATTATCTCTAATGTAATGCTGTATTATTAAGGAATTATGTTGTTATATGAAAAATAAGCATAACTAATTTCTTATATAATATTAGACATAGATATCAAGTCAGAATGTATATGAGTAACACCAGGCAGAAAGCATGTCACATAAAGTAACGGAGTGGTCCATTCGGTTACGTATCAAATACATACAATACATAATTATGGACGTAATAAATAACACACCAACATATGCGCACCACAAAGGATTTATGTTACGTCAGTCACATAAAGCTGTAATGTACCACATAAGTACACAAGAATAAGCTGCCTACCCAAGTACTTGACATAAAATTGAAGAGTAACATAATAAAACTAATTATATAATAATTAAAGATTTATTGATAAAACTAAGAATGATATTAATACACTTGACTTTAATACACTTTAATCTCGTAAATTATATTATTAGCATTTTGTCCAACGTCTATGAACTTTTGGCCACATATTAAACGTTGTTCACAATGATTAGTACATACCTATATACCCTTCAGTATTATCACACCTTTTTGTTACACCTTATATACAATGAAATGATTTAGCAACAACAAAGAACATAAACATTTAACGTATTTTAAGACTCATAATAAATATGTCATTTTGAGAATTGACCATTCCTGCATACCCTATGTTGCAGTAGAAAACGCCTTTAGTTTAAAGTGTATCTAACAGTGACATAATACTGCAAATTTGGTAATTACATTCAAAATGTTGTATACCTGTAAGAAAAGAAAAGAGTTACAAGAGTCATTCTTATTATTACTGTTTCTGGTTGCCGGTTTCCAGTATTGTGTGGTCCAATATAACCACCCAAGGTTATGGTTTTTTACTACCTACTAATAATAATGGAATAAATTCCTGTAAGAAGGGAACTGTGAATACTGTGAATAAGCTAATAGTGAAATTACTGGGCTAATAAGTTACCATCACAGTGATCTGGACTTTATCACTCTAAGTTCTGGGTATCACTTCAATGATCATGAGCAAACATTATTTATTACCAACAGGAGTGTGTTGCATGTCTCACTAGTACCATAAAAACATACTAAGCCACATTTAATGTACCTACACCAAGTTAGATAAGTATAGTAATAGATTTTGTGTTTATAACAAAACCAAACTTACAAAATTGTTCAATGTTTTTGGAAGTGATTCTTCCTGCGCAAGCTCTAGCGCAGAATGATCCGGTGGTGGCGAAAAGGTGTCATCAGAACCAGAGGCAGAATAAGCTTCAACAAACTGAAAAATAAATAATTAACAATGTTAAAACGTTAAAAACATTGAAATAGCAAAATAAGTAAAAAAAAAAGCACTCACAGCTTTCATTCACAGGCGTTTCTTCTGGTAGTTTTTGATTTGCTTTTATTATTTTTTTAAAACGCAATCTTGGACCTATCTTTGGGATCAGCTCCTTGAGCTGTTCCTCTTCCAGTAAAGATGCAGTTTCCAGATCGATTTCGTGTTCTGGAACAAGCGGTGTCAGGAATTTATTTATGTCTATAGAAAAAGTATTATTTTCTAGGTATTTAATTTAACATATTTTTCGAAATCGCCTAGAACTGCCCATAAAAACCGTATTTTATCGGACAAGGAATGGAATAAACTGGCAGACATGGTGTAGACGATACCGCTGGTAGGACATTTCTAGCGACCGACAATAATTATTTTGTCGTGCGACAAAGCAATAAAATTACACACACATATACATTACACTTCTTGTCAAGAATCTCGTTATATCGAATTTTCACTCATTGCAGAATATAAATAGAAAGTATAATTTCCCTCTAACGGTTTTTGTAACCTGTACATACATATCGTGTATTCGTGTCCTACCAATCAAGTACACAAAATTTTACAATACCTACCTATATAATAGCTAATTCATGTGTCGACAAGTCGACAGGTTCAGACATGTTAAATATATCGTAAGACAACAATTGTAATGTTTGTTGTAAGTAATATACACTGCTGTCGGTACTGCAAGAAGTAAGTAACGAAATTAACTTACCCGCCAAAACTCCAATCAGTTCTTCACAGTTTATTTCTTTTAAAACTTCCTCCATATTTGAAAAACACGCAAGCGCAACCAAACATACACAACGCACACGACAAGAAAAAAAAATTGAATGAGACCAGTGCTGCCAGCTCACAGCTGTCATCAAGTCCATTTGAGTGTGGGAGCTAGATCAGTTCTAAAAAAAGCGCTAGATTCCGTTAACAAGTGTGATTAAAAAAAACACCATATTATAATGCTATTTTTAAAATAGGAGTTAAATACATGCGTTTCACATAACAATCATATTGTCTGATTGGCCAAAAAAATAGTGCTTGTAGGCAAAATTGTTTTTTCGCCTTTTCAAGTAGTAACAGACTATCGTTTTCGTTCTGAACGAAAATGGCTTTACTTATGTAGAACGCAATGCATAACATCAATTATTTTAAAGTTATTTAAAGGTCATCAACCGAATCACCCTTAATAAGTATAAACACATACAGTGAAAATAACGTTAATTTTGAAATGGGTATAAATAATGAGTATGTGGTGTAACTTATTAACCATTGCGATAATCTAGCGAGATTTGATTACCTACATTGAAATTCCGCTAGATCTAGCGCTGAAAGCACTAAAATGGCAGCAATGGTTGCCAAACGCTATTATAAAAAGCGCTATACACTGCTGTTAATTTGCGGTGCCAAATGACTTAAAAAAAAGCGCCGCTAGATCTAGCTCCGAAAGCGCCAAGGAGGCATCCTTGCTTAAAAACAAATTCCATATGAAATCCGTATTTCTCATAAAATCCGTAACTTTCGTAAAATCCGTATGAAATTCGTATAAAAAATAAAACTCAATCTTTGATTGATGTGACTTACTTCTGAGGGAACAATTTTGAGGGAAAATGTCACGTAAAGAAAAAAAACTTGAAAATAATAACTTGAAATAATAAAAATATTGTTTAATGAAATCATAAAATAAAATGAAGTTACAAACAAGTTTATTTCTAAATATACTACTCAAAACAAAATAAGGGCCACTAGTTTATTTACATTTAAGTGCACTTTAATAAACTGAAAGTAACTGATAAGTAGCATTATATTGATATTACGAACTCTTTGGTGTTTGATCTCTTTTATGCTTCCTAATTTGAAAAATATTGGCCATCGTTTTAAGAAAAAAAATAATTGGAAATTATTCTTATGTTTTTCTTCAATTGTCTTCTTAACTTGTTTCGGTTATTTTAGGAAAAAAGTTTTACTTTTTCAATTTTAATTGATTCATTTATCATCTCGCGTTAATCATGCCACCAGTACGAAAGCACATGGATACAATTACAGCAACCAGAGCCATAACTATGATTCAAGAAGGACGTTTTCAGCGTTACGTGGGTTTGCAGTTGGGTTTTTCTCGAAGAGCTGTCCAAAATGTATGGAATCGCTTCCAAGAGACCGGCAGTGTTGCCAGGAGACCCGGTTCAGGTACAGTTCGTGTAACAACGGCGCACGAGGATCGGTACGTCCAACTAAGTGCTCGTCGTGATCGTACAGTAACGGCCCGTAAGTTACAACACCACCTACGGCTGACAACGGGTACCCGTGTCAGTGATCAAACTATACCTAATCGATTGCACGAAGACCAGCAAATGTCAAGAAGTCGAGTTGTTCGAATTCCTCTGACTAGGGTTCAACGTGCAAACCGTTTAAGATTCTGCCGTCAGTATTTGAACTGGGGGATTAATCAGTGGGCAAGGTGCTTTTTACAGACGAGTGCAAAGTAAAATTTTTTAATGATGATCGGCGTGTTAGGGTGTGGAGACGACGCGGCGAGCGTTTTCGGAGTCCTGCATCCACGAAGTTGACCTTTTCGGTGGTCCCAACGTAATGGTTTGGGGTGGGATTAGTTTACACGGTAAAACCGAGCTCACCATTTTAAATGCGGATACCGTAACTGCAGAACGTTACATCGAAGACGTCATCAGGCTTCAAGTGATCCCATTTGCACAGCGAGTGGGGCCTGGATTCATCCTGATGCAAGACAATGCCCGTGCACACACAGCTCGATCGACCCAAACTGTCCTAGAAGGGTCTCATATTGAGGTATTACCATGGCCAGCTAACAGTCCGGATTTAAATCCAATCGAGCAATTGTGGGACCAATTGAAACGAAGGGTTAGAGAGAATGAGCAAGGGGTCTACAACCAACAGCAGCTGATTGACGCTTTAAAACGTGTCTGGGAAGAGATTCCAGATGAAAACGTGAGGAATTTGATCCAGAGTATGCATACGAGGCTTCAGGAGTGTATTGCTAAGAGAGGAGGACATACTCGTTACTAAAAAGAAGAAACAAAAGTGACAAGAACAGTATTTTGTCTTTTTCCGGTGATTTCTTTTGTTCATGTTTTTCATTCAAAATGGCCAATTTCATTATGAACTTAAAAAAAAACAGTTCATGATCATTATTTTAAACAATTGTTAGCCTATATTATAACCAATAACATTATTTTGTAGTTACATAAGTTAAACAATTTAATGTCTCTATTGTTTTCATGGTATAGCAAAAAATCTTAGTGGCCCTTATTTTGTTTTGAGTAGTATAAAAGTCATTTTTCCAATTATTGTAGAATTAATTTCTAGGCTGTAATATTGCTTTCCTGCCTTTCGGCTTATTTATAATAAACCATTGATGGTCTCCATGATTAACTTACACAAAAAAATTACAACAAATTCCATCGAAACAATATCGAAATCAGAAACAATAAACAACAGGAGACAGTGATTCCATTCATAACAAAACAAAATGTTTTCGTCTTGTTTGCACTAATAGTAAATATCACTATTAACTTTCACACTCTTTCATCGTCTTATTAAACGACCCACCCACCAAAATATCTCAAGGGTATTACCCCAAGGCCATAATCCGTACTATACCAGTGTTTTGCCTCAGTTTTGCAAAATTTGCTTATAAAATGCAAATGGCTAGTTAATGCGAGATCAAATAAAATGTAAAGTTCCGATTTTTTTTTAATCATTTTCTTAGGAATAATATGAAACTACCTACTCTTTGCATTAAAAATCCGTGTGAATTTATAGTCTGGTTTTAAAATTAAAATTCCGTATAAATACGGAAAAATTCGTATATATGGCAACACTGCCAGCCAGCATACGTCCAATAAGTAGTCTCACACATGGACAGTACAGCGAATACGTATAATGTAGTCGCATACGTCCAATAAGTAGCCCCCTCACAGGACAGCACAGCGAATACGTATAATGTAGCCGCATACGTCCAATAAGTAGCCACCCCACATAGACAGTACAGCGAATACGTATAATGTAGCCGCATACGTCCAATAAGTAGCCCCCTCACGTAGACAGTATAGCGAGTACGTATAATGTAGCCGCATACGTCCAATAAGTAGGCCCCTCACGTAGACAGTACAGCAAAAAAAAAAAATAATAAAAATATTTATTTATCAATTAGGTTTCTTCAAGAAACTCTTATGATCGTCGTTTAATTTACAAGTTAAATTTGAATTTACCAGGGTTTCGGAAAAAAAGCCAAGATGACGATCCTGAGAAGAAACCCCGAAAGAAACTCAGCGAATACGTATAATGTAGCCGCATACGTCCAATAAGTAGCCCACTCACGTAGACAGTACAGCGAATACGTATAATGTAGCCGCATACGTTCAATAAGTAGCCCACTCACGTAGGCAGTACAGCGAATACGCATAATGTAGCTGCATACTTCCAATAAGTAGCCCCCTCACGTAGACAGTACAGCGAATACGTATAATGTAGCCGCATACGTCCAATAAGTAGCCCCCTCACATAGACAGTATAGCGAATACGTATAATGTAGCCGCATACTAGAAGTTTAGCCAGTTTGGCGCGATCTCTAACTACGTATTGTAAGCACATTAACAGCATGTTTCATACTTATTAATTTGTCTTATTCAAGACAAACTTAAAATTGATCACGGAACGTATCAATTTTAATCAATTTCACGAAAAGACTTTATTTTTAAACACAGAAACTCAATTATGTGAAAGTTAATCTGTATTATATGGTATGTTGAGTTTTGGAAAAGAATATTCTTTGCTCAATCTTTACGACAAGAAAATGCGTAAGTAAGTACCTAATAATCAATTACTACTGACAAATTTCACTTGTTACGTCCGATCAATATGTAGAACCAGTCATACGTAACAAGAGACGTTATCATGTAAGCACTTACGTTAAGGTGGTGAATCACCATTTTCATACGTATATATCGTTATAAATACGTTTGAATGCGTATGCGGCTACATTACTAAATAATGTAGCCGCATACTTGTGTACGTATAAATCAGGCCGAGTACGTAAATTCCTGAACCGACACAATTAAGAATGATGCGACATCCTTATACTAGCTTTACTGTGGGACCGTTCTCTGTATGGATGACCCATACTTACACATCAATATGTGTCATCATTAGTAAGTATGTAGCTACTAAATTAAGTATGCAGGTTACGTAATAAGTATTAAGCTGCGAGTTCCTTGGTAACGGACTGGCGGTAAGCTACGTATACGTATATTTTTTCTCTCAGTGTGCTATTTTGGCCACCTGTACCTAGGTACCTATCTATAACAGATAGGTAGGTAAATAAAGAAAAGGAGTGACACTTCGTTTCATCACATGAGTAGGTATCGCAAAAAAACAAATACTTATAGGTATCATAATTCTAAGTTCTTCTATAGGTATAGGTAGGTAAGCGGGTATAATTTTTATAGAAAAAGATTTTACTAATACCTACTTAACTACTTAGGTAAAATATGGCCCCTCCCTACCTACCTATAGGTATTATGTAGGTAATATCGAAATAAAACACTCATTAAACAATCTTCTATTAATATAAAACTAATCGCTGAGATGAGAGAGGTGTAGGCACTTATTTGAGAATGTCCTTTGACAGCACAAAGCGCACTCTACTGTCTCCGCACGGGTCCAACTGCGATCGCACTTCGCACCCATATCTATTAGATAAATAAAATGTAACGAATATCTAAGTATCGTTTTAAGACAACTACATTACACAAGCTAAGTAAAGGTTAAATTTAGGTTTTGTTCTTATTTATTCTTACGGTTTAGGCACGGAATAGATTGTTTAGATAACATTGTTACCTAAGCGGATAGGTAGGTAGTCTTTCTTTTTATAAGTAATATTATCAATCAATCTACTACACTGTCTACTCACTTCATAGTCGGAAGGTCAGTAGGTATATTTAATAGTAGCTGGTGCCCGCGACTACGCTCCCGTGGAATATGTATTGTAAAACTGTGATATAAGTAAAGTAATCTAACTATCGGTGAAAGAATTTTTTAAAACGGATGAGTACCTCCTACATACAAACTTATACGACTTCGTCTGCATTGAAAAATAACGCCTGCTGACATCCTTATCGCTGTGACGACGGTGGCGCCAAAGTTTTTATATTTTTAAACGATCCATCAGGAACCTAACATTCTCCAGGATAAAAAGTATCCTATATATATTAATCCCGGTAATAAACTATATGTGTGCCAAATTTCATCGAAATCCGTTCACTAGGTTTTAAGTGAAAGAGTAACAAACATCCATCCTCACAAACTTTTACATTTACAATGAGTATTAGTATTCTGTATTGTACTATTATTGTATTCTGTGGTATTAGTAGGATTATTATAATAGGCAAATTCTGTTAAAATAATGTAAATTATTTATTTATATAACTAGAATTCCCATTTCTTTTTTTTTCTCTATTAATTCCAACTTCTTGTCTTGTCCGTCGTTCTAATTAAACAGAATCATACTTGTTTCTTGTTTCATGGCCACCTTCCGATAGCTATTAGCAACATCAAGGGTGGTACATGTGCTGCTTTAAAAGAGATGTACCTATGTAATTTGTTTAGTTGTCTAACGGTAGATGGCGCCACCATATTCTTTTTAGAGATACCTTATGTTTTTCTTGAGGCACACCACAGATGTCGCTTTGAAGATAACAAACTGTAACTTCGAGTTGGAAGGAAGACTTATTTAAATACTATATAGCTGCTCTCCGCAATTTCGTCGGCGTTGAAAAAAGAAAAATATAACCAGAGAAAATATATAAGTAATACGACACCTGACATCTTTACTGCTGTGACGAAGGTGGCGGCACTTCTTATATTTTAAACGATCCCTCGGGAACCTAACATTCTTCAAAGATAAAAACTATTCTACATGCTAATCCAGAAAACAAACTATCTGTGTCCCAAATTTCGTCCAAATCCGTTAAGCTGTTTTTGCGTGATTGAGCACGACCTAGATGTAAATATATCAAAAGAAATTATACCGGAAATTGTGAATAATAAATTTAAAAGGAACAAATTTTTAGACTTTTGCCACAATGTGGCATCGGTGTCGATTAAATCGAACGCATAGATTAATAGTAACAAATTACATAAAATGTAATGTATAAATAACAAAAATATTAAAGATGAACAAGGTCCCTTGCCTGCGCAAGGGGTAATTATAAAACAATAAAAAAAAAACATAAAAACCTATGAATTAAGGTTCAATATTACACAACAAATTTTTTTAGCTTCTCGGAGATAACCAAACAGATTTAAAATTGGAAGGTTTTTCTTAAATATTGTGTAAAATATAAAAAAAAAGAAATAAAAGACTTCAGTACAGAACTAAGTTAATATATGAGCTTCAAATGTAGTTGTCGCTTAAATTTTTTATTACTGTGACGAGAAGCTGTGAGAGAAATTTAATATTATTTTCCTCAGAAAATAGAATTTTTGTATTAACCTGCCCGATGCACACTTTCTAAAAATAGTTTATTATGCAATGAAAAATCTTACTTACTAATAATATAAATGCGAAAGTTCGTATGTTTGTTTTTCAATCATGCCAAAACGGCTGAACGGATTTCGATCAAATTTAGCACATAGATAAGTTTATTACCAGGATTAACATATAGGATACTTTTTATCCTGAAAAAACGTCAAGTTTCCTGAAGGATAAAAAAAATCGGCGCCACCGTCGTCACAGCCATAAAGATGTCATGCGTTATTTTAGTTATGTTTTCTCAGCTGGTGTTTAATATAATAAAACTTAATAGATAGTTCAAACGACAAAATATTTGAATTCAAATTTGAACCTCGGAAAGCTTTAGACTCGCAACTTTTTCTTCAGATTTACTAGTACCTACCTACCCATTTCACAAATACTTTATTGATACTTATAAAAAATTTTTTGATACGGATTCAAGGCACCACGATCTCTACCCGGAATGGCAAATAAATGAAACAATAATTTTATTTTAAACCAACTTTATTTTTAGCTAAAATATAATAATTCATACATCAAAGAAGTTCCCTAAGTATAATGTAATAATACCGCGATAATAATAATAATAATAATAAAACATTACAATTAAAAAAGGAGAAACAGTAGCTACCCTCTGTAATACGTTCAGTTTTGAAAAACTGGGATTTCACAAGTGCACTTTAAATTCAAAATAGCGATCAATCATCAGATTAAAAAAAATTAAACGATTGGACGGTAGTTTTAACAATCACTGCCAACATAACAAATCAAATTACACACTAAATACAATTAAACGCGAGTTATGCGCAGTCCCAATAACATAATTATTCGTTGTTACAAAATAAAACACAGCGGGGATGGCACTACGAAGTGAACTAGGACACATAACTCGCTTTTGTGCCCACTGTCGGGCACGAGTGGGTCCAGCAGTCAAAGTCAACTAAGTAAGACGTAACATTTAACTAACACCAATGATTATGTCCACAATAATTGCTTACGTATGGCTGGAATAGTTTTTTGAACAATATCAACTTAAAGGGACGGATCTAACGCTGACTTTAGTTGTTTTACCGGAATATTGTTAACTTTTTTCATTAAATCTGTGCTCAATTTGCCACTGGCCGAACGCCTTTAAGGTGGATTAATATTACACCGGACCGTGCCCGGCCAAGATATTCATAGTATACTTTTGTATGGAACCAATTCATAATTCACCGGACCGTGTCCGTGACACGGCCGTGTCCCGATTGTTGACAAAAAAAAACACGGCCCGGTGTAATATGAATCATCCTTAACTCGGAGGCGACGTAGGTGAGACGGCGAACAAGTCCCAAACTATTCAAAATTAAGAAGACATAGGTTATTATTCAAAACGTTTAAAATAATTAGTTTTCACAAATTTAAATTTCTCGAATATCGAATAGTCAAAATCTGCATCAGGAATACACTAACGGTACAAGTTGGTAGACGACTACACGCAGCAGCAGCAGACGACGTGTCGTCGCTTCATGTCGCCACGACACGTCGTTGCGTCCTGTCGCTGCAGTCATGATTTCGAACCCGACTGCAGACGGCAACAGCAGATGGAATCCAGTTGGTTCCGTGAAACAAGATGTCTGACGTGTTCGAGAATGCTCCGGCGTCAGCTCGACGACGCGTCGCTAGCTTCGTGTCACTAAGCACGGAGGGAATTTCATAGAAATACATAGAAACCAGTAGTGTCGCTGCGACACGTCGCTTGCTGCGGCTTCATGTCGTCCGCTACCAACTTGTACCTTATGATACTGAGTCAATAAAACCACAAAACGTTATATGAAAGCTGTCAACGAGTTGTGTGCGTTGTCTCACATACTACAATAAACAATTAGAATAAAAACACACTTACGCAACTGGTTACTAAACCTCAATTCAATATTGATTTATTGCCTAGCCATTGCGTTTAATATTGTCCGAAAAACCATTTACACTGAATACAAACCGCTAAGCGAAATTGAGACCTTAAACAAATCAGTTCAAGATACAAAATTGCTTAAACGTTTAATACTACAGTGCACACCAGCCGAGTGTCTCACGCGCGACACGGGTTACACTAATATGGCAAAACGAATGATATGCAAATTACGCTGAAAGAGAAGAGAGGATACAATTGCTTGCGCGTGCGTGCGAGACGACAACACCTGCCGTTTAAAGGTAATCCTCCATGGTGCACAGTGACCGACGTAGCAAGTGTTGCCATCTCCCTCGAATCTAACACGTGGAGCCACTTAACACCTAATTGTTAGTAAAAATCCCTTAACGAATCAAAATATATAAATACATACGTAGTTCATTACATTAATATAGCTGTCCCTATCTGTATATTAAGTGTATAATATCGTAAATCTAAGTATTATATTTAGTTTTCAAATAACTCTGTGCCTAATGTACATTTAAGCCGATCATGTCGAGAAGCTCATATAAGGGTTCATTCAAAATTCAAAATTGTACGAAGCGTTTTGTACCTTACGAATTAAACGAAATAAAAAAAAAATGCAAATCGGAACCCAAACTTGTTTGTACTCACGTCTAACGTTACAGGGGAAGTCCGCGTAGAAAATACGACCGTAGAGTTTGCAACCAACGAAGCATACCATAGACACGTTCCTTAATTACTCAGTAATATACATATGTATTTATTTGTTCGCTTACGCCTACGTCTCTTAACACGAATCCATATCAAATTACGACGACTACTTTTCATTAATTACATACAGTTTTTCAATCGCTCTGAAATACGATCGAGTTTCAAAAGTAGGAGATGCAAGGAGGGCGACCGTCGACCGATATATTTTACGTATAAATCTGATATGATTGTCGACTTACGATAAATATAAAATACAAATTAAAGTATAGAAAAAATTTGTGCCGCTGCGTGTCTTTTGTGCTAAAGCGTTCGATACGAGCTCGCGATCGATCGCGCGCTCAATCAATTCCATCGTGATTCAAATTCGTCCTCACAGACACTGAACCCGACAAAGAACTCTGTTCAAACGTTAGAATTCCGCTTGGGCGATTTGGACCGATACACTCTGTAAAAATAGAAAAATATCATACGCCATCTTAATTAAAACACTTTTGCATATTGGGGGCGACGATAGCACTCTTCTCGTTCGACTTCGCCGGACATAATTTCAACAAAACAAATTATATCTATCCATCAACTACACAATTATGACATCATAAATTACGTCTTAGTTTTAAACGAAGACGCTAACAGATAGCGCTAAATAAATAATCGCTGTGTTTTGAATTACACATAAATTTTCGACAAATTGCAATAGCAACAAAGTCATTGAGGAAAATGGCACTGGGGCCTTAGACAGAGTAGCATTCGCTCCGTAGCGATGCGATATCGAAGTTCGTTATCGTCTCAGAGACAAAGGAATCGACACTGTAACACGTGATAAACACGTGATACCTTGTCATGATTTCTTTGTCTCTGAGACGATAACGAACTTCGATATCGCATCGCTACGGAGCGAATGCTACTTTGTCTAAGGCCCCAGATCTGTCATTTTGCCATTGCAAATGTTGATGAAATTGGTGTCGTAAATTAAGGTTTCAGTAAAAAATAGTAGTCGAATGAAATGTCTTCGTCGAGCCACAGATGGCGCTTTCATAAGAAAAGTGCTGGCATATCCCTCAACACGTTTTTCTTTTCGAATCACTAGAGGTTCAGCATCTAAAGAAGGACGTAAGAGGCTTGCGAGAGCGAGAGGGCGCGAGCGTACGAAAAAGAGGGGTGTCAGTGGTTAGTTAAGTTTAAGTACGGTGTGCGCGCGAGGAGGCCGCATTACATCGTGCTGTTGTCCCACTCCAACTGGCTGATGTTTCTGTATTTATGCTGCTTGCTGGAGATCACTGCACAGAGAGAAACATTCATTTATAAGCACTATTTGAATTCAACCGTTTGCGCCTCTAAAATTCAACCCTTCAAATGTTAGATAGACTTCTAAACAATAACAAATGTGTATATAAATATATAATATACAATGTGACCTTTTTACGACGGGTATAAAAAGGCTAAAAGTAATAAAAAAACTGCCTTACGCTTAGACTATTAGTTTACCAACACATTTTATTTTTTTGTTTAGTTTATAAAATTATATATTAAAAGATCTTATATTTTATAAAGATACGCGGACGAACTCGCGTGGAACAGTTAGTTTTACATGTTTGGAAAGTCGTCTGTTAATTCCAAGTGCATGATGCGCTCCTACTTGTATTATTTATTTGGGGGCAATATGATAAATAAGGCAAATGAATAATACCTTCGTCGTCGTCGTCGGACGAGTCGTGCCGCTCCGAGTCCGAGTCGGAGCATGAGTCGGCGTCTGAGTCGTCCGCGAGGCGCGGGGCGGGAGGCGTCTCGTCCATGGGGTTCACCGTGATGGTGAGCGCCGAGTCGTCCCACACCATCTCCGAGTCAGCGGCGGCGGGCCGGGCGCGACGGGCGCGGGGGCGCGGACCGCGCGCGCGCGCCACGCCCACGGCCGCCGCCAGCACCAGCACCCCGCAGGCCACCACGCCGATGACGAGCGCTGCGTGGCTCGCGCGCGGCTCGGGCCGCAGCTCCAATAGTCGCGGCGCGGGCTGCTCGGCCGAGTGCGCATCGCGCTGTGCGTGCGCCGCATAAGCGCGCGGCGCGTGCTCCGCGCGTTCGTGGTGCGCGTGGGGCTGCTTGTCTCTGGCGACGGCGTCCATCTTGTCGGCCATTCCACTCGGGTGCAACTCGCGCGCGGCTTCTCCCGCGCCGGACATGTGCGGGTGCACCACAGTCAACTGTTCAAAACGTAACTTTATTTTTCCTTTCTGATGCAGATAAGATAAATGATAGATTAAGATAAAGATAAAGTATTTTAACAACCACCGTATGTCAATTTCCGGCTTCACACGGATGTCATTTTTTATCACTCTTTGCATTAGTAAAAAACCGTATAAAAATCCGGTAGGTGGTTTAGAAAAAGTTGGCGGAGAAACAGACTATAGACATAGAAGATATAGATTAAATTATTTGTAGAATTTATTATAACATTCAAAGGGATTATAGCCATATATGTGATATAACTACAATATTTATCACTACATATGTATGTCATATTTGTATTGTGACAGTAGGTATTTTTAATTTCAATTGACTTTTAGATCGTCTGCCTGTGTGCCAGCCTTTATATCAAAAATGCTCTTTGATTTAGTTTGTAAATGATCGAGTGCCAATTCCGGCTTTAGGCAAAAGTGCAAGAACTTGAAGAGACTAACCGTTTGTACGTATTCGTTGCTAGTAAATCTTCCGTTAAGCTCGGAGCAGGTGAGCTTGAAGACGCGGTTGAGGTAGTAGGCAGGCTTCTTATTGCTGTACTCGATCTCGCGCAAAACTTGCTCGTAATTCGGCACAGAGTCTGCGCCGGTGAGGATGACCCCGTCGCGCGTCACAGCCGCGCGGATGTCGAGCGCGGCCGAGGCCGCCGGCCGCAACGCCAGCGCCTCGTGGTCCGGGTTGAGCGCCGGGTACACCGATACCACGCACGAGTCGAGCTTCTGGCGGGAGTCCGCCGCGGAGGCCGCGTCCGCAATCACCCTCAGCGCCAGATCCGGGAAGACCGTGAGACCTGCGCGGAAGTGGGCGTAGTCGCGGGCCGCGTCCGCCGTGCCGTTGATGAGGATCGTGGGCGTCTGTGGCTGCAGCACCATGATGTAAGATTCAGCCGGGCGAGCCGTGATAACTCGTCCGTTATCGCAGGTGATGGTGGTGGCCACGTGCACGTTGCGGCGGCCGGGAGTGGGGAAGGCACGCGCGTCGCCATAGGCCACGCGGCGCAGCAGCGTCTCCACGTCGGCCACGCCGTCGCCCTCCACGGAAACCGAGCGCAGATACAGGTCGGGAGCTAGGCTATAGACAGAAATACTAATTTACTATACCCAAATTTCCCCAGTAATTGAGTAGGGTTTACTCTTTTGTGTATACATTTATCGATAACCGACTCTAAGACAGCATAAAGATGTAGTGTGTTCCCTAATCTTAAAAAGATTGCTGGCTGCTGTGTTAAATGTTATATGGGAACTGATCCTAATATCGATGTGTTTAAACGGTAACTGCTGAGAATGATAAGTGCGATTACTACACCGAACAAATGGGTTACGATAATGCATCCCCGCAAAAATAACGAATTACTCTCCTTAAGTATTTACAATACTTGACATTGTTTCGATATGTTTTAGATATACATTTAAACAAAATCTGGACTTATCGGCGCAAACACGCGTTATCAATGCTATCAAATGGTTCAGATCTATTTCTTAGCAGAATGCTCATGGTGATTAGCTTGATATCTTGTCTAATGTTTTGATATCTCCAGATCGCTGGATCTCTGCGGTACTACGCCGACCTACGTGGAAATCACACCAGTTCTACAATTCTTCAATTACAACTCGGTTTAAACCAACGAAATCCACATTTAGATTTTGTTTTTGTACAGTATTACCGAATAATGTTCCATAGCCCGTTGGCATTTGCGCTAATTTATTTCCCGAATTGCGATAATTCATAAGTCAGTTTATGGAACATTAATTCTTGGTCTTCGCGCAATCAGTAAAACTTGAGTCCAACCTGAGTCCCTCACGACAGCGCGCCACGCACTTGAGAGCATGCGCAGGCTGCACGGCGTGGCGAGCCACCCCCAGCCCCGCCAGCCAACCGCGCAGGTGGTGCTTCATGTCGCGCTCGGTGCCCTGCCAGCAGGCACCCACTACCAGCGTGGTGTTCACACCGTGCGCGGGATGGAGAGGCCAGTCGTCTATCACCTCCGGGGCCGCGTCTCCGGCCGCGGCCCGGAACGGCTCTCCGTCCACGAACAGCTCCACGTTGGGGAAGCGGACGTTCAGCGCGTAGTGGTGCCACTCGTTGTCGCATACCTGACAACACACATCAAATTTTAATTTATCGATACTCGTCGTGGGTTGCTGGCTTGATCACTCAATAAAACAATGAAAGCCAACAAAAATTGTAACAACAATTATCTGCTGGTGTTATAACACGAGCAAAGCCGACTTTAATAGAGCAAAGGATAAGAGATTAACAGAGAACAGGTCTAGGATCCCCTAATACCTCATCAAAACACAACTGGTCGATCATTACATGGTGATCTTTGGGTTACTGTCGTCAGACAGGCTGTCCAATTTATGACTTCTAAATCGTAAAATGGCTAAGGACTAGTGATAAGTAAGGACAATGGAAACGGGCTTTGAAATCTCTTACGCGATCAATTGTTACCTCGGGTATCTTCCAACGCCACTCAGCCGGCCTGAAGATGTTGAGATCGCCGTCTCCGAAATCGCGACGCAACAGCAGAATTAGTCTGCAGTTGCGAATGAAAAGAGCGTAGTGGTGTCGATTCATTTCTGAAAGAGAAATATTCAGACGTTTGTTAATCATGAATATCGACAACGAATGCCCACAGCCTCTCCATAAATAAGGTCCATACATCCATAAGGCCTCAAACTTTAAATATGGTGATTGAAGTGATGGAAAGTATTGCGTTAAGGTATGCGTTTAGGATGAGTTAAGGCCAAGTCAATAATTATTATCGCTTATACCAATGTGTACGCAAACAAATGAATTATTACATTCCATTTTCCAATTTACGAGTAACTCGGCTCGCCCTTCAAAGACCAAAATGTGATGCAGAAGGTCTCACCGCCGAAGGTGGCTGGGATAAAACCATTTAAAGGTAAAACAACCGGAATAACTTCAGCAAAGGCCACAGCCCACATGTCGACGATCTCGTGAGCCAAATCGTGGTAATTCCTCTCCTTCTCGGGTTTAGCCTTCATGGTAGTGACCTTCACTAAAAGAACCCGCGACTGCTCCTGATCCAACAGCACTATATCATGTATATTGCTAGAATAGTACCGTCTGCGAAGATGGATCAATCCCATTAGAACTTAGCACAGCTTTTCCTGTCTCAAAAGAATAATAATAATAACAATTAACGATGATCGACACTCACTATGGTCGTCGGCGAGGCAGAGCACGTGCTCCTTGCGATGCTTGTCCTGGTCGAGGGCGGGCGCGTGGCGCATCCACGTGGAGATAGAGAAGCTGCCGGCCAACTCGTGGGGCAGCAGAGACTCTGGCACCACGGCCGACGTCGTCTCGCCGTCGAACTCGAACATTTGTTCACCGCCGTGCCCCGAGTCCGGCTTTAGGGACTGCGCCCACTCGTTGCCCGCACCGGGACTGGGGAGCAGATCGACAGTGTCGGCGCGCAGACCGCAAATGGCCTTCTGGGAGTGTAGAGAGTAGGTGTCGCGGTCGCAACCGGCGCCCGCTCGCGACGCCTGCAAGGATACGGCTGCCTGGATGCGCGTGACGCCTGGACAGCGTTCGTCGGACGAGCACGCCTCGAGCCTAGCGGCCGGGAAGAGCGCGAGGGGGCCCGTGCCCGGCGCGTAGTCGACGCGCTCGGCCACCCCCTTCCAGCCGGCGCGGCACGGCTTGTTCACCTTGACGGTGACCATGACCGGCGCCGATTGCATCTTGCCGCAATCGTACGCCACCACGGAGAGAATGTGGTTGTGCGACTTGTCGTAGTCCAGCGGCTCCGTGTTCCGGATGACGCCCTCGTTGTCGATGACGAAGGGCTGGCTTCTGTCGGTGAGGATGCGGTACTGGCACACGTCGCCGTAGCGCGGCGTGCAGTCCCGGTCGGTGGCCTCCACCCGCAGGATCTCGTCGTAGAGTCGGCCCTCGTCCACCGTCTTGACGTACGCGGCCTGGGAGAACACCGGCGCGAACTCGTTCACGTCCATCACCGTGATGTGGACGGGGACGCTGTAATTATTTATTATTTATTTTATTAAAACACACAAATCTCAAAACACTTCCACCACTTTTTGCTGTTTTCTTATTGTTTTTTAAGCAATAAAATTAGTTCATTAAAGTTTATTCCTTTACTAATTAACTAACTAAATTAATTTACGTAAATTAATTCGTGTAAATTAAAGACTAACCAAAGCTTATATTGTCCCACAAAACCATTAACACGCTTTGTCTGTAGGAACAACGAGTCTTCCAAAATGATTTTAAATAAACTTGAATAAGTTAGAACAGAGCTTTATAAATTACAGAGCCCTGCCAGCAGGCGGGCTGGCGTCGCCTTAACCCTTAACCATGTTTAAGGCGACGCCAGCCCCTAATGATAAAAAAAATTCACTTATTTGTAACCGTTTTCCTTTTAAATTATCATAATAATTATAATTTAAAAAATACTCAAATCATCTGCAGGATATATGAAAGGGGATCATCATAATTATTTTTTAAATTATATTTAATTATATTATATATATAAAAAAAATTACTAATTTGCGGTCTAATATCGATGTTGTAACCGTGCGATTTGCTTAATAATCAATGTTTTAAATAGCTAATTCTTAAGATAAATTTTAAGATCCATTATCTGAAGGCTCATCAAAAGAAAAATTTGAATTATACTTTATTTAATTTTTAAATAGATATTTCCGAGATTTGCAAGTAGTCTCGTCAATTCAGTACAGGACGAGTTTTGCGGCTGGAGTCGCCTTAAAATAAATACTTTGGTTTTTGCATGTCTTTCAATTGAATGTAAAAATACTGACGTGTTTGAATAGGATCCATCGCAACCTACGGCGGCGATGTCGAACTTGTAGTTGCGTCGCTTCTCGCAGTTGAGAGGGTAGCGCACGCGAAGCCGAGCCTCGTTCTCGTCGATCACCATTATCTGCAACCAATGCCATCACATTTCAAATACCAGCTGAACCTGAACCCAGTTACACGTGGGACGCCCGCCTTCCTTGGCAAAAAACCGTGATATCCATCTATGCACCGATACAATTAGGAACAAAATCCTTTCACAACTTTAGCTTATACATACAGACAGACATTATTTGGCTCCTCCTCAATGTGGGCTATGTGTCTTCGAAGATACAGACCAGCTAAGAATTTTAAATCCTCTGAGTAAACTTTTTGTATTTTAATTATTATTATTATTATTTTTGTAGCCAGTAGGTATATTCTTTTTGTTAAATTTGTTAAACCTTGTAATAGGCTTTTTGAAAATGTTAACTTTGTTCTACATTCCCTAAGTACAATATATATTATAGTAATACTAGCTGAGTCCGCAACTTCGTACCCGTGGTATACGGTATAGCGCGTAACATTTTTGTTTGTAAACCGGTTGGAATAAAACAAACACTAAATGTTACGGGAAGCTTGCTACAATACATCAGTGATAACCGTATTCAAATCTAACCGATTTTGAGTTTAGCATGCACAAACGCACAGAGAGACATGCAGATAAAAATCATAAAAACTATTTTTTTGACCTCGGCAACATAAGTTTGTACAAAAAGTACAAATTTGTTTTTTTGAAAAATTTCATTATATGCATAGATTATGTTGTTGGATTGGCTTTCAATAAATAAATAAATAAATAAATAAATAAATAAATAAATAAATATTTATACAAAAAAATATACCTATAACTGGAAATACATAGTTTTTATCAGAATGACTTACAATTTTGAATCTATATTGCATATGCCATTATTTTCAGGTGGAAGATTTTAAGTAAAATATATCTTCGACTACACCTCTTATTTTGGAATATATACTTTCAAATATTTACGAGCAGACACACTCGTAAGAAGGATTGTATCTGTCCGTCCTCCATGCCAATAAACGTACGCTTTGAAAGTGGAGGCTGATAAATTGACTTAGTGAAGCGCAGTTCAGATATACTCGTAGCTCGTAGCACAAATGCGAAATCTTCTATTTTATTGACAATTTCAAGAGTGCTACTGCAATCAATCAAGAAGGTGTGTGCTCTATACAAAATATAAACACCAAAGTGTCCCTGTCATTGTGAGACGTTACCACGGTTACACCGTTGAACCGTTTTGGGTGAATTCTGGCACAGCGATAGGTAGAACAAGTAGGGAAAATTGACATAGACGTTTAACTATTGATGCGGGCAAAGCTACGGAATTCCTATTGGAGGATTCGTTCCCGCAATGCTGAACCAAGCGGATGCATAAATAGTCCGGGCAAGGAAAAAAAGTTTGTATGAAAAAATTACATTATGTCCTACGGAATATTTTATTTTATAGTTTGATTAAATTTTAGCTTGTAAATGGTATTTTCGAATAATCGCCAAAATTACGTTTCAGCTTTTTTTTTAAATTTAGTCCGAATGTTGAATTTTTAAATTTGAAATGAGACAAAATATTACACAGGTGACTTTTTTATTGAGGGACCTATAATAAATATTAGAAACGAAATTTAAAAAAATCACCATTTTTTTATTAAAAAATGTCACAAAAAGGTCCCAAAAAGAAAAAGAAAATTATAACTTTGAAACAAATTTTCAACAATCAGTGATTTTTCACCATAACATCTCTTTATTTATGGTAAACTATAGAAAAAAAATTCTCTCGAGTGACTACTGTGGTTCATTTTTTAGACAGTTTTATATGTTTTTAATACCTAAGCATTAATTCTATGGATTTTATTGGACAATAACAAATAAAATAATAATTAAATTATCGTAAATTGAAATTATCTCCTGAAAATACATAGAGCATTTCTAGTAATTGTAAAAATAACAATGAAAATTTTAGTAAGGGGGCAGGGGTGAAGCGGGCGGCGAGGTAGGACGCTGCGCACGTGCTGCGCACCAAACATGCGGTCCGATCTAACAGATTCAATGTAGGTATAAGCTGCATTAAAAATGTCTTTGTTAAAGAGACATGGGTCATACAGAATTTTAAAACTTTTATGACTATTTATGAAATCATTTATTTGAGATAGGATGAGCAGGTATAAGTACATTCAAGGGCAAAAATATGTGTACACCACACTCGCTCAAAAATGTCATCATCAACAGTTTTACAAATATTTAAATATCTAAGAGTTCATAAATATGTACAAAATGTTTCGTCGTAAATAATAATAATATGTATACAATAGTGACATAATAATGTATCCAACTATAGTTAAAAGCATTATGTGAACATTTAAAAATGTCACTATAAAAGCAAGCAATCCGCCACTCAAGCAATCCGCCACTCGATAGTAAAGAATAAGTAAAATCCTAACTAATATTATAAATGCAAAAGTGAGTTTGTTTGTTTGTTACATTTTCACACTTTATGATCATCATTAAATTTTACATACATGTTGTATGCAACATCTAATAGTACAGAAAAGGACTAGGGTACCTTTCTAACAGTACATTTGACACTAGCTGTGTCCGCGACTTCGTACGCGTGTTATTCGGAATAACACGTAACTTTTTTATTAGTAAACAGATTGGAATGAAATATACATTACATATTATTGGAAGCTTGCTACAATACATCAGTGGAAACCACATGAAAATCAATTAACCC
The DNA here is from genome assembly GCA_910589475.2 of Bembecia ichneumoniformis. Lineage (NCBI taxonomy): Eukaryota > Metazoa > Arthropoda > Insecta > Lepidoptera > Sesiidae > Bembecia > Bembecia ichneumoniformis. The sequence goes on along the minus strand of OU342544.1, from coordinate 2,339,698 downwards.
GTTTCTGAGATTAGCGTGCACCAAGGCATTTTATTATATACTAGCTGTGCCCGCGACTTCGTACGCGTGGTATTCGGTATAGCGCGTAACTTTTTTATTTGTAAACCGATTGGAACGAAACAAAGACTACATGTTACGGGAAGCTTGCTACAATACATCAGTGAAATCCGCATTCATTTCGGTTAAGCCGTTTCCGAGATTAGCGTTCACAGACGCACAGACAAACAGACAAAAATTCTAAAAACTATCTTTTTGACCTCGATAACATAAGTACCTACAACGTGTACAAGTTGTTTCATTTTTCTAAAACTTTAATGGATTAAACACCGCTCGTTACGTAATGTGCCCGCGACTTCGTACGCGTGGTATTCGGTATAAAGCATATCTTTTTTGTTTGTAAACCGATTGTAATGAAACAAACTCTAAATATTACCGGAAGCTTGCTACAATTCATCAGTGGAAACCACATGAAAATCAATTAAGCAGTTTCTGAGATTAGCGTGCACAAAGGCATAGTAGGCAAAGAACGATTTTATTTTAGTAAATTGTGTTACTATTTTATTTTAAAATAGTATTTTATTTTAAAACTTTAGTAACAAAATTTTAGAAACCTTCGTTGTCTTTTCGATTTGGTAAAAAGACGACCAAAAATAGGGGGCGGTACTGTTTATCAAAGGTAGAGTTACCAAAGCTGCAATAAAATTTTTCACTTCCAAACATTTTTTACAAACTCCAAACAACTTTTTGGAAATTTCAAATCGCCATAGCCCCCGATCGGTGAGAGCTACAACCACGTTCACTGGGGCGAGTTTTTATTCTCCTAGGGACGCTTCCACAGGACTACTTCGATGTTGGGGATTTCCCCCCTTCACCCCTCCCATACAAAATTGCCCTTTTTACAAGGATCGATGGTCACAGCCGCCAGACGGTACGAGCTACGGCGACGGTCATTAGGGTAGGTTGTCATCATTTTTGAGAATGCTTTCGATGGTCTACTCCGATCGGGCACACATTTTTTTCTTTTCCTTTCGAAGCAATTTTTCTCCTATTACGGGAGGCTCTGCTATGTATCGTTTGGATAGTCGGATAGAGGAGCAGTTTCAGAAAATTCTGAGGATTTGGACTTTTTTATGTAGTAAAAAAATGGTGAGAGGATCTTGGAAACTATGACAGCTAGGAGAGTCGGGTTTTCGGAGGTATATAGAGGGTCACCGGTAGTCTGTAACACTTTACCAACCTCCACCCCTTCCCATACATTTTTTACACAACATACAACTTTTTCAATTTTTAAGCTAGAAACTTCAAAATTTTTTTTGTTTTATATTATAAAATTCTTAATATTCCAAAAAAATATTTTCGAAAGTCTATATACGCGTAATTTATAAGATTATATCGAAAATTTATTTGAACAAAAAAATGAAACAAATAAATTAAAGGTCGACCCCAACTCTATTGTATTGTGGTGTGTCGGCGATGAAACCTTTTTTTTGTAAGATGTGTAAAAAAAAACGTACTCATGCAGTACTTTTGCGTTTTCGATGTCTGTTTTGAAATGAAATTACAAGATATAATATTACCAATCAAAACAAAATATTTAATATGTATTAATAAATATTATATTTATATATATTACATACGAAAAACAAAATTCATAAAGTAGATGCAAGGAATTAAAATGGGTTAGTCCTTTTATAACAAATAAATAAATGACAGTGTTTAAAACATAGATCTAGATCAGTTTAAGACATTAAACAAAATAAGTGTTGATTGAACACATGTATATTTTTACAAATTCATGTTAATGGTTTGAAATCATTTGAATAGGTTTGAATGATTGATAATAAGTACTTGGTGTTCGAGGTTGTGGGGAATTAACACAGGTGGCGGGAGAATCGAACCGAGCATCACTGTGACTTGAACAAAGAATTTTTTTATGATAAACATTAACAAGAAAAGTTGACATTTTATTTAAAACAAAATCACAAATAAAACTCTGCCATAGCTATTCGCTCTTTAAGAACAAGTAATTTAGCCCCATATCCTTTTTTAAATTAGATTTTTCAAATTAAATATATGTACTTACTATTTATTGTATTGCACAAGCTTCCACGTCATATACCTATATCCATTTTTTTATGACAAAGAAGAAAAAGTTACCAGTACAAGAAAAGTTGACCGTTCAATTAAACTGAGCCAAATATAGTAAAAAAAAATTGATACTTTTTTAAGGCAAAGTGTAGACAACCCATTAATTGCACGAGTGGCGAAGTCGTATACATCGGCCGTTTTTTTATGATAAAGAGTTACAAGACAAGTTGATAGTTTAATTAATTTGACGTGCCTAAATTCTAAGAAAGTCATCTGAGGTTGTAAACAAAGAAATATAGACAGCAAAAAACGTCATGCAAACTTGGAAGACACCGAGCACTAAAAACTATTAGTGCTTGGAATAATTTAACTACCTATTGAATATAATTTAATTACATAAGATTGGTAAAATTTGGTTATTTTTCTACTTATAACGAAAACGCTATAAGTTACTTTAATGCTGAGAAGGGACGTAGCGCAATAAATCGGTATATAATTTTTTTTAAATAATAATCCTGATTCGTACCACGATGCCAATAAAGTTACCCAAGCCTGTGGTATATCTACTTATAATTTAGTTATATATTTTTTAGGGTTCCGTACTTCCGGAAAAAATAGCGGAACCCTTATAGGAACACTCATGTGTCCGTCTGTCCGACCACTTCCCCCCCCCCCTTATCTCCGAAACTACTAAACCTAAAATTTTGAAAAAAAAAAATACAGAAATTAGTTTTCTACTTATAAATTATAGGAAAACCTATAAGAAGTCCATGATATTAAAATAACATGGTAAATCACTCAATATTGTGCGGATAGATAACATCGTACGGAACCCTCTTCACGCCAGTTCAACTCACACTTGTCCCTTTTTTTATTATAATACTACTCTCAATATACTTATATAGTCTTAGTATAATACTAGATCGTGTCCGCGACTTTGACGGCGTTGAAATGAACATAATAAGATTAAAATTAAATTAAAAATCTTACAATTAAAATAATAATTGAATTCGAACAACATTTAAAAAAAATTATACGTAATTTTGGCCATAATTCGAAAATACCATTTACAAGCTAAAATTTAATCAAACTACAAAATAAAAGAGAACTATATTTTCTGTCACCAAAATTTATATTTGTGATCAAGTTGGTGATACACCAAATAATTAGATCTATCGCCACGAAATATTTTCGTTCTCAGTTAAACAAAATGTGTTCCTAGGCATGAATCACCAATTTAATGTTAATATAATGTGTAAAATAAAAGATGGATCACCAAAGAAATTGTAGTGCATTGATTGAATTTATACTTCGTTTTCATAATAATAGTTTTGTTACATAAATAATAGGTTGGTCCTCAAAATGGTAGATCTATCACCAAATAAATTGATTTCTCGTTCCCAGACTGCGATTTCCTTTAATTTGTTATTTTGTCACCAATACAGTGTAACATTTTATTTCTTTGAATTATCAAAATAATATTGTTCGTTACCTATTTAATACATTAATTGTTAATTTGAATGAAAAAATGTTCAAATAGGCGGAGCCTAATTGGCGCGCTTTAAAAATTATTAAATAATACTGATTATTCAGTAATACTAATATTAACATTGTTTTTACCGTTATAATTTTAGTCGAGGGAAAATTGTGTGTCCCTAACGCTGAGAAAGTATGATTGCACATAGTCCGTTCAGTAATAATAATTTCACGTAAACTATGTGTTTTATTTACTATTCTACTAGAAATTTAATCTAAATACTGTTTTACCTGTGGGAATTATTGGGGGAGGCATATGTCCAGTAAAGTAGTAGTTAGACTGTTTTCGTTGGAACGATGATGATGGTAACGCCTAATTTTTTTTGAAACTTTTTGAAATTTTCTAGCGACAAAAATATGATTTATTGGTGATCACTTTAAATTAATTTGCTTCAATGCTTACTAGGACAAACCTATTAAAATACATTCAATATATTAATTTGGTACTAGACCCTATATCTCCATGATTTTAGGTGATTTTTCGTGGAACTGATTTTATATTGTTTGGTGACTAGATTTTGATGACAAATCTATTATTATGGGTGCAAACCCTATTATTATGGAAACAGAAAACGAATTTAATTGGTGACAGCTTAAATCATACCCAAAATAAAATAGGACATAATGTAATTTTTTCATACAAATCTTTTTTTCTTGCCCGGACTACTTTGCATTTTTAGGATACATAAATGAGCTTTTGAGTAACCTGATATATAATACATACAGAAAACCTAATTGTACAAGTATCTTCTGATATTCTGATTCACTCCTCCAAGTCATTCAAATAAATATTTAAAAAAAAAAGCGACTCTTACTCCGACACAATACAGTTGACGAGCCCGTTGGATGAGTGGTTAGGGTGCTTGCCTTAACGCTTTGTTCTATGGTTCCTGGGTTCGATTCCTGGCAGGGTCAACTTTGACAAGTTCATTTTAAAAGTTGGCTCTGTTCTGAGTATAGAAAGTAGTGGCAGGGCACACTGCGCAGTCATCTGGGCAGCCCGTCTAGCGGCAGTAACCACCCTCTTACAGAAGAGCACCGTGAAATAACTGCACGTGTGCGATTGTGTTTAGGTGAGTGAATAAGGGATGCCAGAGCCGATTTCCCTATTTCCTCCTAATACCTTATCCTGAATCCTACCGTAGTCGGTAGCGCACTTGCAGCATCTGTGGCGTTGCTTGTGTTATAGGAGACGGTAGCCACCTAGCATTAAGTGGACCGTCAGCCTGTCTGCCGATCTTAATATTAAAAAAATGCAATTCAGGTCGCACAGCGCTAATTACCTAGTTATATTCACATAGAACTTTTTCTGTCGCGAACTTTTATCTCTTCTGACGACGTTAGGATTATCTTTTTTAAAGAATAATTAATCTGAATCTTTAATTATCGATTGTGTCCATATTACTTAACTTTTGTAAACAAATGTCGATTCTAATAAAACCAAACCGTTTAATAAAATAAAATAATAAAATATATTAAAGATATAAATGAATATCAAAAAAAATATCTTAAACTATAATAAATATTGTGAAAAAAGAATTTGAAAGGTGTAATCAAATCTAAAGTCTTCTTACATGTAAAGTTTGTAGGTGTTTACAATTTCTTTATACGAAAAATAAAATAATTATTTGAAACAAAATTAAACTTCTAATATTCAAAATGTTATATACTTAACCTCCACATTATTTAAAAAAAAAATTATAATTTCTTTTTACAGAAAATATAACAATATTTATTTCTATTTTAAACGAAACCAACCATATCTATAATGTTAACCTTTGTGGTCAATTATATGTATATGTACTCTCTTTTTAATTAAAAAATATAACTTTTATGTTTAATAAAATACAAATCGGCGCGCGAAATCCTTTGAATTAGGACCAAGCTTCATACCTAAAGTACGGAGTCCGCTAGGCCTGACCGTAAACAAACAATGAATTAAAAATGGGATGTGCTTTGACCTTGCATCGATACTATCTCTCGCTCTCTTTCGCACACTATTCACAAAGAACGGTCGCACTGGTTCCAAGGTCGTGTTGCAAACCTACTTATTGCGCGAACTAGGTAATTATTACCTAAATAGAAATAATTCCGTTTGCTTAAATTAAAATTTGGCGATTTTTTTGTCAAGTGTGTATAATATACATACAATGTGTATAACGCAAAATATCTTCACTAGAATTAATGCTCAGTAAAATAAAGACAAAAAACTTCATTATAACTGTATTTTCATAGTCACTCGGGAGAAAACTCATAGTGATTATACTAGATATATCTCCAGATCTTATTAGCAAAATTTCACCTTGTGTAAGATTTTCTAAGTTATTTTATTTGAAATTATTAAAAAAAAAATTTGTAATTCATTGTATATCAATAAACCTTCTATAAAAAAAAGTGATTTTTTAATACAATCATCTAACTACATAAATAGAATGAAAAACTGAAAATCACTACTATAGAAATTTTTCAATAAGAGATATAACAATTAAATCTTTTAACCCCTATTTCTCGTAACGCTCTTTGCGAGAAGGGGAGAAAATGTAAGACGGGTTTCTAATAAACCTAAACTTCAATCAAAACGAGAAAAAAAAACCATAGGACATAATGTGTTAAAAAATTTATTTTGCCCGGACTAAAATAAAGGCGACTCTGACTAACCTTCAATTTAACACCATTGTTCTTTATGTTTTTGTAGCAATTATAACATTTTATTAGATGTTTAGAGAAAAAATAAATTTAAAAAAAATTCTATTTGATATTTATTTAATGATTATTATCTATAATTTACAAGAATTAGATAGTCAAACATAAAAAGAGTAACCCCGTTTACAAGTCTGGGCTATGTAATGATTGTACAGGACTGGAAATTGGCCTTTAATTAGGATATTGAAAAAGAGTGCATGAGCCCAATCTTTACAATTATCAGCAATGGCCGAGTTTGTAAATAAATCGTACATGTACATTTGAGGTTACGTATAATGTTTTCTGATACGATGGGAATCATAATTGCAATGACATAATGTCATAAATGTCATGTTGTGACATTATATTTTGTCTATAATGTCACAATTATACAAATTATACACTTATTATACAAAAATAGTCGTAGTCGTAGCGTAGCACATACATAGAATACAATGCCGTTTATGCCAATTAATAGGTATTTTTTATAGAAACAACATTAAGTAAATTATTTTGAATCTCATGTTCAAACACACTAAAGATTATAGAATACCAAGACAGTCAGCATGGTGAGTTTACGGAAAAATGAGAAATAAATTCACGTACTTTTCGTATTTGGCCGTTGTTAATGAGGATAAGTTTTAGCTGACTTAATCTAAAAAAAAGGAGATTTTTTTTGTATATATATTGTATTTGGCTTCATGTACATTCATAGCCCAAAACGGGATGATAACGCGGCAAATTCAAACCTCAATCATTTGGGCATTTGGGCAGCCCGTCTGGCGGCAGTAACCACCCCCTTACAGAAGACCACCGTGAAATAACAGCACGTGTGTTGTTGTGTTTCGGTGAGTGAGTGAGGGATGCTAGGGCCCATTTCCCTATCCACTCTCCCCTATCCTGAATCCTACTGCAGTTGGCAGCGCACTTGCAGCAGCTTTGGCGTCGCTTGTGTTATAGGCGACGGTAGCCACCTACCATCATGTGGACCGTCAGCCTGTCTGCCGACCTGACATAAAAAAAAAGTGCAGTAAATTTAAATTTAAGGAAAGAAAATGAGAAGTTTTCTTTACATATTTAATTTAAAATTGTTAAAATGAAATATTTCACACACTATATATATTGTGCCCTCGATTTGTTTTGTCAAAGAAATGTGTATTATCAAAGCATCAAATAAAAGTCAAAAATAAGAATAACATTTTAAAATAATTTATGATTACGGATTGTCCAATTTTCTACTTTGCTGTTTTGCTTTTTCGAAAGTCATCATCATCATCAGCGTGTATCTTTCCAATGCTGGATGTAAGCCTCTACCAAGCACGGTCCCACGAAGTCTTTCAGTTCGTCTGTCCACCTGGTCGCACCACTAAAGATCCTATCCACCAGGTCATCTGCGCCTCGCATCCACCCACTTCCCGCGAAATCTTTAAGGTCGTCTGTCCACCTAGTCGCACCACCAAAGATCCTATCCACAAAAGAAACTCCGAGCACAGTTCCAATACTTGGAAATATAAAAAAAGTGTTTTTTGTCTAGTTTGAAACTACAAATGTAACAAATGTTTAGAATGAATGGAGGCAATGGGAATAGGGTGTAATTTAACATACAGCGCTATATATGCGCTCAATAGCGCACTTTGTTCCAAATTGTTTCCGTTACACTGAATATTATATAGTGCACTACACTTGCCAATACTCGTACGCGATTCGATATATCGTCTCCTATAAATTGAATAAAACTCCGCCCGTCTCGTCCGTGTGTCTACGAACGCAACTCACATCTCTCTTAACTAATATCACAAATTTATTCACTTACAAAGAAGCTTTTACATTAGACGAAATGGCGAGTCATGTCTTCAACACTTAATTGGTTTTGTCTACTAGGTACACAATTGAGTTATTCTATACAGGTTCGTGTAGGTACTTATATTGTTACGTGCGGGGTGAGTCAAATTGCCGTGTAAGGGCGAATATGAACTATTTATTTCCACAAACTAAGATGACTTCCAAAAGGGATAAACTTGTCCGATAAAACCGTTAAACTTGCCAAAAGTCGTCATGAGTTGCCGGTTCACTGTCGCTTTCGAATCGCAGGCTATAGCTCAACTGTGTCTCCCGCCCGCCACTCTCCTATTTATATTTTGCGCCAAACATATCAATCTATTTCGAATTTACTAGAAATAAACAAGTATTGTTAACACGGAATTGTTCTTCTATTCCGTGACTGTAAACAAGTCCATTGAAAGTTCGGGAATGCTCTTTCTGTTGAATGTGAACTCTATGTTGTGAACATAACAAAAGGACCAATTTCCTTTGACACTAACCGGGAAGTGGCGTGATTACTATCGACAGTGGGAAACCTTCGAGATTTTCGACCGGCGCGAGTGCTTTTTCCAGAATGTTGCATGGTTAGTCGTAACAATATGAATATTAGAACAAATATAGCTTGCTCCAAGTTATATAGGCATTTTAGACTACTGAGACTTAATTTTTAGACTTAGGGCTAAGATGTTTATAAAGTTACTTAGGGGCCTTCAACGTATATGAATTTTATTTTTCACCTTTAATACTTATCCATTTTCAATTACCAACTTAATGAAAGCAACTACATATAAAAATCAATAAAACGTTCGAGTTGACAATGAGCCCGTTTGTAACACTTTGTAATATATCTCTTGGGATAATGCATCAATGTAACCATTACCATTAATTTAAAATAAAACTCATTTGATAAAACTATCACAACAATAAAAGTCTCTACTCATAAAAAGCTTGGAAAATTCGCCCGCTGGAACCGTTGTCCGCTTAAGCCTATCAAATAGTCAGTCATGTGTGGAAATCCATTTGCAAACTATAACTATACTTTCCTGTGCTTTTTTTAAACTTTATTGCTTCAATGCGAGCGAACATGAAAGTTAGAGGGACTCGGTCAACTATAAAGTTCGTTTATTTTTTCGATAAGTTTTGTCGCGCTAGAAATTAAGCCTTCGTTATTACGTTATAGTCATACGAATACATTTTAGTTATTAATAAGTTTCTTATTCCCGATTAATAAAGCTTACCTACTGGTGTTAATAAGGCGATGGTGACCACTTGCCATCGAGTGTTCGGTTAGTGTGTGCGCCTTTTTTATCATAAAAATGTAACACCACAACTTATACAAAAAGTAATAGAGCGCTCATTGGCGCGAGCATGTGACCTACGGAGGAAATATAACAGTGAAAACCGCATTCAAGTCGGTTAAGTCGTTTCTGAGATTAGCGTGCACAAACGCACAGGTAAACAGACGAAAATTCTAAAACTAGTTTTCTAACTTCGGTAGCATAAGTACAACGTGTACAAATTGTTTATTTGAAAAAATAATTAATGTACACACACGGCTCGTTTACGATTTTATTATCTCTAATATATAAAATTCTCGTGTCAGAGTGTTTGTAACAAAACTCCTCCGAAACGGCTGGACCAATTATTATTTCTATATTTGGTAGGTATGAGAATAGGTCGTAAAGTAGTTTTCACCCCCCTACCCCCAACCCCCATTTTTAATCGCAATTTTAGTATTTTTGCATGAACAATATCCAAATAATTTAACCGCCTTTGACTGACGTGAAGTGTCGCGTCACTTTGACATATGGTTTGAAAATAAAATTGGACCCGATAGGTGGCGCCACAATCGGGTTAGAGAATTATTTTCGAGTTCTGGCAGGACAACGTCTGCTGGGTCAGCTAGTATATTGTACATATATCGTGTATTACCTCAAACGGCGCCTCCCCATGGTGCTTGTTGTTGAGTATGAGGAAGGAGCAGAGCGGCCCGCGCGCCCTGATGGTCGGCGTCACCTCCACCAGGGTCTCGTTCTCTCGAATCAGGCCGTGGTAGCCCTCCTCCGGCTCCGCGAGCTCCAAGTACGGAATGTCTGGAAATCAAATTCACCTGTTCTTATAGGGTGCACCAGATCGTCGTTAATTTCAAGACAACGTGTCAACTTCAATATTTATCAAGGAAATTTAATTAGAAGTATTATATAGACTAATTGACGCTCAGTGTGGAAGGAGCCAATATTTCAAAAAGGAGTTTCAGACTTTTACACAAAAAAACTAACACGCGAGAAGATGCGTTTATAGCGTTAACTACTTTATTTCTACATTCAGTATAAACTTTTCGAAGAATAAAATTAAAGGACAATATACACTTATGATAGTTTTCTGTACAAGTGTTGATTTTGTGCGAACAAAATACGATTGTAACACGCGTTTACATAATGTGGGTTCCGTTTACAATCCCGGATTTGCGGGATGAAACGAGGGCTTTTCTCTTGTTAGAGAGAAGGGATGATTAGGTACACTGAATACGTAATCTGCACTATTAAACCTATTCTTGGATATGGCTACTCACAAATCGATAATTTGTTCCGAGCTCAGCTATAGTTCCGAAAACAGCTATAGTGTAAATTTCTATCTCAGTAGGTCTCAGTAGGTCAATCTGTAGGTCTCAAAGTAATAAATGTTAATCTAAAGTTTATAAACGAATAGAGGGAACAATAATTATTCGTTAAATAAATATATGGGACAAAATGGTCGAGAGCTCGAACGAGCCCATGGCGAATGGCGATAAACCTTGAACATTTTAGCGATATAAACAAAATATACAACAGATCTGACCCAGTTGGCGCGGTCACGCAATATGCCACTCATTTACAGTTTCTGTGCACCTAACTATTATAAAATAGATAGACATTTTAGCATTACGACCCCCTAACCATTCGTTTAAAAATGGAAATTATTAAGATTAAAAAAATAAAATAAGAAAAGGAGTAGTGTGACAATCCACTTGTCAAAATAAACCTATAACTACATTTACCTTTTTTAACTAAGCCAAACAGTTCTTACAGCCAACGGGCGAAGCCGGGGGCGGAACGCTAGTCTCTATATATAAAAATGAATCCCCATTTCTTTTGGTCACGGCATCACGCGTCAACGGGTAGACCGATTTTAATTCGGATTTCACTAATGGAAAGAGGGATAAACGGGGAATGTTCTTATATACAAAAATTGCGTCCCGGGCGAAGCCGGAGGCAGGTCGCTAGTAATTAATAATAATAGTTGCGAAATTTTATACCTACCTACTTATAACTTTCGTCACAGTTTTACAATGTATTGTAAAACTGTGCTTTCGTTCTATAAAATTCAAATTAGTCTTTCCTTCTTTAAGTGTATTTTTTGTGCTAATTTTTTTTATAACATGGAAAAAAAATCTCATTATTTATTTACAAAAATGAAATAAGTAGGTACGTACTATACATATGCGTGATTAAAATCACAAAAAACCGTGAGTTCAGTGATTATTTGGTTCAGAACTGGAATCTGGAATGATCAGAGATGATCAGAGATAACGGTTGATAATGACTAATTTAAGAATATACCGATTAATGCAGGTTATTTGCAATATTACAGCGTTGAAGAAGTTCCGTGGCTAGGGTTGCTAGGTCCCGGCTTTAGCCTGATATATAGCCGGTCGCTAGTTAAATATAAATATAATCGATGGTATTCATGTTTCGATGTTAAAAGTTAAAATTAAACCACTATTGGAAAAGCACTTACTTTCTTTATATTCTTTGTTCTGTGACTTTTAATCTGAGCGTGCATTGTCTTCATTGCTGGGTCCTCTATTTAGTATTTTAGATTCAAGACGGTCTCAATATATCTGGACGAATAGACATAGGTAATTGGGCAGTGTTGGCGGTTAGAAATTTCAAATAGACACGATGAGGCCGGTAATGGTACTTTAGTGTCTTTAATATTATCGTGTCCTATGACATACTGCTTTGGGGAGAAGTGAAGGTTCGTACTGGAGATGAGGCTATTCGAGATATTTAAAGAAAATAACATTACCTACATTATACACGTACAAAAAAACCATGTCATTTATTTTGTTGTAACGTAATAAAGATTCTAGAAAAAGAGACAGAATATAAGATAGAAGATATATTGACTCTCCAGGGCGTGTTATACGGGTTCGAGCAAGAGAGAGATAAAGGAATGTCATTATTTACATATTTTTTAATAATAATATAAATATTGCACATATTTTATCTACCGTGTCGTGTGTCCGATCATGGACCAGTGATGTTCTAGGTACATAAATTACAACCATTTTAATACACAAATACACTATTTAATATAGATTAGGTTGATCCAGTGAAAAAAATTACTTTTCATTTTTTATATGAGTAATCATATAATTGGTTTATATTGGTCATATGGGTAGTTTTTGCAGTAATTAACAATAAAAAAATAGTCAATTTGGATTTTTTTTTTAAAGTTAAGAAAATGTGAACCCATTGTTTCTCAATGTAAACAATAGACAAGAATAAGCCTATTTTCATCTCAGTGAGACGAAAACACACGTTTTTTGAACACACATATACTCGTAGAATATTTCAAGAAAAAAAAATGGCTCCCACAACGCGGGAAAGTGGATTGGACCTCATTATGTAGTGTATTTGTGTATTAAAATAGTTGTAATACATGTATATCTAGAATATCGCTAGTCCATGACCGGAAAACATTGTGTTTCTTGGTCGAACCCGTATTATAACACGCCCTGGAGAGCCAATCTATCTCGTATTCTCTTTCTTATCTAACATTTTTATTACATTACCTTGTGTTATATGTCATGTTTATAACATCAGACATAATGATAAATTGGCCGTATACCGAACGAGGCTTTCTGAAATCAATTACCACGAAGCATAAGTTTCTTAACGAACTTCCAAACTTACCCTTATACAAATTTAAAACATTGATAAAACTTAAATTATCTATAACAAATCTAAGACCAAAATTAGATTATTATTGATATTAATAATGATAATAATGATTGATGATTGAAAAATAATAAGAATGATTGATGTAGGCGATTGGAATTGAAGAAAAAAAGCACTATTAATTTTTATCATAGAAACCGGCGTAATATTTTGTAAAAAAATATTATTATTATTATAATTATTTATTTATTTTAATCCTTGATTCTAAATTTTTATAATATATAACAATAAATATTATTATAAAAAACTTAAAATTAGATATCCGCTAGTAGCGGGGCAAGGTCCATGCTACCGGTGGTTATAGCAGTAGAGCGAGGAACCTCCTGACAATTCTTGCCGTGTCCAGAAGTATCGCCTTCCGCATCTGTCCCTTGATCCAGCCATCTAGTGAGAGCCTCTTGAGATGTTGATCGAGACTCTTCGCTATAAGACCGTTCGCCGAGACGACTAACGGGACGATAACTGTCAAATTGAACGTCCCACATGGCGGTCACCTCGTGGGCCCAACTCTATATACTCGGTGAGCTTTTCTTTATCGGCTTTCACGAGCTTTTTGTCATGCGAGACAGCGATGTCAACAATTTGAAAAATAATCTACTATTTAATGTCTTCAAAATGAAAATTTATAATATAGGAATACCAAATATAATATTACAAAGTTTGAAATAGTATATGATATTATGGTGATAATGGAACCAATCTCACGAGAGCCCGATTGCCGGCAGTATTTTTCTACAATGCCCATGTCAGCCATATTGCAAACACTCGTTGAATACAAATTGTAAGCTTACATTACACGATAACAGTTTTCCTCCGCCCCGCTCTGTCTGAATTAGGTACTTTTAGCAAAGCACCTTCTTATTATGAGAGCATTGGTAAGGCGCTATCTATAACTAGTAAACCGCCCGCGCTCGTTTAAAACTGTGTAAAAATTATAAAAGAAATTTATTCTTTAAGTTTCCGCAGAACTATTGCAGGTAGACAAGACAAGGTCAAAAGTTTAAACGTATCGACTCAGAGTGACTCAGACGAATCCCATAGATCATACACTCTTTACCTTGATAATATTCCCATGAAATCGATTTCAATAGCCTTCATGGTTTTAGTTTCAAAAGGACACTCTTAATAAAAATTGAATTTTTTATCAATTAATATAACCAATAATTATACATGTGTATTATTTGGATTTACTTTTTTTAGCGAATAAAGTCCTAGAAATTTAAGAGATAATCCTAATTTCTTAATTTCCGTTTAAATTCTATTCCTCACAAACAAGGGCATAGAGCCTCGCATTGACAGAGAGTTTATCTTTATTTTCTTTTGCTCTACCGTTTATTGTATTTTAAATAGTTGATTAAAGTTGTTATTTTCTTAATCTTGTGTTTTTATTTTAACAGGCAAAATTCTGGCGCCTAAATTTCATTTAAATACTAGTTAACTTCCTCTTATTTTGTTATTGATAAGGGGAAATGTTACATTGGTATGTGTATTATTTTTAACCATGGCTATTTTTAATATTTTAAATATTATTTTTAATATACGAATATATAATCATTTACCAATTCTGTTAAAGGAGCTCCCATTAGAAAAATTCGAAAATTCAATTTTTTTTATAAATTAGATGAATATTTTAGTTTAAGATAGATATATTATAATAACATAGTTACTCGTATATTAGTAATGTAAAATATTAATTGTTATTTATAACAACTAAATAATATTTGTACGCCACTATTAATGTGTATAGGCTATCATAAAATATGTATAATTAAGGTCTTATTACTCATATTTTAAGCAAAAATACGTATTTCTTTCTTTCTTATTCCAATTTTAAAACGAGTAGGTACAAAGTTCCACCATAGTTGGCTCCTTTCAAATAACTCTTCCAATAACAAAAAATCTTCAATAATAATTATTATACGTTCCAAAGGTATTTCGCATTTTTGTCAGTTTATTAAAAATTTAAAGAGAAGGACAAATTTAAATTTTGAGGCCATCGCAGATTTAAGCTTTTACCCCTCCAGTAGGCAGATTTACCTGATACACTATTCAATCAAATTACATATTCAAATAGAACACATACAAAAAAAGAGTTAATCGAATGAAGCACTCGACGTCAACGCTGCCACTCGATTCTGATTGCATTCGATCTGTTTTAAAATGCATATACGCAGCCAACATTCATTACTTACAGACATCCATTTTAACTACACTCATTTTACTATATTAAGTAGTGGCAAGGCACACTGCGTTTCGCAGTCATTTGGGCAGCCCGTCTGGCGGCAGTAACCACCCCCTTACAGAAGACCACCGTGAAATAACAGCATATACGTGCTGTTGTGTTTCGGTGAGTGAGTAAGGGATGCCAGAGCCCATTTCCCTATCCCGTCCTAACCCTACCTACTGTAGTCTGTAGCGCACTTGTAGCAGCTTTGGCGTTGCTCGTGTTATAGGCGACGGTAGCCACCTACCATCAAGTGGGCGGTCAGCCCAAGTATAAGACTTGAAAAGAGTGGTAGGGCACCATTGCGTTTCGCAGTCATTTGGGCAGCCCGCCTGGCGGCAGTAACCACCTCCTTACAGAATACCGCCGTGAAATAACAGCATATAGGTACGTGCTGTTGTGTTTCGGTGAGTGAGTAAGGGATGCCATAGCCCATTTCCTTATCCCCTCCTAATCCCTTATCCAATCCTACTGTAGTCGGCAGCGCACTTGCAGCAGCTGTGGCGTTGCTCGTGTTATAGGCGACGGTAGCCACCTACCATCAAGTGGGCGGTCAGCCCGTCTGTCGATCTTAACATTAAAAAAAAAACTCATGAGTAATTAGCTTTTATTTTACCTTTATAATTACAATAGATAGGCCAAAGGTCTTGATGGTAGGTGCATGGCTAGGTTCGCCTTAGGACACCAGCAAGACCAGGGGAGGAGCACCCTGCAGAAATTTAAAAAGCTCATATTGGAACGACGCGGAAATGCCTCAAACACAGAAGGGATATAGTTCTAAAATTCGCGCGGGATAAAGTTTCTAACTCAAGCGAATCGTGTGCAGCGGCTCCTTATTCAATAAACGCGGATGAAGTCTACCTCTATGCGGTACGCAGTACGGTAGTAAAAACTCAGGGTAGACATTCGGAATAACATTAGAACATTACTTCCATAGACTACATCCTTAACTTTATTAGAATTGGGTATATGTTCCTTCAGATTGATAATGGTATTTGTGACGATAACATCTTTCATAATAGGTGGTGATATTGGTGTTTTTTTTTACCATCCAGTAAGAATAAGAACTTACTATCAAATCAACTCAAATCAAATCGTTTATTTCTAAATAGGAAAACAAGATCACTTTTTCCAAGTCGATTATATATTTTACCAGGGTTTCGGAAAAAAAATAGCCAAGATGAAAAAACCCCGAAAGAAACTCAGGATACCATCCATAAATTACAGTATATACAATACCAAACATAGTATGAGCTCAGAAGCGTTTAAATCCAGGCTTCATTATCGCTTAAATAATCAGCGATTTTATAATGACCTTTTGTCAACAGAGTTTGGTTTTGATTGCACTTTAAAATTTATTTATAGGTTAAATTTATTTCAGCAAATTTATTATGAAAGCGTATACACTGACCCATAAAAGAATTATTGATCTTGTGGAGACGCGTAATCATTTTTAAACCTAGTATTGATATTGTGAATATTAAATTTTTTATTAAATTGATTAATATTTTTCTGCGTATAAATTAAATTTTAATAAATATACTAACAAGTGACAGTTAAAATCTTTATTTCCTCGGACTTCTTCCTTTGAAGTTCTACGGCTGACATGCTAACTATATCTGGCCATCCTATGCAACATTTTTTGTACAGCAAATGGCCGGTACCAACTGCTGGAAAATTTCATCGATCTACTCATTAGGAGTTTTTTCAAATTCAATTTTTTCAATTTTTTTAATAAAAGTTCGTCTTCATTCTCTTTTTGCAAATAATTCTACATTTGCACTAATTCAATTTTATAAGACTTGAAAAGAGTGGTAGGGCACCATTGCGTTTCGCAGTCATTTGGGCAGCCCGCCTGGCGGCAGTAACCACCTCCTTACAGAATACCGCCGTGAAATAACAGCATATAGGTACGTGCTGTTGTGTTTCGGTGAGTGAGTAAGGGATGCCATAGCCCATTTCCTTATCCCCTCCTAATCCCTTATCCAATCCTACTGTAGTCGGCAGCGCACTTGCAGCAGCTGTGGCGTTGCTTGTGTTATAGGCGACGGTAGTCACCTACCATCAAGTGGACCGTCAGCCTGTCTGTCGACCTAAACATAAAAAAAAAGTCAAATTTGACATCTGTCGAAATGTACCTATTTCCTGTCACCTGGCAGCATAAGACGACTCTACTTTGCTTTATTAAGAGGTCAGAAGCGGTTGTGCAATAAAAACAGAAACAAAAATTCGGGGACAATTGGCAGCTCGGTGATAAGTAGTGAAAGCCGAAACAAAGGTACATATTTGAAAAGGGCCCCGCACAGAGATGAATAAAGGTGATGCTCGCTCTAGCTGCGCCGTGAATCGTATCTGTGGAAACTGGACACGTCCAAACGACGACGCGAACAAAAGCTTCTAAATGTAAAATTGTCGAGCCTCGTTCCGTTGCCGTTTTTCACGCTCGCTGGTAGCACCCTTTTCGGTACATAAAATTGAGGCTTGTACAAAATTTGCATTTTTTCCAGTTACCTACGCAGTTATGAACGGAAACGAAAATATTTACACGAGCAACCGTGTCCCATTTCCAATTTAGCCAATGGTAAATAGGAAAAACAAGTCTTTGCATACGTCTATATCATCATACCTATACAAGGTATGTATATATACAATTTAAAAAAAAAACAACAATTTGCATATCTACAGTATATACGTCCTTAAAAGAAGAAAATTTATTAGAAACATATATTATTATTACTAGTGCACCCAGGGCTGTGTTCTAGTAGTCCTCACTCCATTCGAGTCCTCACTCCACCGTTCCAGCACTCCATTCGAGCATAATTTGATCTGGACAAGATTTGATCATAGCCGTTCCGGGCGACATGTCTCAGAAGAGCTGATTATGCTCTGCCTGGCCATAATTTTACTACCTTTTGAATAGGCCAAATCTTGGCCAAATGTGACAGATTTTATGTCAAATCATGCCATCAACTTGGCAAAAACAAACAGTCGAAATAAAAATTAGTATAAAATGTTGATAACTTCGACCAATACAAAACTTCACAAATAAATTAATTTTAAACATTAAGATAAAAGTATAAAATCTGCAATCGACCATGTTAACTGAAACACCGATCAGAGAAGAGTTAAGAAAGCGTGACGTCACAACAGACGCCATTGCTATTCTAGCGTTTTAGCTCAAAGTTTAAATTGTATTATTTAAAACATAAATTTTTCCTTTAAAACCTCAATTTTTTTTAAATGAATATTTTCTTTAAAGAAAATGCATGCAAGGCACTTACGTAACATACTAAAATAAACTTTGTTCTTTTAACCCTTAGGCGCCAAAGGAAATGTGTATAGCTAACTTCAAAAAATAATGCATTTGTATTTCTCAGAGACATTTTTGTATAAGCCGCTAAACACCGATAAGATAGTTAGTTAGTGGGTAGGATTGTTGCACCCCACCTACCTTACACTCGACGATAAGTGGCTACCGTCGCCTATAACACCAACGCCACAGGCGCTGCAAGTGGCTCATAAAACTCATAAGGCTTAGGCTCATAAAACTCACTTTCCCGAAATGTGTACTTTTTCTAAACATACAATTGTTTAGAAGGATCACTTTCTCGGAAGGTGCAAAAAGTCTCAAAAAGTGCACTTTCCCAAAGAGTGTACTTTTAGAAAAAGTGCACATTTCGGGAAAGTGAGTTTGATGACCCTAAGCCGGATTAAGGATAAGTGACTAGGAAGGGACAGGGAAATGGGCTCTGGTATCCCTTACTCACTCACCGAAAAACAACAGCACACGTGCTGTTATTTCACGGTGGTCTTCTGTAAGGTTATGGTTACTGCCGCCAGTAACCATAACCTCACAAACACAAAACACGAAACGCTCTACTATAAAACAAACTCACAAAATAAAAAAAAAACGTGAATCCACCTTAAAAAGTTTCTCTTTATCGTAGTGTTAAATGTCCTTTAAATGTGTCATACAGTTTGCATCAGATTACGATGTCGCTACAAGATAGGTGGTCTTTGGTTATGGAACGTAAGCTCATCGCGAACATCCTATCACTATCACAGTAACTAACTGTCATCAATTATTGCAACACGGAAAAGCTCTGAGTCCCACGAGTGGTGAATTTAAAAAGCACATGAAAAGTGCTAATCCATTAATCCGGTGGAAAAGCCACACGTCAGTCAAAGGGGCCGCATAATGTGACAATTATCAGCACTCAGAGGCACTCCGGGAGGGCTGGATTTGAATAACGGTCCCTTCGTAGTATACCCTGTCAATAGTAGTCAAACTCCAATCGAAAGTGTACTTAGCCTAAAGCGTCTGTTAGGGACGTTTTTTACAAATAAATTACTTAATAAGGTATAAAAATAGTATAAATGGACGGAAATAGTGTTACAGTATAGTATATTCAATCATTCATTTATATATATTTTTTTATGTTAAGGTCGGCAGACAGGCAGACGGTCCACTGGATGGTAGGTGGCTACCGTCGCCTATAACACAAGCAACGCCAAAGCTGCTGCAAGTGCGCTGACAACTGCAGTAGGATTAAGGATAAAGGATTAGGAGTGGAAAGGAAAATGGGCTCTGGCATCCCTTACTCACTCACCGAAACACAACAGCACAGATGGTCTTCTCTAAGGGGGTGGTTAGGTACTGCCGCCAGACAGGCCGCCCAAATGACTGCGAAAACGTAGTGTGCCCTGCCACTAATTTACAAATCCAGATCAGACCCAAATTTGAAAAGGATTTTTCAAATTTGAAACTGCCGGGACTCGAACCCGGGAACCCTAGAACAGAGCATTAAGGCAAGCATCCTAACCACTCATCCAACGGGCTCGTCATAAAATAATTTTATATAGATAAATATTTTTTGAATAATTTTATTTTCAACATTTCAATATATTGTACTCGGGTAAACTGTACGGTCATTCAATTTTTTAATTAAATGTTTCGAGCTAATTGTTTCAATGGTATTATCAATTATTATAAATTAATTATTAACATTTACACAAAATATTTATTTAATAGTACTGTCTACCAATGGGACTTTTTTCGTAAATGGCAAGAATAATCATTATTTTTCTATCATTTCATGTCACTTTAGGTATATAGCGTTAAGTGACTAATATCGACCTTACCTACTGCAGACTTAGGACGTGACAACGGTCTCGGGCCTCATGAATGAGCACAATACCCGACAATGCCCGCTAAAACGTGAACGCAAACAATTTAAAGGGAAAACTCCGATCTGAGCATGCAGCCTTTACTAATAGCCTTCGGGTTTAACAGGTACAAATCTATTATACAAACGAAAAAGAACTAATTGTTCCAAGTTTTGGACCATTTAAAGCATAATATATACCAAAATATCTGGACATAGATGTAGAGATAAATTAATCCATAAAGAGTGAAGATCGCTCTTACTTGTCCAGCAAATACTCGTAGAGCCTTTTTTATCTTACCTACAGCTAAAGTTCGTGTAGATGTTTGTTTGAACAAACACAAGTAAATCGCTGAAGCGATATCAACTAAACTTATCAATTAAACTTTAAAAACTGGACAAGTGCGAATTGAACTCGCGTGAAGGACTTGAGTGATTTGCCATGTTATTTTAATATTTTTTTTTATGTTAAGGTCGACAGACAGGCTGACGGTCCACTTGATGGTAGGTGGCTACCGTCGCCTATAACACAAGAAACGCCACAGCTGCTGCAAGTGCGCTGCCGACTACAGTAGGATTGGATGTGGGCTCTGGCATCCCTTACTCACTCACCGAAACACAACAGCACGTATATGCTGTTATTTCACGGCGGTGTAAGGAGGTGGTTACTGCATGGACTTCTTATAGGTTTTCCTATAATCTATAAGTAGAAAACTAATTTCTGTATTTTTGTCAAAATTTTAGGTTCAGTAGTTTCGGAGATAAGCGGGTCGGTTGATGGTCGGACAGACGGACACACCAGTGATCCTATAAGGGTTCCGTTTTTTTATTCGGACGTACGGAACCCTAATACTTATCACGCAAGTGAAGCCAATAATCAAATAAATCTGCGGGAATGTTTCTCCATTTTTATAAATTGTGTGAAATATAAATTAGGTTTATGCGACAAGAAACGCAGCCCATGTCACTTTTCCCAAAAATAATAGGTTCAAATGGAAACCTTTTTACAATTAATTCTAATTTACGTTCCATTTGGGTACTATACTTTGGTAAAAGAGACGAAATTTGAATGAGGATATATTTTTGACTAGCTTGAGCCCGCAACTTCGTACGCGTGGTATTCGGTATAGCGCGTAACTTTTTTATTTGTAAACCGATTGGCATGAAACAAAGACTAAATGTTACGGGAAGCTTGCTACAATAAATCACTGAAAATCGCATTCAAATCGGTTAAGACGTGGTCAAACATGAAAATTTAATTATTTTTATAATGATTTCTTATGAAAATCGTACATAATTTTAAATACTGTGTTAGTCAATTTGGTTTAAAAAAATTATTTACAGTTAGTCCAGTAACAATTTGTTTCATATTTTCATTATAGTCAAATACCGTATTGATCTAAATAAATTATATCTCTCAGTCTATTCTACGATTAATCTAATCGATTTATCATAGGATGTCATTTTAAGGGCTTCACTGAGGCAAATGACATTTACTATAGAACTCGCTGGCGGCGGATCCAATTCAACAGGCCTAGAAATGGTGTTTTTCTGTTTTTACCATTAGAACAATACACAAAATAAATTTTTTTATTAATACGATTTTTTAATCTGATATTAACTTATTAATAGGTACAGGATTCATATGCGTGCAATAAGCCGTTTTCGAGAGAATTTTCAATAAAGGTCAATTCTTCTTGTGTTCTAACTTTTTTTGTAGAGTTTCTATTACTTTAACGAAAATTCTAATTAATACAATTGGTTCTTCACATGTTTAAGTATAATATATATTTTTTTCAAAGCAATTGTCTTGTCTATTTCTTGTAACATTTTCATTAAACAATGGATATTTTTAGTATTTAGGGTTTGTCTCCCCCTTAAACTGGCACGTCCTTGTAAATCCAATGTAAGTAGACAGACTTGTAGAAGACTGCAAATCAGTGCTGGAGTGAGAATTTTATGCATAATGAAACGTTTGCACTTTGATTAAGAGAAACCATTGGTATACCTAGTAACTGAATGAAATGTCGAATTGGTGTAAGGGCAAACACACTTGAACACCACACCGCAAGAGTGCGAAGTAGTGCCTTTGTGCCAGTCACCTCCCATATAAATTATTCATATAATGCGGACTCCGACGTCTTTTGCATTTAGGGCCGCCACGCCGAGCACTGGTTCGCTGAACGCACGCCACAGCCTAACTAACATATGCACCTACACAACATGTATACGTAGTTATAATAATATTGTGTGTATTGTATTTCGGTTAAAACACGCTCCCATTGCTGTTTTATTGCGTTGCGTGCAACATTTCCACAAAACCGCACTGTTTTGAAATGTCTCTCACAACTGGATTAAATAGGGCACATGATATTGTAGCTACCGTACCGTAAGTGAAGGTGTGGAAATAAATATATGGACAACCCATTAACGGATAAATTGGAAAAGCTCTGAAAAAAAAATGTTTTACAGCGTGGTTTTCTATATTTATTTGACCACTATCGCTGGATTCACGATTGACGATTAATGGGAGCCAGCAGCAGCCGTCACAGCCAACGCTTCGGTATTTCAATGATATTGATTGGTTTCTCGACGAGATGTTGTCTCCCCGGCGTCGTCGGCGGTGCAAAAGGGCAAAACACCTACGCAGCTCATATTTAATTGTCGCATCGCTGCGGAGTGCGCGCGCGTGGTTACAAGCAAACATCACGTGCACATCGCGGTTTTGCTGTCTCAAACAACAGGCATACGTCGTCTCATACCTAATACCTATCCTTACGCCACTGTAAAAACTGTCTATAAATAGGGTAATTTTAGAATTAAAGATATTCCTGTACGTACATACCTACTACCTACGGAGTATTATTACACCCACATAATCGCATCATATATTTAAATATATTTAAAATATTTAAAAAATTCATATATTTATATATTTAAAAAATCATATATTTAAAAAATTAAAATAAATGTATCAAAACATTAACATGATAGATGATGGAGTGTGTATTTTTTTGTGGGATTTTTCTGTGGTGTCTGTACTTTAAATATTTTTTCAAAAAAAAAAAAAAAAAAAAACAATTTGTACACGTCATACTTATGTTACTGATGTCAAAAAAATGATTTTTAGAATTTTTGTGGGTTTGTCTGTGCGTTTGTGCACGCTAATCTCAGAAACGGCTTAACAGATTTAAATGCGGTTTTCACTGATGCATTGTAACCAAGTCTCCCATATCAAAAAGGTTTACAAAAAAAAAGTTACACGCTATACCGAATAGCACGCGTACGACGTTACGGGCTCAGCCAATTTATAAATATTATTAAGACCAGATCCCAGTGTGTATGAGTTCAAATCAATCCAATTCTCTATACAATATTTGGAGAATACAATAAATACGAAATAGTAACTTTAACAAACTAAAATAATAAAATAGCGTCTCACAAAAATTCAAATATAAAAGTGTGTGTTGGGTTAGATAAGATACATGTTTGAGTATACATACACCTAAGAAGGCACTCATCATTTCCCATCACTCACGATTAGTGTGTGATAATAATTGCAGCGCTCCGTCTTCCCTTTGCACTATCTACGAAGACACTTAAGACAAGAACGTGTAATGGCGAAGATATTTCGCTCGCAGTTTACTTTTGAGGATTCATTTGCCAAATGGCACACTGTTGCCATGCCACTTCGCCGAAATATGAAACACGTTTTTAATAATAATCTGGATGATTCAATTTTTTTCATTTTCTAGTTCAATTTGATCTCTTGCTGCAATAGTCGAAGAAGACTCTAATATTATTATTCTTCCTAAGGTAGTCGAATGTGAATCTAAACAGTGATGTCAATTTTTAACACTTAAATAAACTAATACCATTGTCTTAACGGTTAAAAAGGCGGCTGGACTGCTGAATTAACAATAATATTAAGAGAATTGAAATTATTTAGCAATTTTAAAACACAATTATAATTTTTAGTGAGGTTTTATTTATTTATTGTTATTTTGTGCCTTTTTTAGGGTACCCTCATAGGATCACTCGTGTGTTCGTCTGTCCGACCATCCCCCCCCCATCTCCGAAATTACTGAACCTAAAATTTTGAAAAAAATAATAATAATACAGAAATTAGTTTTCTACTTATAGATTATAGGAAAACCTATAAGAAGTCAATGATATTAAAATAACATGGTAAATCACTCAATATTATGCGGATAGGTAACATCGTACGGAACCCTCTTCACGCGAGTTCAACTCCCACTTGTCCCGTTTTTTTTTTCAATTCTAACAAAGATTCTCGCAGACTTTTTAATATAGAGTATATTAGACAACATAGAGTACAAAAACAAATGAAGACGTCACTAGAGTGAAGGTTTAGAACGAAATGAAGGTTTGAAGCGAAATGAAGAGTGGGCTGTGATCCCAAAGACAATCTTATTTCAGTCATAAATTATTTCGAAACTGGCAACTTACTATTAGAAATTGCTAGATACATTTTCACAACAAGTTTATGCAGCAGCGATGTAATACGACATGATATGTCAAAGTTTCACTACTGCAGTGCGCTCACGTTTCAAACT
Organism: Bembecia ichneumoniformis; assembly: GCA_910589475.2. Taxonomy (NCBI): domain Eukaryota; kingdom Metazoa; phylum Arthropoda; class Insecta; order Lepidoptera; family Sesiidae; genus Bembecia; species Bembecia ichneumoniformis. Next base: position 2,314,602 of record OU342544.1, on the reverse strand, counting down.
GAAGTGGACTTACACCGCGCGCGAGTATCCGAAGGCATGTTTGTGTGAGCTACTGATTTTAAAGGACAAATTGACAGGCGAGCTGAACTTGCTGCATATATTTAACTTGTATCAATAGTAACCTCAAACAAGCTAACACATGCTGTTCCAGGATGAGTAAATGTTCAGGGATGTAGACTTGAGAGACGAACCCAAATCATCCCAATTAAGGTGATTATCGGTAATTTTCGAATTAACATTTTAGTTTGCTAAATTAACATTTTATACTGCTTTAAAACATGTTGGATCGCTGCAAACCTTATTTCATATTTCATTTGCATATATTCATTGCAAATTTGGCGAACGCTAATCTACAAAATTTGTATTAATTTCAGTATTATGCAATTTTAATAAATAATAATAACAGTATTCCATAAATTTTTGTTTAATTAGACAAACCATTGTAAGGTTTTATTGTTTTTGGAATAAAAAGTAATTAAAAAGTAACATTGACCATTGTGGTGACGTCATGTCCGCGAGAGGTTAACGTGGAACGAGAGTTGACGCCAGGGAGGTGATCTGATATGGCGCCATGAGCATTCTCGGTCGGTCAGCGGTATCGAACGGTTGTATTTTGCAGTTAGTAAGTCGAAAGTGTAATAAAGTGTAATTGTTATGATAATGTAAGTGAATAGACAAATACACCATGGTAAAAAGCAGAAGGTGTTGGTTATTTCTACCGTGTGTTCTTACACCATATATATCTATACTAATATTACAAAGCTGAAGAGTTTGTTTGTTTGTTTGAACGCACTAATCTCAGGAACCACTGGTTCGAATTGAAAAATTCTTTTTGTTTTGAATAGTCCATTTATCGAGGACGGCTATACGCTATATAAAATAACATCACGCTACCATAAATAGTATTATATATAAGCAGTGTCCAGTACCGCGCGCCCCATGCGCACGCCGGCTGCCGCCGTATGGGCCGCAGCGAAGCGTGGCCGAGTTCAGCTAGTTCAATATATGCTGTCAAAAAAATCTAAAGAATACTAAAGAAAGCACAAACTCTTCAGATTTCAGAACATTTCTATAATAATATGTGCCATAATGTATTACAGATTTCTGCTTCATACAACTTTTAGGAGATCTGAACCTAAATACAGTTGACGTATTAATGTTATGACAACTCATGGTGCAAAATGTGTGCTGTGTGTCTTTAAATGGCATGATATATGGATATGACATTGAAACACTTGGACAGACTTGTAGACAGACTTGCTAGTGACTTGTAGAAAACGTTCAGAATACATATTAAATGTTAATTCTGCTCTTATATAATTTAACCTAAGAAACATAAAGTAACATTGGCAACATGTGTTATTGGGTATTTGTGTCAGTGTGTACACATGCTCTCGCAACTCCGAACAAACTAACTGTTTGAGTTGGTAAGGGAGTATGACTTGTGTGAGATTTATTCGCGGTTTCACCGCAAGTTACCAACCAAACTTTGATATGTCATACCAATGCTGAAAAATTTACAGAATAAATAAAAATTTATTATACCTTCTGTCACAATTACACATTTTTTCGTCATTAACCTAACTCCAAAGACTTTAGCACAATAGAAAATATAGCTATGATATTAATTCAGGGTTGCAGGTGCAGAGCGAAGTAACGAATCCATCGTTCGGAAAATCGTCCAACAGTTTATGCAAAGCTTTTTTCCAATACGCCTCGGATTCGGATTTCTAATCAATCAATCAAGTGAGTAAATTGCCTATCTGAATTTTTGTCATTTAGTTGTTCCGTTCAATTCTCGCAATAACAGAGTCACGACGACTTCGATGGTATATTACTTCGTCTCTGCGGCTTTAGTATTCAATTGATTCAACCCAATAGCCGGGTGCCCGGTTCTTTTCACAGTATATCCTTTCACGGTTAATTGATGACCGGCTATTGACTGACACCCGGATTGCGGCGGAGCCCATTTTTGCGTTAAATGAAAAATTGCGCCAATAAACCTTTCAATTTTCTAGCTCATTTCTGTTGGGTTTATTTTGCCTCCTTTCGATCACAACTTTTTGAACAACATCCATGTTTCAAGTGCTTTAACGTAAGTTCGCTCCAGTTTTGTAGATTGTGAGGGTAAATATAATTTCATAACAATAATATAACACTGTCCTTCAGTATTTTATAATATTTGAGATAAACAACTGAAACGATTGTGATAGAAATTGATACGGAGATAGTTTGAACCCTTGAAATGGGTACTCGTATAACTAACGAAAATGGAAAACAGCGAGGAACAATAAAGTGACACTTAAAAGAAGAACACAAAGAAAATGGGTTTTTGGATCACAACTTTCGAAGTCAGTGAGTTGGAATCAACCTAGTCCATTGTGTATAATTTTGTTACAATTCTAGGTTCTTTTGTGATTTTGCTATCATGAAATGTATAGTTAACATATAAAGGAATTAGGTTGTATAGAAGGTAAAATGGATATAAATGATTGGCAAACTTTTGAATTTACCTCATGTTATGCGGACAGACTCCTACGAGAGTACATGGCACTCCGCCAGCCGGACTTGTTTGTGCCACGCTAGTCCCGCGTACGAGTATCTCCCCTGATGTGATTTGTCAAATGCACTCCCTACAAGCAAAACCGAATCTACTCTTTGAACTCTCTTTAAACTTTGTCCGTGGCACTCAATGAACGATTTCACATTAAAATGTTTGATGTTTGAAAGCATTGCAGCCAAATTTCAGTCTGCAGTCTCTTTATATGAGACGATTTTTCATTTAATCTGGGCATAATGTGCCTTCCAAAGAATGTAATAATCCCTACCAAGCTGTGTTAGAATAATCAAAGCTAGAATGGATATTAAAAATATTTTGCTTTTTACTGACTTTCCAGTTTCACTATTATTTCACTATTTCACTATTTAGGATCGGCAGACAGGCTGACGGTCCACTCGATGGTAGGGTCTACCGTCGCCTATAATACAAGCAACGCCAAAGCTGCTGCAAGTGCGCTGCCGACTACAATAGGATTAAGGATAAGGGATTAGGAGGGGATAGGGAAATGGGCTCTGGCATCCCTTACTCACTCACCGAAACACAACAGCACACGTGCTGTTATTCACGGTGGTCTTCTGTAAGGGGGTAGTTACTGCCGCCAGTCGGGCTGCCCAAATGACTGCGAAACGCAATGTGCCCTGCCATTACTTTCCAGATCCAGACCAGAGCCTAATTTGAAAAGTTCATTTTTCAAAGTTGATCCAGCCGGGAATCGAACCCGGGAACACTAGAACAGAGCGTCAACCCTAACCACTCATCCAACGGGCTCGTCAAATAAAATAGTATCAATAGTCAAATAATTGATACAATTATTGATGATATTCCAAATAGTTTTTATCTTGTTTGAGGACATTTAGATCGATTTTGCATCGATACATACCCGTCTAAATAATTTTTAACAAATTCATGAAAGTCTTTTATTATAATTTCTTTCTTCTTAGAGAAAGATATACCTACAGATCTAGTGACAAAAGACAACATTACTCGGAATTCTAAGAGCATCGGAAGAGCGGAAGCTGCTAGTGGCACGCGCACGACGCGACAGAGTTTTACCCTTTTTTATTATTCGTCAAGGCGTCGCGCAATCTGAAGCAATTTCCCCCGCGTTACCAGGGTTTTTGCGCGACCTCCCCACCTCCCGACGATCCGAGGAGTTTACCCCGTTTACCCCGTTCACCCCACTATCCAAATTACGCACGCTCGACTCGGAAAGGATTATTTCATATCATGTGAATCTTACTTGTTTGTCTTGGATTAACATGTCCGTGAGTGGTTTTGGCAGGGTTTTCACGAAAATTACGCCAAAATGATATATTTATTTTTTTATATACGTCTAGCAACATGTCGAGAAACAAGTATATGATTGGCTTGGATATGATATAACTCACTGAATAGCTTCTTGTGACTGATATTTGAGCTAAACTAGCTTCGTTTCTGATCGTCTTCTGTGTCACGAATGAGCAAGCTCCTTAATCTGCACTGTCATGACGTGGAACATCAATGCCTGCTCAATTGGTCGTTTTCGTTCGTCTGCATACGATTTGTTTCAATGATTTTATCTGCGTCTTTTTTCCTGTCTTGTTTGCTAACTAACGTTATTCCCCAATTTCGTTCTGTGTGCCTCTCACATTTACGCCATACATTCTACCATTAATAGTGGCGTACAAATATTATATTAATGTTTTATTTTACTAATATACGAGACATGTGAAAAGTTGTTTAAATTTTAATGAACAAAACAAGATACGATTTCTATATAGAAGCATCGAAGTGGTAATTTTTTAAATTTACTACTGCTCGAACACATTTCTTTTGAGTTTTAAAAACTCTATCTACATCAACAGAGTTTTCGCACAGCAGTAAACCATAGGATAAAATCGTATGAACATGACCATGTATGCACTGCTTCTTTTGAGAATATTAAGTACTATTATTTATTCTGTTTAGTACTACACAGTACTATTATTAGTCTCAGGCGTCGTAACGCAAAAACAAATCGGCCAATGCGATCAAAAATGTAATTTATGTGTGATTTCCAATTTAGATATTATTAAACCTATTTTGTAAGCCCTACTAATTCAATATCATTTCTGTTATATTTTGGACAAAGTGGTAAATTTGAAGCTTTATATGTTTTAAAGTGTATTATTTTAGTTTTATTTGGGTTTATTTTTAAATTGCTGATTTGTAACCACATAGCGACATTATTTAGAACATTGTTAATTTCATGTTTTAAAGTATCTTTTCCTTTAGATTTTACTACAATTGTGGTATAATCTGCAAATAACATTAATTATGGTCTATTGAGTTCGGAAGATCATTTATATATGTTAAAAATAAAAATGGCCCCACCCTGTGGCACTTCATATTTGTTCTTTTAAAGCTAGAAGTGTACACAATTTTTTTTTTGTATATTTTTTTAAATTCAGGTACATTGTGGTCGTCCTTTCAGGTAACTTTGAAGCCAATTATAATCTGGTCCTCTGATACCTAATTTTTCTAATTTATATAATAGGATGTCGTTATGTACTAAGTCATCATGTATGTATATTATGTTTAATTTTTTTTTATTAAACAAGCGGCCCGCCCCCGGCTTCGCCCGGTGTGCCATTTTTATATACCCTAAAACATTCCCCGTTTATACCTCTTTCCATTAACGAAAACCGAATTAAAATTGGTCTACCCGTTCGCGCGTGATGCCGTGACCGGGAGAAATAGGGGTTCATTTTTATATATAAGATTACGCAATTACGCAACGCAACAAATCCTACGCATTTGTTAGAAATTATTTCGATTATTTAAGTACTCACTGTAATAGCAATAATGTAGTTAACGTAAATAAGGCAAATAAATATATAAATAAATAAATAAACATTACACAGAGGGTTGAAGAAGTACCTACATAGTTTTGCGGCAGTCACCCGAAGTCAACAATCCGTGTTATTACACTTGAATCGAGTAAAATGTACCGCTCGCATCAAAATGGCGACGTAATGGCGGACTAATGGGACATGTAATAGTCTGGTAAATAAACATATCTCGGATTGTATAGTAAGTATCCTCATTTCTATAGTATATACATTTTTGTTTACGTATACGACGCGATGCGTGTTTTCAACCATTAACATCATAATGGAAAATGAGTACAGTAGGTAGAGCAGACAGACAAGCAATATGCTAAATTGACGATTCGTTTAGCACGTTGGCCTTTTCCACTCCCTTCGCTAATATTTAGCGTCATTCACATTCTTGGCCAACATCCACATGATAATCCTTCGATAGTCGCCGTTTAACATCGAAAAGGAAATAAATTACGAATAGAAGTAGTTGCTGCACGGCATTAGGATGTTAGGAGCTTCGACAACTTTTACCCACTCTTACCTGTTAAAGCGACGCCAGCCCCTAATGATAAAAAAATCAACTTATTTGTAACCGTTTTCCTTTTAAATTATCATAATAATTGTAATTTAAAAAATCCTACTCAAATCATCTGCAGGATATATGAAAGGGGATCATCATAATTATTTTTTAAATTATATTTAATTATATATATAAAAAAATTACTAATTTGCGGTCTAGTATCGATGTTGTAACCGTGCGATTTGCTTAATAATCAATATTTTAAATAGCTAATTCTTAAGATAAATTTTAAAATCCATTATCTGAAGGCTCATCTAAAGGAAAAATTTGAATTATACTTTATTTAATTTTTAAATAGATATTTCCGAGATTTGCAAGTAGCGACTCCCCCTCAGCAGTCCCGTCAATTCAGTGCGGGAAGAGTTTTGTGGCTGGAGTCGCCTTAAGGGTTAATAAAAGGTGGAAAAAAGTGCACAGAAGAGAGGTGGCAATGAAGTATTATTAGTATTCATTAGTTACCCAGTAAATGATTTAATACCTCTACCTCAGAGTCAAGTGTAGGTACTTTTCTACTTTTCTTGTAAATATTCACCCCATACCTGTAACAATACAACATTTTTTTTAATAATATTATCTATACATACATACCTACTATACATATAATAAAATCGTAAAACATTAAATATTAAAAAAAAAAAAAAAAAAAAAAAAAAAAAAAAAAAAAAATTGTACACGTTTTACTTATGTTACCGAGTCAAATAAAAAATAGTTTATAGAATTTTTGTCTGGTTGTCTGTGCGTTTTTGTACAATCGGCTTAATTACGGCTCAACCGATTTGAATGCGGTTTTCTCTGATGTATTGTATAGCAAGCTTCCCGTAACATTTAGTGTTTGTTTCGTTCCAATCGGTTTACAAATAAAAAAGTTACACGCTCTACCGAATACCACGCGTGCGAAGTTGCTGGCTCAGATAGTTTGTAATAAAATTGTATCTAAATACATAGTTACAATCTAACAAAAAAAGTTAGTTTTTGCCTCGTCCGCGCTCCTTTTTCAAGGTGTAGAAACATTTATACAATCTTTATTGCTTATTTATTTTTCTAAGGCATGGATTTTTTTTATTTTTAGATGACACCTTGGGGAACAGTTTTTTTTTCCGGATGAAAGGTACCCTATGTCATTCTCTGTACCACTGACAATGTGATACAAAATTTCAAGGGTAATCGTTTGACTAAGTTAAGACGCGAAACCGTAACAAACGTATATAACATCTTTATTATAGATTTCATTTTAACATTCAATCTATAATAATATATAAAGCTGAAGAGTTTGTTTGTTTGTTTGAACGCGCTAATCTCAGGAACTACTTATTCGAATTGAAAAATTCTTTTTGTATTGAATAGTCCATTTATCAAGAAACCATTTATCGGCAAACCATTTATCGGCTATATAACATTACGCTACGATCAATAATATTATATATAAGCAGTGTCCAGTACCGCGCGCCCCACCGCCGTATGGGCTGCAGCGAAGCGTGGCCGACTTCAGCTAGTATTTTATAAAATTGAAGTAATGAATAAAATAATGAATACTAAAAAAGCATTACTTTTTTTTATTTTTTATTATAGATGGGTTTGCTTCTATAATAAAATATGCCCCTTTGCTTGAAAAGGGGCTAAATTCTGTCTACATTTGTACAATCTGTTTACTCTCAAGCGAGTGTCTTCCCAGATCACGATGTCCTCCAAATGGGTCCGAATGGGCACAAATCCAAACACCGCAAATCGTCCCGCGGTCCGTCCCGTGGTCGGGGAGTACGGGACGCGACCTAATTCCCTCGTCCGGGATCGTCCGCAATGCCCGGACACAGCTTTGACGAGTTAAGGGAGCGTTTTTGTTGATAAAATTATTAAAGAACAAAATAAATGAAGAATTAGACCACTCTTAGATCGTCTGAACAAAGTACTAGTATAAGTGCTATTTGCATATTACCCATGAAAACTACACTAGTGACTGTCATGCGCCCTTAGCAAACATACAATCTTTGATTTGTTGAATTTGCCCCAGCCCTTTTTTTTTACAAGAGGAATCCATCATGGATACCCACCGACCTGGGGACAGACCGGTGGGTTATGTCGGACTCCTGCCCCGAGATGGTAGTGGGGTAGACCTACCGACTAAACCTCTTGGCGTCCTCCTCATCCGCTATTGGTGAAGTTGCGAGGTCGGACTAATAGCAAAATAACTATTAAAACAACAGAATAAATAATAGTACAAGTTAAAACATCTGAATATCACGAAAAAAAAATGAATAAAATTCGTTAACTCTATATGAGTTCGCCGGTTCAGCTAGTTAATAATAAAGCGATTGTGGTTAGCACATGAACGAAGGGGCGTAACCAACAATTTGTCGATTTCGAAAGAGTTCTTAAGGGTTTAAACCTCTGTTAAATTCCTAAATGAATTAAAAAATACATGAGTTGACATTTAGTCAAAATCGGTAAATCGTAAACTTTGTGTAATTGTGCCACCCGCTAAATCTTAATAATATAGACTCTGCTTTATTTTGAGTGTTTTACTGAAGACAATGTTTATTTATCTACAATTTCCTCATTTACCTACATTTTCCTCGATTTCCTTTCCTTATCTTTTCGCTTAATAAAAGCTAGCAACATAAAAAAGTTCCGAGATCTTCGGTCATTTTAAATCCAGTTAATTAACTTTTGAACATTATTTACGTCTCGTTCAAAGAAAAGACAACAGTCAAAAGTGACGAGGCACAGGTAATGATGATAGCTGACGCGCGAACTTTGGAACAATCTCCCTTTTAAGGTTTTTCCATCTAGCTACAATGTGGGCTTTTTCAAACGAGCAGTAAACTGCAGGGTCGGCAGCACACATGTCGGCAGTCGGTAGTACCTATCATCTAGTGGACCGACAGCCTATCTGCCACCTTACACTTTAATAGGGTATTTTAGTCTATATGAAAAAAAATCTAAAAGTATATTATTGAGATAGCTTAGGCAAAAAGCAGTCGGAAAATGTTAGTTTTAGTTCGTAAAATAACAAAATAAATTTTAAAATTAAATTCAAAGTTTTCAGAATTTTTAGTCTCTTCTTAAACACAATAAAATAGTAGCCGCCATGTTTACGTCATACGGTTGTGTAAACAAAAAAGTGTCAGTCAGTGTCATGTCAATTACCGGCGCATTTGTTTACACAGCCAATTGACGTCATGACCACAGAGCAAAATGGTTTCCAGCGTTTTCGTCAAATAATGCGCGAAATTTGAAAATGTAAATTTGAAATGCATTTTTATTAAACTTATCGATTGAAAAAAAATTTGGTGTTTTTTTTAGTGGTTCATTAGCACTACAGAATCTAATTGAGACACTTTTTAAAAATAGGTGTAATACCCTATTTTAAGGAGTTCAATTACCGAAAAGTTTAAACAATATTTTGTAAGTTAGTTGAAGACTAAAACATATCCAAATAACGCAATCAGCCAAAGAATCAATTAGATCGGTGGACCGTAATGACCCACAACCCTCAAACTATAACAGTGACAAAGGGTTGTATCAAGCCCCGACATTGATACGATATAATCACATTTCAACATACACCTGATGAGTGGTCGAAGGCATAAAATTATTACTATATGGCAATAATTGGAGACAACCTTACCGATTTCGGGAACTGTCTATATTTATTTACTAGCGTCCGAATTCACAGAGTTTAAAAATTTCAAAAATCCTTTCTGAGCGGCCCTGTAAGCTCTCGTTACCTGTACATGTGGTTACAGCAGTGGACAACGCTTCCGGCTAAGGAAGCGCGCTGGTCTGCCGATTCGGTGGAAGTCGAAGAGAGTGGGTAGGGTTCCACTCATTTCGTGTTCCACTTTTCATAGTTTATAAAACATATCGACGCGCGCATATTCATACTTCTCTGTATGCTTTGGACAAAAATTTTAAATAGTTAGCGATTGTGTTATTCTTCATACTGTAATTCTAACAATTTATTTTACGTTTAGGAACAGTTTGTAAACAGTTTTCGGAGACAAAGTCTTTGATATCTTCTACAAATATACAATGTTATATTATGGCTACAAGCCTTTTCAAAATTATAGAAATTTTGCCTTTTTGACGCTTCATTTAATGTAAAAAATAATAGGATTATTAAAGATTTTCCATTGTCCATCTAGCAGAACTATTCGGGCGGAACCGGAGAGATGCAGATTGGACAAATTAGGATGTTCCAAATGGACGAGATAGAGAATGAATAAAACAATGAACCGTTTCATCTTCTAACTTGTACGACGACGCATTAGACGGCAACGGCATACTTATACTTAGTTAAAGACTACTAATTGAGTCCGGATCGGTTACCTGGAGAGCCTCCGCTACGCTCACCGAATCTCTCGTCTCATCGGGAATGTTATTTATGATTAATTCGAAATTTGCCACAAACATGACACAATTGAATTACAATACATCTTGAACAATAATTTTATCATACCTGCCGAATAACTGAATATCAAGCTATCCATTTATCTCCACGCACGCGTCACATTGACAAGCCCGTTTGGATGAGTGGTTAGGGTGCTTGCCTTAACGCTGTGTTCTAGGGTCTCGGGTTCGATTCCCGGCAGGGTCAACCTTGAAAAATCAACTTTTCAAATTTGGCTCTGGTCTGGATTTGGAAAGTAGTGGCAGGGCATTTGGGCAGCCCGTCTGGCGGCAGTAACCACCCCCTTACAGAAGACCACCGTGAAATAACAGCACTTGTGATGTTGTGTTTCGGTGAGTGAGTAAGCCAGAGCCCATTTCCCTCTATCCACTCCTAATCCCTCATCCTTAATCCTACTGTAGTCGGCGGCGCACTTGCAGCAGCTTTGGCGTTGCTTGTGTTATAGGCGACGGTAGCCACCTACCATTAAGTGGACCATCAGCCTGTCTGCCTATCTTAACATAAAAAAACATACACCTAGACAGGTTTTAGGTAGACAAAAAAACGACCAAAGTCGCAATACTTCGAAAGTTGCCAATCTCTCATACAAGCAGATTTCGCGACGGAATCCCACTAGCTTATAGTTACTTTTAATTAATAATAAAAATTTATGAAATACTACAATTGATAGAAATTTGTGTCTGGTAATTCGCCTGCTCCTCAGACTGTTAAACATCGATTAGATGAATATTGTGCAGAAGATCTTGTTGTGTCAAATAATGAAGCTCAATCTACTCTTTTTGCTTTAAGAAAAAACATCATGATATTTTAAATGAATCTTTTGTGGAGTCACATTTGGATGCTGAGAATGAATCTATCGAAAAAATTAAGGGGGTTGCAAATATAATATACAAGGACACTTGAGAAGATGAAGTTCCAAATACACAAAGTAATGTTGAAAATTAAATTTTCTTTTTTAACAATAAAAACAAAAATTGAAAAAATTACTTGTTTTGTATTATTTTTTTAGTATTACTAAAAAATAATAAAGCGATAAAAAAAAATCCTATTAATAAACATACATATTGTTTAAACAATATAAATTCTTTTTCCCCCCTTTGAAAGGTTTCTGATTTTAATTAATATGAAAAAAACAAAAATTAAAAATTTTTTTATCAAAATCCGAGCTGTTTCTGAGGACTTTCGAAGATTGCCTGTTTTACGGTTTCATTGACGCGACAAATAGCATATATAAACAGGGTCCAGTACCGCGCGCCCCATGCGCACGCCGCCGCCATATGGACCGCAGCGAAGCGTGACCAAGTTCAGCTAGTTTAAAATAAATTTAGTTTAGGCATTAATTTTAAGAAAGAATGTAAAAATCAGCAAAAATCGGACTCAATAGCCTCCGAAGCCACCCTACAATCACTCATAGAGTCATCGACAGGCAGAGACCGGGCCAGGCTGCTAGCTGTGTCCAAGCCTGAGTCAGGTCACTGGCTACATGCCTATCCATCACCCAATACAGGAACCTTCATCGACCCGGACACTTTACGTATATCTGTCGGTCTCCGCCTGGGAGCTGGGATTTGCACTGGCCACAACTGCGCTTCCTGTGGGGCCCCTGTGGACCGACTTGGCCACCATGGCCTCTCTTGCTCCTCGGGCGCCGGTCGCCTGTCTCGCCACGCCGCCCTCAACGACATCCTTAGAAGGGCGCTCGTCAGTGCCAACGTTCCCGCCGCTCTGGAGCCCCAGATTATACGGGGCGATGGCAAGCGCCCTGACGGGATGTCATTGATACCCTGGAGGATGGGCCGTGCGCTGGTTTGGGACGCAACCTGCACTGACACCCTAGCGGCTTCCTACCTGCCAGCGACCACAAAACGCGCGGGTGCAGCGGCAGATGCCCGGGAGCTCTTCAAGGTCTCTAAATACAGTTGTCTCGGCGCCCAATATCAGTTCATACCGTTTGGGGTCGAGACACTGGGGCCTTGGGGTAAGGGTGCGCTCGGGCTCCACAGGGACCTATGCAAACGTCTGAGGGAGGCAACAGGTGACCCTCGCGCTGGCGGCTTTCTCGCGCAAAGAATTGCAATTGCAATTCAGCGCGGGAATGCTGCCTGCGTGATGGAGACCCTCCCAAGGGGCCCCCGATTAGATTTTAATTTATAGTTATTTATATTAATTATAGATTTTAATTTGTAGTTATTTATATTTAGGAAAGACAATTGTTATTTATATTAATAAAACAGTATTATTTAAAAAAAAAAAAAAAAAAAAAAAAAATCAGCAAAAAGGTTTTTTTATTTTATTTATTTATTTATTTTATTTATAGTGGCATTCTAATATTATCAATTCTCTAATACGGCTATGCGTTGATTGACAAACGGTAATTGACCGAATTATACAGAGAGTTAGATAGGCTCATGATAGATTAAAATGTGTGCCCTTTTCACATTAAAATGACGGTTACTTGGATGCCTTGTCTATGTAGTTCGAAAAACACCCAATCCAGTGGCGTCCTTGACCGTGGCTAATCGATTGGACGCACCTGGCCTCATCACGCACACTTTTATTAACAACTGTTGTTATGTAAAGAGCTCATTTTTGTTCAAATAGCTTATAAAACTATATCTTGTAACTCGCAGGACACGCACTTCTCAGTCCAAATTGGTCAGCTCGTTTGGCGGAAGAAACCACCCCTTTACAGAAGACCACCGGTGAATTAACCAGCACTGTGAGTAAGTAAGCGACGCCAGAGCCTTTCACGACACCCTCCTAATCCTTCTCTTTACCTTACAGAAGTCGGCAGCTCAATTACAGCACCTATGGCGTTGCTTATATTAATAGGTTTCCATGAGAATACCTACATATTAATATAAGCAATAAATAAAGACTTTTTATTAAAGGAAACAAGTAAGTTACATTTTGTAAGTATCAAAAGGATAAAATGTTGTTAAATGATGTTCAAACATTTATTAATTTTAATTTAATTTAATTTTTCTGTTTACACAGATGTTCATGGCGTCAACATCTTGTTAAATAATATTTTAACAAAAAAATATATACACTGGTGATTAGGTATTATCCTACTAAATATTATAAATGCAAAAGTTTATATGTTTGTTAATCACATCACGTTGGCTGAACGGATTTGGATGAAATTAGGCACACCGATTAGTTTATTACCGGGATTAACATATTTTCCAGGACACTCTTTATCCTGGAAAAATATTTGGTTCTCGAGGTATCGTCTAAAAATATTTAAAAAAATCGGCACCACCGTCGTCGCAGCGATAAAAATGTCAGGCGTTGTTTTAGTCATATAATATGTTTTCTCTGGTCTTATATTTTTCATTTTTCAACGCGGACCAAGTTAGCAAGTTAGCAATAAATTGTCTAATTTTGGAAGATTTTTGGTTACTTTTTCTATGCCCTGTACATAGGCAGATATAATAGATTTATCTGAATGATAGAATGCAATGCCACTTTTTGAGAGAAACTGCGACAAATCCTACTTTATCGACACTGAATTGAGTGAAAGTAAACCATTAAAATGTGCGGCGATTACAGTATATATACCAAACATATTTAATACCACACCTTGGTAACTCGACAGCGCATTGTAAACGTGCGCAGTCGAGCCGCAAGTGTGCGTGTTTGTACGGACAAAACACACACCAATTTAAATACATTTCAAACCGCAGGCCGTAAAAGGCTCGTAGAATACCATTTTATGTATCAGACGGCACATCTTGGTTATGTCATATACATTATTTTTATATTATTACGGCCGGCAGGCAAGCTGACGGTCCAATTGATGGTAGATGATTACCATCGCCTATGGACACAAGCAATACCATTACATGGGCGCTGCCGACTCTGCAGGAATTTGTTTACTACTCGCTTGAAGGAGTCCATATTGTAGCTAGATGGAAACACTTTTGAAGGGAGATTGCTCCAAAGTTCGCGCGTCCGTGGGATAATGTTTCTACTCATCCGAACTGTAGGCAGCGGCACCTTATCCAAGCAATGCGGATGAACTTCGCTTCTATGGCACGCAGTGCGGTGATAAAAGTTTGAGCTAGGGCATTAATTGGAAGAACTCATCCGAGCACTAGCCATTGTAGTATTAACACACAAAGAGAGGCTACATCTCTTCTTAAACTAAGTGGTTCTAATCGTTGCTGTAAGCATTTCAACAATTCGAACAATTCGACGCCGCAAGGTGTCAAATGGATCTAGCTGGTACTTAAGCGCACCAGTCCAGAGGTGAGAGCAGCAGAGTGAATACTCCACGTAGGGCCTAATTTGGGCCTTATAAAAAATATATAAGACGCTGCGCTGCTCCGATGAGAAAACACAAATAAATTCTGTCAAATTTGTCGATTGTTTGACAAATCAATCAAAGACTGGCGGTTTCAATATTGATGCATAAATAATGAGGGTTTTCTGAAACGGTCTAATTGAGATGGCAACACTGTAGCGTCAGGTCCAATGAACTGTCAAAATACATACGCGAATTGCAATTTTCTATGTATTTTTTTACAATTTATGTTTAGTACCTACGACTCTGTGCTATCTGACAGATGTTTAGACCTGACGCCTACGAAGCGCCGCCTGGTGGCAGAAAAAGTATCGAAAACCCTCATTCAAATTACTAAACTAACGGACGCTATACACAGTCTAAGAAACTGAAATGGAAACTCAGTGCTTGACTAAACAGATGCCTGGAAGACGCCCCACTGCAATTTTCATAAATTGTGATTAATTAATGTAGCCACATTGTTAATCATTGTTACTCAGAAGTGTAGCACAGAAACAAACATAATATTGGGATAGAGAAAGGACATGTTTGCATTCAAAGGCTGTTTAGACTGTATCATAATACGAGGCGAATATGAAAGGGGCTATAAAACGCAAGAACATGTTCAACTCCACGTTCATGAATAAAACAGTAAAACGCACGACACAAAGAGAAACTATGATTTATAACGTTCGTATATAATATTGCAAACCTTTGCAAATAATTGTAATAACTTTACCAATAAACCCTTTTCAAATTAAGTTTAAACGATTTTATATTTTAAATTCATTTCTAATACTACTAGAGACATCAAGTAAACCGTCGATCTGTGTGCTAACCTCTAAAAATCTAATATTAGTTCCTACTACTCAACAGTACTAATACTAAATAGTATACTAAACAGTGATGAGCCCGTTGGATGGGTGGTTAGAATGCTTGCTTTATCGCTCAGTTCTAGGGTTCCCGAATTCGATTCCTGGCACTGACACTGCCTTTCGCAGTCATTTGGGCGGCCCATCTGGCGGTAGTATATCCCGTGAAATAATTGCACGTGTGCTGTTGTGTTTCGGTGAGTGAATATAGTGTTTCAGTTAGTAATATAAGTGTTCGGAAATGCATACCATCATTCAGGAATGTTGAATGATTTACTTAATGATTATATATCGTCTATTTAATATTATATACCATTTATGTATCTTAAATTGCGTCTGATTGCAGATTCCGTTGTCTGCTTTGAGTCTGTAACTATTTTAATTATAACTTTAGATATTAGTATAAGTACTCTTATATTTTATTCTATAAGCCTTAAGGGTCGATAATAAATTTATTGTAAATGCTGTGTATAATTGGAACTCACATCAGACTATGACCGAATGTAAAGTTTATTATTATATGATTGTTGTGTTTTCTGTTGGTGTACCTATTATAAATAAATAAAAATAAAATAAAGGATGCCAGAGCCCATTTTCCCTATCCCCTCCTAATCGCATGCACTTACGGCACCTGTGACGTTGCCTGTGTTATAAGCGACGTAGCCACTTACCGTCAGCCTGTCTGCGGATCTTAACATTAAAAAACGGGACAAGTGCGAGTTGAACTCGCGTGAAGAGGGTTCCGTACGATGTTACCTATCCGCACAATATTTATTGATATACCATGTTATTTTAATATCATGGACTTCTTATAGGTTTTCCTATAATCTAGAAATGGTAGGACACAAGTGATCATAGAAGGGTTCCGTTTTTTTTATTCGGACGTACGGAACCCTAAAAGTGTCGATTTATATCTTTTATTGTCGCGGCGATTGATTTAGAGGACGTATAAGTTCTACATGTAATTGTGCCAGTCCAATATTGAATATTGGAGATCTGCCACGTGAAAATATAAGTGAAAATACATATACTTACGTCGGACGGAAAAACGCAGTGACACAAAAAGTGGGGAAAACATTTAATTAAGTAACAGTGAGCGGTCGCTGCGCGTCTATCTTGGAGCAACCACGGTCACAGGATTTAATCTACGCTCGCTTAAATATCATCCCACCATAATCCGACCGGTTTAACCCGTCTCCCGGATGGAGCTAACTCTGGATACGGGCGACCAACTCAAACCGTGAGGCTTTAGTTTTTGCTGTCAAAGTTAAACGAGTTGCCTTACTTAATTTCGGACAGCGGCCGGAGGTTTTGCTAGGTCCGAACGTTCCGAGTTTCGGCACTCATTATAACTTGTGCAAAAGTAAAAGCAAACGTCAGCTCTTTCATTTATTTATACGCGTTACTATTCAGATCAAAGAACAATTAGTAACCAGATTCTTGTCACTTGTTTTTAGATGATTCATTGGATCTGATGTCGACAATGGCAAAGACCATTTCAACAGCAGGGGGTCGCGGTAAGGTAGCCCAGTGGGAAACCTCGTTCTCTCTAAAAGACTACTAATCATCGAAGGTTAACCGATAAGGTGGGATTATATTTTTAGCGCAGTGAGGAGTGGCTTCTGATGGCCATCAAATCTATAATAATAATGAAGCTGAAAATTTTAATTTTTGAATATATATGCACCTTCATAGGAACCTCAAGGTAGACCCCGTGAGTGGGTACAGTTACGCGTATTAAAAATAAAGACGTCATCACAAACTATCGTCGCCTAATAACACAAGCAACGCTACAAGTGCTGCAAGTGTGCTGTAGGATTAAGGATAAGGGATTGGGAAGGGTTAGGGGGGAAATGGATTCTGGTGTACCTAACTCACCGAAACACAACAGCACACGTGCTAAAAATATAGTTAGACATAAATCTTTTCAATTACATAGTTTAGTGACAAAGTTATATCTCAGTTTATTAAAACATTTGAACATAAAATCATATAATATGTTGTTATACTCTTTACACAAATTAACAATAGTAAAAATCCCTTTATAGTGTTGAATAATAACAATAATAACGTAATTGTGAGGTGTTATTTTTTGATGTAATTGACATTATTTTGACTTTTTGGATTGTTCTTAGTTTAATTTTATTGTTGTTTGGTGTAATTTATATTATTTGATATTGCTTGACTTTTGTAATTGAATAGATTTTAAGTGCACACTCTTCTCTTCCAAATTGCTTTTAATATTAATATGTATTTTTAATTGGTATTTGTATGAAATGGTTGACAATTGTATAATTTTTAAACTTTTAACATAGATAGCCCATCTCCTCATCCCCTCCTAATCCCTTATCCTTAATCCTACTGTAGTCGGCAGCGCACTTGCAGCACCTGTAGCGTTGCTTGTGTTATAGGCGACGGTAGCCACCTACCATCAAGTGGACCGTCAGCCTGTCTGTCGACATAACATAACAAAAAATAACAAAAACAGATAATAAGCTGTAGATACCTGTAATTGGCAAGTAAATGTAGATGTGTCTATATATTTGTTTGTGTGACTTGATCAATTTTTGCTGTGCTGTTGGTATTTCCATCAAATAAAAATAAAAAATAAAATAAAATAAATTATCTTAAGAGGTACATACAACATGAAGCGTTTTTTACAGAATTTATATTTTTCGAAAATAAAGTGAAACCACTGTTTCTTTACCTACAAGGGATACTCTAAAAGTTACAGACTGTCTGTCTTATTTGATATTCTGTTGCTCGATAAGTTGTTTTGATTGGCAGATCATTTCCGGCTGCGATGAAGGATAGCGAAACACCTACACCGTTCGACTAAACTTGTTGAAAGGTTTATTAATCTGTTTACGAGGGTTTTCTACTGTACGTAGTACTTAAGGAGCTTACACACGAGAAATACGTCAAGTCGGTAGCATCTCGTCTTCTTTTGTTGTAACAGAAACATTACGAGCGTAAATAATTTGGTCATTTTTTATGGTTTTGCGAGTGACAGGCGAAAGGGCGATGATAACCCTTCTCAAGAACGTCGTGTTCGCGATGACCATCCCCTTTTACAGATAAAACCCTCTCTCACAATACAAATGCTAATACCTTACGAACATCTAAATATAACAATACCTACATGAGACGTGTCCCGAGGCATCACCTGTCTCAAATTTGGATTCCTCAAGTGCCTATTTTACTCACAGACAATGTGAGTTTACCTGTTAAAATTTATTTAAAAAAAACGGTCACTATTTTCTTCTTTTCATTCAATACAATCATCCATGGATCTTTTTAAAGTCAGATAAGAAATATGCATAGTGATAAGAAATATGTACCTACCTAAAAAAAATGTCAATAAATTTGTACGGGGTCTATATGCTTTTAAACAGTGCTCGTAATAATAAAAATAGCCACTCATTACGTATAGTGACCGACCCCTATACAAGACCATCTTGAAATGAGATGTAATTGTGTTTCAATGTGTGACTGATGTCAGAGCCCATTTGCCTATCCTCCTTATCTCTTAATAATAAATAATAATAAAGCATTTTAATTAATTAAATGTTATAATGTAAAAATATTATAACGATTTAATTTTCAATATATGAAATGTGAATGTGGCCGTCTCAGCTTCGCACGGGTGGACATCCACTTTTTAAACATTTTTGAGTTTATTCGTGGAAAACGGCAATTTTGGGTGGAGGGGGGAGAGGACGGAGATGGGGGAGAGTAAGGGGTGAGTAGCCTATGTTATTAATTTTCTATTATATTAAAAAAATAACCTATGTTACTCCCTGATAATGTAGCTTTATATAGATGAAAGAATTTTTAAAATCGGTCCAGTAGTTTTTGAGTTTATTCATTAAAAACATACAAAAATACATATTTACATACATATGTATGTACAATATTGTTATATTGTTATGTACTAAATAATTGTGGAAACTTTATTGGTATTTGTGCCATTTTTGTCATTTTAGTTATACGAGTAAGTATTATAGTCTGTATGTTTCTTTTAAAAATAAATAAATAAACAAATCTTTTTTCTTTTTAATATTATTAGTACAGATAAAACGTATAAATTCATTTGTTTTAATCAACTATCGCTTTCATTACCATTGATTGGAACCGCTTCTTGGGTATAGGCCTCCTCCAGCTTGTTCCAGGCCTCTCTGTCCATTGCTCTCTTTCTCCATTCGCTTCCTGCTATCGCTTTTATATCCTCTATCCAATTCTTTCTAGGACGCTCTCTTCTGTTTCCTATTGGTTTTAATGTCCATCTTTTGTCCATCGCCACTTCTGTTTAAGAGCATGATGTAAGGCGTTCCATTTTCCGTCAAATCTGTTTTTGTATTCTTCTTATTTTAAGTACCTCCTTTAAATTGCTTTATGGCATGTTACTATTTTAGATTTTATTTTTATTTTTATACTATACGTCCATGTCTAGCATCCGTATGCGAGAGTGGGTAGAACACAGGTATTCAAGACGGTTTTTTTAGGTAAAGTAGAAATTCCCCTTTCAGGACATCCCTTCTGAAGGAAAGAAGTCCTTATAAAATCGCACTTAAAGGGTCTATAGCATAAGATTGATAGGCGGCGTTAGCCACCTACCATCAAGTGGACTGTTAGGGAACGTCATTTTCTCAGCCAAGCGGAGGTTACCAAAAACTATCTAGTATTAGGCAAAAGTATGATTCAACCAACCGAGTCAGAGTCAAGTGTTCTAACGGTCAGAAAATCAATATGTCGGCGGCGTAGCCCGGTGATAAAGTTAGACGTTTGCCCAAAAGCAGTTTATTTCATTTCATCAGCTTTCGTTCCTGGATACCTACAATTTTGCACGTTCTACTGAAATATAATTATGGTTAAAACCGTGCCAGCAGTGATTACCTAGCGCGAGAAATATTAATCTGAAAAATTATAAAGCAAGTTAAAGTGCTCCGAAAAATTCTAGAACAGCTCAACTCCACCATCGACGCGTAAATTGTTCTTTTAAGTAAGCTACTACGATTATCATTAGGGAAAATTTGGATGCCTTTGTCTAATTTGTTTATGAACAGATATTCTTCTCTTTCTGTTTTGTTGTTATTGACGAGTTTAATAAATAATTTTATTGAGTTTAATAATAATCATTTCTAAATAAACTAGCTTTTGCTTCGTCCGCGTATCTTTAGAAATTATTACTCGCTGAATAATGTAGCTGATAGGTGAAAGAATTTTTAAAATCGGTCCAGTAGTCTGAGTTTATTCATTACAAACACAGAAAACACACACACACACACATACATACATACATATATATACACATATAACAAAAGTTAATTTTTTTCCACCATGTGGAAATAAAAATAAAAAAGGCTTCGTTAATTTACCTAACATCACATTCTACACTGACTATCCCTGTATTTAAATTTTTATTCAAAGTTGAAGGCGGTTAATATTTAATTCATGGAAATGTAATGGGCGTGTGTTGTAATCGTTACTACTACGTCATTGTCCATTTGAATACGTAAATTTATTAAGATCATATTTTCTACTAGCCGAGCCCGCAACCTCGTACGCGTGGTATTCGGTATAGAGCGCGTAACTTTTTTGTTTGTAAACCGATTGGAATGAAACAAACACTAAATGTTACGGGAAGCTTGCTACAATACATCAGTGAAAACTGCATTCAAATCGGTTAAGCCGTTTCTGAGATTAGCGTGCACAAACAGACAAATATTCTAAAATCTATTTTATTGATCTCGGTAAAATAAGCACAACGTTTTTTTTGAGTCCATGTCGCCATGTTTGTACGACATGGCTCGTAGATTATATATATATTAGATTATTAGATAATCACAGCACAGCTTTCGAGCCACACTATCTACCTACTGGAAGCAGTAGACTCGGATCACTCCCGAACAAGATGAGACAGAAATGAGTGCAGCGTATTTGAATGTGGATAAAGTTTCTTTTAAACCAGGACAAACAATCCCAATGGTTCCAAAGTTTATTTTGACATAATTCACTGTGAATTTGGTACACTGTGCGCGTATTATCTCCGGCTGGCACGAGACGCGTCAACTTCCCTGCGATAAATAATAAACTTATGCGAATTAACAATTTATCGGCGACTTCGGAACGAAACCCGGGAACGGTTTTAAATGCGTAAATTATTAAAGTTTCATAATGAGGGTGAGGCTCGGCGAAATTAGACAGTGTTTTTAAAGGTGAAATTAACACTGTTCAAAAGTTAAACCGGTGCTTTGCGGCAGACACGGTTAACTGCGCAAACTTGTGACGTACATATGTAAATGTACGTTTTAAGTAAATTAATTTAATTCAGTAATAAAAGTCCAAGTGGTCTAAACCTACTGATATTTGAGCACTGCCATCTATCGCATGGCGGCCTAACTAGCTCGCTGTTGCGGTCGGGCGCACGAATTCGGTCCCGCGGCACCCATTTTAGCGACATCTATTGATATCGGCACGACGGAGGAGGTTTAGACCGATGTACGAACCTTACGAACAGGGGCTATGTTCGATTGATAATGTCGGCAAAATACTTCTAATTTTGCGACGCGAACTTTGTCTCCGAGTGTCGGTAAAACACGCGATTGTTCTAGAAGGTATAGTGGGACGGTGGCAGCGGCCAAGAGCTTCTCTTGGCACCAAGCGTTCGTGAGATTAGGGGCTCCAGCAGATTTCGCGATTCTCGTTATTTTAGCAACCCGCCTAGCGTTTCGCTTACCACGCGGTCGTCTAAAGTTTATTTATGGCTTTTAGCCGTTAGGTCGCGAGGGGATTAGTTCCTTTTAAGTAGACATCAGATATATCTGGCAAGTGCCGGATAGATAGTTCAGAGGATCGGGCCATTTGCGCACGCGAGTGGGAATCATCCTGCGGCTTCTGCGTCGGTCTTGCCGTCCAGCAGTCCAAGCTACTATCGGTTTGAACTCGCAATGTGTAGCAGTTGGAGGACGAGACATCTTCGGGTCAGAAGGTATTCCCTGTGCACATCTCCCTTCGCCGAGTTGCCAGACCACGTGGCAACACTTCGGCGAGGCACGGTACCTTTTGACCTGTACATTTATTACCTGACGACTCAGTTGATAATGCGTATACTATAAAATAGACGGGTTCTGGGAGAAAAGGCCTAAATCAAAAAATACAAAAATGTAACAAAAATAACCAGGTGCATAAAATAAGTATAATTTCTTGGTAAGATGATCTTACTAATAATTATTATGTATTTCATCATTTGCTTAACATAACTGCGCTCTCTATGTTCCCACGGGAATTTGAACCCTCTCAAACTATTATTAATATTCTCCTAGACGAACGAAGAATGTACCAACTCGTGTCTCAAATAGTACACTTTCTCAGAGACGTCGTATTGCCGACGACGTGACATTTGTAAAGGGTCGATTGGAGCGGTCTATTTTCTGTAATAAATTACACGTCAAGTTGATGTGACGCAACGTTATGTAACAACATAATTGTATTGTGTCAGTGTGACAGTGACAGGGACACGGTTTCCTGTCAGACGTACGTTTACATAGACGAAACGTTCGCGTTCCTGTAAATAGCGAGAGTTAGAGTGACAATTTCGAAAATATAAAGTGTTTGGAGAATTTGAACAAAAACACAAGAGATGCTCAAATATAAACTTATCATACTCTACGACCAATTTAACATCGGCGAAAGAGCAAAGTGTGTAATTTTGAATGTTTTTTAGGGTTCCGTACCTCCGAATAAAAAAACGGAACCCTTATAGGATCACTCGTGTGTCGGTCTGTCCGACCATTCCCCTACACCCTATCTCCGAAACTACTGAACCTAAAATTTTGAAAAAATACAGAAATTAGTTTTCTACTTATAGATTATAGGAAAACCTATAAGAAGTCCATGATATTAAAATAACATGGTAAATCACTCAATATTGTGCGGATAGGTATTCAACTCGCACTTGTTAAGTTTTTTTTAAATTATTATATTAACGAGTCCAAGCATTGAAAGATACACATCAATAAGTATTGTCTAAGATAAAATTAATTTTAATATCCTTTTTTTTATTTACTATGAACAATTTAAAGATACGTACCAACTTAACTTGGGTCAAAAATATTGAATGAAGAAATAAAAAGGATTGAAAATGAAAATATATTATTTAGTTAAATTCTGCATACTCAAATGTCACGTGTTCCAACAAAAGTTACGTTAATTACGTACACAGATGTCACTACGTGTTAAGATTAAATAGTTCATTATTTCGACGACAGATGTCGCTGCACCGGCAGGTTAAGACCTGCTGTGCTATCGTTTCGTTGCTCAACGCGGACTACACTTTTCATACAAGATTTCGACGTTTGCTTTTTTTATAAAGCTTATGTCCAGAGAATAGAATTAGGAAACATGAATTCATGTGTCAACTGTCGCGCAAATGTCAAAGTGATAGATAATGTAATGCTTTTTGGTTAACGCTTGTATTGATTTTACTATTCATTACCCATTTAATTTTATCAGAAACGATCAGATTTTCGAATGAATGCACCCAAAAAGTATCCTGTCTTAATCTGAGCTGATCCCTAAGATCAATGTCGATACGAGCACGACATGCACGAGTATATTATGGTAGCACGAGTATAATCCGCAGTCACACGAACGAAGTGAGCGAAACGAACACCATGAAAATCCGATTACGAAACGTGACATCCACCGTGAGGCGTGTCGTGTGGAATCGTCAAATGTTTAATTAAATGCGACAAGGGCCAATTAAGAGGAGCGCAAAAGCAAACAATTAAAATGTCCAATGAGAATTACACTCAATCCAGTTTTATTGCAAGTTTTTTACAGCGATGCCCCTGGGACCGGATAATTGGTCATTCAACAACACTTGTACTTATTCTCCTACACGTTACCAATTTATATCTAAGTTTTTTATCAACGCAAGGCACATATGTACATTTCTACCCTGTAAGGGTGTGCAAATATATTTAAAAAAAAAATTTGCCATAGATCATTGCCACTGATTAAATTTTCTGTTAGGTATACTAAATTACGTTTTCAAAATTTGCAAACGATGAATTCCTTAATATCACAGAAGTTATGAACAGTTAGCCACGTATATAACTTTTTCTCGAGCTGTACAAAAAGGTAAAGATTTAAAATTAATAGAAATTTTATTAAATAATTTTTGATGCTCATGTATAAGCAACTATTTTCATATTTAGCCAACCTGGTTGTTTCCTTTACTATTTACTACTCCTTACCTTTACTATTGACGAGCCCGTTGGATGAGTGGTTAGCGGTGCTTGCCTTAATGCTCTGTTCTAGGGTCCCCGGGTTCGATTCCCGGCAGGGTCAACTTTGAAAAATCAACTTTTCAAATTTGGCTCTGGTCTGGATCTGGAAAGTAGTGGCAGGGCACACTGCGTTTCGCAGTCAATTGGGTAGCTCATCTGGCGGCAGTATGTAAGGAGGTCCTTACAGAAGACCGCCGTGAAATAACAGCACGTATGCTGTTGTGTTTCGGTGAGTGAGTAAGGGATGCCAGAGCCCATTTCCCTATCCCCTCCCAATCCCTTATCCTTAATCCTACTGTAGTCGGCAGCGCACTTGCAGCAGCTTTGGCGTTGCTTGTGTTTTAGGCGACGGTATCCACCTACCACCAAGTGGACCGTCAGCCTGTCTGCCGATCTTAACATTAAAAAAAAACTATTAATCTCTCCGGATATCTGTTGCTACGTGAATCTGTATTATTCACATTTATAAATAAATTAATATTTGTGTTTCTTCACGAATATATACACATTTCGTAAATACACAACGCAGGCAAGATCAATAATCCGAGCTCCTTGAATAAAGGTTTTTACACGAATCCCGTGGTGTTTTAAGTCATAGCTTTTGTGCAATGTTGCCAGACTTGCATAACTTGATTAACTATTGTTTTAATCTTTGGGAGGGCTCTGTTTTATTTTGAATAGGATAAAATTAAAATTATAAGCGTGAATAACTAAGGGAGTAGTTCGATAGCCGCGTGCCGATTTAACGAGATATCGATTCGAGAACGATTGTTCGCGTTCGGTCGTAATTGGAATCAGACGATATCGTCATTACTTGAATCCAGGTTCGTCTTCGAAAATTTATAATTCAATTTATAACAGCACGGGCGAATATATTAAATTAAAACGCTTATTATAAAATGGGAGCTCATAAAATATGTATTTAATAACCCTGTAACAGCAGTAACAGTGTTTTTTTTTTGTTCCACATCCTATTTTCTAAGAAATATCTTAATTTAATATTGTTCTAAAACGTTAATATTGTTATTTAATATGTTAAATATTAAGTTTAAAGCTGAAGGGTTGTTTGTTTGAACGCGCTAATCTCAGGAACTACTGGTTGGAATTGAAAAATTCTTTTTGTTTTGAATAGTCCATTTATCGAGGAAGGCTATAGGCTATATAACATTACGCTACAATCAATAGTATTATATATGAGCAGTGTCCAGTACCGCGCGCCCCATGCGCACGCCGCCACCGTATGGGCTGCAGCGAAGCGTGGCCGAGTTCAGCTAGTCAACGATAATTAAGGGAGATTAATTATACTCATAGCATAACAGGTTGCGCATGTGCACCTGTAAAGAGTAGAAGGATGTAGTTATTTAAACTACTATTACTAACATTATAAACGAGGGATGTCCCTAATTCCCTGGAGATTGGGAAGAGTGCTGGTGTGGGATGCTACTTGTGTAGACACACTAGCCCCTTCGCATCTCCATGGAACATCCACTAAGGCAGCAGCCGCAGCAGAGGCGGCGGAAAAAAATAAAATCTCCAAATATAGTGGCCTCGGCGCCGAATATGGTTTTGTACCATTCGGTGTCGAGACACTCGGTCCGTGGGGGCCCTGCAGCAATGAGCCTCTTCAAAGACATCTCGAAGAGGCTTATTGATGCGACGGGAGACCGAAGAGCTGGCACTTTCCTCGGCCAACGTATTAGTTTGGCCATTCAGCGAGGAAATGCTGCCAGCGTACTTGGTACATTGCCGCAGGGTCCATTTTTATATTATTAGTTTTTAATCAATTTAATATTAATTTATTTTTAGATTAGATAATTTTAGTTTTTAGTATTTAAATTTAAATATAATAATTATATTGAATTATTTAATTATGTTAATCACTTATAATTGTTGACAAATAAAGTATAATTCATCAACGAGAAATTGTGTTTGTTTGTTCGTTGCTCTTTCACGGCTTAACTATCCAGTCAAAAACAAAGAATTTTTGCATACACGTTATAATATAAGAAATTTGGCACAGAAAAGGTCCTATGACCTTTGTCCTAGAATCAGTAAGAAAATATTAAATGAGCAATAAACGTTTGTCGCTAACCTCTCTATGACGCGAACGAACTGAACCCGCGGTCCGTGCGTCGCCGGCCACTTCCGGCGGCTAATGGCGGACCATGATGGCCGCCGAGCGCTTCCGGCGGAACACCAACTTTGCAACTATTTGATAGATTGCCCAGATTTTTCTCTATATTATACTCGTTACGTTTCTTTTATGAAATGCTCAATTTGCAAAATACAAAATGTAGGTACAACATTGTTCCTGGATGACAGCGACCGTAGTTTGGAGTTGTTCTTATCGTTTCCTTTCATGGTATGTCCTACTAAAATTAAAAAATCTTACAGTACAAAGTATATTCTACCCAAAGGACAAGGGTATGCAAATATTTTTATTTAATTGTTTCAATCCATGCTTGCTAATTATAAATCTGAAAGTAACTCTGTCTGTCTGTCTGTTACCTTTTTACGCCTAAACCGCTGAACCGATTATCGTGAAATTTTGTATACACGTTGTCGGGGATGAAGGAAAGGACATAGGTGTACCTTTCAGCCAGAAAAAAAGTAGTGTTTCCGAGGGATCATCTAACGCCTGGCAAAGCTATAAATGCAATAAAGATGTTAGGCGTTACATTGCTCATATATACACTCACGAGTTATTTTTTATTTTTCAACGCGAGCGAAGCCGCGGCCACCAGTTAGTTTATTAAACTACTAAAACTCTTGTCTCTGTAAACTCACCAGCTCTGGAAGATTCTACTGATCTTTTTTTGGAACTACTGACCACTTAACATTATTACTTTTTAATTTTTTTTAAGTCACGTACAAAAACGAGTTTCAACAGCTGGTTGAATCGCTCACTTAATCAATCCTATGTCTGTATTTCAAACCATTCCTATTGATGTGCGAATTTTGGAACCTAGCTATTTGTGACATGCGTGCTGTAAACAAACTCCATCAGGGTCGGCAGTGAACCTGCAACCACATGTTGCTGGCGTCTTTAGGCTACGATAGCCAACCACAATTGAGTTGACCTTCGTTCTGCCTGCCACCCTTTCTAATATCTTCAAATATCCAGATCTCTATATATAGACGTGCTATATCGTTTCAACAAACGGAATCAAAACTACAATACACTATGAAGTTCTATGGATTAAAGCAGCTGCCATTAACGCATCATTTTTGACTCGTTCATAAACGAGACTACGATCAACTTAGAAAACGAAGCCTTTTAAGTAATTAATTTAATTAATTTGTGTTACTAGTATTTAGTTATTAGAATGTAAGTTTATGATAACCTTATATTACCATGATTTTTCCCATCCACATTGTTTTATTTTTTATATAATTTTCCTTACCCTAAGGTTGCCTGGAAGAAATCGCTATGAAGCGATAAGGCCGCCTTTTGTACTATTACTTGTTGTTTCTTTCTTTTTTTAATACATTTTTATGTTTATTTATTATTATTATTATTAATAATGGGAACAGCCGTGCCAAGCTCTACTGGGACCGGCCTATCATCACAGATAGGATTATTCTAGCGAATAGACCTGATATTGTGTTGATGGACCGGGAGCAGTCGAGGGTGTTTTTAGTGGACGTAACTATCCCGCATGATGACGGTCTCGTGAAAGCTGAAACCGAAAAGAAGAGGAAATACCTCGACTTGGCTCACGAGATTGTTGACATGTGGGCTGTTGCGTCCACTGAAATCATCCCAGTCGTTATATCCGTCAACGGTTTGATCCCAACCAGCCTCAATAGTAACCTGAAGCGGTTGGGGTTCCGTGGCGGTTCCCTCCCGGCCCAAATGCAGAGGGCGGTGCTGCTCGATACGGCCAGGATCGTGCGTCGGTTTCTGTCTTTGTCGTCCTGAACTCCGACTGACTGTGCTTCTGTCGGGGGTAACACCGTCTCCCCCTCATTTTGGCTTTTGGAGGGGGAGACGAGACCAGTTAAAAATAATAATAATAATTTTAAGGATATTTCCATCTATCCAGTAAAAGTTTGACATTCATTGTACACCAAGGAAAAACACGAGCTACAAAAAATAGTGAGAGAGGCTACGAAGTGTTTTCATGTCGCATTTCAACAGTTTGTGCGCGTCTCTGCGGAAGGTAATCTGTCTTCGTCCGTTGTTTGTCCGTCGCGGGGCCGCCCGTCCGCCCCGCGCGGTCTCATCCGTCATCCTCATCCGCGGCGAATACTATAGTACTGGCACTAGAAGCTGCGTGTTTCACTTTATATATATATATTAGGACTATATATATATTATATTATGACTGAATAGTCCAATATATATATTAGGATTGAATAGATCGCAGAGTTCTCAGGCCCCGTGATACAGGCCTAGTGTGGAGATGGAGCATTTACTTAATTGTAATGTAATATTTTTTTTTATTTTAAATAAAAGACATAACTTTCTATTTCTTTTTAAGTAGTTTTCTACAATCACGATGTTACACATTCATCCTATTTTTTATTTATACTTTTTTATTAGACTTTTTGTATTTTTTAACATTGATTCGATTGTAAAAAAATGAAAAATATAGTTGTCACTGAGCCTGGATCTGCCTCTGGTTTTTCTCGATTTCCCGTATTTTCCATAATTTTTAATCAGCAATTCTTCAGCTATCGATAACATAATTGGTCCTTCTCCGGTAAAAATAATAAAATTATAAAATTTTACCATATTAGCTTATTTGGAAAATTTTCATGGTTGAGACTCGTGAACAGAGGAAAATCAGGGAAGGAAAAGGTCGTCAACTAAATAGTGACAACATGGGCGATCCAGTTGTTACTGCGCCTACGGTCGCCTCGCCTTCCAGGGCTCGTTCTCAAGATTCCGAAAGTTGTAGGTCTTCCCGTTCTTCAGCGACAATTCGTGCTCAGAAACTTGCTCTGCAAGCAGCACATCTACGAAAAGTCGCAACTGCCGAAGCAGCAGCAGCAGCGACAGCAGTGGCAGCAGCCGAAAAGAAGGCTGCTGACTTAGAACTGGAAGCCCAAGTAGCAGCTTTGGAAGCAGAAAGTGGGAGGAGCAGTAGCTCTCGTCGATCGCACTCTTCGATTCAAAGGTGGTTACAGTCAGTTGATAATAATATAAATAGTATATCTTACCGTGACGTTACGTTAGAACCCACTACGGATCCTAACGCGTGTAATAAACGTCAGGATGGTGAATGTAGCCGTAATTTAAATAATTGTGGTGGAGGAAGCTTATCAAAGCCGTTACCATCCCCCACCACAGCGAACATTCCCTTACCTAGTGGTAGTTTACTACAAAATAGAAATGAAAAGACGAGACAACCCACTGACATATCTTTATTAGCACAGGCAATAACATCACTTGCGGCCACTTCACGACCAAAAGTTGGCGATAGTCGCCTGCCTGTCTTCGACGGCAAGCCAATGGATTGGTTGGCTTTCAAGCGTGTCTTTCTTGACACCATGGCCGCCTTCTCCCCGTGCGAGAACCTGGCACGTATTGGTCTGGGTCTTCGAGGAGCTGCACGTGAAGCTGTTTCAGTTCTCCTGGTGTCTGCGAGAGATCCTATGGAAGTGATGGATGCCATAGAATTAAGGTTTGGTAGGAGTGAATTTATTATTCTGCAAGAAATATTTACAGTAAAATCACTACCTAAGTTGTGTTCAGAATCCACGGATCTAAACAAATTCGCTTGTAAAGTGCGCAACTGTGTCGAGGTAGTAAAACTTCTGAATCAGAAATGCTACTTAGAATCTCCAGAAATTTTCCAGGCGATTATTAGTAAACTGACTCCTTTGCTACGTAGTAGGTGGACAGATTTTGCTCTAGTCAACATTGAAAATCAAAGTAAGACTAAGCTTGAATTGCTATCGCAATTTTTATCACGGGAAGTCGAGTTGCAGTTGAAGTTTGGACTAATCACTGATTCATCGAGTCACTTCAAGAAGTTTGAAAAATTAAATGCTATTCAATCTTCAGAAAGTAAACAAAATTATTCAAAAACATATAACATTCAAAACCCGTGTCTTTTATGTAAAGATAAACATTCATTGAGTAAATGCAACGAGTTTTTGACAATGTCAACTTCTAATAGATGGGAGTTTGTCAAAACTAACAAAGTCTGTCATAAATGTTTGAAAAAAGGCTCGCATAGCTATAGATATTGCAAATATTCTAAGGAGATCTGTAATGTTTCGAACTGTAAGGCCAGACATCACAAACTTTTACACGATGAAAATTTTGTGCCAGCTAATACAACAAACGAAAGTTATTTAGATTCCGAAGGTGGTAACAACAACGCGAATTCGTCCGGTCACGGACAAACTTTTGTTGAGAAACAGTGTAGTGATTTGGTAGCGCACACGATTTCCAACAATAATGTAAACAATAAACCTTATTTAAAAGTTATTGCTGTTACGCTTTCAGGACCACTAGGAAGCATTAATACCCATGCTCTTTTAGATGATGGCTCGTCAGCTACATTTATCGATTCTGATTTATGCAGGTATATTGGGGTGTCAGGACCTGAAGGTCAGGTCCGTCTTGATTGTGTTAGCGGCAGCAAAAATGTTAACGTTCAATATGTTGACTTCGATATTAAGGGCCAATTCTGTACAAAAACGTATAGGATTCGAAAAGCCAGAGCCATTAATAATCTAGGGTTGTCAAAACCGACTATTAGGTTTGATGATATTAAACAATTTGAACACTTGTCTGATCTTGGCAACGTTCTATGCTATGAACGTGCGGAGCCCAAGCTCATAATTGGTATTGACAACTGGCACCTAACAATAGCAAAATCAATACGAAAGGGTTTGAAGTCACAACCGGTTGCGATTGACACAAATCTTGGATGGGTTTTATTCGGTTTTCAATCAAGTAAGACCAAACCCGTTGATACTGTCAATCACATTGATTTTTTAGAAACTGATCTCGAAATGTCAGATTTTAACAAGGTAGACTTAATGATTCAAAATTATTATAAATTAGATTCCCTAGGCATTAGTAAAAACGAATGTCTAAGTAAAAATGATTTGAAAGCCATAAAGATTTTAGAAGAGACTACTAGAAAGTTGCCAGACGGAACGTACGAAGTAGGCCTCCCATGGAAGGATGCTACTTTGGATTTTCCGGAGAGCTTTAACCTCGCTTTTTCTAGGTTTATGAGCTTAGAAAGAAAAATGTCCAAAGAACCCGATTATGCCAAACTGTACAAAGCTAACATTCAAGACATGTTGGACAAAAGGTATGCAGAAGGTCCTGTTGAGATGCATTCTAACACCTATAGATCTTGGTACTTGCCACACTTTGGTGTTACTAACTCGAACAAACCCGGAAAACTGCGTATAGTTCATGATGCCGCAGCAAAATCTAACGGTGTTAGTTTGAATTCAATGCTTTTAACGGGACCCGACCTGTTAAATTCGATTTTAGATATTTTATTCCGATTTCGGGAAGGCAAAGTCGGGCTCTCTGCTGACATTCGGGAAATGTTTCCCCAGGTGAAAATTAGAGAGGCAGATAGGGATGCACAGCGTTTTATCTGGAGAAATTCTCCGATGGAACCGATGCAAATATTCAGAATGTCTTCAATGATATTCGGAGCGGCATCTAGTCCTTTCTCAGCTCAATTTATTAAAAATAAAAACGCACTGGAATACCAAGAACAGTTTCCTGAAGCCGTTGACGCGATCCTTAATAGTCATTACATGGACGATTGCATCTTGTCAACACCTTCAGTGGCCAGCGCAGCTCAGCTCGCTGCTGACATAGTTGCTATACATAAAAACGCCGGCTTCGAGATAAGGTCTTGGGTGTCAAATGACCCTAAAGCTCTTTCTCGGCTGCCGAATAATTTATTACTTCATCCTTCATTAACTAGTGTAGACATTGATCTAGGTAGTGTAGCGAAGCCTGTTAGAACTTTAGGTTTAGTATGGCAGCCACACGAGGACTGTCTAGGTTTCAACGTTAAAGGTTTTTTAGTTAAAGTAGTTAGTGATCATTTCACCAAGCGTGACGCTCTTTCGCTTATGATGTCAGTTTATGACCCGTTAGGTTTTCTCGCCCCTCTTATTGTGACAGCGAGAATCCTATTCCAAAACGTTTGGCGAAAGACTGTCGATTGGAATCATCAACTCACTCAAGAAGATATTTCTGCTTGGAAGGAGTGGCATGCGAACTGCGTCCAATCCATTACGCACATTAAAATTCCGCGTCGGTACAACTTGAGCGAGTTTGAAGTTTCCGAAAAACAACTTCATATATTCTGTGATGCTAGTGAAGCTGCATGCGCATCCGTAGCATATTGGCGCTTATCTTTTCCAAATGGTACAGTGAGCGTTGTATTGATAGGCAGTAAAGTTCGAGTAGCTCCACTCAAACCTGTATCCATTCCGCGCTTAGAATTACAAGGTGCCCTGGTCTCTGCTCGATTTGCGGACACAGTTTGCAACGCTCATAAATATAAACCATGTAAAAGGGTTTTCTGGTGTGATTCTATGAATGTCATTGGATGGCTTCGGAATGATGCTCGTAGTTTCAAACCATTTGTTGCCAACCGTTTGGGTGAGATTTTGGAACTATCGAGTGTTAATGAATGGCGCTGGGTACCCTCTAACCTGAACGTTGCAGATGATGCCACGCGTTATAATAAAGAAGCACTGAATTCTGTGTCACGTTGGTTCACTGGCCCTAATTTCCTACATCATATAGACCAATGGCCAACAGAACCTGTGATCGAAATACCTACCTCTAGTAAAGCTGAGTTGAAGCCAAGGCACCGAGACCCATGTAATGCTATTAACGTAGAGTCGCCTCATTCTTTATCCCCCGTTGCTGCTAGCCCGTATCGTATAAGTAGGTGGTTATGTCTCATTCGCGCAACTGCATTAGCTCATCTATTCGCTCGTAAGCTGCTTGGTGTCTGCCGTAGAGTAGCTAACGCAAAATTAGTCCCATCTGATTTAACAGCCTCTGACCTACAGGTAGCAGAGAACCATGTCTTATGGCAAAGCCAAATAAACTGTTTTAAGCCAGAGAGAGAGTGCCTTGACAGAGCGGGAGTGTTGCCACGAAACAGCAAACTGGTAAACCTGTCTCCCATTATTGACAAGGACAATCTTCTCCGTGTGTCTGGACGCATCAGGGCAGCCGCAGAGGTCAGTTTCTCGACTAAGTCTCCTGTTATACTGGACGGAAAACACCCTGCTGTTCGCCTGCTCGTACTTCGTTTTCACCAGAAAGCTGCACACGCAAATACAGAAACTGTCGTAAACGAACTTCGGCAATCCTACTGGATCATCCATCTCAGAAGCACAGTACGATCAGTTGCTAGCCATTGTTTACTCTGCAGACAGCGAAGAGCTATGCCGTACAACCCTCCAGTGGGCGAGCTTCCACCTGCAAGACTTGCACACGGCGAGAGGCCCTTCTCGTATACCGGACTCGACTATTTTGGCCCCATCCAAGTCACCATCGGGCGTAGGCGAGAAAAACGCTACGTCGCCCTTTATACCTGCTTGGTGACAAGAGCGGTTCACCTCGAGGTAGTTTACAGTCTCTCTACCGACGCAGCTATGATGAGCTTGAGGAGATTTATCGCTCGTCGCGGACATCCTCGTCAGATATATTCCGATAACGGAACAGCCTTCATCGGACTTAACCGCGAATTGAAAAGGTTGTACGGGGAGCAAGTCACAACATTCGCAGCCAATGAGATGATCCAGTGGAGGTTTATTCCGCCCGCAGCACCGTTTATGGGGGGAGCATGGGAGCGTCTGGTTCGCAGTATCAAGACAGCCTTAAAAGCCACTCTAAAAGAAAAGGCTCCAAGAGACGAGGTCCTATTAACCCTCTTATATGAAGCGGAAGCAGTCGTGAACAGTAGACCCCTCACTCACATATCTCCCGATCCACATCATGCTGAAGCATTGACTCCATCTCATTTTCTGATCGGAACTTCGTCTGGACGGAACATTCATTCAAACCTGGACGAGAGTGACCTCTGCAGTAGACTGTCTTGGAAGAGAGCTGCCAGAATGGCTGATCAGTTTTGGCAGCGTTGGATGGTGGAATATCTACCGCTTCTCAACAACTACAGAGGTACTGGACAGAGACCCAACATCGCAGTGGGAGACATGGTGCTAATAGCAGATGGCAACCTTCCTCGTAGCGTATGGCCGAGAGGTAGAATCACCAAGCTCTATCTGGGCAAAGACGGCATTGCTCGAGTGGCCGATGTAAACACTACCGCTGGGCAGCTCAAAAGGCCTCTGAGAAAACTGGTCTCTATCAGCTAAAAAAGGGGAGGATGTTACACATTCATCCTATTTTTTATTTATACTTTTTTATTAGACTTTTTGTATTTTTTAACATTGATTCGATTGTAAAAAAAATGAAAAATATAGTTGTCACTGAGCCTGGATCTGCCTCTGGTTTTTCTCGATTTCCCGTATTTTCCATAATTTTTAATCAGCAATTCTTCAGCTATCGATAACACACGATGATTAGACTTCCACTGCTGACTGGTCATAGAATATGGGCTATTTATGGCCCATCACGCTAACCCATTAAGGATTAGCCAAGTTTTGTATGTGTTGCAAGATTGCTGCTGCATGCAGGTTTGATTTCCTTCATGATTAGAGAAATTGATCAATTATTTATTTTATTATTTAGAAATAAACAAGTTATCTATTTATACGTTGGCTTTGTGTGTACGTATGTACACCGTCGCCATAAATTGAGATACGTCCTTGTTTGTCTGTTTGCTTTTACGATGACAAAGTGTTATATCATCATTTCATCTTTGTTATTACAAAGATTAAATCGTCTTCGTATATTCATTCGTGGCAACAACCTCTTATAATCAGTGTGAACTTTAAAGATTGCTCATAGAGATATCTTTAAAAAAACTCTTCAGAGGGAACGCGGGTCCAGCGGAATTTGAAAAATAGTTATTTCAAGAAACTATTGCCATCGCGTTGCGTCCGAACCGGCAAGCTCTCTATGTGTGTGCGAATAGTCTGTGTTTGTGTGCGTGGCAACTCTAGAGTATCGATAACATTATCGATAAATACCACTTCCTTTGTTATATACTTATTAGTCTGAAACCCCCTCGCCATCAGTCTTCCCGCGTAGAGTGCGATAGGTACAAATGCAGCTCAGACCGATTACTAAATTTTTGACTACATCGAGGTTTCTCTCTAAGAGTTGAGCCTAACGAACAATTTTCTTGCACAAATATTTTGAAGATGAACGAGTCTATGTCCCTCTCAATTTTTTTTATCTTAAAAATCTTTCAAATTTGTTTCATAGTCGTCTGATTAAAAGGGGCATTTATTACCATTTCTGAAGAGTCATATTTTCGTACGTAATTAGTTGGTGGAAAAAAAGATATGATAGGGACATAGCATTAGCAGACCTCTGACCTTATTGCTCTAGAAGCATTATCCAGGGAGAAAATAGGGGAATACATTTGTATGGAAAAACGTTGCTAGCGTTCCATGTTAAATACTGAGTTGTAATAGCCAATTAGGGTACACAATTAAATTAGGAATTGTCAAAAAAGGTTATAACATAATTAGTAGAGCATAATTTGAAATTTATTGTTATTTTTTGAAAGAGATAACAAATCTACACTTTAAAAAGGGTTATCTCTAAAACCGCTATAACCCGACCCATTATAACTTCAGCAAGTACCCATTCATCGTCCTGAATTCGCGAACAGTAGCGTTTTTTTTCATACTTTTCATGCAACATACAATCTCACACATACAATGCTTGCTGGGTGTAAAAAAAAACATATAGATCGCGAAATATATATTCACAGACCACAATGGATGAATAGCTCTACCTCCCCCCTTTTTATACATTAGGTTATACAAGCAGGCACACCCACACACAGTATATTATGTTTGTGTTGTCTCTCGTTCTCTCTCTCTCTCGCATAAAATATTTTTTTGCATAAAATAATTTCAACTACATTTACCAACATTTATTATTTATTATGTTTTTAGACATTTATTATGTTTTTTATATATTAGGTCGGGAAAAAGTCTTTTCGCATAATATAGTATGCATAAACTTGTAATCTCTTTGACTGTACCATTTGTATCTGGCTGGTTTCGATGACATTAAAAAGGTTACCTTTCCAAAAAAATAAACAAATTAAAATGTTGTTTCCAGCTATTTTTCATTTGTTTTTCGTTCTGTCAAAATGAGTGAATCTAATGAAGAATTTCGATACATTTTAAAATTTTATTACAAAAAAGGAAAAAATGCAACGCAAGCCGCGAAAAAAATTAATAGAAATAATAGAAAGCCTTATAGTCGAGGCTTTGGAGAAGCGTTTAAAGCGACCACTTTAGCATAACGTCGCGTTGTTGCAACGGATGTGCCAATAACACACAGAGACGTACCTAACGTGGGGATTATTGCATTGTATGCAATATGCATGCCGCGTTCGGAGTTCACTTTGCCGGCGCAGACATCTAGCACAAATGCTACGCGACACAAGAGCACCAAATGTCTCGTCTTCAAAAAGATCTATGAAAGATTCAAACATCAATCAATTCCGCTTCCAAAACTCTAGCTGTACAAATGAATTATTTTAAATATTTTCTTTGAGGTTTGTTCCTAGTGCGAGCACAGAGATGACATATGAAACCCCTTATTAGGAACTTTTTTTTTAGACTTTCGGCCTGATGAGACGGCTCCAAGTTCTTCAGCGTGCTATGGAAGATCGTAATGAAGGATTCTATACAACTCGACTAAGGGAAAAATTGTACACATTTTAAACATAAAACAATGTTATCCAACATGTTTACAGCGTTCTTTCGGTCGCATCTAATATGTTTACAATTGTCTCCTACACGTGATAACGTGACTCACGTGCAAATGTTATATTAACTGTGTTATATAACACATATCGTCCACACATATTAATTATATATAAATGCGAACGTGAGCTTGTTTGTTTGTTACGCTTTTACTTCTCAACGGATCGTCGTGAAATTTTGCATGCACGTTGTCAGGAATACAAAAATGGATATAGGATACCTTTCGAGGAAAAAAAATACTGCTTCCGAGGAATAATGTGAATAATAATAAGGAATAATGAGGAATAATAAAGATTAAAAAAAAAAATTGTACACATCGTAGGTACTTATGATACCGAGGTCAAAAAAAAAAATGTTTTTAAGTTTATTTGTCCGTTTGTGCTCGCTAATCTCAGAAACGGCTTAACCGATTTGAATGCGGTTTTAACCGATGTATTGTAGCAAGCTTGCCGCAATATTTAGTGTTTGTTTCATTCCAATCGGTTCACAAACAAAAAAGTTAGTTACGCGTTATACCGAATACCACGCGTACGAAGTCGCGGGCTCAGCTAATCTAAAAATAAAAATCCAACGCCTGACAAAAACATATGAGCAATAAAGATTGAATAAATGTTTTAACACTTAAAAAAAGTGGGGGCGGAAGAGATCGCAATGAAATGATAATAGTCAGTGCTACGGCGTACTCGAAGCTAAGTTTCGGCTTCTCTCATC
Organism: Bembecia ichneumoniformis; assembly: GCA_910589475.2. NCBI lineage: Eukaryota > Metazoa > Arthropoda > Insecta > Lepidoptera > Sesiidae > Bembecia > Bembecia ichneumoniformis. The sequence goes on along the minus strand of OU342544.1, from coordinate 2,276,177 downwards.
CGAAGAATCCGTGAATAGTGCTAGGTTGCATTATTTGCTCAGCGTCGGTTGGAGTGCAGCTTGGCAAGCAAAGTGGTTGGTGAGCCGGCCAAATGGGCGTCGACCAGAATTTAATGCGCTCACCAATTTTATAGGAAAGGCAAAATAAATACAAACAATTTGCAACAGTAATTATTTATTACCAATCGTGTTTCCTCCGTTCAGCATTGATTAATCGATCATTTCCCGAAATAGAGTGCTGGCCAATGATATACATAAATGCACTACATACCTACAGATTTCACGCTCCGAACACTCACTCTTAGAGAATAGTGTATTCTGTACACCTTATTTAGTAATGCATTGAACAAAACGTGTAAGCGCCGTGGAAAACACGGCGCTTATTTCATCGACTTGATAATTTTTGATAGACCACTAAGATAGCCCGGAGGCGGGCAGGCTGACGGTCCACTTGATGGTAGGTAGTTACCATCAAGTGGTTCATTGGTGGTTTTGAGCTGTCACACTCTTCGCGCTGTTCCGATGTTGCCCTTCCTATCCACACACTGCTCTAATCGCGCAATTAATCGCGACACACGGCACTAGGTTTGAATTGTGGTGGCGTGCGCTCTATGCATTTTTTTTAGTATAAGTAATTATATCAATTATGCTAATTATTATAATCTTCTATATATATAAAAATGAATCCCAATTTCCCTTGGACACGGCATCACGCGTGAACGGGTAGACCGATCTTAATTCGGTTTTCAGGGATAAACGGGGAATGTTCTTATATATAAAATTGCATCCCGGGCGAAGCCGGGGGCGGGTCGCTAGTCTATATGTATAAAAATGAATCCCCATTTCCCTTGGTCACGGCATCACGCGTGAACAGGTAGACCGATTTTAATTCGGTTTTCACTAATAAACGGGGAATGTACATTGTACATAATCTGTAATTGGGCTACATTTTAATTGGATTCATCCAAATAAACTTAAATTGAAGACAGGCGAAGCCGTAGCGAATAGCTACTTAACATTGTTGAAAAGGGTAGTAGCAGTATGAAAAGGGTTGGGGGGGGGGGAACGAACCTAAGCTTGCTAATATCAAAGGTACTATATTAGGTACTCGTATGTCTGTCTACGTGGGTGTAACAAACAACTTTGACATTTCATGCTATACATTAGTTTAAATTAAGCAAGTTATTAAGTATTGAGCACTTGGGGAATAAATAAAGTAGGTAGTTATGTAAACACCTGTATGAGAATCGTCACTTGCTCTTTAATAATAGATAAGAATGACTATTGTCATGTGTATAGGACCTGATTATTTTATAGGATCCAGTGAAGGATACGTTTTCATACAAAACAAAAAATGGCTGTACCAAGAATGGCGAATTTTTCAAAAAATCTTTTATTTTACGTTCATAAATCTATTTTACATTAGCCAGTTCGAGTAGGCACTGCACTGACTGATTAGAGAAGTCCTAAATCGACTTTATTTATGAAAAAGTTGTAAAATTTACATTGCATTAAAATGGGCCTAAGACCAAGGGCAAAGGCATTGCCTAGCGACAAATACAAGGTTGACTGCGCTAACCGCCGAAACGAAGTAAACGTGATAAGCGCTTGGGAATAATACAATAAATACTTTACAATTTAGTATTTAAGTGTTCCACGCCGTGATCTGCTGCTTTACCTGTTAACAAGAAAAAATAACACATTACTACAAAAAAATTACAAGCAACCTTCACACATAAAAATCTCCAAAAAAAAGTGTGTGTCAGCTCTGACGCAAGACTGTAGTTTACCCCTCGTGTCAATGATAACTGGATACCTAATACCTAATTACCATCTAATTACTAATTATTTAGTTACATTCTGCATACTCAGATGTCACGTGTTTCAACGAAAGTTATGTTAGTTACGTTCGGTATACACATATGTCACTATTATAACGCGCTATCGTTTCGTTCCTCACCGCGGACTACACTTTTCAATTTTCCACATTTCATTCACACGCCAAACGTCGCTGTGGCGAGAGCGCCATACGCCAAAATCATTTGACGGACCGGCGGCTGACAACTGAAGCCCGCCACAGGACCAAACAGCGTCTGTTGTGACGTCGCCATTATTTAACTCAGGAAGTAAGTTCGTGATATTTACGAAAGCGTGACGTCATTCGCTCTGATCGGTGTTTCGGTTAACGCGGCGGATATCAGTATTTTATACTTTTATTTAATTGAAAATCTTATTAATCTTAATGTTAATTTTCAACATAATGTATTACTCTAATATCATTTATTGTTTAATTCTATAATACCGTCCTCATGCCTATTCACTCGGAGACTAATAAGCCAAATCAAACGAAAATTTTAATATTAAAACCTATAGAGTTACTGAGAGATAAAAATACAATACTATTCGCCATTTATCGTGTACCCTTTAACGTCCATCAATCAATTCTTCTATATAACAGGACGTAATATTCTATATAATTCTTAAAGAGATTTTTGTTGATTTAGAATTGGCGTCATGGCGTCGAGTTCAATTATTTACGAGTATGTTGCGTCCCATTTGACGCGTCTTTTATTTGTTGTGTAAAAAAACCATAAACTACATCTCAAGTCTTACGAAGACTGTTTGGGACTCGACGGAAACTCGACGAGAAATACTTTTTGGAGTAGGTACGATTTCAATAAAAATATTTGATAGGTTTTTGAAATCAAAATGAATTGCGACTGGCGTGTAGTTGGTACATCGCTAATTTCCTTTTTACGAGCGATATTTCAGCGCTTTTTTCCCATTTTACGAGTATTGAAATGTGTAAGCTCGTTTTATGGGAGGATGATTGTACCTAATAAATGTATTACAATATTTATGATACCTCGATTGTAGATCTAGGTGTACGTAGTCATGAGGTCTCAATAAGCTGCAGCTGGACATAACTTCCACAGCTGGATATAGGCCTCGCCCATATTTTTTCAGTGGGACCGGTCAGAAGCTGCCTGGATCCAGCCTCGAACTGCAGCCTTTATAAATACGTCTGTCCATCTACAAGGCAGTCATATAGGCCAGAGTCATAATATACAACGTCCCACAGCTGGGCATAGACCTTCTCTTCAGTGAAGAGAGACATGGGCTTCGAAGATGATTTAGGTTTTCTCGCGATGTTTTTCTTCATCGTCAGAATTAGTGTTTTTTATAGTTATTAACAAAGGAATAAATGAAATATGTTTTACATTTATTTAGAGTGTTGGATTATTTATTTACATTTATTTAGGTTAAACGCGTTGAAGGTCTCATTCAAGCACCTATGTAAAACTTATAGCTATGTAAAACTCATTCAAGCACCAAAATATATTCAATTTACATTTATTCCCATTTCGTTGACAATAATCTAAATTGGTTACTTTTTTTGGAAATTCCTTAGATTTCAAAGTGGTTTTTAAAGTTGTAATTTCATTAATTTCACCAAATGCAACTTTTCTTTTGGAGAATTTCTTTAGCGCAGTCGCTCTTAAAGCCACTTAAAAAGGAACTATTTTCTAATAAATTAATTTAAAAAAAAATACAAAAAAAAAACTATCTATGTACTTTTTTAATAATTGCAATTTATAAACAGGCGCGTGAAAAATTGGCTCAGTTCTGTTCGCTACGTTAAAGTCGCAAAGCGAGATCGCAGCCTTAAATTATCTAAAATTATTAAGGCTTCGAACTTAGCTAAGTTTCGGCCACTGTTAAAAGCCGAGCTTTCATTTTTACTTTCTTTGCATTTAACATAAAGGATATGTATGTGCCTGACTGGAACCAGCACGCTGGAATTTGGAAAATCGAATACCTACACTCTCCCGTGCCCCACAAAAACACAAAAACATCGCGTATATGTACATTGTGTTCAAAGTGTACATTTTTCAAAGTCTCCGCCGCCGGCGTGATTGAACACCTCGGCACGTGATCGGAGTACCTATCTCCGTTCGCTGTACCTACTAACCTCGCAACAGACCCTACGTTTCAAAAATCACAATGCTTTTATAAAGTTTTGCATTTGACTCTTTTTCTGGTAAAAGTCTGCAATCAAGCCGACGATCTTGTTGATGGTAGATTATCGCCATAATATATTATTGTTACGTGCGGGGTGAGTTAAAATGCCGTGTAAGGGCGAAACGAACTATTTATTTTCACAAACCAAGATGACTTCCAGAATCACTAAACTTGTCCGATGAAACCGTTAAACTTGCCAAAAGTCGTCAATGATTCCCGCCGTATCACTGTCGCAGGTAACTTCGCAAAAGCTCCGAAGAGTCACTTTCTAACTCTTGGCCGGCTGCACTCTTATTTCGAATTCTTATTAACAAGATTGTAAACAAACCATTGAAAGTTCGGGAATGCTATTTCTGTTGAAATGTAAACTCTATGTTGTAAACGTAAGGACCAATTTCCTTTGAAACTAATCGGAAAGGGGCATGGCTACCATCGATAGGGTGGGACGTTCGAGACTTTCTACCGGCGCGAACGGATTTACCAAAACGTTCCATTGTTAGTCGTTAAATTATATTCTGTATTGTATTACCATTTTCTATCTGACGTCTGTAAGAGGTTGGTTACTGCCACGGTTTAAAAACACAATTCAAATAATTTATTATACACCATAACACATTACAGTCTCAAGAATAAACCCCGGTATCGCGGGGTCCCGTACTGTGTACAATTACAATTTTAAAACAAAGGACTTATGATCTAAGTAACAGTTCAATTGTGCTGTGCTTTTATAAGTATGTCGGCGCTTTTGATTAACGAGAGTATAATGAAATGACAACTGTCAGTTGTCAACTGGACAGCGGGAGCGGAATGTCATTGTCGTGGACTCTGACACAACACCGAGCGCTAGCGCAGAGGCATCGTGGCCGAGTATTAGCTTACGAGAAGGCAATCGGCTTACATCAAGTGAATTGTGCTACGTGTTTGTTGGAGTGTTATCTGATTTGGTGCGATTGGCTGGTGGACAATGCGATCGAGGACTTATTTTGTGCCGATTATAGCGTTTGGTTTAGAATTACAACACATGACCTAATGTTGAATTATATTCTCCGCGCCCGATTAATCGCGCCTATATGTCGTGATCGAATAATATGGAGACCAATGATAAAGAGGACCCTAATCATGTCCCTTCATTGCGGAGGACCCTAATAAAATCCCTTCAAGTAGAATTGTACGATTGAGAGTGTAAGTATGCTGTTAGTGTTTCAAAAATGCCAAACAATGTATTAATTTGAGTTAAAAGAAATCGGTAAGTAATGGGTTTGATATATGGGTAGGATGTCGAAATTGACGAAAAAAGAAACAGTTGACGCACAAGAATATTTCTAGTGATGATTTATAGAGGTCGTATCACGATGTTCCTTTGAAACCCAAATTCGAATGTATAAATGGTTTCCTAAGCGAGTTTTTAAATTGGATTTCGCAGGGCAAAACTATTCATCAACGTGGCCATCAGTGTCTGTGTTAAGATAGGCAGACAGGCTGACGGTCCACATGATGGTAGGGGCTACCGTCGCCTATAACACAAGCAACGCCACACTGCTGCAAGTGCTATGCCGACTACAGTAGCATTAAAGATAGGGGATTGGATAGGAAAATGTACTCTGGCATCCCTTACTCACTCACCGATACACAACAGCACACGTGCTTTTATTTCACGGTGGTCTTCTCTAAGCGGGTGGTTATACTGCCGCTAGACGGGCTGCCCAAATGACAGCGAAACGCAGTGTGCCCTGCCACTACTTTCCAAATGTAGACCAAAGCCAAATTTGAAACGTTCATTTTAGTTGGCTCTGCTGGGAATCGAATCCGGGAACCCTAGAATAACGACTCAACCAATGGGCTCGTCAAAATTATAAAAAATTAGAAAAAAATTGCATATTTTATATAATTAATTCAATAATTCAATTTGAATTCACAACACAATTGGGGTTTATATTCGTCTCCTTATCGTTTCAGATACAATAGAGATTATGCAAATACTGAAAAATTCCAAATATAAATAGCAAATTACGCGGCCGCTCTAATTTATTAAATCTGCGGGAGGCGGTTATTTGGCGATAGCGGAACCGGGCAGGTTTATATCAATTTTATATCAACAGACAAATTGCTCTTCTTTTCGAGCAGACTAAGACGACTATTTCGAAAATTTATTCATTATTTTAGAAAAAATAAAAATGTATAGACATTTTTTTACTTTTTGCATTTTTATTCCCGTCGTGGTAACTTTTAAACAGAAGGTCCAAATCGAACAATGTTAGTATTCTTAGATAGTAAAATAGCTTTGTTTTCGTCGCCTAATTTGACTTTTTAGAGTAAAATTGAAACTTAGATAAAAATACAGGGCATAATAGACTTTATTTTTAAAAAAGTTTGAATCGGACGGATTAATACAAAAAATTATATTTTCTGAGAAAAAAAAAATAGTAAATTACCGCCCTAAAAAAGCTTTCTCGTCACAGTATAGTCCAGTAACACTTTTTTTCATAGCACTAACCATTTTTGAGATAAAACAATTACAAAATTTTCTGTAGATAATTGCATGATCTACAATTTTTGTCGGACATATTTTATCACAAATCTAACCGTTTCACTGAAAAATTCAAAAAACCCATTTTTGCAACCTTTGATCTTGAATAAAAAAATTTGCAGACATGGGATCAATGGGGACTTTTCACAATTTCATAACAATGGTGTCCCTAACATCTATGCAAATTTTCAGCTTTCGCAAGGGTACCCCTATTTTTACAGCTAAATTGACTGGACTAAGTACTTACTAAAAATTTTCAGCTACTACTACATAAAACTATAAATATGCATAATATACAGAACTATAAATATGCAGTACCTACACTATTTTAAGCATCATCATTAATTTACTCAGAGCACGCCAAACAATGACTTTTATAAGTAAACTAGCTGGTGCTCGCGGCTTCGCCTGCGTTGAAAAATAAAAAAATAACGCCTGACGAGCAATGTACGCCTTTATTGCAGTTATAGCTTTGCCAGGCGTTGGATTATTCCTCGGGAACAGTACTTTTTTTCGGGATGAAAGGTCCTTTCCTGCATCCCTGACAACGTGTATGCAAAATTTCATGATGATCGTTCAGCGGTTTAGGCGTGAATAGGTAACAGAGACAGAGTTACTTTCACATTTATAATATTAGTAAAAGTAAAGTATGGATTTTTTGATACTCATAGGTATGTTTTGATGTTGCATTATTGTAATTTTCGTAGGGATCTATTTTTTTTTTTAAATAAAATACAGCCTATGTTACTCCGTGATAATATGGCTTTCTATGGGTGAAACAATTTTTAAATCGGTTAAATAAATTTTGAATTTCAATTACAAACATACAAAAAAAAAAAACTTTCCTCTTTGTAATATATATTAGTGTAGACTAATATTACTAACTAATGACGAATTTAGAAGAGTAAAATGTAAAAATTAAGCAATAAATTAATAATAAATTTGAAGTAGGTAATAAACATTACAAAGCGAGATGGTGCAGACAAGACGTAATTTCAGACCTCGCATACATCAAACATTCTGTACGAAGGCAAATACATATATTATGTGCTGGGGGACATGTCGGAAAGTTTGTTGGCAACAATCTATATACATATATAGAACGATATATTAATTTGTATATGTAGGCTGTACCTACCCATGATGTGCGCGACTCAAATGAAAATGACAGAATTACTAAAGCACCAACTTAATGGAAAGATAGTTTAGATTGGTTGGGGATTGAGGCCACGAAACTAACCCAACGTTCGATTTCTCATTTATGAGACTTCTGAACGTTTAATTTTCTATACAAACTAAGTTCTGTCATTTAAAAAAGTGTGTATGTCAGCAGTTTACTCCTTTAAACGTATAAAATTTTCCTCGTGTCAATAGATAACTGTGGCTCTAGTATGAGTTTACGATACTACACTCGCTAGCGAGAGCGTAAAACATTTATATGGAAAATTGATAATTTGACATTGACAGTTCACGATTTTCCATACAAAAGTTTTACGTTCTCGCTAGCGAGTGTAGAATTGGTGTAGTATCGTAAACTCATACTAGAGCCTCTGGACACATAATTACTTATATCAATCAAAATCAATCAATCAATCAATTTTAATTTATTTGTAACTTATAAAACATACATTTAACAGACACAGAGAAAAAAGAAATAACAGCAAGAAAGAAAGTTACAAAAAGGTCCCTAAGCATTTTGCTGGCATAGGCCAGCACTGATCTTCCGTAGGAACCCTTAGTTAATACACAAACACTATTATTAGTTACACTATGCTTACTCAGATGTCACGTGTTCCAACAAAAGTTATGTAAGTTACGTTTTATAAGTTCAAATATATAATTTTTTCGACGATAAATGTCGCTGCGCCGGCAGATTATATTGCGCTATCGTTTCGTACCTTAACGCGGACTACACTTTTCATATACTAATATCATAAAGCTGAAGAGTTCGTTTGTTTGTTTGAACGCGCTAATCTCAGGAACTACTGGTTCGAATTGAAAAATTCTTTTTGTATTGAATAGTCCATTTATCGAGGAAGGCTATAGGCTATATAACACGACGCTACGATAAATAGTATTATATATAAGCAGTGTCCAGTACCGCGCGCCCCGTGCGGCCGCAGCGAAGAGTTTTAAGTTTCCTTCTAATTCCAGAGAAACCGTCTGATGGTTATAATACTACAATAGAATTAGGGAACATAAATACATGCGTTAGCTGTCGCACAGATGTCAGGGTGACAGATGTGTCACTCTTAGTTAACGCTTGTATTAATTTTACTCCTCGTAAAATTTCTATACCGGGGCCTTAAATGAAAATCTATTCTTAAGGAGTAAACTCCAAAAAAATCTGGTAGACTGAAGGTGCACTTGATGGTAGGTAGCCACCGTCGCCTATTAGCACAAGCAATACCACAGGAATAAGGATAAGGGATAAGGGATTAGGAAAGAATAGGGAAATTGCGAGAATTGTTAAGAAAATATTTCAAAGTTTGAATTTTCATTTCATCTAATATATAAAATTCTCGTGTCACAGTGTTTGTAACAATACTCCTCCGAAACGGCTGGACCTATTGTTAAGATTTTTTTTCGTATATTTGGTATGTATGAGAAAAGGTGGTAAAGTATTTTTATCTCCTACTCCCACCCCCCATTTTTTAATCGCGATTTTAGTATTTTCGCATGAAGAATATTCAAATTTAACCAATAATTTAAGTAATTGTAATAAATTGGTTTGAAAATAAAATTGGACCCGTGGCCCATCTCATATCCATAAAAAAACCCAATTGCGAATTATTTAAGCAATAAATATTTTTTACGTGGTTTTGAAATGGTCCCCTGTAAAAGGCGTGTTCGTTCGTTTTATGGCCCCATTGGCATTCCTCTGGCAAAGCGAGATACTAATTAGGAGTCCCTAAGAGCGATATTAATCAACATCGTTGACGCGGGGCCCCTAGCTCCGGGCAATGTCTGCCTTCGAATATTCGCATAAAACTGCTCTCTATCTTCCTCTACAGACAATAACAACTGTTTATTTTCGTCTCATTTGAATAGTTCACTACGCTATAACATACTAAAATATATGAAAATTACTTCTTGGTAGATAAACACGTGAAGGTTTGAGAAAGCCCCTTCTAACTATTTCTCATATTTTATTAATATCGTAAATTGAAGAGATTAAATTTTATCCCGCAACAGCTCTTATCCGAGGTAAGATCATAGATTTAGTTAAGACTCATTTAAATTGTTTATAGAAGCTACTATTTAGTGTAAGTACTTTGGGCGTTATACTGAATAAATAAAATAATTATTTATTGATGCTGAATTCTTATATAATTTTAAAAACAAACATAAAATAAACACACATTCATCATTTTATTTAAACGTGAGTTCCAACCCTCTCGATTGCGTTATTAGTTTTATGCGTAACGTCATGAAAATTCCATTCTTTTTGCATTATTAATCTCTATATATAAAGTGAATCCCCATTTCCCTTGGTCACGGCATCACGCGTGAACGGGTAGACCGATTTTAATTCGGTTTTCACTAATGGAAAGAGGGATAAACGGGGAATGATCATATATACAAAAATTGCACCCCGGGCGAAGCCGGGGGCGGGTCGCTAGTACTGAATAAATAAAATAATTATTTATTTGCTGAATTCTTATATAATTTAAAAAACAAACATAAAATTAACACACAATATTACTATCATAGACCACCACTAGTATACAGGTGAACTCGCGATGAGAAACTTTCTTATGTAAACATTGACAGGCAAGGCATACGGTCCACTTAATGGTGACTCCGCCGTGCGTTGTCTACGTTGTTAGGATAACGAATAAGAAATAAATGAGAATAAAGGTAATAGATGCTGGCATTCCTACCAAAACACAACAGCACACATGCTTTATTTCACGATGAGCCTTTGGGTTTTTGGTTACTGCGAAGTTTATGATTGAGGAATACAGTGCGAGATGTCTCTTTAAAAGTCAAAGTCGGCATTGTTTAGAGATTCTCACGAACCCATCCATCATTATAAGTACTGTACATACACCTACAATTAATTTTGACAGGAGAGAGAAAGAGAGATCCGTCGTATACCGTGTGTTGAAAAGAGACAAACAATTTGTTAATTTAAACGCATTACGTGCGACATGTACGTAGAATAAATTAGTTGGCAGAACGTGGGCCCACGGAGGCGAAACGTTATTGCTCTGTGTCAACTGTGTTCTTACTTAAATTCTATACTATATTGTGAAAATAACAAAAACTAGAGATATTTTTGAATCTTACAGGAACTTCTAATAGACAACAATCATACGTATGTTAGATACTAACTTATTTACAAGAGTGATGGAGAAGTTATCCACTATTGGGAATTATACATATATCAGAGGAACATGCCTTACTGATACAACAATTTGCTAAACTCCTTAAACCATTAACCAAATTAATCAGTGCCATGCGGGATGGCCGTAGCGAGGACCGGGCTGTTTCGAACATAAATAATTCTCTGCCGGATAACGAGCTCAATTGCCGGTTATCCGTATCCCAGGTGGTTCATTTGTTGCACGCTTCATGTGGCATGCAAGTATGTTTACAATGTAAATGCTAAATGAATAAAATGATTAAATACTGCACGTGTGTTGTTGTGTTTCGGTGAGTAAGGGATGCCAGAGCCCATTTGCCTATCCACTCCTAATCCCTTATCCTTAATCCTCTGTGGTCGGCAGCGCACTTGGCGTTGCTTGTGTTATAGGCGACGGTAGCCACCTACCATCAAGTTAAGATCGTCAGCCTGTCTGCCGTTCTTAACATAATAAAAAAGAAATTAGATTTCAGTCTCTTACAAATCAATTCCTTTGAATTTACTATTTGTTCGGAAATCTCATTGTTATCCTTTTAATATAGCTATTTTCTTATAATCAGCCATCAGGCCCAAGCAACCCCATCAGTCAAATAATCCGTATATACAAATAACAGCCTTTTGTACATCACTTACGTATTTAACTACTCTTTTTAAATTTGTTTAATGTTGGGGCTTGACTAGATTAAGTTACGAAATGGAAATTTCTTATGAGATATAATGGGAATAGACGATACAGAATTTCCATGCGATTGAGTTCATTTATCCAGCAAATGCTGTAAGCTCAAGTAAATGTCATTAAGATTTCTAGTAGTAGTCATGCTTCGGTGGCTTCGCAAGATATTGTTATGACTCACCAGGGAACGTTCTAGTTATGACTCACCATGGAACGTTCTAGAAAAGCGTCTTCGCTTGTCAACAAGTCTGGAAAGTTCCACCGTAGAATAGAAGTCACGCCACTCTCCGGTTATTGTCAAGGGAAATTGGTCCTTATGCACACAACATAGAGTTCACATTCAACAGAGATAGCGTTCCCGAACCTTCAATGACCTTGTTTACAATACTTGTTACTTGTTTACTTACTTGTTTACCTACTTGTATTTGTTTGTTTGTACTAAATTCGAGAAAGATCTCGATTCGGATATAAATAGGCGAAGTGGCGAGCTAGCGACACAGTTCGATTCTGCGATTCGAAAGCGATACTTCGGAACTTACCTGCGACTGCGACAGTAAACCAGCGACTCATAAGGGAATCATTGACGACTCTTGGCAAGTTTAACGGTTGTATCGGACCTTTCGTTTTTTAGCACTTTTGGAAGTCATCTTGGTTTGTGGAAATAAATAATTGATTTTCGCCCTTACACGGCGGATTGACTCACCCCACACGTAACAATATTATTAGTTGATTCAAGATATTAATAGTTGATATTGATTAGAGACCATAAAAATAAACAAAAAATATGTCTTAATTTCAGATAACCAAAGTCTCGCGTCTTTGTAAAACGACCTGTTTTTCGTCACAAATAATCCATTTATTACAAAAGAGAAAAGAAGTGAACAGTGAACAGTGAACAGAAAGATTTAAAAAAGGGAGTCAACTGTACCTACTCTGAAGACACAAGGCTTACATTTTTTTTGCAATTTTGAGTTATAATTTTGTTTAAATATAGCTCAATCATTCATTCATTCATATTCGCAGGCATATTCAAATAACATTAATTTCCATTTTCAAGCTTACATCTTATATGACGCCTACGACAAAAGTCTATTGATAGAGTGCCTTAAATAAATATGACATTACAACAATGACAAATGTTCTTCGATACGTCACATCACATACGCTGATGTATCCATTATCGTTATTTTTATATAACAATATAGTAAAAGCTCAGAATACCAAAAATAAAACATGTAACTAAACCTCTAAACATTACTCAAGAATTTCTGAAATACGACTGACATTTCCAGAGATAATTGCGTTCAAACAAACAAAAAAATAAAGTTTACTGTATCCTATGTTAATGGTGATTTTTACGTAGCTCCCAACAATACTGAGGAAATAAACAAGCAAAGGACATCGTTCAAAACCAGGCCATTTTTTTTAATAACTTACACTTTGGAGATTTTGGTAACAAAAGTCTTTCTTCGTTTTAGTAATTCCATGTAAATATTTCAGATTTTGTAAATGGGGATAACATTCGAAAATTAAAAAAAAAAAAGTATGAAAATATCATACACTGATGGCCCGATCCCCATACAATACTGATTGATCTCCTTTACGATAGCAACTAGGTGACTACTCGTTAGCAAGTGGAACTACTTTAAACGAGAGTAGTTTCTTGTTTCTTCTGCATTCTTATGCCGGCTCCACATTAGTGCCGTGAAGTTCCGTGAACAGGCGTGAACGTGAATGTGGACAGTTTTCGCGGGGTTCGCGCGCGTTCATGCCTGTTCCCCGATCAGAGTCGGTATTTTGTCCCGCGACAAAGGGTTCGCGCCCCCTTCGCGCGGCGTTCACGCGTACACATCCACATTCACGGCGCCGCCGTGCCAGTTTACTTCGGACTACAAACAAAAGCGTACGGATGCGTGCAGTCACATAAAATGGCGTCTCGCATTTGGAATAACGAAACTGAAATGCTCTTTTCAGAGCATTACCATATAGAGCATATAGAGCAAACAAAGTTATTGCAGCAGCAGCTTCCACATCCATTTCGCGGTGGGTTTCACGAACGATTGTGTTAACCCGTGAATGTGGAGGGCACGACTTGTGCCGTGAATTCATGGCGTGAGTTCGTGCGTGAATTTACGGCACTAATGTGGAGCCACCATCATAGTAAAACTGAGTAAAGAGTGGAAGTAAGGAGAGAGAGGGGGGGGGGGGGGGAGAGAGAGTTTAACTTGCACGGGATCCGGCATCAACTTAATTTGAGCGTTCAGTTTTATAGCTAGTTTACAAGTTCACTGACACACAGTATGTCTCAATAGCTATTTTAAGTTATAGCTAAAGCTAGGTAGAATATTCCAGCTTTTAATTTTAGATCTTCTTTTCAGATTAGTATTCTTTTAGATCTTATAATATTAGTTTACATGTTATTTACTTCGGACACACCTTAACAAAAACTAAAATCTTTTTTCCTTTTCTCGCATGCTTATGCAGATTCTCGAAAGAACTTTGAATTTCTTTTCTTTTGCTTGTTTATCAGCTTGTTTCTTTTAAACTATGCGACTTCATAATCTATTCCAATATTATAATCTAGAAATTATTGATTTTTTAAAATTAAACTTATAATTATTAGAAAAAGTCGCAGCAAAAAAAACTATTTATGAGTTCCCGTGTAGGTACTCTGGCTAAATCCTAAATCGGTTCTTTAAATACAAATTGTCAATACAGAAAAAAAATTAATTCACGATAAAGTGATTTAAATTGCAGCTCACACGTGCATTTATAAAAGCAATTTCTTGAACAAATAGAGCAATTTTCTCGACAAGTACACCGTTCATTGTACAAATATGGCGTATAGTTAGTGCAGCGCGAAGCGGAATGCTACCTACTCGAGTCGGGGCTTAACACCACACTTTATACGTACATACATTACATTTATTAGTGAAATTATATAAATTATTGTTCACCAAATATTGTTTTCATGACTTATTTTAACGTTGGCACTCTCAAAGAGGATACGAACTGTGACTCACAGTTTTAACATGAATTTTCATTTAAAATAAATTGGATATTATTTCGCATTTGTCTCTAGGTAGCGTTCGATTTTAGTTCGACGGCGGCCGAATTCGGTTTCATTCATCATCATTGTTACCTTAGCGCACTTCCTTTTTTTTTCTCCTAAGCGATAGTCTATAACTTTCCATAAAACTTGGTTTATCAAATGCAAAAAAAAATTTTGAAAACCAAAATTAAAGTTAAAGAGTGTTCAAACAACAAGCTTTCAGCTAATGTTCACCTACAGTATGATATAGTAAGGCATATTGCCTTATTATCACATTTTATTTATTTATTTAAATTAATTTCCAAACAATTAAATTACAATACCACAAGTTATCGTTGACCCCCACACTAAGTCCGATCTTGCATGGAGTATTGCTGTCACCTTTGGGATGGCTCAGCAAAATACCAACTTGCCGCACTCGACTCGGTGGATCGCATGCAGAGCTAGGAAGCTCATTGGTATGTTAATAAGAACTAAGCTGCAGAGCCTGGCACATAGACGCAAAATCGCTTGTCTCTGTGTATTCTATAAGATCTACTTCGGAAAGTGTGTTCGGGAGCTGCATGAGATCATACCGCCTTCCCCTTTCTTCTATCGGACACGCAGGCGTGTACGGCTGGTTCCCATCCCCACCTTGTCGAAATCGGACCAAGCGATTTAAAACATCTTCTACGCATTGCTAAGGATTGGAACTCCATGCTCATACATGTATTTCCGAGCTCATACAACCCAAATTTTTACAAGTTTCGAGTGAATAGGCATTTTCTGGGTGAGCTCGATCTATCGCCGGCCTCATCTTTCCTACACGGATAAATGCTGGCCAGGAGCAAACACATTTTTTAATATAAAAAAGAAAACACATTTTTTTAATATATTTAATATAACAATAAGCTCAGAGTAAATAATATAATCGTAAGAGTAACATTAACAAACAATTTTACATAATATAAAAACTGTTCACAAGAACAGAATAATATCGTGGATGGCTTGTTCTTATTATTTTACAAATTATGTTCAGGTAAAGTTATAAATTCAATCAGAAACATTTATCGACATCTTTGACAGCCTCTCTTGTTTTCAGGTCCTCACAATGAATGAGACGAGCTCAGCACTTTGTACCACCGTTCATGCCACAAGCTGAAAGCGTTTTATTAATATTTTTATTCGACTTCTATATTAAATATTATGTTAAATGTTTGATATCCTCCATACACGATTATTATAAATGAAATTTTTGTCGATTCGATTCATCAGTTTATAAGTAGAAAATAATTATTAACTGAAATAATGTTTAACATCATTAACAGCTCAAGCGGCCTTTACATTTGGCTAAATTCAGTTAACTAAATGAATTAGACACTGAATTTAGACAAGTGTAAAGACACTGAGACTGTTAGACACACTAATTAGGCAATCAGAGTCGTGACTGCCGATCTAAATCAGTTAGCATGCTGAATTTAGCCAAGTGTAAAGCGATTTAGGCAAGAAATGCGTTTAGTTGTCTGCTCTCCAATATATAAAGTTACTCTATGTTGTCTGCCACTCTCAGCGGAGTGCGCACGTCCATCATTTAAGTATTTGTCATACGTTTTAATCCATACGTTTTAAGTCCATACGTTTTAAGTATTTGTATATCGCCCGACACGTCTCTGGTATGATTTTTGAAAGAAGTGGTGCAGAAATAAATGAACTGAACTTTAAATTCTTCGTATATATTTCCTGTTGCTAAGAATCTCAAAGTAACAGCTAATCTTTCTCTTGGGGTAACAGCATCTCTGAGCCAACTGTCTTCTTTTTTAATGTACGTATGGTGTAACTAATCTCAACAATTCTTTAAATTGTTCAGATTCCAATCTTGAAAAAAATTCTTACATCATCCGGTTCCAATATATTTAATATATTATTTTGTTACACTTTTTTTCTTAAAAGGAAATATTTTTTCACCCAACACTTTCTGCGTCTTTTTTTACTACCTAATTAAAATCGACATCGACGCAACCATAGCCAAGGCGAGCCCTATCCTTTGATGTTTTGATGGTTTCATGAGATTACTATATTACTACACACGCTCGGAATTCGCTGTTACACTGTGTTTCCGTATATTACATACTCTATGATACTGTGTTAGCTGGCTAATTAGATCAAGTGTAAAGGGCAAGCTTTTTTCGCCCACGCTCACTGTCTGAATTAGTGCACTAAATTTAGCCAAATGTAAAGGCCGCTTCACAGACACGCAGGTCTCCCTCACGGGAGGAGAGGAATGGTCCCGATCCGTTCGATAAGAAAGAACCGTGCGACACAATCATTTAAGATATCACAGACATGATCACATTATTTTACAAAAAATATTACACGATCTTTTTATAATAAGATCTTCTCTTCTAATTTTTAAATGCAAAAGTAATCTTTTTTTATAATAAGCAAGACACGCAAAAGTAACACAGAAATTCGTAAAACCTTAAATTAGACATTCATCTTATGTTTAAAATGTTATAAACCTTGTAACTTGTACCAAACGCTTAAACCTAAAGAAGTTCCTGAGAAGCGTTTTCATTGTTTGCGACATAAAGGCGTCTTGCTTTATCTGGACACATTAATGACGGACTAATCTCATTGAAATTTAATTTAAAGGGTGCCATGATGACTTAACCGTGGTTGAATATGATCCAAGAAGTACCTACATACAATCGACAAATATCACAAAATGTAACGAACGATTATAAATACATCGAACGGCACGACGAGATAAGCGCAACAAACAAAGCGATGGCAAAACCATTCACCTAAATACACCTTTTCGACCAAACCCCACACACTGAATATTTAAAGAACACTTAATCATTAAAAGAAAGAAAATTCTATTTCAAACACCATGGTTGAATATACCTAATGTAAAAACTGTTTATATAAACACTATTAGCCTTCCTCTCGCCCTTTAAATATGTGTTTATCTAAGTACATATTTAGTGATATTTTAGTGATATTTAGTGATTATAGTGGTTATAGTGATATATTTTTTAAAAATGAAATGTTAAAATAAATGTAAATTGCATAATTAATTAATTAATAATTGATTGGTTTTGCATACAAAGTTTCATCCCCGTTCAAGTTTTATTTTCTTTAAAAAAAATGGTAGCATATGTTCTTCCCTAAAGTCCCATCTATCTCTTAACCAAAATACATTAAAATTCGTTCATCGGTTTAGACGTGAAAACACAGTTACTTTCGCATCTTTGGCATTTTTGACTGGTTTTGACTTTGGCATTGTTCACTGGTCGAGCAGTTAAGGTTAAGGCTTGCCTTAGCACTCTGACTCCGGGTCCCGGATTCGTTTAACGGCAAAGCTGGAACTAACTTTTGGAACTAAACATTTCAACGTTGGCTCTGGTCTGGGGTGTTTCAGTAGTGGCAGAGCACACATGTTCGCAATCATAAATTGCGTAGCCGTCTGGCGACAGTAACCAACCCCTTACATAAGACCGCCGTGAGATAACAGCATGTATTGTATTTCGGTGAGTAAGGAATTCCAGAGAGCCCATTTCCCCGTCTCTTCAAAATTCCTTATTTTTTTATTTGGTTGTGTTAGTAGGCGACGGTAACCGCCAACCATCAGGTGGACCGTCAGCCTGTTTGACGACTTTTATATAAAAAATAAATATTTTCTTATTTATGACAAATATAATTTTCGAAATAAAATCTTCAGTTCAAATTTATGAATTCCATAAAAATGTTCAAGAAATTCAATTCAAACAAGGTGTGTTCACAACATAATATATACCATATTTTAATGTAATATGTATGTACATAACAAAGAGAACATATTGCACATAAGTTTCTCTAATAATATAGACATGGTCACCCCACCCGCCCACGTTTAGTCGCTCTAGCACCCCTGAACCGCGCGATCAGGGTTGTCCACTACCTCCTACATACCTACTATTTATTTTATCTTGTATATCTGAAGATTGTATAATTATTTGGGATTTGGGACAAACGATCCAGTTAGGTCGGGGAAAATTTCAACAAAAATTTTGACACAAGAATCCAGCTGAGTTGGGCTGAATTCCGGGAGCTGTTCTCGTCACCACTGCCGCAATATCTGAAGACCAAGTTATACATACAATCAGTGCGTCCTGCCAGTGACGAAGTATGGTACCGAAACGTGGCCTCTCACGGCAGGACTGATAGTCTCATAGCGGGCTACGAGCTATGCTCGGAGTTTCTTTGGTGGATAGGATCAGAAATCCACCGAAGAACCCAAGTTTTTGACATAGCTAAGAGAATTAGCAAGTTGAAGTGGCAATGGGCCGGTCAAATATCTCGCAAAGCGGATAACCGATGGGGTAGAAGAGTTCTCGAATGGAGGCAATTTTTTCCAGCGCAGGGTTAGACGCTCTGCGGCCAGGTGGACAGACGACCTGAAAGGCTTCATGGAAAGCGGCTGGATGGGAAGGACAGAAGACCGTGCGTAGTGGCGAGCATTGGGAGAGGCCTACATGCAGCAGTGGAGATCCAGGCTGATAATGATGACAGCTGAAGCGATTGATTCATCAAACCATGCTTGAGTATGACAGTTCTCATATCCGATATTTCGTGTAATTTATGTAAAAAAAATGTATAACAATGTGCATAAACATAAAAGCATAAGCTAAGATAACTTTTTGTTATCTTAGCTTAGATGTTACCTGGTATGTGGTATTTACCGATTACATATTACCAATTTCTTTTACCGATGTCTTCAATTTTGCAAAAGAAATAGTTACACCTATTACAAAGAGTCTCACGATGGATTAAATATCCACTCAAAATTGCTTACTATAAATTCCAACACAGACGTATTCAGTAATAAATAAGTGGTGTATCAAATTTTCAAGCCATATTTTTTTTTTTACAGCGGCAACCCTAAATGCGGTGGGTGTAACTCCGACATGTTGATTACGGCAGACAATAGGCGATGTCGGGGTATATTTATTGTGCTACGACCGTTTGTGGGGTAATGAGGGATTTATTTATTGGTATTGCACAGATAGATAAAATACAATACATTCATGAACACAATATTGCCTGCGCGTATATAACAGTTGTTCCTTGATGTAAAATATAAAGGTGATCGAGTATGCAGGATGTGACATTATTGAGTTATAGAGAGGAACAATATAAAATTAAACTCTAACTAGAGCTTAGATTCATGTTTTTTGTTTTAATTGATTTTTTTATTTTATTTTATCCGCTCAATCCCCACGCTCAGCGCAGGACGTCCACCCAAAAGACGCACAGACGAACTGAACAAGGGCGCGGGTCGAAGGTGGATCCGGGCTATTTCTGATCGGTCCTTTTAAAAATAAGGTCGGAGGCCTTTGTCCAGCAGTTTCGTTCTATGGGTGAGATGATAAACTCTTTGTTAATTGTTTTTTCCCTACTAAGATTGTACGAAAAAACGATAGGATTGCTAGTAATAAAATTAATAATCCAAACTATAATAATTATAAATGCGAAAGTAACTGTGTCTCCGTTACGTTTTCAAGCCTAAACCGGTGAACCAATTTTGATGAATTTTGGTTAAGTGATAGATGGGACTTTAGGGAAGGAAAACGGGAAGGGGGTAAAACAGGGATGAAACTTTGTATGCAGAGCCAAGAATGATTTATTAATTAGTACAGAGATTGATAAGATAAAATCTTGGAGAAAAAAAAAACCAGCCTACAAAATAGTAATTCGTGGGAAGATCTTCATCGCGGCCACCAGCTAGTGTGATTCTCTAAAGAAAATAAAATTTAGAACATTTTTATTATAATTTGGCCTGGAGCCGAATTTTGATTGATTCAAACTGTAAAGGAAAAAATTACAAGTTTTCACTATTAAATTGAAAAATATATTAAAAAATACATTTAAAAAGTGTGACTCCCGAGGATTTTTAGAGCAGAGACTCCAATATTTTTGAATACTTTCCATTTTAAATAATATCTCTTTATTCCTTAATTCTATGTTTATCTCAGATAAAGCATGTTATTTATAACGTGTTGGTTATCTATCATGTAAAGGCTCCCACACGATATGCGATATACCCAGCCTAGTGTGATAGTTTTAGTCACTCGATCCTGTAAATAAAATCCCACCAAAAACATTCTGTAAAAAACTAGCCAAGTCTCGATGGAGCTGCTTGTTTATCTCTAAAAAGTAATGAAATCTAGACAAAGTCGTGCCAACTCAAGGTTCCTTACTGCGATTTCTTTATTATTATAGTTAATGTTTTGTGACTTGGCCGTTGAAGGGTACACAAGGGTACAAAACCAGGTGCTCCATGACATCATTGCACCAATCTGTCGCCAGAACCGCTACCCATTGTCGATGGAAAATTTCCACTTGGAAAACGTCGATTCAATAACCAGTCAATTGTAGGCTTGATAAAGCTTCAACGGCCAAGTCACACAACATTAACTATAATAATAAAGAAATCGCAGTAAGGAACCTTAGAGTTGGCACGACTTTGTCTAGATTTCATTTTTAGAGATAAACAAGCAGCTCCATCGAGACTTGGCTAGTTTTTTACAGAATGTTTATGGTAGGATTTCACTTCTTTTTGGGCATATTGATTTATTTTATTAAATTTTCTTATTTCACACAGTTTTTTTCATTTTAGGAGTAGTTTTTTTATTATTACAAATCTTTCTTTTCTTTTTTCCGTTTCTGATTCTTGTACAGTCAGTTTTTCGTATTGCCCATTCGCGTTCATTATTTATTCTTTTAGAGGGTATAGATGGTTTAATTTCTGAAAGATCAGCGCGGTATTTACGCCTAAGCCGGTTGTATTCGGTGATCGCTGAAGCTTGAGCTTTTATACTCTTGAAGTCAACATTTATGAGGTGCACCCCATGAAGATTGGTTACTCGTGAAAGCGCCACGTAGGCTTGGCCACAAGAGAATATGGAGGTGCCAATGTCCATGAGGGCATTTCTTAGACTTAGACCTTGCAGTCAGCGCCATCTAGCGACGTGTGCGGGTATCACCGCCACTCTTAGTCCAATGCTTATTTTGACCAAATTTTGAGCGAAATTAATATTTTAGTGTAATTTGTTTATTTAATTTGTGTAATGTTCGAGTAGAATAAAGTTAATCGTTCGACTATTTCTTCTTGTAAACTTGTAAGTATAAGTATAAAGTATAAAAGCCAGTCAAGCCTTATCCAGAGTTTTCCTTTAATTTTATTTATATGCGTATTAAAAGCAGAAGGGGAGGCATTCGCCCAGGAGTGGGACGCTATAGGCTAGAAGATTAAATTAGAAGATGTGTCCCACTACGCTGGATTTTTATGTACCAATAGTAGAAGGGGGCATTACCATATCTCTAATACAGCTGAGACCAGCTGAGGGTTCTTCATCAGATACTTCAGACCTTCGATTTTTGACATCAAATGAAGCGGCCCACCAAGTTGAATATTTTTTGTAAAGGCGGTATGTCGATCTCTAATAGTTTGGTTGGGCTCTTGTATTTTCTAATCAGGGTCACCAGGTACTCCAGATCTTCGATTATTCTAGTTTTTATAGTTTTCCCTTTATGTGGCCATTAAACCCTAACTTTGTACCAAATTTCAGCTCTCTGAGTTTATGGGAAGTACTAGTTCTATTTTGATTATCATGAGTGAGTGAGTGAGTGTCGAAAATGCGAAACTTTGCTTTCGCTTAACTTCGGAACTAAATGACCTACAGACTTGAAATTTTGGATTTTAAGTGGGTGATTATAGCTTACTGGATGACGAAAATTTCTGCGTTCTGGTCTTATCCAGAGGTTCTCAAATAGGGGCCTAAAAATGCGGCGAAATGGTTCCAGTAAAGGATGGTACGGCAGTGTTTGCTTTTGCTTCGCGCTCGACTTGGCGGGGCACTGCCGTGCCCCCCGATTAGATTACTAACATTTTAAACCCTATGTATATGTATATACCTTCGTATAGCGTGGTGACGCGTCGCCACGGGCTGCGTCGCCACGCCATCAATCAGTTTCACCCGCGCCTATAGATGTTTCACATCAAAAAGTGAGAAAAAAGTTTATGTAATAAAAATAAAAACAAAAAATGTTTCGCGTGTAAAGTGGTCAATAAATAAAATAATTTCCCAAAATAAACCAAACGACCGAATATTAATGTGAAAAATTGAGACATAAATTTTTTTCGTGCGAAAAGATATGAAGCATTATGTCGTCGGCCAGAACTCATAAACGAGCCATAAAGTAGAGCAATAAAGCATGGCACATTATTCACGAAACTCACTTTTAGAGGATCTATTATACAGATCCCCTAAAAGCCCAAGGGAATTGTGTCATGGACACCGCTACTTTAAAATCTACTCAAGTATACTCGACTAATTAGGAGTTTCTTAAGGAACAGCAGCAGAAACAAGAAAATTTAAGAAGCGAGATCTCAATAATTTAATTTTTATTTTAATTGTGTATTCTATGTACGTATGTAAAAGCATAGCACAATACGTATAAAGTAATCTATTTAAAGGCTATGTATGTTGTACATATTTGTTTATTTATTTATCTAGTACATTGAGTAATGTGGAGTTGGCGGACGTCCGTGAACTCAGAGTGAGGCCCCCGACGGAAGATCAGGGCTGTGTGGCTTGTAGCACACACAGCACATCCTGAGTTGGGTGCCCATTTGAGACGAGGCACTACTGCATGCACTGGCAACTATGATAGTCTTGTAAAATTTGTTAAGTAACTTGTATTGTGTCATTGTGTGTGTTGTGTCCGTCTTAAATAAAATCTTTTTCTTTCTAATTATTTTGTTTAAAGTGCTGGCATTACCGCTTAAAACCAAATAATTAGTTATAATTTATAAGAAACCGATCTTAGTACATTATACCCATAACATAAATATATCATAATGATATCATAATGATATCATAATGATAATGATCATACTGATACACGACATTCACAGTTTTCCGAGGGTTGTTTGTAGATGGCTAAATAGAATATCTACATTTTAAAAGTTCACTCGCCGCGTCTGTCCGTATGTATATTGGCGATAATCTCAAAAACTACTGGGCCCTAATTCACTAACGCCACTTAGCGATTCCACGTGATTCCTTACTTCGAAACCACGTCATATCCTCAAATTGTTACGACATCTGCTAAAAAGTCATTCTCTTACATATTTATAAACGCCATGATAAAACATTACGTGCTTTGATAAGGTAAGACAAAAGCGTGAAATCATAATTGCCATACAGATTCATGAGGAATCTCGTAGTGTATAATTCGTTCAGGTTTTATTCTTAGGTCCCCGGGGGTTTGCAAATTGGAGTATTATATGTGTAGGTGTATCACCAAGCAGTTCTACCCAAATCCCATAGATGTCGCCGCTTCACCTAATAGATGGCGCCATAAGTGTTATATTTTTTTTATATTTCACCAGCTAGTACGATAGTAGACGATACGAAAGTAGACGGTTAAAATCAATACGAATTTGTATAAAAAACGAGACAAGTGAGAGTTGAACTCGCGTGAAGAGGGTTCCGTACGATGTTACCTATCCGCATAATATTGAGTGATTTACCATGTTATTTTAATATCATGGAATTCTTATAGGTTTTCCAATAATCTACAAGTAGAAAACTAATTTCTGTATTTTTTTCAAAATTTTAGGTTCAGTAGTTTCGGAGATAAGGGGTCTGACAGACGGAAACACGAGTGATCCTATAAGGGTTCCGTTTTTTTATTCGGGCGTACGGAACCCTAAAAACTAGTCGCTACTCGAGAGATAGCGTACAAATGCGACAACACACTTTGTAGATCTACTTTAAGAACAGCAGCTGTAGGATTTGCCTAAACGTTTAAATAATACATTAATTTTATTAACATAATTTAGATGCTAAAATGAGTTTAATTTAAATGAGTATAAAACTGATTGAGTTATGTCAACTAATTGTTTTTATTTTAATAGTCATTTAAGGCTGCGTTCCCACCATCACGGTGCGGCCCGTTGCCGTGAAACGGCTCGTGTCACGTTGACGTGTCGTACAAAACAAACGCACGGTACGGCACCGTCGCCGCTTGCGGTGCAGACACACCATACATTAATCGTAAAACTTGTCGTTACCACAAATTTTTAACGACTCGTATTCTCTTCAAATGACTCCCATCATGTTTCATTACAGAAAGATATGAATTAACCCAGTATTTTCTTTTGTTTTGTTTTTTCTTCCTGCGACTTCTTAACAATAACAGGAGAAGAATAGACGTTTTTTAAGCATGCGGTTCATACCTAAAAAACAAACTTCGATGCAGTTTTACAAAACGCGGCGCCGCGTAACTGCCAGCGTTTTTTCACGGTACCGTAAACTGTAGTGGCGGTGACGGTGCGACCGTGGTGATGGGGCCGCGCCCTAATAGTAGTTGATCTGACAAACTTCGTACCGCCTCAATCCTGTTCCATACAAAATGTATAATTTTTTTTTTTCGAGAATAATTTCGATGTTTTAATAGTTATTCCGCTATTCGGGGCGGAGACAAATTCAACAAATCAAACATCATAAAAATTGATCCAGCCGTTCTCGAATTATTAATGGAGTATCTAACACGATTTTCTTTTATGTAGACAGATTTACTTGAATGCCGCCGATGTAAAATGCTCATTCATTTAATTCACCTTGTAGGTCACAGGGTAAAGTCAGACCTACAAGAGTGAGTGGAGAATCGATAGAAACCTTCGAAACAGTGGCAGCGCGGAAAGAGAAATTACAACGCATCTCCCTGTGTGTTTAGTAAGCAATTCTCACTCCACCAAAACTAAGCAACTGACTAAGTTACATTCACGACATTAATAGACTCTAAAGGTCTCCGAAGTGCGGCTCCCAATTCACGCGAGTAAAATATATTAATGAAAAGCCTGAAGACTAAATTGTCTTTGTGTCATAGTCAGTGATAATAATATAATATATAAAATTCTCGTGTCACTTTAACATATGGTTTGAAAATAAAATTTGACCCGCGCCACAATCGGGTTACGGAATTATTTTCGGGTTCTGGCAGGACGTCTAATGGATCAGCTAGTATAATATTGTTATGACTCACCATGGAACGTTCTAGTTATAACTCACCATGGAACGTTCTAGAAAAGCGTCTTCGCATATTAACAAATCTGGACAGTTCCACCTTAGAATAGAAGTCGCCCCACTCTCCGGTTATTGACAAGGGAAATTGGTCCTTATGCACACAACATAGAGCTCACATTCAACAGAAATAGCGTTCCCAAACTTTCAATGACCTTGTTTACAATACGTGTTACTTGTTTACCTACTTGGATTTGTTTGTTGTTTTTTTGTACTAAATTCAAGAAAGATCTAGACGATTGGCAGCGGATATAAATAGACGAAGTGGCGAGCTAGAGACACAGTTCGATTCTGCGATTCGAAAGCGATACTTCGGAACTTACCTGCGACAGTAAACCAGCGACTCATAAGGGAATCATTGACGACTCTTGGCAAGTTTAACGGTTGTATCGGACCTTTCGTTTAGCCCTATTGGAAGTCATCTTGGTTTGTGGCAATAAATAGTTGATTTTCGCCCTTACACGGCAGATTGACTCACCCCACACGTAACAATATAATAATTATTTATTTGCGATGATCGTTGGTACCTGTTTACCAGAGATGTCATTTAGTTTTCTTCATTCATCATGACCAACCGATAAAATAATATTCGGTTTGCAAATCTTGAATAGTCTTGAAATCTTGAATAGGATTTTTGACAGATTCCTTAAAATACTATTCCTTTATTGCGTCACAATATACTTTGACTTTAATTAAATCTTAAGTCATGCTTTGTTTCGTTTCGTTATCTGTATTTTCATTTGTAGTTGTTGACTTATTGTTTTAATTACTTTCAATTATTAATAGTGATTGAAATTGTAGCTAGAAATTGTAGATCAGTCTCATTATTACGTCGAGTGCTGTTAGCCGCGGCCCACAAATACTGTGTTTTCTCATGGTGTTTAATACACCCTTGCCTATCCCCAACTGTGTCTATGAGGGATGTTTATTTGATACCAATTTAACCATCAACAGTATCTTTTTAATACTTAAACAATTCGTATGCTATATCTGTTGCACTCAGGGTCGAAGAATAACAATTTGCGAGTGATTTATCATTTTATCTAGAAATATGTTCGACCAAAAACTTTTTAATCTTAATGGATTTACTTTATTTATGTAATATTTATGTAATACTGATAAAAGCACAAAATAAAAATACATTCATATTGGTAGCATTTCACTAGGAGCTCTATTCAAAACAGGTAAACCAAATTCAGTTATATAACGTACTAGCTGAACTCGGCCACGCTTCGCTGCGCCCCATACGGCGGCGGCGTGCGCATGGGACGCGCGGTACTGGACTGGACACTGCTTATATATAATACTATTTATCGTAGCGTGATGTTATATAGCCTTCCTCGATAAATGTTCTACATATTCAAAACAAAAAGAATTTTTCAATTCGAACCAGTAGTTCCTGAGGTTAGCGCGTTCAAACAAACAAACAAACTCTTCAGCTTTATAACATTAGTAAGTATTAGTATAGATAAGTTTCTTTACACTTCTATTAACAATTTCAAATATAAACGAAGGCCTTTTTTATCGCTAACAGTTCATTTTAGGGCGAAAAATTTATCTTGACATTTCCTGTGCCGACCCATCATCAGAAGTGAAAATATAACACTTCCAATATACATCAAGAGAAAAATGTATAACGAAAAGGGGGAACAAGGTAAGGAAATCTATTGGCAACATTTTCAATAAGGCACGCTCTACGGGTGAAAAACATCATAACTTCATGGTGAATCACTTCACTCGACGATGAGTACCCTTCAAAACTACTTATGTAATAGTGGGACATTAGCGTGTCGAACTAACAGGCAAATCAACTAACATACAATCCTAATCTAATTGAGGAAACACAAGCATCATTTGGACGATGGATCTATTTATAGTCCAAAAAACACCATCCAAAAACATGAATCCTCTAAACATTTTCCAACTCCGAACAACAAACTAACCCATCCAATCTCGCAATAAACAAACTAATCGGACAAATGCCCCGTGTCGTCCATACCCTCGGAACATCAGTCTATAACGCTTGCGGTGGGAAACTAATGCCATTATGTGTCGTTAGTGTTGCTACAGTTAATCTAACTTTTACCAAACTTTGATACCTAATTTCTCGTTTTGGTTATGCGGACGAGCTCGTCCTCTTTTTGGTAAGGGTTATTTTTTACCATGATAATCAACGCTATCTACTTGACAATGACCTCGACACTTCACGACCCTCTCCGATTCGGGAGTTTCGGGTTCGATTCTCGGCAATGTCAACATTTGCAACATTGAACTTATCAGAGTCGTAGTCCAGGATTTTTAGACATTCACACCGCAAAAAATCCCGATAATTGTTTTTTCGATTGGATTATGTCAGAGGGTGTCCCCTAAGTATAAAACTAAGTTTGTGTCTTCCGAAACCGCGAGCGTTAACCGCCATCTTAAACAACGCCTTTTTGTTTTACGATAAAAATTGTAAGATAAAATACAAATTTTGGTTTTTGGAAAATATCTCGATAATTTTTGGAAATACGAAAAAAAAATGTGATATTTTTTTTTAATAATCGACTATATAACGGAAAGTATTAATAATAGAGAAAAATGATTCAAATAAAAAAGATGGAAAATTTTATCCTCTTCAAAAAAAGTCAGAGATATTTGCAAAAAGGCGTTTTTCAAGATGGCGGCTAAGGCTCGCGGTTTCGGACGACACAAACTTGGTTTTATACTTAGAGGACACCCCCAGGATTTGTTGCGGAGCGAACCCATTTTTAGTGCCAAAATTCCTGAACTATGTGTTTGTTCTATGTGTGCAAGATTTCGCCTCTTGCCGTTGTATGGGTATCCCAAAACACAACCATGTAAGTGCTTTCTTTGAGAGCCATACAACTGGTGTTTTAGTCTTGACGATTTATTTATTTATTGCTTTAGTATAAATGTGATTACGTTTTTTACAGTGTTGTTTGATATTCTTAAAACTAGTTACAATCGTTAACTCGGCTTAGATGTCGTCGGGCCTGGAGAGCAAAAATTGAAATCGTAGACGGTAAACTCGAATTCAATTCGTTGTCGATTAATCTTTTGATATCAGAATACTATTGAAATATCGGTTGTCGGCACTCTCCACAGAGAGAGGCTCGTTATTTTAAGGAAAATCGATACGTGTGTCTGGAAAGCTGGCTACCAAATAGCTGAAACTATTAAAAGAGACGACTGGGACGAACTGAGCAAATCGATCCACAAAGTACGCAAGGTTAACCTTTCATTTTGATCGATTTAACTAAAATGGACTTACTAAATAAATAGTAAAGGCCTCATAATAATATGTAACTTTTAACAATATCGATATTATAAATGCGAAAGTGGGTGTGTTTGTAACACTTTTAAGCTTGAAATTTGGCATACACGTCAGGGATACAAAAAAATCAGTATAGGGTCCAATTCATCCAGAAAAAAGTATTGTTCTCGAGGGATTATCTAAAAATAAAATAAAAATAATTAATGACTGACAATAGCAATGAAGATCGAATAAATGTTTTAAAACATAAGAAAAAGGGGCACTGATCAATTCGTGGGCAAAAGCTAGTTTTTTTTTATATTATAAAGAGTGGCAGGCAGGCTGAAAGAAAAACGCATCTAGTTTGAAATACAGATTATTCCTTAAAATTTAGAAAAAAATAACAATAACCCTTAGTATGTGCAAGAAATGCTAAATATTTGGGGAATATAATAATTTCCTTAAAAAGATATCGTGCATCAACTCGCAAACAACCTTCATAATGAATGTGGTAAAGTTTAATATGGCCTATTACAAAGGCTAAAACGTCGGGGTTAAATCATTATTTAGATTACTGTACCGAGAGGCTTCTATGAATTTAAATTGCGACGACTAATATGAAAGGATGAAATATTTACTTTATTGCGTTCATTTTGTTTAAAAAAGAGTAGAATATACATATTTTGAGATAAACATGTTTACACAAAAAAATCGAATTATCGATAAATTTAGAGTTGAAGATAAAATGACTCGTAGCCTCTCGCAACTATGTACAAAGATATCAAGGTATGTACAAAGGTCTATTTAGAAAATTGCTTTGGCACAACCAAAAGAGTCTAGATTTGCCGCAAGCCTTTCTACAAAAAGCACCTACTTAGCTAATTGAAAGTTACCTATTGGACTGAATGCCAGACTGCCTTCGCTTGAAACGACTCTGCGATAATATGTAATTACGTTCTTTGTATCCAACTCGTATTCAAAGTTGCTTCAAAAAATTATACATTCTACGTTATCTAGTTGGAGGTATAATTAAGAGTCCGTTGCACTGCAAAAGACTCAGCAAGACACTTTACAGTGACGAGTCGGAGGTAGAAAATTCTGAAAATATTCAGAGAAGCAGAGATTCTTAATGAGAAGGTAAGGATACAGTGCTTCTAAGTTTTGCCTTAACAGTGTCGCTCTCAGAGACAGATTGTTGAATATTTTTTATAACACGAAGCAGAGAAGATACCAGGGCGGGACATATTGAGAGGCGCATAAAATGGAGATCTAAAAATAAGGTTATGCTAAAACAAAAGAGTAAAAGGCAGAAAGAGACGATTAAAAAAACTTTATCATAAGGCACAAGGGAAGTTATGAGGTGTTCCCCTTGATTTTATACTTTTTTACAGTCTGAATGAGCCGACACCTTTCTGGACACTCAAGAGAATTCAACTTATGGGAAAGTTTTAAATGATTGTATAGATACTGCAACTGTTTTTTTCTTTTTTATGTTAAGGTCGTCAGGCAGGCTGACGGTTCACTTGATGGTATGTGGCTACCTTCGCCTATATTAAAAGCAACATCACAGATGCTACAATTGCGCTGCCAACTAGCAATTAGGAAGGGTTAGGGAAATGGGCTCTTGCATAACTAACCCACTCGCTGAAACATAATAGCACGCATGATGTTATATCCCGGTGGTCTTCTGTAAGGAGGTGGTTACTGTTTCAGACAGGCTGCCCAAGTAACTGAGAAACGCAGTGTGTCCTGCCACTACTTGATCCACAACAAGGCCAACTATGCAAAAAGTTCATTACCAAAGTTGGACCTGCCGGATAGCGAATCCGGGATTCCTGAGACAGAGCGTTAAAGAAAGCACCTTAACCACTCTACCATACGAGTAGATATAGAAAAACCCATTAATGAATCTTGTTAGATTTTTTTCTATTATTTTAATCTATACATTAACAAAATCGTAAACGAGCAGTGCCCGTACGTTAAATATTTTTTCAAAAAAATAATTTATACACCTTGCACTTATGTTACCGAAGTCAAAAAAATAATTTTTATTTTGTCTGTTTGTTTGAGCTAATCTCCGAAACGGTTTAA
The DNA here is from genome assembly GCA_910589475.2 of Bembecia ichneumoniformis. Classification (NCBI taxonomy): domain Eukaryota; kingdom Metazoa; phylum Arthropoda; class Insecta; order Lepidoptera; family Sesiidae; genus Bembecia; species Bembecia ichneumoniformis. Next base: position 2,245,072 of record OU342544.1, on the reverse strand, counting down.
CCGATTTGAATGCGGTTTTCACTGATGTATTATAGCAAGCTTTCCGTAACATTTAGTGTTTGTTGTGAACCCCCGTGAAACAGCTAGTAAAATATAAAAGTATAAATACTAAAATATAAAATGTTTGAAATAAAAGAAATATTATTAAAACATTAGGCACCTATGAAATGTTTACATTTTTTAATAATTAAAATAATATTTACTTAACGAAATATACCTACTTACATGTATTGACTTCACATTGAAATTGTAAAATAAAAGTAACATAATACAAATTGCCGATGTAATTATTCGCGTAACCAGATCGCCGAAACAGATCCTGCGCCCATGTTTTTGTTTCTTCCACGGAAACGTACAAAAATTAATAATATGATAATTTCGCTCAAACCTTTTTATAAGAATAAAAAAATATATCTTGAAGAATAAAAAAAATACACGTGCGATCTTTGTGAATTCGTTTCCGTTTTAAGGTTATGCTTTGCCTACGGATCGTGTAACAAATAAATATTTATTTTATTTTATTGTACTTTTGAGCAATGTTTAGAGAAATTTTTTTTAAACACTATCTTTTTTCGTTTTTTATTACAGTTTACTATTTTCATATAAGGCTCCCGTGATGGAAATTTTACGAGTAGTAAAATTAATACAAGCGTTAACTAAAAAGCGTTATGTTCTTCTAAGCAGTTATACCCAAGTCTGATAGATGTCGCCGCTTCACCTAATTCCTAATATTTTAATATAATAGTGACGTGTTTATTTACCCTCTTTTCCTATTGGATAGTCAAAGATAATCGTAGTTAAGGCGACGCATTGGAAGGTGGCAGGGATTTGGATTTTTCTCAGCAATGACAAAATATATAAAAGTGGTGTTTGGTAATCTGTTTCTTCATGTTACTGACTTATTTTGTTTTGTCAGTTGGATTACACGATTGGTAAACTATTATAACAGAGAAAAAAATTCAAAGAAACCTCTCTTTTAAAACACAGATTTACATATTACAGGCAAACGGGATCAATTTATACCTCCAAATTTTCTATGTACATTTGTATAAACATACACTTTAATTTTACAGTTGGATTTCTTAAAATACATTAGTTTTTTTTATTAAAAATCGTTTTGTCGCATACGACCTTACGACATAAGCAAGCGCGCTCTCGTTTTTGTATGCAATCAGAGCCGTATTAATTGTTTATCGCTGAACCTTCAGGCGTGCGTCCGAGCTGGCACGCACGCACACACTTATTTTTCTTCCCATTTAATTCGTCTCTTTAGGGTCACAGCATGATGTTAGGGTGGCCTATAACCTTTTTAAAGAATGGGGCTATCAAATGTAAAAATGATTTCCAACAGAGACTAGCACGTTCGCAGAAATAAAAAAAAAACCGCTTCAATTTTAAAACAATTGTATAAATTAAAGTTAAAATTTTCATAAAAATTATACCATTAAGGGTCATTAATGTGGCTCAATCGAATTATTAGTCAAAGTTACCTTTTTAAAACCTCCACAGACGAATTCCATTGATCGAGCGTTTAGTTAATTAAAACACCGTAACTCTTACCTGGAACAAGAAGGAAAATCATTATTAATTGGACATTTACCGATAAAAGCACTGCAAGTTTCGCTATAAGCTAATAGCGAAAGATTTGTTAGGGCAAAAGCTCAAAATAAGAAGCTACAGTGCGAAAAAAAAATGTTAGCACATTCTTGTATCAATATTACTACAGTCGGGTTTGAATCTCCGCCTTCCAAACGAGTGCCGCGGCGGCTCTTTTTGGCTTTCAAATTGAATATCTATTTTAGGGGCTCATATCGTTACCATCGAAATAATCCTTCTAACAGCTCATTTATATGAATTAAAAATTGATTGTTGTTGTAAATAGATTTGTAAACAGATTGGAATTAGCTATACACTAAATATTACCGGAAACTTGCTAAAATACATAAGTGGAAATCACATAAAAATCGGTTTAGCCGTTATTGGGATTCGCGTGTACAAAAGCATAATAGGCAAACAACGATTGCATTATAGACAAAAGTCGCAACCGTTTTGCTGTAGCAGACAAACCGATTTGTACACGTTTTACTTATGTCACCGAGGTCAAAAAAAAAATAGGTTTTAGAATTTTCGTCTGGTTGTCTGTGCGTTTGTGCACACTAATCTAAACCATTTGAATGCGGTCAATCAACACTGATGTATTGTAGCAAGCTTCCCGTAACATTTACAGTGTTATTACAAAAAAAATACTAAACTATGTCTCAACACGTGTTTTGTCAAACAGCGTCTAATGACATTTGTATACAATTTCACAGTTTAAACCCTGCCTCAAATAATGTTTAACCTTCGCTATTACAAAATAATGTTTGTCCTTTGACTTACCAAAACATCGCTGGGCAACCTATAGGCAACCAAATGTTGCTATTTTAAAATTATAAAATAGCAAATAGTAACAATAAAATAGCAACATTACAAAACGTTCGTTCAACTTCATTTGGTTCAATCCGAAACGTTCCTTTCTATGCAAATTTGTTATTGTGCTAATAGAATATCCTACGCAGAAAATATTTTAAAATTATCTATATATAAATAAAACAGTGACGTGTGTGATTATAAATTAATTATTGCTCTAAATACACCGCCATAAGTATGTTTTGGAACCAAAACTTACGTATATAATGAGTACATTGTACACATAGAACATTGATCGGTTGAAAGAATGGAATATGTTTATCAAGACTTGTCAATCGTCATTACTCATTGTCAAATGAGTATAATATAAATAAAAATTATTTCAAGTAATATGGAAAAAAATGGACAATTGCAATATTAAAATAAAAATTCATGAACGTGAAGAAAATTGGGTTCAAGAATAAAAGGTAAAACAACCCGATATTTCATCATAATCATAACCACACCACTAAATACAAAGCAGTAGACTAACTTTGAGTCTTCGACAAGTATTGACATGTTATAAATATGAAAGTATTATTTAAACCGCGCCTAACTCTAACTGTTTAAACACGCTTTTGTAATAAACATTTTTTTAGACACATGTTCAATGTATGTTTATCTTTTTTGTAATAACACTGTTAGTGTTTGTCTCACTCGATTTACAAACAAAAAAGTTACGCGCTATACAGAATACCACACGTACGCAGTTGCGGGCTCAGCAGGTATTTAATACATAGAAATTTGAAAAGGAGTAAAATTAATACAAATTAAAAGTACGTAGGATACTTTAAAGAATTCAAAGTTCATTAAATTTTCAAGCCTAAAATATGTTCATTTTTTGAAATGCCATTATAAATCACGCCTTTATTTATTAAATTAAATCCTAATAATATTAATTTATGTAACAGTTTGTATTGTTTGTTCTTTAATAACGAAAACGGCTGAACAGATTTGAATGAAATATGGCACACAGATAGTTTATTACCTTGATTTACGCATGGGATATTGTTAATCCTGAAAAAATAAGTTATTTGTCTCTACCTTAAATCAACTCGTCGTGTCTTTAAGGTTGTCTTCCGTATGGGCTCTCTCGCGATATTATATAAGTCGGAGTCGACTCAGTAAATTGAGAAATTGGTGATATAAAATGTATGGGAAAAACAAAAGGCGACCCGACTGCTTCTCTATGATAATAAAGATGCGGACCGCCGCCGCCGAGTGGGGGCTTCGCTTCAGTCGAGGAGTCAAGGGTTGGAGTTGGAAGGAATTGATGACATGACTAGTGCTTTAGGCGGATAAATAATTCAAACGCCGCCCGCCGACTGAAATACATTGCGGGTCAATAAATGCCTTTTGTTTCCAATGTTCCGACGAGTTGAGTCTCTTTGATCAAGCAACAGACACGACCATTCTCTCTAATTACAAATTTACCTTGCCTAACTTTTAAATCTTAAGTCCACGTCATTAAGTCTTATGTAGTGAATGCACGAAAACTACTTATTAAACCAAAAACCACGTTTTAATCGGCCTTTACATCTTTATACGCCATGATTTCTTCGGCCATAAATTCCCTGGTTAAAAATAGCAACAATCCTATCGTGGGTGTTTAAACTTTAAATTTAAAACGAAAACATGTTTTATAGAAATAATGTGTAGATAACCTATATTACTCCTGTGAGTAACCTGTGTATATCTGTGTGTAACCTGCGTATGTCCTGTGTATATAGAGTAATTTGTAGCTGAATTTTTTTTAAAACTATGTATATAAAATCTTTTTTCCTAACTGACACAGCCAAAACTATTAAGTCTAGAAAACTGAAATTTGGAACATACATAGATTTATTTTATAACGTACTAGCGGCCCGCCCCCGGCTTCGCCCGTGGTGCAATTTTTATATATATGAACATTCCCCGTTTATCCCTCTTTTCATTAATGAAAACCGAATTAAAATCGGTCTACCCGTTCACGCATGATGCCATAACCAAGGGAAATGGGGATTCTTTTTTATATATAGAGATTATAGAATAAATTTACTATATTTTATACGTTTTTATTACGTATTTTATACGTACTGCTGGTTACCATCCTCGCCTTGTCGAAATCCCTCTAATTTTGTCCAACCGATTTAAAACATAAGTAATAAATGATATAATTTAATTGGTCACGATTTAGTTTAGCAGAAAGGTGTGTTCGTATTCACTACTAAGGGGCGCAGTTACAACAGGACTAACGCTAAAACAGAAAGTCAAATATAAAAAGCTATTGTAATAAACTTAATGTTTATATGTGTGAAGGAGAAAGACTCTCAATCTATATATTTGTTAAAGTGAGACAGATTTATTTTGATATATTCCAACAGGCAGCTAGTCTTTTATAATGCGCACTGATAAGGATTGGAACCACCTTCTGGGTGAGCTCGATCCAGCGTCTTTCCTACACGGCTAGATGCTGGCCAAGTACAAAACCCATCTATTTGAAAATTTTAACTCAGTGCGAAGCTGGAGGCGGGTATCCGGATTATGTAACTATGTAAATTATGTAACTAAACATAGTTACATAATTTTATAGTTACATAAAATAAAATTCAGCATAATATGGGTAAAAATATCTCTTTAATAACTTTTTAATACAACGATTATAACCGAACTGTCCTAAAAACGTACAGAATTAATTTGAAATTATGACAAGTCACAGCTAGCAACGGTTCTTTCTTAGTTTATTATTAATCCCGGCGTCGTCTGACGACGCAGCGTCGTCTGGCTCTTTTGCAAAATGGACACTGCACATATAAATGTGCATAACTTTATTAAATTTCAAGTATTTGATCGCGAAAACTTATTAACTCGACTGAGTGTACGCCCGCTCCTACAATTCGATTTGACTGCTTCGGTAATTTCAAACTGAATTTACCCTTTTAATCTAACAACTTCACTTTGCCCGTAACTCCGTATACCATGGCCGTACAATGTATTTACAGGACAATGGTTTTTGTTTTATTTTTGACAGCTAAAAAAATACACATAGAATACGTGCCCCAACTTAGATAAAATGAAACTTAATTAAAAGACATGGACTTTTCTTACTTTTGTGTCGGTATAATTCGATACATATAAATGGATGTTCATGAACCATCCTAAGAAATCCCTCTTTCCGTCGATGTAAACATTATTATTAATCCACTATTATTAGGGCACACTGCGTTTCGTAGTCATTTGGGCAGCCCGCCTGGCGGCAGTGACCACCCCCTTACAGAAGACCACCGTGAAATAACAGCATATACGTGCTGTTGTGTTTCGGTGAGTGAGTAAGGGATGCCAGAGCCCATTTCCTTATCCCCTCCTAATCCCTGATCCTTAATCCTACTGTAGTCGGCAGCGCACTTGCAGCACCTGTAGCGTTGCTTGTGTTATAGGCGACGGTAGCCACCTACCATCAAGTGGACCGTCAGCCTGTCTGTCGGCACGGTTTAAATAATACTTTTCATATTTAATACATGATAATACTTGTCGAAGCCTCAAAGTTAGTCTAAACTGCTTTGTCTCTAATTTTCGCAAGTTGTATTTAGTGGTGTGGTTATGGTTATGATGAAATATCGGGTTGTTTATTCTTGAACCCAATTTTCTTCACGTTCACGAATTTTTATTTTAATATTATACTCATTTGACAATGAGTAATGACGACTGACAAGTCTTGATAAACACATTCCATTCTTTCAACTGATCACTGTTCTATGTGTACAATGTACTCATTATATACATAAGTTTTGGTTCCAAAACATACTTATGGCGGTGTATTTAGAGCAATAATTAATTTATAATCACACACGGCACTGTTTTATTTATATATAGATAATTTTAAAATATTTTCTGCGTAGGATATTCTATTAGCACATAACAAATTTGCATAGAAAGGAACGTTTCGGATTGAACCAAATGAAGTTGAACGAACGTTTTGTAATGTTGCTATTTTATTGTTACTATTTGCTATTTTATAATTTTAAAATAGCAACATTTGGTTGCCTATAGGTTGCCTAGCGATGTTTTGGTTAGTCAAAGGACAAACACTATTTTGTAATAGCGAAGGTTAAACATTATTTGAGGCAGGGTTTAAACTGTGAAATTGTACACAAATGTCATTAGACGCTGTTTGACAAAACACGTGTTGAGACATAGTTTAGTATTTTTTTTTTTGTAATAACACTGTAAATGTTACGGGAAGCTTGCTACAATACATTTCTTGACCTGTGTACAAATTGTTTGTTTTTTTTTTAAGTATTTAATGTACACACACGGCTCGTTTACGATTTTATTATATGTGATAAAAATATGATGATATTTTTTCGATTATAGTTAGAAGTTGCGTTACTGTTTACGAAAATAACACATAGAACAATGAATAAAAATGTTAGAAAGGTATAACTCAACTAACTTGAGTAACTACCCCCTTAAAGACTACCGAGAAATAACAGCATGAGTAAGGGATGCTGAATCAATTGACCTATCCCTTCGTAGACCGTAATCCTTAATCCTACTATGGGGGGCAGCGCACTTGCTGCATCCGTGGCGTTTCTCCGTGTTATAGGCGACGGTAGCCACCTACCACCAAATTGACCTGTTAGTCTGTCTGTTGATCTAACATTAAAAAAGAAATGTTGGAAAGGTACACAACTCAACTACCATTGCGATAGATGTGTAAATATCTTCCCTTATTTACTCTAGCATGCAGTTGCAGACAAATCCGCTATGTAGAGCAAATCCTCTGTGTAACATGCTGAACTAATTCAGTAACCAGTAAACGATTGATGAGATTCGAACCGGCGACTCTACAAATGATAGCCGGCCTACCATTCCTTTGGACCAAGTGACCTTTCGGTAAATACAGCTAAAATTGCAGTTAGGTACATACATTGTCTATGTAAAGCGCTCTTCTATGAGGTCCCCTTCATCGTATTAAATTATTCTCAGGAATTATTCAGATAAACTATTATAGTTAGTTATATGATAGTACGCGTGGTATTCGGTATACTTAGCACCTACTTTTTTGTTTGTAAATCGATTGGAATGAAAAAAACACTAAATGTTACCGGAAGATTGCTACAATATATAAGTGGAAACAGTTTTCAAATTGGTTAAGCTGTTTTTGAGATAGTGTGCACCAACAACGCACAGACAGACAAAAAAAAATTTACGTTACGATTTTATTATAATGTATTAGCGTTCCGCCGCCCCAGGCTTCGCCCGGGATGCAATTTTTATATATATAAAGATTCCCCGTTTATCCCTCTTTCCATTAGTGAAAACCGAATTAAAATCTGTCTACCCGTTCACGCATGATGCCGTGACCAAGGGAAATGGATTCATTTTTATATATAGAAAGAGAGATGTTTTACGTACCAGTAATTGCAGGTCATATTGATCAAATGTTAATACAAACACGAGTAATCTCGTAGGATCCGAACTGGGTGGTATGAGGCGTTGTCTACAGACACTTATATATTTGCTAACACGAAGCAAAAAATGTAGCAACTTTCTATCGAACAAAAAAACTCCATGCAGAATCGATGAACGCAAAAAACGCCCATGGCGCGTATGTGAGTATCTTTTTCAACCCTGCGAAGGTTCGAGTGTTATTATCATTGGGGTAATAAGGGTCACTTCGACCTTGCTCAATGACTTCATTACTTTTTTCTTTTAAATCCCAACAGTAAAGCGAAAATATTAGAGTGCGTGCAATTTTGGCATGTTACATTTTTAGGGTTCCGTACGTCCGAATAAAAAACCTTATAGGATCACTCGTGTGTCCGTCTGTCCGACCATTCCCCCCCCCTTATCTCCGAAACTAATGAACCTAAAATTTTGAAAAAATACAAAAATTAGTTTTTTACTTATAGATTATAGGAAAACCTATAAGTCCATGATATTAAAATAACATGGTAAATCACTCAATATTGTGCGGATAGGTAACATCGTATGGAACCCTCTTCACGCGGGTTCAACTCGCACTTGTCCCGTTTTTTTAATAAAATAATATCATAAACAAGACCCTGAAGCAGGCCCTAGCCCATAGTTTAATGGTCTCTTAACTATGGGTCTCGTGAGAGGAGAGGTCAACGTCGCTCAACGAGCCTTGAAGAGCGAGGTAAGCGAAGTTGATCAAAGCTCACACAGCTGGATCTAGCTTGCCTTGACCGGTACCATTGAAAAATTATGGGTAGGCTTATTACCAGCAGTGGACGTTCTACGGCTGATACGATAAAGCAAGACAGTTGACTCGTCATCCATTTATCACAAATTGGTTCTACGAGTGTTTTAAAAATAAAATTAAACCAATAAACATTACAGCGTTATTAAGTGGTTCTAAACAGTCATAAAACTGAAATTAACAATAATTTTATATGTTAGCCCCGTCATTTGAGGGCAATTCAGAGACGGCTCTCGAACAAACTTTTCCAACTTTAAACTGTGCCGGCTTACTTAACTTGTTCAACTGCAAAGGAACCTGGCCTAAAAGTTGATGGGGGCGGGGAACTTAAATTGCTGTAGTTGATCTAAAAGAACCCCGAGGAGCTCTCAAGATTTTTTACGTGAGACTTTTTCTAGTGCTGAAATCTTCAGACGAACTTTGCGTACGCCTTCAACTAACACATTCTATCACCAAGTAGGCACACATGTCAGGTTTATTTTGAAATTATTTTATTTTTTAAAAACACCCATTTTACTCGCAGAATCTTTGAAATTATTTAGGACAGAATATATAAAATCAAATATATAACAGAATATATATTGCTTTTACGTGTACCTGTGACGTACTTTTATATTCCTTACTTTACATTTTGAAGGTCCTCACACAGTGGTATGAACAAAAAGTAGGGACCCGTTTCCATATTACTGTCTTACTTGCATTCGCACGGACACGTTTTTCGCTCTGGCAGACTGTTGGTGATGGAATTTCGTTTTGGCATTGTCTATTATTAATTGTTTATTTATTTTATTTATTCTGTTAAAATTTGAAGACCTATGACCGATGACAAAAATTGATTTTTTTTTTTAATAAATAAAATTTATAGCGTTCTGTCAACAATTAGGAGAGATGTAAATGCTCTGGCAAAAATTCCATGAAGACAAAGTACTGTCGAAAGTAATTTCCTAAAATTAACTAAAATAAATCTTATTTCTTATCCTCCTTAAAATTTTAGGGCAGTCTACCCCGGCCACACTGGGCTGCCAGAAGTGGCCTTTCATTTTCAGTAGGTATAGAGGATTTACTGTAGAAAGTTTTGTGACTTTTGAAATGACCACCTGAAATTGGTCACTGGCTTTTCCTCTACGAGCTCGTTGGTTAGGGTGCTCGCCTTAACGCTTTGTTCTAGGGTTTCCGGGTTCGATTCCCAGCAGGGTCAACTTTGAAAAATTGACTTTTCAAATTTGGCTCTGGTCTGGGTCTGGAGAGTAGTGGCATGGCACACTGCGTTTCGCAGTCATTTGGGCAGCCGGTCTGGCGGCAGTAACCACACCCTTACAGAAGACCACCGTGGAATAAAAGCAAGAGTGCTGTTGTGTTTCGGTGAGTGAGTAAGGGATGCCAGAGCCCGATCTTAATATAAAAAATAAAAATGAAAAGTTCTTGAGTAAAACCAAATAAGGTTTTTCCAGATCTGATGTAGGGGATCGGACAGTAATCAGATTAAAATCTAAAATGTACTTAGAAAGAAAATATATAATTTTTTACGATTATTTATCGAATAATAATTTAATATAATTCATTTAAATATTTTTAAATGAAGAAATAAAATTTTATTATTTACAATATTTTTAATCTATACTGAAACACCAATCACAGTGTGTGACGTCATTTGTGGGCAATCATTGTCTTATGCCAATGCAGCTGTTTTGTTATGATATGACCACAAATGACGTTACGCGCTCTCAGATGAACTATATCGTGGCGTTTCGGCGGCATTTTCAAACAAACAATATTAAAACATGATTTTGAGTACCTAAAAGGCTATAAATAAATAAAATAGTATTTTTTATTGGAATAAATATCCATGAAGATTAATTTAAAACACTTTCTGAAAATTTGTCCGATCCCATATTCCACCGTAACATTTGGTAAGTTGTTTAATACAATACAATCAATAATAAACTTGAAGGAAATGTTATAACAGAAAACCTTTACAGCTCTGCGTTACAACACGCGAAGTGATCATTATTCAAACAATAAACTAGTATACATATATACTAACTGAAACTTACTAATGTTTGAAGCTGAAAGAAAAAATAAATGTCACTTATCACCTTTGACAATTACAGGAATATAATTATTTTAAAATTGAATACGGGTATATACATTTTGAGTTTATCAATTTCATTATGTCCTCTGGGCGCTGTACGAGCGTGGGAACTCAATAATATAGGTATTTGGGAGAATTTGTTGTCTCAACTTACTATAATGCGAATAACCGAAGACAGAATGCGACGCAACACGTTCGCGCCACTTATTCAACTAGCGAAAATAATAAAACATACGCCAGCGATTCCAATAATTTAGAAAAACCTTTATTGATGGTAGCTATATTGACATCCCAATTTCAAATTTACATTATAGGTAGGATGTTTGCATGGAAAAACATTTTTGGATTTTAGTCAGTAATTACAAGAATTCAGATCGCGAAAATGTCACAAATTCTGCACATTTTAGCAATTACAAATTATACTAGATATTGTTATGTGCGGGGTGAGTCAAAATGCCCTTACACGGCCCTTACTCAAAATGCCGTGTAAGGGCGAAACGAACGATTTATTTTCACAAACCAAGATGAGTTCTAAAATCACTAGACTTGTCCAATGAAACCGTTAAACTTGCCAAAAGTCGTCAATGATTCCCTTAATGTGTCACTTGGTAACTTCGCAAAAGCTCCGAAGAGTCGCCTTCGAATCGCTTGTCATGGCACAAACTGACTCATCTAGCCCGCCGGCTCTCTTTTTAATTATACTTTGCACCAAACGCCTCGACGTATTTCGGGTTTTCCAGAAAATCTAAAGAACATCGTAAACAAGCCATTGAAATTCGGGAATGCTGTTTCTGTTGAAATGTAAACTCTATGTTGTAAACCTAAGGACCAATAGACGGGAAGGTGCGAAGCTACCATCGAAAGGGTGGGACGTTTGAGATTTTCTGTCGGCGCGAACGTTTTTTCCAGAATGTTTCATAGTTAGTCGTAACAATATATTTAAATTAATTTCAGTTTTTCATATTATGTCTTCATATTATGTCCCAGAAAAGTCATGTTTTTTTATGTATTACTACTATAATGAGTAATCATGGAATTACGTATTAAGGAATAAGTAAGCTGTTCGAGTTGGAACGTGTCCTCTTAAGAGTCAAAAAGCAAGACACATTTTCTCTTTCTGCTACGTCGTCGCACAGGCAAGAAGGACCATCAAGCGAAGTCAAATTCGAATTTGTTGTTTGATATTTGGTGGAAAGCTATTTGACAAGAACAAAGTACCTACAAAAAATATTTAGTTTAAATTTGACGACAAATGAATAAGTAGCGAAAAGTAGCGTGCCTATCGATTTTCTATCGTCTACACTATGGAGAGTGTGCATCTATGTTGTACGATTTAATCCAACCGGAACCGTTCCACTTGCGGACCACTAGACGTGGGCAGGGGTTTCATCCCTTCGTGGTCGATGTACCTCGATCACGAACAAAGCGTTTCAGTTCCACCTTCCTTGTTCGAACTGCTAAGGAGTGGAACTCATTGCCTGCGTCTGTGTTCCCACAGAACTACAACCTCGGGGTCTTCAAAACTAGGGTAAATGGGCGTTTACTGGGTGAGCGTGGTCCACCTTCGGCCACATCTGCACCTCACATCAGGTGAGATAGTGGTCAAGCGCTACCTCGATTTCATAAAAAAAAAAAAAAAAAAAAAAAAAAAAGTTTTAGTTTCACACGCTACTAAACTTCAATGTTGAATAACAAGTAGAAACAAACGTGAAACGCCTCCAACCAAGCTAACAAAAGAAAGGTCCAAATGAGGCGTGGGCGTGGGCGAGGTCCCCAACAATAAATTATGAAGATATGTTTATGACCCGACAGTTTCGCATATAAAAAAACTGTTGGGCCACAAATGATGGGACCGAAAGGAATTTTACACTTGAAATTCACCTGAAACTGAAATATATAACTACATATTGATAATTTTGAAAATACACACATTAAAAACAAACATGATAACCGTAGGCCTCACGGGAGTTAATTGCTCGCGAGTAGTCTTACCTAATAACTAATTAAATTTTAGTTATTAGACTACTCGCAATTACTATCACCACTGACAGTGCGAATGCGTCTGCTGTTATAATTTTCTTGGTGCTAAAAGCAAGTTTCAAATCACATACCAAAACTTCAAAGAAGAGTATGCCGCTGGTAATATTTAAAGAGTCCCCCGTCTCCTTTGTGCAAACCTCTAACAACTAAGCGTCTAGTCACTAGTCTATACTATCTTAGGCTAAGCTACAGAGATTTTTTTTCATGTAAAAAAGTATTAGCAGACAACCAGCTACGCCATTGTTTGGAGAATATTATAGTTTCATGTGATACAGTGAGATGTTTTTCACTCGAATGTTTTATAACTTTCGTTTTTTTTCTTTTTTTTTTCTTATAAAATCAAAATTATCAGGGTAATCGTGATGGTGTCACGTTTTCATTCCAAAGTTCAGTTTTTTCAAAAACTCATAAGTAACTCGGTTATTTTTTGAGTTCTAGCGTGCAAAAAGCAGACACTGTCCGATACACTTTTGACACAAAATGCTTACTCCAAATCTCTGTAGCTTGGCCTATCTATCTACGTACTGTCAATGTATGTAATAATTTTATATATAAGAGAGAGAGAGAGAGAGAGAGAGAGAGAGAGAGAGAGAGAGAGAGAGAGAAAGGATATTTTTTTATATATAAAGGTATATCTCCAGAAAACTCCATTGGAAAAATTATTTCATTATTTGGAATGTAAATTATTGTACATATTTATGTTTGTATCCAGACAAATCCGGGGTTCGTCGTACTAGTTAATGAATAAGACAAAAAGAATGGTTATTTTAAAGATTTTTAATGGATTTTTGAGCAGGAAAGATGGCTGTCGAACTTATAGTGCAAGAGATGAATGATATGTAATCCCGTCCGAAAGCTGAAGAGGCAAGAGATAATTTTAAGAAGAGTCCGAGAGTGGCACACGGTGTTCTCTGACATAAACTGGGCAATCCGTCTGGCGGCAGAACAGAACAGAACCTTTACAGAGAGCTTAGAGAGGGGACTCCTCTCTATCATCTACCATTATTATTTGCCTCTTTTACTCTGTCGTTGCACAGGTTTGTAGGCAGCATACCCTACCTATACCTACAATAGACAGTATGCCTGTCCGTCGGACATGCTAGTAAAAAATTAACTCATATCCTGAATAGTCATAAAAGTAGCCAATTCCATTGACCTTTTTATGATTTCACTTTTAATTAATACAGACTTTGATTCTCTCCTGTGCCCTATGGAATTGGAAGGGCTTTAAAGACGGAGCTTAAAAATTCTCATTTAATTAATTTAGACTACAGTGAATCAGTTCAAAGGATAGAGTACAAAAAAATTATAAGCTTTAGTTTTGATTTATACACAAAAAAATAAAATAAAAAAAATTATGAAATAAATTCTCAAAGTATACATTAGACAGGTCTTTTGAAGTCTTTTACAAGATGATGTCTTTTGAAAGTATACAAGGCCTGTGGCTCTAGCATGAGTTTACGATACTACACTCGCTAGCGAGAGCGTAAAACATTTATATGGAAAATTGATAATTTGACATTGACAGTTTACGATTTTCCATACAAAAGTTTTACGTTCTCGCTAGCGAGTGTAGTATTGGTGTAGTATCGTAAACTCATACTAGAGCCTCTGTACTGGATGCATAGTGTTAATACATTATAGGTAAAATTTCAAATAGCAAAATACATTCACAGAATGTATACAAATTTGTACGTACTGGCTACTACGTAGTTCTACTAGATACGTTCTACGTAGTACTAGATGTTCCAGATGTACAAGGCCTACCAGTAGTCTATTTCTTGTTTTGGACCCTGTAATTCTTCTTGTCACTGCACAAGGCACAAGTTTTTTTTTTATGTTAAGATCGGCAGACAGGCTGACGGTCCACTTGATGGTAGGTGGCTACCGTCGCCTATAACACAAACAACGCCAAAGCTGCTGCAAGTGCGCTGCCGACTACAGTAGGTTTAATCAGGCACATAGACGCAAAATTGCCTGTCTCTGTGTATTCTATAAAATTTACTTCGGAGAGTGCAGTGCGCTCGGGAGCTGCATGAGATCATACTGCCTTCCCGTTTCTTCTATCGGAAATGCAGACGTACGGCTGGTTACCATTCTCACCTTGTCGAAATCCCTCTAATTAAGGCCAAATGCTTTAAAACATCTTTTATAATGCGCTGCGCTAAAGATTTTCAATCCTTTAATCCAATCCAGGTTCATACAACCGAAATCTTTTCAAGGTTCAGTGAATAGGCATCTTCTGGATGAGCTCGCTCCATCGTCGGCCTCATCTTTCTTACATGGATAGATATTGGCCAAAGGCAAACCCATTTTAAATAAGTTGGCTGAATGTGTACTTTATAGGACAGTTTTCGTTCTTTTTTGCAATAAATAACTGCTATACGAGAAAGAACAAAGGCGAGTGTCGGATGATGATGCAATAATTTAGAAGAGTTAAATTTCTTCTGTAAGAAAGAGTATAAAATATCTATACTTAATTTTATAAAGCTGAAGAGTTTGTTTGAACGCGCTAATCTCAGGAACTACTGGTTCGAATTCAAAAATTCTTTTTGTTTCGAATAGTCCATTTATCGAGGAAGGCTATAGGCTATATAACATCACGCTACAATAAATAGGATTATATATAAGCAGTGTCCAGCGCCGCGCCGCCGCCGCCGTATGGGCCGCAGCGAAGCGTGGCCGACTTCAGCTAGTATGCAATAAGTACGTAATAACAATTACCTATACTTTTTAAAATCGATGTCCTAGGTATTATAAGAGATTATACATCAGCAGTTCCAACATCGTTCACGCATTGTAATATACATATGCGTGTGTGAAAAAAAAACTCATCTATTGCTAAAATCCGAGGGTATTACGTGAGATTAACTGAGGGTATCTTAACTACCAATCTTGAAAGTCTTAATTTTCTTGAGGTCCAGTATTTGCAGTGTATGTACATACGTACCTACACAATTTATTTTTTCATGTTTTGCAAATATATCCAAGAACACAATGTACATAGTTATAAGTTCAGATCTCCATTACCAAACAAAACATCTGAATATTACACTAGGAATGAATTATTACATGACATACGTTCCTATTATGAATCACATAATAAATTTGCAACGTCTGTTACAAAATAAATAGCAATGCTTATAGGATTGTCAGACGCACGTGGTGAACTCGGGCAGGCATTCATGTTTATAATGCGATTTGTGTATAAAACGTTATGGTTTTTGATATAAAAAAAAAACAATTCATAGGTATTTGCCTTAAATTAATAGACAACTACGGTGTCCTTCATTCATTCATTCATTGCTGGACAATGGCCATTCATTCATTCATTCCTTTTGAAAAATTAGGCTTTATCTATGTCAATACCCACATATAATAAAATCGTAAACGAGCCGTGTCTGTACATTAAATATAAAAAAAAATTTACACGTTGTACTTGTTATCGAGGTCATAAAATAGGTAGTTTTTCAGATTTTTTTGTCTATTTGTGCGTTTGTGCACGCTAATCTCAAAAACGGCTTAACTGATCTGAATAGGGTTTTCACTGATGTATTGTAGCAAGCTTCCCGTAATATTTCGCGTTTGTTTCATTCCAATCGGATTACAAACAAAAAAAGTTATAAAAATTTAAAGATTTTTTCGATGAAAATTCAATAAAATCACTCTTCAGTTGAATTGGCTGAAAGTTGATGATTGTAAGTTTATATAGAGTTAAAAATGGACAGTTTCGGTGATTTTGGACTACCAATGAAAGTTCACCTCAGATTTATATAATAATCAATCACTTGAAATAGGGTTCAACTTAGGCTGGGCATATCTATCTTAGATATATAATATAATGTTATAATCTTCAATATATCTCAGATATATAAAAATGAATCCCCATTTCCCTTGGTCACGGCATCACGCGTGAACGGGTAGACCGATTTTAATTCGGTTTTCACTAATGGAAAGAGGAATAAACGGGGAATGTTCTTATATATGAAAATTGCACGCCGGGCGAAGCCGGGGGCGGAACGCTAGTTTAATATATAATGAAATAATTGTTTCGTCTATGCGTTTGTGCACGCTAATCTCAGAAACGGCTTAACCGATTTGAATGCGGTTTTCACTGATGTATTTTAGCAAGCTTCCCGTAACATCTAGTGTTGTTTCATTCCAATCGGTTTACAAACAAAAAAGTTACTCGCTACACCGAACACTACGCGTACGAAGTTGCCAGCTCAGCTAGTTAACAATAAATTTCAACAACTTCAACACACTTTAGGGAGCGACAATTTGAAATACAAAAGGTCTTTATTGAGCAATTTCAGGAAAGAATCACTCTATTCGGTTCTATTTTTATGAAATTTTAATCTTTTCAACCAACCAATTTACTAGCGATAAGAGTACGTAAATCAAGCGGACACAACAATGAATTGACAGTCCTATTCAGAGGTAGCAATAATAGATGAAAGGTGGTACGAGGGCCCAACAAACACTACAATAGCACTACCACAAAACTACGGGGGTGTTGGTTTAAATATTGCCGAATTCAATGGTCATCCATCCCCGTTTTTCTAGTAGAGCAGTATTGAATAAATATTGAATACTAATGACCCCGACCCGGCTTTGCACGCGTGCAAATTCCATACCTACACAAACTTTTCTCGTTTATCGCTTTTTCCTTTATTGAAAACCCTATCAAAATTCATTGGGTGATAAATTAGAGGACAAACAGACAGAGGCTGAAAGCGACTTGATATTGAATTTTACTAACGACCTGCCCCAGGTTTCGCACGGATGCAAACCTTCCTCGTTTATTGCTTTTTTCTTTAGTGAAAACCGCATCAAAGACAGTATACATAGACAGAAAGTCGCGGAGAGCGACTTCAATTTACAATTTGCAAATTATATACAAAAACCTTTCTTGTTTATCGCTCTCTCCGTTAGTGAAAACTGTATCAAAATCAGAATGGTTTAGAAGTTATCGGAGAGACACTACAATACATCAGTGAAAAACGCACAGACAAACAGACATAAGTACGACAAAAATTCTAAACATTTTTTTTTAAATCTTGGTATTAGTACAACGTGCACAAATTGGTTTTTTTTCTGTCGATAGTACGATATAAGAACATACGACTGATACCAAGCTTTTGAAGTGTCTTGAATATGACCGACTGCTCCATACCCACTCTGCGTAAGGCGATCACTACACCCCATTCTATATTGTAATTTGATAATTAATAAACACGACAAAAAAAATGTGAAATGGAGAGAAATCAAAAGAAGTTTTTGACATAATAAGCGCTTTCCAAATTCAAAATGAATAAGAGTTTTTATGTAACAGTACCTATTATAGTTAGTATGTGTATAGATTAGACACAGATGAAATTTAATAATTGTCTTATGTTATTAATATTGTAAGACATTCAGGGAATATTTTAAGGACAAAAGCTTTTAAGCCGGTCGGAATCCCGTGGCAGGACAGGTACCCGAAACATGTACGTACACGGCGCACAAAAATGAATAGGTAGGTTGTATAGAAAAACACAACGGTCCCCCGAGGACGGTTGGGAAAACGCGGACAATTCAAAGTAAAACTGTACAAAGGTGCAAATTATTCTTTTTGTTTCGGGGGAAATTACGAAATGATGCGCGTTTTACAGTCACAGTCGGAGAGAAAGGGTTTAAATAAATGGAAATTTCTCAAACAATGTAGAGCGTTGTATAACCACAAGATGGCCGCCGGACACGTGTAATAATAATAAAATCGTTGTTGTGGCAACCAGTGTCTTAACAACGTTACATTTTGTACATGGGGTTGGGCGCATTAATTATGTGACAATTTTTTGTAACTTGAATTTTCGAGTTGAAAGAGAAATTTTCACTTGACCACTTTCATTTTCTTCTCTATTTAAACTTTTAAGTCCTTCAAAGACATCGTTTAAAGAGGTAAAGGTGAAAAAATAATTAAACCCTTAATTATTTTTTAATCATCAACCAAAAAGATTAAAAATATATAGAATATATATATACCCTCTGTATTGGGAAATTTTTCCTACAAAAATACTGATCCTGATCGCCGTAAGCTAAATATTTAGCCTTCTAAAGTTGGCGATTTTGTACCACGTGGTTCTAAATGTCACATTACGGATTCTCGAGTCTTGCCCGATCTATACAGTTGAAAATATTTGCAATCAACTTTTGAAAGTGTTGAATATCTTAAATTTGTTTTATTTAAAATGCTTATTTTATCTTATAAAATCTTAAAAAAATCCCAAAATAATGTTTTCTTAATTTTTTTGTGTAAGTAAGTAAAAAAAAATACCAAATTATTGTGTAAGTAAAAAAAAAAATTCTTTATAATCAAAGCTTAGTCCCCAAGCGACATAGAATAACATAACATGTATCTAAAGGCTATAATATTGTAGAGAATTTTTTATTATTATGTATCGAAACTAATAAAATTGTTTGTCCTGGTTGACTATCAATGCACTGCCAAAACTACTTAGTCTAGATTAGGCAAATATTTGGAACATAGCTATATTTTACGACTAGCTGATCCGGCAACTTTCTACTTGTGGTATTGGGAATAGCGCGTAACATTTTTGTTTGTAAACCGATTGGAATGAAACAAACATTAAATGTTACGGGAAGTTTGCTACAATACATCACTGAAAACCGCATTCAAATAGGTTAAGCCGTTTCTGAGATTAGCGTGCACAAACGCACAGACAAACATACATACGGACAAAAATTCTAAAAACTACTTTTTTGATCTTGGTAACATTAGTACGTGTACAATTTATTATTATTATTTTTTAATGTACAGACGCGGCTCGTTTATGATTTTATTATATACTAGCTGACCCAGCAGACGTTGTCCTGCCAGAACCCGAAAATAATTCGGTAAACTGATTGTGGCGCAGCCTATCGGGTCCAATTTTAATTTCAAACCATATGTTAAAGTGAAGACCTATTCTCATACCTAATCGATGTCACTTTGTGAAATAACGTTGCCATGTACAATGTAATAGTGGGGCGTTCAGTTTTCGTTCAATCACAGGAATTAATGATGATATGAATGAGTAAATCGTTAATCTTATCTTACTATACAAATAAAAAGAAATTATTTCTATTTTACTGTATTCTATTTCATTCGAAGTTTTCTTTATCGTACTTATGTAAGAAGTTGCAAGTGGTACACAGAGGGTAAACTATTAATAATTCATCGAACTAACCTATAAATAGACACTACTGTTGTATAATAAACATTTAATTTGCAATAACAAATATTGATGTCAATAATTGAGATAAAAACTATCCTATCTTTTAAGTGGACCAAATAACAGACGCTTACGAAGTTTGATCAAAGTCGGTTCAGTAGTTTCAGAGTTTATCGCGAACATACATCCTGACACGAGATTTTTATGTATATAAAGATATGTATATAGATGTAAAGCGTCCGCTAAGAGAGGAAATTTTCAACTCCTTGCGAAGCCGCCTGCCGCTCTATTTGTATGTTTTAAACCTAGTTTTAGTCAACAAACTAACTAAAAACACATTCCCGGCGTCTGTGCCTCATTAATGGCCACCAGCAGTCATTACCACTGGGGGGAGCGGGGGCTGTTAGTTTCAAACTCATCAATATTCCTTACTCAACATTTCTCCTAACACTGATTACTGACAGTCTTTCTCAAATATACAGTCCTTCCTTGCGTACCTATCTACTGTTACAACTACACTATTTTTGAATTTTAGAACTATTCATACTAAGATCTATTAATGCATAAAAAAGTGGGGTCTATAAGTTAAAAAAAAAAAACACATCTATCCATACTTACTAATATTATAAATTTGAAAGTAACTTTGTCTGTCTGTCTGTTACCTTTTCACGCCTAAACCGCTGATCATCACGAAATTTTGCATTTGTCAGAAAAAAGTACTGTTCACGAGGGATCATCTAACGCCTGGCAAAGTTATAACTGCAATAAAGATTGCTCGTATATTTAGTCGGGCGTTATTTTTTTACTTTTCAACGCGGTCGAAGCCGCGGTCACCAGCTAGTACCAATTCAAATAATAAATCTTTAGTTCGGCAGACAGGCTGACGGTCCACTTGGTGGTAGGTGACTACCGCCGCCTATAAAACAAGCAAAGCCAAAGCTGCTGCAAGTGCGCTGCCGCCTACAGTAGGATTAAGGATAAGGGATTAGGAGTGGATAGGGAAATGGGCTCTGGCATCCCTTACTCACTCACCGAAACACAACAGCACACGTGCTGTTATTTCAAGGTGGTCTTCTGTAAGGGGGTGGTTACTGCCGCCAGACGGGCTGCCCAAATGACTGCGAAAACGCAGTCTGTTTTTACGCTTTCTTGCCTTAACTGCTCAACCGATCATCATGAAATTTTGCATACACGTCGCCAGGGATAGAGAAAAAGACATAGGACACCTTTCATCCAGAAACAAAGAAGATAACTGTTCGCAAAGGATCATCTAAAAATCAAAATCAAAAATTTAACGCCTAGCAAAAATATAAGATCTATAAAGATTGTATAAATCTTTTAAAACCTAGGAAAAAGGGGCACGGACGAAGTCGCGAGCAAAACCTAGTATGTTAATAAAAACTAGGGTCATAGGTATAGACGTTCTGATACATAGTTAAAATTAAAAGAGCAAATTCATTTAGTTTTAAAAAACAGCTTACATTTTTAATATTCCCTCACATTTCTGTTCGAGTTTCTAAGTAAATTTTTTTTTTCAGTCATAATAAGTTTAATGTTATATTAATAGAAGATACAATCCTTGAGAATGATTGAAAAGTTCCGTGGGCGGCGTTTGTACTAGATGGTTCGATTATCTATTGATTCGAAGAATAGACTGAGAACAGTTAGGACTTATTATTACAAAGGAGTTGCTAACTCCTTTGTACTAAACTTTGTAAATAACAATTAAGTACACGACAAAGAGAATACAGATTGTATTTTTACGATTTAACTTCTACATCCCAACAAAAACGAACACGAGGTTTATGAAATTGGAAAAATTCCACGCAGCACAGGAAGGAGACACGATTATTCTATCTCTATGCGTGGACTTAGCTTCCTAATGATGATGGTTTGTCCTCCTTCCACGAGATAAGGTGGGGTCGACGACACCTGCAACAGACCTTCCGTTTCACATTAAAATTGAAAGAGAATCGCTTGAGAAAGCCGGTAAGTAGATGGAAAAAAGTTTTCGTTTAATTCTATAATAAACTAGTATAATAAATTCAATTTTCATATAAGATTAGAGTAATTATCCACTTTTGAATAAATATTAAAGAAAAAATATTTTGAACAAATTTACAGAAGACCACCGTGAAATAACAGCACGTGTGCTGTTGTGTTTCGGTGAGTGAGTAAGGGATGCCAGAGCCCAATTCCCTATCCACTCCTAATCCCTTATCTTTAATCCTACTGCAGTCGGCAGCGCACTTGGAGCAGCTTTGGCGTTGCATGTGTTATAGGCGACGGTAGCCACCTACCATCAAGTGGACCGTCAGCCTGTCTGCCGACCTTAACATTAAAAAAAAAATTGGACTAATTAGTAATTCAAAAGTGGGTAATTAGTAATTACCCACTTTTGAATAAATATGAGCAATATCAGAAATCCAAAATTTTCATAATCCAACGGCATGTGGTGGTCGTCCCATAGCGGGATAACATCGAGTGGAGGATGTAAATGAGCCTAATGAAATTAAAATGTTAATCACAGAGGTCGATGGCGCTCGAGTTAATCACACACTGATGAGCTCTTTGCATAAAACAACGCGGATTGCAGAGGGGAGCTCGGAATTGCGCTCCGAAAAGTTCTTCGCTAATTTTTCCACGCTTTCCCGACGAGATCCACTGAATAACCGACTCTAGCGTTAAAACTTTACGACTGATTTTCTAGATTTTTTTTTCTCCCAACTAGTCCCGCTTAAGGCGGCACCTCCTGTAATATGTGTGACATTAAGTGCGATACACTCGAGGACAAGTTAATACACAGCTGGGAAGTTAGCCGAGAAATGCACTTTACCTTTAGTGGAAATTGAGTTTAGATATTGGAGTGGTAGACCGTGTTGATGCTTTTAGTTTTGCTTTTTCAACTGTTTTAATTGATTGCATCTATACTTCGAGTGGATTCATAATACGGAAACTAATAAATTGCACAATAGGCGGATCCTAGTAGAAGTAATTTTCAATTACAAATTTAGTTTTAAACCGAAGACTTCCCTAATATTCACGCCTTAACCACACAAACGATCATCGTAAAATTTTGCTTACACGTTGTCAGGAATACATTATACGAAAAAGGACATAGAGTACCTTTCATCCAGAAAAAAAGTACTGTCACGGAGGGATCATCTAAAAATAAACGTTCAACGCCTGACAAAAATATAAATGAGCAATTAGCTTAAATAAATGTCTTATCACCTAAGAAAAAGGAGCGCGGGCCAAGCTAGTTCTTTATACAGAAGAAAGAAATACAAAAAAATTGAGTCCACGTTGAAAATATTAAACTTGGCTGTTTATTTATTTTTAGATTGTAACGAGTAGTCTGTGTGGAATGAGGTGGTTACTCCTCGCCTCGCCCGTCAGCGGCGCGGGCGCGCGTTGACTTTACTCTATGCATTCAAGTCTATGAGTCTATGCATTCAAGTCAGTCGGGTTTTTCGCAGCGAGTCGAAATAAGTGTTTGTATTGAGTCCCGTACAAGCGATAGAGAGAACAAAGGAACGCGCAATAAGACATGCATTACAAATGGCCGCCCAACGTGTAGGCCTCGAATGAATATTAACATTTGTGTATGTTGTGTTATTTATACGGGCAGTGAAATTGGAAAGAAGTTTCGTAGAAGCAGTATATTTCGAAATCGAATATTTTTCCTCTCGTTCGAGTAAACAGTGAACGGAAAAACGCAAATATGCCGCGACGAAGGGCACGCGGTGATAAGAGTGATGTTGAAAATTCGTCTGGAAGTGACGAGGGATCTGTTAAATCGGTGGTGGTGCAGCCAGCTCCAATCCTCATGTCGGAGGCCCAGTTTTCGTCTCTCCTGGGCACTTTTTCGAAAGTGCAAGAAGATACAAGCCAACGTTTTTTGGAAGCGTTGCGGTTATCAAGTTTGACAGCGCCTAGCTTAGCGTCCGCTAACGCAGCGGGGACGTCGCAGGCTCAACCTCAAACGCAGCCGGTGTCCCAAAAGGCGGGAAATATGGCAAAATGCGCTGCGCGTTTTGACGGCTTGTCACAACAACCGGAAGTGGTAGAAGCGTTTATAGATGCGATCGAAATATACAAAGAGTGTGGGGGAGTCACCGACGAGATGGCTCTTAGGGGCCTACCAATGCTACTTCACGGCGAGGCAGCTGTGTGGTGGCGGGGTATCCGCGCCGAGGTGACTACGTGGCCTGATGCGGTAAAGCGCCTTCGTTCCATGTACGGGATACCACGCCCAGCGTACAAATTGTTTCGGGATATATTCGCCGAGGAACAAGGTATGGAACGTGCCGATATATTTATCACAAAGATACGTGCACTGATGGCCAGATTACCTTACAATTTATTAGAGGAAGTGAGGGTAGATATTATTTATGGCCTTTTACACGTAAGAATAAAGAAGCGTCTGCCGCGAGACGCAATACAGGACGTCGAGACGTTAATATGCCGGACGAGGGCTATAGAGGAAGCCCTAGCCGAGTGCTTCGATGGAAGTGGACCTTCATCGGCTCAGTCGAAGGAACGTGCTGCTGAGTCTACAGCTACGTGTTCGAGGGGGATGTCGTCGCGTCCCATTGGCACTGACGGGGTGCTGTCCCTGTCAGGGCTATCACCACAACGTAGTGAAGTCAGTTCAAGTGTAATTAAAAGTGAAAAGCATAGTGAATGCGGTCCGTCTAGTGTAAAGAAAAGTGAAAAGCCATTTAGCACATACCGCAAGTCGTGGGGTCACATGCGTGGCTCAAGTTTTAAAATGTCAAAGAGGCAATCTGCCAGTGCCACGGTTTGCTATGGTTGTGGTAAGCAAGGACATATTAAAGCGACCTGCCCTCAGCTTAGAGACTATAGTAATAGTACTAATGATAATGTTAAGATAGAAAATGTATTTTCATCTCTCAATATTAATAATAATCAGTCGAACCTTCAGCAAGGTCGACCAATGTTGCAAGTGTGTATAGAGGGTTATACAGGTACCGCCTTATTGGACACAGCTGCTCGACGTAGTATTGCAAGTAGTTCATTGTATCCTTTATTAAAACATAAGGGATTGTCCTTTCGTTCGGAAACTATGTCGGTTAAGCTCGCGGATGGTACCATGAGACTTACTAAGGTGTTACTAACGGTAACCAACGTTCAACTTGCTGAGTTATCTATACCGGTTGAGTTTATTGTATTGCCTGATTCTGTCAACAATGAAACATTGTTAGGTGTAGACTTTATTTTAAAGGCAAGGATGGTTATTGATTTTTCTAGTTTGACTTGGCATACAGCGGACCGGCCCCAACTTTCGCACCCCCTCTTGTGGGAATCCCTACATGAACAACGCTCTGTGGGATGTGCTTCTGTCGCTGTGTTGCGAGAAGATGAGGGTGTTATGTTGTCAGAGTCGGAGAGGTCTTGTTTGGAGGATCTATTGGGTGAGTTCTCAGATATTTTTAATATGGTCGGAGAGCCGACTCCTTTTGCTGAGCATCACATTGATACTGGCGACCATCCGCCTATCGCTGTGCCCCCATATCGTGTCACACCTGCGAAGAAGGATATTATACGCACTGAGTTGAATAGGATGTTATCGGAGGATATTATAGAGGAGTGCGAATCTGCATGGGCTGCGCCTTGTGTCTTGGTACCGAAGCCTAATGGTACTTATAGGTTTTGTGTAGATTATCGTCGACTTAATGCAGTTACCAAAACTGATGCCTATCCTATGCCACGTATTGATGAGTTTCTACAGTCCACTAGGAGGGGTTGTGTGATGAGTTCTTTGGATCTTCGGAGTGGGTACTGGCAGGTAAAAACTGCTGATCGTGACAAAACTGCATTTGTCACCCCTTTTGGCACATATCGCTTCAAACGGATGCCGTTTGGCCTCAAAAACGCACCAGCGACATTCCAGCGTCTAATAGATAGGTTTAGATCAGGTTCAACACTTGCCAATAAGACTATTCTAGGTTATTTGGATGATATTTTGGTTGTTTCTGACAATTTCCACTGTCACATTTCAGATCTACGTGCTGTATTTGAGCGTCTTCGCAGTTTCAGACTACGGGCAAATAGGGAAAAGTGTTTCTTCGCTCGTGAGCGGCTCAAGTACCTCGGGCACGTGATTTCGCGGGACGGTATCTCGCCAGACGAGAATAAGGTACGTGCGGTTGTTGATATGAAGGAACCGGGAAACCTTCAACAACTTCGTACTTTTCTCCAGACCTGTTCTTGGTTTCGGAAGTTCATACCTGAGTTTGCAAGGGTGGCTGAACCTCTTACGCGTCTTACTAAAAAGTCTCAACGTTGGATATGGAGTGAGGACCAATCTTCTGCTTTTGTAAAGCTTAAAGGACTGTTGGCTTCACCACCCATTCTGGTTCAACCGGATTTTTCCAAACCATTTATACTTAGGACAGACGCTAGTCATTTTGCTTTGGGTGCAGCTTTACTGCAGGGCGATACACCCCAGGATGAGCACCCCATTGAGTATGCCAGCCGTCTTCTTCTACCAGCCGAGCGTAACTACTCAACCACAGAGAGGGAGGCCTTGGCTGTGGTATGGGCAGTTGAGAGGTATCGAGGATATATAGATGGTCACCAGGTAGTGGTTAGGAGTGATCATCAACCTTTGAAGTGGCTGTTTTCTATAAAAACACCAAGTGGTAGACTCGCTCGGTGGGCTCTAAAATTGCAGTCGTTTGATTTGCAGATAGAATATACTCCCGGTAAGGTTAATGTAGTGGCCGATACACTTAGTCGTCCGGTCACAGATGCCGTTACCTCTTTGGACTGCGTAGTGTCCCCTGTACTGGTTGATGTGCCTCGTTGGGATGCTACGTCCACTCGGAGCGCCCAGTTGGCTGATCCAGAGGTAGCTAAGATTCTTAATGATTTAGAAAGTAATGATGAACTGTCGGTGCATAGGTGGACGGAGAGAGGATATCTCCTAAGTCAGGGTGTTTTGTATAGATTTAACGAGGACACTGATTCCGAGGAACCTCAGATAGTCATACCTGAGAGTTTGAGAGAGAGGGTTATGTACGAGTGTCATGATGCTCCAACTGCCGCTCATGGTGGTGTCCAGCGTACTGTACATCGTATATCTCAGCAGTTCTATTTCCCTGGTATGAGGCGTTATGTTACAGATTACTTGAAAACTTGTACTGAATGCCAGCGGTATAAAGCGTCCAACACGAAGCCTCCTGGTTTGCTTCAAACTCCAGTCCCTGCTCAGCGTTTCGAGGTCATTGCAGTGGACCTCTTTGGGCCCTTGCCTAAAGGACCCCAGGGCGAGAGGTGGGTCCTGATCGTGGAGGACACTGCTAGTAAGTGGGTTGAACTTTTTGCGCTTGTAGAGGCTACAGCTGAAGCCTGCGCTACGACTCTAGTAGATGAAGTTTTTATGAGGTATGGACTCCCACGACGTATGATTTCTGATAATGGTGTTCAGTTTGTGGCCGATGTGATGCAGAAGGCTATGTTTGTCCTAGGCGTACAGCAGCATTTGGTCCCCCTTTACCACCCAGAGGCGAATCCAGTGGAGAGGAAGAATAGGGATCTTAAGACTCAGCTCTCCATTTTAGTCGAAGGAAATCATAAACAGTGGCCTGAGGCGCTACCCTATGCCCGATTTGCCCTGAACAGCTCGTTTACAGTTTCAACTGGACATACCCCAGCTTTTATAACGTTTGGTCGAGAGCTTCGTTCCCCTTTGTCTGTACAAACTGACATACGCGCTGTTATAGAATCTGAAAACTATGTTCCACAGATTACACCTTATCTTATTAAGCTTGTCGAATCTCTTTCCACAGCTAAGGAGAACATTGAACGAAACCAGGATCTGCGAAAGGTACGAGCGGATGGTGGCCGTCGCAACGCTGACTCCTTTAAGAGGGGTGATCTGGTTTTGATGAAAACTCACGTGTTAAGTAATGCAAAGAAGGGCGTT
This sequence comes from Bembecia ichneumoniformis, assembly GCA_910589475.2. Taxonomy (NCBI): domain Eukaryota; kingdom Metazoa; phylum Arthropoda; class Insecta; order Lepidoptera; family Sesiidae; genus Bembecia; species Bembecia ichneumoniformis. The sequence goes on along the minus strand of OU342544.1, from coordinate 2,217,119 downwards.
ACTTCAAAGTTTGTCCCGAAGCGGGACGGGCCGTATGTCGTCTCTAAGAAGGTGAGTCCGACTACTTATCTTCTTTCCTCTCCGGAGTCCGGAGAGCTTGTAGGAAAGTATCATGTGTCTGCTCTGAGGAGGTATCACAGTAGGGATGGCGTTTGTCCGGAGCCGGTCGCTCCGAAGCGTCGTAGAGGTCGTCCCCGGAAGACCTCTTATTAATCAGCGTGTGTTTACCGGTTTTCAGCTCGAGCCGTCGCGGGCGTTCGATCCCAGTCGTTCATCACCGCTCGTGGTCAGTTCGAGTCGTCGCGGGATGCTGGTGGGCATCGCCGCCAATTCAGCCAATTCGGAAAGGGGCGCAGAATAGCGCCACCCATCGTTGCTGTGTTGTCGCTTCGAGTAGCCGTAGATTATTTGTTCATCAGTATCGTTATGTAGTATTCTTGCAGTAGTGTAAGATTTGCTAGCTTAATCAGTAGAGCATGAGACTCTTAATCTCAGGGGTAGTGGGTTCGAATCCCACGTTGATCTCGTGGTACCGCGTTCGCCATAAGGTTTGACCAGTAGGAACGGTTTCCCTCTTGGTCAAAAGGGGGGGAATGTAACGAGTAGTCTGTGTGGAATGAGGTGGTTACTCCTCGCCTCGCCCGTCAGCGGCGCGGGCGCGCGTTGACTTTACTCTATGCATTCAAGTCTATGAGTCTATGCATTCAAGTCAGTCGGGTTTTTCGCAGCGAGTCGAAATAAGTGTTTGTATTGAGTCCCGTACAAGCGATAGAGAGAACAAAGGAACGCGCAATAAGACATGCATTACAAGATTCATAATAAACTTGAAAGTTTTAACAAAATAATTCATAGATAAATCACTTATTCTCATATTGCTATAATATAACTATTTAAAATTCTTTAACAAGAAGCTGCTGAATGAGATCGCTTCGAATGTAGGTCAATGAATTTATTTTTAATTCGGCATAAATATAAATGGTAACGAAATTAAAACTTATTGGATTGTTGATTTTTATTTGTTCTCGGTATCGGGTACCTACCTCGCAGTAGTGACGTACGCGTGTTGACCTACTTGCACTACCTCTGTGGCTTCACGGCGCGATCGCATTTTACATACTTATACCACCTTATACCGTATTGTTGCTTTAACCATACGTCAAAAACATGCAGCAAGAAGAAAAAAAATCACGTTTATTAATTACTTGTGACGATAAACTTGCTGATTTTGATAAGGATTCATAATTGTTTGATAAGATGGCCAATAAACATCACCTAACGATTTTAATTATTTTTTAATACAAAAAAGTAGTTTTTGTGACTTAAATACAAAAGTAGACTGCTAAATATGCTGTCGCTGACTTTTTGTAGGCATCATCAAGCTCTACATCTTTTCTATAAAAATCAATCATGTATCTCTCACAGTTAAAGCAGCGTTCGAATGAAACCTTTTAGTTTGCAAATTCGATTACCACCGAAATGGCTATTCAATTTACGGAATAATATATAGCCTATGTCCATCTTGAAATTCTATTCTAACTATTGCTGAAAGAATCTCTTAAATCGGACGTGTAGTTTCGAAAATTAACCCCTACATACAAATAAACAATTAACGTGGACAGACTCTTTGTAGGTACAAGGCACAAGTCCGATCTTGCACGGAGTATTGCCGTCACCTTTGGGATGGCTCAGCAAAATACCAACTTACCGCACTCGATGCGGTGGATCGAAGTGTTAGGAGGCTCATTGGCGACGGTACGCTAATAAGAACTAAGCTGCCGAGCTTGGCACGTAGACGCAAAATTGCCTATCTGTGTGTATTCTATAAGACCTCATCTTTCCTACACGGATAGAGAGCAAACCCGTCTCTAATTAAAAAAAAAACAAACATACACATATTATAATATTAGTTTAGTATAGATTTTAAAAACTATCCATTCGGCCGTGGGTTGATACCGTCGCCTATTAACACAAGCTATGTCATGGGTGCTGCAAGTGAGCTTCTGAACTCTGTACCCTAGAGCTAGTCAAATACACTAATTCCTGCCGAAACGAACGCAAATGCGTTTAGCAATAGAGCGGCCGACAGTGTACTAATCCCGTACACAACAACAACACCCCGAAGCTGTAGGCGACCGTATCTTACGGGAAGCGAGGAAGATAGGAGAGAAGCAATCTAGTTTACGGGAGTATTTTTATTTGAAAATGCACCAACATCCTGAACTCGCACGAGATACAGTTAACGATATTACTGTTCAAGTTCATTTGCAATTTCAACTGCGACAAATATCCGAGCTTTTTAATGTTCTCTGGGAACATTAAGCGAAGTCGTTTGCGATATCGTTGCCACAATTTTGTTTATGCTTTATGCTTTAAAAAAAAAATCAACCAAATACATTGTCAATGAGGCAGGCATCGATATTATAATTGTGTGCCTTATGCTTTAGAAGAAATAAAATTAAAATATTGCATGCATTCAACACTCGGTAACACAATTCGAGTTGACCAAAATGATGTCACGTCACCAAATATGGCATAGCCGCCATCTTTGCTCCAAGGCTGTGATTCACAGAACGACCTATTGTCAGACTTTTAGGGTCAATTTTTTTTATTTCTGGCGTCTGGTCGCCATTTTCGTATAAATTATGAGCACGGTTGAAGCACGACAATTATTTTTTACCTGAAACTTGTTAAGAATTTTTCTCTTTCTCTTCATAAGAAACTTTTCTCTTCATAACAATTTTTCTCTTCATAAGAAACTTTTTCGGACTTTAAGCAAATTGCCGAATTGGTCCAGTCATTGTCGAGTTTTGAGCTTAATAGCGACAAATTTAGCGATTAATTTATATTTACAGATTACCGAGCTTTTATTGGTTTTATAATTTTATAATCTATAATCTATAGGGAGAGAGACATAATTATTAATCTATAGGGAGAGAATTCAACTCCAAGCACATTTTAGCTTCAAAGCTTTGTAGCTTCTGTAAAAAAAAATGTAGTCATGTCCCGAAATTGTGATGCATATGAGAGCACCAAAAAGGTATTATATGAATAAATTGTTCGCTTTTATGTATATTCCAAGTGCTCTTCGACTAGTGGCGACATATTTTAATGTATTCGATTCTCAGACTCCATCCTTACAACACCTCGACATCATAAGCTTTATCTGTTATTTTTAAATAACATTTTAAATCTTTTATAATAAATAAATAACAGTTTCAAAAAAAGTTCTTTTGCCTACGACCATTACCTAATTTATTAATTTTACAATTTTTGATAAACGACTTGAAAATACAATTCATCTTCGTGTTTTTAAAGCAACAAAGAGCGATAGAAAGGGGGACAAGGAACAGTTAAAAACTCATTAAAACTGTCTATAAATACATTGTACTGTGCGAACAACGCATCTTTTGGATATAGGTGAAGGTGGTGGGATCGTATATGAGTTTGCTGTTCAAGGTGACAATAAAATTGCGATCTATTACGTTCCTGTGTTCCAATATTATGGTGTAACCGCTTGTATGATAATCGATTTAGATTATGTCACGAATCGCGGGGAGTGGCTCGGATAACTACTTAATATTAAAATACCCAGGTATGTCAAAGTAGCAAACGAAATTCCTTCTTGTTATAAATAAAGTATGGATATAACCAGAATTCTGATACGATAAACCAATGCTCATATAGAAAAACATTTAAAAAAGCATTGTTCAATTTTAAATTTAAGAAATTATGAAAGTTAAAATAATAATAATGTGGGATCGATGTGTCAACAAAGGAATGGTAAAAGAAAATTAATCAGTCAGAAATTCAATGTTCGAGATTTGGAGTTTCAAGATGTCAAGATTTGCACACCGAATATTTATCGGTTGGTCATGAAGGAACAAGAAAACTAAATGTCCTCTCTGGTATCGGTTAACCATGGTCATCGCAAATAAATTTTTATTAATTATTATTATTCATTTTAATTGACTTTCGATTTTTATTATTCAGCTTGTAGCAAATATTAGATCTCGATTGTGCCAATCTATTTAATATAGAGGTAATAAATAGATATAAATTAAAAAAAATACTAAACGTATTGCTATATGTGCGTTGCTATTTTATTTTATTTTATTTTATTTTATTTTATTTTATTGAGACACCAACAGCACATCAAAACTCACTAGTCACATTCATAAATTATGTAGACACGTTTACATTTGTGTACCAATTACTGGTATCTACAGCTATATTACGTCATGTTGTCCCTGTTAAAAATTTGGAAAAAAAATGTCATAATTAATAATAGTTATGTTATTTCTACTTAGAACACATATGTATACATATAAGAAGCAAAATTCGTTCCAAAATCGATTCAGTGAAATAATAAAATTATATAAGTCAAGCAATTTAATCCCCCATCACTTGAGTAAAATGTCATCGATAACGCAATCAGTCAATACTTTTGAATTTTGAAAGTTTCCTTTTAAAACAATTCAAACTGTCATGAAATATATCCAATTCCATGTCAGTCTGGAGAGAGTGGAAATTGGAAATCATACGGTTGACCGGGGAGAACCTGCCCAAGTTTGTACGCACCATGTCACATGAAAATACCTTCGTGATAGGACATCTAGGCACAGCACGGGGCACAGCCACAGATAAGAGACCTAAGACGTCAGGAGACGAGATAATTCCATTGGCTATTTTATGCAAGGTCACTGCATCCGCAATCTCGCGACGTTTCTCTAAGGACTGAAGTTTAAAATGTAGTAATCTTGATTCGTAATTCAGAGATGGGGAACATTGATTATCTCTATGAGCCAAGTACCTTGTAAAACTGCGTTGAATACGCTCCAACCTCGCTATATGTGACCGATACGTAGGGTTCCAGATTGGAGAAGCGTATTCTAAAACACTCCTAACCAATGTTTTATATAGATATATCACCGTGTTCACGTTCATAAATTCTCGGCTGTTTCGTTTGATGAAGCCCGATAGTTGTGAAGCTTTTTTAGCTACAGTGTCTATATGTGGGATGAATGTAAGCTTGGCATCCAAAATTACCCCTAGGTCGCGCACCGTATGGACTTCTTTAAGGGGAGTGTTACTGATGTAATACATTGATGGAATTTTATTTATTTTTCTAGTAAACTTGATATGACTACATTTATCAGCATTGAGTTCCATCCCATTCCTTGCACACCAAAGGAGAACTGAATCCAAATCTTCTTGGATTAGTTTGGAGTCATCGTGAGTCTTTACAACCCTAAAAAATTTGCAGTCGTCAGCGAACAATGCACAGCGGGTATGGCGCAGACAATCTGTAAGGTCGTTCACAAATACCAGAAAGAGCACCGGGCCCAAATGGGAGCCTTGCGGCACACCGGACGTAGCAATATATGATTCCGAAGCAAAGCCATACGCTGTAACCCTTTGTGTCCTGTTTTGTAGGTATGACCGGAACCATACCAGAAGACTACCGTGCACACCGCAATTTTGAAGTTTCTGAATAAGACAATTATGATTTACCTTATCAAAGGCGCTGGAGAAGTCGGTATAGATTGAGTCCACCTGACCCCCCTGGTCAACATATTTTGTTATATAAGAAGTGTAGCCTATAAGATTCGACGTGGTGGATCTTCCATTACAAAAACCATGCTGCCCGGTTGCAATAAGAGTTCCACAGTAAGAAATAAACACCGGATACACAACACGCTCAAAAACCTTTGAGAACACGTTTAATATTGAAATTGGTCGGTAGTTTTGGACATTGCTTTTATCACCTTTTTTATAAATTGGTATTATGTTGGCGACTTTCCACGAGTCTGGGAAAACTGAAGACTGCAACGACCTGTTGAAAATGATAGATAGGGGCAAAGCAAGTGACTTACCAGTCATTTTCACAAAATACGGTGCTATACCATCCGGCCCAGGACCCTTGTGCGCATCTAATGAACGCAAAATTTTGTATATAATTCTTTCATCCGCTTCAATTGAGCCGAGAGAAAGCTGCGGAAAGAAATCCACGCTAGCTATTGTCCCATCAGAAGGAACACTTTCATAAACAGATGAAAATCTTTCGGCAAACAAATTGCAAATATCATCGCCAGAGGAGGCAGTTTTGTCTTCTAATTTCATAACACTAGGCAAGTCCGTGGAGTCCTTACGCTGTTGATTTATGTATGACCAGAACTTGCGCGGATTCCCCGGCAATTCGGATTCAACGGATGCTATGTAGTTTGCATGACATGATCTTATAAGCGCAAAACTATGCGCTATGCGCAGCTATGCGCAAAACTCGAGAATAGTTGGACCAATTCGACAAATTTTTTGTTTCAAACATTCATTGAAGTGTAATGAAGGTTTTTATGAAGAGAAAATTGGAAAAAATGCCCAAAAAAAAAAAACGTAAAAACCTCGTTTTTCTTTTTGTCAGCCAAACCTCCTAGCTGACAACACAAACGTGTCAATTAAATATTGACGTCAAATATATTTTACTTTACCCCCCCTAGGTGGGCCATGACCTTGTCGTGGTGGGGGGGCTTACCCTTGGCAATCCAGCGGGTCGCTGGGTCGGTGCTTGTTACCCGCATCGGCCTTTGCTCGTCCCGCCGGATTGGTTTAGGGGACAAAGAAGGCCCACACGACGTGGGCTCCGAGCGGGCTCCGTTCAACGGAGCTCGTGGCGGAGCGCAACAGACATGAAATCAAATTACTTGACATTGGCGGACAATGGCCATTTTTAAAAATGAGCCGAATCGCCATTATTTATAAAAAGAAGAAGAAGAATATTTTACTTTAACACCTTTTTTAATTATTAATCAATATCAATAAAAACACAACGTTTTTCAACGCCCAAGAAAAAGGAGCGCCTACGAAATTGTGGCCACAGGCCAGTTTTTATAAAAATATTTTTACATTTGTGTTTTCATGGTCAGGTAAGTTTATTTTTTTCGCGTTAATCTTCTGCGTTTGAAACAACACCAATAAAATTTGGCTACAAAGTTATTTCTTGCTACAACTACAGATAGCTTATGAGTTTCTGATGGTATCACCTGCCTACATTCGTCAAGTGTAATCAAACGTTCATCAAGGCATGTTTCATTTAATTTCGGCATGAGTCTAAAGTAATTTATTTTTTTCTTTATGTCCACTTGATGGTAGGTGGCTACCGTCGCCTATAAATAACACAAGCAAACGCCACAGGTGCCGCGAGTGCACTGCGAACCATAGTAGGATTAAGGATAAGGGATAAGGAAGGGATAGGATAATGTTCAAGTAGCAGATGCCTACAAGATCAAAATGCTTACAAGACGCCATTAATATGGCGTCTTGTAAGCATTAATTGAAATTAATAACAAGACGCCATTAATTGAATTTAATATATTAGATTTATCCCCCTTATTTCTGTATACCTACCACTCGTATACCGAGCTTGCCCAGTATACCAATTTTGCTCGGATTTATTCAAAACTTATTCCCCTTAAAGCAAAATGTAACACTCGGAAGACCTAGGTTTAATCTAGAACGTGTTTCAGACTTTTTTATTACCCGTGGTGCAGTACACCCCTCCCCCGTCCCGCCCGGTGTAATATCCTGGTGTTATTTAACGTGTTGCCCGTTTTATTACTCGAGATTCCAACGTGACTCTGTTGCTAAGATAAGAATTTAATTTGCACGGGAAACAATTTTCGTTATGAATGGATAAAATAGGGTTTTAATGTTTGTTACTCTTTCACGTAAAAACTACTGAACCGATTTGGATGAAATTTGGCACACAGATAGTTTATTATTAATACAGGATACTTTTTATCCTGGAAAACTATTAGGTTACCGAGGGATCGTCTAAAAACATAAAAAAATCGGCGCCACCGTCGTCACAGCGATATAGATGCCAGGCGTTATATGATATTTCAACACAGAGAAGTCGCGGTCACCAGCTAGTACTAAAATAGATCGATTAGGTTTTAAAGACATAGCCACAAATATTGATGAGCATGCAGGGCGGGTCAGTGGGTCAAGTCTAAAGGCGGCTTTTCACTATGGGATGTGATGTAATATAATATATATTATATCTTGAGATTATTATTTTATCGCTCGTCATACATTTTGTATGAGACCGTTCACGCTGTGCTATAATATATATTACATCCCAAAATATAAACATTTTTTTGACCGACTGAGGGATATTCAGAGGTCATTTGAAGGTGTATATTTTACCTCAGGTCCCCGGACACCGCGCCTCCCCCTGCCTCGCCCTCAGTTTGAATGTTAACGTGTTCGTGTGCAGACGTGTCAACTGATCACATATTTTGAGTTTTTGTTTTTATGTTAACCAATAGATATTTGAAGTACGTAATCCTTACCTACGCATTAAAAACTTACTACTCATAAGCCGAATTTCACCATAATCTTCTCTTAGTCAAATATGATTCGATATCCAAAATTGACGTTCGATTATTTATCGATTCGATATCCAAATATTCGATATTCAAAATATTTCTTATTAATAATGATGCATGTAAATCGAATACAGCATCGTCGTCGTCTGATGAACTATCTTAGGAATCAAGTAAAACAATCTCCATATTATTATCCATTTCAGAATTCAACCGTTTCGATAAAGAACGTGATGACACAGTGGTTACCGAAGCTGAACTGTTCGAAAATATATATCTTACAGTGTGAAATCGCGGGATGTAATATACGGCTCAAGATGTAATATATAATTATATTACATCCCATAGTCAAAAGCCGCCTTAAAATTATACAGTAGTAACTGACCAATATCTACATCTCCTTCAATCGCCATACATGTAGAGAACTTCTTTGAGAAGGTTTTATATCATTACTAAATAAATGTCAGCGTGTTTATTATGTTTTCATAGCTAAACCATTAACTTTTGTATATTTAGAAATTACTTTAGTTATTTATTAAAGTCAAGCAGACTATATTATTAAAGTATGTAATAATATAGTATGTTAATAATAAGTATGTATATTCCAGCTCCAGAAAGTATGTTTCTGTTCTAGTTTAGCCTTATGGTCATGTGGTGTGTAAATGGACACAAGTGTGTACTCGACTCGTGCAATCATTTGGTAGATGTCCATTCCCATAGAAAATATACGCCCAAACTCATCCCCGCACCAAAGATTACCTTCATCGATATTTGCCTCTTCAATTATTTAAAAAAAAGTTTCAATGAAATGACACAAAATCAATTCGTGTCACACTGTGATACTTTTTGGTATTGGCATTGTCTTTTGACCGTGACTTATGCTAAGCGCCCACAGGTCGGTATCGTACGCATCGCATCAATCGCATTATTTTTTCATACTGTGTCCACTGATCGACAGCGATCGATGCCAGTTCCATTCGGATTTTTTGTACGTACGTGTGTTTGTGAGAATGGAGGAGGAAAGCGAAGAAGATCAATTTTGGCATTCCGTGATTCCGTATGACGTCATCGGCACGCATCGCAAAAGTTGCCTCTCGGAGCATTTGTGTCATTAGCGATGTGCGATCCATACAATGACGTTCAGTCGATTGTATGACTTTCTATACAAAGAATACTAAGTGTGCGGGTACGAAACTTGCGACGGCCGGAGCGACGGCGGGGCGGGGCGGCGCGAAGAGATAGCGGTGTCTTGCGTGTGTACGAAATTACTGTGATAAAAATGCAACACTATGTACCCGCGCGAGCGGCGAAACCAAACTAGTTTGTTCCCGTCGCTCCGCGCCGCCCGCCGCCCGTGCATCGCTCGATCGCGCCGCTCCGCCGTCGCCCGTTTCGTACACAGCGCTTAATGTTTTTAGCATTTGATTACATCGCCGTCGCGCCGCCCCGCTGCCGCTCCGGCCGTCGCAAGTTTCGTACCCGCACACTAAGGTCTATGCGATGCGTCCGATGCACTTAGCTAAGCGACCTGTGGACACGCTTAGCTTAATCGGCATCTTATTTTTAAGACAATGTTCAATGTTTATAGCTCATTTATTTTTCTAAGGTTTTCTTTTACTTATATTATTTTTAGGTGATCCCTCAGGAACAGTGCTTTTCTGGATGAAAGGTTACTCTATGTACTTTTCTGTACTCCTGACAACGTGTAGGAATGGAAAATTTCATGGTTAACAGATGAGTAATTAACACACAAACAAACTCACTTTCGTCCGTGTTGAAAAATAAAAAATAGATTCAGCTGAAGCGGCGACATCTATCGGATTTGGGTAGAACTGCTTGTTGATACACCAGGGGGCCTAGCCAAGATACACAAGATGCAAACGCTTCCTTTGCGTACTTCCGAAACGAAAGAAATAAAGCCCGGTGATTGGTTGTTGTGACAGTTGTAACTTCAACAACCAATCACCGGGCTTCATTTCTTTCGTTTCGTAAGTACGCAAAGGAAGCGTTTGCATTTTGTGCATCTTGGCTAGGCCCCCTGTGCATAGTATGCTGCAATTTTCAAACCTTCGGGAACCTAACGATAAAACCTTAACAAATTTTACACCTATAGATTCCTCAGGAATCACTCTGTTGATAGATGAAAATCGCATGAAAAACCGTTGTGTAATTTTTGAGATTATCGCGAACATACTGACGCGGCGGAGGACTTTGTTTTATAATGTGTAAGGATTAGTTAGGAATAAATTGATTAATTTCAGCACGGCTTACGAGGTATATTCTGCCAATCTATGCCTTGTTGTAAAATTTTATGTGGAATTAAATTTTAATTTACACGTGGAAGCCCAAGGTAGAGGCAGGTTACAATAAAGCTAATTTAATGAAAAAAGGAAGTAAGATTACCAGTTGACCACAGCGGATGTGAAATGAATCTCGAACGAATCAAAGGTAACATAATTATTTTGTTCAAATCGATGAACGACGATATCAGTATGAAAAACAATAATAATTACTTACTAGAAACTTGAGTAACGCGGCCATGAATGCTACATCTTTTACAGTTCTCTCTTGGGATCGCGGAGAAAGTTTATGGCGCAATATCATTATTAAAATACTCTGTACCCCTCTCACATCTTGAGTTGAGGATGGAGACATCTCCCCATCCTCAACTCATTTTCGTGGAAGTGGGGCATCAAGCAAAACTCACATCCATTTTGGACAATTCATTCACCAACGCAAATATAGACAAAGAAAATTTCAAGAATAACAAATAACAAAAAATCTTATTCAAATAACAATAATTTAAATGGACAAACCGATAGTGTAAATTTTGTCCGAAAATGATTTTCAAGGCCTAACTGCAATAAGCAATGTGGTGTGCAGATCAAAAATTAACTCAGGTGTTATCCTTATCCGGTGCTTTTTTCTATCGATATAATCAAAAGTCCAGGGGAAAATCCCAAATGCAATGGAACCAAGGGTAATTAAAATTACTCATTGACCCTCAGTAACCCACCGGAACCACGGGCAACGAGGGCTGCTGGGCGCCTGTCTTTCGCACTCGAGGGCAATCCGTCCGGCGGCACTAACCACCCCTTTAGAGAAGACTACCGTGAAATGATAGCATGTCTGCTGTTGTACATCGATGAGTGAGTAAGGAAATCCCTTATCCTCATTCCTACTTTTAACTAGCCATTTAACCTCATGTGGACCGTCAGCTCACGACCTTTAATCATAATTTTCATTTTATATTTTATTTGCTTGAGTTGTCTTCTTTCTTTAATGTAATAATGAGTGAAGTCTTAAAGAAATAAAGGTTCTTCTTATTTAATCTAAACGTAGAAACATCTCGAAGTCAATCTAAACAGTAAGAAGTGTTAAAGAGACTGACTTCGAGATCCTACATTTAACTTTTAATTGGTATACTTACAAAACTCTATATTTTCCCACAATGGAGAGTATTATGTAACCACTATAAACGGTCGTATCGACAATGACGTCATTATAACATAATTATCTGTCAACTGTTTGGAATACACTCGGCCGGCTCGCCTCGTCTATGGTAAACAATGCGTAATAAGGTTGTGCATAATGAAAATACTCTGTACAATTCTGCTCTCACAAACTATATGTTTTTCAAGAATTACTGAGTTGATAAAAAATGAGTTACATTGGCAATAATGTTCTATACAGTATTTACTTCTTTGACTAGTAATAGATGGGACAAGCATAAGTGTAGGTATCTCTACAAGTGATCATTTCATTCTCGATGGTCTACTGCAATTGAAATTAAGTGAATTGTCAGCGATGGTTATAAATGACCAAGATGGTAACTACCGCCAGAAGTTGCTAACGCCTTAAATAAAATCTTTTTTTTGGTTCCCCAGTAAACAACGTCTCTACTTACCTATGTACAATTAATGCAATTATTGCAAATCTATTTAGAGTTTTTTGAAGTCAAACTTATTTTGGCGCGATGATAGTAAAATTTCAAGGTCGTATAATGACGCTTCTTTTAACGTTCCTGCATAACATCTGTCGCACCTACTCTGAGGTGTGTTCCAGCTAGAATTGACAGATGGAAAGACTGAATTATCTGGGCAAAATTTCAAAAAGTCGGGATCATGGGATTATCGTCATATCAGAACTTTATTTTTATTAAATAATGACAAAAAAACTTAACTTTTTTGCCACATTAAGAGCATCATACATTATATAGGTTACTTATAACTAATATACATACACTTATTTTTTAAGTGGTCACTTGTACCTACTTGACATTAGAGTTCACCGAATTCACCAATTTTAACCCTTGAATAGTACCTACTCTGATAAGATTTAAAATAACAGTTTACGTCAAAATTCAATCCTATTATGAACTCGACTTTTATTAAATTAATTAATGGCAATGCGACCTCTCTCTTTTGTGTACAGGTTGTAGGAAGTGATTTAGAAACTACGCGGGCATTTTTAATTTATGTTTTGTTAAATTTTTTACTAGAAGCTGTTTGTCGGGACATTTTGTATTTTGTCCGGAGTCTGAACATCAAATAAAATGTCGGGACAATCCAGATCCAGCTAATTATGCTCCGCCTGCCGGAACGGGTATGATAAAATGACAGTAGAGCAAAATTAGTCTAGGCCGAAGGAGTGCTGGAACACACTCTTGTACACGCGCATGGTTTCTATGCATTTTATTTAGCTGGAACCTGTGACCTTCAAATGGTGAAGTCATCAGAACGATTCCGCGATTATATTAATGATGTAACATGTAATTGAAAAAACAATGTAGTTGTGTTTGCAGTTCAAAAACGATCCAATTAAAATACGTTTAAATTATGACCGAGCTGACAGAACAAGGAGTTACCGCTCCGCTGGGAAATTATCCGCTACGAGACACTCGCTAAGAATGGACAAAAGCAATTTATGTATAGTCACAGCATACCTACATTTTTTTTAATGTTATGTTAAGGTCGGCGGACAGGCAGACGGTCCACTTGATGGTAGGTGGCTACCGTCGCCTATAACACAAGTAACCACAAAGCTGCTGCAAGTGCGCTGCCGACTGCAGTAGGATTAAGGATAAGGGATTAGGAGGGGGATAGGAAAATGGGATTACATGGCGCACAAAAACTTTCCAATAACCTCATAGACGTCCTCTCGGGTTCTTTAAGTATATAAATGTATATCGTACAAACGCAAAAAGAAAAGCATAAATACCTTTGATCAAAGCGAGATGCGGTTGAAGAAAATGAGATTTTTATGAAAGCCCAACACGATATGTAATTTATGCGCGGCTCTAGGAGGCTTCAGCGACGCCTCCAGAACCTCGAATCTAGAGGCTTTAATGTCGGGATTTAAAGATTTGTTACACCTTGTTACAGACCTATTTTACTTTACTCGGTCTATTTTTAAATCCTAGCAAAAAAAATTAAGAGAATTCGCATTATATTTTTTTTACAGAGCAATTAATGTCTTTTACAAAATTATACACCTATATGATCTTCATTATACACCTATTTGATAAGAAACATGTTGAAACTAAAAGAGGAAATTTAATCAATGATACCAGGAGCCTAAAAGTCATGGCTATGGAAGTAAGCTACAGGAAAGCAAACTATGAAATAATGAATTTTTAACCATAAACATACCCTTTGAAAATCTTTTGAGCGACTTCTAATACCAAAAACACAAACTGACACATGAAATAACAGCATGTGTGCTGTTGTGTTTCGATGAGTGAGTAAGGGATGCCAGAGCCCATTTCCCTATCCCCTCCCAATCCCTTATCCTTAATCCTACGTAGTCGGCAGCGCATTTGCAGCATCTGTGGCTTCCTTGTGTTATAGGCGACGGAAGACACCTAAAAAAACCTAACAACTTTCATCATCCCTAAAATCTAGTAACAATGAAATAATTAAAAAAAAAATAGTATTTGGAAATGTTGGAAGCATTACAAGAATCCTACAAAATTCCTGTTTATTTCCGTATATTTTATATTTTATTATTAACTTTTTATTTGCACTATAAACATATAGAAAAGAATAAGTAAAAACAAGTGCGCACAATATTGAGTAATTTACCATGTTATTTTAATATCATGGACTTCTTATAGGTTTTCCTGTGATCTATAAGTAAAAAACTAATTTCTGTATTTTTTCAAAATTTTAGGTTCAGTAGTTTCGGAGACGGGCGTGTGTCTACGTCTGTCCGACCCCCCGGACAGACAGACACACGAGTGATCGATCCTATAAGGGTTCCGTTAAGCAATAGTACAAAAGGTGGCCTTATCGCTTTATAGCCATTTCTTCCAGGCAACCTTAGGGTAAGGAAAGTTATATGAAGAATTAAACCATGTGGGTGGTAAAAGTGGTCATCATTAACTTACATTCTAATAAATAAATACTAGTACATACCTCCATTGAATTTACACAAATATAAAAAAGATATATTAATAAATATAATATATTAGAAGATAAACCTACATATAAAAATTAAACAAATAAAGTAGTCTTCATTTTGAAAGGTGAACTGAAGGTGAACATCGGAGCGCAGTGGCTCGACCTATCGACGTCAAGGGTCGCCCATCGAAACCGAAACTCTATACTTTACAGTGATCGAACTACGCACCGTGCCTTTTAATGCTCAAAACGAAGACGATGCATTTTGTCACATGCATTTTAAAATAGTGTCAACTGAGGTATATCTGGGCGCTGAGAAGTCGGACCTTGTAGTGAGTACAGTTTTCTTAGGCATTACTTTGGATCGCAAACTACAGCGTTCTCTGTTACAAAGATACGGCACCGTAAAGCTGATAGACTTAGCTACTTTCATAGTATCATGTCCTATTCAGGGTATTCTGCCGATATACAAACAATATTTTGTACTAAAGCGTATAATGTTTGTAGCGGAAGAGAGTTCCTTTAATATAAGCCTCTAATTAAATTAATTAACTAGGCTTTCTTTGAAAAATAAATTAGCATTATGATGGCGTACATTCAGCCAATATATATGAAAATTCAATGTATTTATTTGTTAAAAATGAACCATCATTTATTTATTGGTTTGTGTCAAGAAATAGTTATTCTGGTGTGAAATCGATACATATTTTTGAGAAAAACTCAAACTAAAAGAGAAAACTAAGGAAAACTGTTGTGTTTCGGTGAGTGAGTAAGGGATGACAGAGCCCATTTCCCTATCACCTCCTAATCCCTTATCCTTACTCCTACTGTAGTCGGCAGCGCACTTGCAGCAGCTTGCGGCGTTTCTTGTGTTATAGGCGACGGTAGCCACAAGTGGACCGTCAGCCTGTCTGCCGATCTTAACATTTAAAAAAAAACTAAATTAAAGTGAGTCAGTACTATAATATAAGGCCGACGCGAAACGGTTGCCCTTATACACGACCCTTTAAAATAACGGGGACGCTTCCGTCGCCCCAACATTTCACAGTTTTCAACTGTATGTTGAGCATTCAACATACAAATTGCATAGTATACATTCATACTAGCATACTATACACACAAAAAGCTCACTAGTTGTACAAAAAAACAATAAAAAAATGCCTGTTTATTTTTGTAATTCTCTTATCTATGGTGTTATCCTATAGTAAAGGCCCATTTGATTAACAAATCCATATCCATGTTGTAAGCAATAATTTACTACAAATAGTGCTAGATGGGTACTAATTTATTTTTTAAATTCAAAAAGTCCGTTGTCGTGAACACACGGGTATGAATGAACTGACACGGTTCACTGCAACGGGCCGGCGAACGTCACGTTGATGGGCCACCGGTGCGTATTCTCCCCACGGGTTTCCGGTTCGTGAAACACCTATACTTGGCACACTGCCCGACGTACGACGACGGCTCGTTGCAAAAAACGGACTGGTACCCGTTGCCGTTAGCAAGAAGCCTTATGGAATTTGCCCACTGCTGACTTTATCTACTGTACATCCAGTACTGTGGCGTGTGTGCGATATCGAAGCAATCGCGCTACAGCTTCACACCATTCGGTAGGTAGAGGTGCATATAAGCAATTCTGAAGCGATAAATTTCCACACAGCGATTCCTATTGATCTATCGCGAGGAAAATACGATTACTCGGAGTATCTAGTAGATTTAATATCAACGGAAGAAACCTTACACTTGTCGAGATTAATACTACTTTTGAACAAAACATTTTATACATGATCGTGCACTTTCCCGGTCTAGTACTTAATATGTCTATGTTAAAGACTGGTGGACATGGATCATTGATAGCGAATTCTATCCATGTCCATGTCTGTCGACTGATTTATCAATTAAATATGCACAACATACTTCGACTGTCACTAAATACTTCTCTAGAATAAATGCTTACTTATTCAAGTTATAATTTTAGTACACGGTGTTTATTCCGAATTCATTTTTTTTACATTGGTAATTAAAAAACGAGGATGCGACTTTTTTTTTTCTTTTAAAATCCTATACCTACTTATCAATTATGTATATTTTATCACGACTTCAATAGAAGCAAATTAAAAATTGTACACTCGGTCAAAGCAAATAGAGAGCTCGATATCCCTTTGAATCGGCGCAAACTGCTCATTGTCCGGAAAATTCTAGTTGAAACCGGTTCAGAGCGGTTCGGAGCGGCTCGTACTGGGTCGGAATCGTTTGCGTATCAAGCTCGAATGCCGTTCGAACCGAGATTAAGCTATGAATATTTATGGCCCGGAGCGTGATGCATTTCTCTGTGTCGACTTTGAGACTCGTTCACTTCAAGCCTTGTAATAATATAATGTGACTGGTCAAAAGGGCTCGCCGGACTCCGCTTAAAATATTAAAGTATTCTTCCAACATTGTTCTCACAATCTCTTTGGTTTGGTTGCATACATACTAGATTTTTATTTATTTAAAAGATCGGCAGGCAGGTCTATGGTCCACTTGGTGGCTACTATCTCTATTACCAAAAGCAACGCTAGGAGGGATGCAAAATCCCCATGTGCAAGGAATAGGTTGTGATTATTCTGTAAGAATTCAAGTCATTTCTTTTGGTTTATACCTAACGTATGTTATATATTATATTATATAGAATATATTAATATCATATAATTATATTATATTATATTATATTATATTATATTATATTATATTATATTATATTATATTATATTATATTATATTATATTATATTATATTATATTATATTATATTATATTATATTATATTATATTATATTATATTATATTATATTATATTATATTATAACATATATTATCTAATACCTATATAAAATTCTCGTGTCACAGTGTTTGTAACAAAACTCCTCCGAAACGGCTTGACCGATTCTTATGAAATTTTGTGTGTATACTTATTAAGTAGGTCTGAGAATAGGACGTAAACTATTTTCACCCTCCTACCCCCACCCTATTTAATAATCGGGATTTTAGTATTTTTGTATGAGCAATATTCAAATAATTTAACTGACGTTCATTGACGTGAAGTGTCGCGTCACTTTTACATATGGTTTGAAAATATAATTGGACCCGATAAGTGGCACCACCCCCCCCTAGGTGTGCTAGGACCTTGTCGTGGTGGGGGGGCTTAACCCTCGACAATCCGGGCGGTTGCAGGGGTCGGTGGGGTCACCGGCCTTCGCTTGGCTGACCGGATTGTCGCTGGGGAACGAAGAAAGCACACACGGGAGTGCTCCGAGCGGGCTCCGAACATCGGAGCTCGTGGCGGAGCATTCGTCAGTTTGTAATGGCTCACTACTTGACATTGGCGGACAATGGCCGTCTTCGGGATGAGCCGAATCGCCAACTTTAAAAGAAGAAGAAGAAGAAGTGGCACCACAATCGGGTTAGAGAATTATTTTCGAGATCTGGCAGGACAACGTCTGCTGGGCCAGCTAGTATTATTATAGATTTCCGTATTTATCTTCCTAAAAGTTTATTTATTCAATTACCCAAAAATCAATATCTTAATAAACAATTACTTAATTCAAAAATAGAACCTTTCCAACAACGCAGCGTGAAACTGTCGCGAACAAAAAAATCCGCTAACTCACGTCAACCAACACAAAAGGGTTAAAAATCTCCTTTGAAATTCGACGAGCGTTAAAAATATTCAATGTATGAACGAAAAAAAAAAGCAAATTAAAATGCCCTCAGCCATTCAATCTTCCACTTTAGAAAGGGTAAGAGGAATCCGCAATTAATTCCAAAAAAATGGCTGCCTTCAAAGGGATATTTTCCGGTTTGAAGCGAATTTTTCTTCTTCTTCTCGACGTTTATAAACGACTTGCGGAGGGCATTTGAGTTTAATTTTGTCAATAAAATAAAGTGAGTAATGTTTCGTATCTTCGAGAAAATAGTTTATCGTTAGTTTTTGCATCCTGTGATAAAAACTAACACCGACTTGTAACTTATTTACCATCAAAAGTCAACTACCTAGCAGTAACGATATGCGGCCAAGGAAGAGGAATACCTCTTACTTTGGATGAAATAATCCAAGTAAGAGGTCATTAGTTACTGGTCATTACTTAGTAATAGTCATTAGTTACTAATGACCATGACAATACGATCACGACTAATTCATCCATTACTCATAGAACACAAAGTTCCAAAGTCAATATTGCGTGATTAGGCATTGTTAATGATTTGATACAGTTTATTGATTAAGTTGATGTCAATGATTTGAGAAGCACTGTTGATGATCGCGACAACTGCACCTTTCCTGAATTACACCTTAGCCTTGAATATGTATTTCAATATGTAGATATATTAAAAGTTTCGACCGGATACTGCGTCCATGAAAACATTTTCAGCGTTTCGATGTGTGAGAGGAATATTGGAAACGTGGCCAATCAATTTGAAGCATCAAAACTGATATTTAAAACAATGCCCTGCGTATCTTGATATCACCACACAAAATTCATCACAGTTATTAATATCCGAGCCAGTATATTTTTTTTTATTCCAGACATTTTAATACTTACAGTATTTTTCCATTCATTTCGGCATTTAAAAATGACCTACTTAATTTTAATTTTAAATAAGTTTTCTTGGTCGGACATAATAAAGTGGATGAGATCGCAAAAAGAAATTTTATTTATACACGTAAAATTAGAATTGTGCAGTGACCCAGATAGAAATCGATTAGGGCTTAGGTTGGTAAGTGGTAACTTCAAGGTAAGATAGTGGAGTTAAGAAAGTGTATCACCTTGTCTCCCATTCTTTATCCTCCTCTCACAGTCGGCACCGCACTCAAGTCCCTCCTGGCGTTGCTTGTGTTTATAGACCACGATAGCCGCCATCGAGCCAATCGTGAGCAATGAGTTGATTAATTTTATTTTTCTGGCGTAAATCAAAAACGTGCGATTCAAAAAAAGTAAAAAAGTAAAGTAATAGTACATTACTGCAGAGTCCAGGAAGTGAAGGATTGCCGGACGAAGTGGTTTCAAGGCCGAGCTTTAGCGAGGCCTTGATAAAGATCTGAGTCCGGCAATATCCTCATTGTGAGAAAATAATGAAACACGCCCCCGCCTACTACGCCTGTGACAGCGGCGAGCGCGTTCGTGAAGACTCGTGAAACTTCGGGTTTCATCGGGCTGAGCAGCGGCCAGGAATGAAATTTCATACAACATTCTTGGCCTAGGCCGAGAAAGAAATGCATGAGCCAAGAATTACAAACTTCGCGGCTTGTTTTTAGTACAAGAATGCCTACATTTCCGAGCATAAAAATACACTCCTTAAAATTACGACGGTAAGTAATTTGTATACACACACTCACATATTTTATATATGCTTACCAAATTTTAGGGCTCAACACATACGAAATTATTTTAGACAACTTTAGAACTTAGAACTTTTATTTTAGAACTACAAAAAATATTATTGTCCAAGTGGACATTTTAAAACCGCCCATTTATATTGCAGTGAAGACTTCGTGTGATTATCATACAATTTATATGCGACAATTGTTTTATCTATAGGAATACTAATACAACGCATCCCGTGGTTTGTCATATAACGCGTGATTAGAATAATTTTCTCACTTCGTGTACTGCTCGATACCATGTCTACTTTTTGATCCCCACGTATATTAGCAAATGTTACGGAGATTGAGATTTGTTAATTTTTATCTGATAGTAATGTACAGAATATTGTTGTCGAAAAGAGCCCATAATATGAGGGTTTCCTGCCTATTTTTTCACATGAAACATGCATTGCAAAATGTTATATATGTATATGCAAAACAATTGACTATTGTAAAATTGAAATTTGGTTCTTCGCAATATAATGAGAAAACACAGTATAAGAGTACCTAAATCATCGAGAAACTCAATTACTGACCACCTGCTAACCAAAACACGAAAGTTTACACAACTTCCAACTTTACACAAATTAAAAAGCTCTACAAGTCCGGAAAGTGTGCCTCGGGCTCGCAACAAAGCTAGAAGAGCCATTTCATGTTTTAAACTCCAAAGTGTCAACAGCAAAATTACTACGAGATAAGATTAGGCAGGAGCGAATGAAAGAAAGAATGTCAATGCATGATCTTAATAAATCTTATACTAATATTAAAAACAGGCAATGTTGTAACATCCATGTAGAAGGTGACTTCGCTACTGCTCATACTATTTAAAGAATTGCTTGGACATATTGAACAGCCTCACCGCGAAAGTATAACATGGAAGCAGAGACACAGAAATTATTTTTCAGATAATACACTAGATTTAAGCATACCACTGTAAGCAAGTTAACAAATACCACTGTAAACCATCGCCAAATTGTACGAGTACTACCGTTTGTCCCGGTTGCGGTCACCCCGCGTGGATGCGCACCATTTGTCAGGGGTACCCCTTCTTTACCCGCTTAATTGTCTATCAATCAAGCAGAAATATTGGGCCTTTTCCAAGTTAATTCGGACGATTTTTTTATCAGTAAAGCTAATTTATTTGACATATTTTATTTTTATTTTCACATTTCCAACACCAAAAGACGGTTTTCGTCGAACAAAATAGGTGTGCCCACAACGTGGAATAATTTTATATAAGTGAAATTATAAAAAGGAAAAATATTGATAAAAAGAAGCAACAACCGGGACAAAAGAGTGTATCAGATATCACTTTAACAAGGCCTTTCTTTTTATGTCTAGTACCATTCCCATCAGTTAGCTCCCTCCTGGGGGTAGTTGATACAAATCGCTACTGTCACCCGCTAAGTTCAATGAGCCGTTCCGTTTTAATTTTCTTTCCTCCTTTTGTATCTGCGTTTTATCGGGACTTCGTTTATAAAGTAGATACTACATCTGTAGACATTTCGTTACTTCGTTCTGAAGATCAATCCCGCCCTCGAGATGGTCGGGTGAATTTAAAAAAATAAATAATTTGAGGCCCTCGAATGTCTTTTCACTTTCAATATGAAAAAAAGCTTCACAATTTTTAAACATCTTATACTTTAGGTATCTACCGATAATGTCATCATATACAAACAAATTCTAAAAGGAATATCTGTCAGATAGATGTCACCCAAGATAGATTCATCATGGTAGGTTATATCAATATCATCTCAGCCGTAGGAGGTCCAATGTGTAGGTCTCCACTATAATTTTCCAAAAGGACCGGTCAGAAGCAGCCTGAATCAACCGTAGACCTGCTGCCATTATCAGACGGTCTGTCCACCTTGTCGGTGGACGTCCTACGCTGCGCTTTCCCGTCCACCTCCTCTCGAGAATCTTCCGGCCCAGCGGCTGTCGGCTCTCCATACTATGTGTCCTGCCCACTACCACTTCAACTCACTGGCCCGCCAGGTTATGTTAGTAAATTTCATTCGTCTACGGATCTCCTCATACCTGATTCGCAGTGTAACCCCGAACACAGGCCTCTCTATAATTCATTGAGCGTCATTGAATTTTCTTACGAGGCCCATAGTTAGAGATCACGTTTCAGCGCCCAATTCACGCAGCGAAACAGGTAACTTATAATTTAGTTATGTCACAATGAATAACACGTGCTGAAGTAAACATGCCGACAAAACAAATCTATTTTTAGTCCTTTATTGAGGCCGAAGAATATCCATAAGACACAATAAAGAAAATGTGCTATACACGCGGGCACTCGAGCATACTCCAAAAACCCACTTAACTCCAGGGTTTATCGCTCTCAATTCGCTTATGAAACAATTTTCGTGATCAACTGAGTGGATAATTGTTTACGAAGGCTTCACTCTTTTCAATTTAACTTCAAAATCGTTCGCTGTATAATCTGACGTAAATCTGCGTTCCCATGAAGCTTTTCGGAGAAAAAAATTCGGAACAATCTGCCTCAGACCATTATTATCGAGCTACAAATGGAGTACCTTATGTTTCATTCTTCATTTCTGAATTGTTTTCAAAAAACTTCAGGAATGGGATATATCTATGACCAAGAGATGATGCATCGCTTTAACTGTAACTAATAGTAAATTGCCAATTTACCTCTTCTTAATAGAGTCCCATGCCGTCTCTTAATAGATTATCCTAACGATATCATTTAAGAAATGAAACTAGACGTTCATACATTACCATCAGAACTTAGTTAATCTTATAAATGCCATGCAAAATTGAGTTTGTTTGTTTAGTTCTTATGCTTTCACATCTGAACTACTCAACCGATCAGTATGAAACTTTGCATACACGCTGTCAAGGGAACCCAAAAGAACCTTTTATCCAGAAAACAATACTGTTTTCGCGGGAAACGGGCCAAGTTGCAAACGAAAACTAGCATATTACGAGAACTATAATATCACAGAGTTGGGGCCTAAGCTTCGAGAATCTAATGTTTGAACTTTAAAGTACTTTAGACCCAACAATACACATTAACATAATATGAGTATTATAACGAGTTTTATTAGTGAAAAAACAACTATGGACACAGTAGGTTTCGGTTCTCCCTTCGAAATAAAAATTTGACCAAATTTTTTGACTCAAATTTCATTTTCGTTTAACCACTTTTGTACAATTATTTTTTAATTATTTTATTTTATGTTAAGGTCGACAGACATGCTGACGATCCACTTGATGGTAGGTGGCTACCGTCGCCTATAACACAAGCAACGCCACAGCTGCTGCAAGTGCGTTGCCGACTATAGTAGGATTGGATAAGGGATTAGGAGGGGATAAGGAAATGAGCTCTGGCATCCCTTACTCACACACCGAAACACAACAGCACACGTGCTGTTATTTCACGGTGGTCTTCTGTAAGGGGGTAGTTACTGCCGCCAGGCGGGCTGCCCAAATGACTGCAAAACGCAGTGTGCCCTACCACTACTTAACTTGAGGTCGAATGTTTTGTAATAATAACTTTTCCATTGTCTTGTGTTAGTAGATACGCAATGCGATGTTTGTTGGTTATACCTTTCCCGCTTTCGTTTATGAGAGATAATCTTAGCTTACACTGAAGTAAACTGCTCGTCAGTCCTGTACAATATAAAATTAGGAGAACTACTGTGTGCATTATTGTAGTGGTTTGAAACAACAGCAGCGTCCACTCGACGGGCGGGGATTATGCAAAGAGCATTATTAAAATTTTATTTGGAGTCCACAACGTTGTGCGGGCGGGTAACCGTATGCTAATCCGGTGCGGTTTAGAGTTTAAACTATTTGGCATTCAAGAAAACTTCTACAAATTAGACAATGAACATGTTTCACTGTTAAGAAATAAACAACTATATGTATATACTAAAACTGCCCTTGAATGTTTATGTTCCCGTGGGAATTTTATCGTGCTAGTCCGATAGGATTTTACGTGTCTTCGAACAATGCCAGTTTTCTTAACTGTTAGATCTGTGATAATTATTTCTATTTAACACGTTAAATCCAAGAATAAAAATATGAAAATGGCACGATGAGAAAAACAACTTTTTTTAAATTTTTAAATAGTTTCCCAGAAGCCACAGAGAGAAACTATTATTAATCTATACATATCTATACACACTTTATACTTATGTTACCGAGGTCAAAAAAATAGTTTTTAGAACTTTTGTCTGTTTATCAGTTTGTATGTTTGTGCACGCTATCACAGAAACGACTTAACCGATTTGAATACGGTTCTCACTGATATATTTAGCAAGCCTCCCCCCCTTTTTTTCCGAGGAGAAATCCATTTGCAGGGGTTACCCAGTGCTCCATGCTACGCTCTAGGTCATACCGGCACTGGCGCTACCCACTAAAACTCCCCGGTGTCTCCTTGCCCTTCGAGAGAGATGAACCGGGCTCTGCCGAGGCAACAACTCCGATCCACCCCAGGGCAGCCTAGCCATTGCTGGCTAGACTAACTCCAATGGGGGATTGCCCGGAGGCACCATGGCAATAGCAAGCTTCCCCTAACATTTAGTGGTGGTTTCATTCCAATCGCTTTATAAAAAAAAATTGCGGGCTCAACTATTTAAATAATATAACACCTTAATCCTGAATGTACCGGCGCGGAAAAGGAATGTTTGCCAATTTACAGTTCGACTTACATTGAACGTTTATCACGCAATCATCAATAACAAAGACAATATTATGCTAGCAATTGTAAGCTACTCTTTAAACTAACTGGTAAGCATTCCTTTTTTGCGATAATACCACATACCTGTTGCATTTATCACCTCTCGGAGTTAAGTCTTCGTCATTAGTCCTGGCTTTATCTTATACATTTGATCTTGATCCAAGGAGCCCAATACTTTATAATTTACGTCTTGAAACGTCGGTAAATGTAAATAACTATTCTTCTCGGACTCGGAATTTGTCAACGAAAATCTACAATACAATCTATAGGTATCTAATAATTGAAAGGTGTTTGTTACTCAAAGGACTCAAACCTCAGAGAGCAATGTTAATATTAGTTTTTACAGACAAGAGAGAGTACAGCCAACCGCTGACACTTTCAACCAAAAGCCAGAGAGCTTACATCGCTCTGGTTTTGTAAACAATAAAATTCTTATAGTTGAATTATGATAATTCAATTATGAGTAAAGGTGTAAACGCTTGCAGAGATGAAAGAGCGGTCCGGTCATTATCCAAGTGATTCATTTACCTGGAACAACAATGAAACGTCCATTAATCGTCAATTCTATTAATTCAGCCCGTTAAAAATTACACCTAATTATCTGATGACCACCTGTTGTGGCCATTTTAGTGTACGTGATGGTGCTGAGAGAAGAGTAGATGTGCTGAATTAGCCAACCATGCACTATCATGCCATCAATTTCATCTTATACAAAAAAGGTACTATTTTTAATGTAAAACTCAGAGTTTCCGAGATATTTGCAAAAAGGAGGCTAATATTTTTCAAGATGGTGGCTAACGATCGCGGTTTCGGATCACACAAACTTCGTTTTATACTTAGGCGACACCCTCTGACATAATCCAATCGAAAAATCAATTGTAAAATCGAAAAATCAATTGTAAAATCTAAAAATAAATGAAGAGTCTGAAGTGTACGTGGGCGTCAAAGGTTTATTTCAATCTGTGATTTCAATTTTCTGTAATTGGCACATAGTGTACGATAAAACTCTAATGAGTTTTTGTTTACACCA
This sequence comes from Bembecia ichneumoniformis, assembly GCA_910589475.2. Lineage (NCBI taxonomy): Eukaryota > Metazoa > Arthropoda > Insecta > Lepidoptera > Sesiidae > Bembecia > Bembecia ichneumoniformis. Next base: position 2,191,193 of record OU342544.1, on the reverse strand, counting down.
ATGTTAAGTCAAATGAAACATTATTGTATTAATAAGTAACTCAGACCAAAAAAAAACTATAGACAGAGCCCTTACGAACAAAAACGTTTTAAGTGAAGCCGGTTCGCTGAAGATGTGTGCGTAACCCTATTTGTCGTATAGTGCCAACAGCTTTTATCCCAATTAATTATTATAATATTTATTAAACAAAAAATATAGTTATGTATATCAACTATTCGCGTCAGACTATAGAGCGTCCGTCACCCTATTGCAGAATCGTCTTCCTATTACCTGCCTCACTTAAGAGTGTGTATTGTTCCGTCTATAGTTTTTGTCAGTCTGAGATAAGTAATAAAAATATAATGATAATGACAACTTTATTTGCATGAGAATGCGAGTACAATGATATAAAAATTAAATATAATACAGTCTGTCGTGATTATACGACGTACAATTTTTTTATTATTAGTAGTATAGTGTTCCCATGTAAACTACACAAAAAAATGGACATGGCGATCCCCAAATAGTCAACATCTTAACGAGATTGACTATACAATATATATATTCCTGAATTAATTTATCTGATTTTCTAATGACGTCTGTGTTAAATTTGTTACTTTACAAAGTAGATACATCCAAGTAACAGCGCACCCCATTCAACTGAGTCCACATAGGTATACAGATAGAAAGAAGTGGGCAAGTATAAAGTTTGTTTGTATAATCCCAGCTTCATTACACTTAACGGCTGATGGAATGTAAAATGGCGATATGCAAATTTTAATCAGAGTTCGCCGTGCACAAGTGTACACTGACTCAGTGGTCGTGTCAAACACTACACACATTCGCTCAAGTTTAGCAGCGAACGTGCCTCTGAACATACACATCGCACCAACAATGTTTCCATTCGTTCGGAATTCAACTAAGATTAATCTAATGTTACAAGATCACGAAAGTATTTTTAAACAATCCAACGCGTATTTGGTACATGATTTTAGTTTCCAAACTGGATAATAATAATAATAACGATTTATTTGCTGAATATACAATGGTTTTACAATGAATAAGGCTCGCTAAACACTACCCTTTGGGGTGTGCAAATATTTTGAGAATATTATATATATCTACCAATACTAAATTAATGACTAGGCACTACATCAACTAAGTTATCAGACAAGTCTTTCAAATTGTAGTAACATTTATCAACCAGCAACTGTTTTATTTTCTTCTTAAATATGTTCATTTTAAGCTCCGGCGTCAAACAGAAAACACTTTTATGCATAAGGGCTGAATGTTTTTTTTTTTTTAATTTATTTTATGAGCCAAGGGCCCTTAATACAGTTTACATGTGCCACAATGCAGATTATACTTACAAAGGTTTTTAATTACAATAACGGTAAATATTCTAGATACATGTATATACTGTTAAGTTATAGTTAAATAGATAAGCATACAATTAAATAGCAAGATCACATTTTCTGAGAAATGCATAAAAAGGGCTGAGTGTGATTTGCGAATGCATGGTCTATTTGGAACTCTTTGTGCTCTTTTACTATTCTCTGAGTCGTCTAACACGTCTAAACAAGGTAGGGTTCGCCTTTTTACGTATAAAACATATATTAAAAGTGAAGGAAGTGTTAATATTCTATGTTTTTTAAAATAGGGCATACAACTATCTTTTACTTTTAATTTAAACATTGCTCTAATACGTCTCTTTTGTGCTTTGAAGACAAAATTTTTGTCAGTCGAGTTTCCCCAGAACAGAAATCCATACCTTAGGCCGTAATATGCTAATAACGGAGCCTCAACCCTTACAGTTTTAGATAATTCATGTAGGACATACGCTTGTTTACTTAGTCGTCTTCTGAGACTCTCAATGTGAAATTTTCAATTTAATTTATTTTCAATTGTTGCAATGCATCTTATATACCTGTAGAGTCGCAATGTCCTGGAAGATGTTTGATTAAGACAATGAGCAATAGCAATCACAAAATCAATATCGTGTAATCACAGTCCCTATACTTAGGCTTTGTAAAACTTTAATTTTATTTAAAATGTATTTACAATTTTTTATATGCTGTTAGGTTTGCTATTCAATAAATAAATAAATATGTATAGATCTTCAGCCTAGTGTGGGAGTTTTAGTCACTAGCAGGTTTTTTTGTATCCTGTAAACAAAATTAGATTATTCGTAAATTCAATGACTAACTAATGAATAAGAATTTCTTTTTCTTTCTTTTTTTTTTATTATAGATGGGTTTGCTCTTGACCAGCATCCATGTAGGAAGGATCAGGCCGAAGATGGAGCGAGCTCACCCAGAAGATGACTATTCACTCGAACCTTGAAAAGATTTGGGTTATATGAGCTCGGAAATACAGAAGCTTTGACAAATCTTTCCAGGTCAAACAAAGATGGCCGACAGATAGGAAAACTAGTAGACATAAGCCGTGGAGACAAGACAAGCCTAAACCTATGTCTTGAATCTCATTATTCGAACACTCACACATGCTAATTTTAAAGATGTGCTTACTGAAATAAGAAATACTTTAGATGGCGAATTTTACAGGCCATGACGGATGAATAATTACAACCTCTTTTTATGGATGTATTTTAAAAAAAACACACACTGTTCATAAGTAATATTTACATACTATCTATTAAAATATGTTAGTAACTACATATTATATAATACAGTATGTTGTTTAAGATTATACATATATAAAATTATAAAATTTGAATTTATTACCTAAGTAAAGTATTTTAGTAAAAAATGTAATTTTAAAATTACAAATTCAGTAGCATATAAAATTATTAAAAGACCCGTAGTTGGCAATACGCAAGCGAAACTAATAATAATGTCGGTTTTTTGGTTAAAGATTATAAAATAAAATAAAACCGGTAAATTAACCATTCTATCACGCGATTGTTTAAAAGGTGTCCCCATTAAATTCTAAATGCGTATTTATTTCCGAAGGCACAGCAGCGCAAAGGTCCGACGGTATAAATTATAAAGCGTAATAAAAACAGAACAAGTTGTATTGGCGATATGCCGGCTTTTATGGCAACACCACTAAACTTGATTTATATTAGGGATGCATCCGATACCGATACCGATACCGATATATCGGCGATACTTCGGGTTTGCCGATATATCGGCATCGGCGATATTTTTATGGCCGATTCAACGATACTTTTCAAATTTCGCGCTTTAAAAATGTAATGTAAACGCGCATGTTGTCTCTTCTATTTCGTTGCAAACGAGACACGAACTTACTATGCTCGGGGAAACCCCGCGTTTTATTCAGTGTCTTGTTTCGCCCGCACTTGCATATCTATCCCATTTCGCTAGGTTGACTGTTGTCGTGCGTAGTATTGTTCCATTTAAATAAAATTAAGAATTACATATCGTAATTAATTTGTTTGTGTAATAAAGTAAACTAGTATCATGTCAACTTCAAAACAAAAAAGTGCTATATGGAATCATTTTGAAATTTCGACGATTGATAATTCCAAAGCAATATGTTTGTATTGTAAAGAAAAAGTGTCCCGAGGCATTAATTCTAAAAGTTATAACACATCAAACTTGTGGATCCACATGAAGAGGCACCATCCAAGTTTAGTGAATTGCACACCGCTTCAACGTCGAAAACAACTATCCAGAAAACAAAATGTGACGACGACAACGGCCCACAGCCTAAGAAACAAGCAACTCTGGAGGAGATTATTGATAAGAAATCACTTTATAGTGACGACGATATTCGTGCAAAAGATATAACTCGCACTATTGCAGAGGAAATATGTGTGGACATGGAGCCGTTTGATCTAGTGAACAAAATAGGTTTCCAAAGATTATTAAAAAAGCTAAGCCCAAATTATAAAATTGTTTCGCGGTCCCATATTACTGAAAAAGTCATACCAGAAATTTATCAGCGAGTTAAAGCTAAAGTACTAGAACTGTTAAAAGAGCTGCCACATATTGTGATAACCACTGACATATGGACAAGTGACTCTTCTTCGCGATCTAATGATTTTATTAGCTTAACAGCTCATGGAATCAACGCAAATTTTGAATACAAAAATTACTGCCTTGAGGTTATGCCATTCGATGGAGCTCAGCATTCAGGTATCAACATAGCAAGTAACCTTAGCAAGGCTTTTCAAGATTGGAGTATACAAGACCGAGTTCGAGCAGTAGTTACCGACAACGCTGCAAATATGGGTGTCGCTAGTAAAGAGATTCAAAAAACCCACGATGTTGTACCTGTCAAATGTTTGGCTCACTCATTGCAACTGGTAATCAAAGCCAGCCTCTTTAAAGATGACAAAATCAATGAAATGATTACCAAAGCAAGGTCTATCATTGGACATTTCGGTCATTCCACAAGCAGCAGTAAGATTTTAAAAGGAATGCAGGATGCACATAATATTCCCAATCATGTCCTTATACAGGACGTATCTACACGCTGGGACTCGACACTAGTGGCATTAAGGCGTTTACTAGAACAACGAGTTGCAGTACAAGCTAGTCTGCCTCGTATAAAATGCAAAGTAGAACTTACGACTGAAGAATGGGTAATGATGGAGGAGGTGGTGAACATTTTGCGATACTTCGAAGAGGCTACAAAGTCAATTAGCAAAGCAACTGCTACGTTATCTGACGCCATTCCGTTAATTAATAGTCTTCGAAAATTATTAGAAAACATAAGTAGTCCGTCGTCAGAAAGGCAGAATTCTTCGCAATCGCAAAAATTAGCGGCTGACTTGCTATTGGCTCTTAATGAAAAATTTAATGGTTTGGAAACTGACGAAACATATTGCTTAGCCACAATGCTTGATCCTCGTTACAAAGCACGAATATTTCAATTACAGTCTACTATTTCTACGGAAAAAAAGCGTCTTGTTGAGTTACTTGATCTTAATGCAGCACTGCATTCCGAAACTATTTCAGACACTGTCACACCTACATCGAGTACTTTAACTGTAAGTTCTGAGATGCCTACGAGTGGCGGACTTTGGAGCGTTTGTGAAAATATTATTAGAGAGTCCGAGGAAGATGAGCCCCTGTCTACTCTGAGCTGTAATTCTCTCAAAGAAGAAGTCGAGAGATACCTAAGGTCTCCTAATATGTCGAGAGATGCAGATCCGTTCGTTTTCTGGCGCAATGACGTCTTATACCCAAACTTGAAAAAAATGGCGCAGAAGTACTTTAGTTTCCAAATGAGTTCTGTCGCATCTGAGAGACTATTTTCCACCGCAGGTCTTATTCAAACAGACTTGCGAAATCGTCTTTCTCCGCAAAACTTAAGAATACTTTGTTTTTTAAACAAAAATCTTATTAATGTTAATTATAATTACTAAAACTATTACCTAATATAAACCTGTTTATATTTTTTAACTAATATAAAAAATTAACCTGACTTATTATTTTACCTTTATTTTTTATTTCAATTCAACCATCGTATCGGTATCGCCGATATTTTTATAAGAGTATCGGTATCGGTATCGTATCGGCAAAAAAGCGTATCGAGGCATCCCTAATTTATATACACTGTCGTATAATACTTATTTGTTCTCTAATTTCGCAAACACTGGAGATTAGATTTTTCTCAATGTAAAACACTTCAAACATTAATTCTTATAAGGTAAAAGAAACGTACTCCTTACTTAGGTACTTAATTTTGGGAAAGTCTGTATATTTCTTTATATTTTCATATAAATTTTAACTGTGGTTTAGATAACTTGAAAGTAATCCCAGAGCATATATAATACATAAGTTACTTCTACATGTATATACATACTTTACATTATGGATATACAAAACCATTTTATTGAATATATACTGATCAACCCTTGAAATGTAGCCCATGAGAGTTCAAATTTCAAGTTTACTTAGAAAGTGCGCAAAGAAGGCTTTTTGGGTTATTCCCTGGAGCTCCAGACTAGCAGACATAATGGGGATATTTCTTTTAAAAGTAAAACGAATATTTAGGTCAATAATGAACCGATTTTGTAAAAATACTTTTCAAATTTTAGAAATATTCGTGCTAAAAAAAATTCTAATTCTAAATAAGTATATAGGTAGTATAGTATTTCTAATTCTAATTCTAAACAATATTTATTTACTGTAAATAAATATTGAACGAGAAGTAAAATGAATATTTAGGTCAATAATGAACCGATTTTGTAAAAATACTTTTCAAATTTTAGAAATATTCGTGCTAAAAAAAAATCTAATTCTAAATAAGTATATAGGTAGTATAGTATTTCTAATTCTAATTCTAAACAATATTTATTTACTGTAAATAGATATTGAACGAGATGACATTTGCACCATTTTGTTATACATATAATAAAATCGTAAACGACAGTGTCCCTACATTAAATATTTTTTCAAAAAAACAATTTGTACACGTTGTATTTACGTTGCCGAGGTTAAAAAAAAGTTTTTAAAATTTTTGTCCGTTTGTCTGTGCATTTGTGCAATCTCAGAGAAACGGCTTAACCGATTTGAATACAGTTTTCACTTGTGTATTGTTGCAATCTTCCCGTTATATTTAGTGTTTGTTTCATCGAAATCGGTTTATCAATAAAAATCTGAATACCACGCTAAGTCGCGGACACAGCTAGCAATATAAACCGAGATAAGACAAATTAAACTGTCACCTTGATGTACAATAATCGATTGTAAACCCCTTACAGAAGACCACCGTGAAATAACAGCACGTGTGCTGTTGTGTTTCGGTGAGTGAGTGAGGGATGCCAGGGCCCATTTCCCTATCCACTCCTAATCCCCTATCCTTAATCCTACTGCAGTTGGCAGCACACTTGCAGCAGCTTTGGCGTTGCTTGTGTTATAGGCGACGGTAGCCACCTATCATCAAATGGACCGTCAGCCTGTCTGCCGACCTGACATAAAAAAAAAAAAATTGTAATTCTTAATGTCCACTTTCATTTACATGATGGGACAGGCTATAAACCGTAAACAGGTGCGTCAACGGGAGACATGAAAAATGTGCGCGCCCCAACATCCCCGCATTAATCTTTATAGCGGCGACGACGACGTCCACTTTTTCTCGCCTATTTGTTGTCATTAGACGATTAGCTGTTTGTACAGAGGAGATTAACAAATACTAAGAACACAAACTTCAGTACCTCGCCAATCCGCTGTCCTTATTTGTTACAATTTAAACCTAATAAGTTAATTTCACAGTTAGCAATTTATTAACAAATAGTTCTTTGTTAATAAATAATAAACCCGCAACTTCGTACGCGTGGTATTCTGAATAGCGCTTAACTTTTTCGTTTGTAAACCGATTGGAATGAAACAAACATTAACAGTGTTATTACAAAAAAAAATACTAAACTATGTCTCAACACGTGTTTTATCAAACAGCGTCTAATGACATTTGTATACAATTTCACAGTTTAAACCCTGCCTCAAATAATGTTTAACCTTCGCTATTACAAAATAGTGTTTGTCCTTTGACTTACCAAAACATCGCTAGGCAACCTATAGGCAACCAAATGTTGCTATTTTAAAATTATAAAATAGCAAATAGTAACAATAAAATAGCAACATTACAAAACGTTCGTTCAACTTCATTTGGTTCAATCCGAAACGTTCCTTTCTATGCAAATTTGTTATGTGCTAATAGAATATCCTACGCAGAAAATATTTTAAAATTATCTATATATAAATAAAACAGTGACGTGTGTGATTATAAATTAATTATTGCTCTAAATACACCGCCATAAGTATGTTTTGGAACCAAAACTTACGTGTATAATGAGTACATTGTACACATAGAACAGTGATCGGTTGAAAGAATGGAATGTGTTTATCGAGACTTGTCAATCGTTATTACTCATTGTCAAATGAGTATAATATAAATAAAAATTATGGAAAAAAATGAACAATTGCAATATTAAAATAAAAATTCGTGAACGTGAAAAAAAATTGGGTTCAAGAATAAAAGGTATGTTTCATCATAATCATAACCACACCGCTAAATACAATTTGCGAAAATTAGAGACAAAGTATTAGACAAACTTTGAGGTTTCGACAAGTATTGACATGTATTTAAATATGAAAAGTATTATTTAAACCATGCCTAACTCTAACTGCTTAAACACGCTTTTGTAATAAACATTTTTTTAGACACATGGTCAATGTCTGTTTATCTTTTTTGTAATAACACTCTAAGTGTTACGGGAGGATTGATCCAATAAATCAATGAAAACCGCATTCAAATCAGTTAAGCCGTTCCTGAGATTAGAGTGCACAAACGCACAGACAAAAATTCTAAAGCATTAAGCATAATTTTTTTTTTTTTTTTAATACATATATTTAATATACAGATACCGCCTATTAACCCTTTTATTATATGTGTAGATAATTTACTTGATTAATTCATTCAAAAAATAAAATATAAATACATAATTTTGCTATATCATTTCATTTTAAAAATTCAATTTTTAAAATTTAATACAAAGACCATGACAATATATTTGTACCTAGAATCATTCAATTTAATTACATATTTCCCGCTGATTATTAAAATCATCTCGCCAAATATTACGAATTAATTATTAAAATATAAGTAAGCAACAATTATTTAATAATATGGACTGTCAACTAAATAAACTAAATAACTGTCAATTTAATAATAGGGACGGCTTTTTTGTAATTATCAACGTTAATCATTCTTAAGAACAAGAAAAGTTTTATTTTTGATATTCCCTTCTGCTTATATTATCGTGAACGTTTGTACAAAGAGCTTTTTTACATATTCAAAAAGCGCGATACGTCTCAATCTTCAGTTCCCAGTTATTGTGTCTCTTATCGAAGTTTGAAAAAGTTTGCGTGCATAGAAATAAACAATGTAAAAAAAGAAATCAATTACATAACCGATTTCAAGGCGTCAAATGAATTATTTGTCAAAATGTCTAAACCCAAGAATCTGTGAGAGATTTCGTGAAATATTTCTAACACAAAACGCCGATGGAAAAGTTGCCATTATAAATAATTCGCAGCAAAACAAAGGGCCGACTGGGTAGGAAATGTTTCTGACACTTGAAGCGGATTCAGATTAATTAAAATTTAGTTCAAGCCGAAAGCTTGACCTCAGAGCAAATAGTTTAAAATTAAAGCGAAATCCAAGCAACAAAACCAACGTCAGATAATGTCAGACTTGTTATTAGTTGCAAACTGATTGACTAATAAAACTATATCGTTAACAAGATAAATACGATATTTACCTTGTAAACAAAGTACTATACGACCAATTGTAATTCGCATCTCGGTTGAGCACAGTTCGTTTAATTTCATTGAATCGTAAACGAGTTGCCGTCGAGCGGAAGTATTCCCGATTCAACTACGACAAGGATAATAAAGGGATTAGGAATATATACAACGTCATCAGCGTTCGTCTGATCCCATTTGAAATGAAGATCTGCGTAAAATCTCCAAGTATTTAGGTTCGTACGACGTAAATGTTACTCCAAACCTCTTGAGCGTTGTTTGTCTGTCATCCCCAGTTTCCAATAAACTATATACTTAAAAGCTGATAGATATCTTTCAAGTCTTAGCTCACCCTGAAGGCAGGCAGGTAACAACGGTCCTCAGCACTAAAGCAACATTAGGAGAAATGCATGTATGCTGATTTGCAAGAGTTGCAAGAATGTTCGCAGCTAATGGAAAAGTTGGGATAAAGTTTCCACCCACCCTGAGTAAGGATATAAATTAGAATAACTCATCAGAGTACTCACCATTATACAGCCGGTAGAAGACACAAATAGAGCCAACATATTACTTATACTAAAGAGGTTCCGACAGTTGTGCAATGGATCTATGATAAAAGAATAATTCCTCGCCGCAAAGTATAGTTTAATTTAGGTAGTATTTTGACACTCCAGTTCAGAGTTGAAAGCACTACATGGGGCCTAATCTGAGCCTTATAGAGAATGAGGCGTTCCCACGGTGTGAAGTACCGTTTAGCCCTGTTCAAGACACTAGTTTCTATTTAGAGTTCCGTACGTCCGAATAAAAAAACGGAACCCTTATAGGATCACTCGTGTGTCCGTCTGTCCGTCCGTCACAGTCAATTGTCTCCGAATCTACTAGACCGATTAAGTTGAAATTTGGTATACACATCAATTTCTGTGACCCAAACGAAGAGGTGTGACGTGAATAGATGAAATCTGTATATGGGAGGTCATTTTTGGGGGGAAAGTGGAAAATTAAAAAAAAAATAATTAAAAACTGCATCGTGTGACATCAAATGGAAGGTCTTGTGAAAATCATAAATGTATTTTTCTGTAATTTTAAAATAATTCAAGAAAATAGACGAAATTCCCCCTCCCCTTATCTCCAAAACTGAAACTGAATCTGAACCTAAAATTTTGAAAAAAAAAAATATACAGAAATTAGTTTTCTACTTATAGATTATTGGAAACCTATAAGAAGTCCATGATATTAAAATAACATGGTAAATCACTCAATATTTTGGGGATAGGTAACATCGTACGGAACCCTCTTCACGCGAGTTCAGCTCGCACTTGTCCCGTTTTTTTTCCAAGTGACACCTAAATTCGACCTTACTCGAGACGATTCTATCTTTAAAACACTACACGTCTATTGTAATAAAATCGTAAGAGCCGTGTCTGTACATTAAATTTTATTTTTTTCAAAATACGATTTGTACACTTATGTTACCGAGGTCAAAAAAAATAGTTTTTAGAATTTTTGTCTGTTTGTGCACGCTAATCTCAGAAACGGCTTAACTGATTTGAATGGGTTTTTCACTAATGTATTGTAGCAAGCTTTCCGTAAAATTTAGTGTTTGTTTTATTCCAATCGGCTTACAAACAAAAAAGTTACGCGCTATACTGATCACGCGTATAAAGTTGCTGGCTCAGCTAGTAGGTAATTACTATAAATTAGACTGACGCGAAGTGCTCAGTGCAAGCTACACTCGGGTGCAATTAGTATATTATATTTTATATAACCTATGTCCTATTTCACTATCTTTCAAATAGTGAAAGATTTTTTTCAAATAGATGCGATAAATCCAGAGATTACCCTATACAAACTAAATCCGCTCTCTCTCTCTTTCTTTATTAGTACTTATAGATAATTTTAGCAATAATTGCATTCTGCAAAGTTATCATTTAAAAGAAAATCGCATACTTCAATAAATTCAAAATACTAAAAAAAGTACGCGTACCAATTAAATCCATTTCGAGTATGAGGGTGTTTTGATATAAAAGAACTTTAAAAAAGGCAAATCTTTTTCCACATGTTATGAGCGAATCCTCGGAAACGTTTATACAAAAAAACTAACAACACCTGTAAACAAGTACAAAACTCAATTCCCCGTCCAATAAGTGAGAATGGTCGGGGCAATTTCTGCCCAAATTAATGCCACTTTGTTACAGCTATTACGGCTACAATGTTGGGCGCAGATGTGCACGTCCTCGTTCCGGAGAAAAATCTGAACGAGTCGTGTTTGTCCGTAAAAATGTAGGAAATCTGCAAAGTAAGCCATCTCATTCCTCACATAATTACAATCAACACCTCAAAACACATTAACATATAGTTTACCAAAACGAAGTTAACTCAATACTGGCGCTGTATTACAAATCTCGCACGGTTTACGAATTTAAAACGAAATCTAAACAAAAATGAGTATTCGAATAGCAACCCTTTGACAAGAAATGGCTTTACAGGCACAAACAAAATTTGTAAAAACGAAATCAGCCTTTCAAAGCAGATTGCGATCGGTTGGGGGCGATTTTTTAAAACAAAAATATTTCAGCAAAATTCAACGTAGATAGAATCGGTTGACGATTAAAAGCTTTACGGGTTAAGCTAATGTTTTACCTTATAAAAGGTGTATTGCATTTATTTCCTGTGATCTTTCTCTAAATAACTTTCTGTTAGAACGCGGCAAACACACAGGAAATGTACCCTATATTTGGATTCTTCATTAGAGGTTGAATTTTGAAAATATACAAATACTAGCAAATTCAGAAGAATTTTTTTTTGTCTGAACAAAAAAAAATGTAACCCGATCACAGAGCCAATTATCGGATACAATTGTGAATCTAAACAATTCAGGGACCCACTCAAATAATTTTTTTTTTTATTATAGATGGGTTTGCTCTTGACCAGCATCTATCCATGTAGAAAGGATCAGGCCGAAGATGGAGCGAGCTCACCCAGAAGATGCCTATTCACTCGAACCTTGAAAATATTTGGGTTATATGAGCTCGGAAATACAGACGCCGGCAGGGAGTTCCAATCCTTAGTGCGCATCACAAAAGATGTTTCATCAAAATCGGCCCATTCTTTAAGGAGTTAGCGAAGATAGACACGACAAAAGAAAGATAAAATTATACACATGAAAGAAGAGAAAAATAATGACAAATATCGATGTGTAGGACTGTTCGTTAATTGACGTAAAATCAAGTAGTCTCTCAACCAATTAGGTACGTGTATTGTTCGAGGTGGTACCTAACATTAGGACGTCATATTCCAAAAGAAATCCGGCGATATTATTTTATCTGGACAAAGATTTATACCGAAGAGACCGTGTCGCGAGGGCGTCCATCGATAAATCATGAACTTCCCGTTTCTTTTTGTGTCGTTTTTGTCGGTATCAAATGTAAGAATCGTATTTCGTCGGTTATAAATTGAAACGACGAAGAAATATTTCCCTTTTTTTTATGTACATTACGAGTCACGTGTCAGCATCGAGCCGACTGAGCCAAGTTCGCTTTTTACAATAGTTAAAGCTAAGAAACGGGACAAATGCGAGTTGAACTCGCGTGATTAGGGTTCCGTACGATATTACCTATCCGCACAATATTTATTGATATACCATGTTATTTTAATATCGTGGACTTCTTATAGGTTTTCCTATAATCTGCAAGTAGAAAACTAATTTCTGTATATATATTTTTTTTCAAAATTTTAGGATCAGTATTCTTTTCAAAATTATGTCGTGTAACATGGATTTTTTTAATTTCAATAACAGTACCTATGTATGTTCAAAATACGTATAAATTAAAACGTACGAAAAACACCGTTTGATAGTTTTATGTGCACTAAGTAATAATGCAAAACTGGGGTTACAACCAGTTTTCCACAAAGCTTTCGTGATTTAACCACCCACTTACAGAAGACCACCGCGAAATAACAGCACGTGTGCTGTGTTTCGGTGAGTGAGTAAGGGATGCCAGAGCCCATTTCCCTATCCCATCCTAATCTCTTATTCTTAATCCTACTGTAGGCGGCAGCGCTCTTGCAGCAGCTTTGGCTTTGCCTGTGTTATAGGCGACGGTAGCCACCTACCGTCAAGTGGACAGTCAGCTTGTCTGCCGATCTTAACATAAAAAAAACTAAAAAAAAATAAAAAAAAATATACATATATTATAAATTTGAATCAGAATTATATAGATCAGTTATATAGAAAAGTAGAAAAATGTAAAATAATAGCCTATAATTGTTAAAAATTATTTGAACAGTTAGCAATATTGAACAGTTGTGAACATTATTGAACATAACAGGTCTTATCATGTTCAATAATGTTCATGCACTAATAATATGTTCTAAATTAATATGTATTTCAAGCGTTGGACAACACTGTCCACTGATCCAAGTATAATAACACTTTACTACAAAAATATTTGCACAATTACGCGTTATTGGACAAGAGCAGCTCTGGATAGAGAAATGGAAGAGCCTGTTGGAGGCCTGACTTGCAGAATGCCGATGTCGGAAGTTAAGATAATCCAACGTGTATTAAATCTATATTGATGTCAATGAATAAAGGCTATTTTTATATTATCATATACTAGTTGACCCCGCAACTTCGTACGCGTTGTATTCGGTATAGCGCGTAACTTTTTTGTTTGTAAACCGATTGGAACGAAACAAACACTAAATGTTACCGGAAGCTTGCTACAATACATCAGTGAAAACTACATTCAAATCGATTAACCAGTTTTTGAGATTAGCGTGCACAAACAGACTAAAATTCTAAGAACTATTTTTTTGATAAGAACAACGACATAACTCGTTTACTATTTTCTTGCACTTGGTGAGCATCAAAAGTCTTTTGAAGTAGATTACTAAAAGTCGCGCTACTAAAAGTCCTCCTAAAAAAACACAAGCGACTTCGATTAGCTTACTTCTTATTATATATACATCATTTCGTTTCACGGTACAAAACAAAATAAAACACTAATTTCTTCCAACTAAAAAAAAATTTATAGCAGGGCACAGGCTTAATTAGTATATCTATACAGTGAGCATCGATCCGAAGTCTTAGTGTGACCCCACATGAGCGCCCCACAACTCTGAATCTAATTTATACTAAATATAAAAATGAATCCCTATTTCTCCTGGTCACGGCATCACGCGTGAACGGGTAGACCGATTTTAATTCGGTTTTCGCTAATGGAAAGAGGGATAAACGGGGAATGTTTTAGGGTATATAAAAATTGCACGCCGGGCGAAGCCGGGGGCGGAACGCTAGTACTAAATAAACAATTATGTTTACGGACAGACACCAGAAACTTTGTAATTAAATTTTTAAATCAGACTGACAATCCCGGTTTTTTTACTTCTGCGAGATCTTCAATAATTTGCGCTCCAAGACCTTTCGAAGATAGATATAATCGCTTTTTCTTTACATCCAAGGCAATATCTTAATTTGATTAATTTTTTTTCACGCACAATGAGCACAGTGAGAAACGTTCGTATGGTCGCCATCTTGGATCCGAATCCCTGCGAACGGAACGGAATTGTTAAAGTCGATAATTAATTATTACCACAGACGATTCCGTTGAAATTAATTCATTTAAATTCGGAAGAGAAACAGCTGAATGCGCAAACGTAAAATCGAGACAACAATATTGGTTTAATATCTTCCTTGAAATAATATCCAACGATAAAACAAACAGACGTGTTTCACTTGAATTAATTGTGAATAAAATTTGTAGGTTTCTGAACCTTAATATAAAAACCTTATAAAGGTTAAAGACATTCAGTCTTAGAATATTTTTTTAAAGATTGACAGGGCGTACTGCTGTTCGCAGTCATTCGGGCAGTCCGTCTGGCGGCTGTAACCAGCCCCTTACAAAAGACCACCGTGAAATAAGTATAAGGATGCCAGCCCAGGATCTCAATTCTACAATGGTCAGCAGCGTCATCCCACTGTTATGTTTTCCGATGCTAGGCGGGTCCTTTAAAATGTTCGGGTGACCCGCCTGGCGGGTTCCATTTTATAAAATTAAGACCTACTACAGTGGGTATCTTGATAACAGGTCCAATAAGAAACGGGATGGTTAATATAAGTACGTACATTTTCCATGACTCGAAATGAAACCAACTTGACTTTGGTTCAAATTAACCAAAGTTTAGTTTCATACTACATTCCAGTCAACCATAATTTCGCAAGTGTTAATTAAACCAGTTGCCAAACTAATTACATGCAACGGGTAATGTAGGGTATACTATATTTATACTATAGTATTTTCACTGTATGATGATATGCGTGACAGTTCGTAACTGACAATTTTAGGGATGCAACCTAACGACATTTATTGGAGTGTTAGAAAATATCGAATCAATTGGCAAAGCAAATGGAATCGAACTACCGGTTTTAGATTTTCAGATTTAGAAATAAATTCTTAAATATTAAAAACAGGTTATGTTAATTAAATTATAGAATACAATGCAATCTGTTTAAAATATTAATTTATTTAATCATTACTGTCAGAACTCGAAACTTGACAATTCGTATCAGACTCAGAACAAAATTTACTTTTGTTTTATTGTTATTATTAGTCAACTTTAGTTTTATTATCAAAGTACGGTGTTTTTACAAATATGTAGAATAGAAAAAATATTTGTTAAATCTTCGAATATCTTATGACAAACATAGAGTACTTTCGATATATCGAATTTAAATGAATATCCCTAGTGTCAATCCCTATTGACACAAGTTCCGTTCCACGCGTTTGACACTTTTAAAATATATGTTTTTTATTACATTTACCTATTATAATAATAAAATAATTATAAAAGTGATAATTCCTTTTGTGTTTTTCGAATAGATATTTTTTTTTCATACATTTGTTTGTTTATTATTTTTTTGTGCCAGTTTTTTTTTAGTTGAAAACAGTATGCGTGACATGAAAATGTGAGAACTGTCACGCATATCATCATACAGTGAAAATACTATAGCAAAAGCGACCCGCGGTCGGCTTCGCACGGGTACAATGTTTTTCTGAAAATTATATATGTATATAATGGTGTTTTTAAGTTGGAACAGTTTAGGAAAATGAAGGCGTGATAGCGTTTCTCTGAAATAAGGAAGATTTATTTACAATATTTTACACTGATTTTACAATTATTATTTAACAAAGTACATTTTCAGTTTTACAAAATTCACTCACCTGAAATAAAGGAGAAACGACATTCAAAGCCTTTTATTTACGTCTTTTTATATCTTTCAGGGAAGTTTACAGCAAAGCAAATTATTAATTCTTATTAACCACTCTCATTATCTCTACTGTCAGTCGTGACATCTCGTAGGCATAATATAATTGAAACCTAAAGAAAGCGCGGCAAATTCAAATGTAAAGAAAGCGCGGTAAATTTAAATTTAAAGGAAAGAAAATGAGTGAAGTGGTTTTCTTTACATGTATAATAACCTTCCTCGTTTAACGCTCCTTCCAATAGTGACAACCGCACCAAAATTCGTCGAGTGGTTTAGGGGGAGTTAGAGAACATACAGACAGACTGATTGACTGACGCGGAAAGATACTTCGATACAATACAATTATTATTTTTTACTAAATACAGCTATTTTAAGGCTTATTTCTTACTAACTGGTGTCCGCGGCTTCGCTAGCGTTGAAAAATAAAAAAATAACGCCTGACTATATGAGCAATGTAACGCCTAACATCTTTATACATTTGCCAGGCGTTAGATGATCCCTCGGGAACACTATTTTTTTTCTGGCTGAAAGGTACCCTATGTCCTTTCCTGCATCCCTGACAACGTGAATGCAAAATTTCATGATGTTCGCTTCAGCGGTTTAGGCGGGAAAAGGTAAACACAGTTACTTTCACATTTATAAGATGTGTACACACAAATTTTATTCAAAAAATGTGCGGGGTGACACTTTACATATTCTTACATACATTTTAGAAGTTATCAGATATCAGCTACTATGCGTGTCAAATAAGAATAAGATCGCACTTGCTGCAAACTTCACATGATTCGAATCATCATAGAACCGTCGTGTCGTCAAAAAAATCCGAATAACAAAAATATTTTTTATTTTTATTTTATATTTTATCTAATAAAATTATTGATTTATAATGACTATTAAATAATTAAACTATAAGTAATAATAATTAAACTATATCTGTTAAGTTCAAAGTTCCTTTAAGAGTCTTATTTCGATTTAACTTGTGTTAGGCGGGTTTTATTGTAAATACTCACCTCGTTTTTTTTCTAGAATTCTAGGCGAAATAAAACTTTTTAAAAAATGTATTGTAAGATCCCTTGGAAAAGTGACGCCGACGAATCGGACTGCAGAGATGAAGGCGATGACGTAGTCCTAAGTGGAGTGGAGGAATTGGATTCCAATTAAAAATACCAAAAAAAAAGAATCGGCAGTATTTTTGGGTATTACTATTTGAAATTACAATGGGGTCCTCATATTAAAAAATAAATAAATTCTTGTTTGTTTTTTTTTGTACACCGTACACATCACTTATGAAGTTTGTGAGAAATGCGGAGCAATATAGCGGAATTCCAGTCCTATTCTTATTTGACACGCATAGTACCTGTTAGCCCCTCTGTGGGTCACTGCAGTACACATTATTCCAAGTTTATGAAGCTTAAAGTAATTTAGTTTATCACACTAACATATAACCTATTAATTTATAAACATACGCGAGTAAAAGCTTTTATTTTAATACCGCTCAAAACTACTAATGCACTCAAAGATTGCTTTTGATCATCACCAAATAGAAAATCTTTTCATACGATCCAATTATTGCGAAACCTCTCGGTCTCTTTGACAAATCCCTTTCATCTATTGAATACGTCAGATCTCTTCAAAAACGCCATTTTAATTAGTCAAGTTATTACATAAACAAAATGTTTATATTTTATTTTATGAAACAAAATATTCACCTCCGATACACAGACAAAAGCTTGTACGTATATTTGCATGCAATACCTATGTCGGGTATATGCAACTAAGTGTGTAGTGTGTCAGCGGTTAATGGTGTCTCGTTGCGTTTGTCCAATCGTATATTAAAATACCTTATTAGACACAATATGACTTACGATCGGGTTTGGTATAATAAAACAATATGGAAAATAAATGTAAAATGACATTGCAATGGTTTGATCATTTAGTATTTTTTTTATGGCAACATTTGTGTGAGAAACTAATGGCTTAGTTAAAGGGTTTGTCGAATACGTCCTGCAAATAGTGAAACATCCCAATAAAATCATTTTTTTAAATATTATTTTAGAAGGATGTTATTTTATGGTGATATCCTGTAAGGCAGTGCTTATTACTGTCGCCATAAGCCTAAAACCCAGACGTGGCTATAATAATGTTAATAAGCTAAAATAAATGTAACAATGTTACCTCACACGGTGAGAGATGCTAAAATTTATATTTCAACACTAGCTGAGCCCGCAACTTCGTACGCGTGGTATTCGGTATAGTGCGTAACTTTTTTGTTTGTAAACTGATTGAAATGAATCAAACTGTTACGGGAAGCTTCCTACAATATATAAGTAAAAACCGCTTTAAAATCGGTTAAGCCGTTTCTGAGATTAGCGTGCATAAACGCACAAACAGATACAAACTCTAAAAATATTTTTTTTACCTCGGAACATAAGTGCAATGTGTATAAATTGTTAAAATTCGTGTATAAATTCACATGTTATACCTACATGTGAATTATTTTGCATCGTATCTATGTGCTAGCTACTAGGCTTATAACCTAACATAAGCCTAACAGCCTAACAGTTTTGGAAAACGATAAGTTAACTAAGTAATATTTATTAATATGACCGACTGTATACTTTAGCTACATAATAACAGAATTGTCGTTGTGCTTCGATATTGCTTAAGGACAAAAGCTAAATACTAAAAATATCCATTGTTTAATGAAGATGTTACAAGAAATAGACAAGACAATTGCTTTGAAAAATATATATATTATACTTAAACATGTGAAGAACCAATTGTATTAATTAGAATTTTCGTTAAAGTAATAGAAACTCCACAAAAAAAGTTAGAACACAAGAAGAATTTGACCTTTATTGAAAATTCTCTCGAAAACGGCTTATTGCGCGCATATGAATCCTGTACCTATTAATAAGTTAATATCAGATTAAAAAATTGTATTAATAATTTTTTTTTGTGTAATGTTCTAATGGTAAAAACAAAAAAACACCATTTCTAGGCCCGTTGAATTGTCTCCGCCGCCAGCGAGTTCTATAGTAAATGTCATTTGCCTCAGTGAATCCCTTAAGGCCAATACAGTTAAGTATAACAGATCGACTCGAAAAATAAGGGGAACTGGGCGTATGAAAAAACAAAGATCATTAAATGAGGCTGCTTATATGATAGAATTATCATGCAGGCTAATACTTGCAGATAGATAATTTCAGGACTACAACCTTGGTGGTCTTCAAAACCAGGGTAAATGGGCATTTACTGGGTAAGCGTGGTCCACCTTCGGCCGCATCAGCACTTCACATCAGGCGAGATAGTGGTCAAGCGCTACCTTGATTTAGTAAAAAAAAGGGACAATTGCGACTTGAACTCGCGTGAAGGGTTTCGTACGATGTTACCTATCCGCACAATATTGAGTGATTTACCATGTTATTTTAATATCATGGACTTCTTATAGTTTTTTTCTATAATCTATAAGTAGAAAACTAATTTCTGTATTTTTTCAAAATTTTAGGTTCAGTAGTTTCGGAGGTGGGGGTGGGGGGGATGGGATGATCGGACAGACGGACACACGAGTGATCCTATAAGGGTTCCGTTTTTATATTCGGACGTATGGAATCTTAAAAAAAACACACATATTCTCGCTTGTATATGAGCCTTAGAAGGTTGGATTGGACCCCATAGATAAGGTAGGCCTAGTGTGCAATTGAAATAATACGAGTAAAAGTCCGCGGAATAGACGAGCACATGCAAAAGGTATCTGCAAACAATAACACCAGCAAGATATTTTATCTATATGAATCATGTAATTAGCGAAACAAGAAACAAAGTCCCAGACTCACCCAAGAGACAATTTCCGAGATTTATCGGTCACTGCCCGATTACAAATCGGGCCCACTTCTCGTCTATATTTAACGCAGCTCGCGATATCACTTATTCTGGTAGATCTCAATCTTAAATTTAGTCGTTCCGTACACTGAATTTTCGCAGATTTCGACATAATATTTAGTGCTGGGAAACTTGCTTTTTGGAGACAATTAGGTTACTGCTTAAGAGTATGTAAAATCACCACCAAGTGGACCGCCAGGCTGCCTGCCTCCCTTTATAATATAATTACATATTTTCTTAGCACTCAGATAGCGCACACAACGTATTTGTTTCTTTCTGTTTTTGTTGTTATTATGTCTTTTTATTTTTAAGCATTATCATCAGTATTTCAAAAAAGTTTTATATAAATAGTGAAGATCTACAAGTGGCTGTATTGTATATTTTATTTTAATCTATACTAATATTATAAAGCTGAAGAGTTTGTTTGTTTGAACGCGCTAATCTCGGGAACTACTAGTTTGAATTGAAAAATTATTTTTGTTTTGAATAGTCCATTTATCTAGGAAGGCTATAGGCTATATAACAACACGCCACGATAAATAGTATTATATATAAGCAGTGTCCAGTACAGCGCGCCTTATGCGCACGCCGCCGCCGTATGGGCCGCAGCGATGCGTGGCCGAGTTCAGCTTGTTCTATGACAATAAATGAAAAAAAAAAATGCAATACATTTCCAATGTTCTTTTTTTTAATGTTATGTCAACAGACAGGCTGACGGTCCTCTTGATGGTAGGTGGCTACCGTCGCCTTTAACACAAGCAACGCTACAGGTGCTGCAAGTGCGCTGCCGACTACAGTAGGACTAAGGATAAGGGATTAGGAGGGGATAAGGAGATGGGCTCTGGCATCCCTTACTCACTCACCGAAACACAACAGCACGTATATGCTGTTATTTCACGGTGGTCTTCTGTAAGGGGGTGGTCACTGCTGCCAGGCGGGCTGCCCAAATGACTGTGAAACGCAGTGTGCCCTACCACTACTTTTCAAATCCAGACCAGTCAATTTTGAAAATTACATTAAAATTTCCAAACTTGACCCCGCCGGGAATCGAACCCGGGGCCCCTGAGACGTTAGGCAAGCATCCTTGCCACTCATCCAACGGGCTGTCTAAAGTTATTCTAAGTTGGTCTGTTCTAAGTTTATTTATTAGAACTAGTTACATATATTCATAATTTACGATTTTGAAAAAAATCCTGGACGCTGTTATCTGATGCCACTTGATTTAAAGGTGCCCAGCGATTTTTAAGACAAAAAGTACATTTATGTTAAATGAAAAATTTTCAGATCCTATATTAAGACTATTGCCACTTCTTGTATAGGTCACTTCTTGTATAGGACATTTCTAGATGATCTACATCAGTAATGTTTATACATCTATGGTATGTTACCATGGTGCTGTTTATATGACATTATTGTTTTTACCTAGCTCTAATCAAAGATGTTGTATTAGGCTTTAATATATACTTTACCAATTTCTACTGCGTTTATATATATTAACTTTAATATCCTATTCGAGAATCATGAGCGAGGCCTATATCCAGCAGTAGACGTCCTAGAGGCCTACGTCTGAGATTTTGAATCATTAGATAACAACGTATCAACGTAACGTAACGTAACGGCGCATGCTGTGCTTTAGCTGGACTAAAGGACCAACGCAAAAGTCCTGCGAATGATTGGCCAAGAACGCAAACTCATGTTGACGGTGAAAAAGCGAAAAATTTCCTGCCTGCGTCATATTCTTAGATATGAGCGATACAACCTGCTTCAGCTAGTGATGATGGCCAAAGTTAGAAGTTAGAAGTCATGTCTGAAGAACATTAGGGACAGCTAACGCAGTAGAACTGTTCCGGCGAACAAAAGACAAGAAGGACTGTTCCAGGCCGATCGCCAACCCTCACTAGTTGGGAGGCACCGAAAGAAAAAGAAGATAACAACGTACGTACACGTGGTAAATAAACTTTAAAAAAAATTTATTCTAGCTAAAAGCGAATAGAATTTAAAAATAGCGTTATTGGAAATAATATAAAGAAATAAATGAAGATATCAGTAAAGCTTAAAGAACAGCGATCAATTAATGTTAACAAATTGCGAAAACCGAAACAAGTGGGACAATTAGGGGATACTTAGCTGTAAATTCAAAAATACGAGGCGGCTTATTATCTTATAGACGTAAATTGCCTTTTTATAAATATCTTCTTATTTTGTTTACCGTAATTAATTGGTTGTATATGCGAACAAAAAAAAAGGAATTTTATACAATACTAGCGACCCGCCCCCGGCTCCGAATGGAGTTGAAATTTTTTAAAATCTTTTGTTCGGATTACGTTATAAAATAAAAGCTATATTCCAATTTTCAGATTTCTAAACTTAGTAGTTTTTGCTGTGCGTTGATAAAATCTTTTTTTAAGTATATCTGATTTCCACTAAAAATATTTTAGAAAATTCTTAGGAAGAGAAGTTATCATCGTCATCAACAGCATATCATAAGTTCCCACTGCAGGGGCAGAGGCCTGATCTCTCAACAAGGGCATATTGGCTATATGGTCCAACACGCCGCGCCACGCCGCGCCGCCGGCCCAGTGCAGATAGGTGGACTTCACCGTTTGAGAGCAGTCAGTAACTCGGACCTCTCGACATTAATAGGCTACCGTCGGTCGCTCTAATGGTTTTTTTTTAATAGAAAGGAATTAATTTATTATTAATTTATATTGATTCCTTTTATAAACGCGAATTTCTGTTTAAATCTATTCGGCTCGATGATTGAACTGGTTTTGTTTGAATTAGGTATAGAGATAGATAACTTATTAAGCCGCGAGCAGATTGATATTTAATATAAATGAAGGATTTTTTCAACAGTATTCTGTTCGATGTACGAGGCATGCCTTTTAAGTTATTTTAAGGTCGGCAGACAAGCTGACGGTTCACTTGATGGTAGGTGGCTACCGTCGCCTATAACACAAGCAACGCCTAAACTGCTGCAAGTGCGCTGCCGACTGCAGTAGGATTAAGGATAAGGGATTAGGAGTGGATAGGGAAATGGGCTCTGGCATCCCTTACTCACTCACCGAAACACAACAGTTTTTCTTAGTTTTCTCTTTTAGTTTGAGTTTTTCTCAAAAATATGTATCGATTTCACACCAGAATAACTATTTCTTGACACAAACCAATAAATAAATGATGGTTCATTTTTAACAAATAAATACATTGAATTTTCATATATATTGGCTGAATGTACGCCATCATAATGCTAATTTATTTTTCAAAGAAAGCCTAGTTAATTAATTTAATTAGAGGCTTATATTAAAGGAACTCTCTTCCGCTACAAACATTATACGCTTTAGTACAAAATATTGTTTGTATATCGGCAGAATACCCTGAATAGGACATGATACTATGAAAGTAGCTAAGTTTATCAGCTTTACGGTGCCGTATCTTTGTAACAGAGAACGCTGTTTGCGATCCAAAGTAATGCCTAAGAAAACTGTACTCACTACAAGGTCCGACTTCTCAGCGCCCAGATATACCTCAGTTGACACTATTTTAAAATGCATGTGACAAAATGCATCGTCTTCGTTTTGAGCATTAAAAGGCACGGTGCGTAGTTCGATCACTGTAAAGTATAACTGTAAACACAACAGCACACGTGCTGTTATTTCACGTTATTGTTATTTACCTTATAGTACTTTTTATTGTTTTTCAAAGTATTCACCACGTAGCTTAATACACTTTTCCATTCGCTCAAACCAGTTATTATAACAATTATTCCACTCTAAAGTGGGGGTGTTCAAAATGGTTGACTTGAAAGCGTCGACTGCTTCTTCACCGGACTGGAACCTTTGACCACGAAGACTTTTCTTAATTTTAGGAAATGTAAAGAAATCGTTAGGGCTTAGGTCAGGACTGTATGGAGGATGGTCAAGAATTTCTACTTTTTCCTGCTTCAAATACTCAATCGTTTGACGAACGCTGTGTGAGCTTGCGTTGTCGTGGTGCAGGATGATGCGTCGCTTTGAGTTAGATTTTCGAAGCTCGGCGATGACTTGTGGTAAACAAACTGTGGTATACCACTCTGCGTTAACCGTTCTACGATCTTCAAGTGCAATAGTCGCAACATGGCCGGTTTTTCCAACGAACGTGGCCACCATCTTCTTTGAAGTGCTTCTAGAACGAACAACTTTAGTCGACTTTGGCTCGTCTTGAAAGACCCATATTGTAGATTGTTGTTTGGAATCAGGATCGTAGGCATAGATCCAAGATTCGTCGCCACTGATGATGTCGTAGACGTGATTTGACTCTCCTCGGTTGAACCTTTGCAGAGTTTTCTTACACCTTGTGATCGTCGGAAAGCATATGCGGTATCCAACGGCAAACTAGCTTTCTCACACCAAGCGCTTCATGCAAGATCTTCTGAATGGTTGTCCCTGAGATACCTAATGGAGCCTCTATGTCTCGATACGTCACATGTCGATCTTCGAGAATTAGTTGTCTCACAGCAATGATGTTATCTTCAGTGAAGGCGGATTTCGGGCGTCCTTCGCGAGATTTGCCACTAACACTAGTATGTCCACGCTGGAATTCTAAATAGCAGCGTTCGACAGTCCGCAGACATGGGGCTTCATCACTAAACACAGATGTTAGCTTTTCAAAACACTGAAGCCGTGTCAGGTCTCTTCTAAAGTTGTAGAGAATTATTGCACGAACATTTTCCTTAGAAAGATTCATTTTCGTACGTAACCTGACAGATTCCAATCGACGCTGTGACTAAACAATAGCATTAATGCTAATACTTTCAACTGTTTTGAGATTCAAAATTTAAACACATTCGAATATAGAACAGTTCCAAATTCAAAATATCCGGGATATATGGAAACGATAGAACTTAAAAGGCATGCCTAGTATTATAAAATACCAGCTGCTCTTGTCGGCGATTTCATCGGCATCTCTTTTTTTCAGATGTTAAAATATTTATTCAATCTTTATTACTAATACTACAATTTATTGTTTTATTTGTAAACCGATTGAAGTGAAACAAACACAAAATGTTACGGGAATTCAATACATCTGTGAAAACCGCATTCAAATCGATTAATCCGTTACATAAAAATCGGTCCAGTTGTTTCGGAGGAGTTTTGTTACAAATTGTAATTTGTACAAATTGTAAGTACCCTAGGTCCTTTCTGTATCCCCGACAACGTCTATATGCAAAATGTCATAATGATCGATTTTGTAGTTAAGGCGTGAAAGTATAATTAACAAACTCACTTTCGCATTTATAATACACAGGTCCTTATTGTTGGGGAGAAAGTCATGAATAGAAAACTTACATTCTTCTACTTCTATGTATGGAGCAAAAGGGACGCGGTTACATTCGAGTTTTCTTATTTATCCTCAAAATGTAGCCGTAAAATTGATAAATATTATAGGATGCATGGCTTGGCATCTAATTAAAAGGCCGGGAGCTTGTAAACGTTCATAAAGCTCACAAATAACGAAGCATTGATGTACGTGTATCGAACCAGGGAAACATGTCTGCTCGTGAACGCCCCACTACGTACATATACTTTATATATTACTCTTGTTCCGACACTTGACGTGGTCTCCACGCATATACATATTATATTTAACCCATTTGTTGCGGCGGACGCCAATCGGCGTTTTTTGATTTAATATTCAGGCTCGAAATACGCCAATCGGCGTTTTTTTTTTTTAAAATTACTTATATCTTGGCAAAAACAAGTCACAAAAAATTATACTTGCAATATATGCACATTTTTTTAAAATACAGCAAGGTATACTGCTCGCCGTTTCCGAAATTTTAACTTTTTGAAAAAAATGCGAATTCCTTCCAAGGTGCGGAAGACGCCTAACGGCGTTTTCCAGGGTTTAACAACCTTTGATTTTTAAAGAAGTACCTAATACATATTTTTGCAATATCTCCTAAATATATTAAGTTAATATTATTTTTCTAAAATAGAGGTACTTATTACTACGTCTTAAGTTAAAATTGACTAAAACTGAACGAATACTTAAATAACATTTGACCCTTTTTGTTCGGCTTCATTGGAAACAAATGCACTTCGCGATCAGGGCAAACATATATGTATAAGCATTACAGCTTCAATGAACGAAAATATCCTAAGTATTTTGTAAAAAAAAAATTATTTTTATTAAAGATGGGGTTTGCTCGTGACCAGCATCTATCCATGTAGGAAGGATGAGGCCGACGATGGAGCGAGCTCATCCAGAAGATGCCTATTCATTCGAACCTTGAAAAAATTTGGGTTGTATGAGCTGGGAAATACAGACGCTGGCAGGGAGTTCCAATCCTTAGCAGTGCGCATTATAAAGATGTTTTAAAGGGCTTGGTCCGAATTAGAGGGATTTCAAGAAAGTGAGGATGGTAACCAGCCATACGTCTGCATGTCCGACAGAAGAAAGGGGAAGGCGGTATAATCTCATGCAGCTCCCGAGCACACTCTCCGAAGTACATCTTATAGAATATACACAGACAGGCGATTTTGCGTCTATGTGCCAGACTCTGCAGTTAGTTCTTATTAGTGTATCGTCACCAATGAGCCTCCTAGCTGATCCACCGAGTTCAGAGCGGCAAGTCGGTATTTTGCTGAGCCATCCCAAAGGTGACAGCAATACTCCATGCAAGATCGGACTTGTGCCTTGTACAAAGAGAGGCATCGCTTCCCCTACTTAGGATGCCCAGCTTAAAAATAGCGAAACAGGATGAAGTCATTTATTGCAAAATGTGGACTTGAACCACTTAGGCTATATGTTATCCCGTAACATGAAAAGGCTTCGTGGTAATGGAATTTGCAAAACAAGTCGACGAAAAAACTTTCGAAGGCTGTTTTTACGGTGGTTGATTTCTATAGAAAAGTTGTAGAGTTTAATAATGCCTACAAAAAAGTCAGCGACAGGGATTGATTTAGGGTATGTCCTGTATTCGAAGATAAGCACCGAGCTTCAGGCCTTGTTTTAATATACGCGACGGAGTCCTAGAGGGAATCTTCATTTCTCGCGATAAGATTTTTCGTTTTCTTATGGGGTTTCGGCGAATTTTGGCTTTAACAGCATTAACAGCCTTTGTTCTAACAGCACGCGGCCACTCCGATCTTTTATGGTCATCGACAGAGGAAGTGTTGGCATAGCTGTCATCGAAACGGCTCCATAACCAAACTACGTAAGGCAATCACTGCAATCCTATTTACTTTAACACCCCATTCATTTAGTAATTTGATAATAAACACGAAAAAAAATATGTGAAATGGCAAGAAATCAAAAGAAATTTTTGACATACCATATATAAATTCATTTAATATTATTTTCGCATTGCACACTATAACAGTAAATATAAATTTAATTATAAAACTATCAGAAATTTTTTAAATACATCAACAAATACGGGTATTCTTAATTATATAGTGTATATATATAAATCTATAGCGAGGCTTATTTAGATACTCAAGAATGTGAAAAGTTTCGGTTTAAAAAGGAAGAGACCCCAAAAAAAAAAAATACCACGATAAAGAATGAAATATTACAGTACAGGAAATCGTTTGATCCCCTACCATAAAGGCACCATAGACTTTTTTTTTTCAAGAATATATCTGGCCGCAGAACCTGGCCTGAGAGCACCACCGTGAGATGGATATCAGCATACGTTTATGTTGATGAATTATAAAATTATTTTTGCCGGCGATTTCGTCCGAGAATAGTGCTTTTTTTTGAATGAAAGTTTATCTTATTTTTTGTACCCCAGACGCGTTTGCAAAATTTCATGATGGTCGGTCGAGTAGTTAAGGCGCGAAAGTGTAACAAACAAAAAAATTAAGCATGGCTAAAAATATATTAAGCAATGTAACGCCTAACATCTTTATTGCAGTTATATTTTGCCAGGCGTTAGATGATCCCTCGGGAACAGTACCTACTTTTTTCTGGATGAAAGGTACCCTACGTCCATTCCTGCATCCCTGACAATGTAATGCAAAATTTTATGATGATCGGTTCAGCGGTTTAGGCGTGAAACCGCTGAATGGATTTATTTAGCAGGCTAACGGAGGTTCTTCCCCGTAGAAACAGTTTTCGCAACCGATGGCAGATTAACTTTATTTGTGTGTGTTTATTTATATAAATAAGGTTCCGCGCCCCCGGCTTCGCCCGGGATGCAATTTTTATATATAAAAACATTCCCCGTTTATCCCTCTTTCCATTAGTGAAAACCGAGTTAAAATCGGTCTACCCGTTCACGCGTGATGAAGGGAAATGGGGATTCATTTTTATATATATATAGATTTATATAAATAAATAAATATCAACAATGTCCGGTACAGATTAAAATACGGTTGCAGTAATAAACATGGGGCGTGAGCTGTTCCAACTTTTAAATTCGACTCCCCAGTGACTTGTGCACCAAAGGTAATGCAGGTAATTCTTGGAAGTATCCAGGTATATCGTATCGTCGCTCCAGACGGCCGACTCCGCTAACTGGTTTTCGTTTTGTTTGGTTATATAACGTGTTCGAAACGTTGTAAGCCGCTTTAGGAAATCTCCTCCTAAAAACTTTAATTAACATGTACACGGACGGACTCACTTTCATTATACTGTAACTCTCAAAGCTTTTTGAGAAATTGATAAGCATGCTTAGGAAATTTCACATAACATAATAGTTTCCCAAATCATTTATATATTAAATTAACCTTAAAATTATCTCAGACCGACAAGAAAATTCCTAGAAACTTTGTCCCGAGGACGAGCGGACTTTGGAATAATCTCCCGTGTGAGGTGTATTTCCGCCTAGCTGCAATGTGAGGTCTTCTTCAAGCGTGTCGTTTAACAAACTCCTGCAGCGCACCTGCATCCCCCTGGTGTTGTTTGTGTCTTTGGCTACGTACCAGAAAGTGGACCGTGAGCCTGCCTGCCATATATTATAATATAAACGCGCAGTTCTTGCTACTTGTCACTAGTGTACTTTTTTAATAAGGTCGGCAGACAAGCTGACGGTACACTTGATAGGTGTTTATTTTTTAGTCCTACTGGCTAGGATTCCTCTGACATAGATAGTAGGTGGTTACCGTCGTCTGTAACACAAGCAATGCCACAGGTGCTGCAAGTGCGCTGCCGGCCTTATTAGAGATTAGGAAGGGGACAGGGAAATGGGCTCTGGCATCCGTTACTCACTCATCGAAACACAACAGCACACGTGCTGTTATTTCACGGTGATCTTCTGTAAAGGCTGCCCAAATGACTGGCAAAATGCAGTGTGCCCTGCCACTATTTTCCAGATTCAGACCAGACCGAGCTTTGAAAAGTTCATTTCCCTAAACTGCCAGGAATCGAACCCGGGAACCCTAGAACAGAGCGTTAAGGCAAGCACCCGAACCATTTTTTTTTATAAACAGTTGTTCACCTATGGTCAATTTGAAAATAATACTTCATCGTGTAGGTATTTTAAAAGTAGGCAAAAATAAACAATTAGAAATTATATGAAACTAAATAACAAATTAAAACATTTTAAGTTTTTATTGTTCAAGAATTATAATTACGCAGCGCTGACTTGAAGAAAAAGAAAACACGTTATGTTTAAGCTGTTATAAAAAAACGTGTATTGACGACAAAAGATTCTACTTCGATATGGGCAATGCATACGTAAAAGCCACGCTATTTTTCTGTCAACCAATAATCACCATTAAAAAGTAAGTAGGTAACCTCAATAACATAAATTTCGCGTATGCCGTTGCTCATTATAATCAAAGCACTAAGTTAACTAATTGACTGACTTAAAAGATTTGTTAGAGATAGAGCTCTATTGCTCAGATAAATGTAAACATTTTTTTACGCATGCATTTTACCATAATAAAATAGGACATATACTTTTGGAGTTAACTCCTTAAGAGCGTGCAGCGCGATCGAAAATCTTCGAGTTGGAGTAGCGGTGACGGAACGCACACAAAAATAACTTTACAGATTAGGCTCAACACAGAGTAAAACATATTTTTACTAATTTTTCTTTAGGAAAAATTAATGTAATAAATGATAATAGAATGTAATATATGTAAATAATAATTAGTTATTATTATAATATAACGTAATATTCAGCTGATCACTATGTTTTGTTCATTTCTTATACATAATTTTACCTATGTATACCTACTTACCTGCATATCTGGAAAAGAATAAATAAAGTATGAAAGAAGAAATGAAAAACTGCAAAAAATAATAAAAAGTTTTTATTATTAAATTTGTGATGTTTGGTTGTCGTGGTATTATCGTTATTTGTTAATTGTCGTTTATTTTTGACCTTATCTTTCGAGTGCTTTCAATATATAATCAGGCTCCTTAATTGCCATTTTTCTATCCAGTCTTTTTTCGTATGAAATATTTACGTATTGAATTTTTCCACTGTCTTGATTATCCGAGGATATTTGAATTTCTGCTATTGGTAGCCTGAAATAAAATTAAACACTAAAAACGACAGAGAGCAAATTGTAAACACCGTTAGTTTATAATAAACATAACTGACGAATATTATGAAAGGAACATTGAATTTAAAATAAAACGCTTAAAAGTTGATAGTTTATAACCTCTCCGTTCCGAAATTGTCTACGAACATGCACTGTTCAGTACTTGGGCCTATCAATGAACAGTTTTACAAATTTACTGCGCGGTTTCAGTTTACAATTTCGTTATAAACGGCTGTTATCAAAAGCAAAAAACCTAATCTAACCTAACCAATAAATGTTTGATTAGCTAAGAAACCTATTTGGTGACCAAGTACTAGACTAGGTCAACCAAAAAAAGTTGCTGACCAAATAAATATTTTGCTGAAAAAATATATATTCCTATTACATGTTACATATATATATTCCTATTACATTACATGTTATTCCTATGCAATGTTACCGGATAATAGCCTAATTGACAAAATTTGGAAATTAGTTTAAAACTATGGCTTAGCATCTATTTCACCCCAAAAATATATTATTTTAAGAAAAATAGGTCTTTTACATTAGTATTTTGAGTTTTTAGAAATGAACTTGAAATTGACCGCGAAAAAGGCCAAGACTGTCATGGCGTCTTGAATGACGTCACACCTCGCGAAACAGCCGTGTTTGTTTATGACAGTCAATTGTGTTTTTTAATAAATAATGAATTCCTCGTATTATAAATACTGTATAGTGCCCCAATATAAAAGTTCAACGATAAAAACGCCAAACAAATTATTCATATACGTTCCAAACAATAAACAATAACAAATTGATGAAGTTAAGGTTATTACAGCGCTCAACAGCCACTATCAATACCTCGTTGTGAATCTTCAATGCCAGAGATCTAGATTCACAACAAAGAGATTCGAAGAGCACTACGGATTCTTGACGTGAACAAAGCTAGTGGACCTGATGGCATACCTGCAAGGGTCCTGAAGGAATGTGGTCCTGAATTGTCTCCTGTACTTACACGCTTGCACCATCTCTCTCTCAGGACGAATACCGTGCCGGCATTTTGGAAGCTTGCCAATGTTCAACCAGTGCCTAAAAAGGGTAACCGTGCCAACCCCTGTAATTATCGACCAATCGCCATCACTTCTGTACTCTGTAAGGTTATGGAGAGAGTACTGAATAGTAAGCTGCTGACATATCTTGAAGTTAACGACCTGCTCAGTGATCGCCAATATGGATTTCGCCAGGGACGTTCAACCGGAGGTCTTCTTGTATATGTCACGCAATACTGGAGTGAAGCCATCGAGAAACATGGCGAGGCTCTCGCTGTGTCACTCGACATATCGAAAGTCTTTGAGAGGGTTTGGCATGCACGTTTACTTGGCAAGCTTCCTACATACGGCATCCCCTCCGGTCTCTTTGAAGTTGGATTTTTGATTTCCTGAATGAACGGTCAATTCGAGTAGTCATTGATGGCTGCTCCTAGGACCTCATGGCAATTGATGCCGGTATTCCTCAGGGATCTGTTCTCTCTGCAACTCTTTTCCTGCTTCATATTAATGACTTACTTCTTCCAGGAGTAGTTGTATACGCAGATGACAATACGGTCATAGAGAGATATTTGTCCAGGATTCGTTCTGAGAGGGAGGCAATGGTTGAGCGAATTAACTGAACCTTAAATCTTGTATGCCAATGGGGTGACAAGAATCTGGCTGATTTTAACGCCACCAAAACGCAAGCGTATTTGGTCTCTGCAAAAAGGAGCTCTTTCGACTTGGCTCTAACTTTCCGAGGTGCATCCGTACCTGTGGCCAATGACCTTGAGCTTCTTGGTATGAAGTTGTGCTCAAATCTCAACTTCGGTAATTCTATCGAGTCCAAAGCCCAAACAGCGGCCAAAAAGTTGGGCATCCTAAATAGAGTGAAGCGATGCTTCACACTTGGACCGCTCCTCTCTTTATACAAGGCACAAGTCCGATCTTGCATTGAGTATTGCTGTCACCTTTGGGATGGCCCATCAAAATACCAACTTGCCGCACTCGACTCGGTGGATCGCAGAGCTAGGAGGCCCATTGGCGATGATACACTGATAAGAACTAAGCTGCAGAGCCTAGCACATAGACGCAAAGTTGCCTGTGTATTCTATAAGATGTACTTCGAAGAGTGTGCTCGAGAGCTGCATGAGATCATACTGCCTTCCCCTTTCTTCTATCGGACATACAGACGTACGGCTGGTTACCATCCTCACCTTGTCGAAATCCCTCTAATTCGGACCAAGCGCTTTAAAACATCTTTTGTGATGCGCACTGCTAAGGATTGGAACTCCCTGCCGGCGTCTGTATTTCCGAGCTCATTAAACCCAAATCTTTTCAAGGTTCGAGTGAATCTTCTGGGGCATCTTCTGGGTGAGCTCGCTCCATCGTCGGCCTCATCCTTCCTACATGGATAGATGCTGGTCAAGAGCAAACTCATCTTAAAAAAAAATAAAACTTTGTATTCGCTTACCTCAAAGTCAGCGGTTTTGAGTCAATGTCAAATTAGGAAATAAACGTAATCACCATTTATTAATATTGTCAAGTTAAGTTTTTACTATCGTATTAATTGTATTTTTATATATTTATTGTCCTGATATCAGTGGCAAAAGAAATTCATCGTGTGATTTGGTAAAATAGCTTGAAATTTACCAACGCGCCACCATTTAATTGTAATTTAACAGGTGAAGTTGAATATATACAGATATAAACAAACATTTTTTTTTACATTTTCTTGGCTTCTCAGCCCAATATTTCAACATATTTTATATTGAAAATACTTTTTTTTTATTTAGAACAAATTTTAAAGTAAGAATACTTTCAAAAAGTAAATCTTTAAATGTTTTAAAAATTTTAGGTTGTAAAAGCATTCTAGTCACAAAAGTTATAAGATTGTGTCGACAAGTGTGGACGTGTAAGCAGAAGATTTTACCGATTTAACAAAATGGTGGAACACATTTTTTGTTTCCACCGGTTCTCAAATTTTTATATAAAATACCATTTTCCATGGCGCTCACCAATGAGGGTTTGGCTCAGTTCATATCAGTTGTACCTAGTATATGGGTAAATGAAAATTCTGTCCAGTTTTGGTCAAGGGCAAGAAAAACCGGCGATCTTGAGACGGCTGATTCCACAGTAGGTAAATGCCACTCTCTGACTGGTAACTGCTAATTAAGTAAGACTTTGTTTGTTCTTCACATAATACTTAGATAGAAGTTTTACCATTGCGGAATTCCGATGAACAATAGTCGGTGTTCACTGCAAAAAATTGTCCAAGCATAACGGCGTCAATTTTGGGCAATATACTGCTGTTTGTTTTGTTAAATCCTGATTCCATGGCGAATTATACCTGTCTTTCAAGATTAAACTAAAAACGAACTGTATTAATTTAACAATAATTGCTGAAAACTCGAAATAACCTGTTCACTTTATACGAAAATGACAGCCACAACGTGGTGTTTCGCGAGGTGTGACGTCACGCTTCCATGCGCTTCTCTGATTGGTGTTTAATGTCACATAATTAAACGCCTCATTTTGTCGATTTTATTTTCCAAAAATATTATTAATCTTTTATTATTTTAATAGAAAAGTTGTTTTTTGTTTACTAATTATTATGGTTAATCATTAGAAACTCTAAGCCATCCGATTTATTCTCAGTGGAAACAAGCCAGTTGTATACACCTCTGTTTGAGACATTAAATAGATAGGTAGGTATTTACCTGTATGCATTTGCATGTTCTGCGTTCGCACTACTCTGTACGGAATTCGACTCAACTGCAATATTTTATTTTGCATGTCCAGATTTTCTTATTTGCCTGAAAGTGAAACCAATGACATGATTAATTTAGCCATATTTAAGTATGCAAATTAGAAAAAAAAACAGACAATTGCGTTCTCCGATAAAAATACTTCCAAATAAAAGTCTACTTACCACATTATAGCAGCATTCTTAGGATAATTTTTTTATTTAGTCACTTAGATAATGATTCTTTTTCTGGTTACCCATCCTTCACTTCCAAAAAACACTTAAACATGTGTAATATGTAAATACAAAATTTATAACACAGCTGACTTGACATTGACCTCATGACGTCATGTCATACGACAAATAAGTGCGCCTAGTGATTTTATTAGAGCAATGTTTTTTGTTTGGAAAACCATCAGGCGTTTGGGTTAAATATTGAAAAGTCTTAATATTTTCATATTTATAATTTTATAATGAATATTAAGAAGGGGGGGATCTGCGGAATATCAATACAAACATTTTCATGTGAGAATTAGTGCTTCATGCGTAAAATTTAAGAAGTATTCGAAGAAATAAATTTTTAGAAGTCGTTCCGTTTATGTATTTTTTATTAATTTTAAATGTATTTGTTTCAAATTCCAACAAGGCGGTGACCTTGTGCAAGGATCAGGCTAACCTACAAAAGTTACTTTAATGTATTTAACTAATTCAGCGCATAGTACTAGTCACTTAAAAATGAGTAAATTTCCAAAATTTTGTGCAGTACCCCCTTAAGAATCGGTTTTCATATATGGAAATTTTATGATGAGTAAAATAGCGTTAACTAAAAAGCGTTACGTTATCTGTCTGTCATTTGTGCTACAGCTGACGCATGGACTTATGTTCCCCAATTCTATTACCTGGGCTTATAAAAGCAAACTGCGAAAGAGCATGAAAAGTGTAGCCCGCGTTGAGAAACGAAGCGATAGCGCGTTATAACCTGCCGGCGCAGAGACATCTGTCGTCAAAAAAATGAACCAATGAAGTTATTATAAAACGTAGTGACTGTTCGAATATATCAAAATACATCCGTCTCACTTTAACAAATAGATTGAGAGTTTTTCTCCTTCACACATATAAACATTATTAGAATAGTTGCATACTAGAGCGTCATACCTTTGTCGTCAGTTCCGTTCTTCTTACTGCTGCTAAACTAAATAGTGACTAATTAAATAATACCATTTACTACAAATTAAATCTTTCATTATGCCCATTACCCAATAGTTTTGGAACGTAACTAACATAACTTTTGTTGGAACACGTGATATCTGAGAATGTAACTAAATAATATAAAGTAATTAGGTATCCAGTTATTTACTGACATGGTTTTTCTTTATTTTATACGTTTAAAATGCGAGTTGAACTCGTGTGAAGAGGGTTCCATACGATGTTACCCATCCGCACAATATTGAGTGATTTACCATGTTTATTTTAATATCATGGACTTCTTCTATAATCTATAAGTAGAAAACTAATTTCTGTATTTTTATCAAAATTTAAGGTTCAGTAGTTTCGGAGATAAGGGGAGAGAGAGAAAGGTCGGACAGACGGACACACGAGTGATCCTACAAGGGTTCCGTTTTTTATTCGGACGTACGGAACCCTAAAAAGCACACTTTTTTAAATAATAAAATGGTTAGTTCGTGGCATTAGTTAGTGGTATCAGAAATGAACCACATTAGTTAGCGGTAAAGCGGCGGCTTAATAAACTCGCTATAACGTCAAGAAGCACTGAATCTTTTGTCTCTCTCCAATTAAGTCGTTCTCGTCTACTTCGGATAGCAATTAGTGGTGCCGAAAAATGGGTGGCCAAGTATGTTGACAATTACTGTCCGTTTCAACGAGCATACTGGTGAATTGTTTTTTTTTTTAAATTGAATTTTAAAATTAATAAATTATTAGTAATTGGTGCCAGATAGAATTGATTATAAAATCAGAAGCATCCAACTAAAGTAAGAATTCATTTGATTAAAGATTTTTTTTAATAATCTGCAATATACATGATACAAACTAACAATCATTATAATTCTTAAAGCAAATCAATAGATTTTTCTTAGGATATCAAAGTAAAACGAACTTAATTGGGATTTTTCAAGTGCATTGAACCCATTTCGTTCTAGACAAAAGATAGACAGACGTCCAGACTCCACAAAGCACGGCCAAAAAACGAAACGAATCGATCTACAAAGAAGTGACACACAAAAAAAATTTAACACTATTTTAGGTACGTGCAGAAACTGAGCGGAAAAACTTTGTCTTTGTGAACAGTTAAAAAGTTGACGGAATTGGAACATTCTTAGAGCGAGAAAAAGTAGTTAGGTACTTGTGCGGAACGAAAATAAATAATGTCTCCTAAGCGACTGCGAAACAGGAACAGGAACACGGACAAGACAAAGAGACTTCGCGAGGACAATTTCAATTAAATAAAACGGGGGCTCTGCTTTCATTATTCAATTGCACTCTACAAAAAGTGTTTCACGTTCATTCAGGAGTGTGAAAGCAAATAAACAGGCATCGGACTGTTTGCAGGTTTAAATTTCTTACAAAATCTAAAAGATATTTAAAAGACATTAGATACCTTTTATTAATTTATAAATATTAATAATGATTTTATAATAAGAGTATTTTCGTTGTTTATAGTATAATTCAATAGAAAATATGCACTTTTTTTAAA
Organism: Bembecia ichneumoniformis; assembly: GCA_910589475.2. NCBI lineage: Eukaryota > Metazoa > Arthropoda > Insecta > Lepidoptera > Sesiidae > Bembecia > Bembecia ichneumoniformis. The sequence goes on along the minus strand of OU342544.1, from coordinate 2,153,885 downwards.
ATTACCTTCTTAAGATAGGTTATATTATCGTTATATAAACGTAAAAATATTCAGCGCTGAAAAACAATAGTAACAAAAAATGTTAAAATTAACTAACAGCTATATACCACAGCTACATTTGACGCGCTTGTCGTGACGTCAGTCTATTTTTTATTTATTAAAGATGGGTTTGTTCTTGGTCAGCATGTATCCATGTATTAGGAAAGATGAGGCCGACGATGGAGCGAGCTCACCCAGAAGACGCTTATTCACTCGAACATTGAAAAGATTTGGGTTGTATGAGCTCGATAAATACAGACGCCGACGGCAGGGAGTTCCTTCCAATCCTTAGCAGTGCGCATTATAAAAGATGTTTTAAAGCCCTTGGTTCGAATTAGGGGGACTTGGACAAGGTGGGGATGGTAACTATAGCCGTACGTCTGCATGTCCGATAGAAGAAAGGGGAAGCTGCTATATCTCATGCAGCTCCCGAGCACACTCTCCGAAATAAATTTTGCGTCTATATGCCAGGCTCTGCAGCTTAGTTCTTATTAGCGTGCCGCCACCAATGAGCCTCCTAGCTCTGCGATCCACCGAGTCTCTGCGATTTTGCTGAGCCATCCCAAAGGTGACAGCAATACTCCATGCAAGATCGGACTTGTGCATTGTACAAAATGTGGGTAATGAAGGCAATATGACTTACTAATGACACTATACACAAACAAGGAAATGTCAGCCTGTCTGTCAGTGCAAAGGCTGTGGACCTTAATACGATAACGTCGAAGCGAAATCACAAAACGACATTGTATGAAATTGTACTCGAACTGAAATGGTTCATTACCATAAATAACGAGTGCGATTCACGTGGAGTCGACTGAACAAGTGCTTCGTCGTCGACCAGAGAGCACTTCGTCACGATATTAGAGAAAAAAAAATTACACGATTTCCACTTTACCGCTAAATCCTTTTAAATTTAAAACGACAGGTATTTTCCGTTTCGGTGATCGCAATCTTATGCGATATAAAGCAGTCTAGACTCTTCTCTATACCTACCAATGGAAGTCTCGTAAAAATAGGTTCAACCGTTCGAACAAACAATTTTATATAAACCTAAGGAGTATTACCATACTGCAAATTATTTTAGTATCCCAATTTACGATCGAGAAACTCAATGGGTCTTAAATGTAACATTGAGGATGAATTATCTTCTTACTTAGGAAGTATAAGCATTGATCGTGGCATCCCCTTTAGACCACCGTGAAATAACAGCATGTGTGCTGTTGTGTAAGGGATTCCAGAGCCCATTTCAACACCCTCTCCTAATTCTTTATCCTCTATCCTAACCAAGGTCGGCAGAGCACTTGTTGCAATCTATGGCTCTGCGAGGCGACGATATCCACTTACCTACTGTAAAATGGACCGTCAACCTGTCTATCGACCTCATTTATACCAACTTTTGCCTGAGACTTCGTCTGCGCCTCTTTTGTGCTTATTTTATTTTTAGATGATCCCTTGAAAACAATACATTCTTCCTGGATGAAAGGAACGCAAATCCTTTTAAGTCTACGCAAAATTCCACGATGATCGCTTAAGGCGTGAAAGCGTACGTAACAAAACAAAGAAACAAATAAACTCACTTTTGTATTTATTAGTAAGGATTTCAAAACGACGGACACTTCAAGCAAACAATTGGTCGACACGATAAGAAAGTTTGATACCGTCCGGAGTCCAGTACAAGTTATTTTATCGGTGACTCGATTAGCGAACTTTTTATCCTGGCCTAAAATGTGACGTCAGCAGCGGCGCCTTTTAATGCATTACAAATAAGGTGAAGAGCCTCGTGCAGACGCAGCAGGTAGGCCGATTTAAATTCCGTCGGCATCGCGCCGGAGGAGGCAATCAAACTTGTCAAGTGAAAAAGTTGCGGAAAACCGATCTGGGAAGTTGACGAGCCTTTGCAGCTTGAATGGGTATTGCTGTGGACGAATTTCTCGCTACAGACGACAATAAAAGCAAGCTGAAGGTTCACTTAATGGTAGGGTAACTACTGGATCACATGTTGGCGGAATGCCCAGGTTGGGACCAGGAGAGGACGGCTCTGACGGCAGTCGTGGCACAGGACTTGTCCTTACCCGCTGTCGTCAAAGCGATGATCAGTAGCCCTGACGGCTGGAATGCCGTCAAGGCGTTCTGTGAAGCGGCCCTGAGTGGGAAAAGAGAGGACACCCAGGCGGACCCACTCAGGCGTCGAAGGGTAGGCCGACGTCGCCGGGCATACGCCGCGGCGCACGTCATATAATGATCGCCAGGGCGTCAGTAGAGGACAACTGACGCTCGGATTACATTAGTGAAGTGTGTCCGTGGGTCGCCACAGGAAGTAGCATTCACAAGAAGACGGGTCCGCAAGGATGTAGCGGTGCGTGGCGCCCGGGGATAAGGCCTGGCTTTCATCCCGGGTGCCATAATCACTGCTGGTGGTGGAACTTGGAGGAGTTTTAGTGGGTAGAACCGGCGGGGCGGTTCGTTCCCATTGCATTTCCCCTCCTAAAAAAAGGGTAACTACTGGATACCGTTCGCCTAGAAACTTGGGGCTTGCAACAGCGCTGCCGCCTTAAAAATGGCGACAGACATCGAAACAACAGCATATAATATGCGTTATTAAAATGGTATGATATTTAATTAGATGCGAAACTTCTATCTGCCATATTAATATCAATTAATTTACTTTACTAAACTGCTTTAGAAGCTAAAATTCTAAGCCAATTAAAAAATTCTTTCACGGACAGTCATCTGTAATGTAGGTATTTTAGTTTTTGTTGCTATTTTTTAACAGCAAGCACTTAAAGAGCCAAAAGCACATACAGGAAAACCATAAGGCGAGCGAAATCTCGGAACACAGCTTGAATTTTTACTGCTGAATTGGCCAGATTCACAAGGAAGTTAAAAAAAACTAACTTTTTCAACTTGAGCTGATTTTACTAAAGCCATTTTAATTTTAAGCTGTACCGTTGATAAGGTTCACTTTCGAATGCGTATTGGTAATAAGATATACACGTGTGGACTGTAAATTGATTTTATTTCAACTGAAATTGTTAGATTTGTAATATCTATTTAACCTCGCATACACACATTCATACGTCTCTTATATTCGTTCACGCACACATTGATACCTAACGAAACATACCGCCCACCAAGGACTCTCAGGGTCCTTAAATTTATACAAATAAAAGTTTTGGACTCTATACAAAGAAGTTGGGCTATGTTCATAACATACACGCAAAAGTTCATAACATGTTAATTAGTTACATTCTATTGGTAATAAACATAATTTTGAAAATGATCGCTGTGTCACATTGTCTCCACTTTTCACACTGTACACTCTAGTTACGCCGTCAGAACCAGGATGCTTCTGTACAATTCGGCCCAATAACCACTTTCCAGGAGGAAGGTTCTCATTTTTTATTAAGACAATTTGTCCGATCTCCAATTCTTCTACTTTCCTCTGCCATTTTGGACGTTGTTGCAGTCGGGATAAGTACTCGCTCTGCCATCGGCGCCAGAAATCACCCAACAACTTTTGCATGTGTTGCCATCGGGACAGGCGACTCATGGGAATGTCTTGAAGGTCTGGAGTGGGGACAGTAATAGGTGCTTCGCCAATTAAAAAATGTCCAGGTGTCAGCGGTAGTGTTTGATCGGCGTCAGTAGGATCTATGGGACTCAGCGGTCTAGCATTAAGGCATGCTTCTATTTGGCATAACAGAGTAGTCATTTCTTCGTAAGTAAGATTGCATGTCAATATCCTCTTCATGTGATATTTCATTGACTTTACTCCTGCTTCCCATAATCCACCCATGTGAGGGCTGTAGGCGGGTATAAAATGCCATTGTGTACCATCCAGAGCAAGAGATTGAGCAACTTGGTCATCAAACACCAGCTTAGCATTGGCCCAGGCAGCAACAAGTTCTTTATTAGCGCCAACGAAATTTCTTCCTTGGTCGCTCCAAAGATGGGCACATTTTCCACGTCTGGACACAAATCTCTTGAAGGCTCCAATGAACGCTTCCGATGTTAAATCGCTGACCAATTCCAAGTGTATTGCTTTGGTGGACATACAGACGAAAATGGCTATGTAAGACTTAGTCAATTTAGCTCCTCTACCCTTTGTCATTAGAATTTGGTAAGGTCCAGCAAAGTCAACGCCGCTGTTCAGGAAAGGTCTAGCAGGGGTGACCCTAACTCGTGGTAAGTCTCCCATCAGCTGTGATTTTGCAGCAGCACTTTGCCTGGCACATATAAGACATTCTCTAATCTTCAACTTAACGACCTTTTTCGCTTTTAGAATCCAAAATGTTGATCTAAGATAGGCTAACATCAGTTGACAGCCACCATGTAAGGTTTTTAAATGTGCATCGGCAACAACGAGTGCCGTGAAATCACTTTCAGTGTCTAAGATTATAGGATGTTTACTCTCTTCATCAAGATCAGAGTGACGTAACCTGCCGCCCACCCTGAGTATACCGTCTTCATCCAGGTAAGTTAACAGAGCTTTTAAATTACTTCCTTCTTTAACTCTTTTATTAATCTTAAGATACTGCATGTCTTCCTTAAAACTTTCTTTCTGTGTTAACTTTATGCATGTTTTTAATGATTCCTCAATTTCTTTTGTAGTGATAGCTGTGATCGTTTTTTCTTTATTTTGTAGTGTTTTCCATTTCAAAAACCTTTTACAGTAGATTATTACTTTTAGTAGCTCTTGTAGTGTTTCAAAATTATTAAATTTCTTTGACAAACTTTCTTCTTTGTATTCTACATGTAGATTAACTTGTATGACTTCTTTCTTTTCCAGGTTTGTAGATATGTTCTTCGGTCTATTATATTTAATTTCTCCGGTTCGTAGCCATTCTGGGCCCTTCCACCATAACTTATCTTCTTTTAGGTCAATAAGATGTGTTCCTCGTGATGCTATATCGGCAGGGTTGTCCTGTGATAGAACATGATACCAATTATGGTTTCCAATTTGTTCTAGGATCTCCACAACTCTGTTTCTCACGTAAGTATTCCATCTAGTAGGATCCCCAAAAAGCCAAGACAGTACAATTGTGGAGTCTGTCCAAGCAAATATCTGGCCAGCTGATATTTTCATTGCTTCCTTTATTTGCTTCAGAAGCCCAGTTAGTAAAACAGCGCCACACAGTTCTAGGCGTGGTAAAGATTTGGCTTTAATAGATGCTACTCGAGTCTTAGCTGCGATTATTGATGTTCGTACAGCGCCTTCCACCGTTCGCACTCTCAGGTAAGCAACTGCAGCGTACGCTCGCATAGATGCATCACAGAAGCCATGAACTGTAACATTTGACATTACCTCCTCAGTCGTATGCAACCATCTACTTATTTGAATTTGAGGGAGAGATTTAAAGCTGTTTCTTAAGTTAATCCAATGTATAGCGGTTGCTTGATCTACTTCTTCATCCCATGATAATCCCAGTAGCCATAGTTTTTGGATCAATAGTTTGGTAGGCAATATTGCAGGTGCCAACCAACCGAGTGGGTCAAATAAACGTTGAATATCTGCTAACACCTTTCTCTTCGTGATTGGTTTACATACAGCAGGCAAGTTGAACGTGTATTGGAAGCTGTCTTCTCCCATGTTCCAGTGTAAACCCAATGCCCGTATACTGCCGTCCAAAGTAATGTCTAGCTTTATATGGGAACTTATTTGTGATGGTTCAAAGTTCTTTAAGAATTCGGCGTCGTTTGAACACCACTTTTGTAATTTGAAACCTCCTTTTTGTAAAATTATGTCCACCTCTTTGGCAGTACTGACTGCATCCTGAAGCGTGTCTTTGCCTGACATCAAATCATCCATGTAAAAGTCTTGTTTGATAATTTTCACAGCATCGGGATGATTAGGTCCTTCATCTTCTGCAACTTGATGTAATGTTCTTACGGCTAGGTAGGGAGCAGAAGCGGTCCCGAATGTTACTCTCATTAGTCGGTAATCTTTTACAGGTTCATCTTTGTTTTCACGCCAAAGGATTCGTTGCAAATCGCTGTCTTCTTTGGTCACCATAATCTGGAGATACATTTTTTCAATGTCAGCCACAAAACACACCCTCTTCATACGCCATCTCATTATCAAGCTTCTCATATCATCTTGTAACTGTGGTCCTATAAGCAGTTCATCATTAAGAGAGATATTGTTGGTTCCTTTTTGCGAAGCGTTAAATACTGTTCTTACTTTAGTGGTCTCTTTATCTTCTCTCACAACTGCGTGATGCGGTAAGTACACAGCTGGTTTATTTAAGTCTTCTATTGGTACGTGTTGCATATGATTCATTTTCCTGTATTCTTGCATTACGGTTTGGTATGCTTTCTTAAGGGGTAAATTTGTTTCTAAATGTCTTTCTAACTGATATAATCTTCTCATTGCTATTTCTCTTGTGTTTCCTTGTGTTGATAAAAGTACTTCCGTTTTCTTGGGTAAGTTAACAATATATCGTCCGTCTTCTGTTCTAGTAGTTGTAAGTCGATAAATTTCTTCACATTTCTTCTCTTCGGGTGTTAATGTTCTTTTTTCATCCCGGTCCAATTCCCACATTTGTTTCAACATGTCATCTAAATCCAGATTTACATGCATAGTTATAATTTCATCTTGTTGGTAGTTCTGTATGCTTCCGAATAGAATCCAACCCAGATAGGTATTTAGAGCACGTGGAGTACCTGGGGGACCCTTGATTACTTCACCCTTCAAAATCTCTGCAAATACATCGACACCCAGCAGCATATCCACTAATCCAGGGTGATTGAAACTTGGATCGGCTAGAGGAAGACCTTGAAGGTGTGGCCATGTAGTTGTTGGTATGGTTCGTGACGGTAATTGTTCGCAAATTTGAGTTGAAATAATATACACCTTGATCTTGAGCTTAAAACTTGAGTCGTGTCTTGATAGAAGTTCTATATCTGCGGCTTGGTTTACAGGAGTCTTCGTTAACCCAACACCAGTCATTAAACCTTTGACAGGACTTCGCTTGAGACGTAGCGCTTGAGAGGCTCTCTCGCTGATGAACGACGCTTGTGCACCAGGATCTATTAACGCCCGAAGCACAGTACTATGTCCTGCTTGGTCTCTCACACATAGGAGGGCCGTTGCCAATAATGATGTAGACTGCAAGGAAGTGAAGTGCGATGGTAGCTCGATGTGGGAATTCGCCGTGTTCGCTGAAATGATTTCAATCTGATTGTGGTGAGTTTGCATATTGTCTGGTTGATCGGGTGACGTCATTTTTGCTTGATGTAACATAGTGTGATGACGTTTGTGACACATGCGACAAGACATGCTAAGTTTACAGTTCTTAGCGGCATGTCCTGGAGCCAGACAATTAAAACACAGATTTACTTTCTTTGCATATTCGCTTCGTTCCATTGGGTCCATTTTAGCAAATTCCTTGCAATGACACAAAGTGTGATTATCGTGGCATCTTGGGCAACTTCTTGTTTTGGCAGGCACTGTAGTAGCGACGTGTACCATATACTCCCGATTTCTCGTTGTTTTTTCCTTTGCGGCTGGAGCGATCATTTCTAAAGCGCGATATTTTGACGTTAAAAATTTACACAGGTCATTCCACGTGGGCAAATTTTCTGGATTACCTTGATAAATATGCTCTTCCCACGCGCGGTGCGTATCTGGATCTAAATTATGCACTGTCATATAGATTAGTATAGGATCCCACGAATCAGTCGGAATTTTTAAATTACTTATACTGTGTATGCATTCAGTGGTGGTATCTATTAAACTTTTAATATGACTTGCCGTTTGCGCTGGTATCCTTTTTTGTGCGAATAATCGTTTCAAAAGGGAATCCAAAATGACACGTTTGTTTCCATATCGGTTTTTTAGCATACCCCAAGATTGCTCGTAATTTTCTTCCGTGATAGGTATATGCTTTAATAAAGATGCGGCTTCTCCAGTAACACTCAACTTAAGGTAATGAAGCTTTTGGACATTACTTAAAGACGAGTTGCAATGCACCAAAGATGTATAGAGGTCATGGAATGCAGGCCACTCGTCATATGCTCCCGAGAACGTAGGTAAATGTATTTGTGGCAATCTCACTGTAGCTTCATTCGACGTACCTGGGAAACTGACTTCCTGATCACCATGTGTAGCTGGCTTATGCTGTGCTAATAAATCCGTCAAATCTGCTTTCGTATTTAGGTACACTTCTTCATGCGTATAATATTCTTCTTTCTCAAAGTATGAACACTGCTTTCTTGTTTCCTTCGGCAGCAGCTTGATAAGATCTTGATGCGCACACTTGAATGTCGCCCAGTAATCTTCTAAGCTTTGTATACGAGATTCAATGTAACCAGGTGTAAGCCGTGCTTTAGGACACTTTTTCAAATTTGTTTGCATTCTTTGCAGTAGATCGCCGGTATCTTCTAATATTGATAAAATTTGTTCCGCCGTACGACTCATATTGCATTAAAAATTGTTAAATAATCTTGCAAATAATTTTCACAATTCACAATAATTAAATGTAGGTAATATTTTTACAATGCGACGGCTTGCTATTGTTCTCCGTGGCCGGCCGGCTCCCGCTAGTGCTTATTGAAGAACGTCTTAAGTATCCGGCTCGATGTTCGACCATATGTACCGTTGATAAGGTTCACTTTCGAATGCGTATTGGTAATAAGATATACACGTGTGGACTGTAAATTGATTTTATTTCAACTGAAATTGTTAGATTTGTAATATCTATTTAACCTCGCATACACACATTCATACGTCTCTTATATTCGTTCACGCACACATTGATACCTAACGAAACATAAGCTAAAAGCTAAAATTACAGAAGCAAAAAGGGGAATACCCGTAAAATGTCTGGATTGAACAGAAATGACAGATAGTCCTAAATTCTATATAATATGTATAAAATCTGTATAAGTGATGTAATGTGAAACACTAAATATTTTAATATTTTGATCGTCGCGTAATTTAGCTCCGGAATGATTGATTTGGTCGCAAGACTGGAGGATAATTAATTTTGCCTTTCTCGTTATTAGAAGAAATAAACAAACCCAGAGCAGCGGTTTCCCTAATTTGTACGTCTTTGTCGTTTATACCAACTTATACGACTAAACGTTGCCGTATGGCCTAAATTGTCTTTGCCTCTCCTTCGGAAACAATAATACCTAATTAAAAATAATTTTCCCTCGGAACGTGTTACGAATTTTGTTCTACCCTTTGAACACTACTATCGAAATGAATTTCAACCTAAAAATTTGAAAGAGGTTATGGATTTTATTCTAACACTAGCTGAACTCGGCCACGCTTCGCTGCGGCCCATACGGCGGCGGCGTGCGCATGGGGCGCGCGGTACTGGACACTGCTTATATATAATAATATTTATCGTAGAGTGATGTTATACAGCCATTTATTGAGGAAGGCTATAGCCTTCCTCAATAAATGGACTATTCAAAACAAAAAGAATTTTTCAATTCGAAGCAGTAGTTCCTGAGATTAGCGCGTTCAAACAAACAAACTCTTCAGCTTTAATAAACTACTTCTTCACCTAATAACCTACTTCTTACATAATCATTTAATTTCAATACTATTGTTTCCACTTTGAGATAAAATTATTTTTTTCATCTGAGGTATATTTTTTTTTGTGTGGCTGATGGGCATCCTTTTAGATTAGTCTAATAATATTTTGATTAAAATAAAATTGACATAATATTCTTCGCAAAGGGCATTCAAGTTAAATTTATTACTAGGCCCAATTAGAAATTGGAAATCAAAATATTTCTACAAAGTCACGAGTGTGTTGTACTACGTCTATTGTGTAGAACTTGTGTAGAATGAAGCAACTATACTTTGTGCTGCTTCAGTGAATAGAACCTTTTGTAGTTGGTTCTTTTAGTTCTGTTTCTCTTCATAATCGTCTGTGGTTCGACAACTTCTTCCGTCTTAAATAATTTCTCCCAGTCGAGCATATTCATAATCAACTTTGAGCGGAACCCCAATAGGTATACGGGCTGTATGAATTTACAGTTTGGTGTTGAATGGAACGAACCAAATAGTTACTGTGTTTTCGACTTATTTTCATGTATTTGTACGTATTAGGGTTCCGTACGTCCGAATAAAAAACGGAACCGTTATAGGATCACTCATGTGTCCGTCTGTCCGACCATTCCCCTCCCCCTTATCTCCGAAACTACTGAACCTAAAATTTTGAAAAAATACAGAAATTAGTTTTCTACTTATAGATTATAGGAAAACCTATAAGAAGTCCATGATATTAAAATAACATGGTAAATCACTCAATATTGTGCGGATAGGTAACATCGTACGGAACCCTCTTCACGAGAGTTCAACTCGCACTTGTCCCGTTTTTTTTAATCGTCATTATGTACATACTTCTATACTACGTTAATATACACAATAATTTCTATTAGACTAATTCATTCCTTCTATAATGGTTGGATCAGGTGTCCATAATAAAGAGGCACTGCGAAAGAAAGTTACCTACAACAGCCGAAAGTCACGTCTACCAAAGATATGAACCGAATAGGAGGCGATAAAGGCCGACACGGACAAAAGAGGTAATGACCACTGACTGACCATTAACCATTACCAAGAATGAACGGTGACCCTTGCCCTATAACTACGCTTCTGATGAGAAAAATTTATAAATGTCAAGTTGTAGTATACATACTTACGTTAGTTTAAATACGGTGTAGGTACCAAAGTTCTTGGGATATGCTTTCTAAGTTAAGAATATCCGAAAACTAGCTACCATTTCTCTTGCAATAAAGAACTGTCGAATAAGATAAAACAATTGCTTACTTTAAATACGAAGCAAAAAGAAAATAACATCATGAAAGTAGAATAAAAAATGTAGAACACATGACATTTCAATACAATATTAAAAATACCTTTTTTTATATTAAGAACGGCAGACAGGCTGACTGTCCCACTGATCCCTTGTCGCTTATAACACAAGCAACGCCAAAGTTGCTGCAAATGCGCTGCCGATTACAGTAGGATTAAGGATTAGGGATTAGGATGGGGGATCGGGAAATGGGCTCTGGCATCCCTTACTCACTCACCGAAACACAACAGCACACGTGCTGTTATTTCACGGGGTGGTTACTGCCGCCAGAAGAGCTGACCAAATGACTGCGAAACGCAGTGTGCCCTGCCACTACTTTCCAGATCCAGACCAGAGCCAAAATTGAAAAGTTCATTTTTTCTAAGTTGACCCAGCCGGGAATCGAACCCGGGAACCTTAGAACAGAGCGTTAAGGCAAGTACCCTAACTATTCATCCAACGGGCTCATCAAAACCTAAACAATTACAAAATTTTAATATGAAAGCAAATAACAAAAATAGCATGAAATACACCTAAACACAAAGAGACCCAACCGCCACCGTACACTTCCTCTTAAAAATACTTTCAGAATCATGGATATCGATATCGAATTTGATCAATTCGTTATAATCACGAAAACACACCGAATTAATGGAGCATGTTTCCCTAAGTTAATTATGCTAATAGTTATGCTGTATTTCCGAGCTCATACGACCCAAATCTTTTCAGGGTTCGAATGAATAGGCATCTTCTGGGTGAGCTCGCTCCATCGTCGGCTTCATTCATCCTTCCTACATGGATAGATGCTGGTCAAGAGAAAACCCATCTTTAATAAAAAAAAAATTAATGTGATGTCTTGGTATAACTATAGCACGGTATGGATCAATCAACATCAATATTTAAAAGGCATTTGCAGCGAAAATCCATAAAGTATACCTTCATAAAAAAAACGAGGGCGTAAACGGCGTAACGCCATTCAATACTTCAAGAGCAGATGCGGATATAAAAAAAAACGCACCTGCTCAGGCACTCGACAAGTTAAACAAGTGGAAAAGGGAGTTTCAAATTCAATGCGGATGGAGTTACAAAGCACAGTAAATACCCAGTAAAATATCTTCATACAAACGTGCCGCTCTCGGTTTGAATGTGTGCGTGCGCGCCGCGCGCCGTGTCGGCACGCGATTTCACGCACACGCTAGCATAATATATGGGGGAATAAGGTGGCGGCAGTACGGGCTGTGCCGCGCAACTGTGAGCACGCGCGTACGTCACATGACCGCTCGCGATCGTCAACTCTCGCCGGCCACTTACCATAATATTAATTATTACGAGTATCATGACAATCAAATAGATTTTTTTAATAAAATGTTAATACTTTTTCAAACATTAAAGTTATATAATCCAAAAAACGGTAGCGACGTTATGAAAACAGTCAAGTTTATTGATGGTTTTCAAATTACTATCAAATCTATATTACAGTTGTTTGATGATCTTAAACAAGAAGGGTTTGAATATTTATTGACAAGACGCCTTAATCAAGATATTATTGAAATTTTTTTTGGAAAAATTAGGTCAAAAAACGGGATGGCTACAGAGCCAACCAGTAGACAATTCATATTTTATCTGCATATAGAAAGATTTATTTTATAAATATTACAAAGCCTCAAATAGACGGTAATTGTTCTGAAGATATTACAGAATTTTTGATTAGTTTGAAAAATCACAAACATTTCGAAACAAGTGCCCCAGTAATCGACAAACATCTGACCAGTAGCAATCAAACACAAGAAAATGAAAATATTTTGTCGGAAATCTTACGTTCTGACTATATACAATATGAGCTACCGGAAAAAATGCATTTTTTTTATGTTTGTGGCGCTTTGTTAAAAAAATGTGTTGATTACCATAAGAACTGCGAATTATTAAATAATTACGTCGACGTTAATCAACGAGCTTGTAATTTAAGTATAGAATCTAGATACACCCATTACAGGAATTACGGCAAAGATCGAAATTTACTCATGATCCCACCTGATGATTTTGTCGTTAACGTAGAAAGGATGGAGCAGGTGTTTCGCAAAGCGTTCGAAAAGGACCACATCAACATTAAAATTGGCCGGTCAATTTATGATCAACTGAATGATATAGAATTTAAGATGCCCTGTCCATGCTTTCCTAAAAGCTTTTTACAAAAATTGTACATAAGAATGAGAATTTACTTTACATTAACAAATAATAATAAAGCGTTCCGGACGTGCAGAAACCGGAGAAAAATTTTCTCGGTATCAAATTTGTAACTTAATATAATAAATGTTATGTGAATAAAGGCTTTTTATTTTTACTAAATTTATAAATTGGTAAAATATTCAATCATAATATGCTTTTTATTACATAAATTTAGATCAAGTGCTGCTTGTTTGAAAATATTAACTAAAAGTAAAAGTGACAACCCTGGGGATCAACGCAAGAGTAGGCTAATAACTCGGCGGGCGGCCTTAGATAACCTACTGTTCTGTATTTACTGTGTACAAAGTTTTTCAATACAATAAAACTGTTTGTGTAACGACGACAGTGACAGACGATGGGGAATCTTTCATTCATTCAATATACGTCTCAAAGTTCGCAAATTCGCTTACAAAATTAAGAATATAAAAAGTTTATACGGTTGAATAAGTTGCGAAACCAAGACCTAAATTCGTCAATTAGGATCTCATTAATAGCTGAACAACTTTTGAGGAAAAAAACTGCATACCTAATCCAAAAATGTGGAATATTTTCGACCATTGTAGCACTTCACAGATTTTCTATTTAATTAATCTAAACCGCTGTAAAAAAAGTAAATTTTGCCAACTTGGCAACAAATACACAAGTTTTTTCATGTTAAAGGAGGATTGGCAGGCTGAAGGTTCATGGTTTCATGGTCCAGGCAAGTAGTCTCAGTAATTCTTGTTTTTATGCTCGCCTAAAAACTTAAAACTCTAGAGGAATATAGATACGCACAACTGACTCCGAAAGGATACAAAATAAACGAGTTGAACTCGCGTGAAGAGGGTTCCGTACGATGTTACCTATCCGCACAATATTGAGTGATTTACCATGTTATTTTAATATCATGGACTTCTTATAGGTTTTCCTATAATCTATAAGTAGAAAACTAATTTCTTGTATTTTTTTTATTCAAGATTTTAGGTTCAGTAGTTTCGGAGAAAAGGGTGAGGGGGTGGGGGGAATGGTCGGACAGACGGACACACGAGTGATCCTATAAGGGTTCCGTTTTTTTTATTCGGACTTACGGAACCCTAAAAAGTGAGATGAGTATAAGATTGGCTTTGGCATCCCTTGCTTATCTACGTATGAACAGCTTTTATTTTTAGATGATCTACTGTAAGAGAATGGTTACTGTCGCAACACAGCCTACCCGATTTATAAAAGCGAATAGCAGTGTAGTCTGCCGGCACAAAGTGTTTTAGTGACTACTAAACGAAACAATATTAAATTTGATAATGAACTTTTTCTTGTCTGCAAGAGGAAAGAACGTAGACTTTTCCAGATCAAGAATCGAATCACGAACTGGTGTTAATTGGAGCCGTAACCGCATTCCGTGAACTTAACGCACATTTTTCATCTATCTCACATCATTTATACGCTAACTGCATTGTGCCAACTAACTGCTATTGTTACACCAATTAGTATAGATATGTTCCAAAAGCGAAGCCTCCCAGTCGTCTGCAGTCCAGAATACAATGCCGTGTTAAGTTAAACACTTCAACAATGGCCTACAAGTTCACATAATAAGCAGATACAGGTTAAGTAAATATGCTATACAAACTTACGATACTGCAACGTCTGAGCCATTGTTCTCAAGTTACATAACATGAATGTTAAGTGAGAGATCATTTATTCCGCTAATGTTTCCGACCCTTTTTCTCGCAGATATATTATAATTTATATAGGGACAAAAAAGTCACAAAGGTGAGGCTCTTTGCACAGGGCGAGGCGGAAATTAGCGGTGATATTGGGTCGATCGGAACATGAAAGTCACATTACAGATCTTTTTCGGCAACAACCGTTTCATACTCTACCAAATAGATGCACAAAAAAATATATGGCGGTTCCTCCTGAACACGTTCAATGGGAATTTAAAAGCAGAAATTTAAACATATGTAATCGTAAGACACATACAGTGCCTGATTTAGAGTTCTGAGAGCTCTAGGTTAACTATGGATAAGAGCCCCGTCCAGACCAGTTCTCCCGGTGCCAGGCAAGGTTATCTAACTCTGTTCAGCAGACAAAAAAAGGAAACAGATACAGATAGACATCCATGATCTAGGTACAAATAGGCAGAAAGGCAGTATTTGTCTGGTGAGCTCCAAGCTCCTTCAATCATAGGTTAAGAAAAGAGCTCAAGTAATTTAAAATCTTTGAATCACAGTCAGAAAAGAAGGAAGAGCGCCTAATTGTTTTAAATTAAAATTAGTATTTATGCGCGTATTATTACATTACCATATTACATTACCATATTTTATTATGTATTATATTGTTTCAAATTGCTTATAACCTGTTGAACCATTTTATATAATCTTATAGTTAACTGTTTATTAATTTAACAAGTGTTACAAACTGTGATATAAGTGTGGGAAGCTTCTTTTTGGTGTTGTGTTTTGGAGTTCTCACGTTCTCGGCGGGTACATTGGTGACGGTCATATTTTGATATACCCTCGAAATTTTAATTTTTTTTCTTCTTCTTTTTTAACGGTATAAAACTAAATAATTCTACATGCAACAATAACAGCACAAATCCAGTATGGCTTCATCTAGAAAACAATGCGCAGGTTGCTTGAAGAACATCAATAACAGGGAATTTATGAAATGTTCTATTTGTAATTCCACGTATGATATCGACTGCGGAAACGTATCCAGTAAGCGTTTTTACTTGATGGGTCCTGAACAGAAAAACAAATGGACATGCCCCCAATGCATATGCAACCAGCCGAAGTGTGATAATACAAATACGCCTGCCCATGGTTCCGCACAAAACCCAAGGGCCCCACAACCAAACGAATCATTTGAAGGTGCTTCATTGGACTATGTAACACTACGGAAACCACGGCGAAAATCATCAGATGACTTACCGATGAGTCATCAAATCACGACTAACAGTCTTAGAGAAATTATCAGAGAGGAAATAGAACAGGCTATGAGATCTATTATGAGAGATGTAGTCTCACAGGAAATGAAGGCATTAAATGATAAAATATCCTCTCTCGAAAGCTCCATGTCTTTCTACAACTCGCAGTACGAAGATATCAGGAAAAATCTGGAGGATAAGGTCGATACAATAGTCAATTTGGAAAAGGAGAACAAACAACTTGTTCAAACTGTAACTGACTTGTCTACCAGACTATGCTTGATGGAGCAGCACATGAGAGAGAACAATATCGAAATAAATGGCGTGCCAGAATATCGCACAGAGAATCTCATTCATACTACTTTACAGCTTGCCAAATCGGTGAGCTGTCCCCTGGATAAGGAAGACATTATTCACGTGACGCGGGTTGCCAAAATGAATAAAGAAAGCAACCACGCTCGTTCAATTATCGTGAAGCTTCGCAATACTATTCTTCGCGACTCGCTCCTTGCGGCAACAGCAAAGTATAATAAAGCAAATTCTAATAATAAACTTGATTCTCACCATTTGGGTATTGCAGGCACAAGGAAGCCCGTGTTTGTATCAGAACACTTGAGTCCTACAAATAAGGCTCTTCATGCCGCCGCCAGACGTCAGGCTAGAGACGCAGGTTATAAATTTGTTTGGGTGCGAGGTGGACGCATATATGTTAGGAGAAATGAAACAAGTCAAGCTATTCAAATTCGTAGCTTGGACACCATTAAACTAATCAAATAGCATACAACAGAATACAATGCACGAATCACACGTGAGACCACCGTTGTTTTCACTATCTACTATCAAAACTTACGGGGTATGAGGACGAAAACGACAGATATCTACAACAATATCTTAAGTTGTTCCTACAATGTGTTGGTTTTCACAGAAACGTGGTTGAATATTGGTATAAAAGATGGCGAATTTATCGACTCCAGATACACAGTCTATCGACGAGACAGATTATGCTCCAGCAATACGCAGACTAAACAGGACGGTGGGGGTATTTTGATAGCGGTTCTAAATGATATTTCGTCAGTACGTATGCATTCCTGGGAATCAACTTGTGAGGACCTTTGGGTAACAATGACAGTTCGTATGGGCCACGCTTACCAAAAGTTGGCCATTTGTGCTGCTTACCTACCGCCTCCAGTTAAAATAGATACCCTTCGTTGCTTCCTGAATAATGCAAGTAATGTTACTAATGTCGTCGATGAGGTAATGATTATTGGCGACTTCAACCTACCTTTCATCAATTGGTCATCGACTAATATTGATGGTGTAGTCTGCTCTTATCCATCTAGTTGCAAGAATCTTTTAGCTGATTTGTTGTCTGACTTTATGGCATGTAACAATATGCATCAGTTAAATTGTATTCATAATTCTAATGGCACAATATTAGATCTGGTACTGTCCACCACATGTAAAACTAATGTTATTAAGTCTCTCGATATAATTAGTAAAGTAGATTCATACCATCCTCAATTGTCCATTCACATTCAACATAGTGTTGCCGATCGTACACGTCCTCGCAATTGTAAAAAACGTAATTTTTTCAAGGCTGACTATGTAAGTTTGTCAACCAGATTAAAATCTGTAAACTGGCAGAAAGTTTTCGAAAAATGTAAAGACGTCAACGAGATGACAACCGAGTTTTATACCATTTTAAATCAACTAATTGATGAATTTGTACCGATGAGCAAAGTGATTCAAAGCAAATATCCGCCATGGTATAATAAGGCATTAATCAAACTTATGACTGAGAAGGACAAAACACGAACTAGATTTCGTAAATACAATAACCCTCGTGATAAGTTGGAATTCGAATTGCTTAGAGCGCGGTGCCATAGGACCTCAGACGAACTGCATAAACTATATATCAACCGGATAGAAGGCAACATAGCTAAGGACACCAGGGCGTTCTGGAGGTACATTAAGGACAAACAAAGTTCTCGCTCATCGTTGCCTTCCGAAATGTGTTTCGAGGATACATTGGCTCAAACTGGCCCGGAAGTAGCAAATCTCTTCGCCAAAAATTTTTCTTCAGTTTTCGTGTCCGATGATACAGACACAAAATTACAAGAACCAGATGAGTCATCTCCATTATATACGAATTGTGTCGGGATTGTCAGTTTAACCGAGAAACAGGTGCTCAAAAAAATTAAATCTCTGGACCCATTCAAAAGTACAGGTCTTGATAACATCCCTCCGCTATTTGTTAAACGTTGCGGCTTCACTCTTGCTACGCCATTAACCATCTTGTATAACAGATCATTGATGGATGGAGAGTTTCCAAGGGAATGGAAAAAGGCGAGAATTGCGCCTCTCCACAAAAAAGGCGACGCCTGTGACGTCAAAAATTATCGCCCCGTTGCTATTCTCTCTTGTTTCTCTAAATTGTTTGAATCCCTTATTTGTCCGATCATTACGAAACACGTTGATAGCTTACTTACACCCTCTCAACATGGCTTTAGGAGTGGCCGTTCCGTGGTCACAAACTTAGCACCTTTTGTTTCAAATGTAACACATCTGGTTGACCGTGGCTTGCAGGTAGATGCCATATACACGGATTTTCGCAACGCATTCGACAAAGTAAGTCACAAACTCATGTTAAAAAAACTCGAGCACATAGGAATATTTGAACCTTTAATTAAATGGTTTAAGTCATACCTACACAGTAGACCCCAAGTGGTATCCGTGGACGGTTATCAATCTAGTATGTATTATGCAAAATCTGGGGTACCGCAGGGATCTCACTTGGGGCCTGTGCTATTCTCTATATTTATAAATGATTTAGCAACTGAAATAAAATCTTGTAGATATTCGTTCTTTGCCGACGATTTGAAAATCTATTTGGCGGTTAAAACGAGTGCTGATAGTTTGTTAATCCAGCGAGATCTACATTCTATAAAACAATGGTGTTGTAATAACGAAATGTGTCTAAATATCCAGAAGTGCTTTCATATTAAATTCACACGTAAAAAAATACCTATTCCCACTTCCTATGAAATCGATGGCATTAGACTTGAAGAGGTCAATGAGGTGCGTGACTTAGGAATCATAATAGATAGTAAATTAACATTTAAAACACATATTGACAGAATTGTAACAAAGTCAGCTCAAATGTTGGGATTTATTAAGCGTAACACCAAGCATTTCAAGTTGGTAAATTGTAAAATAATTTTATATAACGCTTTCGTACGCAGTAACTTGGAATATGCAAGTTCCATCTGGAGTCCGCTGTATGCGGTGCATTCAGAGCGCATAGAGGGAATACAACGTTCATTTACTAGGCATCTGGCATTTTTATCTAGAAATATTTCTCATAGGGATACCTATGCCAACCGTATATCCTTTTTTAGAATGCTAACACTACGCGATAGACGGAAGATCAACTGTGTAACATTCTTACATAAATTGATACATGGTAGGGTGGATTGTCCTTCTTTGTTAGAAAAATTAAATCTTAATGTACCGCGAAGTTACCCACGCACCAGGTTGACAAAGTCCTTCATAAACTCGAATGTCAGAACGAATCTCGGTTGGTGTTCTCCAATAGTTCGAATGTGCCAACAATACAATGAACTAAACAGCCTTATCGAGGACTTGGACATTTTCGGCGACACTCTTAAAAAATTTAAGACAAAATTGTATGCTTTTTTCTCAAGTGAATGATAAAATGATTTATTGTAAATTTAATTTGATTTTCTCTTATAATTCTTAATATATAATTCTTTTCATATTAATATATTATTCTTTTCATGTCTATGGTAGGTATTTTGATTTGTATTAATTTCTATGTTCAGTATGTACGCATGTAATTGTTAATTTGAATGTTGTGGATGCCTATAATTGGCCCATATACCAGCTGTTATAATTTGTTAATGATATGTTGTATAATCTAAGTATATGCGCTGTTGGCGTCTCTAAAATAAAATAAAATAAAATAAAATAAAAATAAAATTATGTAAATAAGTAATGATTGCAAATCCACACCAGCGCCCCCTAGGAACTTGCACCCTAGGCTCAAACCTGTGCGTAAATCAGGCCCTGACACATAACATCACTCTCTGCTTTTATACCGAGTCCACTATCTGTAATAGAATTTATCGTGACAAAATACGGTGGAAAATTGAATGGGAGATATTTTCCATTTCAACGTGGACTCAAAGGACAAATGTGTTTTATGAATATAAAAGCCAAAGAACGCCGTTGCAAGGGACGCGGAAGATAGTGATAGAAATAAAAATAAGCAAGGTAACAAAGGAATACATCAGAATGCAATGTAAAACTAGTTTATCAGAAAACGGTAAAGAGCACCGTGGGGAATATTGACGATTTTTCCTTTGACCTAAACTACTTTACAAGTTACAACACAAAACTCTTTCTCTCTCTCTCTCTTCATTTAGGCTATTCAAATTGGAATTGTTAACAACGAACATTTTCAGTTTCGCGTCTAATAAATAGTTTACACGATTTAGGTTCAATAATCAGTAAAATCATCGCGTCATTATCATCCGTATGCCTGTGTCTATCCACTGTTGGATATGAGCCTCTCCCAAGGCTCCTTTGCGCTTCCCATCGAGCCGCTTGGACCTGGACCTGGACGCGCGGCGTCCCATGCTGCGTCTTCCAATTCGTGGCCTCCAATCGAGTTATCCGCTCTGCGACAGATGTGACCGGCCCATAGCCACTTAAGCCTGCTAATTCTGCCGACTATGACGACAACTTTGGTTCATCGCCTAATTTTAAAGAAAAAAATACTAAATCCCAATAATACATTACAGAGGAGCCCAGTATAACATACACATGTCAAACGTTAGCACTTTCGCGAAACATGTTCTGGTAAATAACGATTTTCGGCGAATTGTCACTATATATTTGTCCTATCGACGTGTTAATGGCAACTAATGTTAAATCATTTCCGGCTAACATCGAGTTCTTAAAAGGCAGGAAGGTGATCCGAATGGAGCATCTTATCACAAGGTCCCATGATATTCATATGCAACTCATTCTGAATACTAACGACACGATCTAGTTATCAAAACACCTACCACGTAGACAACAATGTCGGATCAGTCCAACAACTCGAGTGTGAATAATCATTACAAATAAGTCTAGTCATCCTAATTTAGGCACTTCTCAAAATGGATCCCATTGAACGCGTACAAAAAATTGTTTAAGAAATACAATTTGATTAAAAACTTCAAAAAAATTGTAGAAACATTACGACTAGTTATTTAATATATGTATGTATTACTAGACAGACGCACTCCGGTTTCTTTCTCCTGGGTGCAGAAAGGGGGAGATGAGGCGTGAGACAATATAGCCCCGCATCAACCTAAAGGCGAATACAGCATCACAAATTCTCCTTCGAACTCCCAAAGGCGAAAGCCCACTTTCCTTAGCTCTCTTTTCGTAAGATTGCAGTTTTTCGCACTTTCCTCCACTGTAAGCTAAGCAATATAGGAATCTCTTTTGAGTGCACTCAATGCGGATTCCGCACTACGCTAAAGTATTCCACGATGGGACGAATATTTGCATTGTAAATGAGAGTTGTCAGATGCTCTTCTCACTAATCTTTAAATATTATAAAATAAAAGTCTGTATATTCGGGGGGTACCTGGCCTCAAATCACAAATAAAAATTAGATACTTGAAACGTTTTATCGACTAGAAAAATGTGCTTTTTGGAATAACATCTATAATAATTATTTGTTAAAATTTAGAATGTCCTTTTTATATAAAATCCCTTGCTCACTTGAAGATTATAGATAAGCTTTTGCTCGCGACTTCGTCAGGTTTTTTTTTGTAGATAATTTTTCCATGTCCTTTTCTGTATCCCTGGCAACGTCTATGCAGAGTTACATGAATATCGGTCGAGTAGTTTTAGCGTGAAAGCGTAACAAAGAATCATTTTCTTTGGGAAAACATTTGTCGCTATTATGTAACTGAGCCATGTTGTTCGAGGTGGGCGTATCCACGTGGGGGCTCTGATCAACCAAACGATCACTTTCAACTTCTTTGGTGGAAATGGGTGATTTCCACCAACACATTAGCGCGTTATCAATCATCCAATTTGTAAACGTCTCAATTTCTACGAATTAATAAGTGTTACAAAATTCTTATCTATATTAATAATTTCGTCAAGGGGTACGGTAGACTCGATTGAAACCTTACCTGAATAATAAAACATAAAAAAATTAAGATTTCGAGTCGACAACATATATCCGCAAAATTCGGATTGTCAAGTATTTTGTTAAATTCTAATGGTGCTGACAGACAAATCGCAGTCGCCATATTGGCCACTCTAGCGAAACGTCACTCACTGACACCTGTGACATCTTGAGTGTTATTAAACGTTCCGTTTCATTCATACTAGCGCACATACGCCTCGCCACTCAATACGTTCGTCGCGCCATTCATTTCAAAAAACAAAGTGTCCATTACAAAGAACTGTGACTCGTGTGACTGTAAAACAAAACGTCTTGCCGCAAACATTGAGCGAAATCTATGCCGCTTTGCCTTTAATATTCCTTGAGAACCGATTACTACAGAAATATCTACCTACATTTTCTACCTACATGTGTACATATTATGAGTCACATTACACCCGAGCGAAGCCGGGTTTTCATCTAGTTATTTATTAAATTGACAAAAATTTTACGGCCAGGAAATTAATTATTATATTTTTATAATTTACAAGTGCCATTTCAAAAAGAAAAATAAATATCTCACTTCCCTTGAATTTTCAACCTAAAACAAATTCTAAAAGTACATACTCGCAACTAAGAGATGACATCATCAGCTGCCAGTACGAGGTGACTGTTGCGATTGTAACAAATGTGAACAATAATGACGTCACTAAGTGACAGTCACTTGGCATTTAAAGAAATCACTTGGCCCTTAAACAATATACCTACCTGACAAAAATTGCACAAAGAAACCTTTAATAAAGCCAATTTAATTAATTTCAATAATTAATTTCATGGTATCCTATAAGTGGAGTACATATTATATGATATTATAAATGAATTTTTAAATGTGTTTACGTATTAAGGTTGGTTTGTATACTGGGTTGGCTTCCTAATAAAATAAAATAAAGTAAGTAATAGTAGGACATACTGTGGTGTCTGGTGGCAGTAACCAAGCCTTTACAAAAGACTACTGTGAAATAACAGCATGTGTGCTGTTATGTATCCCAATAGTTGTAGAGATGCCATAGCACATTTTTTTCAACGTTAATTGTAATCAGATAAGCAAACGGTCCACTTGGCTTCCGTCGCCTATGACACAAGCAACACCACAGGTGCTGCAAGGGCGCTGCCGACCTTAATAGGATTAAAGGTAAGTGATAAGGAACGGGTAAGGAAATGGGCTCTGAGATTCCTTACTCACTCACTAAAAAAACAACAGTACACATTTTCCTATTATGACGTTAAAGGGCAACGTTAGCATCAAAAACGAGAATGAGCACAGTATCGGCAGCGACCTACTATGCTAAGTACCCAGTTAAGATAAAATCTGGCCATATTTAAGGGAGGCCATAGAGGAGAGTGTAATTTAAATGCAAATTCCAAACAAAGTTCCTTGCATTAATCTTCCGCGCAGTCGTTTCTTCCTCCGCTAATGAGGATCTTGACATTGCTGTTACTAGCGCCACGCCCGCCGACCACTCTTCGCTTTTCCACATTATTATACTCCAGGTAATGACGTATGACCTATAAACCTACAAATTGCGTGTAAAGGGGTCCCATACACTTCAACCGCTTTAATTGACCGTTGGAAACATTATGGCATATTAGTAATGATATTCATATAATAAAAGAAGTAGATCAGTAGACACGACATTGATTATACGGGGTTGCCGGTTAAGTCGACCTAGATACTTTATGGGGTTGATTTGACTATGTAACACCATACCCCAAACCTATTTTTTTGTCTATTATTTTCTATTTCTTTAAATAATGCCTCTAATCATTTTTTTAAAAGCTTTTTACGTAGATGAGAAGTCGCTTTATAGTAATCACTACTAAAACTGTAAATACTTAACTGGTACGAACTGGGTCAAAGTAGATGGTTGACAGTTGAAGAAAGAAATAAATTTTGTACAAGGTACATTTTTCCTTTGAGGAATATTAAAAAAAAAATGTGTTTAAAAATATCTATTTATTCAGCTATCCAACAGTTTACCTGAATTCATAGAAAAAACTTAGATAAAAGGCTCACAGTAGTAGTTAAAAATAACGATGCTTTAGCACTTGACCCTAAAAATCAAAATAAAACAATAAAAATTAGTAAGTACATAAAATCATTTATTATTGTTTTCACATAGCAAACTGTCACACGTCGACTTTTATTGCAAGGTTCAAAAGCTTTAGTTAGGATTATTTGTTTACAAAATGTAACTTACACAAAACTACTCAAGGGAAGAAATGTTATGTTTAAATATTTATAGTTAAAAAGTAGATGGCGCAGTTAATTCATTAATTTATTTAATTAATTAATTAGTAAGTTAATTTTAATTAATCAGTTAATTTATTAGAAAGATCAGTGAAAGCGTTTTGAAATTTTACCTTTGAAACAACATTAACGGTAACCTATACATATGTTCGTCCATATTTATTTAGGAACAAAAAGACGTATTGTAAAATTAATTTTCACACGAAAATGAAAACCACACGAACCAAGTCGCAGGCACCAGCTATAATACGCCTTTCTAACTTTTCAAATATTTTTGTGACATTCCACAATTAGTATGTTGAAAATTTTTTTGCAACTAGGTAGTGTACTTTAAACAAAAAAACTATTGCTTTAGAACTGACAACTTTTTGATGAAAATTTCTTTGTTCATAAAAAACAAAAGACAAACCAATTAGAACATAATTAATCCAAATATTAAAATTATTCAATTTGTGATGGTGACAGACAAATTTTAGAAAAAGATAAAATATTTTATGTTTTTTTTTTATTATTTTTATTTTATCATAAGCATACAAACAAGTAATCCAAGACAAGCCTATTAACAACAGAAAGTGTGTAGGTGCACTGACAACTCAGATAGAAAAAAAGAACGAGTCCTCTGGCAACCCCTTATAACAGACCAAAAACCATCGTAGCAAAAAGTAGCCTTTTTGCTGTTAGTGTACTAACTAACAGCAAAAAGGCTACTTTATTGGAAATTGCGCCTTTATCACTACTTTATTAAACATTTTTATCTGTACTAATATTACAAAGATGTAAAGTTTGTATGTTTGTTTGTATGTAGGATGTTTAAATTGGAAACTACTCATCCAATTTAAAAAATTATTTCACCAATAGAATGGAATTTCAGGATGGACATGGGCTAAATATTCCACACGGACGAAGCCGCCAGCACCAGCTATCTAAAAATAAAGATCCAATACTTGGCAAAATTATAATGTCAGGCGTTATATCTTTTATTTTTCAAAGCGAACAAAGTCGTGCCCACCAGCTAGTTAAAGGTGCAAGGAGAGAATATATTTTGTACTACTTACGCTCACACATTTGTAAAACAGGCCTTAAATTAACACATTCAAAGTTTAAAGCCTGCTTAACGTTAGCATTATTTATTGATAGAATCCACAAAAACTTGTTAAAATACTATTTGCTCTTTGAATTATGAACCATTGATGGAAATTCATGTCAACTGGTGAAGATTTCCCTTTTTCTCAAGTACATCTATAATGTACCTATTAGAGAGCCCTAAAACAAACTATGTAATAGTGCAATAATTACATAATTTTTTCCTTCATGTAAAAATGTGGCAGGTAAGGCGATGATGTCACCACACTTGATGGATTTTGTCTAAGAAGCGCTTCAACAGGGGAACAATTGTGCTAGCAAACCGATTGGTTTTGGCTTCCTTTCCATTCAATGATAAAGTATATTATAATAAAAAGTTAATAATAAAGATATTATGTAAGTTTTGTATTGAAATATTAAACCCCAATTAATCTGAACATCAAATAATGTTAACATTAAAATAATGAAACTATGATTTAGAAACAAAAAAAAACATTTTAAATTAAAATATAAATAATCGTAAACGAGCCGTGTCTGTACATTAAATATTTTTTCAAAAACAAACAATTAGTACAATTTGTACTTATGTTACCGAGTTCAAAAACATACTTTTTAGAATTTTCGTCTATTTGCCTGTGCGTTTGTGCACGTAATCTCAAAAACAGTTTTACCAATTTGAATGCGGTTTTCATTGTTGTATTGTAGCAAGCTTCCCGTAACATTTAGTGTTTGTTTCATACAAATCGGTTTACAAACAAAAAACTTAGGCGCTATACCAAGTACCACGCATACGAAGTAACGGGCTCAGCTAAATATAATTAGACATAAATAAAAAATATTTGGAATGATGCCGATGGAATGGAAGCCTCTAACTAAATGTTACGGGAAGCTTACTAAAATATATCAGTGAAAACCATTTTCAAATTGGTGCCATTTCTACCAAAAGCCATTTCTGAGATTAGCGTGTACAAATGCACAGACAATTCTAAAAACAATTTTTTTGACCACCATAACAACCTCTACAAATTCTAATATTTAATGTGGAGATTTGGCTCGTTTACGATTGTATTATATGTATTAATTTATTTTATATTATATTTTTATTTATAATATCCTACTAATATTATAAATGTGAAAGTTTGTATGTTCCACGCCAAAACGGCTAAACTAAACGATTTCAATGTAATTTGGCACATAGATAGTTTATTACCAGGATTAACATGTAGGATACTTTTTATCCTGGAAAAATGTTAGATTCCCGAGGGATCTTTTAAAAACATAATAAAATCGGTGCCACCGTGACAGCAGTAAGTAGTATTATATAATTTTTCTCAGGTGTTATATTCTTCATTTATCAATGCCGATGAAGTTATTACATAAATAAAAGAATATTCCAGGAAAATTTACTAACAAATCAAAATTTGTGCCTGTTTATTTGTTATTAAATATTCCTGGACTATAGGCATATATAGTATTTCAATAATAATGACATTTATCTATATTTTATTATAGCAGTTGCATCATGTATTTTTTTACAAATTACAACAATTTGCTGAACTATAAAAGTTGCCTCTCCTCATTCATTAATTAAAATTGCTTTCAAATCTTTGTTTCATATTTTTATTTCTGTATAATATGCATTGTTACAAAAAGGATGTCATTTAACAACTAACTAGGTAAATACATTGAATGAATCAACTGCAAAAACTAGTCTACAATTTACGCCCACACCGGGTCACCGAGAGATGAGAGTGTGTGCTTGCTGTGCATCGAACAGAGGACACGGGTTCACCGAGTGGTCGGGCCGGTTTCATTCCACTATACTGTTCCTAAAGGCCCAACACCCACATGACTCGTTTCACTATGCGACCTGACGCACCAAACGATTGCTGCAATATATCAAATTGGAAAAAAGCACACTCGGTCCTAAGATGCGTGATAATTTTTCCGCATTGATATTGCCATTTATATACAATGAATATGTAGGTACACTTATTTTTAAATTCCTTTTTCCTTGGGAATTATATAAAGAAATGTTTAAAATTCTTTCTCTGTCATATATTTTAATTTATAATAAATATAGGTTAATTCCAATCGACGAGTGTCAGAATTTTCTTAATTGAATTTTCTTACAAAATATACACAAAAAGCCTACCAGTAAGTACCTTACCTTCATTGTCGTTGTTTCCTTCGACGTTGAGCACCGAAGCGACCAAAACTCCGACGCACAAAATGCTCCAAAATCTCACAATCATTTTAATCGCTCAATCAACAGCACTTAGTTAATAGTTTTGTGAAAAATAACAAATTTACACACTCGACATAATCAGATGACACTCGCGCTGCTCCGCAGCGATCGGCCACTTTCGCAAATGGCGGATGACGGATGTGATTTCATCGATTGTATTTGAGTCTGCGCGTTTACGAAGTAAGCTAAAGAGCAAGAAGCACGGGGAGTGAAGTTAACATAGGACAGTGTTGCCATTACCTATAAGTTGTGTTACCAGTAAAATATGTTGATGGCACAATGAAATCCGTGAAGGTATTCAAGTAGATTCGTTTTCATTCGAAACCTTAGAGCAACGCGATCGTCACATGACAAGGGCGGGATGGGGCATAGCGGTTACATGTAGTACAAAATTATTTGCTACTTTTGCGGGGGCCCAGACTCACGCTCGCTGGTACGTTGTTCACACCCATATAGGTACAACACGACGACGAGAAAGACAGAGATATATGCGATTACTGTATGTTCGAGCAAGCACTGAGAACGTCCACTGACAGATTTCATTTGCTCGTATTAGTGTTTGAAAACTGTCGATAAGGTTAAATTATTTTATTGTCATGAATTTATTTTATTCTCATTTTATTGTCATGAAATTGTTAATAAAGTTCATTAAGTTACAATAAGATATTATATTCCATTATATCATATTGTCACATTTAACAGAACGAAAGAGAACATATGAAGTGATTTTAATAGATGTAAAAATTAATACAAATTGACAATTAAAATCATAATTATGTTAATTAAATACAATATTTATTAATAATTACTTAAATTAATTTACGTACCAACAGCGAGTACCAGTACTTGAGTATAGGGTTTTTAATAATTTTTATATCATACACCAACCATATTGGATGCCATACATCAATCTCATACTAAATTCCAAGTACCCGCATCAAGAAAATAAGAAATACCTACCTACATATTAACCTTAACCTTGAACCCATTAACTGAGCTTGTGTGGTTGCTGCGGTTAGTAGCAAATTCAAGTAAAATGATTTTGCTATTAATGTCTTAATTATATTATAATATTTTGATAATTTTGTCATAACTTTGACAAAGAAAAATAACCTGTCAAAGAAAAATAATATAATCGATTCATATGTTTACAAAGACTGTTATTAAAATAATAAATCCTGAAATATAATGAATTTATAACAAAGTATAATCATGTTTTATAGTGTAAGTTGTGGCTTATAATTATAATTTTTTCGTGACTCGTATCCAAAAAAAGATATTCTTGTTTTTTAATTAGGATTGTGAAAGAAAAAAAAATATCCTGCATTTATTTATTTAATCTGACAACATTGCAGTTTCGAAAGTTCATTTTCGCATGGCGGACGTACAATACAAGACGGCTCTGTGTTATTTGTTGCTAATAAATCCAGTTTAAGTAATATCATTTCTCATTGTGATTCCCTATGGAAGGACTAAGTCTAATGCTTGTGTTTCTTTGTGGACGTGCATTGTTTATTCCTTAATATTATATGATGCTCAAGTGTGTTTTATAGTTGCATTTGTCGGAACTGCATAGTTTTTGTTGAAAATGGGAAAATGTGATGAAGCCAATGTCGAAGTTAACATGGGGGACTCGGCGTCCCCCATGAAACCTGACAATTTCACGTTCACTGTGCCACCTGAGGCTCCTGTGTTTGAGCCCACGCCAGAGGAATTCCTAGATCCTTTGGCTTATATCAGCAAAATAAGGCCAATCGCTGAAAAGTCCGGAATAGCAAAGATCAAACCCCCTCCGGTAAGTCAATTTCTTTGTCACAAGTTGCTTTTCGGTTCAAAATCCATAGGTTTTACGATAAATAGTATTTTATGATCGTTATTTATCCTTTAAAGGTGCAGGTTATTTTTCGTGTGATGCAACCATATTAACTCCTCTCGCATAGTTACGCGTTATCAAATTTTAACTTTTAATGGTTTATTCCACATTAATACGTGGTATCACACATTATGGGCATTTATTTAGTAATAAATTGCATTTTTACAACAATTAATGCAATTGCATATTGTATAGCCAAATATTTGGTTGCCATTTTGTGTCATGCCCTCCTACCTACGATAGTTAGATAAAAAAAGAACTATGTCCACTTTTTGCTGTATCTAACTGTATTTTGAACATTTTTCAGTGCTAGGTATTTAGTTTCTTTGTAAATTACTTTACATTTTGACTTAAGTATTCCTAGTAACAATGAACACAAACACTCAAAATTTTCATGTCTCTAGTATAATGGGTAAAATGGAACAATCTACTGTTAAATTCTCGAAAATATCTTTATTACCTTTAAAAATGATATTTTGTGCAATAAAGTGCAATAAATACTGAGTTACTGAAATCATGATAAAAATGGCTGTTAAATGTGTGCCCTTGCAGCCAATTTAAAATTTTACAGTACTCACAATAGTATTTTTGAAATTAATATAGTTTTTATCAGCTGATAATGATGTTGCATAATATACATTTCTCCATATTTATTAAAAACTAGCTGTTGCATGTGACTCTGTCCGCATCTCTTTATAAAATACTATGTTACTCGTTAATAATGTAGCTTTCTATAGGCGAAAGAATTTTTAAAATCAGTCTGAGTTTATTCATTACAAACATACATTTGTTTGGAGGGGGGTAAAGGGGGGAGAGTGAGTAGCCTATGTTACTCGCTGATAATGTAGCTTTCTATAGGTGAAAGAATTTTTAAAATCGGTCCAGTAGTCTTTGAGTTTATTCATTATAAACATACATACAAATCTTTTCTCTTTATAATATTAGTATATATTATCTGGCTGACAAGACAGTCATTGCCCTTTCAATTGCAATAAAAATACCTATAAATTTCTGACTTTTACTGTGGATTAAAAAAAAAAACTTTCATACAAACCTGTCCTGACAAATACAAAATACAACAAAAAAAATGAGCAAAATTGATCCTGCCGTTCACAATTGATGCTTCATCATACATGTGGCAATTTATTTTTATTTGTACAGATATGCTTAAAATTATTTAAACAAGTCGTGTAATTGGTTACCTATAGATTTTTATTCACTGTGTGTGCATTTAGTTTCATTTTGCTGATTGCTGCTTTGGTAGTAGGTATTAAAATAAAATGTAACATGAACAATTTTTTTAGTCAGCAATCATCAGGTTGGTATAAAATATTATAATAAATTGTTTAACCGTTTATTACATTTAGCTTGTACTTATATGATTGTTAAAAAGCAAATATCTTCAAATCCAATATGTTTAATTTATTCACACTCTTTAAACAGTGCCCTATAGAAACAGGAAATGTTAAATTAAATTTATAACTTATCAGTCATAGTTTGTGTGCCAGTAATTTCTCTTGAGAACAGAACCTGATACTATACTAATTTAAACAAAGGAATTATTATTCCACAAAGATTAAATATTCCCTTCACAGTGTGTTCTTCACAGTGATAGTTATTCTTTAATAGTTTATTCCACAAAGATGTTTATTCCACTAAGAAATTTAATGGATTGTGTTTTGATGGATATGAAGAGAGAGTTCATTTATTTGTTAAATAGCTTTTGTATTTTAAATAAAATTTAATTTTTAATATTTGATGAGCCTGTTGGATCAGTGGTTAGGGTGCTTGTCTTAACTCTCTGTTCCCGGGTTCGATTCCCGGTAGTATCAACTTTGGAAATGAACTTTTCAAAGTTGGCTCTGGTCTGGATCTGGCAGGGTACACTGTAGTTCGCAGACATTTGGCCGTCTGGAGGCAGCAACCACCCCCTTACAGAGGACCACCGTGAAATAACAGCACATATGTTATTGTCTTTCGGTGAGTGAGTAAGTAAGGGATGCCAGAGCCCATTTCCCTAACCCATCCCAATCCCTTATCCTTAATCTTACTGTGGTTGGCAGCACACTTGCAGAACATGTGGCGCTGCTTGTGTTATAGGCGATGGTCCTATGACCAAATCAGTCTGTCTGCTGACCTTAACATAAAAAAAATATTATACATTTGTATTTATACAGTAGATCTTTTTATTATTATTTACTGGACTGATGCATCCCGGCATCGCCTGGGAGCAATTGGGGGATTAGTATACATAATTATAGGCCCTATGTCCATCTGGAATAATGTACCTGTCAAATAGTGAAAGGGTGTAAAATTCTTTACTTTCTATTAAGTTGAAAACATCTAGGTATAGTGTAGTAATTGTAGATATTAATGAAATTATTAATGTACTGTCTGACAGTAAGATGCATTAAAAATAAAAAGATTGACCGAGTTGCTTGCAATTTCTGCCCAGTATAAAGTGCTCTATGATTAATTATGTTTATTTTGTTTATAGCATTGGCAGCCACCGTTTGCCGTGGACGTAGATCGCTTGAGGTTCACACCTCGCATACAGAGACTAAATGAATTGGAGGTAAACAAACTTGTCCTATTACAATATCTAATATTTAAAAAAACGAATCCTTATTTTAGTGGTTTTTGTTATTGTATTCAGTTATTTTTAAGTATACATTCTCTTATTAAACTATAAGATTGGGTTAACAACCCAAATCTTTTAAAGTTTAAGTGGAATAGGCATGGTCTGGGTGAGCTCGCTCAATCGTCGGCCTCATCTTTCCTACACGGATAGATGCTGGCCAAGAGCAAACCCATCTTTAATAAAAAAAATAAAAAAAACTTCTTAGATGATGCGAAACATTACAATATTTAGCATGGCACTTTAATTTAATTTCAACATTAATAGGAATGTATAAAATTTAAATAGTATTAATAGGATCAAATGTTCACATTGTTATTATGTTAAAGCTTTAGGGACATTTTATACATTTTTTCTAAAAATAATTATTTTTAGGTAAGGTTAAAAGTGTATGCAATGTTCATATCAAGTCACAGAGAAAAAGTCATTGTGTTGATAAATTTGGGTAGCAATATTTGATTTAAGAATAATTGTTGACAATTGTTCTATATTATTGTTGAGAGGGCCCAAAAAAAATGCATCAGAGCAATATGTGGCGTTGGCTTTATGGAGAGTTGTGTGCCACTATTTAAAAAGTTACATATACTTCCCTTACCTTGCTTGTATATAAAGACGTTGTGTATATTTGTTAGAAGATATCCGATCTGTTTTGTCGAAAATAACGAAATAGGAACCAAAATAACTAGACAAGGTAATTTATTGCAAAGACCAAAATGTAGATTAGAACTATTTAATAGAAATGTTTATGTTATGGCAATTAAAACATACAATAAACTACCTAATAATATAAAAGAATTGCCGGATCCTAAATTTGCAAGAACATTAACAAAATGGTTATTAGATTGTTGTTATTATGATGTTAAAGAATTTTATAATAAGAAACATTAATTCCTTTATTAATATATTAGTTTACCAACAATTAAACACAAATATTTGCATGCCCTTGGCGGGTAGAACATACTTTGTACTGTATCTGCTGTATACAAATTAAAATCCTGTAAACATGTGTTCGCGCAAATAAAGATTTATTTTTTTTTTTATTTTTTTTTAAAACAATTGAAAGAGTTTGATTTTGTAATAAAATGTTGACAGGCTATAACTCGTGTAAAATTGAACTTCCTGGACCAAATCATCAAGTTCTGGGAGCTGCAGGGCTCTGTGCTCAAGATACCAACTGTTGAGAGGAAGCATTTGGATTTGTATTCCTTGCACAAAGTTGTAAAAGAAGCCGGTATGTATTTCTAAAATATTATTTTCTTACAGCTTTTATGCTCCTTGTAAACCCATTTCCATATCCCTTATCTCTTGGATTCCTTCTGGTGTTTCTAGGCGAAGTTAATCTATTGGCCATTAAGTGGACCAGCAATCCTGGTCTTCCATCCAATTCTGTCATGTTGAAGTTGGTAATATTCCAAATAATAATATATACTTATAAAAAACTGTCTTGACTAACTATCAATGCATAGCCAAAACTACTAAAAGTCTAGAAAGCTGAAATTTGGAACATAGCCTTATTACATATATAAGCATCAGCTAAGAAAGGATTTTTGAAAATTTCAACTCTGTGCAAAGCCAGGCGCGGGTTGCTAGTTTAATATATAATAATGTATTTATTGATTACAAGTTGTATATTACATGATCAGGATTCTCCTATAGTAGGAGAAGTCCGTTCCTGCATAAATAACATATATACATAATATTAATAATAAAATCGTAAATGAGTTGTGTCTGTACATAAAATACAAAAAAAAAACAAGTTTTACCAAGGTCAAAGAAATAGGAATTTATGAATGTTTGTCTGTGCGTTTATGCACGGTAATCTCAGAAACGGCTTAACCGATTTGAATGCTGTTTTCGCTGATGTATTGTAGCAAGCTTCCCTTAACATTTAGAGTTTGTACAATTCCCATCAGTTTAAAAACAAAAAAGTTACGCGCTATACCGAATACCACGTGTACGAAGCAGAAAAATCAAGAATAGAATGTAAAAAACTATATTTTTGACTAAATTCCAAATATATACTTGTAAGAGAAGAAACCTTAACAATAATTACTAGTTTTCACCTACTGGTTAAAATTCTACTATGGTTGAAAAAAAAAAAACTTTAATTTTTTTTGGTAACACTAAAAAAAAATATTGTTATTTTTTATTGGAAACTTCAAACAATAGCTACCAAAAATAAAATCCGTTAACAAATGAATTGGAAAATAGAATCCGAAATTTTCGTTTGACTGATAAAATTTATTATGTATAGCCCATTTACATAAGATTGCTGGTTCATTTTATTTAAAAAACTAAAACTTTTCAAGTTTTGTATGTGATTTTCACAATACACGCCTATTGCTTAATTTCGTCTATTGTAATTGATATAATTGCTTTTAAATTTTCCTAAAAAAATAATAGCAAGTATACGATAAATTGAAATATAAAAATCCCCAGGTGGCTTTGAAGTTTGTACTTCGGAACGAAAATGGTCGAAAATAGCTCGTCGCATGGGCCACCCTCAAGGCAAAGGCATTGGCTCCATATTGAAGAGTCACTATGAAAGGATTCTATACCCGTATGATGTCTTCAAGAGCAGCGGAGTAGTAGCAGATAATAAGGAGACCGTAAGTTTCATTCAAAAAATAATTTTTAATAACAAAAATTACATCAGTCAAATTTTAGTCGAAAGATAAAAGAGAGATTGTTTTAGTCTTAGTGTTAAAAATATCTACTTTTTTTAATAATGTGAATGTTTTTTTATGTTTGTGATTTTTTTATGTTGTGAATATTATTTTTGAAATTGTCACCAAAAATAAGTTTAAGAAAAGTGTGGTGTCAGTTTTTCGACGCACGACGAGTTTACTTCTTTAAACGTATAAAATTTTCGTCGTGTCAATAGGTAACTGGATAGTAGTAAAAGATAAAAGTATTCAACAAATGTGTGTTGCCAGTGATGACATGGCGTTGAAACGTGGTCTCTAACTATGGGCCTCGTAAGAAAGTACAACGTCGCTCAAACGATATATGGAGAGGGCTATGCTTACACTAGGAGATCGAATTGTTACCGACATTGAAGTGTCAATGCGCAGGACATATAGTATGGATAGCCGACGGCCGCTGTGGCAGGGAGGTTCTCGAGTGGAGGCCACGGACCGGCAAGCCCAGGGACTTCCACCTAACAAGTACACATAAGGAGTTTTCACTTCAAAATAATAAGTGTTTGCTAGTCTTGTGGCATAATATGTAAAATGTGGCGTTATTTTATTTAGAAGATCGAAGTGAAACGGGAACAGACGCCCGAGAAACAGGTGATGGGCAACGGGCGCACACCTCGGTCGGCCGGCAAGTGCGCGGCGGCCGCCACCCCGCCGCCGGCGCCCGCGCGCGCTCGCTTCAAGACCGAGCCGGAAGCGGCCGAGGGCAGCCACACGGAGGGTGCTTTGCCCGCGCGCGACGATGGCGCCCTGCCCGCGAATGACGAGATTCGACGCGAGGAGACTCGACGCAGCCCGCGCGAGAACAAGTGGATGTCGGCGGCGGGCAGTTGCGGTGGGCGCACGCGCTCGAGCCGCCTACGCGAGCACCGCATGTCGACTATGACTGTGTCCGTGGCGCCGGCGGCCGCGGCCGCAGACGACCCGCTAGCAAAATACATGTGCCGCGTCTGCGGCCGTGGCGACGTCGAAGAACAGATGTTGCTCTGTGACGGATGCGATGACTCGTACCACACGTTTTGCCTGCTGCCTCCGCTGGCGGACGTGCCCAAGGGCGACTGGCGGTGTCCTGTGTGCTTGGCCGAGGCGGTGTCGAAGCCGGCCGAGGCGTTCGGCTTCGAGCAGGCCTCGCGCGAGTATACGCTGCAGCAGTTTGGCGAGATGGCAGATCAGTTCAAGTCGGACTACTTCAACATGCCCGTCCACATGGTGCCCACGTCCACCGTGGAGAAGGAGTTCTGGCGCGTGGTGTCGTCTCTGGACGAAGACGTGACGGTGGAGTACGGCGCCGATCTGCACTCGATGGATCACGGATCCGGTAATTATCATCTACACTTATTAATATTATAAAGAAGTAAAATTTGTCAGTGGCAGGTGATTCTTTCACTAATACAAAACTACGTTAGCGACTATAGCCTCAATTTTATTCTGATATAATATTGGTTTTTATTGGTATATATTTGATATATAAGGATCCCACATGAAGCGGACAGGTAAAAATGTTGATGTTTCCGGTTTTAGTGATCTGACTGGAATTTGACTAAATGGCATTCGATAATTGGATTAGAATTAACGCATACCTGCCCTTTAGCTCGTTGAATATACTTTATACTGAACAAATATTTTGTGATTGGATTAAGGACATATATAGGTATAACATAATCAAATACAAACAATTAAACACAAATATTTGCATGCCCTTGGCGGCTAGAACACACTTTGTACTGTAACTGCTGTATACAAATTAAAATCCTGTAAACATGTGTTAGCGCAAATAAAGATTTATTTTATTTTCTTTTTTATTTTATTTTATAATATTACTAAAATCCGAAACATTAACATTTCTTACCTGTCCGCTTTCACATGGAACGATATTTGTAAGAAATCATTTGGTGAGTTGCGTTATTAGCTATGTACAAACTCAACAATTTAATATGAAAACAATGTATATAAAAAAAGTAGATCTAAAAGATATGTATTTTGTAAACAAAGTCGCAACAGCAATATATCCTTAATAACTAATATCTTTAATAACTTAATACTCAGCTTAATCTACAATAACCGCTTTAAATTAGGTAAATAAATTAGAAATAAAATATGAATAATTATTAAAAAAAATTATTCCATCATCACGAATCGTAAATGAAGATAAAATTATCTATGTACCGTAAGTTGTTAAATGATGTAATTTAAAAGATATGAAAGGGCAGCCCATGACACAACCCAAGCATTAATTGGCTAAAAACATTTCTTGCTGTCAAATTCCAAAGCTTGCAAATCACACTGGTGGTCGTTAATATCACGCAAAGCTAAAATTGTATTCATTTTACAAATCAAACTTATTAACCAACCAAACATCCAGGTTTTCCGACAAAGTCGAGCGCCCACCTGTATCCAGGCGAACAGCAGTACGCCGAATCGAGCTGGAACCTGAACAACCTGCCCGTGCTGGAAGGCTCTGTTTTGGGACATATCAATGCTGACATATCTGGCATGAAGGTAGCTATTTTGTTTTATATCTTCTACACTTTGCATAGTCAGTTTTTGAATTTTGGATAATTGAGATCTACATGCATTTGAAAAAAAAATGCATTGCCTTTGATCATAATATTAGAAACTAGTTGGCCGCTTTGAAAAATAAAAGATATAACGCCTGACATTATACTTTTACCAAGAGTTGATCTTTATTTTTAGATAGCTGGGCTCGCATGTAATATTCAGCCTATCTCTATCCTGAAATTCTATTCTAATTATTGATAAAATTTTTTAAATCAGATGACTAGTTTCGAAGATTACCTCCTACATACAAACAAAAAGCTGAATTAAAAAAAAACTTATAATGGATTTTAAAATAGCTATGAACAGTGAAAATGCAATACAGACTAGCAAAACAGTAGCAAACAGGCTTATCATCCACTTGATTGTAAGGTGGCTAAGGACACAATCAACTTCTAAGTGGATTCAGGCGTGCTCGTGATTCAAGAAAAAAAATTTTACAGGCTGGAAGAAACATTTTAGAAGGAAGTTCATTCTAAAGACCAAGAATTTTGTAAATGTTTTGATATGTACTGCATGGACTTTTTGCCCAAACGCTACATTGAATTACATCCATGAGTATTGATTTTTTTAATTGCTCTTTTTAAGGGGTTGTCTTCGAAGAAAACGGGACAAGTGCGAGTTGAACTCGCGTGAAGAGGCTTCCATACGATGTTATTTTAATATCGTGGACTTATAGGTTTTCCTATAATCTATAAGTAGAAAACTAATTTATGTATTTTTATTTTTCAAAATTTTAGGTTCAGTAGTTTCGGAGATAGGGGGGGGGGGGGGGGGGTGTCGGACAAACCGACACACGAATGATCCTATAAGGGTTCCGTTTATTATTCGGACGTACGGAACCCTAAAAAGTAGGATAGAAAACCGATGATAATTGAGGATAAATCATGAAAACGTTTGTTTGATCTAGAGTCTACATAAATCTTTAGACAGAAATATGGTTCCCATTGAAATATGATTACAATGTTTTAGATTCCATGGCTGTATGTGGGGATGTGCTTTGCCACTTTCTGCTGGCACAATGAGGACCACTGGAGTTACTCCATCAACTACCTGCATTGGGGGGAGCCCAAGACTTGGTAATTATGTGCATCTATTAGTTGATACAACTCACTTATTCTGAGAAATATTAAAGTTGTCTTGGAAGGCATGACATGTGCTACTAATGTGACATGCACTCGGAAGAGTAATTGAGAAAAATTACTTTTGTAAATAAGAAATTTTATCCCGCATTTTAATCAATGTAGGAGCTTTAGGTACAATCTTAACAACGCTACAGTTCTAACTAATGTCTTTAAAATAAACAAATACACCCTTATTTGGATAAACACATGTCCAAAGGATTTTCATTCATAATAATATGTTAGAAATAAATACAGTAGAGCCTCGCTAATCCGGACAGGCAAAAAATCGCCCCTTGGCGCCCCTGCAAAATTTGGTTGAAGTTTATATGTATATACATAAACATGTATAACCAATAATTAAATGAAAGACTAATTTATTAAATGTGTTTAGTTATTTTTTTTTATTATCGAAAGATACACTAGTAAATATGTATATGTAGTAAAAAAAAATTTACTACTACATAGTAGTAAAGCGCAGGTGCGGGCGCCGCGGCGCGATGTGAAATGCCTCCCGCTTCCCCCGCAAATAGACCCGCTGCCTGCGTCCGGACTACCGCGATCACCGAATTAGTGGGGGTCCGGATTAGCGAGGCTCTACTGTAATACAAAATGATGCCCTAATAACAATACATGTATTGTCATAAAATGTATGTCAGAAATGATTAGTTTATGGTAAGCTTTAATGGCCATAGCATAGTCATTTCTAATATTCATACACTAATGACCCACTACTGAATACTGCATCAAAATCCATTCCGTAGTTTTTGAGATCTTCGCGAACATACATACAGAGACAGTCAAATGTGGCGGGGGACTTTGTTTTATAAAGTAGTATGATATGAAGCATAGAGTTGTTAAATTAAAAAATGTATTCATACAGGTATGGAGTGCCAGGGTCCAAAGCGGAACAGTTTGAGGCGGCCATGAAGGCGGAGGCCCCGGAACTGTTCCAGTTGCAGCCGGACCTGCTGCATCAACTCGTCACCATCATGAATCCAAACATACTAATGAAGGCAGGGGTGCCCGTTTATAGGTATAACATTGTCATTGATGCACAAATGATATTAAGAAATTATCTATGCTACTGGTGTACATTGTTATATAACTTAACAGGACGGACCAGCACGCGGGCGAGTTTGTGATCACTTTCCCCCGAGCGTACCACGCCGGCTTCAATCAAGGGTATAACTTCGCAGAAGCAGTCAACTTCACACCGGCCGACTGGGTCAGTCTTACGCTTTGACTTTTATCACGTTAAATGTTGCCGTGAAATTATTTATTTATTTATTAAAGAGAAAAAACAACTGCAGTATAAGTAAATATAAAATTTAAAAAGTGAAAAATATCATTGTTAACATTTCCTACTGAGATGTAAAGGTATAAATCTTGTGAATGCATGGTCTAATTGATGTTGAATCTTAGACAAAATAAATATAATGCTGTAACCTCTTAGCCTCTGTGCTAGCTGCAGCTCCTAAGATAATTATCCACCGTACTTACTCAGTCCAAATGAAGCAAGAGACTCTGTAGGGTGCCCCCTGTCTGAAAGATTGGGAGAGCTTAACCTAAAAAGAAACATAGACTTCACTGCACACACACAAGTTTATTTGTAGGCAAATGGTTGGGATCAGCATTAACAATTCAATAGATTAATTTACACAAACACAAATTCACCTATGATCAGTTTCTTGTTCAAATTGATAACAGTTGGTGTAGTTATCTGCACTTTACACAGTGAGATAAATTGGAAGCTATGAGAGAAATGCTACTCAGCTTTGGTTTTTCTCTGAGAGCAGCAGAGATGTGCCCCCGCCTTCACCAGGATGTTGTGGGGAAGCCAACCTCGTCCTCACTCTCACCGACGCTGGAGACACGCGCCGATGGTGATGCCCCGGGAACCAGGAAGCAGTCCTCACAAGGGGTTGGGGGACTGTCACCACACAGCACGAGCCTCTTCGCTGTTTAGCACGGGATGAGGGTATCTTCCACGAGATACTTCCTCTCTCTCGCAAGCAGTTGTTTTTGACCAGATGAAACCGGGAATCGAGAAAGGATGATCCATTGTTTCAAGTATTGGTTTGTTATGCAGTTGGAGATTGCGTTAAAAAAAAAGAGAAACTTAGGGTAGTGCGTTGAACATTAGGCGCACCACAAGTCAGAGTTTTCTAAGTCTCTTGGTTAAAATCTCAACATTCTGACCCCGAGCTCGAGAATGCCTCCTCTATTTATAACTTCGCATCCCCTTCTTTTTTTTCGACGGCTGTAGGTATCGC
The DNA here is from genome assembly GCA_910589475.2 of Bembecia ichneumoniformis. NCBI lineage: Eukaryota > Metazoa > Arthropoda > Insecta > Lepidoptera > Sesiidae > Bembecia > Bembecia ichneumoniformis. The sequence continues at coordinate 2,112,912 of OU342544.1, read as the reverse complement.
AGCTTGGTTTCGAGTGTGACTTAACATTGCAAAGAACAGTTAAGTCATTAAGGAACATAGACTGTATGTGTGTTATTCGGAAACTAAGTGTACAGACTACTACCGAATCAGATAATGCTTTATTCGCAATACTAACAAATTTGGCACGTTACAATGCAATGGTTAAAATAAAATTCAATGCAATCAATGCAAGGATGACACTCTATCTAACTGTTCACACTTATAGTGGTTACGTTTGAATTATACTTAAATTACTTCAAATGTTGCAGTAAAATTATATTATTTATTTATTTTCTAAAGGTACACCAACAGCACAAACAAAAGAAGTTTATAATAGGAATAGGTAACACAAGGCAATTTTAAGGCATACACAAATAAACTACAAACTAGAAATTGAGACGATCGATAATACACGTACAGCAACACGCAAATTCTATACAAAAAAAAAGGACATGAAAATGAAAATTAAACAATGACCAACTGAAATCAAGAACAAAGAATAATAAACTAATTTATCCATATTTAAATAACAAAAATAAAATTAAATACTAATAAAAAGAAAAACCGCTCAGCAGAACAGTATAGCTGTCAATTTACGTTTAGCTTCAGCCGATATATAGAGATAAAAGATATTAGAGCCGATATTAGAGGTCACCCAGTGGTGGATATTCCACAATAAATAAAAGAGAATAATACATGCGTAGTGTCAAACAAGCGGTATTAGCTTTCTCCAGTTCCTTCTCCATATAAATTTTATGCAAGTGTTCCCATTTTCACACTCCTCCATCCTCCACTTTTTGAAAAAGGGATCCATAGATTTCGATTCGCATATTAATATGTAGATTATAACATTAAATTTAAAAATTTTAGCTGAAGATGGGCCGCGAGTGCATCGCGCACTACTCGACGCTGCGGCGCTACTGCGTGTTCTCACACGACGAGCTGGTGTGCAAGATGGCATTGGAGGCGGACTCGCTGAGCGTGACGGTTGCGCTGGCGGCGTACCGCGACATGCGCACCATGGTGCACGACGAGCGCAAGTTGCGCAAGGCGCTGCTCGAGTGGGGCGTCACGCAGGCCGAGCGCGAGGCCTTCGAGCTGCTCGCGGATGACGCGCGCCAGTGCCACCTCTGCAACACCACCTGCTTCCTATCGTGCGTGTCGTGCGCGTGCTCGACGCGCGTCGCGTGCCTGCGCCATCACGCGGCTCTGTGCTCGTGCGCGCCGTCCAGCCGCCGTCTGCGTTACCGCTACACCCTAGACGAGCTGCCCGCCATGTTGGACCGCTTACGCCGGAAGTCGGACGCGTTCCGCGAATGGGCCGAGGCCGTGCAGAACGCGCTCGACCCGGACACGCCCAAGACGTGCGACCTGGACGGGCTGCGCGCCCATTTGCGTCGCGCCCAAGAGCTCAACGTGCGCAGTACGGACTTGGTGCGCGCGCTCGAGACCGCCATAGAGGACGCGGACAAGTGCGCGACCGTCATCCACCAGCTGGACTTGAACAAAATGCGCACGCGCACCCGCCACAACGACCCCAAATACAGGATTTCGGTACACGAGTTGGAGCTCTTCGCGCAGGAGATCGACGGGCTTGCGTGCGTACTTCCCGAAGGTAAATATCGCTAAAATTAATTGAAATTACATAATTGTAAAATAAATATAACAAGAAATTTTTTAATAAATGTAACATATTTTACAATGTAATAATACATTGTAAAATAAATGTTTAACTGTTTTTTTTAGTTACAAAATGAATAAATAATTTTATATGTAGTCCAGCCAGCAAAATTTACTAACAAATCAAAATTTGAGTCCTTCAGTTGAATTTTTGATATAAGTTTCTGGAAGATATGAAATATCGATGTGTGAACGAAATTTTCGATCCCACAGTTATTACAGTTCAAATCAAATACAAAGCTATACAGAATTATTACCCACGTAAGTTAGTGATAATAGAATTCCGCGCTATATAAGAAAAATGTAATAGATTGAAACAAAAGGTCAGTGCAAGAACAAGATTTTATTTATATTTATCAATAAGATGTCGCTATTGTGTCTGGCCACCTAAGAGCAACGATTGCATCTGAACAATCGAGTAGGAGCCCTACACCATTAAAAAAAAAACGCAAAATTTTCGGTGTATACTCCATTTTATTGAATTATATGTTACTAATGTCGTTTATGGATTAATAAGCTGAGATTATTACAATTAAGCTTAAAAATTCATTAAAATAATAACAGTTAAATTCACTAACAAAGTTAACCCAGATTTTTGGGTAACTTTGAATGTGCATATTTTTTTGAGAATAAAACCTAAATAACATATTTATTATATTAAAAACAAAATTTTCTCTATTGTTAATCCTTTGCATGTATGAACTTTTGCCATTTCACCCGGGGACACCACAATCCGAGCAGGCATGTTATCTTTGTATACATTTGAATCAAAACAAACGAACAAACTTTCGTTACAAACACCTGACAATAACAAGTAAATCATGGAGAATGGAGGTGTAAGAAGGACTAACTTATATGCTACGACTAAGTTATATAGTGGTTTATAAATTGGCCAGAGTGGCGCTTGTGTAGTATTGGTTAAATAAGAATATGAGTAGAAATAAAGAGAGATTCCAATCGGAATGACTGGGTTGAATGGAGGAGGCTTCAAAAGGGGTAAAAAAAATTAAACTAAATTGAAGTATGAACTGGAAACCAGGATCGGCAGTGAAGGAGGTTCTCCGCCAGACGACCGAGTTCGAGGCTCGGGCCACGGAACTCCTCAGCATGGACCTGGATAATGTAGACTCGAGCTGCGTGCGCCGCTATGAGGAGGTGGTCGAGCTGGGCTCACAGCTGTGCATCGTGCTGCCTCAACTAGCGGCACTGCAGGCGCGCGTTCAACAAGTAAGTGTTATTAGGCTCGTAACGCGGTTTTTAAAGATACTTAAAGATGACTACGAGTATCCTACGCAAGTCTCGAGGTTGAGAGAGGAGAGTATCTTACGTACATTTGTATGGTGACTCCACACCTACGCGTCCGCAACCAGTTTTGCTATACGCGTGTCGTCAAAAATTTATTATTAAAATGCAGGAAATGGAAAATTCTTCATGTTTATTCAATTTGTTATTTTATGTTAATTGATATTATTTTGTTGTAATTGTTGCGTGCGCTGCGACCAAAGCGCAGAGCGATTTTGTCCCATTTTGTGGGGATGAGTTAAAAAATTCCCTTTTCATCTCTCCAGCACGAAAAGGGTTTTTTTTAATGTTAAGGTCGACAGACAGGTTGACGGTCCACTTGATGGTAGGTGGCTACCGTCGCCTATAACACAAGCAACGCCGAAGCGGCTGCAAGTGCGCTGCCGACTACAGTAGGATTAAGGATAAGGGATTAGGAGGGGATAAGGAAATGGGCTCTGGCATCCCTTACTCACTCACCGAAACAGAACAGCACGTATATGCTGTTACTTCACAGTGGTATTCTGTAAGGTGGTGGTTATTGCCGCCAGGCGGGCTACTCAAATGACTGCGAAACGCAGTGTGCCCTACCACTACTTAAAAAACTCGCAGCAAATCGATTTTTGCTGGGAGCGTGAGGAAAATTGATTCGAATTTCAAACACCACCTTTTGGAATTATTCGACCCAGAAAAATGTTTCACAGGAGAGCAATTTTTTTTGTCTAATGCCTTTAATTTAAATCGCTCACTGTGCTCAGTAGTCTATATTAGAAACTCTCGCTAGGTAACAGAGTTTGTTAATATGGCGTAGCGACATTCGGCTTGACCGAATTACAAACTTGTGACACAGTATTGTATTGGAGTATCGTAATGTGATCGGTGTGCAGGTGCGATTCTTGGCGTCTGCGCGCGCGCACCGCGAGGAGTGCGCGTCGCTGACGCCCGATGTGCTGCGGCGGCTGGTGGAGGAGGGTGCGGCGGTGACGCCGCACAGCGCGGTGGAGGCGGAGCGCGCGCTGCTCTCGCGCCTCGGCGCACGTGTGGAGGAGTGGGAGGCGCGGGCGCGCGCCGCCCTCACGCCGCCGGATGCCGGCGCCGAGCCGCACTACAGCACCATAGCTGAGCTGGAAGCGTTGCTGGCCGACGGAGACGACATTGAGGCGGCGCTGCCCTCGCACCACGCGCTACACACAGCCATCACGCATGCCAAGGACTGGCTCAGCAAGGTTAATTTTTCGTCTTGAAAATGAGACGACCGACATCTAGATACTCTTTAGTCAACATTTGGACGCAGTTAAACCTACACCAGTTAAACCTAATTAGATTAACAGCTTCTATTGAAATTAAAAGTGATCAAAATTTTAAGACATTAAAACTCGCGCTTGACATAGGTCGAAGAGATGCAGTCGAAAGACCTGTACCCGTACATGCACAGCGTGGAGGCGTTGGTGAAGAAGGGCCAACAGATCCCGCTGGCTCTGTTCGAGAAGGACCATTTGGCCGCTGCACTGCTATCGGCTAAGAACTGGCTCAAGGGCGCCTCAGAAATGTTCCTCAAAAAGGTAAATATATTGTAAAAATTAAGAAAATAAATAAATATGTATGTGTAAGTAATAATAATTTATTTATTTTGGGAATGCAGGTAATTTTACAATTGATTAAATTTGAATTTAAATTGAATTTGGCATTACAATTTCGCGTGTAATAGATGCTAAAAACCACCGATAGGACTGTCACAAAAAAACTTTAGTGATTACGAGCACATAATAATATGACAAACAAACAACCACTAATGATACCGGGTAAAAGCTAACTAAAAACTATTAACGCCATCTAGTGAACTTTAGTAACATAGAATCCTACTTCTTACTTGTATTATAAATCCGAAAGTTTGTGAGGATGGATGTATATACTCTTTCACGTAAAAACTATTGAACGGATTTGGATGAAATTTGGCACACAGATAGTTTATTATTAGGATTAACATATAGGATACTTTTTATCCTGGAAAAATGTTATGTTTCCGAGGGATCATCTAAAAATATAAAAATCGGCGTCGCCACCGTCGTCACAACGAAAACATTTCAGCCGTCATTTTCAACGCATACGAAGTCGCGGGCACTAGTTGGTGAATATAATTTTAAAACAATATAAATATTATTTACTATAATACTGTTCTACACCGTGTATGTCTGCCTGGATGGCGTACAACATTATACGAGTATTTGTGATATAAACATCATCTTAAAATATTTAATCATCTCCCAAATACGTATATAATCAAAGAGTATACTCTCACAAAATTTAAAAAGGCACTATACAAACAAATGCTTAATTATAATAATTATGTGAATACAGTATTAAGTGCGCGCTGAATTTATATTTGCATGCCGAATGCTTTTGGTTGATCATATTGGAACTATATATATATATAAAAATGTCACCTGGTAATTACCATACCCATGATCAAAGCAAATAAAGATTATTATTATTATTACAATTATGTCTCACAAATTACTATTATAATAACAATCCATCGCTTAATATTTCAATTAATACAAATAGTTTTGTGTTAGAATTGGAGTTGGTCGTTACTGGAAGCGCTGTCGCCGCGCACCGGCGAGCCGGGCTCGGGACCGGGACCGGGGGCGGGTCGGCGCCGGCGCGGTCCGCACGGTGACACCGCGCCCGAGGCTGCCTCGTTCCTGCGCACCTTCAGCGAAGACTGCACGCCCACCGAGATCGTGGCAGCGTTCAAGCAGGCCGAGCAGCGCGAGCTTGCGGCAGTACGCGAGCTGCGCGCCCGCAATGCGCGCAAGGACGTACGCGCGCCGCCTGCGCCCGGCGTCACCTTCTGCGTATGCCAAAAGAGGCAGTACGGCGTGATGACTCAGTGCGAGCTCTGTAAGGACTGGTTCCACAACTCGTGTACAGCTGCCGCGAAGGAGGAGCGCGCTGAGTCACCTACCGGAGTGGAGCAGCCCTTCCCCACCGCCGAGCGGAAGCTGCTATGCCCCGACTGCACCAGGACCAAGAGGCCACGGCTCGACCGCATATTGAAGCTACTCGTGAGTGTTATACTCTCTCTCTTCTTTTTCTCTCTCAGTGCCTTTTCAGTCTAGAAGGTTGGCCGTCAACTCCTTGAAACAGTCTGTGTTAAGAGCCAACTGGAACAGTCCCGGATGTTTCGTAACCATGACTTCCTCCTTCTCAGCGCGTCTCTTCCCTTCCATCTTATGATGATCAACAGAAGGGTCTATCAGTGTTCTACTAATAGACGAAATGACGAGGAGGCGGCGGGTGGGTTAATTAGTGTGCATGGTGGCGGCAGGTGTGGCTGCAGAAGCTACCGGTGCGGCTTGCCGAGGGCGAGGCGCTGCAGTGCGTAACGGAGCGCGCCATGGCATGGCAGGATACGGCGCGCGCTCTGCTCGCCAGTCCCGCGCTGGCCGCGCTGCCGGCGCCGCACGCGCCTCTCGCGCCGCCGGGCCGCGAGAAGACTCCGGGCGCAGCGAGCGTCGAGCACGCGTACAGTGCCACGCCGCGCGTCCCCGCCGGCCTACTGCAGCGGCTCGAGGACGTCATGCTCGAGGGCGATCTGCTCGAGGTACAGTTTTGTCAATATTTTGCAATAATTGTGAAAACATAAGTAATATTGTGAATACATAAGTAGTGTAGTGGAAAGATGACACAGGTCGCACAAAGCTGCCTTAAGGGCACGCATAGACAGTACTTCCTGGGTTAAAGATTTACTGTTATTCAGATAAGTTCGATAGAGAGCACGCTGAGAGCAAAAAAGGTATACCATGCACCCTCTCATTCTAAAAACAACGGATAATGGTTTTGCAGTTTTTCTGAAAGGTTCTAACGAATTAGTAAGGAATGTTTTAGTAATTACCTGCATATTAGTCAGCAGAGCATGGTCAGCGAAGGATGTTAGGCTTTTTGGTTAACAATCTAATAAATAAATAATCTAATAATCTGTTAACAATCTAAATCAAACAATTAAATCTGAAATTCCTCATACAACCAAATATCATGATTACGAATCTGATGATACCAAGAAAAGTAATTTTAAACTCTAGATACTGCCTATTTATGAAGTAAAATCTAAATTGTTATATCCATTATTGTCGATCATAACTTGTGACATTATTTTTCACAAACAATATGGTAGTATCAGTCTTTAAATCACTGTATGTCACATAGGGTTCAGGGCCTGATGGGGTTCAACAAGGAATATTAAAAATTTCCTTGTTTATCGCTCTTTCTATAAGTGAAAATCATATCGAAATTCTTTGGGTGGTTTAAAAGAAGTTAGCCGAGAAGCAGACAGCGACTTGATTTTATAATATGCATCAGGTGCAACTAGAGGAGCAGGCGCAAGTGTGGGGCGCCGTGGTGGCGGCGCGCGCCGCGTGCGGCGACTCGCGGCGAGTGTTGGACGCGGGCAGACGCAAGCGCACGCAGCGGCAGCCGCGCGCGCCGCACCAGCTGAAGCGCACGCGGCCACTGCGCGGCGCCTCCACCGCCACCAACTATCTGAACCGCAAGCAGGGCTTGTCGTCGGGCTCGGGGCTGCTGATGCGCAAGCACTACATGGCGCGTCAGGAGCGCCGAAAGCGGGGAATGGCGTCCGCCAGGGGAAAGCACGTGCGGCAGTCGCGCCTGGGACACCGGGCGGCGGGGCGACGCGGAGCGGGCGCGCAAGCGGGAGCGACAGCGTCGTCGGCGGCGCAAGCGAGCACTTCGTCCTCGGGCTCTTCCAACGAGGACGACGAAGACTGTGCGGCGGGAAACTGTCTACGACCGACAGGTAACCCCTTTTACCTCACCGTAATACAAAATATTTATCATACACAAATACAGTTTGTAATCCGATAAATCCTCTTCCAAATTGCAAGGAAGAAATCATCAGAAACTTCCTTGAACATTATTTATTATTTTTGTTGTATAGCTCAAAGTATTAGACGAGAACTCGGCAGATATAAGGGGATACTATTATATGCAAAATGTATCACCATGTATCATTTGATATATAAACTGATAAAATCCTCGATAAATACTGTACGGTGTTACGTACATGAAATCAAGTCAAAGCAATTATATTAGCCTAGATATATTTTAGCTGTTAAGCAGTTTGTAGCACGTAGAGCCCTCATTGTATGTAATTAACTGGGTCAACTAACCGGGACAACTAAGATTGTATTATTGAAACACATGTGCAAATAAAAGTCAAGTAGATTAGATCCAACAACAGTTGGTGATCTTTTTAGAGCAGCACTCAAGTGTTCTTCTGACAGTCAAGGAGATTAAACCCAACGACAGTGGGTACTCTTCTTAGACTAGTAGTAGTAAGCGGTTCCTTACTACTAAGTGACACTCACAGTATCGTATTGTTATAATGTAAGTCAGGTTAACTATAAGTGTCATCAGTAAATTAGGTCCAGTACTAAAGGTGGTTTCATTTACATCCCTCAAGCGCACTTGTCGTCAACTGACGGGTTAACAACAGACACTGACATTTGACATTACAATTCTTATGTTAAGGACTTACAAATACAAAAACCGTCATCATTATCATCATTTCAGCCGTAGGATGCCCACTGCTGGACATTGGCCTCCTCCATAATTTTCATTAGGACAGTTAGAAGCAGCCTGCCCACTGCCACTTAGTGGAAGGAAAAAGGCCCCGCGGTCGATCACCTGTACGTTGGACAGACTCAAAGACACAAACCACCATAGTCCAGTGTTCCCGCAACGCTGAAGACCGTGGCAAGTGGAGGCGTATTGCCGGAGCTACGTTATCCAAAGGCGAGATGCATGATCGTTCAACCACGACCACTCTGTCAAGAGTGAACGACTAAGGAGGAGGCCCACTGTCACAACTTACTGATTCGATGGTTTATGACGGTAACTTTGTTTGTCTACGGACCTCCTCATTCCTGATTCAATCTCGCAGTGTAACCCCTAGCGTAGCTCTCTCCATTGCTCGTTGAGCGACATTGAACTTTTTTACCAGGCCCATAGAGACCACGTTTCAGTGCCATATGTAATGACTTGGTAAATGTGATTTGTGACAAACAGGCAAGGAAGTGGACTGGGTGCAGTGCGACGGCGGATGCGATCAATGGTTTCACATGCACTGCGTGGGACTGGCGCGCAACGCCCTGGCTCCGGACGACGACTATGTCTGTCAGCAGTGCCAGCGGACGTCCTAACCGTTGTCCTCTGCATGTATGTGTATCGTTTAAATACTTTTATTTCCTCCTTTTTATACCTTGTTTCGATTTGTTTTTATTGTAAACTACATTTATGGAATACTAAAATGAGCCATTTTAATTTTATCTAAATTGAACCCGCTCTTTTCGCGGAATGGTCATTTTTAATTGATGAATTAAGACGCTTTGCACTGTGAAATCAATAAAGAGATTGCAAACATATCCTCCGACGTTGAATCACGTGACTTGATATTGTAGAGTATAAAGTTATCTCGGAAAATATTTTAAATAGATGTTGTCGTAACCGCAAAACAATAATTTTACCGTTGGTCCGATTTTCTAGCGATAAAATTCGAATGTAGAAGATGGTGTTTGAAGCGAATAGGTTTTTTATTCTAATTTTTAAACGTAATTTTTAGAACAAAACTGTAAAAAGGTACGGATTCGTCGCTCGCTAAAGAGTACCTTCCGTAGAAAAATGTGGCGTTTTCAATTATTGTAACAAGGGATCGGTTAACGGACAGACAAATAACAATTTATTAGTGAACTTAAACCAATACTTTGTCTGTTGGTGTGTAACCGTTCGCTTGGTGCGTTTTTTGCGCCGAGAGAAATTTTTGTAAATATTTTTTTAAAGGAATGTAGTGAAAAAGTTTTTGTATTAAATTGGAAGTTTTTGCTAAAATTTGAGCGTTCTATTAAGTGATGTATTATTATAGTTGTGAGATGTTTAGGGCATTTGAGAGAGTGACATGTTTCGAGACATCCTTAACACAGAGACAGGAACAAATCATTATATTATTATTAATGACTTGTATGCCTTTAAAAAAAATATTTTAGCTCTTGTGCCATTACATTTCACTTTTATAACTCTATGTTAAGTCACGCTTCTGGGCATAGTCCGCGCTAGCCCACTGCCAATCGACAGGACTTGACATGTCTGATTTACACATTAATGTGTTCTATGTCGAGGTGAGTGTTGCCTACTCTAATGTGGTGTCACTACACAACAACGATAACTAAATATGATTTCAAATAACAATTCATCTGTTAACAATTCTCTAACACGTAAATAAAGACAAATGTTTACAGTTAATAATAATGGTACATAAATGAGTTGTGGGTTTCCGGGATGATGGCCCAGGTCTGTTGGAAATTCTTCCAAACGTTTCGTCAACAACTGCGGTTGACATCCTCAGTGGTGTAGTCCGTGTTAAGGACCTGGGCTATCATCCCGGAAACCCACAACTCATATGGATACCGGCCGAGAAAACCTACATTCTACTAATGGTACATAAAACTATGAACAAAATTGGATTGTAAAAATTCTCTGAAGAGATTTCAGTCCAATATTAAAGATGTCCGGGTATTTTTTGTTTTCATCGTTGGGGCATTGCCACCGTTGAATAATGCTATAAGTAGATAACAATGTAGCAAAAACAAAAAAGACAGTCACGCGGAAATGTTACAAAAAGCGTCACATGATCGCTACACGAAGCGTCTTACAAATATTCGACCTTGAAATTTTACTCAAAGAAGTTTCATTTCAAAAAGAGAATCCATAGTTAATTTCCCTTGTTTTCTTTTTCTCAGTCACTTTTTAGTCACTCAGTAAATTTTTATTAAAAATGTCTAATATTTTGAAAGTTGTACAGTGGTGATATTGTACAGTGGTGAAAGCACTGAGTTGATATTCTGATAGTTACAGTTTAAACATTAAAGTGAGCCTCATCTATTGTTATTTTCTTCTATAAAAAATTCTAATTTGATTACCTAGTCAAAACAAATAAGATAGAAATGTATTTTAAATGCTGAGGCTGTGCGTATATTGATAAATAAAATTTAACGAGGATTTTTTTTAAAGGTGTATAAGTGATGTTGTGTTTAGGCCTTATAGTTAAGGAGAGAGTTCAGGATGTCTCGGAACCGCTGGCTTTTGGTCTGACATTTTAGTCGATACAAGGTCGTGCGATCTTTAAATATTTTTCTATTGAATAATGATCAATTTTACAACAGAAATCCCCTTGTATAATTCTCACAGACGCATTACTTGGCTATCGATGTTGTAACAAATAGGTCCTAGGAAATTACCACGAATTTACTCTGAAGGAGAATATGAAATTCAATATGTCATGTTAAATTGTTGTAAAATTGATTTTTCAGTGTAAAAAAAAAACAGCGGGAATGAAATTTCATATGAAAACACTTATCTGTGAGATTGTTGCAAAGAGGAATTAATGATTTGGTTTTCAAACAAATCTGAGCTCATATGAATTTTCACGTTCACTGCCTTGCATTAAATTGTTTCATAGATATATCACTTGTAATTAATATTGTAGTCTTGTATATGTGTTTTTAATGTTCGTCAAATGCGCAACGCGCACATTAAACATTAAGGTGTAAAAAATTCGACTAATATGAAATGTTACCGGGATATATTTTTAAGGTTGTTGAACGCTTCCATCGTGCTCTCACACCTTTGACAGGGTCAATTAAACATCAGAATGTCAGTGAAAATAATCTTATTCAAAAATCATTAAGATTTTATTTTTTATTGATTTGCTGACAACTGTCACGATTTGTGTGATTTTTTGACATCAGCGTTTGACTACAATGTTGAAAAATGATAATGCAGCCTTAAATCAAAACTGTTTAAACTAAATATAAAATCCTGTTTTTTTTTTAAATATTGTATACAAGATTGTAAATAAAGATAATAAATAAATAATGTTAAATTATATTTGATATAGTTCATTTATAAAAACTGTTTACAATCTAGTTGCGATTTCAAAAAAAAAAGTCCAAAATGCTTAAAGGATTATTAATTTACATTCTATTTAGCAAAACCTTGTTGTCACATAAAATATCTAAGTATGAAATATACTTAATCTACAATCTGTTGCTATATTTCGGATAATTTGGGAATTCCCATTCACAAAGATCTTGGTGTTATAAAATACAGCTCTAAGACACTGCTTTTATTATTAAAGATACACATAGCATTCACATACGCATGCATACAATCTATATACATGTACTTATATGGCCGCCATTTTCAGCGAGCCTACGCTGTATTTTTGTGTCAAACCTTTTATTTATAAAAACTTAAATATAAATTATAAAATTTCCTGCCTATTTCTAAAACGCGTACTGGGCAAATAGTACTTACTTTTTGGAAATTTTATTATTTAAAAAAATGCAAGGTAGATTAACGCTGCCCATTTATATGTATTATAGTCCAGTGATCAGAAAACAAATTTATCACAAAATATTTTCGAGTTGACACACTTGATCTAGGGCTGCAAAGTGGAGAGAATTAAACATTTTTGAGCCATAGATGAGCTCACACGACTGGTTAAGTTTTGTATTGGTCGAAACGTCGATTGTCTGTCGACTAATTAAGCTGTTACTATATCTGTTTTATGTTTTGTAAACAAAATCATTTAATGTTTCTTTTCGTGATTTCTTTTTTTTTAATCTGTGATTTATGGATTCTGACTGGAGATTTATTCCGAAATTGAAATATAAGCCAGTGACGTATCGACTACGTATGCATGTTTAACAGAGCGTTTATTTATTATCTGTAATTATTTAAATCGTTTATTTTTTTTAAACAAATCGAATACCGTTTGAGGTATCTTTTTAATGTCCCATGAGAACAAATCACTAAAACAAATCTAAATACGCATTCAGATCAAGTTTAAATAGAGGGCAAACGACATCTAGTTGTAAAGTGTGAAATATGATCCCACGGGAAATGATTACAAGAATAAATTGGATGCTAAGCTCATTGAAATTCATACAAATTTCGCAGTTATAATATTAGTGACTTTAAGAAAATAAAGGCTTTTTTGAAGGCTCAAAAGACCAAGGGTATTCGAAATGGATTCCATTTCGGAGTAAACTTCCTCCGTTCAGATTCGATCCGGTAATCAGAGCTTCCTTTCGCACTGGACATTTTGAACACAATGTATCCCGCAAAGCTCGAGTTTTGTTCAGAGCCAAATGACAAATTTTGCAGTTACAAGATTATTTTTTTTTTGAGTGTCGCCAACGCCTGCCCGAGAAGTCCGTTTTAACGACGGTTAAATTTTTTTGATCTCTGCATTGAATCACCCGAACGGACGGGCAGACTGACGTGTATTGTTTTTTAAATTGTAAATTGAGGCAGATGTATGATTGTGTATGATTCAGTTATTGTACAGAATTAGTTAAGTGTATGTAGGCGAAGTGTTTGTTCAATCATACTGGCGAGCCAAGCGAAGCCAAACGATCGAGCATCCGCGACCAATCGAACGGACACAAAATGTAGAATATGTTTAAAAATATAATTTATTGTAAATTTTTCGAGCTAAATTCACCACGTATGGTTGGACAGATTGACAATTTATTGTGTACCAAATAATATAGAAAATTATAGAAAAATATTCTTGTGTTTCGCTATCATATAATGGATAATTTCATATTTAATACCCGATCTAATCCCAAATGTCTATAAGGAATTCACAAGGAAACACCACCTTAAGGTGGCGTAGAACGTTTAAAATACATGTTAACGTGAGATTTATATCTATGAGTTGGAATTCAAAACATATTAGATCCTGTATATTGTTAAACTATTGTGAAATACATTGTTAGTGATATGCGGTTTGATGTATGCGAGTGAAAACGCCACTCTCATGGGGACTTATGGGAATAGGAATTGTGAGGGAATCCAAGCCGCTGACAAGAGGTAGTTTTCTATATCGATTGTATGGAACTATTAGCCAGTCTTCTCTAAGACACAGCGAGAAAAATAATCGTATGCCGTCCTCTAAAACTATGTTACAATGATATTTATTTATTGAATAAAATATGCCTACAATTAATTATGTGTTGGAATTCTCCAATAAATGAAAGCAATTTATATAAAATGATGTAGTAACGTTGCTAGGGGTATAAGTACAGCAAAGATATTCAGGCCCAACTCAACAGAAGATGCGGTTACAAAATGTTTCTTTTGTTTAACATTGAATTCCATTTTCATATTATAAATTAAATTTTTGGTCACCACTGTACAATAATTTGGCAGTTTCACTTCAGAAATAAATAAACAAGCCATTTAGAAAATCAAATTTTTAATACGGGTCCACCTGCACCCTGTTTGACAATCCCTTTCCCGTACATTAAGATTCTCACTAACTGCTCGACTAATTCCACAGGCTGAATCTAGGGGCCAGATACCAGATTTATAGCGCTAAATTCTTAAAAGAACTTATGAGATAACTGCGCAGAAGTCTTTATAAACATATTTAAAATGTTCAGCAGAAAGCACTGAGTCGCCTTTCTGACAGTTTTCTTTTATAAGCTATGACAGGATCTGATTGCAGAGATTGTCTCGATGCTATTTCGTACGGCTTCAAAGGTCTCCCTCTGAACTCATCTTCGATCTGCTGCAAGGTTTTCCCTTTAGTTTCTGGTAAAATAAGCCATATTATAAATAAATTGTACGTCAAAATAGCTGAGTACATCGCGTAAGTCCCGTCAAGTCCTATGCTCTCGATTAGTCCTGGCATAGTTTTGAGCACAATAAAACTGAATACGGCTAAAGAAACTAAGCTCATACTGCTTCCGATGCTCCTATACTCCAAGGGAAACACTTCGCCGGCTAACACGTCGGGTAATGGCACCATACAGGTAGCCACCGTAAAGAAATGTATGTTGACTAATACAACCGGTAACCAGAGAGCATCATACGTAAATATACCTTCGGATTTCACGTAAACGTACCCAGCGATTGCCAAATGACTGATAACATTGAGGCTGCCAACGGAGAAAATCATCGTGCGTCTCTTGATTTTATTGATGACATAAATTGCAATAGCGTTGGATATAAGACGTTGAGTATCCAAAGCTATCATCCAGAAGAAGACATTTGCTTCCGGGCCTAATATTATACCTAAAATTTTCGTCGAATACGTTGCCATTGTACTTGCGCCACTAAATTGAACAATGCAAAAAGCGTGGAACATTAGAATTATAGGTTTATAGAATTCTTTTTTTTGAACCGTTTCGCTAAACTCTTTCAGGCGGCGTTGTTTTTGCACTTTCGCTTCAATTTTCTGTTTTTCCATCAAAATTGTCACTTTTATCATTTCCTCTAGTTCGTCATCCTCTTCGTCGCCTCTCAGCCATTTGAATACCGCTCTGCATTCATCATATCTGCCTCTAGTGGCGAGCCAGCTGGGAGATTCGGGTGAATAAATTGTCATAATAAGACTAGCAAAGGAGAAGAAGACGCAAATTAAAGCTGTTTTTTGCCACGACAGCAGAGAACCGATTAAATGTACGAAGAAAATTCCGAAGCTTTGGGCTACTGAGATTATAGTGAGAAATGCTGCTCGGTTCACTGGACTCGTATACTCTCCAATGAGAACTGATCGTAGCGGTAACAATATCCCGAAGGAGAGACAGAGTATTATTCTGCCGATGATTAATACCTGAAACATATTTTGAATTTTAGTTACTTTATTTCTAAACTAGCCGGTGCCCGCCACTTCGCCGCGTTGAAAATAAAAAATATAACAGTATTGATGGCGCCATCTATTATACTACAATAGAATTAGGTTAAGCGGCGACATCTATCGGATTTGGATAGAACTGCTTGTTGATACACCTGGTGCATAGATTTTTTATTAACGATGTGTTTGCTCTTGGCCAGCGGCCAACCAGCTTCTGTGTAAAAAAGATGAGGCTGACGATGGACGAGCTCACCCAGAAGATGTTAATTCACTCGAACCTTGAAAAGATTTGGGTTGCATGAGCTCGGAAATGCAGATGCCGGCAGAGGGAGTCCCAATCCTTAGCAGCATGCATTATAAAAGATGTTTCAAAGCGCTTGGTCCTAATCGACAAGGTGATGATGGTAACCAGATGATGTCCGATAGAAGAAAGGGGAAGGCGGTATGATCGCATGCAGCTCCCGAGCACACTCGGAAGTACATCACACAGAGAGGCAATTGCGTCTATGTGCCAGGCTCTGCGGCTTAGTTCTTATTAGTGTACCGCCGTCACTGAACCTCTTAGCTCTGCGATCCACCGAGTCGAGTGCGGCAAGTTGGTATTTTGCTGAGCCATCCCAAAGGTGACAGCAATGCAAGATTGTGCCCTGTACAAAGAGAGGAGCTGTCCAGGTGTGAAGTATCGCTTCACCCTATTTAGGATGCCCAGCTATTTGGCCGCTGTTTGAGCTTTGGACTCGATAGAAGTGCCGAAGTTGAGATTTGAGCACAACCTCATCCCAAGAAGCTCGAGATCATTGGCCACAGGTACGGATGCATCCCGGAAAGTTGGAGCCAAGTCGAAAGGGCTCCTTTTCGCAGAGAACAAACACGCTTGCCTTTTGATGACGTTAAAACTAACCAGATTCTTGTCTCCCCATTGGGATGCAAGATTTAAGGTTGAGTTAATTCGCTCAACCATTGCCTCCCTCTCAGAACGAATTTCATCGCGACCGGCCCCTGCGCTGGACAAATATCTCTCCATGACCACTGTCATCTGCGTATTATGCCACTCTTGGAAGAAATAGGTCATTAATATGAACCAGGAAAAGAGTCGCAGAGAGAACAGATCCCTGAAGAACACCGGCACCAATTGCCACGAGGTCCGAGGAGCAGTCATCGATGACTATTCGAATCGACCGTTCACTCAGGAAATCAGAAATCCAGCTACAAAGACCAGAGGGGATGAAGTAGGCTCTAATTTGCTAACATAAGGATTAAACCTTAACGAATTATACACCTATATATTCCTCAGGAATCACTCTGTTAATGAAAACATACAGACAGAGAGTCGCGGCGGGGGACTTTGTTTTATAATATGTAAGAATAGATTATAGGTACCGCCTCTTGCTGAAACATATCTCTTGTATTTTTGTTTCCTTATGACTAATTTAAGCCTGTCCATTCGATCCTCTTGTTTCGAATGAATTGAGGTGCACAGCTACCGTCGCCTAGAAACACAAGTATCATCATAACACAGCACTCATACTGTTCTTTCTCTAATAAGGTTTTTACTGCCTGGTACTACTATTATGCTGTTGGCACCGCTATGGTGCTCTCTTCAATTACTTTTACATAAATGTAGGATAATTGGCATTGGTTAGGAGCCTTCTATATACCTAATTAATGTTTTCTACATACCTAATTAAAAACTCACCTCAATTCCCGGAGCTAGAATCATTGTAAACCATCCAGCTATGCTTGGTAAAGACACTGCATAGAGCGCAACCTTTCTGCCAAATCTCCCCATTATGGTGGGAGTGATAAAGTTACCGACCAACATGGAAATGCCCATTACTGAAGCTGAAATGAAGAAAGGTTTCATTTAGATAATACAAACAAATAAAGTTATAGTAATTTCGAAATAGTCTGTCAGTCGTGTAATTTGCACTTTACAAACCAAAAACTTATGTCTGTTAGGTGTAATCTCTAAAAAGAAAACTGACTGACGTTATTTTCTGGTATTAAAATTTTTGAAATGTGAAGTTTTCTTGAGATTCCTTCGTGAAAATTGAAAATCTAGTAGGTATGGCGGACAAAATAGGTAATGTTTGTAAAACCAGCACTTAAAAGGTATGGTCCTTGTCACCGAGTTCAGTTGGTCAGACTTTCTAAGGCTAATTTGGCTTTGCAAGGGTTCGCTCAACTAATAAAGTAAACATCTAAAAGCTCACAGCTACTTTAGGTACGTACTAGCATAGATAAAATACTACTTAACCAGTAGTATTTTATCTATGGTACTAGTAACTTTAGTTCTCCAGAACACTCCTTGTGATACCACTAGAAGGTGGTACACAGACAGGGAGGCAATGTCTTCTTGGATTTTTTGATGAGTTCGGAGTAGAATCAACATCGGAAGAATAAAATATTGATTGTAACCAAAAGGTCCTACTTGGTTGTTTATTGCTCAGTCCTGGAACTAATTTTAATTCCGATAAGGTGCTCCTGTGGCATAGCAAAAAAGACGGGACTCTCAAAATATAAAGTTGGTTTTATAAAATACAAAATTATGTGTTATTTGATAACTCTTAATTATCAAAGAATAATTATTAAGAGAAAGAAATGAGTTGCTACTGTGGATTAGGCTGCTCCTCAGTTGTTCCTGTCAGATCACGTGCCCATCATCATCGTCGTTCAGTTATTTAGTCATTACTCACATTCAATCAGTACTTTCTGGCAACATCGAATGCGAGCGCTCGTCAAGACGGCCAATCTTGACCATTAATAATTCATGTGCTTTATAGTAATTCTATACATCTCGCGTTTGTTAATCAAAGATTTCTATTATAACTGAGGTAGACGTGGTGTACTCTACCAAATGACATTTGTAAAACAATCTGAAAACTACACAAATCGATTTATTCTCTACGTAAACGAGTGCGAGATAGAAATATTAATTGTAAACAAGAGCGAAAAAGAAAAAAATACGGGGCGTTCAAAGCCAAAATTTCACGACTCTGAGCCGATACGGAGACAAACGCTCACAATATATTATATAAAAATTTATTAAAACCCCCCTGAAATTACGCATTAAACTTTGAGATTTTAGGTGATAATGCATGCAGCCGTGATTCGTTTTATTACGCGTAAAATGACACTTGTTCACAGTTCCCTTTAAGCACGACTGTTACGCACTGCGCTCTAGAGAACACTGAGTGCAACGTTGTGAATTAGCTCCATTTGAACGATTCAAGATTTGCCTCGTCTACCTCAGTTATAATAAGTCTGGTGTCAGGCACGTATCCAGACTTTTGGTTCGGGGGGGGACAAACATTGAAACAACCATGTGAACTGTGTAAAAATCGCTGTAATCACTGTACTTTACTCTAATTTTTCTGAAAAATCTTTCACAGGTTTTTAGAGAAATCAAGAAACTACTCTTTTCCATCGCAGCTATGAATGTAGACGCAGTTTGGGCAACAGTTCTGTTTGTGCAGGATAGTTCTCTCAATGTAATGACAATAGGTTTGAGTAACTCACAAAATACATTTATAGAGTCGTGACGATCTATAAATCTAGTGTCACACATGCCGACCAGTCTTTTTTTCTTACTTTCTGAATGAATGACTATCGTTTTTTTTTCAGTCAGATTTCGGGGGGGGGATAAATCCCAACTATCCCCCCCTCTGTATACGTGCTTGTCTGGTGTTCATCTAATTTAAAAACCCGCCGTTTACCTAAACCGTTAAGCGGCAGGAGAAACTAGAGCCTGGATGGATTCCATGAAGAAGCGCTAAGGAGTCTGGGTGAATAATCAAGCTCGGTGAACTATTCTTTCATACAGGTAGAATCATGGGCGGATCGTGAATTTGTGGGGCCCTGGGCTGAAACAATTTAGGGGTCTACCAAATTACTCAACTAATAGCCATTTTGTCAAGAAAGTGTTTTCGATAGTGATGTAGATGATGTAGATATCGCCTATTGTTTTTAGTTGGGGCTGGGGGCCCTTTGTATCCACGGGGCCCTGGGCTACAGCCCAAAAAGCCCTTAAGTAGATCCGCCCCTGGGTAGAATGGTTTTTATATGACAGTGGCAGGGCACACTGCGCTTTGCAGTCATTTGGGCAGCCCGTCTGGCGGCAGTAACCACCCCCTTACAGAAGACCACCGTGAAATAAATAAGTTTTCGACCTGTTCAGCTGGCGCATTAGTTGAAGATTTAGTAATTAACAGATGGCGCCAGGATGTAGCCGCTAGATGGGAACAATGAGATCGAAGGGTGGTCGGATAATGAATGGGCACTGACTTATCCAGGATTCGGAGCTGGTGGTGAGGTGTATAATTGTGTCCGGGGCGTGCAGTTGCGGCAACAGCACCGCCGGGAACCCAAACGCGCATCCGAAAGCGACCGTGTTGCTGCACACGGCGCCCGTCACGAAACACTGTAAGAAAAAATAATCTATACTCATTATAAAATTGTTTGTCCCGACTGACTAATGTCAACGCACACCCAAAACTACTAAGTCTAGAAAGCTGAAACTTGAAACAAAGCTTTGTTTTATAAAGGAAGCGTATGCTAAGAAAGGATTTTTGAAATTTTTTGTGTATAGTTCCTAACATTTTAAAAGTAACAAATACCCTACTTCAAATATAACAATGCATTTCTTAAAATTCACGAATCTAAATAAAAAGTGTGTGTCAGGCTGTCAGCTCCGACGTAAAACTGGAGGTTACCTACTCTTTTAAACGTATAATATTTTCCTCGTGTCAGTAAATAACTTGATACCTAATTACTTTATAAGTATTATTATTATTGACGAGCCCGTTGGACGGGTTCGATTCCCGGCAGATACATATACAACTAGCTGAGTCAGCAACTTCGTACGCGTGGTATTCGGTATAACGAACTTTTTTGTTTGTAAACCACGATTCGAATGAAATAACCACTAAATGTTACGGGAAGCTTGCGAGATTAGCGTAAACAAACGCACAGACAAACAGACCAAAATTCTAAGAACTATTTTTTGACCTTGGTTGTTTGCCTTAACGCTCTGTTCTAGGGTTCCCGGGTTCGATTTCCGTCTGAGTCACTTTGAAAAATGAACTTTTCAAAGGGGAATGCCCACTTCCCATTAGTGTTTTGGCCACATGTTAATTGTGCTGAACAAAAATGATTTTTACACGAATGTGATCTTTAAAATAGATTATAAACGAAATATTTTGTATTTCTTGAATTAAAGATGGGAAAACCTTGCAATACTTAAATATTGTTTGACCACATTTTGAGGTTATATTTCGATATTTAGAGAGGAAACTATTAAAGATCTAATGTTTTTGGTAAATATTTATGTTTTTAATAAGGATATTATATTAGGATATACGTATTTGTTTTGTTATATCTATGTAACAATAGCAATTCATTACTTTGCAGCTTTGTCGTGTCGTCATATTGACACTATGTAAAGGTTGGTATATTGTAAGGTTTTGAAGAGTTGATAAATGTAATACTAGAGCTGAATAAAATTAAATTCTCTGCTTCATCAAGAGTTCGAATAATATTCTACTAAGAACAGTGTTGATAGCAGAATTAGTATAAGAATTATAGTACGGTCATTCTATGAATGCGTTTTTGACATTTCTTTATGTCCATTGCATAAAGTTCATTTCCGAATAAACAAACAATACAGAAAATGTATGGAATTGACATCTGTCAGGACAGCAGTCTTATAATGGTCGGAGTATAGTATACGTATAAGATTAGTATAGTACGTTCAACAGACCCTCAGACCACAGACCATTCACCAATAATTAAAAGAAATAAGAGAATTATATTAATGAAACATAATTATTTCATTATATAGAACATTATTTAATACATAAACAATATTAAATTACTCAATTACTTAACCAGGACCTTATCACAGATCCGAATTGCAACACAGAGTAAAGTAACAATGATTTGCCCTATTGGGTTACAGAGGACGCTCGAATCAGTTGACAAAAGATACGGAAACCATGAGTAATACTATTAAAAATGAATAAAACAATTCCCATCTTTATTTCTAATAGTATATAGCTTAATATTACTTAAAAAATAGTACTTTTTTTTTCAAATAAGAATTATTGCTGTTCATGTTACTTTAAAAGTGGCCAAAAATGGGCATTGTCCTTTGGTTCTGGTCTGGATCTGGAAAGTACTGGCACACTGTGCTTTGCAGTCATTTGGGCAGCCCGTCTGGCGGCAGTGACCACCCCCATACAGAAGACCACCGTGAAATAACAGCACGTGGGCTGTTGTGTTTCGGTGAGTGAGTAAAGGATGCCAGAGCCCATTTCCCTATCCACTGCAGTCGGCAGCGCACTTGCAGCAGCTTAGGCGTTGCTCGTGCTTTAGGCGACCCTAGCCACTATACTGTCTGGCGACCTTAACATTAAAAAAAAGAATTATTTTTGTTCAAATTTCTTTATTTTTCGAAATTGTTAACATTGTAGCAAAAGTATGATACATATATATATGTATATATATATAGGTTTGTATACCAAATTGAAACTACGTGTTCAGCTTTAATTGGCTTATACACTGGACCATTAATGCTGAGTGTTAATGTTAATAAACGTTAAGTGTGCTAAGCTTTTGCTGATGTAAATAAATAAATAAATAAAATTTGAGTCCCTCGGGGCCATTTTTAAGCTAAGCTTCTAGAAGATATGTAATATCTATGGGTGAAAGAAATTATTGATTCCACCCTGATAGGTGTTTTTTCCAAATTGTACAAAAATGGCAAGAGTTAGAAAAAAAGTTTCAGACAAACTTCTTTCATCGATTGATATTTCATATCTTCTAGAAACTTTTTCGTGGATTTATTATAAAATTTTCGTGGATTTATTACAAAACGCCAAAGAAAGACATACAAATCGCGCTGACGGCCTTGATATGATTAATGGTGAGAGATATATATGGATGAGATAGCGGCATCGCTTGTTATTTCACGGTGGTGTTCTGTAAGAGGACGGTTATGTAGCCTACCTGTAATTTATCTTAAAAATTGCAAGTACATTGGCTACCTGTAATTTATCTTACTTGTTTAAGAAAAGGCGAGTAGTAGTTCCGTCCGCCAGTACTGGTTTTTCTGGACTTGGGCATGTTTTCACTCACACTTGTTTCGCAATCGTCACTGAATGATCATATTTTTAAAGTGAACACGTAAATTCTACACTTGAAAATGATTAGATATATTTATATCGCTACCAATAGATGAATATCAACTTATAAATTGGCCCTGTCATCGTTCACTCAATGTTGAATACCTACCTACCTAACCTTGCACGTTGGACAAGATTGCGCGTCAAAAAAGAGATACGAGGTATTACGAAATCTAATTAGTAATTTAGTAAGTAAACATTCTTCATGTACAGGTGTTAGTATTGATCAAAACTAACAATTTTCGTTCTGTAATACTCTATCCAAAAATTAACCGTTTTCGAGATATACATTTTAGGTATTTTCAGAAAAGAGTCACTTTTTCATAGTTTTCGGGTTGTATTTTCTTTTGTTAACAACCTTGCCCAGTTTTTTTTTTTTTGCTGTTTTTGTTTAAAAGATGCTTAGGTTTAAGTAATTTGTTAATAAAACTAGAAATTTCTACAAGAAAATAGACGATCCAGTTTAATAACTGATATTTTATTCTAAAATTTTTCTAACACTAATATATGACTGTAGAGTGTGTCTGTAGACTGTGTCTCTTAAAAAAAAATATGTATGAAACTGTATGTGCAAATGATACTTAAAACTTCTTTAAACAAAATAAAAAAATAATATACTAAAAACAAACAAATAAACAAAACGCTCGGTTTGCAGCCAGCAACCCAAACCTCGACAGGTCGCAGAGACGTGGGGAGCCGAATCCACCAACACAGAGCAGAACGGGATGGTACTGGTCGCAACAGGATCGGACGTCCAACCGGTCTTGACACCTCTAACGGGACACTCCTGACGGAACTCCCAAACAGAACACCTTTTCTGAACACCCCCTGAAACACGTTGAATAAACGTCTCAGACGCCATCCTAGCTTTCTAAATATTCGGCGGTCGCCGTGAATTGAATAGAAATTAGGTAGGTACGGTAGACGGCAAAAAATACCATTTCAGTAATACTTACGCACCATTCTGTCCACCCGTCTACTGTCTTAAACCTAAAAAGAAAACGCGCCGCGGCCCCTTAAGGTGGAGACAAACGCTAAATACTAAAAATATCCATTGTTTAATGAAGATGTTACAAGAAATAGAGAAGACAATTGCTTTGAAAAAAATATATATTATACTTAAACATGTGAAGAACCAATTGTATTAATTAGAATTTTCGTTAAAGTAATAGAAACTCCACAAAAAAAGTTAGAACACAAGAAGAATATGACTTTTATTGAAAATTCTCTCGAAAGCGGCTTATTGCGCGCATATGAATCCTGTGCCTATTAATAAGTTAATGTCAGTTTAAAAAATTGTATTAATAAAATTTTTTTTGCGTATTGTTCTAATGGTAAAAACAAAAAAAAACACAATTTTTAGGCCCGTTGAATTGTCTCCGCCGCCTGCGAGTTCTATTGTAAATGTCATTTGCCTAAGTGAAGCCCTTAAGTGAAACAGCACTTTTGCAAATGAAGTACCGAAAACAAAACAATCTAATACTCAAAAAGTAAAGGTACATATTCGTCCTTTTGGGCATTGATTTCCATGTAATAAGATTTAAAAGAAAAATTAAATTCACCACTAATAGACCGGGAGTTTTGGTAAGTTATTTCTTACTATATGGCGCTTTTAGGCGGGGTTCATGTACCTACGTAATAAGTGGAAGGAAAATGATGTTCTTGCCGGTGGTGCGCGGGACGGAATTGCAAAATAATTAATTGAAATTGCTCGAAAATCCGGGGGTATCAAACAATTTCTTTCAGAAAATTTCTTCAATTTGTCGGTATTTAAACAAAAAAAGAATCCGGCGCTTTCTACATGCCATACTTCTCCGGTGGATGTTTAGGCCCGCCATATTTTTGCTTGGAGGAGGACATTTCCCTGCCGTGGACCGTCTACGCGACGGACGAAAACTCGACGAGGAAATAGGGTAAGTAAATCTCTTGGCTGTCGACATAGGAAAGAAAGAAAGAAAGAAACATTTATTGGCATTTAAAAGAAAAAAATATGAACACAACAAACAAAAAAAAAACATAAGTAAACACCAAAAGGACACAACTCAGCTTAGGCTGCAACATTGTTACAGCGCTGAATTTCAGTTGTGCCCTTGCCGATGTCTCATGACGCGCACCAGGACCACTCCAGCAGTGCGGTGCAGATATATATTACAAATATATTTATATATTATTAATAGTAGCACTGTGCGACAAATGGGTGCAGCGATCACGTGCGCAATTGTTTTAGCCAAGTGTCCAGAAACCAACCCCCCCCCCCCCCCCGATCCGCGTAACGCGGACTTTGTCGTGGCTGCTGGTCTCCGAGAGAGAACCAATTTCCGCTTCCACTGCATTTCCTGCTGGAGGCCGACGGTCGCGTACAGCAGTTGTTAATGAGGCGATCAAGCTTATTGAAAAGATCGGCATTTAGATCTGGAAAACACACATCAGCATAATCAATAATGGGAAAAATCAGCGTATGAATAAAGGAGATTTTAGGTAAGGAGTTTTTAAGGGTTGGAGAGGATAATTGACTTTCCTACAAATTTCAGTTACTTGAGGCTTCCAAGTTATTTGCTATAATTAACAATATCATCATTCAGAACTATAGGCAAAACAGTGTTCATGTCTAATTTAGCCAGTTGCCTCGAATTACTCAATATTTTGGCTTGACACTTTGAAGGGTTGCCTTTAATTCCAAAACCATCAAACCAGGATGAAATATCGGATAATACTTTATTTAATTATTCAATGCCAATGTTAACGTTATCAGGAGTAGACTGAACATAAATCTGCAAATAATCCGCTTAAAAGTGATAAGAACAGCTAAAAGGATGGATAAGTAGGTTAATATATAAGCACAGAATAAATAATAGTACTAGCGTACAGAAGTTGCACTGCTTGGATCTTGAAGAAAGTCGACATTTTAAATACCTAAACTTGGCGAGCTCTTTTTTTTTTTCTTTTTTTTAAACAAACTCCCACCAGCATATGCGCTGGTGCCTATATTTACTAATTTTCTCTTTCATACCAGTTCTCGCATTTACTATCTACTCGCACTTTCATTCTGCATCCTTTTTCTTTCTTTTGCCCATCCTCATTCATACTTTTTTCTAGTCTAATCCTATGCTATCTATCCTTTATTTGCTATTTTAATTTAACTCATTATTTACTTTGAGCCTTATGTTTGGCGAGCTCGACGGCGCGCGATCTAAATTGTGCCTTGACGCCACGCGTTAGCGTATGTTATTCGTCGTCCCTCTGCTTAATAATGGTCAATCGGTAGGGCTGCCACAAGTACTAAAAATAAAAAACTACCAACATTTTTGTATTTTAATGTAAGTAAATGATAAATTAAAATTAATATAATCACAGTTGTTTTACTTTGCTATAATGTCTCATATATTTCTTCCCTTCTCTAAAATAACGGTTATTAAACTTAATTGCAGCATAAATGCGAAATCTAACAAATAATTTTAAAATATACTCTGAAGGGAAGCACGGACAAGCAGTAGAGAAATTAATATTTTTTATTAAATTGATCAGAGTATTAGCCGAGTGTTTTAGCATGACATTCTCAAAATTTTTTATAAAGGTATTTTCCACTTCTTTGATTAAATTTGTGTGTATGTATGAACGGGTACCCGTAAATGGGGATGGGTCGCCGTGTGGTAACCCCTGACGACCCTCTATGACATTCCGCAAACACCGCCCCTCTTCGACTCATAGTTTCCGAGGACCTCTCATCGCCTCTTTACCAGGTCGGTGTACCGAGAGTTCGAGAGATGGCTGGAGCTCGCGACGTCACCCACTATCCGATAGGATACGATAGACCACCCTAGATCGACCCCTTTTGAGTGAAAAAGAAGCTCGTCCGCAAAACTGAAAAATTGTATGGAGGCGGGACGAAGGGATAAGTAACCCGAAAATAGCCTTCAGGCTGAGGCACTTAAGGATAGAAATGCGCCATAGTGACCGCCAGAATACCTTCGACCATTTAGTGTATATCCCCATCCCTTTCTTCAAAAGTCCCAGTTTTGTATGGAAGAGGGATGAAGGGGTGGGATAGAGGGATAATGATGATCCCGGACTACGTTGAAGACCATGTACGATCACTTTGGTTTTTCAAGAAACATAAGTTTGCTTCGCCATTTGAATCCATAAGATTGGAAAATTGCGACTCGATGGCTGCATATGTCACGCAATTGCTCAAAAATGAAATGGAACAGGATTTGCAATAACTAGTGAATGGGTGGGGTCATTATTATTAGCAAGTTTGTCTGAACGATATTTCCTATGATAATGGCAATCGAACATTCGGATATCGATAACTACCGACGTCATTAAGTCAAAATTGCTTGACATGGATGTCAAAGTTGAGAGTGAAGTTAGCGGCATTCGCAACGAGAAGTAAAATTACTCCAACACGGGCTAAGAAAAATGGCGGTCTCTCAAGTCAAACAAAATAACCGGGATAACAAAAATTATCACTTGTTACAAATGTAAAGAAGACGGACATTATCGAAATCAGTGCCCAATATTAAAAAAGAACACGGATAAATGCGTTTTTAACGTTGTTTTCCTGAATGGACAGTATAATAAAAATGAGTGGTACGTAGACTCGGGAGCTAGTGCACACAGACTGTATACAAAGATTGGATTATAAACATGAACTTGACGTTGTGTTTACCAGAAATTGTTGTCGCTAATGGATCAGTGCCTGTTTTGTGTTCAGGAGACGTAGAAATTGTTTCTAACTTAGATTGTCACATAAAAGTGAAGAAAGTGGTATGCGTGCCTAGTATAAAGAACGGGGTGGGCGTGGCGGTCTTCGATAAAACAATTTTCAATAGATATATACAAAATTACATTTATTACTCGGTATCATTTTATCGCTTTATATTGGAGAAAATAAACACCAATACGCCTAGAGTTGAATTACCGATTAATAAGCAAACAAGCATTTGATGTTAATAAGCAAACGTTAATATTACCTACATAAATTTAAAAAAAAATACAATCTGTCTTCCCTTAGAGTTAGCAGTACACTTCAGATTTTTTCACAAAAAAGAATTTACGTAAAAATTAAGGATGAACTAGCCGCGGGCATAAGAAGAAATAATAACAAGTAGAAAGGAATCTTCTTTTTCCGAGTCCCAAACGCCGCCATTTATATAACTACTTCCCCCTTCACGTCGTTACGCCGACGCCCCTCTGTCGCCCAGGCTTGTTGCTAGGGTTGCTTATTTTTAAATATTGCTTACGAATAAAGAATTATCCGTAAAATATGTTTTTTTCTTCGAAACCATTATTTTATTCTAGTTTTATAAAATATGAGATTTATAAATACTTATTACTTAGTTACATTATTATAAACATAAGTACTTACAAATAATAAGTTATTATAAGACAGTTCCATACCAAATGAAGCCATTTAAGTAAGTATTACTTACCTACAA
The DNA here is from genome assembly GCA_910589475.2 of Bembecia ichneumoniformis. Lineage (NCBI taxonomy): Eukaryota > Metazoa > Arthropoda > Insecta > Lepidoptera > Sesiidae > Bembecia > Bembecia ichneumoniformis. The sequence goes on along the minus strand of OU342544.1, from coordinate 2,084,611 downwards.
ATATAAAATATAAGTTTATTCAGCGTTGGGTGAGCTATGGTATAGTCTGAGAGCTAAAAACCATAATGGATATCTAGAGAAAATAAAATCGTTTCCGCGGACTAAGTCGCGGGTAAAAGCTAGTAGAATAAAATCAAACAAATATTATCATGGCTAATACTTATTGTCAGAAAACATGTTGACTGGTAATAGATTTTTTGCATCAAGACACCGGCCGTGACAGCCCGACTGAATATCCCGTTTAACGTGTAGGCTAATATCGTGACCTTGAGCGCGTCCGGAGCGGGAGTTTCCGTTTTATGTGTTCTTATTTATTCTTATGCAGCGGGCTCGAAGTCACGCGTGGGCGCGGCCAAAAAGCACGCTGTCTCACCTAGCATCGTGTCCGACAGAGATAGTATCAGTGATTAATATTGTGTAGTTTTGTGTGTCCTTCCTTCTACAGGCAGTGCCAGCCTACTGATCGGACGAGGGCGATAAAAAACATCGCCGCCGTCCACAAATTAAATTAACTGATTAGTTTATTATTGTGTAAGGGTCTCACGCCACCCGCAGTCATGAGTCTTGCTATGGCCGAGCTGGAGGCGCTGCTGGCCGACGGCGACGACATCGTGGCGGCGGGAGCTGCCATCGCATCACGCGCTACACAGCCATCACGCATGCCAAAGACTGGCACAGCAAGGTTACTTTTTCATTAGACGAGCGACATCTAGATATTTGTTATCAACAGTTGATCGCTTAAAACCTACCACTACCGCCATCTATCTTCTTCGCAAACATTAAAATTTACATTCGGAATGACATTGAATGTACATATCGAATACCTACATTTTAATTTTTTTTTTTTTTTTATGAAATCGAGGTAGCGCTTGACCACTATCTCACCTGATGTGAGGTGCAGATGTGGCCGAAGGTGGACCACGCTTACCTAGTAAATGCCCATTTACCCTAGTTTTGAAGACCCCGAGGTTGTAGTTCTGTGGGAACACAGACGCAGGCAATGAGTTCCACAACTTAGCAGTTCGAACAAGGAAGGTGGTGAAAATATGAAATTATATAAACTTCATAATTTTAGATTGTCAATTAAACTTTCAGATTGTGAATTGTGTAGCAAATAGAAACAGTGGCGTAGCTACCGGAGGGCTAGACGGTGCCGTGCACCGGGGCCCTTAAGTTCAAGGGGCCCTCGGACCTTGACCAGCGAACCTCAAATTGAATTAGCGATAAATTCTCCCATTTTCGTGTTACAGGACTTTAATCATAAAACAACTTTATTACAAAAGAATGACAAATTTTAAAGTAAATATTCTGATATAATGGGCCCCGAAATTTTCCTTCAATCCATACTATAATATTATAAATGTGAAAGTAACTCTGTCTGTCTGTCTGTTACCTTTTCACGCCTAAACCGCTGAACCGATCATCGTGAAATTTTGCATACACGTTGTCAGGGATGCAGGAAAGGACATAGGGTACCTTTCAGCCAGAAAAAAAAGTAGTGTTCCCGAGGGATCATCTAACGCCTGGCAAAGCTATAACTGCAATAAAGATGTTAGGCAGCGAACAGCGGTGAATGCATTGTTAAAATTTGATCACTATTTCACTAAATTTAAAGAGCCTTGCCAACAGTTCCAGGTTTGTCGACGGGCCGGCTGCAGTTCCGGCGTACAAAATATAATTTTTATATAAACATTATCTTACAAATTTACAATTACGTACAAATTCAATATGTCATGTTAAATTGTTGTAAAATTGATTTTTCAGTGTAAAAAAAAACAGCGGGAATGAAATTTCATATGAAAACACTTATCTGTGAGATTGTTGCAAAGAGGAATTAATGATTTGGTTTCTAAACAAATCTGAGATCATATGAATTTTCACGTTCACTGCCTTGCATTAAATTGTTTCATAGATATATCACTTGTAATTAATATTGTAGTCTTGTATATGTGTTTTTAATGTTCGTCAAATGCGCAACGCGCACATTAAACATTAAGGTGTAAAAAATTCGACTAATATGAAATGTTACCGGGATATATTTTTAAGGTTGTTGAACGCTTCCATCGTGCTCTCACACCTTTGACAGGGTCAATTAAACATCAGAATGTCAGTGAAAATAATCTTATTCAAAAATCATTAAGATTTTATTTTTTATTGATTTGCTGACAACTGTCACGATTTGTGTGATTTTTTGACATCAGCGTTTGACTACAATGTTGAAAAATGATAATGCAGCCTTAAATCAAAACTGTTTAAACTAAATATAAAATCCTGTTTTTTTTTAATTTGTATACAAGATTGTAAATAAAGATAATAAATAAATAAATAAATAATGTTAAATTATATTTGATAGGGTTCATTTATAAAAACGTGATGTTGTAAAAGAAAACTGTTTTCAAATTTAGTTGCAATTTATAAAAAATACAAAATGCTTAAAGGGTTATTTTACATTATATTTAGCAAAACCTTGTGGCTACATAAATTTGATTGGCCAAGAAGTCCGTGCGATATCGAATTATGAAATTCCCATTCACAAAGATCTTGGTGTTATAAAATACAGCTCTCAGACACTGCTTTTATTATTAAAATTGCTTCCATACACATTCAATATAATCTATATATACATACTTTTATGGCCGCCATTTTCAGCAAGTCTACGCTGTATTTTTATCTCAAACCTTTTATTTATAAAAACTTACATAGAACTTATAAATTTTCTGCCTATTTCTAAAACGCGTAATGGGCAAATATTACTTTTTGGACATTTTATATTTAAAAATACAATTTATTATAAATTCACCACGTATGGTTGGACAGATTGACAATTTATTGTGTACCAAATAATATAGAAAATTATAGAAAAATATTCTTGTGTTTCGCTATCATATAATGGATAATTTCATATTTAATACACGATCTAATCCTGACACGTCTGACAGTTCTATGACGTCTGTAAAGGCTGATTTTCATTGATCCAGTAGCCGGATCCAGCGTCACTTGATTCCAGCGCTGGATTGCCACTGGATTATTGTAAACATATTTCAATCCAATACAGCGTCCAGTATCCAGCACTGGATCGGAATAGACCACGTTCCTATTTTTCAATCCAGTGTCCGCCCCCCGCACGCCGCGCTCGTGTAAACCCGCTGGCACCAGTCGCCACTTGTCGCGAACCACTCATTTTTGCTACAAACTTGTTGTCACCTCGACAAAGTAAGAATGTCTACTGGATTAAATGTAAACGGCGCGATCCAGTGCCAGTAACGCTGGATCCAGCTACTGGATCAATGAATATCAGCCTTAAGACACGGCGAGAAAATATCTAATCGTCCACCAATCTAAAAATAAATGGTATGTTGTCCACGAAATCTATGTTACAATGATATTTATTTATTGAATAAAATATACCTACAATTGATTTATATTGAAATTCTCCAAAAAATGAAAGCAATTTATATAAAATGATGTAGTAACGTTGCTAGGGGTATAAATACAGCAAAGAAATTCAGGCCCAACTCAACAGAAGATGCGGTTACAAAATGTTTCTTTTGTTTAACATTGAATTCCATTTTCATATTATAAATTAAATTTTTGGTCACCACTGTACGACAATTTGACAGTTTCACTTCAGAAATAAATAAACAAGCCATTTAGAAAATCCATTTTTTAATACGGGTCCACCTGCACCCAGTTTGACGATCCCTTTCCCGTACATTCAGATTCTCACTAACTACTCGACTAATTCCACGGGCTGGTTCTAGGGGCCAGATACCAGATTTATAGCGCTAAAATTCTTAAAAGAACTTATGAAATAACTGCGCAGATGTATTTGTAAACATAATATTTAAAATGTTCAGCAGAAAGCACTGAGTCGCCTTTCCGACATTTTTCTTTTAAAAGCTATGACAGGATCTGATTGCAGAGATTGTCTCGATGCTATTTCATACGGCTTCAAAGGTCTCCCTCTGAACTCATCTTCGATCTGCTGCAAGGTTTTCCCTTTAGTTTCTGGTAAAATAAGCCATATTATAAATAAATTGTACGTCAAAATAGCTGAGTACATCGCGTAAGTCCCGTGAAGTCCTATGCTCTCTATTAGTCCTGGCATAGTTTTGAGTACAGTAAAACTGAATACGGCTAAAGAAATTAAGCTCGTACTGCTTCCGATGCTCCTATACTCCAAGGGAAACACTTCGCCGGCTAACACGTTGGGTAATGGCACCATACAGGTAGCCACCGTGAAGAAATGAACGTTGACTAATACAACCGGTAACCAGAGAGCATCATACGTAAATATACCTTCGGATTTCAGGTAAACGTACCCAGCGATTGCCAAATGACTGATAACACTGAGGCTGCCAATGGAGAAAATCATCGTGCGTCTCTTGATCTTATTGATGACATAAATTGCAATAGCGTTGAAAATAAGACGTTGAGTATCAAAAGCTATCATCCAGAAGTAGACACTTGCTTCCGGGCCTAATATTAAACCTAAAATTTTCGTGGAATACGTTGCCATTGTACTTGCGCCACTAAACTGAACCATGCAAAAAGCGTGGCACATTAGAATTATGGGTTTATAGAATTCTTTCTTTTGAACTGTTTCGCTAAACTCTTTCAGGCGGCGTTGCTTGTGAACTTTCGCTTCGATTTTCTGTTTTTCCATTAAAATTCTCGCTTGTATCATTTCCTCTAGTTCGTCATCCTCTTCGTCGCCTCTCAGCCATTTGAATACTGCTCTACATTCATCATATCTGCCTCTGGTGGCGAGCCAGCTGGGAGATTCGGGTGAATAAATTGTCATAATAAGACTAGCAAAGGAGAAGAAGGCGCAAATTAAAGCTGTTTTTTGCCACGACAGCAGAGAACCGATTAAATGTACGAAGAAAATTCCGAAGCCTTGAGCGAGTGAGACTGTAGTGAGAAATGCTGCTCGGTTCACTGGACTCGTATACTCTCCAATGAGAACTGACCGTAGCGGCAACAACATCCCGAAGGATAGGCCGAGTAGTATTCTGCCGATGATTAATACCTGAAACATATTTTGAATTATATTTACAATGGAATACTAATAATTTATTTCTAAACTAGCCGGTGTCCGCGAATTCGCCGCGTGAAAAATAAAAATTATAACACTATTAATGGCGCCATCTATTATACTACAATTAGGTGAAACGGCGACACCTATGGGAACTGCTTGTTGATACACCTGTGCATAGTATTTTTTTTAATTAAAAGATGGGTTTGCTCTTGGCCAGCGGCCAGCCAGCCTCTGTGTAGGAAAGATGAGGTCGACGATGGAACGAGCTCATCTAGAAGATGCCTATTCACTAACCTTGAAAAGATTTGGGTTGTATGAGCTCGGTAATACAGACGCCGGCAGGGAGTTCCAATCCTTAGCAGTGCGCATCACAAAAGATGTTATAAAGCGCTTGGTTCGAATTAGAGGGATTTCGACAAGGTGAGGATGGTAACCAGCCGTACGCCCGCATGTACGATAGAAGAAAGGGGAAGGCGGTATGATCTCATGCAGTTCCCGAGCACACTCTGCGAAGTACATCTTATAGAATACACACAGACAGGTAATTCGGGTGACAGCAATACTCCATGGAAGATCGGACTTGTGCCTTGTACAAAGAGAGGAGCTGTCCAGGTGTGAAGCATCGCTTCACCCTATTTAGGATGTCTAGCTTTTTGGCCGCTGTTGGCAGACGCGGCGGTAGACTTTGTTTTATAATTATGTAAGAATAAATTACAGGTACCGCCTCCTGCTGAAACATATCTCTTGTATTTTTGTTTCTTTATGACTAATTTAAGCCCGTCCATTCGATCCTCTTGTTTCGATTGATTTGAGGTGCACAACTACGGTCGCCTAGAGACACAAGTATCATCGGGAGAAGTATAACATGGAATACCTTACTCACGCACCGGGGCACAACAGCACTCGTACTATTATTTCTAGGTGTTCTATTATGCTGTTGGCATCGCTATTGTGCTGGGCTGCAGTACCAGAAATTTCATCCTCTCTTCAATTACTTTTACATAAATGTAGGATAATTGGCATTGGTTAAGAACCTTTCACAGGTTGAATTTTAATGCCAAAAAAAAATCAAATGTTTTTCTATATACATACCTAATTAAAAAACTCACCTCAATTCCGGGAGCTAGAATCATTGTAAACCATCCAGCTATGCTTGGTATAGACACCGCGTAATGCGCAACCTTTCTGCCAAATTTCCCCATTATGGTGGGAGTGATAAAGTTACCGACCAGCAAGGAAATGCCCATTACTGAAGCTGAAATGAAGAAAACAAACAAAATTATAGTGATTTCGAAATAAAGTCTTACAGTCAGGTAATTTGCACTTTACAAACAAAAAACTTATTTCTGTTAGGTCTAATCTCTAAAGAGACTAAACTGATCTTGACGTGTTTTTCCAGGTATTAAAATTTTTGAAATGTGGAATTGTCTTAAGAACCGTTCGTGAAAATTGAAAATCTGTATGGCGGACTTTTTACCTATTTTAGCAGGCGGGCAATTTAGCTTTGCAAGGATTCGTTCAACTAATAAGTAAGCATCTAAAAGCTCACAGCTACTTTAGGTATGTACGAGTATCTAGGGTACAGCGGGGCGGGATGGGACGATTCATTGCCAAGCCATTTTAGCGCCTTTTACAAAATTCGTTAAAAGACTTATTTATAGTGGAAACAAAGTCAGGTTAGGTTCTGGAATCTTTATGAAATTAATTGCGAGCACACCCGGAATGGTTCTGGCAAAAATATTGTCGAAATGTGTGGTATTAAATAATATTTGAAACATTATTTTATTCATTTCCTAATTAAGCTCAGAATTATACATTTCCTAGGAATTGTAGATATACCTAGAAAATATTTATTACCGATGACTTCGATATTATGACTAACTAGGATTCCATATAATTTATATTATAATTGATTATTTGCCATCACCTTTTTTCGGCCAGGGGCCCAATTATATTTATTTTTTAAATTAAATTTAAAAGTTAATTTTTTTTAATGCGCTCTATATAACCATAATTATATTATTTTTGAAATGATCACGGACGATATAATATGTTTTGAAATAAATAAGTTCTCGACGTTCAGCTGGCACATTAGTTGAATATTTAGTTCTAAAAGTATTTAACAGATGGCGCCAGGATGTAGCCTCTTGTGGGGACAATGAGATCGAAGGGTGGTCGGATAATGAATGGGCACTGACTTATCCAGGAGTCGGAGCTGGTGGTGAGGTGTATAGTTGTGTCCGGGGCGTGCAGTTGCGGCAACAGCACCGCCGGGAAGCCAAACGCGCATCCAAAGGCGACTATGTTGTTGCACACAGCTCCCGTCACGAAACACTATAAGAAAAAGTAATCTATACTCATTATAAAATCGTTTGTCTTGACTTGACAACACACAGCCAAAACTACTAAATCCTGAAATTTGGAACATATCTTTATTTTATAAAGGAAGCATCTGCTAAGAGATTTTTTTTTTGAAAATTTCATCTCCATTGGAAACCGGAGCGGGTCGCTAGTTCCCTATATGTCTATAGTTCGTAACATTTTGTAAAAAACAATTATCTATGTTGGGCACTACATGTGATATTGATACTTTTCAGTATTATTTTAAAATTCACGTATCTAAATAATAAAAAGTGTGTGTGTCTCCTTTTTAAACGTATAAAATAAAAATAAAAAGGTGTCATTAAATAACTGGATACCTAATTACTTTATCTATATTATTTAGTTACATTCTGCATACTCAGATGTCACGTGTTCCAACAAAAGTTATATTAGTTACGTTCGGTATACACAGATGTCACTACGTTTTATAAGTTCAAATAATTAATTTTTTTGCTTTTAGTTGAACAAAAAAGGACGCGATCGCCTGTTTAGAGTCAATCTTTGTGCTTTGTATCAATCTTTAATAACATACTGCTTACCAATCTGAGGAAGAGCAGCAGCAACGCATTTAATTGAACTAGAGAGAGCTCAAAGGGCGGTTATTAAAGTGATGTTTCGAAGACCAAGGCTCTATTCTACTTAAAATCTGTACAAAGAAATGAGATCCTCACTGTCAGACAATTGTATACAATTGTCTGACAGTGTCGGCATAATATATCCTAGATATACACGGTTCGCAGGTAGACGGACGAGTGAGTGTGGTATCGTTACATTCCATATTTAAAACTGATGTAATTTACTTATTTTAAAAAGTAGTACAATCGCAGCATAGTCGCATAGATAATAAGTTTTGTTGAAACCTATCTAAACAATAACAAAGCCCGATCAAGTGCAAGCTTGAAGTACGGGTGTACCTATACAGAATTGCCCAACAATTCCATACACAACACAACTTACTTTCAAATTTACTTGCAATTTTTAATACTAATATATAATTTAATGCCTGTAATTTATCTTACTTGTTTGAGAAAAGGCGAGAAGTGGTTACGGCCGCCAGTACTGGTGCTTCTGGACTTGGGCATGTTTTCACTCACACTTGTTTCACAATTGTCGCTAAATGATTATAATTATGTTTAATGTGAACACGTGAATCCTACGCTTGAAATTGATTAGATATCCATAGATGGATATCAAATTATAAATTAGCCCTGTCATCAGTCACTTATTCAATGTTGAATAACCTTGCACGTTGGGCAAGATTGCGTCTCAAAAAAAAAAATGATATTAGGCATTACGAAATACTAAAATTAGTATATATATATATATATATATATATATATATATATATATATATATATATATATATATATATATATATATATATATATATATATATATATATATATATATATATATATATAAAGTTAGTATATATATATATATATATACATACACACACATATATATATAAATTGGACACACATATTCACTTAATAAGTTAAATTGAAGTTATATGAGTTGAAAACGAGTTAATATAAAAGAAATGCTTTACTTTGAAATGAATTCTTTAACACGTTCAATGCCGACCAATTGTTTTAACGAGAAACATTTATTATAAGTACATAAAATTGAAATAAAGTAAAAAATACACCAACCCTCCGATGTACGCTTTAAGGATTAGGTCAATCAATTCATAAATTATTAATAGTATACCAAAAATTCATATATTTTATTTTAGATTTAACTAAAAAAATGTTTTAGTTTCTTAAACGTTACGGGATCTAATAAGCCCCGTAACGCCATTATGTAATAGTTTTCATACGAGGTTTTAAACGTCCCGTACCGCAGGAATGGAAAAAATAAAAAAATTGTGCCGCTGCCAACGTGTTAACCTAATCAATTCTAATATTATAATCTTATTTATTTATTTTTATTACTTATGGACACAGTTCATGTCTATGTTAGTCTTTGCTTTGCCAAAAGTGGTGAATACATGAGCCTTGTCAGGGCGTTTTAAAAATCCAGGATGCTGTTTAAAAACTATTCAGGGCTTCCCAGGAAATTACAAAAACTAGGTAATGTCCTGAGAAAACAGGACGGTTGGCAAATCTTAGATATTATATGTACAAAATGCTTAAAATTATTATCGTCTATTTTTATATCTAGATCTACATTCTACACAAAATAGAGTGCACACTTAATGGGTGACTATTAGTCGCACGATTATCGCCGCAGGTCAAAAATAATACCATACCGTTTTTAGAATGCTATGAAAGGCATCCATGCTTATGGAACCCAAGAGAACAAGATTACAGCAATAAGGCGACTCTAGCTCATGTAGCGCCCGTATGCAATCAATAACCTGGCGCCCTCTCCATCAGATATGACGGCGCTTTTGATTAACGAGAGTAAACAGCAATGACAACTGTCAGTTGACAACTGGACAGCGGGATCGGAACTCGTGAACTCTGACGCAACACCGAGCGCTAGCGCAGAGGCATGTCAGCCGAGCAGTACCTTACGAGAAGGCAATCGGTTTACATCAAGGGACTTGTGCTACGTGTTTGATGGAGTGTTAACTGATTTGGTGTGATTGGCTGGCGGACAATGCGATCGAGGACTTATTTTGCGCCGATTATAGCGTTTTGTTTAGAATTACAACGCATGACCTAACGTGATCAAATATGGATCAAATATGGATCAAATATTCGTGCCTATCTGTGATCAAATATGGAGACCAATGATACGGAGAACCCTAATCATGTCCCTTCTGTTAGAGATGAGAATTTGTACTGGCATATAAAACTTTATATAGTTCATAGTTTAAAAAGAATAAAGAATATAAAAACAAAATGTATTGACAGAAGTCATGTATTTTGAGAAGTTGGATAGGGACATAAAAATGGTTTTCGTTTAGGTTTAATTGTATTGTTATGTTATATGAACTAGTTTATAATATATATATATAAATATTTGAATATGAAATAAATGTGCACATATAAAACCAAAAGTTTTTGTTGATGAAGATTTCCCCAATAAGACCTTCAAGACCAATGATACCGAGGACCCTATTCATGCCCCTTCAGATATATTGTTCCATTGTTCCAAACAAAGAAGAACGACAGATAATTTTTAAAAATATTTAAAAAAATAACCATTTATGTCTAATTGCGCTGTTGTTAATTGTAAAAATACGTCAAAAGTGGTTTGTCGAGTGAGGGGAGACGTTTCGATATGTCTTATTTTTGGTTTTATAACATTTTAAATGCTTTAAACTGTTGGCGCCTTGCTTTGTTACCAGGCCCGGCGTTGGTCATAACATGGGGACAGAGTCTTTGAGAGCGTCGTTACCGCGAGCGACACAAGCTCTTTGGGCGCTTGCTTGGCGCCCCTTAAGACCCTGCGCCCGTGTGCACGGCACACCCTGCACATAGGTAAAGCCGGCCCTGGTTGAGCGGCTCTCAAAATATCTATTATTCAAGAAATGCGTCTAACCATAGCAGTTGAAGAACTTAGGTAATTGATTTTTTGATTTACTAATTGTTTCGATGCTAGCACGTAAAAGACTTGTTCTGTTCAACATTTTCGAAGAAATGGCCTAGCGCTTGAGTTTTTAGTCAACTGAAATCGACCCATGTAAATCTCTCCTTAAAAAAAGTTAAAATGCTATCGGACATGCAGACGTACGGCTGGTTACCATCCTCACCTTGTCGAAATCCCTCTAATTGGGACCAAGCGCTTTAAAACATCTTTTGTGATGCGCACTGCTAAGGATTGGAACTCCCTGCCGGCGTCTGTATTTCCGAGCTCATATAACCCAAATCTTTTCAAGGTTCGAGTGAATAGGCATCTTCTGGGTGAGCTCGCTCCATCTTCGGCCTCATCCTTCCTACATGGATAGATGCTGGTCAAGAGCAAACCCATCTATAATAAAAAAAAAAAAAAAGGACTGAATTCAAAGGCCCTATGTGTTTTCTTATATATTTTTTAATATTTTAAGCGGATTAGAACACTGAAAGACACACGCTGCGTGTATCGTCTTCGCGGTTAATTGTGGACACGATTGTCTGGATCAACGTTCCGAATACAATAAGAATCATTTTTGTATCATCCTTTTTCTTATCTGTAAAGTACAATCGATTAATTTACTGCTCGATCCAAAGATATTATTGCCTCGATGATACGCATTTGAATGATGACGCTTATCATGGGCAATTATATTACATATTTTCTACGTAACACGAAAAATACCTATTTTAAAGGTGACTGGTGACATTTAGTAAGAGCAATACAAGTAAATCACTTGTAGTTCTTAAAATTATTACGTTTCATTGAAGCAACTGTTTTTTTTAATGTTAAGGTCGGCAGACAGGCTGACGGTCCACTTGATGGTAGGTGGGTACCGTCGCCTATAACACAAGCAACGCCAAAGCTGCTGCAAGTGCGCTGCCGCCTACAGTAGGATTAAGGATAAGGGATTAGGAGGGAACAGGGAAATGGGCTCTGGCATCCCTTACTCACTCATCGAAACACAACAGCACACGTGCTGTTATTTCACGGTGGTCTTCTGTTAGGGGGTGGTTACTGCCGCCAGACGCGCTGCCCAAATGACTGCAAAGCGCAGTGTGCATTACCACTATTTTCCAAATCCAGACCAGAGCCAAATTTGAAAAGTTCATTTTTCAAAGTTGACTCTGCCGGGAATCGAACCCGGGAACCTTAGAACAGAGCGTTAAGGCAAGCTCCCTAACCACTCATCCAACGGGCTTCTCGTCAAAACTGAGTTCTGTACAAAACTGAGTAGCAAATACGCTATGAACTTGAACCGTGTCAAAACAGTACAACGGCAAAGAGCAGGTGTTCAAATATGCCATTATATTCTATATGCCAAACAGAACAAAAACTTATTATAGAGATCGCAATATTAATAATTGCGCTGTTCTATTATTTATATTAATAGTTACACGATATCTGTGATATGATTTATGGACATCGGCCGCGAGTGTCAATGGACAAAATGCTGGATGCCGCTACTGGAAACTGAACGCCATTGAGTTTCACTACACTCTATTAGCAATATTTCTTTAATATTTCTGTCAGATTAGGGCTTCTGAATTGGTGTGGCAGGGCACAATACATTGGGCAGTAACTAACCCTCTTCCAAAAAACCTCAATGAAATTACAGCATATGTGCTGTTGTGTTGCAGTGAGTCAGTAAGGGAAATTAGATAGCATTTTCCTGTCCCCTCCTAATCATTTTTTTATCCTATTCCTTACTTTTCTTTAAGTTTTGCAGCAAACATACAGCACCTATTCCGTAGCTTGGTAGCCACATACTAACAAGTGGAGTGTAAGCCTGTCTGCCGAACTTTACATAAAAATTGCTACTGAATGTTGCCTGCACTCACTACACATTAATATTTTTACCTACAGTGAGTCTAGCATGACTCGCTACCGAGAGTGTAAAAATTTATATGGAAAATTGACAATTGACAAATTTCCATAAAAATGTCACGCTAGCGAGTGCAGTCATTATATACTCATGCTAGACCCACAGAACACTAAGTCACATTTATCTGGAGCTGGTTATCTCACGATATAGAACTTGAACCATGGTAAATGGATTCTAATATTCTGGTAGAATCCTTGTCACTACTAAACCCCGTGAAAAGAAGGCAAAAATCGCCTGTACGGTTCGTTTCGCACAGATTAATTTGACTGTAACGCCAAACAAATTTGTCACAATTAAAGTTTTTTTTTTTTCAAAGAAAATGAAGAAAAAAGCCTATAAAAAAAGCCTTAGGATATAATACTAGTGTATTGTGTAATGTACAAAATGTAACTCTATTGTGTTTTCATCACTAAACCACTAAGAGGCTTTACGCACTAGCGATTGACCGCCTCCGCGGTTCGTTTGAGCGGTCCAACCGCTTCACGCGGTTTCATCGCGGTTTCTTCGCGATTGGCCGCCATAGCGGTCAGCCGCGATGAAACCGCGTTAAGCAGTTGGACCGCTCGAAGGCGCGTGGCCCATAAACAAAATGGACGCCGTCGAGATAGCTGTTCATTGTTCCCATTGTTTCCGTTTTAAATCTCTATTCTTATATGCTGCTCCTTCACAATTCCAAATTGCTTCTCGTTGTTGAATTTCAACAATGAATTTCTCTGTGTCGAAGTTCATGGCTGCGTTGCGCAACTCACGTACAAACTCATCGGCGGCTCGCCGCAAACTAAAATCGCCAGTGCGTATAAACAAGATGGCGGCGAGCCGCGAAGCGGGCCGCAACTCTCCATTCAACCGCCGCGGTTGACATTTTGTGGCGGTTAAGTGCGTACAATCACAGGCGGTTGCATATTAATCGGAAAAGCGGCTAGCCGCGCGGTTTGCCGCCCCCGCGGTTAACCGCTAGTGCGCAAGGTGGCTAAGCTGATATTGATTTACTTCACAAGCAATATAACTTTTATTGTAAAAGTGGGACTTGGCTGAAGTACACTCGATGGTAGGTGTCTACCATCGCAACAACATCATTGGGTGCATTGCTTACAGCACTGTTTCACTGAATGAAGCACAACAGCAAATGTGCTGTTATTCATGGTCTTCTGTAAGGGGGTGCTGCCAGACTGGCTGCGCAATTTATGATTGCGAAATGCAGTGCGCCCTGCCACTTTAATCAAATTAAAATTATTTCCCTACTCATCAAACAAAACAGCGTAGGTATGCTGTTATTTAGAGTAGTTACTGTCGCCAGACGGGTTATCCAATTTATGACAGGAACACAATGTTCCCTGACAATACCTATTTAAGAAGACGGGCGAAGACGTGGATAAAAGCTATAGTGATCTAAATGATCTTTGGCTATAACTGCTTCAATTTACACAAAACGCTTGCACATGGATAAAAGTGTTTGAAATTCTATCAGCATTCGGCCTTCGACGTTTGGGCGTCGCTCCTTGGTTATATCACTGCTTACACGGTCCATTGCCTCGTGGCATTTCATCAAATAAAAATAACATTCAACTTGTAATGTTATGAATCTTTTACACAAAAAATTTGCCTATTTTCTAAGATCGGTATATCTAATGAAAACCAAGCTAGGCACAAATTATAACACGATAGTATTCTAAACACGAATTGAAAACTGTCAAATTACTTATGACTTATTTCTCATATTATATGAAAATATTGTCTTATGTAGATGTGTCTTAAATAGATCATTATAGAGAGGGATAATCGTTATCATTATATATAAACAAACTAAAATATTTGAAAAGAATCTCTGCGATCAATATTGGCACTATTCAGTGAAACGCCTTGAACAGCTGTTTTTTTTTTTTTTTTTTTTTTTTTTTTTTTATTATAGATGGGTTTGCTCTTGACCAGCATCTATCCATGTAGGAAGGATGAGGCCGAAGATGGAGCGAGCTCACCCAGAAGATGCCTATTCACTCGAACCTTGAAAAGATTTGGGTTATATGAGCTCGGAAATACAGACGCCGGCAGGGAGTTCCAATCCTTAGCAGTGCGCATCACAAAAGATGTTTTAAAGCGCTTGGTCCCAATTAGAGGGATTTCGACAAGGTGAGGATGGTAACCAGCCGTACGTCTGCATGTCCGATAGAAGAAAGGGGAAGGCGGTATGATCTCATGCAGCTCTCGAGCACACTCTCCGAAGTACATCTTATAGAATACACACAGACAGGCAACTTTGCGTCTATGTGCCAGGCTCTGCAGCTTAGTTCTTATTAGTGTATCATCGCCAATGAGTTTAGGCTCAGTGTTATCTTTACAATCTAAAATTTTATTTGTATTTTTCCTCACTGGTCACTCACATAAGTCGATTTTTTTCATGTAGGTATCCCTATCAGCAGTGGGGGGGAATGCATTTCTGGATATATTTTTAAACACCATTAAACGAGTTAGTATCGAATTTAGGATAATTTGAAAACCTATGAGTTTATTAGGGTTCCGTATGTCCGAATAAAAAAAAACGGAACTCTTATAGGGTCACTCGTGTGTCCGTCTGTCCGACCACCCTATCTCCGAAACTACTGAACCTAAAATTTTGAAAAAAAAAAATACAGTAATTAGTTTTCTACTTATAGATTATAGGAAAACCTATAAGAAGTCCATGATATTAAAATAACAAGGCAAATCACTCAATATTGTGAAGATAGGTAACATCGTACGGAACCCTCTTCACGCGAGTTCAACTCGCACTTGTCCCGTTTTTTTTTAGGTATAGTAATGATACGTGCGGGGTGAGTGTAAATGCCGTGTATGAGGGAAAGAAACGATTTATTTTCACAAACCAAGATGACTGCCAAAATCACCAAACTTGTCCGAGGAAACCGTTAAACTTGCCAAAAGTCTCAATAATTCCCTTAATGTGTCGCCGATTCACTGTCGCAGATAAGCCGCAAAAGCTCCGAAGAGCGCTTTCGTATTGCTCGTTGTAGCACAACTAACACCCTTGACCGGCTGCACTCTTATTTATACTTGGCGCCAAACGCCTCGATGTATTTAGAATCTATCAGAAAATGTAAACAAGATTGTAAACCAGCCATTTAAAGTTCGGGAATGCTATATCTGTTGAAATGTAAACTCTATGTTGTAAACATAAGAACCAATTTCCTTTGACACTAATAGGTAAGGGATAGGGTGGAACGTTCGAGGCTTTCGGCCGGCGCGAACGCTTTTTCCAGAACCTCCCATAATTAGTCGTAACAGTAACATTGTTAAATTTTTCATATGTTTATGATCTCACAAACCTTAGTGATTCACATAATTTCAGCTTCAGGGGAATGAATGGGTAACGAGAAAAATATGCACCGAATGTCGATAGGATATATCGATAGATATATGAAAAAATCACTTGAATAAAATTGTGGTTTTAGATCATTGTGGTTTTTTTCTCATAGACCATTTTCAAAATTCCCATTCCATTCCCAAAACTCGACAAAAATGTGAAGATTAGATCTAACTATGGAAATATGCGTTGCGGCTATACCAACCACGAATGGGGAGTTTTCTAAATGGAATAAGTGAGAATTGATGGGTTTTTTTTTGTCACGCCAACGTAGACTCCCGTCAAGTTTCCCATGGACCCCTGGACCACTTTGGGAACTAAGGTTTTAGATGATGAATTCTAATCCTATATTTTAAAAAATTTCCTCTTAAACTGAAATAAATAGATAAAATTTAATAATATCTTATAAATCTAAAGAGTGATCTGCTTTATGTTTTTCTTATGTTAATTAAATTAGTTTTTTTTACATCAACGTTAAACCTCTTCGCTGCGGTACATTTCGTACTGTGTGTAAGAACCTTTACGTAGCCTGATATATTGCCTTTATTACTTATAAGTGCGTCCCTGGCATAAAACTTTAAAAAAATCAGTGGAGTCGCCACTATAGTTTTTTTAACAGTTTTTAACTTCATTTATTCTGACATTGACTTACAGAAGTCCATCGTGCAGTAACAGCACGTCTGCTGTTGTGATTCGGTGCGATTGTGGGCTGGAGGATGTGCGAGATAAACATGACATTATCCTATTAACAATTGGAAGTGCACTTGCTTGATTCTGGATTCGCCTACCACCAAGCGGATGGTAGACTGACTATACCGTTCTATGTTATAGATATAATTAGATGAGATATAAATAGATAAAAACTCCTTTATTGAACTAATAAATGAATGAAACTAATAAATTCTGTCCACAAACCTCGATAGTTAAAATAATCATATTCAAAATTATGTTGTTCCTAATCGATACATATACAACTAGCTGAGTCCGCAACTTCGTACGCGTGGTATTTAGTATAGTGCGTAACTTTTTTGTTTGTAAACCGATTGGAATGAAACAAAAACTAAATGTTACGGGAAGCTTGCTACAATACATCAGTGAAAACGGCATTCAAATCGGTTAAGCCGTTTCCGAGATTTGCGTGAACAAACGCACAGACAAACAGACAAAAATTCTAAAACTATTTTTTGACCTCAGTAATATAAGTACAACGTGTACAATTTGTTTTTTTGAAAAAATATTTAATGTGCAGACACGGCTCGTTTACCATTTTATTATATGTACAGATAAAGGCCCTTGTCCGCCTCTCTATGTTTCTTCATTAACCATTTTGATACGGTTTTCAATAATGGAAAAAGAAATAAAGGTTTTTGCACATAATTTGCAGGAAGCAGTACAAATTCCTTCATACAGTTTGTGAAGTTCAGGTCCCCAGAGTTCTATCGCAATGGTTTAAATGATCTTCCAATTGGCAGACTACAAGTTATTTATTTATTTATTTATTTATTTATTTATTATACATGAATAATTACAAAAAATATTTACAAAGTCCCATAAAGTCCCATAAGTGTAAATATACTTTTATTGAATACAACACAAACACACTAGACAGGCTGATACTGTAAGGTACCTGTAAATTTGTATGGCAGAAATCGTTTAGAATATATAGTACCTAAATTAATTAACAGTTTGCCGACAGAACTTAAAAATGAATTAAATGAAAATAATATTAAATATAAACTTCGAAATTATTTTTTAGAACAATTATTGAATTAACACGTACTTATATTTTAATTGTTCGGTAGGTACATAGACAAACTTAGTGTAGTTTATAATGTACCTTATACCTGGTTTCCTGTTTATGTATATTTTTTAGTAAATAATAAATGAAAAAAAAATATATAAAAAAAACTGTTTTTTCAGTACGAACAATTTCATACTTAAACCCAATATTTATATGTTTTTATATGTATGTTTTATTTCGTAGTGTTTACTATTTTAAAAATCAATCAACTAATGATAGAAATAAAGTAAATAAAAAAAATATAAAATTCGACTCGACTGATTTTTGTGGCTTGCGAGCCAAGGAGCGGCGTGCCACGGCTGATTTGGCATCAGTTGTGAACGAAAAGCCGCTAGTCGTGACCGTAGACCACCAGTCACTATACCATGTCCCTTGCGGAAGGTGCCTCCGACACAGAACATACGCAACCAGAAGAAAATCAGAAAGCAGACACGCAGCCGAAGAAGACCAACGATAAGGGACGAGGGCAGGTAAGGGAACAGCTTTTCTTTATATTATCCATGAGTTAAAACTTTGTTTTAAGGCAGACAATTAATGAAGGACAAAGATGATCCTTCAGGTGGAACATCGTTTGTGGAACCGTACAGAGCTACTGGAGTCACAGTGACAAAATAGATCACACATAAATCGTATAAAAGAGCTGAAAAGAGAAATATTTTTTATTACACGAAATGAATTTTAAAATTTCTATTAGACAAATATACGTATATTGATCTAAAATAATTATAAATCTCACCTGAAAAAAGAAAAAACATTTAAGCTTTTATTTCAAATTCTTTATGATTATTGATTAAATATTATTTTATTTACACGACTTGTTAAATATTTAACCGTACATTTTCTTTCCGATGTAGGTAGCCACTTTTAAAATTATGAATCTACCTACATACCTAATAAATATGTATTTTGATATCTCTATTCAGTTTTGGTTTTAATTCTTTTTAAGTTATTTAAAAAAAAAACCGAATGTACAGAAATCGGATTTTTTATTATGATTAGATAATTATATACAGGGTATTAGGGAAACGCTCCCGACACCTTTGTTGATGGGTCAGAAAAAAATCGATCTTGACGAAAAGAAAAAAACATCTTTTTACAACATGATGGAACGTAACGTTGATGATAATTTTTTTCTTCAGTATGGATTTTTCCCCATAATCAAAGGTGTCATTAATACGTAGGTACTATTTCCTATCTCTGTTTTTGGGAGCGTTTCCCCAAAACGGGGAGTATATAAACTAGCATTTGCTCGTTTATTCTTTTTTTCAAGGCGTCAAAACATTTATGTAAGTTTAGGCTAAATTGCATTGCTCTGGAAAGAGAAATATTTTATTATTGGTACACGAAATTAATTTTACAATTTCTATTGTTTAATCTTGATCTAAAACAATTGTAAATCTTACCTGAAAAAAAGAGACAATATTGAAGCTTTTATTTCAAAATCTTAATTACTTATGTCAAATTCAACAAACAAACGCACAGACAAACAAATAAAAATTCTAAAAACTATTATTTGATCTCGGTAACATAAGTACAACGTGAACAAATTGTTTTATTTGAAAAAATATTTAAAATATTTGCAGACACGGCTCTTTTGTGATTTTATTATATGTATAGGTAGATTATTTGTTTTACATAGGTATATTACTATCATTAACATAACTGTCCTTTTTTCTAGAGTACACCTAGAAAAAAGGATGTCACAAAAACAATCCTTATTTTTATATATACTTCGTATCTCCATAATGGTGTTATTAATAAGAAATGTTGCATCTCTTCGTAAATCATTAAATCTTTTTTATGTAAAGGTCAGCTGGCAGGCTTACAGTCCACTTGATGATAAGTGGCTACCGTCGCCAATTAACAAAAAAACAACCCAAGTGCACTGAAGACTTTAGTAGGATAAACGATACTGATTACCAGTGCATAGTGAAATGAGTTCGGGTAGGTATACTCACTCACAAGCGCACATGCTCTTGTTTCATGGTGGTCTTCTGTAATTAATTTTTATTCTCAGGGGTTGAATTTTTTTATTTTCTATTTCTGGATGAAAGGTATCCTATCCTATGTCTTTTCTATATCCTTACAACATGTATACAAAAATTCATGATCATCGGTTGAGAAGTTAATGCATGAAATCAAAACAAACAGACAAACTCATTTATAATATTAGTTAGGATGTTAAAGTTTAACGTGTTCGTAGTTTTCGACCTTGAAGTGATGAAGGAATTAACCAATTTGTGAACACTTCCAATTTGTAATCCATTTTAGGCTTTATAGCATTGTGGGAACGGATAGACGTTGGAGACAATTGATGGTAATCGCAATAGAATTAAACCTGTCCACCCACATATCGTAATTAATTATACACCGTTTATTGGTAAAATACACATTTCAATTGTCTGTGGTACTTATAAAGTCATCTTTGTCACAGACCAATTAATTCTAAATTTTATAATAACTTTAGTTTTAGCTATTACAAATAAAATAAATAAAATTTATTTATTTGCAAATAGCATGGTTTAATATTATCCAGTTCTTATTGGTTTTTGTATCCATTGTTATGTAAAATTATATAACTTGTCTTATATAACTTATTATATAACTTGTCGATTAATTAAGAAAATATAATTATATGTCAAAGTATTATATATGGCTTAGTCTTCTTTGAAATAAATCATATCGTCCAAAACCAGACCACTTTGGAGATTTTGGTAATGAAAGTTTTTCTTAATTTTAGTAATTTCCTGTGAATATTTCAGATTTTGTAAACGGGGATAATATTCGAAAATTAAAACGACATTAACATCACTCTACGTTGTTAATACTTTCAAACTTAAATATCTATGAAACCTCTTTATCAAATTACACGATATTTTCCCAGTAAAAGCCATAATTGCTTCTTACCTTATGGTACAAGTTTCAACCGTTAAAACGAAAATAAAATGATGGCTTGATCTCCATACAAAACTGATTGATCTCATTTCTTGCGCACTGGCTAACCACTGGCTATTTATGTATATTTTATAAAAAAAAAGCCTGGCTCTTTGGGGTGAAAAAAAAAAAAAAAGATTCATGGTTCTTCACAAACCGCATGTCTCTCGAACATTACAAAACTTATTGGAATTTAACAGTAAATTGTGTATTTTATTAAATTAGTAAAATCGAAAATACACTTTTTAATGAAACTGACTACAAATTAAGAAATTTCAGTTGATTTGTGAAACTACTTCATTAACTTAGAAGCGAAAGTGTAAACATATCCAATTTTTTAAAGTTTTTGAAATCTGAAATTCATACTATGAACACAAAGTTAAACTATAGGATTCGATTTTTACAGTTTTTAAAAGACATTAGAAAGAGAGTTTAAAACGTGAACTTAGGAGGGATATGTTTCGTAATTACACAACTTCAACGGATGTAATACAAACAATACAATGATTAAGGGGGAGACAAACGCTAAATACTAAAAATATCCATTGTTTAATGAAAATGTTACAAGAAATAGACAAGACAATTGCTTTGAAAAAAATATATATTATACTTAAACATGTGAAGAACCAATTGTATTAATTAGAATTTTCGTTAAAGTAATAGAAACTCCACAAAAAAGTTAGAACACAAGAAGAATTTGACCTTTATTGAAAATTCTCTCGAAAACGGCTTATTACACGCATATGAATCTTGTACCTATTAATAAGTTGATATCAGATTAAAAAATTGTATTGATAAAAAAATTTTTTTGTGTCATGTTCTAATGGTAAAAACAAAAAAACACAATTTCTAGGTTTTTTTTTGTTTTTACCATTGAATTGTCTCCGCCGCCAGCGAGTTCTATAGTAAATGTCATTTGCCTCAGTGAATCCCTTAGTTGAAAATGTACTTATGGATGTCGAACGGAAATGCGTGGTGCGCACCCAACTTGGGAACGCACAACTCAACTTGAGAATCGCTTAGCAGAAAACTGCGATCAAGTACAGAATCAGAGGGTAAATTATTTCATGTTTTCTTTATTAATCTGTAGATTATTTAGTACACGAGATTAGAAATGATAAAGAAATATCAGTTTCTTGAATATCTAGAAGATACACTAAAAATATATGTGCGATGTTGTGTTAATGTGCGTTCACGCGTGTCTCCATTACTGTCCCGGTGCATTATTCATTCATACTCATTGTATTGTATTCCTATTGAAGGATACCGGCGATTAAAAGAATAGTCCATTTATAATTTGAATAAACCATAATATATAGATACTACCGAGCCCCTTGCTCCGTTGCTCTTCAATTGAACCCAAGCAAGTTCAAAAGAATCTGGAATTTTAAGCAATAGGCCTCAGGTTGAATTCACTAAATCCAAACACGTCACACAGCGGAGGCCCTTGATATTAATAATTAATGGGTTTCATTACTTTCAGTTCATTATTCAATTGGGTTTTTTGAAATTGAATCACCTTGTCGAAATCCCTCTAATTCGGACCAAGCGCTTTAAAACATCTTTTGTGATGCGCACTGCTAAGGATTGGAACTCCCTGCCGGCGTCTGTATTTCCGAGCTCATATAACCCAAATTTTTTTAAGGTTCTAGTGAATAGGCATCTTCTGGGTGAGCTCGATCCATCGTCGGCCTCATCCTTCCTACATGGATAGATGCTGGTCAAGAGCAAACCCATCTTTAATAATAAAAAAAAATTAACCCAGAAAACTTGTGATTTTGAATCGATAGAATATTCTAAATGTTTCCACAATCTTTACACGTCGTCGCGTCGGTGTTATCAAAACTCATAAGTCTATTTACTTGTTTAAAAAGCTTATGTACCTGGTTTTCTAGAGTACGACTCGCTTCGTAATAAATAATTTTTATTTTATTTATTTATTAGGCTCATTTACGCTAACTGCATTATTGCAATTACAGTGAGTACTTAAATAATCGAAATAATTTCTAATAAATGCGTAAGATATTTACCATTTGAGAAATTTAACAAAAATTAAACATGTACATATAACTATATACTTACATTACATTGCATATAAATCTGAGAGGCACAGAACGAAATTGGGGAAAAAAAGTTAGGTAGCAAATAAGACAAGAAAAAAGACGCACGTATAGTGCCTGGCAAACTTCTTGGCGTGAGGTGGTGGAGGAAAGTTTGCGCATGGTACAAAAATATTGTTTTATTGAAAAACGCTTGTTTTTTATTACTGGGTTTTTATTGATTGAACTAATAACGTTTTAGTTGGTGGTATAGAGAGAAAAGAGATCACGAGAGACAAAGAGACCTATTTTTCGTTTGTCCAAGAAGTTTGCCGGCTACTATAAATTCATTGAAACAAATCGTATACAGACGAACGAAAACGACCAATTGAGCAGGCATTGATGTCCAGGTCATGACAGTGCAGATTAAGGGGCTTGCTTTTAAGGGCATATAATGCCCTTAAAAGCAAGCCCCTTAATCTAAGGCACACTAGGCACGTGCCTAGTTTGTCTTAGGGATCGTCTCGATCTTATGATCGGTTCTCGAGATATAGCTGAATAAAGTTCTGGATCGCATTTTCCGATGAAGCACCAACACGAAAACCTTGAATTCTTTATAGACTTTAGAGGTAAATTCGCTATACTAATATTATAATATAACTGCGGAACTATGTGTGTTACTTCTTCGTGCAAAAACTACTGAATCGATTGTCATTAAACTTCGTATATAGATAGCTGGAGACTCAGATTTACACATTTTATCCCGAAATTTCCACGCGATGGGTCATAATGCAGGTGTAACCGTGGGGCACAGGTAATTATATAAGTACTAGTTAAAATTTATAATATATAGCCGATAGAGGGCGCCCCTGTCTGTACTTTTTATGACCTGTATAGAATCATTACATACACAAATTACAATTTTTTAAATGTGAAGTTACGATTATAATTTTTTTCTTCCATCTCCTCTTAATCCGTTATCCTACTAAGGTCGGCATGCAGCGAACTTGAAGTACCTATGGCGTTAATAGGCTACGATACACAACTACCATCAAATGAACAGGTAGCCTACATAATAAACATGCTTTTGCTAATAACTTTACTTTTGCTTATCAGATGTCAGATTCCTACATGTGGAAGGAGCAGATTCATACGATGATGAAGGGCGGAGAGAGTGAGTCCGACATATCGGACTCGGAACACTTTCTCACTAAGGGCGCCTTTCTTCTCACACCGTCGCACGGTCTCAGTATGGAGAAAGCGTCGACCATCTGCGAGAAGATGGAGTTCAAAGGGTGCTTCTCACTAACCAAGACTGCTACTGGAATTCTCTTTAAATTCTCCCACGTCGATGATTATCAGATGGTGTTCAAGAAGGGATTCCATAAAGTTACGGGCTCGAGGTTCTACAGAAAGGTAATTTCCCGTGATCAGCACTATCCAGACTGCTTTTATATTTTCTAAATTTATTAGCTCTGTTAATTAGAAAATCCCATTTCTCTCCGCCTTTCATTATATTTCTGTTTTTTTTTTTTAGTTGCATATATTTTGTTCTTTTTTTATTTTGTATTTTTTCTACCAATTTATAATACAATGTAATGTACCTATTACTTTATATAGTATTTTATAATATACGTTATGATAATTATGTTTATGTATTTATTACTAAAATTATATGTTTATTTTGGAATAATTCGCCTTGAGCGTAAAGGATAAAGCTTAAATTTATTTAATAACGTAAATATCCGCTAAGAAAGGATTTTTTATATATTCAAAAGAAAGGTCGTTATGCGTTTTAAACCTTATGCATACTTAGACAGCCCAAAGGTACAGTTAGACGAGTTGCTACCATAGACCACTTGCGTATATATTAAACCATATGAGACTGTCCCGTTTTATGTTGGGTAGCAATTTTATGTTTTTTTTTTTTTTTTTTTTTGTTACGTGCGGTGTGAGTAAAACTACCGCGTATGAGCGAAACGAACTATTTATTTTCACAAACCAAGATGACTTCCAAAATCAATAAACTTATCTAATGAAACCGTTAAACTTGCCAAAAGGCGTCAATGGTTCCCTTAATGTGTCGCCGGTTCACTGTCGCAGATAATTTCGCAAAAATTCTGAAGAGTCGCTTTCGAATCGTTGGTTATTGCACAACTCACTCATCTCGCCCGCTGGTTCCCTTATTTATACTTGATTCCAACGCCCCGATGCATTTCGTATCTTCCAGAAAATCTAAACACAAGGACTATTCCCCTTTGATACCGGTCGGGAAGGGGCGTGGCTACCATCGATAGGGTGGGACGTTCGAGACTTACGGCCGGCGCGAACGCATTTTTCAGAAGGTTCCATAGTTAGTCGTTGTATTCAAACTCTATATTGTAACACAAGGACCAATCCCCTTCGACACCGGTCGAGAAGGGGCGTGGCTACCATCGATAGGTTGGGATGTTCGAGACTTACGGCCGGCGCGAACGCCTTTTTCAGAACGTTCTATTGTTAGTCGTAACAATATATGACCAATATTGAATATGTCATAAATTGTTGATATCATGTACGAATCATCAAGATTCAGTATCTTACAGTGCCTTATCTTACATGGCCTAGTCCTTTACCATCCTAACCTTTCAATTTCCAGATAGCAATACCGTGTCGTCCTCAGAAGACGTTCACGGTGTACGTGTACGATGTTCCCGATGAAGTGCCCGAAGAAGACGTGAGACATGCTCTCTACAAGTTCACTTCTGTGGTGGAGGTTGTTCGTCTTCATTACACCGGTTCGCCGAGGGGAGAAAACACTGGTATGTACATGGGCTACTTTTATTTATTTTTTCATATTTTACACAATATTATAAGTTATTTAAAAGTTTATGGGTTTTGTTATGTGTGTCGGAATAAAATTCACTTACCCAATCACTTATATATTTATATTGGTCTTTTGCACAATACAACAACACTTATTCAGAACAGACTTGAAGGACAGATGTACAGGACCGAGCACAGATTATTTAATTAAAATTCGACTGTTTGAAAAAATGTTATCAAGTCGCGCGCCAGAGGGTAACAATAAAAATCGTAGGTACTGCACGAACGTAAACAATCATCGGCCACTAGCATACTACGGGTTTCGCGCGGCTTTGCGTGTGCAATTAATATTATTGTATATATTTTGTAAATGTATGTTATAAATTTGTAATGTGTTGTAAATATGATAATTTAATATTTAAGTGTGTATATAGTAATAAATATATATTAGGTGTATAATTGTGAAGTGTTATAAAATATAAATATAGATATAAATATATGTAGGTCAGCTACAAGTTACTTAAAAACAAAAGTATCTTTAAAAGTACTGTTGAAATTATGTTTAATAGCACAGAATAAATAATAATATAGTACAATTAATAGTCATTGAACAATATGTAATACACTACATAGATTTTGTTGATATAATATATGTTCACCAAGGAACATATAAGTTGTATGCGTCCTAAAAGAAGGCTAATACACAAAAATGATAAAATGTAATAGTTTTTGGGTCGACGTGGATTGAGGCTCAGCATAATTATGCTGAAACCTGATTGTAGCATATGCTATGTTATGAGTGATGTACATATTAAAAGATTATTAATCAAACACAATAATTCCTTACATTCCGTCTACAGGTAATTCTACACCGAAACCCTTGGAGAAGACACCACCCAGAGCGCTGACCACAATTGACGGGGAGTTGGTTAGCAGCATGATACCGAAAGAGGCCTCCAGCGTGATTAGGGTCACGCTGGCCAATATCGAAGAAGCGAACATATTACTCCAAAACGGCCTGGACTTCTATGGCGCCACGTACTTCCCCACGGAACTGGCTACCTCCACGCAAGCTGCTAAACTGATCAAACCTAACAGGTTGACAGGCATAACTCTTTCGTAATTAGCTGTGAAAAACAGGATTTTTTCTTCTTTTTTATTAAATCGTTATAAATATTTGTAATATTAAAAAAGAAAATTAATATTTTAATATTATTTTTTCTTTTAATATTTTTGTTCTCTACAACTATCAAATACATAATTTGATAAATAGATAATTTGATAGTTGTATAGAGAAGGCAAAGGAATTATTACAAATTCTAAAATTCTGGAATATGTCTGTGAGAGCGCATATTACAGATTTTTAGAATTTGGACTAATTAAAGCAATCTCTTCTTTTTTGATATCAGGATAACGGGAGGTACGGTATCAGCAAGGGTACGAGATCTATTGCCGGTGTTCGACCAAGCGGGCTTCAAAAAGTTTGCACCACCGGCGTCCAGGCTGGTGAAGCCAAGGGGGAAGTGAACGGAGAGAGATCCGGGAAATATTGGTCGCATCAATAACCATACTAAATCTAACTCTGGCTTTGCCTATTTGTATATTAAATTATATTAAAAAGTCAATATTAAAAAAAACTTCAACTTTCAATTTATTTTGAAAACGAGTTTTTCGAAAATACAATTTCAAATTTGTAACTGAAGGGTTCTTTTTAATCTTTTAATCAACTGTAACATTAATTGATTTTTTTGTTACACCTTATAAAAATAAGAAAAATATTTGTGTACCGTTTGCATTTATTTTAAAAATATAAGCGATACTTACTAATGTGCCATTTAAATAAATAACGAAATATTCTCATAATAATTCTTTTGTTACCAATAAAAGCTGATTTTAACATAAAGTGTTTTAATGGATTTTCTATATAAATTATATTATTTCGTAAAAACTGAACGATTTCAAGATAATTTTAATTATTTAAGATTATATTTTTGAACTGTTATAAAGGGGATTGCCAACTTTTGGGCCCAACTTATTACAGAGAAAGTAAATAGCGGAAAAAAATCATTTATTTTTATTAAACTAAAATCACATAAAATGTAAAATGAACTGTAAAATGAAATACTATTTTACAGTTGCTAAATACAGAAAAATATTTTTTAAATGTTGTGTTGTGTGTAGAGATCTTGTGAGTATTAGTGTTCTGTGCTCGAGCCTAAATGAATGAATAAGCTGAAAAAAAAAACAAAGTCAAGTCTTTGTGTTTTTTATGCAATTATAAAGACATTATAATCTAATGGAAATGGAAATCTACCTAGAGTTTAAGATTAGTCGTCTAAACAATAATTGCAAAATATATTGTTAAAGTAACACAATCTCTAACATAACCTAACCATATATTTGACACAATATATCTTGATTATGCAATTGACAATCAAATTGAAACTAAGGCAGCATAAATCTGATATTTTTACCTACCAAATGGTACTAATTTGGAATTTGTAACGGGTCATCAAATTCTGGGCTCCGCCATGTATGGGAGATTGGCGGTGTCCAAATATTTACAGCGACATCTAGTTAAAGTAGTGGTAGGGCACAATGCGTTTCGCAGTCATTTGGGCAGCCCGCCTGGCGGCAGTAATCACCACCTTTTTTTTTTTTTTTTTTGACGAGGAGTAATCCGCTTACAGATCTCCTGCTGCTGGCTAGACGGCAGGAGTATGTGGGGGTCGCCCAGCGCCTGATCATAGCGGCACTGAGAATACCCACTAAAACTCCCCGGTGTCTCCTTGCCCTTTGAGCGGGGTGGACCGGGCTCTGCCGAGGCAACAACTCCGATCCACCCCAGGGCAGCCTAGCCATTGCTGACTAGGCTAACTCAAGTGGGGGATTGCCCGGAGGCACCGAGGCAATCCCCAGACGGAGGGGACCTTGTGCAAGCACACATAGTTAGCCAACCATGTGCGCAGGTCCCCTAACCACCACCTTACAGAATACCACCGTGAAATAACAGCTTGTATGTGCTGTTGTGTTTCGGTGAGTAAGCAAGGGATGCCAGAGCCCATTTCCTTATCCCCTCCTAATCCCTTATCCAATCCTACTGTAGTCGGCAGCGCACTTGCAGCAGCTGTGGCGTTGCTTGTGCTATAGGCGACGGTAGCCACCTACCATCAAGTAGACCGTCAGCCTGTCTGTCGACCTTAACATTAAAAAAAGAGAAAATTTTACCGCTAAAGCTCACTTGGATATTATCTCAAATGGACGGCATCTCAGGTGGATAGAAATAGTACAGTCACCTTGAATATGCACGTTACTTAAAAGAGGGTGAATAAAAGCGCCATCTAATATACTACAATAGAATTAGTTGAAGCGGCGACATCTATCGGATTTCGGTAGAACAGCTTAGTGAACTCCAAAAATATAACACTATTGATGGCGCCATCTATTATATTGCAACAAAATTATGTGAAGCGGCGGCGGATTTGGGTAAAACTGTTTAGAAGAACATAACGCTTTTTAGTTAACGCTTGTATTAATTTTAGTCTTCATGAAATTGCCATACCCGGGGCCTCATAGGAAAATCAATTCTTATGTAGCTTTCTATAGGTAAAAAAAATATTATTACATATTTCTCCACACTTGTA
Source organism: Bembecia ichneumoniformis (assembly GCA_910589475.2). Classification (NCBI taxonomy): domain Eukaryota; kingdom Metazoa; phylum Arthropoda; class Insecta; order Lepidoptera; family Sesiidae; genus Bembecia; species Bembecia ichneumoniformis. The sequence continues at coordinate 2,055,158 of OU342544.1, read as the reverse complement.
TTTATTATGATTCTTGATAATTTATAACTTAGTTTGTCTTGTGGTTGACATGTCTTAAAATCGATCCTAACATGTACAGATTAACTGGTAACTTTAGCTGGAAAGACAGTTTAAATGGCAGGTAAATAGACTGATCAACCACCGATCCTGAACTTCATCGGTCCTAACACTTCACTATTTCACAGACACTATTATCATTCCACAGAGGTTTTCTTAAATCATTCATAAAGGGTGGTGGCAGGCAAGGTCCTCTTGATGGTATGTGACTACGATCGCATAAGGACACAAGCAAGACTAGCGAGATGCAGGTACACTGCGGACCCTGCACCTTGAAGAAGTCCACACTGTGGCTAGACGGGTATGCTTCAGAAGAGAATAAAGTTTGTAGCCATCAGCAAGATTATGCACAGTATAGGTAATGACCAATATTGAAAACCACGCTTTATTTTAGAGGTTTATGATAAAAAAAAATTAAAAAAACACTGCCAATAAAAATATAAGTAACTTTAATAAAACTTACATTCTACTTAAGTATCACAGATTAATAATATGCTCTTTTACAACAACGCAATTTAAAATCACCATGTTTTCTTAATACACAGCCAGAGTATACATCAATTGATTAAACAGTTTGTTCGCTTTTTTTGTTTTTAAACTTTTCTTCGATCTCGTGAAGACTTTTCCCTTTTGTTTCTGGCAATATGAAAAACATAATGACCGTGCCAATGAATGCTACAATGCCGTAAATCAGGAATGTTACCACTTCACCTAAATGCTTCATCATGCCGGGAGCGGTTTTCACTACGACGAAGAACGCGGCGAATGTTGTTGCTGAACTGATTCCAGAACCGATTCCCCTCACTTTAGTGGGGAATATCTCACCACACATGATCCAAGGCAACGGTACCAGTCCGATGGAAATAGCGCAAATATATATCATTAAACATGACAGTGGCAACCATGACATATCGCTAGGCTTCCCATCAGTCCAGTAAAGGAAGATTGCTAGACCAACCATTGATATCGCTGTCCAAACTCCGCTAATAAAACAGAGAGGCCTTCTACCGTATTTCTTGCAAATTATGCAAGCCACAACGGACATGACCACTCTAACAGAATCTATGACCAACATGGCGACATAATGGTTCATTCCGCCACCGACTGCGCTCTCAACTATGTCAATAGAATAGAATGCCACGGCATTAACTCCAGAAAACTGGCATGTGAGGAAGAATATTATCATAATACACAAAGGTTTAAGCAGTTCAGGACTTTTTAATGCCGCTATCTTCTCCCACCGACTCATAACAGGTTCCGCATCTGCCGCTTTTTGTTTATCTACAATACCTTTTAGTTCCATATTAGCCTCATCGCTATATCCTCTTAACCATCCGAAGGATTTAATTCCTTCTTCTAGACGACCCTTAGAGATGAGCCACGTTGGACTTTCAGGGATGAAAGTGAGTAAAATTACGGATAGAAGAGGAAAGAAACAGCAAATTGCGGCTGTCCATTGCCATGCCAAAAAAGTGCCTATGACATGGGCGACCAGAATACCCACAGCGATAGCCAAAGATATGGCAGCCAGAAAGAAACCTCTGTATTTTGGTTCAGTTGTTTCTCCTATGTACACAGGGCCTAAAGGTCCGAGCAAACCCACGCAGAGACCTGTGAAGAATCTTCCTAATAGTATAGTGGAAAGGTTGTTGGAGGATGCGATCAATATCCACCCGAGGAGGAACGGTGCGCAGATGAAGTAGTGAGAGGTTCTACGGCCGAATTTTTCCATCATCCATCCTGATATTAGGCAGCCAGGAGCCATTGGCAGGGCAGCCATAGCAGCTGAAAATAAAATTTAAGGCTTAGGCTAGTATTTATATGGGAGTGAACCCTTAGCAAGACTATTTTTAATATGCGTTTTTTATTCTTTTGGAGAATCACTCATGGTCGATTAATACCATTTGCTTATGATATCAAATTAGACTTATTATTAAAATTGACTCGGTAACATTTTATGGCTAAACTAACGAATTTAATGATATTTTGTTTAGAGAGGGCTTCAACCTTGAGGAATTTTTGACTTTATTAGTGTTAATCATACAATATTGGGTGAAAAATGAGAAAATATATGAGTATTATCACGCCTGCGTCTGCATCAAGTGAGTCCTGTTGTCGCGTCGCGTTGAAACGAGACCGCTTAAGTTTATTTTATCGCGCGTAGTTTTTAATTTACGATAACTCCTAAGATATTCACTTAAATTGTATGGTGTGTTTGAACTGCTTAAGGTACGAGGGCGGAGTGATAAGTCTGGTAAAAATTAAACAAGGAGTAAAATTAATTAAATTATTATTATTTATTTTTCAACGTAGTCTCCGTATAGCTCAATGCACTTCACACAGCGTTTCTCTAGCTTTTCGATCCTTTCAATAAAATACGACTTAGGCAACCCTAAAAAATTTGTATTGGTTTCGTGCATGACCTCTTCGTTGGAGCCAAATCTTTTCCCACCAAGCCATTTTTTTAAATTCGGAAACAGAAAATAGTCACAAGGGACTAAATCTGGCGAATACGATGGGTGAGAAAGCATCTCATGAAGTTTTGCCATGGCAATCACGCAGGTGTGCACTCGTGCGTTGTCTTGGTGGAAGAGGATTTTCTTCTTAGCCAAATGTGGTCGTTTTTCATGTAAAATTGTGTTAAATTGGTACAATAAATTGGCATAATATTCGCCATTAAGAGTTTTACCCTTCTCTAGGTAGTCAATATGGATTACTCCACGTGCATCCCAAAAAACTGTAGCCATCACTTTATTGGCCGTTAAAACTGCTTTGGCCTTCTTCGGAGCTGGTTCGCCGGTACAATCCACTGTTTCGATTGTTGTCTGGGGTATGGTGGTGGATCCATGTTTAGTCTACTGTTATAAAACGACGCAAAAATTTAGTTTTATCTCGTTGAAACAACGCCAAACCCGCCTCCGCATACGTTTTTGATCAACAGTCAGTAAACGCGGCACCCATCGAGCTGAGAGCTTCTTCATATCTAAATGTTGGTGTAAGATATTGCGCACACGTTCCTTTGAGACGCCTACTATCTCGACTATCTCCCCCACTTTTACTCTTCGGTCGTTCAACACTATGACGTGGATTTTAGCGATCATCTCTGGAGTAGTGACCTCAACTGGGCGACCTGGACGCACAGCATCACTTGTGGTTGTACGACCACAGCGATAATCAGTAAACCACTTATGAATCATTTTAATCGACGGAGCAGAGTCCCTATAATATTTAAAAAGTTTTTTTTTTCATTTCCGTAATAGTTTTTTTTGCGCAAAAAATAATGTTTAATCAAGACACGAAATTCACTTTCCTCCATCTTTGCAAAAATTTGTTCAATTATTTTTCTTTAATGGCTGTCACAAAAAAAAAAAAACTAACCGGCGGTACTGGCAGAAAATTTTAATTTAGTCCTTCAAAAGAGTTGTGAACAAGGTGGTTCCATGCAATTTGCGATAATTTTAATCCAAAATAGATTTTACCAGACTTATCACTCCGCCCTAGTAACTAACCCATTTAATTTTATAATGATCATTACTGTATCAAAAGTTACGTTTTGTACTAACGTAATAGTATTTTAAAGTAAGTACTAACCAATCCATGAGGCGGTTTCATCGTCACCGGGTATTGGACTATGTGGCTCTTTCAACTGAGGTAGCAGAATTGCTGAGTACCCTGAAGTAAGACCAGCTGTAAATGTGAGCAGAATTGAAGCCGCTGCTGCCACGCTCTGAAATCATTGATAAGAACTTCTTAGCCTTTCTTGGTTCTTAGTTTTAGATAAAACTAATGCATCTTTAAAATAGTGGTTTAATGTTTTGGTGTAGCCTAGCATAATTATAGTGTATTTGTCCAAAACTAACAAAAATACAGTAATCGTTTTCATTTGATCAAAAAGGAAGTAAGTGCTAAGAGAAAAAAAAAAAATTAAAAGATCTGTTCCATAAATCTAAGCAGAAGTTGAGTGTTCTTTTTTATTTGTAAAGTCCTAAAAAAAGGGAAAAGTGCGAGCTGAACTCGCGTGAAGAGGGTTCCGCACGATGTTACCTATCCGCACAATACTGAATGATTTACCATGTTATTTTAATATCATGGACTTCTTATAGGTTTTCCTATAATCTATAAGTAGAAAACTAATTTCTGTATTTTTTTCAAAATTTTAAGTTCAGTAGTTTTCGTCTATTTTCTTGAATAACTTGGAAACTATTTATTTTAAAATTACAAAAATATATATTTAAGATCTTCTCAACAAGACCTTCCATTTGATATGTCACACGATGCAGTTTTAAAAAAAAATTTTTTTTAACTTTCCACCTTCTTCCCAAAAATGACCTCCCATATACAGATTTCATCTATTCACGTCACATTCCTGCGTTTGGGTCACAGAAATTGATATGTGTACCAAATTTTAACTTAATCGGTTTAGTAGATTCCGAGATAATTGGCTGCGAGCGACGGACAGATGGACACACGAGTGATCCTATAAGGGTATAAAAAAGAACTATTTATTACCTGCTTCCATACTGGATTAAACCTTATTACGGTTTTGGAGTCCGCAAGTAGAATTTCATCTTTTTTATTATCCGTCAACACGAGTCCGTTACTGGAATTAGATATTTTTAAATTTTCATAATAGTTAGACAATTTGCTCTCTGAGTGTTTCAGAGATTCACTGGTTTGGTTAATCTCGTTTGTTGTCGAGTCTTTTGTTTCGTTCTTTTCTTCGTCCGTATTGCTCTTTGTAGTATTTTCTAATGAATTCTCTTGGCAATCGGCGTTTTCTTCACCCATTTCCAGATCTGAAACAAAAAAAAAAACTTCAATAAAAAATGAGATTTCAAAATGGACACTCTTTACTATCACTGCATAGTCTAGAATAAAAAGAACAGTAAAATCATGATTTAATAAAATTGTGATTACTCTGATGAGTTGTGCCATCAGAGTACTCAATTAATGCCTTAGATGTGAAGTTCGTCCCGTATTACATGGATAAGTAGCCGATGCGCAAAGTCCAGATGAGTAGAAACTTTATCCCGCAATGCACGAAATTTGTAATCTCCCTCCTGAAATGTTTCCACTAAGCTAAAATATGGGTTTCTTCAGTGTCTTCTAAGGAAATTTCTGTTGTTTCGACAGCGATGCTAATCACCTACCGTCAAGCAAGTGTGTGTATTTTGAACTTAAACACTGGCTGATTTAAAAAGGTTTGATATTCAAACATGGGAAAAGAAAAAGAAGTAAATATATATTTTGACGTAAAAAGAAAAGAGTGTGTTTTTGTACATCTGTGAAAATGTTTATGATTTTTAATTTAATTACAGTTGTTTCTTATATAAGAATAAAGAATAAAACTATAATTATAATAAACTAATATAAGCTATAATCGAAAGTCCTAATTTTAATATAAAAACTAAAATATATTATTAAAAGGAGTCCCTTTAGGCAAGGTTCCGAAGATACTGTCAGCGATCCCCCTTTGGATAGCTAGACTAATTCTTTGTCCGAGGTAGCTGCCAGCTCTTCGGTCTCCTGTGATCTCGACTAACCTTTTTACTATTTCCTTAAAAATATATATTCTGAATATTTTGATGTGCTGTAAAAAATAAACTGGATGTGTGCACCATCATGATGAGTTATTTTGGATGTTTTATTGAATAATATCCCAATGAAAGAGGTTTAAAATTGAAGTAATCAACTTCAACTTCAACTTTTGTTTATGGCAATCGGGTCACTTTTAGGTTAGCGACCATTACTGCCAATGACTCCTGAACATAGCACAGTGTATGGCGTGGTTGACCGGTTATAAAAATGGATCAAAAACAGGGTCTGGCGTACAGTGTGAATTTGATGTGCACGCTGAAATAAACGGACACGGGATCTTTAGACATCCAAAACTGAACAAAGCATATAGACAGACCATACATAACAAAGGAAAATAACAAAAGTAATCGATTAGAGTTTAATTTTTTGTGAATGGATGTATTTAATTAAGGAATTTAGAACTTTTTTGTTGGTCGAAGAAAGAAACAACAGAGATTTAAGATCTATGGGTTTGGGCACACAAGGAGGGAGAAAGTTATACAGGGAGACCGTTCTGTTTGGGCAATTAAAAAGAATGTGATCTGCAGTGCCTTCCTCAAGGCCACATACACAAATGGGAGATTGGATAATACCCCACCTGTGCAGGCGTGAGGGAGTACAAGTGTGACCAATACCAATCCAAAGAAAACTACAAGAAAGTGGACCGTCAACCTGCCTGTCAAGTGTCACCCTTCACAATATCTATCTATACCAAAGATAATTGTATTAACAGACTAATACAACATCTTTGATCTATACATATAAAATAAAATCTTAAACGTGGCGTGCCTGTACATTAAATATTTTTTCAAGAAAACAATTTGTACACATTGTTCGGTTATAGGAAAATAAGTTATAGAATTTTTTTTTTGTATGTGCGTTTGTGCACGCTTATCTCAGAGACGGCTTAACCAATTTGAATGCGGTTTTCACTGGTGTAGCTGTAGCAAGCTTCCCGTAATATTTAGTGTTTGTTTCATTCCAATCGGTTAAGGCGACGCCAGCCCCTAATTATAAAAAAATCCACTTACATATTTGTAACCGTATTCCTTCTAGATTATCATAATAATTATAATTTAAAAAATACTCAAATCAACTTCAGGATATATGAAAGGGGATCATCATAAGTGTTTTTTTTAAATTATATTTAATTATATATATAAAAAATTTACTAATTTGCGGTCTAATATCGATGTTGTAACCGTGCGATTTGCTTAATAATCAATATTTTAAATAGCTAATTCTTAAGATAAATTGTAAGATCCACTATCTGAAGGCTCATCAAAAGAAAAATTTGAATTATAATTTATTTAATTTTAAATAAATATTTCCGAGATTTGCAAGTAGCGACTCCCCCTCGGCAGTCCCGTCAATTCAGGACAGAACGAGTTTTGCGTCTGGAGTCGCCTTAAAAAACAAAACACTTACACGCTATACCACGCGTAACAAGTTGTGGGCTCAGCTTGTAAATAATATATATAATTATATAAGAATTAATAATATACTACGCTAATAATATAATATACATTTTTATAATATACATTTTTAATGTAATATGCATTTTATAATGTAATAATATACATTTTTAAAAAATCTACGCGGTTTTTGCTTACTCCGGGCAATGCCTCGCTTGTTTAGTTAAATAACTTACCTACTTATTTAATAAAAATACTTAGTTTAAGGGTTTAAAAGCAAAAGATCTTTAATACACTGATAGGTACATTAAAATTTTACGTTTACGTATTGGCGTTATTAATATAATAATGTCAAAGTTATTTTAAACCATAGTCAGTCCGCTTAGAGAAGGTTATTGCATATTTCTCTTTAATTAATAAACCTATTATAAATTTTCACACTCGTTTATATTTCCGCATAGCTTAATTTAAAAATAGAGACAGGTTTATGATTTAATCATTTTTTTTGTACAAATTGAACCGGAAAGTGTATTTTACTACCTACTTATAACACTCAATTAGCGCGTTGGTTGTATATGAGTGATAATAGTGTTATTTACATTTGTTATCTTCTCTTTAACACTTAATAAAATACTCAATTCAGGTGTTTGGTATTTACTTTCTTTTATATATTTAAGTGTTCCGGTATTTTCTGGTTCTTTGTTTATTTAATTTAGCAATTAATTCCTTGTTAGTGACAGCTATGATAGACAATTCAGGTGTCTGGTATTTACTTTTAGATGTCTGGTATTTGTATATTTAAGTGTTCGGGTATTTTCTAGTTTTTTGTTTATTTAATTCAGCAATTAGTAATTCTTTGAGAATGACAGCTACAAGAGAAACCGTTTAGTTGTTATCTCAACTCATTCTTATCGCATTATGTGGACGGGTGAAATCGAATGGCCTCGCGTTTTTACTTCAGCGTAAATTAAATATTTTTTTTTTGTTTTATTCATAAAAAAAAAGAAATTATTTTGTGACAAAAAAAAACAATTTTATGTGATTCAGTATTTAGTAGTGTTTGGGCAGCCCGTCTGGCGGCAGTAACCACCCCCTTACAGAAGATCACCGTGAAATAACAGCACGTGTGCTGTTGTGTTTCGGTGAGTGAGTAAGGGATGCCAGAGCCCATTTCCCTATCCACTCTTGATCCCTTATCCTTAATCCTACTGCAGTCGGCAGCGCACTTGCAGCAGCAGCTTTGGCGTTGCTTGTGTTATAGGCGACGGTAGCCTACCATCAAGTGGACCGTCTGCTTGTCTGCCGACCTTAGCATAAAGAAAAAAAAATCAGATATATAAATCGCAAAGCAACGTTCTTTCCACTTTTATAATTTTTATTTTTTATTTATTCTGTTTTACATACACCAAACAGGACATATAAGTATGTGAAATTATATACTTCTTAACATCTGTAACAAGTAATAAAATCGTAAACGAGCCGTGTATGTACATTAAATGCTTAAAAAAAAATCGTACACGTTGTACTTACTGTTACTGGGGTCAAAAAATTGGTTTTAGAATTTTTGTCTGTCTGTGCGTTTGTGCATGCTAAACTCAGAAAAGGTTTAACCGATTTGAATGCGGTTTACACTGATGTATCTTAACATTTAGTGTTTGTTTCATTCCAATCGGTTTACAAACAAAAAAGTTACGCGCTATACCGAATACCACGCGTACGATGTTAGTTACTCAAATAGTTTAATTTTATTTAATAAATATTTATTAATATGGCAATAACTGGAATATTGACAGGTTATTTGCTTCGCAGGTTCAGTTCGAAACACACATGAACTTTGACCGTCCAATCATACAGATGACACTTCTAAAGTCAAACAATATTAATTTTCCTAGAAAGAACTTAGAAATATTTCTATGGGAATTATGCAAAAAAGGCTGTCGTTTTTAACGAATAATGGAAAGCTGGATAATATACCTAAGGGAATATGCATTTAATTTAAAAAAAGCGTTAATTTTTTTGTGAGCATTATTAAAGAATCTATGTCTATGTAAATATTTCTTAATATTATTTCTTTTTCGTTAAGAAAATAATTTATTAAAAAGTGCAAAAAATATTGTGGGAAATTCAAAACACTTGAAACGGTCAGATCGAATGTGACATCAAAGTCTATAATAACAATGTCAACAAGCGCGTAGTTGTTTGACTTGTGATTGTTTAACATTTGATTGCTATTGTAGACTGTGACGTCACGACAAGCGCGCCAAAACGGCGCGGCGGGTGTTTAAGATGCCCGTAGCTGTTAGTTAATTTTAACATTTTTTATTGTTAACTAGCGACCCGCCCCGGCTTCGCCCGGGGTGCAATTTAAGAACATTCCCCTTTTATGCTCTCTCTTAGTCAGTGCCGGATTTATACTTTTCTTGAGTATAGGCCCCTTCACTTTGTGCCGCCTCTGCGCCTCGTGGCCTAGGTAGATACCTAGGCCTTTATTAGGTAATTATTATTATTATTATTGCATTTATTATCGCACAAGAATTTGATGGCTTCCGAAAGCGTGTAAAAATCATCTAAAATCCGCCGCCCCTAGGCCGCGGCCTATACGGCCTATTGACAAATCCAGGGCTGCTCATAGTGAAAACCGAATTAAAATCGGTCCACCCGTTCACGCGTGATGCCGTGACCAAGGGAAATGGGTATTCATTTTTATATATAGAGATTTTAGATTTTTTTATTTTTTACCGTTATATAACATTATAACTTATCGTATAAAAATATTTTTAAAAAATGCGCACATTACCTATTATAGGCAACTATAGTTAGCTATCAGTGTGCTATCAGTCAGTATTATAGATGAGAGCGCATAGCGAGTGGCGTCTTGATTAGTGACTCGCGTTGAGATACCAAAGTCACATGATTTGCGTTAAACTCTTTATAACAGGAAATGATTGTTATAAACATTGTGCCATTGATCTATTTCGGAGGTTAACAATACAAAGCTTGATTGATAAAAGACGCCGTCATTGATAGTACCTAACAAATAATAGAAAATTATACTTATTACTAGCTAAGCCCGCAACCTCTTACGCGTGGTATTTGGAATACCTAGCGCGTAACTTTTTTGTTTGTAAGCCGATTGGAATGAAACAAACACTAAATTTTACGGGAAGCTTGCTACAATACATCAGTGAAAATATTTAAATCGATTAAGCTGTTTCTGAGATTAGCGTGCACAAACGCACAGACAAACAGACAAAAATTGTAAAAACTATTTTTTTACTTGAGTAACATACGTAAGTACAACGTGTACAAATTGGAATACACCTTAGAATTAGGTTCTAGATTCTTGAAAACATATCGGAACTTATCAGTAAATAAAAAAGGTACCTATATAGAAAATTGCAACATATATTATAAAGCTAAAGAAAGATTGCAACAACGAAAACAACAGTTTTCTGTGTTTCTTCTAAGTGCACATTAATTAATTTTTTTAACTGTCAAAAATATAGGACAATAATTTGCACTTACCCCAATGCTTATAGCAAATGATTGTTTTTAGCGCGAATACAAAAAAACAATAGATTGACACTGCTTATAACAAGATCATCGAAAACATCACGAATGTTACGTTATGGTTTGGCTATTTTCGTCCTACTCTAAAATTAAATATACGTCGCAGGGACGCACATTCATATCAAAACAAAATACTTGTTGATAATTATCCATAATGTGTTCAAAATGACAAGTTGTCTTCTGCTGATTCGTAAAAATATATACCTACGTAATTCAAAAAGATCAAGATATAGCACTAGCGACCCGCCCCCGGCTTCGCCCGGGGTGCATTTTTATATATATGAACATTCCCCGTTTATCCCTCTTTCCATTAGTGAAAACCGAATTTAAATCGGTCCACCCGTTCACGCGTGATGTCGTGACCAGGGGAAATGGGGATTCATTTTTATATTGTATAGAGAGGGCATTGGGAAATTTTTCTACAAAAATAATTTATGATCGCGGTAATCAGGATGGCCATGGTGGCGTAGCTAAATAGCCTTGTAAAGTTGGCGATGAACTGAGCGATTTTGTACCACGTGGTTCTAAATGTCACATTACGTATTCTTTCGTCTTGCCCGATCTATGCAGTAGAAAATCTTTGACGTCTGAAGTTTGGGGCGCAGCGACATGGTAATGAAACCAGCATACTCATTTTGATATCTATTTTTATGTACCTAAATTCATACTTTACACGTTTTAAGTATCTACGTCTCAAAACTACGGGTACTAAAAACTCGGTACGGGTATCTCAAAATTCAATGATAAGTTGGGTCCAGGGTGAAGGCGTTATAAATTTTTTTTTTTAAAAAATATGTTTTTTTGAAAATCGTGAAAATCGTCACCTTGGACAACATTTTAGGTGCTGTGACTATGAATTTTCAAACTTTTCCGTTTTAATTTTATACTAAGTATACATATCATTACATGTATAATAAAATTGTAAACGAGCCATTATGTCTGTACATTAATTTTAATTAAAAAAAAAAAAAAACAACTTGTGCACGTTGTACTTATGTTACCGAGGTCAAAAATATAGTTTTTAGAATTTTTGTCTGTTTGTGCGTTTGTGCACGCCAAGAAACGGCTTAACCGATTAGAATGCAGTTTTCACTTATGTATTGTAGCAAGCTTCCCCTAATATTTAGTGTTTGTTTAATTCCAATCGATTTACAAATAAAAAAAGTTACGCGCTATATCGAATACCACGCGTACGAAGTTGCTGGCTCAGCTAGTCCTGAATAAGCCTGCTATTAGTCACAGGAGCAATAAGCAATCACTATAGAGTTCAGAGATAAAAAAAAATTTGATATATTTTTTAAAGCAAAATTGATAAAGTTTTAACCATTTTAAAATCGCATTAAACTGTGCTAACTTTTAATAAAAGTTGCTACGTTAGTGTGGTACATTTTTTTTACAAGGTGAAGTGTGACAGTTAGCTAATGAAAATTTTTAGACTCTTTACTCAAATTTTTTTTTATCTCTAAACTCTAGTCATGCATGGTTTTAATTGCACATGTGTTTAACAGCAGGTTATTCAGGATTACGTAACAAAATATATTAAAATCGAGAAATTAGTCACAGCATTTAAAAATGTGGTCCAAGTTATCTATTTTTACGATTAAAATAAATTAAAAAAATATTTTGCAAAAACTAAAAGACTTGAATTTAAACTTGTCTACACGCTGTACCCAGCTTATCGTTAAGTTTTGAGACACCCGCATATTTGAAAAATCGAGTGCTAGTTTTTTCTTTTTTAAATATATAAACTAAATTATTAATTTTTAAAATATATAAATAAAAGAAAAATAAAAAAAAGATAAATAAAAGAAGAGTTTCGAATTGAGGCCATGAATTGGAAGAAGCAGCGTGGGACGCCCTGGGCCAGGTGGACAGATGACCTGAAAGGCATCGGAGGAAGTGGCTGGACGCGAAGGGCAGAGGACCTTGTGTGATGGCGACCCTTGGGAGAGGCCTATATCCAACAGTGAGAGAGATAGGCTGATGAAAATGATGTCAAGAGATTTGGATATTTGATATAAAAAGATAAGAGATTGGATTATAAAATCACTGTGTTTACACTATAATACCTAATTCAACCAGTGCGCACTGCATAGTGTGTAGATTTTTTATATAGGTGAAGATTGGCAGGCAGGTTGACGGTTTAGTTGAATATCCACCTTCAATGTCGTCTATTAATACAACCATCTTTACAGGGGCACAGAATAAATAACATTACAGGGGTTAATAAGACAAAGAAAAAGAAATTAAGAGCACTGCTCGTTTTTATCTTAAGATCGGCAGCCAGGCTGACGGTCCACTCGATGGTATGTGGCTTCCGTCGCCTATAACACAAGCAACGCTATAAGTGCTGCAAGTACGCTGCCGACTACAGTAGGATTAAGGATAAGGGATTAGGAGGGGATAAGGAAATGGGCTCTGGCATCCCTTACTCGGTCCCTGAAACACAACTGCATACGTCCTGTTATTTCACGGTGGTCTTCTGTAAGAGGGTGGTTACTGCCGCCAAACGGGCTGCTCAAATGACTACGAAACGTAGTGCGCCCTGCCACTACTTTACACACTTGAAAAGTTCATTTCCAAAGGTGAGCCTGCCGGGAATCGAACCCGGGAAACCTTAACCACTCATCCAACGGTCTATAAGAATAATCAATTCAAGTTTACAATATAAATTATTTTGTTTAAATTTTTCGACAAATAGTTACGTCTACTTAATTAAAATTCTGAATAGTCATATTCTTTTGAGTCACTCTTAAGTGAAACTCGTTCTTAAAGTTGTTTGTTAAGTTTAACAGTCTCGAGAATATTTTAATCCACAACTTAACTATTCTCCTGCTAATATTAAAAGAGTAATTTTATGTAACTCTATTGTGATGTTTAAATAGACAGACAGACAGACATATATATAGTTTATTTTTTATTTTTTTATGTTAAGGTCGGCAGACAGGCTGACGGTCCACTTGATGGTAGGTGGCTACCGTCGCCAATGACACAAGCAACGCCAAAGCTGCTGCAAATGCGCTGCCGACTGCAAAATATATCTGTCTGTCCGTGCTAACTCCTCCTAAACCACCCAACGAATTTTGACACGGTTTTCACTAATGGGGAGAGCGATAAAAAAGGAAGGATTGTGTATATAATTTGCAGAAAAAACAGTGCCAGCGAAATATTTCTCTTTATTAAAAAAAACAGTTCATTAGGAAACTTATCACTTATGATGGTTAATAGTTATCCATAATTGTCTTGCCAATAAAAGGCACTAATCATCAACCGATTTAGACAAAGCGATGGTTACCTAAGTCTATAATGTATACCTACTTGTAGTTTGCTAGGTATAATCTGTAGTATACTAGCGGCCCGTCCCCGGCTTCGCCCGGCGTTCAATTTTTATATACCCTAAAACATTCCCCGTTTATCCCTCTTTCCGTTAGCGAAAACCGAATTAAAATCGGTCTACCCATTCACGCGTGATGCCGTGACCAGGAGAAATAGGGATTCATTTTTATATATAAGATAATAAAATCGTAAACGAGACGTGTTTTTACATAAAATACTTTTTCAAAAAAAGCAATTACACTCCTTCAAGAAGCCGTAGCTTCGATACGATAAAAGAGTGAGTGCTAAAATCATTGCAATAAGGTTAAAAATAATATGTTTAGGAAAAGCGCCCGCCAAGGGGCCATGCCATACCGTCAAACTATGCCAGACTGGCCGTGACCCCTTTATCTTTCCTCGAAGACACTTGATAATTTTTAGTGCACAAGTTTTCGTGTTAATCAAATAATTAAACGGTAATTATAAAAGTCTATAGTACGGTCATTCTATGAATGCGTTTTTGACATTTCTTTATGTCCATTGCATAAAGTTCATTTCCGAATAAACGATACAGAAAATGTATGGAATTGACACCTGTCAGAACAGCACTCTTTTAATGGCCGGAGTATAACATTAGTTTGGTACCCTTGGCAATCCGGCGGGTCGCAGGGGTCGGTGCTTGTTACCCGCATCGGCCTCTGCTCGTCCCGCCGGATTGGTTTAGGGGACAAAGAAAGCCCACACGACGTGTGCTCCGAGCGGGCTCCGTTCAACGGAGCTCGTGGCGGAGTTCCGTTGACTACTTGAATTCATGACTCACTTGACATTGGCGGACAATGGCCATTTTTAAAAATGAGCCAAATCGCCATTTTTTATAAAAAGATGAAGATGAACATTAGTTTGCGCTGATGATTCCATTTGGCTCTATTGAAAACCATTAAAACCACGTAATTTTATATTGAATACGACCCAGCTTCTAGATTTTACATTTAGATAATAGAAAGTTAGATTTGTGCATCTACGTAATAGGCATGATGACGGTTAAAGAATTAAAGAATAAATGGTTTTGGAGAAAAATATATGTTGAAAGGAGTCTAAAAAATTACTCATTTTTGTTGTATTAAAATTGAGATTAATAAGATTTTCAATAAAATATAAGCATAAATAACTGCAATCGGCCATGTTAACTGAAACACCAATCAGAGCGAATGACGTCACGCCCAGGTAAGTGCCATCGTGTTGCTTGACTTTGCTTTGACAGAATGAAAAATCTGATGAGATGTCGGTGACGTCACGGTTCATCAGACGCGACGCCATGACACCTAAGAGCGTTTTCGCGAGTAATTCAAAATAGATTTAAAAACATTCAATAAGTCGCGTTGAAATTTAGTTTTTTGCTGAAATATTATTATTTTTTTCGGATATGGTAGACGTGTGTCTACATTATGGAAGGGAATTTCAAAATCTGTCATCATGCCTATTGTGCAATCAAAATGTCCACCCAAAATTTTGACGGTAAACTATTTCATTATGAAAATGTTACTGTTTTTTTTATTCCATGTTTACGTAATATAATGCCTAAATAATAGGGAATATGCGAATTCAAAGAAAGGGTTTAATATGTTTTTTTTATGAACATTATTGCTTTAGAATTATGTTTATGCAAATATTTTTTAATATGATTTCTTTTTCGTTTTTTTTTTCTTTTTCTTTTTTTTATGTTAAGATCGGTAGACAGGCTGACGGTCCACTTGATGGTAGATGGCTACCGTCGCCTATAACACAAGCAACGCCAAAGCTGCTGTAAGTGCGCTGTCGACTACAGTAGGAAGGGAAAGGAGATAGGGAAATGGGCTGCCCAAATGAGTCAAATTTGAAAAGTTAATTGAAAAATGATCTTTTCATTTTTCAATTTTGACTCATTGAGGAATCGAACCCGGGAACCCTAGAACAGAGCGTTAAGGCAAGCCCCTAGCCACTTATCCAATGGGCTCGTCAAGAAAATAATTAATAATAAGAAAATTTTCGTTAAGAAAATAATTATTAAAAAGTGCAAAAAAAAATTTTTTTACATATATAATTATTATATTATTAAGGGTGGCAGGCAGGCTGACGGTCCACTTGATGGTAGGTGGTCACCGTCGCCTAAAGGCAAAAGCAACAACAGGGGGCATACATGTGCGCTGTTGACCTTGCAGGAATTTATTTACTGTACGCTTGAAGAAGCCCATATTGTAGCTAGATGGAACACCTTAGAAGGGAGACAGTTCCAAAGTTCGCGCGTCCGTGGGATAAAGTTTCTACTCATCCGAACTGTGCGCAGCGGCACTTTATCCAATTAATTCGGATGAACTTCGCATCTATGACGCGCAGTGTGTTAGAAGTTTGAGGTAGGCATTAATCGTGGGAAATTCAAATTACTAGAAACGGTCAGATCCAATGTGACGTCAAAGTCTATAATGACAGTGTCAACAAGCGCTTAGTTGTTTGATTTGTGTTTTTTTAATATTTGATTGTTATTGTAGACTGTGACGTCACGACAAGCGCGGCTGTTTAAAGTGTAACGATATAACATATCGCAAAAATATTTAAAAAAAAGTGCATATTCCCTATTGTAAGCAAATTTAACTTGGTCTAAGTTAAATTAGTAGAAGTTTTCTTAAAGTATAAGTTTTTTTAAATTTATGAGTCATGAGGTAGGCATGTATGTATGTCCAGCAGTAGACATTCTAAGATTAAGATGATGATGTTTTTTACATGTAAAGGTCAGCAGACAGGCTCACGGCCCAATTTATAAAGTAGGGATTGAAAGTACGCTGTCTACCTTCATGTTAAAGAATAAGAGAAATTTTGGTTCTGGCATCCCTAACTCACTCAAGGGAAGACAAACACACGTTATTTGTCAGTGGACTTCTGCAAGCAATACTGATTGACCAGTTCTTAACTGCCTAAACTGGACAGTTAAGAACTCGTCAAACCATGGTTTAGCCAGTTTAGCCAGCCCTGCCACTACTAAAAGTTCACGCCTATTATAACCCAGTTGTTGATAAAAATAATGATGTAATTACCAATTAAAAATATTAAAATTAATTATTGATAAAAATCACGTCTTTAAATTAAATAATCTGATGCAATAAAATTGTCTTTATACTAATGTATATCTTTTTACTTTTTACCTATACTCGTCGAGTAAAATTTAACAATATTAAGGAAATATATTTATTACCAAGGATTCAAATCAGGGCACACTGGGTTTCGCAGTCATTGGGGCAGCCCGTCTGGCGGCAGTAACCAACCCCTTACAGAAGACCACCGTGAAATAACAGCACGTGTGCTGTTGTGTTTCGGTGAGTGAGTAAGGGATGCCAGAGCCCATTTCCCTATCCCCCTCATAATCCCTTATCCTTAATCCTACTGTAGTCGGCAGCGCACTTGCAGTAGTTTTGGCGTTGCTTGTGTTATAGGCGACGATAGCCACCTACTATCAAATGGACCGTCAGCCTGTCTGCCGATCTTAACATAAAAACAATTTTGTTTTAATACTTAAAATGTTATTTAAATGTACTATTACATATTTTCAGTGCAAATACAGGGGTCTAGGCTCCGAATATGATTCGGTTCGGTGTCGAGACCCTTGGTCCGTGGGCTCCTAGCGCTATAAGGCTTTTTAAGGAAATAGTAAAAAGGTTAGTCGAGATCACAGGAGACCGAAGAGCTGGCAGTTACCTCGGACAAAGAATTAGTCTAGCTATTCAAAGGGGGAACGCTGCGAGTATCTTCGGAACCTTGCCTAAAGGGACTCCTTTTAATAATATATTTTAGTTTTTATATTAAAATTAGGACTTTCGATTATCGTTTATATTAGTTTATTATAATTATAGTTTTATTCTTTATTCTTATATAGGTAATAAAGTCATAAACTAGACGTGCCTTTTCAATTGTCGCATAATATATCAATGTACCAGTTGGATCCAGTGCCTATAAGTATTTATTTATTTATTATTATGGATAGCCAACGTAATAATGTACATAAAGCTCAAAACAAAAAGCATAACATAGATCAGCTTGTACACATTTACATTTATAGGCTATCACAGCATACATATTCATGAATACTTATAGGTACAGTTGAGTAAATTTATCATACTTATATACATATTTGAGAACAATTAAGAAAAAAAAAACACACAAATACAAGATAAGAAAAGAAAAAAAAACAAATTAATAGAAATTGGGACGGCTTCCAAGAATAGTTAAAATTGAATAAAATTCCACAAGTAATAATAAAAAAGATGTAGAGATATGTCAAGTTGTAAAAAAGAAGAGTTGCGTGTCAGTTAGTTTAGCAGTTTTATTGTATTAATTTAAATATATATTATTAGTAAAATCATTATAATTTCATTTCATACAGTCCATTCGTCAACAATTACACACAATTCAATTAAAGCTGCAAGGAAAGTAACAATTTATTTGTATTTAGAAAAATAAAAAGCTTTAATTTTGTTTTTAAATTTCGGTAGACCATCGTTAAAGACATCAAGTGCCATGTCTTTGGCTACTTCGTTATGTAATTTTATAATTCTATTAATCGGTGCAGATACACCCAAATTGGAGTGTATCATATATCATATGCATAAATATCGCATATCTAGGTATACATTGTATACCTAGATATATATAAATTATCTAGGTATACAATGCAGAAACAAAGCGTTTTTTTGAGATAGATATCTTTATTGACAACGCTTGTGATAATGTCTGAGTGACAAATTGTGATTATTTTGTGATAAAATAAACATAGTTTTCACGAAAAACAAATCTATTTTTTATGACAGATTTATTTCTTATTATTAAATACCGAATAAGAAAAACAAATAAATATGAATAATAATAATACTTGTGTTTAACAGTATAAGCTGGCCGATAGGACGTGGAACAAGAAGCTGACGGCTTCCTTGTAGAGGTCCAATATTATTGGTCCTTTATAAGCTCTATGATATTAGATTAGCTATTTAGCGAGAAAATGCTACTTACGATGGCCTGATAAATAATACAAAATAAACACAATGGGGAATATGCGTCTAATTCAAAAAAGGCTTAAGTTTTTTTTTTATGAACATGATTGGCTTAGAAAGATGACAAAAAGAATAGTATCCTGAGTTTCTTTCGGGGTTTCTTCTCGGGATCGTCATCTTGGCTTTTTTCCGAAACCCTGGTAAATTTAAATGACGATCATAAGAGTTTCTTGGAGAAACCTAATTGATAAATAAATATTTTGATTTTGATTTTTTGATTTTTATGTCTATGCGAATATTTTTTTAATATTTTTTTTTTTTCGTTAAGAAAACAATTATTAAAAAGTGCAAAAAAATTGTGGCAAATTAAAAATACTTGAAACGGTTAGTTCGAATGTGACGTCAATTTTCAACAAGCGTGTGTGATTTTTAATATTAAAATTTGTTTGTTATTGTAGACTGTGACGTCACGTCAAGCGTGACGTAAAGTGCCCGTAGCTCTGTTGGTTAATTTTAATATTTTTTTTTTGTTACTAAATTTCTGTTTTTTTTGGTGCTGAATATATTTTACGGTTATATAAATATATAACTTATCGTATGAAAATATATAAAAAAAAGTGCATATTCCCTATTTTAGATTAATTTTGAAATATTTTTTTAATTCAGTTTTATTAAAAGTATGTATATATTTTGGCATAAATAGTTTTTTTAATAATGACATAAATAAAAAGTGATAAAATTTTAAAATATATGAATTTTAAAACAAAGCGTTTTAAAATTCATATATTATTAGCATAATTAGTTTTTTTTTCTATATGTAGATACACAATATGTATATTTTTTAAACAATGGTGGTTGTAAATATTTTTATAATTACCTGCAGCTAATCAGTCGTAAACACAATGCCGGTGCAATTATATTAATTATTACGGAAGACGACGCAATGAGAACGTGTTGTAAACGCGCTTATTCGCGTTCCTATGCGACAAGACAGTGTTGTGCCAATGGTTAGCCGACTCCACACTAGATATGGGGAACACGGCGACGGGCATTGGCACGGAATAGTGATGTGACTGCACACATAATTGATATCGATTAAAATTATTATACTACGACTCGCTGTAGTTATGTAAAATTCATGTACTAGAACATGCACTTAACTATTATTCCTTGTTAAAATTTGCATCCACTAATAAAATGTGTAATTAAGTTTAATTGTAAAAATTATAGTGAAATAAATAAATTATTATTATTATTCATACTTATTTCTTTTCTTAATTCTAAATTTTTTACAATATGTATATAAAAACAATAAATATTATAAAAAACTTAAAATTAGATGTCTTCTCCACTAGTAGCGGGGCAAGGCCCAAGCTACCGGTGGTTAGGGCTGCAGAGTGAGGAACCTCCTGACAATTCGTGCCGTGTCAAGAAGTACCGCCTTCTGTATCTGCCCCTTGATCCAGCCATCTAGTGAGAGCCTCTTGAGATGTTGGTCGAGGCTCTTCGCTATAAGACCGTTGGCCGAAACAACTATCGGGACGATGATTGTCGAATCGACATCCCACATGGCGGTCACCTCGTGAGCCAAGTCTATGTACTTAGTGAGTTTTTCTTTTTCGGCTTTCACGAGGTTTTCGTCATGCGGGACAGCAATGTCAACAAGCATCGTCTGGCGCTGGGATCGGTCGATAATCACGATGTCAGGCTTATTGGCGACAATAGTCCTATCCGTGATTATGGAGCGATCCCAGTAGAGCGTTGCATGACCATTTTCGAGAACTGGCGCAGGTACATATTGATAATATGGAACCACAGACTCAACAAGGTGGTATCGAAGAGCAAGTTGTTGGTGAATAATCCTGGCAAATGTCTGTGTAAATACTCGCCGTTAGCAAGATGAGAACAACCGGAAATAATATGTCTCAATGATTCTCCGGGACGGTGGCATGCTCGACAAATGTCGGCCGTACCGTCCTTGAGAATATATTTCCGATAGTTTCTCGTCTTGATAACTTCGTCAGCTATTGCACAGACAAAACCCTCGGTTTCCCCAAAGAGGTCACCGAAACGTAGCCAGTTTATAGAAGCGAGCGGGTCTACATCGGGTCCCGTGAGGGCTCGATAGAACCGCCCGTGTAATTCCTTACTCTTCCATACCTCCCTGCGGTCCTCGGTACTCAATATTATTGGTTTGCGCCAATTCTCCTTAGATAAGCAAAGCGGAGTAAGGTTTTTGTCAACTGTCACGACATCGTGATGTATCCCACACTCGGTGTTAAGGAAATATTCCCTAAGGCTGCATATTTCTCGGTTATGGAGGTTCTTGGCATTCAAGAAGCCGCGGCCCCCCAGTTTCCGAGGAATATACAGCCTCATAACAGACGAGCGCGGGTGTAACATCCGATGTGTGGTGAACAGTTGACGAACTCTTCTATCCAAGGCATCTAATTCAGTCTGCGTCCATCTTAGTATGCCAAAGGAGTAGGTTAGCAAGGGCATAACCCAGCTGTTAAAGGCGCGCACCTTATTACCACCTGACAAAAGACTCTTAAGTACTTTTGTCAGACGGGAACAGAAACGCTCCTTCACCATCTGTTTTATGTCCTTATCAACGATACCCAATGACTGTGACATACCAAGATACTTGTAGGTTTCGGTTTCAGATAGAGATTTAAAGGTCACTTCAGTGAGTTGTAAATTAGAAGAATTTACAACCTTGCCCCGCTGTACATGCATAATCGCACACTTATCTACACCAAACTCCATCTTTATAGAGTTGCTAAAAATTTCAGTTATTTTTAGCAACTCCACCAGATCCTGGCGTTTGGATGCGAATAGTTTGAGATCATCCATGTACAGTAGGTGAGAAATGACCTCTCCCTCTCTCCGCAACCGATAGCCTAGTGTTGAATCCTTCAGCAATGTGCTGAGGGGATTCAAAGCTAGGCAAAACCACAGTGGACTCAGACTGTCGCCTTGGAAGATACCCCGCTTGATGCTTATCTTGTCTTGCGGACCAGAGACGCTCTGTAGACTGCCTGGTTGATGAAGAACTGTGGTCCACTGCCCCATGCAAGTACTTAAGAAAGATCTCAGAGTTGGATTAATTTTATACAACTCCAAAATCCTTCTCAGCCATGAGTGGGGCACTGAGTCATAGGCCTTCTTATAATCAATCCAAGCTGTCGACAGAGCCCCTCTGTTCCGCCTGACATTTTGACAAATAGTCATGTCGATGAGGAGGAGCTCCTTAGTACCGCGGGACTCAACTCTACATCCATTCTGAGCTGGGGCCAAAATGTTGTTAGCAACAATATGAGAGTTAATTTTTGACCTCAGAATGGATGTGAGTAACTTGTATAGGGTGGGTAAACATGTTATGGGTCTATAGTTCTTAGTTTCCGCGGTACTACCGGATTTGTGGAGCAGGAAGGTGATGCCAGTTGTGAACAAACTAGGAAGGGCACCGATATCGAGGGCTCTTTGAAACTGCATTGCCAAACATTCGTGTGAGCATCGAAACCATTTAATCCAGAAGTTGTGCAATCCGTCCGGTCCAGGGCTTTTCCAATTCTTGGCCGTACGAATTGCACAACTAACATCATCGGGGCTGATGGTAATAGCCCCCATGGGTTCGATGGATTCACACGTCTGTCTGACAATGTTTATCCAATCCCCCCCCGTGTGCTCGTCGGAGACCGACCAGATGCCACGCCAAAAATTTGTCATAGCGTCTGCCTCTGGAAGCTGCCCGGCGTCCACACGATTATCGGTTCCCTCCCAATTATTATTATTATTATTATTATTGTGATTTAACAGAACTATAAATTACTAGCTGTTGCATGTGACTTCATCCGCGTCTCTATAAAATATTATTCGTGGAAAACGGCAATTTTGTATGGAAGGGGGGATAAAAAGCGGAGAGGGGGGACGGTGAGTAGCCTATGTTACACACTGATATTTTAGCTTTCTATAAGTTTTTTTTATGTCAAGATCGGCAGACAGGCTGACGGTCCACTTGATGGTAGGTGGCTACCGTCACCTACCATCAAGTGGTAGGTGATTGAGAGGGGATAGGGAAATGGGCTTTGGCACCCCTTACTTCACTCACCGACACAAAACAGCACACGTGCTGTGATTTCACGGTGGTCTTCTGTAAGACGGTGGTTACTGCCGCTAGACGGGCTGCCCAAATGACTGCGAAAACGCAATGTGCCCTGCCACTACTAAATTACTAAACTGTAGTTATAATTACATTTAGGTATTTATATCCTCGACATAAATTTAAAAAAATTATAAATAAAAAATTTAAAGATTAAATTAAATTTGATGAACGGTGTGTGTGTCAGTGACAAAATTAAAGAACTTTGACTAGCGAAAATTCATAAAGTATAATGTACAATTATTAGATATTTGGCAATATAGCCAGCTTCTTCTTTCTTAAAAATTCAATCAAATTTCTTGCTTTATCCACCACGAAGTACAGGGGTCAAACAAAAGTGTCGTGAGTCGCTTCGAGAAACTGATGGTACGACTTGCCGTTTGGAGTTTTGCTTGTTTGGCTCGACTTGGCTGAGGGCACTGACGTACCCACAAATATTAATTTGGTATAATATAGCGATAGCATATCGATAATAAAACATCGATACTCTAACAGTCCAACTCTAACGAAGAGGGCACGTGCCTATTGAAACGAACAATCTGCTCATACGCATCTACTACTTCTCAGTCGTCATGTCTCGTCACTCAACTTTCGCTGACCTTTCGTCGATGTAAGAACAATGTCGATTTAGTCTTAATTTTTTTAAAGACCTATTTTTTTTTAATTAATACTTTTTCTCAATATTCCTGAATTTATGCATTGAGGTATAATGAATTATGTAGTGAAACTTTATAAGGAGTGCGCTTATGACGAGGTTGAAGTACCTACTTTGTTTGTTTAATTAGAAGCACTAACAATAGCATCTCTGCTAATTGGTTGCTAGTTTGGGAAGAAAGCCCGGAGCCCCTTGGTGTTGCTTCGGCGACGGTAACCATCTACCATTAACTGAACAGTCAGCTTGTCTGTCAATCCTTACAGAACAATTTTATTTAAATACCTATGTACTCTCTGCATAAGTTGTTTTTTGATAATTCAGTAAATGATTTAGATTCACTGTTTATAATTTTAGACTTTGTTATAAAGTCTAGTGTGCAAGCTGAACACTAGGTTTTCTAAATAAGGCTATATAGTTTTATTTTTAATGTTAAGATCGGAAGACAGGCTGACGGTCCACTTGATGGTGGGTGGCTACCGTCGCCTATGACACAAGCAACGCCAAAGGTGCTGCAAGTGCACTGTGCACGCTGCAAGACGGATACGTTTACGTTTGATGAGCCCGTTGGATGAGTGGTTGTCTTGTCTTATAGGCGACCGTAGCCACCTATACCATCAAGTGGACCGTCAGCCTGTCTGCCGATCTTAACATAAAAATAAATAAAATATATATATATATACTCAAAAAATTTTTTTCTTTCGAAATGAAATGTTTTCCTTGAGCAATGTTATACGGCTGCAGTGCGATGTCGATCTATAGGATACCCTTACCCTTATAAGGGATACCAGAGCCCGCTTTATCCCTTATTCACTCACCAAAAGACTGTTATATATGAAGGTGACTGTCACCACTGGGGCAGTTACAATTTGATTCAAACAAAACAATAAATTTCATTAACTGTTTACTCATATAAGTGTATTTTATTTAGCGAGAGTAAATTTTATTATTGTTTTCGTAAAACATTTGCCCCCACGAAGCATGATTGTGTTGACGATTGTGGTTTCATCATCGTAGCTCTGGTCTGTTCTGCGAACCGATAAACGTAACATGAGTAGGTATTATCGAAAAAAATAAAAAAATCATGCATAATTCAGCTGCAGAAAACAACAGATTTTTATGATTTTTAATAATGTATTTATGATATCTCGAGATATATATGTTTGTTTTATGTCTAGGAATATACTTTTTTCAATTGGCACTAAGGGTTACATGCCGAAGATGCTTCGCGGTCACTGTCGCACTTCGATATATCCGGCGATAGCTTCGATGGCGAAGCGAACATCGTAGCTACATGCAGTACTCAGAGTGTGCTCGTTTCTGTGCTGGATGTATACATTCAGAAAGACACGTTGTCAAACAATGATAGTGATAATGACGATGAATTTATGTTTGTTAGCCAACGCAAAATGGTAGCTTCTTTCCACAAAGCTTAATCGGCGCATCTGTTGTGGCGGTTTTTGTCCCGCTTATCCCACAGAGCGGGAACATAAAAAAAATAATTCAATCAATAACTAATTTTTCATAATATATTTAACATATTTAACAAAAAAAACTAGCGAACAAAAACATTCCATTGCCAAAACAGCTGCCAAAAAGCTGGGCATCCTTTCCAAAGTGAAACGGTATTTCTCTGCGAGGCAGCTCCTGGACTTATACAAAGCACAGGTCTGGTCTTGCATGGAGTACTGTTGCCACCTCTGTGATGGGTCTGCCCGTTACCAACTGGCCGCACTGGACTCGATTGAAAGGCGAGCAAAGAAGCTTATTGGCAACGACGCCCTCGTAGATTCCCAACTTCAAAGCCTGCAGCATCGCCGAAAAGTAGCTTGCCTATCGATTTCCTATCGTCTACAATATGGAGAGTGTGCATCTATTTTGTACGAATTAATCCAACCGGAACCGTTCCACTTATGGACCACTAGGTGTGGGCGAGGGTTTC
Organism: Bembecia ichneumoniformis; assembly: GCA_910589475.2. NCBI lineage: Eukaryota > Metazoa > Arthropoda > Insecta > Lepidoptera > Sesiidae > Bembecia > Bembecia ichneumoniformis. The sequence goes on along the minus strand of OU342544.1, from coordinate 2,029,450 downwards.
AACCCTTCGTGGTCGATGTACCTCGATCACGCACGAAGCGTTTCAGTTCCACCTTCCTTGTTCGGACTGCTAAGGAGTGGAACTCATTGCCTGCGTTTGTGTTCCCACAGAACTACAACCTCGGGGTCTTCAAAACCAGGGTAAATGGGCATTTACTGGGTAAGCGTGGTCCACCTTCGGCCGCATCTGCACCTCACATCAGGTGAGATAGTGGTCAAGCGCTACCTTGATTTAATTTAAAAAAAAAAGCTTCCCGTAACATTTAGCGTTTGTTTTACTGCAATCGGTTTACAAATAAAAAAGTTACGCCCTATACCGAATACAACGCGTACGAAGTTGCGGGCTCAGCTAGTTTTAAATGAGGCTGGCTTGTTTTTTTTTTTGTATACCTTCTGACAATACTATTAATAGACGTCTGTCTACAAGGAAGCAATAATTACTATTCAATAAACTGGTAGTCATATTTCCAATTCTTCACAGTCTTTATTCCGGGTTAAAAAACAATTCCATATCAAATATAATCTCATTAGACCGTACTTACCTACTCACTTTAAGGAAATTAAAGTCCATTTTCGACCTTATTACGTAGAGCATAAAATATGAATAGAATTTGTAAATGAATTGGACTGGCTGCGTGCACGCACGTGTAATATTCTACGTGTTGTTTATAAAGGTGCAATCTGATCAGAAAGGTACCTACGTTAAACATTTTAACAAATTCAGATAAATCTCTAAAATATACTAATTGTTTAAATTTGTGCTTATCAACGACGTGAAAAATTCTTATTGCCTAGTTCTTGAGGAAGGTTATAGGCTATTTATCCTAGGACCGGTACCCTTCCCAGCGTCGGGAGTTGAGGGCGGCGCTGGGAGGTGGAGAGGTCACATTGCCAATCATGGTAAGAGCCATGATTGGGAATGTGACCACCTGGAAAGCGGTCGCCTCCTTCTGTGGTGATGTCATATCACAGAAGGAGGCAGCTGAGAGGAGGCGAGAGGAAGAGGCCGGTCTCGCTTCACTCAGACGCAGGCGGCTGGGCAGGAGAATGCGGGCATACCAAGCTCGTTTTCAAATGCCCTAGGGGACCTGCACACATGGCTGGCGAGCTATGTGTGCCTGCACAAGGTCCCCCCCGTCTGGGGATTGCCTGGGTGTCTCTGGGCAATCCCCCATTGGAGTAAGCCTAGTCAGCAATGACTAGGCTGCCCTGGGGTGGATCGGAGTTGTTGCCTAGGCAGAACCCGGTCCACCCCGCTCAAAGGGCAAGGAGACACCGGGGAGTTTTAGTGGTGTAGGACCCAGTCCCTTGACTGGGTGAGTCCCACATGTCCCTACCGTCTAGCCAGCGGTAGGGAATCCGTAAATGGATTTCTCCTCCATAAAAAAAAAAAAAAAAAGGACCGGTACCCTTAGGAGTCGAACAAAAAGTAAAAAATGAGAAAGAAGGGGCTAGCCGTATTAATCGATCAATGGGCCCCCGACGTGTGAAAGCAAAAATTCGTAAAATGTTCTAGGTAAAGTTTTTTTTTCTATGTTAAGATCAGCAGACAGGCTGACGGTCCACTTGATGGTAGATGGCTACCATCGCCTATAACACAAGCAAGCCAAAGCTGCTGCAAGTGCGCTGCCAACTACAGTAGGATTAAGGGTAAGGGATTGGGAGGGGATAGGGAAATTGGCTCTGGCATCCTTACTCACTCACCGAAACATAACAGCACACGTGCTGTTATTTCACGGTGGTCTTCTGTAAGGGCCACCCCTTATTCTTACTCTATCCCTTATTCTTAATCGTATCATAGTAGCCTGTTATTTCACGGTCGTTTTCTGTAAGGCGGTGGTTACTGCCGCCGATCGGGCTGTCCAAATGACTGCGAAGCGCAGTGTGCCCTGCCACTACTTTCCAGATCCAGACCAGAACCAAAGTTGACCCTGCTGGAAATCGAACCCGGGAACCCTAACAGAGTGTTAAGGCAAGCACCATAACCACTCATCCAGCGGGCTCTGCTTGGCTTTATAGCTTCAGTACTTAGTAACAAGTCTAGTGTAATAAACGGGTGTTTGTATAGTATTTTTATTTATTGACAAGCCAAAATCGATCGGACAGTGTCTTTATTTAGTAAGCGTTGACACTTCATAGAGCCATGATAGTGATATTTGTAAACAATGATATAAGAATAATGAAATTAGGACATTTAGCAGTCAGCTGACGCGGAAACAGCAGGACCTGTATTGAGTCTATTGTGAATTGTGTTATAATTGTACTTTACAAGCGGCCTGCCCTCGGCTTCGAACGGACGCAATAGGCATGATGACGGTATTAAAGAATCAAAGAATAAATGGTTTTGGAGAAAAATATATGTTGAAAGGATTCTAAAAAATTACTCATTTTTTGTATTAAAATTGAGATTAATAAGATTTTCAATAAAATATAAGTATAAATAACTGCAATCGGCCATGTTAACTGAAACATCAATCAGAGCGAATGACGTCACGCCCAGGTAAGTTCCATCGTGTTGCTTGACTTTGCTTTGACAGAATGAAAAATCTGATGAGATGTCGGTGACGTCACGGTTCATCACACGCGACGCCATGACACCTAAGAGCGTTTTCGCGCGTAATTCAAAATAGATTTAAAAACATTCAATAATTCGCGTTGAATTTTAGTTTTTTGCTGAAATATTATTTTTTTCGGATATTGTAGACGTGTATCTACATTATGGAAGAGAATTTCAAAATCTGTCATCATGCCTATTATTTTCTTCTAGTTGTATACCAAAATCTTTCTCTTTCCATTATTGGAATCCGTATCAAGCGGTTAAACAGACAAAGGCGGACAACAATTTTATTTTATTTTATTTTATAAAATGTATTAGGTGCCTAGATATAGGTATAGGTATATTATGTTACAGTTAAAACCAGTTTTTAGTTATAACGCGTTATTTCTAGTTAAAAATAGTTTTTACTAAATACATATGTTATACTATTTACTACTAACTTAGAGAAAAAACTAGAACAAAATTAGTTAAAACTAGTATTAGAGAAACAAAGGGTCCTTTAAAATATTCATTATCATTCTTAAGTCACACATTTGTGTCATTAATGTTAGTTAAACCATAAAATTCAGACACTAAGGAACATTGTTCAGGAAAAACATCCAACATACAACAGTAGTTGTTATTGCAAGACATACTGTCGTGAAATTTTGAAGGTTACAAAGGTGCTTTTTTTCTTACAAAGACGCTATTTTGACAAACACTCTTTATTACATAGGCTGTGAATAAATCCTTACCTGTTCCTATAGCTGCTTCCTTAGCAACAGTTCTAAAACGCGTTTTGTCTAGTTAGAACTAGTTTTAACTGATATTCATTTTTGTGCAGCAGTAAATTTTAGTTGCAACAAAGGCATTTCGTAAAAACTAGTTTGAACTGGAGAAAACCCGTTGTAACTAAAAATGGGTTTTAACTGTAACATATACATAATTTTCATTCAATAATTACATAAATATGTTTTCAATGTCGAGGGCTAGTGAGGCAGCTTGCGTGGCTGAAGACATATGTATATCAAGTATTTTTTTTTATAAAGTTTTTATTAATCAACTAGCTGAGCCCCCAATTTCGTACGCGCGTAACTTTTTTGTTTCATTGATGTATTGAAGCTTGTTTCTGAGATTAGCGTGCACATACAAACAGACACATAGAAAAACATACAAAAATTCTAAAAACTATTTTTTTGACCTCTGTAAATAAGTACAACGTTTACAATTTTTTTTTAAAAGATCTTTAATGTAGACACGACTCATTTACGATTTTATTATATGTATAGATTAAGTATCGCATAAAATTATGTAAGATTAATTACTCGTGTAAAAATTACTGTACTTTTTTTTTTTGAATATGCCATCAGCATGGCAACACAATGTATAAAAATCACAACCCAAACCGTAAACATATTTGATTAGATAATATAGTTGCGACCTTTGACCTGTTTGGTCAACCTGTTTCTCGAAACTTTGATCAGAGCTGTTTCGACACAGGTCTGTCAGACATGTCATTTGTGATGACAGGTTATGTGGTAAAACTCTATCGAAACGGAAGCTTTTATAAGGGATGCAAGTATATTGCTAAGTTAGATATAATTATTCTTTAATTAACCATTTTGGTAAAACATTGATCGACATCACTGGCGATAAATCTGCGAATCTCTATGCTAGCTAGAAATGCTAGTACGAATACCTACTACTAATCCTACAAAATGGATTCAAGCTAGACGTGATATATAATTTGTATATAGCTAGATTGATATAATTGAAATTAATAAAATCACTAATTAATTAATTTATTGCTGTCTTCGTTGACCTACTTCCTTAACCTTAAGAACTCTCAATAAAGTAAAAATTGTAAAGTTCAAAGAAAGCAAGTTTTCGAAAGCAAGAAAGCAAGTTTGTTGAAGGGCAACAAAATGCAATTATAATGGAAACTCGATTCTTGAGACACGTAAAACAACAAATTGGTCAATAGTTTGACCGTTACTCAAGAGAAACGTTAATGAGCATTCAAATTAAGTGTTTTAAGCTTTAAAAATCAATTTATCTATGACAGTCACATAGTTACAATTGGCAGACAGGCTGACGGTCCACTTGATGGTAGGTGGCTACCGTCGCCTATAACACAAGCAACGCCAAAGCTGCTGCAAGTGCCGTACCGACTACAGTAGGATTGGAGATAAGGGATTATAGGAAGGGATAGGGAAATAGGCTTTGGCATCCCTTACTCACTCATCGAAATAAAACAGCACACGTGCTATCATTTCACGGTGGTCTTTTGTAAGGGGGTGGTTACTGGGGGGCTGCCCAAGTGATTGCGAAAACGCAGTGTGCCCTTGTCACCCCTAAATTACTAAATTGTAGTTATAATTACACTTAGATATATATATCCTCGACCGGACTTATTCATTGTCTCAGCCATAGGACGTCTACTGCTGGACAAGTCTAGTACGTCCGGAATAAAAAAACGGAACCCTTATAGGATCACTCGTGTATCCGTCTGTCCGACCATCCCCCCCTTATCTCCGAAACTACTGAACCTAAAATTTTGAAAAAATACAAAATTAATTTTCTACTTATAGATTATAGGAAAACCTATAAGAAGTCCATGATATTAAAATAACATGGTAAATCACTCAATATTGTGTGGATAGGTAACATCGTACAGAACCCTCTTCACGCGAGTTCAATTCGCGCTTGTCCCGTTTTTTTTCAAAAGGACCGGTCAGAAGCAGCCTGGATACACCGTCGTACCGTGTATCATATCATATCGTCGTCTACCTTGAAGGTGGATTTCCTACGCTGCGCTTGCCGGTCCGTGGCCTCCACTCGAGAACCTTCCGGCCCCAGCGGCCTTCGGCTCTCCGTACTTCCCACTGCCACTTCAACTTACTAATCCTCCGGGTTAAGTCGGTAACGTTCGTCGTCGCATCTCCTCATTCCTGATTCGATCTCGCAGTGGAACCCTCTCCATAGCTCGTTGAGCGACGTTGAGCTTTCTCAAGTGGCCCATAGTTAGAGACCACGTTTCAGCGCCATTAAATCATTACTGGCAACACACATTGGTCGAAATGTTTTGTTTTAAGACACTATGGAATTTTGGGCGAGAAGATGTCTCAGAGCTTCCCGAACGCTGCCCATCCGAGCTGGATTCGACGATTGACCTCCTTCTCTAAGCTGGCTCTAAGTAATTGGATTACCTAATTTACCGTACTATAGATGTAGATACTAATGCAGAAATCTACATCTATATGTTCCAAACATATACAAATTATAAAATCGTAAACGAGCCGTGCCTGTACTGTACATTAAAGATTAAAAAAAAAAAAAAATTTTACACATTGTACTTATGTTACTAAGGTCAAAAAAGAGTTTTTAGAATTTTTGACTGTTTGTCTGTGCTTTTGTGCACGCTAATCTCTGAAACAGCTTAATCGATTTAAATGCGGTTTTCACTGATGTATTGTAGTAAGCTTCCTGTAACATTTAGTGTTTGTTTCATTCCAATCGGCTTACAAACAAAAAAGTTACGCGCTATACCAAATACCACGCGTAAGAAGTTGCGGGCTCAGCTAGTAAAAATAAGGCCTTTCAAATAAATTAGTACCTAAGTAATATATGTATTATAATCGTTAGTTTTACAGTCGATAGGTGGACCTAGGCCTTATCCCCTAGGTCAATTGAAATACCAAGAGCATAGCATTAATCCATTAAGACACACTAACAAAAACAAACAAAGAAAAAATTTGCATGCGAGTGAATAGGCATCTTCTGGGTGAGCTCGCTCCATCGTCGGCCTCATCCTTCTTACATGTTGGTCAAGAGCAAATCCATCTTTAATAAAAAAAAAGAGGTATATTTTCTTTTTAGGAACAAATTTCATTTGTAAAGAATGTTTATAAAATAATTCGTAGTGTTAATATTTGCTTGTCATGATTACATGACAGATATCTCGGATGTTTCCAAAATTAGTCGAGGAAAGATTGCGTTCGTAGCCAATTACTTAAACTCGCCAAACGTGGTTCTTCATCGCCATCGACGTAATATCCAACTAGACTTCTAGTACAGGGCGAACGCGTTCAGACAACACATTAGAGAAATAGATATTATATAATTCCACGCCCGGTAATGTTCGGGCAGTAACGACCAGTAGAATTTCGTCGTGACCTTGATCGGACCAATTGGAATTCAGTACTCCGCAGATAGTTGCCAGAAAAGTTTGCATTGTGAATAACAAAAACCATTTCCTTTCCTTATCCCCTCCTAATCCCTTATCCTTAATCCTACTGTAGTCGGCAGCGCACTTGCAGCACCTGTAGCGTTGCTTGTGTTATAGGCGACGGTAGCCACCTACCATCAAGTGGACCGTCAGCCTGTCTGTCGACATAACATAAAAAAAAAAAAAAATAGGTATTAGCCGTCTACTTGGATATTACGTCGATGTTCATCGCGATGAGTAGAATCGATGTGAATTCGCAATAAACCAATTCCGCGAAAACAAAGACCAGGGCCGCTGTCATGGGTGACAGTGATGGTCAATATCCTTTTATGAATGGAAAGATATAGAGGAACCATGAACTTTTGTAAATACGTATGAATCTATTTCTTTCTTTGCCAGTATTCAGTACTAAAATTAAAAACGACTAAACAAATATCTATGTTCATATTTCAGTAAGCCGGTGGGCTAAATATCGCTCCGCGGTCAGTGACTAATTAAAACATTTATTCGACCTTTATTGCTCAATGGTCATATATTTTTAAGAGGCGTTGAATTTTTTAATTTTTTTAGACTAGCGACCCGCCCCCGGCTTCGCCCGGTGTGCAATTTTTATACATATGAACATTCCCCGTTTAACCCTCTTTCCATTAGTGAAAACCGAATTAAAATCGGTCTACCCGATCAGGCGTGATGCCGGGACCAAGGGAAATGGGTGTTCATTTTTATATATAGAGAAGATGAACCCTCGGGAACAGTACTTTTTAGAGTTTACTCCTTAAGAATCGATTTTCATATAAGGCCCCCGATATGGAAATTTATGAGTAAAATTAATAAAAAGCGTTACGTTATCTGTCACTTTGACATTTGTGCGACAGTGTATTTATGTTGCCTAATTTTATTCTCTGGGCTTATAAAACCAAAAAGTGTAGTCCGTGTTGAGGAACGAAACGATAGCACGTAACCTGGACTTATAAATGGTAGTGACATCTGTGTATATCGAACGTAACTAACATAACTTTTGTTGGAACACGTGACATCTGAGTATGAAGAATGTAACTAGATAATATAAAGTAATTAGGTATCCAGTTACTTATAATAAATATGTTATGTTATAGTTATGTTATATTTATAGTTAGGACTATTATATATAATTCAGTATTGAATAAAATCATCAATTGCTTGTGTTTAGCAATGAATATTAAAAATATAATAATTTTTCCTTAGTAATATCATTAATGAATTAATTTTACTAGTTAATTAATAGTACTACTTAAAGAATTGGGAATTGCAGAAATTTAGTAACAAAGGCACTTTAAACATCCGCCCTTTTGGCGCGCTTGTAGTGACGTCACAGTCTACAATAACAATCTAATGTTAAAATCGCAAACATTTACACGCTTGTTGACATTTCATGGACTTTACTGACTTTACGTTCGAACTGACCGTATCAAGTATTTTGAATTTCTCGCAATTTTTTTGCACTTTTTAATAATTATAAAATAAAATAAAACATAGACATAATTCTATGTTAAAAATTTTGATAAAAAAATATTTAGGCCTTCCTTGAATTAGACGCATATTCCCTATTATTTTTAATTTTTTTTTTCAAGTGCAGCTGACTTGAAATGCTCCGGTCTATAACCTTAGTGAAACCTAAGCTATAGATAAGGTAAGGTACACAGAAACTGGATGAATTGTCAAATAGTTTTTTTTTTATCAAACGCGACATCGAGACTAGACGGGTCGTTGAACTGATTGCTTATGGATTCCGTATAAATTTAAAACAAGCTCAAAGAGAAATGCCGTTACTTCAACTTAAATCATTTCAACTTATTTTGTTCGTCACACCTAAGTTCGTAAGTTAGTTTATCTATCGATATTTATTTGTTGAGTCGAAGGTCGTTTATTGGGCGAGTGCTTGATAGTCTGCACCATATTGAAAAGTAACTTTGTTTCCTCCATTGAGCGGTACCAACCACACAACACAAAACACACACACACATTAGTAAATCATTCACCCTCACACACATGCAATCAGCTTGTGGTGATCAGAGAGGGTAGCCTCTAATAATAAGTATAATAAGCCTGCCCGCAATCCTTTTTCGTATAAAAAGAAAACTAACTGTGCGAAGTTTTAATATATAAATGTAGATACAAATAATAGTCGTAAAATTACAATGACGAGTAGATAATATGTATTCTGTGATGTATTTACCTACTTATAAGATATTACATTGACATAATATAAAATAACATTTAATATGTATACTTTTCACAAGCCCGTTCGATGAGTGGTTAGGGTGCTTGCTTTAACGCTCCATCTCAGGAGTCTCGGGTTCCATTCTCAGCGGAGTCAATTATGGAAACGTAATTTTCAAAGTTTGCTCTGGTCTGGATTTTCAAAGTTTGCTCTGGTCTGGAGAAAATAGTGATAGTGCAGGGCATACTGCACTTCGCAGTGAATTGGACCGTCCGTCTGGCGGCAGTAACCACTCCCTTACAGAAGACCGCCGTGAAATATCTGCTGTTGCGTTTCGGTGAGTGAGCAAGAGATGCCAGGATACATTTCATAATCCCTATCCTTAATCCTATTATAGGCGACGATAGCCATCTACCACCAAGTAGGCCGTCAGCCTGTCTGTCGACCTTAACATAAAAAAACTTAATATTCTTTACAATCTTATTCTTGGAGTCAGTTTCAAAAAAAAAAAGAAATTATCAGGCAAATATTTAATTTTGTCTCAAATAATCCGACAAAATATAATTAAAATATAATTAAATAACATACCTAACACTTATTGCTTAAAACGACACTTCCTCAGAACAATCACTGCAAAATATACCTAACCCACTCTGAGCGACACGTAGTTCATGCAACACATAAACTCAAAATTGAACGCACTATTTATCGACACTTGAAACGTCACTAAATTAATAAAAAAAATAAAGAAAGCAGTGGCCACTGAGTCGAGATAACGAATTGAGTGAGCTGCTCTTCGAGAATGATAGGTTGATGTCGCTCAATGCTAGTGATGTGTCTGTGCAATATCGATATTAATTTTTTTATGAAGCATGTTAATTCAAAATTTAGTCCATGGGTTGTTAAAGTCTTATTGAACATTTTCAAAACAAGGAATGAATTTGTAACCATTATCCAACCTTTTATACCTTTGATGAACAATAGTTCATAATAGTTAATAGTTCCGCGCAATAGAGCGGATATTTTTTATAAAGTTTTAAATATCAAACGGGACCGTTGACCCTAAAGCGGCTAGATTATATCTATTAAGGTTGGAGTCCACAAAGCACTGACAGTCTGATCGATATTTATTTCTTAAGAGTTTTGGGCTCTTATTACAAATTCACGGTATGTGTATATCAAGATTAAAAAAAAACTAAATTAAATTAAATATATATTTTTTAAATTTAATACCGATTTTTAAAATCGGTCCAGTAGTTTTTGAGTTTATTCATTACAAACATACAAACATACAAATCTGTTCCCTTTATTTATAAACTTTTATTATTAAGGGGGAGACAAACGCTAAATACTAAAAATATCCATTGTTTAATGAAAATGTTACAAGAAAATGGACAAGGCAATTGCTTTGAAAAAAATATATATTATACTTAAACATGTGAAGAACCAATTGTATTAATTAGAATTTTCGTTAAAGTAATAGAAACTCCACAAAAAAAGTTAGAACACAAGAAGAATTTGACTTTTATTGAAAATTCTCTCGAAAATGGCTTATTGCGCGCATATGAATCCTGTACCTATTAATAAGTTAATATCAGATTAAAAAATTGTATTAAAAAATTTTTTTTTGTGTATTGTTCTAATGGTAAAAACAAAAAAACATTATTTATAGGCCTGTTGAATTGGATCCGCCGCCAGCGAGTTCTATAGTAAATGTCATTTGCCTCAGTGAAGCCCTTAAATTAAATAGGTCTACTTTTGTGATATATTCCTTCTTTTTAACATTAATAAAGTTCTTATCGATATTATAATCATTTAAATTAGTCAATAGTTTTTCATTTGGCTTTTTGGCGCCTGGAGCGACCGCTCCTCTCCTTCTACCCCAGGGTCGGCACTGCATTTATCGATAAATTTTAAACATCACTGTCGGAACCTTTCGCCCATACTTACGCAAGGCGCGACTTTCGCCACCGAATCTGCAGAACGAGCTGAGCGTTTGCATTTTGCATTTTGTGTATCGCGTAAAGAGATTCAAGTAAACCACGACCTCGATACTTGTCTTACGTAATAAATCATTGTTGCAGTCGTTTTCATATTATAATAAAAGAATAATTTGTGACCGCGAAAGAATCAGGAATATTTTTTGAACTTTATGTTCTTGTATCATAAAGTCTCATTACATCTTTATGTAATGATACACCAAATAAAATCTATTTTCGTTCTTTATTTGTTTCTTATTTCAAAAATAAGTAAAACGAAAAACAATATCAACTCACTTTCTTAATCCTCTGTTAATGTTCTTTAAAAAAACACTACCAAGGCTTTGTGTAATGTGTGTTGAGACATAATCATAATACCTATTTCTGAGCTGTCAAGTACCATGATAGGCATTGTATTACATTTGCTTTTTGATGCAACGGTAAGCAACGGTAAGTGGGAATCGTGTTGCAAGAAACGCAAGTAGTGTGCAGTCATCATTACGATCCAGTTTTAAGATATAGTTTACGCAAGTTTTAAATTATAGATACAGTTTCAAAACGTTGTTATTGAAGTTTTTTTATTGTATATTATTTTCGTATAGATCGAATTTCAGACATTGTTCATTTTTTTGGTATTAACTATGTATATATATGTATATATGCAGATAATATAGTCAAACGACTACTTACATAGAAGAAATTCCAGAAAATAATTAGTTAAATTAATTAGAAAAACTACAAAAAACAAAAGCAGATAAATTATTCTGTATTCCGGCGTCTGTAGTTCCGAGCTCATATAACCCAAATCTTTTCAAGGTTCGAGTGAATAGGCATCTTCTGGGTGAGCTCGCTCCATCTTCCTACATGGATAGATGCTGGTCAAGAGCAAACCATCTATAATAAAAAAAAAAAATAATAACTTAACATTTAGAGCCATAATTTAGTAGTGGCACTAGTTACTATATAGTAGTTAGTGGCCTCGTTAATAGTACTAATAAAATTTATTTATTAGTAGTATTGACAGGGCCACTGCGTTTCGCACTCATAAATTGACAACCTGCACCTCGCAACCTGCACGGCGACAGTAACCATAAACGACCACCTTATAGAAGACCACGCTGAAATAACTATATATGTGCTGTTGGTTAGTGAGCGAATAAAGGGCATTTCCCTATCCTCCTTATTCCTTGTCCTTTATCCTACTAAGATCACAGCACCTATGGCATTGTTTGTGTTAATAGGTGACAGACCACCTACCGTCAAGTTGACCGTCAGCCTGTCTGCCAAACTTTACATAAAGGATAACAATAAAAATATTTTCTGACACAGAAGGTTTAAAACAGTCTTCTGTAAGTACACTGACAACAATATATCGAAGGCACAAAGCATATATGATTTCAGGAGCACATGTATGTTTGACATTATTTGTTTCTAAATTAATTTATGTTTTGCATTGCAAGATCTTTATTTATGCTATTGACTGTCCTGTTTACGATATTATGAGAATACTAGCTGACCCAGCAGACGTTGTCCTGCCACCTATTTATTTTCAAACCATATGTTAAAGTGACGCGTCACTTCACGCCAATACGGTTAAATTATTTCATATAATAATACAGTAATACTAAAATCGCGACTAAAAAATGGGGGGGGGTACTTTAGGAGGTTGAAAAATACTTTACGACCTATTCTCATGCCTACTAAATATAATTTTTTTTTTTTTTTTTTGTCCTACCGGCTAGGGTTCCTCTGACATAGATCAGAGACCTTATATAGCTAGTAGAGTAAACGAACTAAGTCCACTTGCTCTATAAAGATTTGGCATTGCTATACAATGGTACAGAGTACTGAACGACCACTTTGTTTCCTTTGTTTTTTTTTTTTTAACTAAATATAAAAATTGGTTAAGGCGTTTCGGAGGACTTTTGTTACAAACACCGTGACACGACAATTTTATATATTAGATGATATTTTGCGTAAGGGATATTATGGGAAAGAAGCGATTTTTCTACTCTCGCGTAAATAAAATCTAAACTAAATGTTGTCAGTTGTCACATGTTGTCGCCTCGAAAATAGCAGACGGCAATCTAATCTAGATTCGTGAATCGACCTCACAGCTTACTCGTATGTGGCCTGAATATTTTAATTACAGCGACAGACGTACAGATGTACCATATTAATATCAATGCAAATACGGATCGCTCGCGAACATTTCGTTTGTGAATGTAACCTTGACACAGTTGCAATACTAAGGCAAGGTCACTTTATTAGGATTCGGAGAAAATAATAATGAATTCTCAGTTTATAGCTCTTTAATATTTATTTAAATAAAAAAATTGGGCTTACATTCTCAACATATTTAATGCTAGCTGTTTTTTGTTTGTAAAGAGATTGAAATGAAATTTAATATAATACACTAGCTAGATGTTCGGGAAGCTTGCTACAATACATCAATGAAAACCACATGAAAATCGGTTAAGCCGTTTCTGAGATTAGCGTGCACAAAGACACAGACAAACAACGATTGTATTAAATATATTAATTTATTAGCCCAGCCTGAGCTGAATCCTATTTAAAATGATTGCTCATACAGATACAGATCTGAGGTCAACTTACATCGGAAGTCCCAAAATCACCGAAACTGCCCATTTTTAACTTTATAGAAACTTTCAATCATAATCGTTTTACAGATGAGAAAAAAAAAACAATTTGTACAAATTGTACACATTGTACTTATGTCAATGAGGTCAAAAAAATAGTTTTTACAATTTTTGTCTGTTTATCTGTGCGTTTGTGCACGCTAATTTCAGAAACGGCTTAATCGATTTGAATGCGGTTTTCACTGATGAACTGTACCAAGTTTCCCATAACATTTAGTGATTGTTTCATTCCAATCGGTTTACAAACAAAAAAGTTACGCGTTTGTAGATTCATTTATTTTGTATTTCTTTTTATGTTACATTTCACAATTTTACAATATTCGTTTACTTAGAACATTAATTAAATAACGATATAGAAATTGTATTAATCAATAAATAAACAGTTTCTAAGAGTAAAATATATTCAAAGTGTGGATAGAGCAGGTAAATATTTTCAAATTCGGCTAGGACACGAACTATTTACATCTGCAAATTGAAACGACGATACAGACAAAGAACTTTTCATGTTCTGCGTAATCGGACCTCCTCTGAACTCCTCTTCAATATCCTGGAGAGTTCTGTCCTTGGTTTCCGGCAACATTAGTAATGACACAATTAAACTGTAAGCAACAACACCAGCGTTAAGACAATACACTCCGTAGAAACCAATTTTTGCGAGCAAAAATGGCCAAGTCTTGATTGTTACAAAAAGATTCAGGGAAAGAAAGAGTACAGTAATCATTCCAGCTATGCCTTTGTACTCCAAGGGGAAGACCTCACCAGCAATTATGTTCGGAAGGGAAATAGTGCCAGTAGCTATAGAGAACATTTGTAGATGGATCAATAGTGTTCCAATCAAAGGATGGTCGAAAGGCAAAAGACCGTTCTTCTTGCAATACACATAAGCTGCTATTAAAAGATATGATATAATATTAATCGAAGTTGTAATTAAAAGAACGGGTCGTCTTCTTGCTTTCTTGATGACGAAAATAGCAGCCGTATTCGATACAATCCTTTGCACGTCCATAGTGAGGATGAGAAAATGTATATTTACGTCAGATCCGATGATCGTATTGAAGACATCAGTCGTATATGTCGAGATGATATTAGGACCGGACCACTGGTTCAGCGTAAACAAATGAATCATCAAAATAATCGGTTTATAAAACTCCTTCCTCCTTACAATTGCACTGAAATAACTAAGCTTATCCGAGAACACTTGCATAATGCTTTTCGGTTTAGCATTATTATTTTCTTTTACTAAAATGTCAGTCTTAATCATCTTCTCTAATTCGTCGTCTTCATTGTATCCTCTTAACCAATGGAATATTCTTCTACATTCTTCGTATCTTCCCTTGGAGGCTAGAAAACTGGGTGATTCTGGTGAGTATATAATGATGAGCACATCCAAAAATGCAATGAAAGCGCAGGCCAGTGCTGTCTTCTGCCAACTCAGGAGAGATCCCAGTGCGTGAATGATTAACACTCCAAACCCAATAGCAATGGATATAGTCGTTAAAAATGCTCCCCTATTTTTCGGACTCGTATATTCGCCGATCAAAATCGAGCAAAGTGATGCGGTTAAGCCCATGGAGAAGCCTTGAAGGAATCTGGAGAGGAGAAACGAAGTGATGCTGTTCGCCAGGATAATGTAGAACCAGCTAAACGTCATGATTAATGCAGCTGCAAGGTTGACTACTTTGCGACCGAATTTGGTCATGATGGTTGGTACCAGAAGTGTACCTGCGATCAGTGCGAAACCCACAATTGATGCTGAAACAGAAGTATATTGAATTTTAACTGCAGAGTTACAAGATACAAAGAAAATCGATTTTGAATTTATTATTAAGACTATTAAAGTCAATATTTGCGAATTAGTACAAAGATATTTGTACTCTTGTCTCCTATATAAATTAATATTTCTTTGTATTCTCCTAGTGTCTATATTTTGTACTAAATGTCATCTCAGTCGTAGGACATCCACTGCTGGGCATTTGTCTCCTCCCATAATCATAATATTCATAATCAACATCATCATCTCATCATATATAGGTAAATCATCTATATCTATATTACGAGTATTATATTATATTATATTATATTATATTATATTATATTATATTATATTATATTATATTATATTATATTATATTATATTATATTATATTATATTATATTATATTATATTATATTATATTATATTATATTATATTATATTATATTATATTATATTATATTATATTATATTATATTATAATGAAATTGTACATGTTGTATGTACCTACTTATGTTACTGAGGTCAAAAAATAAGTTTTAGAATGGTTGTCTGTGCGTTTGTGCACGCTAATCTCAGAAACGGCTCAAACGATTTGAATGCAAGTAAAAAAAAAACTTGTGGATTTTCTTAAGAACTTGGATTATTATGAATAGGAAAATTTGATGCCTAAATTTGATGATGAAATTGTATTTTTTCATCTATAACATGCAAACATACCGATGGACTTAGAACCTAACAATAACAATCTCCACATACGAGGACTAACTAACTATCCACTCGTAACTACATATTTTAGACAACATACATAGGCACACAAACATACATAGGCAATCACACATTGTGTTACTGGCCCCTGCAGCAATAAAAAAATAAAGAAATTTATTTTATTATTATCTATTTATATGCGGTTTACACTGATTTATTGTAGAAAGCTTCTGTTTGTTTGTTTCCAATCTGTTTACAAATAAAAAAGTTACGCGCTATACAGAATACCACGCGCACGAAGTTGCGGGTTCAGCTAGTATATAATCAATATATTAGTGAAAATTTTGTTGCCTTTCATTAAAATTACCCCGAGTAAAATATATAAGTAAATTAAATTATATATTAAAAAAATAAAATTAAAATTTTCCCAATTATATGTATTATATTAAATGGAACCAAATATGCTGAAATTTTGATTTCAGTGAAAATATTTTCTCTACATCGAACTTTCGGTGTTCATAAAGTTCAAGAACTTTAATATTGTTTTTAAAGACAAAGCATCAACAGAAAAGACAAAGAATATAATACGCTGACCTCACATCCGCAATCATACAAATTTCTCCTACTTTTAATAATAATAATAACTTTATTTCAGACTTCATTGTGTCCATAGCTTTTTAAATTATATTACTATACATTGTAGAAAATTAAAATTAAAATTAAAATATAACTAACAATATACATAAGTGAAAATGATAGAACCTATCATTTTCTATTAAGGGTGATGTGTGACATCACCCAATGTTTTATTATTGGGCAGTCCATCTTCCCAGCAATTACCTTCAACAGCGTGTCGGGGTTGCCCCGTACTCTAGTCATCAGAGATGCTATTCTCATTCGCATTATAGCGTAAAAATCTTTAAAGAACTACTTATTTCCTATCTTTTGAAAACCTTTGAGTTCTAAACTTATCTTTGAGATTTCTTATTAATAGTTATACCGATCCAAGATGCGGAGTCGTCGTCGATAGGTACAATCTGAGTTTTCTTCAGCTCTGGTAGAAGAACAGATCCAAATCCTATCACCAGCCCATGGGACATTAAATTGAGAGACACACCGACTGTTACGAAGCACTGTACAAAAAGAGCCAGAAATTAGAAAAGAAAAAATAATATGAGCCCATTGGTCGAGTAGTTAAGTTGCTTGCCTTACCACTCTCTATCCTCTCTCTTAGGGGTCCCAGGTTCGATTCCCGGCAGGTCTAACTTTGGAAATGAATTTTTCAAAGTTAGCTATGGTATGGATGGCGGCAAGGGCCCTTTACAAAAAACCACCGTGAAATAACACCATGTGCTTCGGTGAGTGAATAAGGGATGCCAGAGCTCATTTCTCCACTCCATCCTAATCCCTTGTCCATAATCCTATTATCTGCAGAGCTCGTGCAGCACAAAGGGCGTTGTTTGTATTATAGGCGACGTAAACCACCTACCATCAATTAGATCATCAGCCTGTCTGACGATATTTATCTAAAAAATCCCGTTTGCCGGTTTACACTTATTTTAAGTATACAAACATAATTCGTCATCATCATCATCAACTCAACCATAAGACGTCCACTGCTCCCTAAATCTTCAAAAGGACCGGTCAGAAGCACAGCCTGGATCCACCGTCAACCCGCGACCCTTATCAGGTTGTTTGTCCACCTTGTGGGTGGACATCCTACGCTGCGCTTGCAGGTCCGTGGCCTCCACTCCAGAACCTTCCGGCCCCAGCATAAACATATCAAATATAATTGATATCACGTAATTACTTTTCAGAAACAGAAGACATTGAAAGATCATGACGACATAATGCCATCTGAAGTTGAACGTTGTTGCCAACGTTGACAATTTTCGCTTACTGGTACCTCAATGTTACAAGAGATGGCGTTAATTCTTTAACTTGTGAAAATAATTTTTCCTGTGGACGTCTAGATAAAATTTGATAAGATCATCCTCGATAACCGTGTTTGTAGGTTCTTTATTGTCACTTACATTACCAAATAGTTGGCCTACTTACAGTGCTAAGTAGTTTTTTTCCTATAAAAGCATAACTTTTTAGGAATGGAACAATAATTAAGAATGAAAATTTTATCTCTTTAACTATCTACATTCGAAAGATTAAAACGCGCGTTTATTGATTTAAACCAAGTTCTGAAATAACTATTTCAAAATATTGCATACTTATTACATACAAAAGGTGGTTAGATTTTTTTTGCATTTTTTTATATCCCAAAAATGATTGCGGACTTATTTTTATTAAAGTCAAAGTCAAAATATTTATTTATCAATTAGGTTTCTCCAAGAAACTCTTACGATCGTCATTTACCAGTTAAATTTAAATTTACCAGGGTTTCGGAAAAAAGCCAAGATGACGATCAAAGAAACTCAGGATACCTACTATTCTTTTTGTCATCTTTAAAAAATATAAAAATTACAACAACTATAATTATACACTTAATACTTAAAGTACATATACAATACTAAACACAGTATGAGCTCCGAATCCAGGGTTTAATTCCAGGCTTCATTGTCACTTTAATAATCAGTAACCTTATAAATATTAATATTTAGTTACTCAATCTATACTATAATAAAATCGTAAGCGAGTCGTGTCTGTTCATTAAATATTCTTTCAAAAAACAAGTTGTACCTACACGTTGTCAGTCGTTATGTTACCGAGGTCAAAAAATAGTTTTTAGAATTTTTTGTCTGTTTGTCTGTGCGTTTGTGCAAGCTTATCTCCGAAACGGCTTAACCGATTTGAATGCGGTTTCCACTCATGTAAGCTTCCCGTAACAGTTAGTGTTTGTTTCATTCCAATCGGCTTAAAAAGAAATTAGTTACACGCTATACCGAATACCACACGTACGAAGTTGCGGGCTCAGCTAGCCATTAATTAATGACTAAAATGTCAATTAAAACCCAATGCTTACTTGTTTTGTAAACGGTGTTATGCATTTTGATCCCAAACACATTTTTCTTTTTGGTATAAGCTGTTATTTCTTCTACAGATCCATTTGATTCTTGTATATTGTAAGCTTCATTTATGATAAATGGACGCTGAAATCTTATTAATAAAATATGAGTTTAATTTGATAAGGATATAAAGAAATATTTTGGAATATCACGCAGTCCAGCATCAGTTACGATGCTAGACGATTAGACGAGCCCGTTGGATGAGTCGTTAGGTTGCTTGCCTTAACGCTCTGTTCTAGGGTTCCCGGGTTCGATTTCCGGCAGGGTCAACTTTGAAAAATGAACTTTTCAAATTTGGCTCTGGTCTGGATCTGGAAAGTAGTGGCAGGGCACACTGCTTTTCGCAGTCATTTGGGCGGCCCGACTGGCGGCAGTAACCACTTTCAGAAAACCACCGTGAAATAACAGCACGTGTGCTGTTGTGTTTCGGTGAGTGAAGTAAGGGATTCCAGAGCCCATTTCCCTATTGCTTCCCAATCCTATTGTAGTCGGCAGCGTACTTGCAGCAGCCTGTCTGCCGATCTTAACATTTAAAAAAGTACACATGAACATTAGTATAAATTCTACATCTTTTTAATATCACTGATTACGCCTGACTTGATTAATTAGCAAAAATACATTCCAATGTGCTCTTGCTAAGTTTATGACGGACGGAGGAGCTGAGTTAGATTATGTGAATGCTTACAATTTTTTTTTGTTTTGCCCATTTAACTAACAAAATAACTTTCAAGTTTATATTGAACAGAGGCTCTAGTATGAGTTTACGATACTACACCAATACTACACTCGCTAGCGAGAACGTAAAACTTTTGTATGGGAAATCGTGAACTGTCAATGTCAAATTATCAATTTTCCATATAAATGTTTTACGCTCTCGCTAGCGAGTGTAGTATCGTAAACTCATGCTAGAGCCACAGTAACAGTATGTGGCGGCGTTCAATATCTGAACGCAGCCTAATTTTTGACAAATGACACATGACAATACATTCATTGTTTTGGCGCCGAAGAAAAACATTGGAATCATAACAATAATAAGAGAGATGTTATCTTAAGCTTTTTTTACATAATAAAACAATATACTAAGTGCTGTGTAAATGTGTAACTAATGAACCCCTGCAAGTAAATTGACTAAATAACTATGATATCTAACTCACCCCAACTGTGTTTCTTCTCAGAATACACGTAGAAAACAACCGCAAGTAACATGAAATCTAAGACACGTCTGGTGTATCGAAAGTGTAGAAGGGATTATAACACAGAGTATCTTTTTATATAGGAGGATTATAATGTGCGATAAAGACGTTTACAATTGAAACAGATAAAAAAATATTTTACACGTACATCTATGTACTTTAAGTCTCGATTCTCGACCGCGATCAAAAATTTTTACCCGTCAATAGCAAATATAACAAGTTGTCTGTCTGTCTGAAAGTCAAAAAGGCATTAAATATTCTAATTAATTAAAAATTAAAAATATTTTTATTCACTGAAAACTCGTTTACAAATTACGACATTTTTAGTACACAAATTACAAATACTTATACATACTCACAACTATTTTCGCCATTTACATTATATTGCACAATATGTATATGCTGTTGATGTATTTGAACATAAATACTGGCAATATATATTTATATAGGTTTGAGTTTAAAATAAGAATGTTTTAAAAATATATGGAAGATGTTATTGTGAGAAAAATTAGTGAGAATGTGTTGAAGTTTAGAAACGATATGTAAAGGATAGAATTTTATAGTGTTATTTATTTTAAGGTATATAAGAAATGGATTAATATATGTGCATGTATATAATAAAATAAATGAGTTTAATTTAAAGAAAGAAGACTGGATCCCACAACAAAAAGAAATAGAGTGTAGGCACGCAAAAGTGTTTAAACAAACCAAAAATTTTAACATATGCCAATCAATGACTCTGACACCCGAACTAGGTAAATCCCTTATTTAGTACCTATATGATAGTACCTATATGAATTTAGTACCTATATGATTCTAAATTCCTTAAAATTTAATTTAAAATTATAAGTTTCTAATTCTAAATTTTATATGATGCAAAAGTATAAATATTATAAATAATTATATTTAAATATAAATATGTGTGTGTGTGTGTGTAATGCGCATGTGTATGTGTATGTGTAAGTTACTATTTTATTGCTTTAAGTAGAGCTTCAGTATTGTCTCTAGTGTAATTTGAAGAACTGTGGCCTTATAAATTATTGAAAACAATCTGGTAGGATCGACACTTCTCATATATTTTCTAATGTTACATAAACACAACGATTAAAATACATCTATGTTGTTCTTAAACTTATGTGTAAGTACAATTCTCTAGGTACTGAGTCAAGGCAGAGTACATAGGTAAACATATCAATTGATGCATACATGAGGTATCTATGAATTATGTTTATTTCCCAGTATGAGGTGTGAGCCTAATCTAATGAGGCCTAATATGAGCCCCAGATCCCAGATATGAGCCCAGTATGAGGCCCTAAAGTCGAGTCTCTATTTTGATGAATTTAAACTAGGTAATCAATTCTGATTATTAATATTATTAACAATCTGTGTATAATATGATACGATATATGATATGATATGTCATGACATGACATAACATAAAATAATTTAAGTACATTATATTTTATTATATTATATTGATCATTAATCATTAATATTATTATTTACTGATTACTTCCCCCTTCAAGTTTAAAAACTTGAACATGTTTGTCGCTCTCTCGATTCTCCAAGAAGATCTCTTCCATGACTCGGAAGACTTTATGACGCTGTCTTCCTCGACAGGTAAAGAAGTGTGACTATATGAGTGTATTCGCCTGACATTACTAATTAGCAAAGTAAACACTAGATGTAAATATCCATTTAAAGGTTATCTTTTTAACCTTACGCTTGCAAAGACAAAATTAAAAAACGGGACAAGTACAAGTTGAACTAGCGTGAAGAGGGTTCCGTACGATATTACCTATCCGCACAATATTTATTGATATACCATGTTATTTTAATATCATGGACTTCTTATAGGTTTTCCTGTAATCTATAAGTAGAAAACTAATTTCTGTATATTTTTTTTCAAAATTTTAGGTTCGGAGATGGGGGGGGGGGAATGGTCAGACAGACGGACACACAAGTGATCCTATAAAGGTTCCGTTTTTTTATTCGGACGTACGGAACCCTAAAAATAAATAGATTAAGTAGGTGGCTATACTTGAAATAATGATAAACAATGTAAGTATACATTTAATTTTATTAATGCTAACAAAATGTCGCTTTAAATTGCTGGACTGCTACAACGTCTGTCCCTTATTGCATACTTCAGTGATAAGAGTGACTGAGCGGTCTTCAAGTCTTCAGGCGAAAGCGGCCTGCCTCTGAACTCTTCCTCTATATCCTGCAGAGTCCTATCCTTAGTCTCCGGTAAAAATCTCCAAATAATCACCAAACAATATAATATAACTGCAGCATAAATAATGTATGCTCCGTGTATCCCTAGACTGGCAAATAATAAAGGCGCAGTCTTCATTGTAAGGAAAAGGTATGTGGATAAAAATAGAACGCTGATACCACTTGATAAACTTCTGTACTGTAAAGGAAATAACTCTCCTGCTATGATAAATGGGAGTGGAATTGTCCCGGTGGCAATCGAGAACATGTGTAGATGTATTAAGAATACACCGATTAGGGGATGGTCGAATGGAAGAAGACCGCGTGTTCTACAATAAGCATATGCTGCAATAGTCAAATATGCTATTAAATTGAGACTAATGGTTATAAACAGCATAGTTCTTCTTTTCACTCGTTTTATTACGAGCAATGCACAACCATTTGATATTAATCTTTGTGTGCTTAAAGCTATGATTTGTAATGCAACGTCAACCTTTTGTCCTACGATATTGTCGAATATGTCGACAGTGTAAGCAGATAAGAGATTAGCTCCACAAAACTGAAGCAGAATATATAAGTGGATCATAATAAAAATTGGTTTATAGAATTCTCTTTTTTTGATAGTAAGTCTAAAGTAAGTCACGTTTCTTTTAATGCATTGTATGAAGGATTCAGATGAATCAATTTGATTTTTAACTTCTCTTAGGGCTATATTTGTTTCGATCATTCTCGTTAATTCATCTTCTTCTCCATCACCCCTCAACCATCTAAACACTTTTCTGCACTCATCGTATCTGCCCTGATCTGCCAAAAAACTCGGAGACTCCGGAGAATATATGACAATCAGAAGATCTATAAAAGCGATAAAAGCACACGCTATAGCAACGTGGGGCCAGTTTAGAAACGAACCAAGAGTGTGAACAGTCAAAACTCCCGAAGCGATGGCCAGCGAAATTGTCATGAGAAACGCTCCTCTGTTCTTCGGACTGGTGTATTCTCCTATAAGCACGGGACACAGAGAAGATGTCATTCCCATTGCAACTCCCTGTAAGAATCTCGCAATAAGAAGCACGGTTATGCTGTTAGCCATGACGATGCAGAACCATCCGGATATCAGCGGCGCGATGCTTACAATGTTAGCGGTTCTTCTACCGAAATTTCCCATGACGGAGGGCACGATGAAGTTGCCAACGATTAGAGCAAACCCAACAATTGCAGCTGCAGAGAAAACAGAAAAATTTTATATTAAAATTGCCACAATTGCTTTAATCCAAATCTAATCTAAATCTAAATCTAAATTCTAAATCTAAATATATATGTATATAAAATGCTAATGTTAATACGTGAAGACAGGGTTTTCTCTAACACCACCAACTCCAATCAACTCCCCGTTGGGGTGGTAAATACCCCTTGGTATCCTGGTGAAAGTAAGAGAGTTTGGTGGCGGTGGGTGGAAGTGGGTGGTTGTGGGTGGCGAAAATGTGAAAAAACATATCTCTGTCCTTTTCTAGCTCATGAGAACTTTGAGAAAGTTCGAAAAATTTCTGAATTAATTTGGAAAACTCCAGAATGTATGCAACTGTTGTCATCGATCTGCAATGTTCTAGAAATTCGAAAAATTCTAGGTGGTTCTAGAAAACTCTGGAATGTGTGCAACTGTTGTAATCGATCTGGAATGTTCTAGAAAGTTCTAAAAATTCCTGAAATTATCTAGAAAGTTCCAGAATGTAACGAATGTAGAAAGTTCCAGAAGAACCCTAGAATACACTCGATCTAGAGTGTTCCAGAAAATTTTAGAATGATCTAGAAAGTTACGAAGTGTGTGTGACTGTTGTAATCAATCTAGACTTCTAGATCAGAGTGATGTAGATCTGAATATTCTGGAGTGTTCTGGTACGAGAAGTTTTGATGTCTGGTAGCATATAAACAGAAATTATTATTATTATTTTTATTATAGATGGGTTTGTTCTTGACCAGCATCTATCCATGTAGGAAGGATGAGGCCGAAGATGGAGCGAGCTCACCCAGAAGATGCCTATTCACTCGAACCTTGAAAAGATTTGGGTTATATGAGCTCGGAAATACAGACGCCGGCAGGGAGTTCCAATCCTTAGCAGTGCGCATCACAAAAGATGTTTTAAAGCGCTTGGTCCGAATTAGAGGGATTTCGACAAGGTGAGGATGGTAACCAGCCGTACGTCTGCATGTCCGATAGAAGAAAGGGGAAGGGGATAAACAGAAATTCAGTGATTTTTCGAAACAATTTCAACTGGTTTTGACAAGTGAGAAAGAACAAACTCAATGCATATTCTAGAGTGTTCTGGTACAAGAAATTTTGATTCATTGACTTTTTGTCAGGTTTAACAATCTTGATTAATTTTGTGTAACTTTATTATACATATACACAATGTCAAGGCGTAAAATAGTATATTTCATTACAAGTGCGGAAAGGCTGTCATTGCAAAGAGTTCCGACAAATGACAGTCGGAACAAGTTGCAATGACGGTTCCGCACGTGTACTGAACGACTATTTTTAATACAGTTGCGAAAAAATGAAGCAATTTAATAAAACAAACAACTAAACTCGCAAAGAAAATTTCTGGAAAATGGCGCCAACCGTAGAATATAAGCAGAGATTTTTTTTTCTTCACTCATTCTGGTAGGCAAGGGAAACTATGCCCATACAGCCAAGTCTTCAGTAGAATTTTTTTATTGATATGAAATGAAAATGAAATTTAATGAGATGAAATGAAATGAAACCAAATCAAATCATTAAATCTGATATTGAAACAAATTAGTAGCTTCTTTTTAGAAATATACGTATTTGCATGAATCATAAAAACTTCTATGAATTTTTTTTTAGTAAAAACTTCATGGTTGGTTTTTCTTTTTAATAGACATTATTTTGACAGTTGGGAAAGAGAACGCACGAGTTCGGGAAAGGTAAAAAAAAAGCACGAGTATGTAATAGCCCACATCCCGAACGCTATACGTCCTTGCAATACGCCACTTTTTGAGCAACTGTATTAAAAAAGTATTTACAAAACCTACAGTTGATTTAAAAAGAAGAAAACTTAACGCCAAAATGAAACAGAAGAACAAAGAGAAAAACGACTTTCGAATATTCGTAAAATCCGAGCAACGTCGGGTTTCGCTGCTAGTATTTTTTATAAAAACACAATTTGCACAAATTACCTATCCAAGATCCTGAAGCATCATTTATGGGTATAATTGATTCCGGTTTTCGTAGCTGTGGAAGTAATATGGCTGTGAATCCCATGACTACGCCGTGGGAAGACATATTTAAAGAAACTCCCAGCGTCACGAAACACTGCAACAAAACGATTATGTATTTATAACTTACTGCTAACTGTTATTTCTTTCGACCTACAGAATATTGAAAAATAATTATCATTTAAACTTGATAATAATAATAATAAAATTTTTGCTATACATGTTTTCCGAAAAATCGTGTGATATTAGTTCTGTTCAAATATAATTAAATACTTGCCAATAATCGTTAAAATATTTTTTATACATAAGGGTAGTGAGACGGGCTGACGATCCAATACAAAGCCACAGGTTCTGCAAGTGCGCTGTCGACCTTAGTGGAATTAAGGATAAGGGATTAGGGTGGGATAGATAAATAGGGATGTTATATATCCTATCCTTCCTATAGGATGCCCTATAGGAAGGGCATCCTTAATTACTCACCAAAACTCAACAGCACATATGCTGTGTCTTCCGTAAGGTGGTGTTACTGCCGCCAGACGGGCTGCCCAAATGACTGCGAAACGCAGTGTGCCCTGTCACTACTAGGTAGGTAAATATAAAATCAATACCTACTAATTTATATATTTACTACACTTTTATTTTAAGTAAATTAGTTTTTATTTTTTACTGCCGACTTCGTACTGATGTAAATTTTTTTTCAAATGATATAGAAAAACCTTCCCCCTTGTTCGCTCCTTCCATTAGTGAAAATCGCATCAAAATACGTCGCGTGGTTTAGGAGGATTTTGCTAATATATAAACAGAAAAAAAGAGGCGCCGGCAGCGACACGCTGTAAGAGTACCTACTACCTACTTATGCACTTTCCCAAAAACAAAAGAAATAGATTTATTCTTTTCAATTAACACTATATTTACTTTATACCAATTACTAGTTGGTGTACGCGGCTTCGCCCGTGTTGAAAAATAAAAAAAATGACGCCTGACTAAATATATGAGCAATGTAACGCCTAAAATCTTTATTGCTGTTATAGCTTTGCCAAGCGTTAGATGATCCCTCAGGAACAGTTCTTTTTTTCCTTTTCATCCAGAAATTCATTTCAGCGGTTTAGGTGTGAAAAGGTAACAGACAGACATAATTACTTTCATATTTATAATATTAAAAAGTGTGAATTTACCAACTGTAAAAATTCTCCAATCTCAACATTTATTCTAGTTAAATTAAAAAAATCAGTATTACTGTTATATATATATATTTATTATTATTATAATCTTAATATATAAAAATGAATCCCCATTTCCCTCGGCCACGGCATCACGCGTGAACGGGTAGACCGATTTTAATTCGGTTTTCACTCATGGAAAGAGGGATAAACGGGGAATATTCATATATATAAAAATTGCACCACGGGCGAAGCCGGGGGCGGAACGCTAGTTTAATATAGAAACGTACGAGTTAGTGCATACCTGTTTTTTGAAAGGCGTTATCCATGGCTTCTCTTTTGACATGTCAATGTTCATAAAAAGAATATTTACACCGTCATCGTGTCAACTGAACTGCTAATTTAATAAAGTGTAGATTATTTTCTATTTAATACATTTTGATTATGAGATATGTATGCCACATTAGCAGATAAACACAGTACTATTACCATCATTGTATGTCTACGGTTGGAAATGTGCCAGATCTCTTTTGGAACTACGAATTTAGAAATAAGTAAACGTAATTTATGCAATGATACGCGATTGAAGGTCTCACTGTAGGAAACCATAAAAAATCTTTCATTATTTTTAATTCTATCACATTATTGTTTTCTTCTGTTACCTATTCTATTCCATCTTCAGCGGCTTCATTTATTGGCTTTTACAAATCATATCAAAGATATATTATTTTTATATTAAGGTCGACAGACAGACTGACGGTCCACTTGATGGTAGGTGGTTTTACCATCTTTAACCTTTACCACAAGCAACGTCACGGCACAGAAGACATAATAGTACTACAAATGCGCTGTCGATCTGGAAAATGGAAAATGAACTCTGGCATCCCTTACTCAGTCACGAAAACAGCACGCGTGCTGTTATTTCACGGTGGTCTTCTGTAAGGGGGTGGTTGCTGCCGCCAGGCGGGCTGCCCAAATGACTAGCCAGTATATACTTTCCAGATCCAGAAGAGAGCCAACTTTAAAAGGTTCATTTCAAAAGTTGATCCTGCCGGGAATCGAACCCGGGACACCTGAGAACCCGGGAACGGAAATGCGACGTGTCAACTTTAAACCAACATAGTTTTTGTTTTTAATAAAAAAAATTAATTGTTTGAATGTCATTAAGATTCTAAGAGGCCAGTATTCAAATTCTAAAAAAAGGTTTTATTGTAACTCAATCCGAAATATTCTATTCCCGATCATTTCAGTGTGCCCCTTGTAATATGTTTTCCACGTAAAAAAGTTCTGACAGTTTTTTGTACAAATATATTTTCATCAATGAATTTAATGTTGTTTGATTACTATGAGTTTAAATAATTACAACAACTAAATCTAATCAAATAGAAATACGCTTGTACTGTCAAAGTCAAAAGAGCTACCTTAACAGCTTCGACGAGTTCGTTGGATGAGTGGTTAGGGTGCTTGCCTTAACGCTCTGTTCTAGGGTTTCCGGGTTCGATTCCCGGCAGGGTCAACTTTGAAAAATGAACTTTGAAAAACGTCTGGCTGCAGCAACCACCCCCTTACAGAAGACCATCGTGAAATAACAGCACGCGTGCTGTTGTGTTTCGGTGAGTGAGTAAGGGATGCCAGGGCCCATTTCCCTATCTCCTTTCCCTTCCTACGGCAGCGCACTTGCAGCAGCTTTGGCGTTGCTTGTATTATAAGCGACGGTAGCCACCTACCATCAAGTGGACCGTTTGGCTCTGGTCTGGATCTGGAAAGTAGTGGCAGGGCACACTGCGTTTCGCAGTCATTTGGGCAGCCCGTATGGCGGCAGTAATCACCCCTTTACAGAAGATCACCGTGAAATAACAGCATGTGTGCTGTTGTGTTTCGGTGAGTGAGTAAGGGATGCCGGAGCTCATTTTCCTATCCCTCCCAATCCCTTATCCTTTTTCCTACTGTAGTCGGCAACACTTGCTTCAGCTTAGGCGTTGCTTGTGTTAAGGCGACGATAGCCACCTACCATCAAGTGGACCGTCAGCCTGTCTGCTGATCTTAACAAAAAAAAGGGATAAAGGCGAATGATGTCAAAATGGAGTTAGTTAGCAATTTGTTCTCAAACTTTAGTATCGCCGGAGAGACAACTTGGATTGTAAAGTAGCACTCGTGTCAAAGTTCACTAGATGGCGCTAGTAGTTCGTTATCTGAAGTGACCATTTAGAAAGCAAATTGTAATAAATTCGTTTTGCATAATAATAATATATATTATACACTTCACATCAAAAAAATCGAAACACCTCTGAGTTTTATGTATATATTTTTTACATTAAAAATAATGCCAGTTAATCCGGATATTATAAGGCTCAATAAGGTTCAATAGGTATGAAGAATGTGACAGCCCGATCGGTGGTTTCGGGTGTACTCGCGCTAATTGATTCTGTACTTACTCTTTTATTTATTTTTTTAGTGAAATGGCTTTTATGATAGATTGCCTATAAAATATCTTGATACTTTGAAGATTATTTATCTCTATATATAAAAATGAATTCCCATTTCCCTTGGTCACGACATCATGCGTGAACGGGTAGACCGATTTTAATTAATGGAAAGAGGGATAAACGGGGAATGTTCATATATATAAAAATTGTACGCCGGGGGCGATTCGCTAGTTTATTTATATAAAAGATCATCAAGCACAATAAAAATATATTAGGTAATCTTATTCCACCTTTTCAGAAATCTGTTTCGTGGAGTACAATCCATGAAGAAATTTAAAATAAATATTCAATTGACAAGATATATTAAATAACTAGCCGTTGTCCACGACTTTAAAACTGTTGAAAATATGTAAAATATAACACCTGAGAAAATATCTGACATCTTTATATTTTTAAACGTTCTCTCGGGAACCCAAAAATTTTTAAGGATAAAAAGTAGACATACATATGCCTATATGTTAATCCATATAATAAGCTATTTGTGTGACAAATTTCATCTAAATCCGTTAGCCGTTTTTCCGTGAAAGAGTAACAAACATCCATACATCATATTACATCCATCCTCATCACCTTTTGCATTTTTAATATTAGTAGGATCTTTGTTAATAATGGGAAATATATTAACAACTAGCTCTGCCCGCAACTTCGTACGCGTGGTATCGGAATAACGCCTAACTTTTTTGTTTGTAAACCGATTGGAACGAAACAAAGATTACATGTTACGGGAAGCTTGCTATTACTTCAGCGAAAACCGCATTCAAATCGGTTAAGTCGTTTCCGAGATTAGCGTGCACAAACGCACAGACAAATAGACTAAATTCTAAAAACTACTTTTTTGACTTCATCATTATGTATAGATTCCTTCATCATTATGTACAGTCACCACATGCGATTGTTGAGCCACTTGTCACCGTTCTTAATTTAGCCGTATTGTCGAGGGCCGGACTGTCATGTACTCGACGTACGCCAGCTTTGCATAACACTGCTAAATTAAGAACAGTGACAAGTGGCTCAACAATCGCGTGTGGTGACTGTACCTTTGGTGATTATGTTGGTGAAATAATACTCCATAGGTTGTATGTACAGGAATGTCTTTAATTCTAAAATTACCCTATTTATATACAGATTTTATATTGGCATACCGATAGGTATTAGGTATGGGACAACGTATGCCTGTTGCTTGGGACAGCAAAACCGCGGTGAGCTCATTATGTTTGCTTCTATACGCGCGCGCACACTCCGCAGTGATGCGACAATATAAATATGGGCCGCGTAGATATTTTTCTCTTTTGCGCCGCCAACGCTGGGAGATAACATCTCGTCGAGAGGGCAATCAATATCGTTGAAATTCCGAAGCGTTGGCTGTGACGGCTGCTGTTGGTTCCCATTCGTCCTCCGTCATGAATCCAGTGATTGTGATCAAATAAATATACAAAACCACGCTGATAAACAGCTCTTTTGAGAGCTACTCCAATTTATCCGTTAATGGTTTGTCTATATATTTATTTCCGCACCTTCACTCGGTATGGTAGCAACATACCTGTATCAAATCCTTTAAAATAAAAATATATATACAAGTATAATCTATAAATTACTGTTGTAAAATGCATTGAATTAGTTAATATGCAAAATATTATTAACAAAGCCGATAATACACGTATTTTCGTTTTTCTATTTTGCTTTTATTCCAAAAATGCAGACTCGTTTTAAGGTCTTTAAAAAGTTCAAGTACTTCTCTGTTTAGATAAGATTTGATTACTGAAATTGCCTACTTGACCTTCAATACTTCATCATGCACTAGAAAAGTTAAAATTTCTGATTTGTTCCTAGGCGAAGGATCAATACTGGTCTTCTCTATAAGTTATGAACAGAAAAAACGGAATGGAACATAACAAGATTCCGAAAACTGTTAATTAATTTAATATTAATATATATAAAAAGAAAATGAAGCAATTACTAAATGACAATTATATCTCTGATAAAATTTAATTGAAATTAGTAATTAATTAGTGTTCTTTATTACTAATTTCTTTACTCTTAAAAATATTTGCTCACCCTCAAAGAATAGAATGTAGCCAGCTTTATTAAATACAAAGCCATTGTAACTTATATCTATGTATATTTAGCAAATAAGTGACTACAATTTGGTACAAAAGCCTGCGAATGTTAAAAGTTTATAGAGATATTTAAAATTAAAAGTTGGCACACTTTTATTTTACAGACGCATCTAGTTTTTAGTTTTAGAAATATAAACAAGTGTTTCAAATAAATAAATATTTTATTTTAGTTAACAATGCTGAAAATCCTGTCATTCAAGCGTCATAACAATAACTGTATGTCTAGATATAAAATTAAACACCACACTAAATTGCTGGATTGCTGCATCGTCTATCCATCATTGCATATTTAAGTGACATAAGCGACTGAGCAGACTTCAACTCCTCAGGCGAGAGCCGCTTACCTCTGAACTCATCCTCTATATCCTGCAAAGTCCTGTCTTTAGTCTCTGGTAAAAATCGCCAAATCATCACTAGACAATATGTAATCACCGATGCATAAATAGCGTACGCTCCATACAGACCTAAACTCTTGAATAATAAAGGCAGAGTCTTGACATTGATGAAGAAGTTTGCCGACAGAAACAAAACGCTGATACCACCAGCCAAGCTCCTGTATTGCAGAGGGAATAACTCCCCGGCTATGATGAAAGGCATTGGAATGGTGCCGGTCGCGATCGAGAACATGTGTAGATGTATTAAGAAGACACCGATGAAGGGATGATCGAATGGTAGAAGACCGTGTGTTTTACAGTAAACATATGCTGCAGTGGACAAATATGCAGTTAAATTAAGACTGACAGTGACCAGTAGCATTGTTCTTCTTTTCACTCTCTTGATGACCAAGAGTGCACAGGTATTAGAAATTATTCTTTGCGTGCCTAAAGTTATAATAAGCAATGGAACGTTGACATCTGGTCCTATAACGTTATGAAACACATCAATAGTGTATGTAGCTAACACGTTCCCACCAGACCATTGAAGTAAAATATATAAATGTATCATTATGAAGATCGGTTTATAGAACTCTCTCTTTCTTACAGTGGTTTTAAAGTATGTTACGTTTCTTCTAAAGCTTTGCATGAAGGTTTCTGAAGTGTCTATTTCTTCTTTCGCTTCTCTTAATATTACACTTGTGTCGACCATTCTTGTCAATTCTTCTTCTTCTTCATCTCCTCTCAACCATCTGAACACTTCTCTGCACTCTTCGTATCTGCCTTGATCTGCCAAAAAACTCGGCGATTCCGGTGAATTTAGAACTATAAGGAGATCAATAAAAGCTATAAAAGCACACACTATAGCAACACGTGACCAGTTTAGAAACGAACCCAGAGTGTGAGCAGTCAAAACTCCCGAAGCAATAGCCAGTGAAATTGTCATGAGAAATGCACCTCTGTTCTTCGGACTGGTGTATTCTCCAATAAGCACCGGGCATAGAGATGTACTCATGCCCATCGAAACTCCTTGTAAGAACCTAGCGACGAGCAACATGGTGACACTATTGGCCATGCTAATAAGAAACCAACCGGATATTAAAGGCACGATGCTAACAATATTGGCGGTTCTCCTTCCAAAATTAGCCATGATCGAAGGCACGATGAAGTTGCCCACGATGAGAGCGATTCCAAGAATTGCGGCTGAAAAAAAGGAAAGGTGTGTGATTTAACTTTGTTTTGAAATACTTGCTTGTAAAGTAAGCTTTATTTTCGAATTTTCACAGAAAATTATTATTAATATCATAATATCTCCTGCCCTGAAGACGCAAAATCTGCGGCCAGGTGAACAGCAACCTGAAAAGCATTGCAGGAAGCGATTTGATGTGAAGGGCAAAGGACCATGCGTGATGGCAAGCCTTGGGAGAGGCCTATGTATATCCAACAGTGGAGAGACACAGGCTGATGATGATGATGACGATGATGATACTGGACACAAGCCTCTCCGTAATATCGGAAGGTATAGGCTAACATAAAAGAAAACTATAATTTTATGAAACATAAGATTAAAATTTTCATTAAAAAAAAGCAATTTCCGTAACTCCCGGATTGGGGATAGTAAAAAAAAAACACAGGCTCATTTCAAAAGTATATTTCTTTGAAAAAATCTAAGAAAAATATAGTTTTATTTATTTAAAACAAATTCCCATATACCTAGTCCAGCCATAAGTTTTATTACAAATGAAAATTCATTTATTTTTTTATGAAGTAAGGTAATTTTAATAAAATTTATGTATACATATATATTTATTGAAGTCTCAGCAAAAAGAATTAAAAATATTTCTATTCAAAATGGCCACCTTTAGCTTTGATACTGGCCTTAAATCTGTTTGACCACGAATCTATGGATTTACGCACTGTTTCCATGGGAAATTTAGCCCCTGCTTGCTCCAGAGATTTCTTAAGAGGCTCAATGTCGGCGTGTTGTTTAGAGCAGGCCATGTCCTCTAAAACTGATCATAATTTGTAGTCTGAGCTGTTCAGATCTGGGCTAGACGAGGGCCAGTACAGCTCTTACAGCTCTTATAAAGTCCGGAACGTTGGTTTCGAGCCAGGCTTGGGTAGTTCGTGTGACCAGGTGCTGTGTCCTGCTGGAAAGTCCACGGTACATTTAAAAAAAGTGTATTGCTGAGATCCGAAACGGTCTCTTGATACAATTTGGCTGAAGTCTTCAAACCTTTTTCACAAAAATGAAGCGTTGTGACTTCTTGATAAGACACCCCTCATCAAACCATAACTGCCGCAGGACGATGACCACGTTGTACCTTTCATCAATATAGAGGATATTTCTGTATCTTTCACCTGCACATCGGGACAGTAGGCTTTTGATCGATCCTTTCTCTTTATCTGTAGGGATTGATTTAGAACAAGTCTTGTATATCGAAGATAAGCACCAAGCACGATAAGGTCTTGTTTTAATATACGCGACAGAGTCCTGGCGGGTATCTTCATTTCTCGCGATAAGATTTTTTGTTTCCTTCTGGGATTTCGGGGAATTCTGGCTTTAAGAGTATTAACAACCTTTGTAGTTCTAACAGCACGCTCGATCTTTTATGGTCAACGACAGAGTAAGTGTTGGCATATAATATGTCGATAGTACGATATACGAACATCCGGCTGATACCAAGCTTTTGAAGCGTCTTGAATATGACCGCCGGCTTTAACACCCCATTCCATATTATTGTATTTTGATAATAAAAACGAAAAAAAAATGTGAAATGGCGAGAAATCAAAAGAAGTTTTTGACATAATAAGCACTTTCCAAATTCAAAATGAATAGAGTTGAAAAAAGATTTTTTTTATATAACAGTATTTGTGGCCAGACTAGTTAGAATACAAGAAAATACAGGTACTATTTTTATTTTTATAGATTAGATCTAATCTTGACATTTTTTTTACGAGTTTTGGGAATATGTTAGAAATGTAACAGTAGTATGTAACAATGTCCACCGAAACCAGTAAATTTTTTGTCAACGAGAAAAAAACTTTGGGAACCTCTGGCTTACATCAAGATAAATCTATTTTAAAATATGTTTTTAAATGTATTTTAAATTAGTTTATATATATGGAGTGATTCAAATTCTGTCATTAAAATTTCATTAATTACAAAGTTTGATTTAATAAAGTTCATTAAAATTGCTTACTGTTAAAATTAAATTTTCAAAATCTCTTTTAGCTGTAGAAAAATATTTGTACGTACCTACCTACTTATAATAAATAAATAAAAGTAGTAAATAAATATAACTCGTTCAACTGCACCCAGAACAAGCCGAGTAAAGATGGCGTAGTAAGTAAAACTTGAGTTTCTTAACCTTTTCCTTATCAAGGACAACTTGCAATATTTAAACAATCTGAAGGACCTCTCTCAAACTTTAGTGTAGAGAAAGAAAACAAGACTTTTTAAAAGTACACTTTTATTTATATCACGAATAAGTTTTGTCGTTACAAAAAAATAATAAATTAATGAGACGGTGGGATTCAAGTGGCAAGCTAATTTTTTTCAATTTTTTTAACTGAACACGAGCAGTATTTTTAACGTCTTCATGGACCCCCTACCTAATCCACTTATCTGTTTTTGGTCCATGGACCCCAAGTTAAGAAAGACTGCTCTAGGACAAGTCGTTCAGCAGTGTATTTATTTTGTCGCTATTCGAAAACCTATAAAGGGGGTTAATTTTATAATTATAGGCTTACGTCACACAAAAAATAGTTCAATGATCACATGAATTAGACATACCTATCCAAGATCCCGAAGAATCATCTATTGGT
Organism: Bembecia ichneumoniformis; assembly: GCA_910589475.2. NCBI lineage: Eukaryota > Metazoa > Arthropoda > Insecta > Lepidoptera > Sesiidae > Bembecia > Bembecia ichneumoniformis. The sequence goes on along the minus strand of OU342544.1, from coordinate 1,993,761 downwards.
ATCGGCGAGTCTGGTTTTCTTAGTTGTGGTAGTAAAATCGCCGCAAACCCCATCACTATACCATGCGCCGACATATTCAAAGACACCCCAGCCGTCACAAAACACTGAAAAATGATACAAATGATACAAGTAGTGGTTGGGCAGCCCGCCTGGTGGCAGTAACCATTACCTTACAGAATACCAACGTGAAATAACAGCATATACGTACTGTTGTGTTTCGGTGAGTGAGTAAGGGATGCCAGAGCCCATTTCGTTAAACCCCTCCTAATCCCTTATCCTTAATCCTATTGCAGTCGGCAGCGCACTTGCAGCAGCTGTTGCGTTGCTTGTGTTATAGGCGACGGTAGCCACCTACCATCAAGTGGACCGTCAGCCTGTCTGTCGACTTTAACATTAAAAAAAAAAAAAAAAAATTAAAATATTTAAAATTTTATTTCTGCAATATAATATACTTCATAAAACTATTAGTCAATTTAAAAAGAGTATAACAATATTCTCAATACTAGGTTTAAAACTAATATCGATGGAGATAAGTAGGTAATTCTTTTATGGGTCAATGTATACAATTTTATAATTAACCTATTAAACTAAACTCAATTCAATGTAACGAAACCAAAATCTATTTGAAAGATTATTATATAATCGCTGATTATCTATTCATGCAATAAAATCGCAAACGAGCCGTATTGTACATTAAATACTTTTAAAAAAAAGAAAACAATTTATACACGTAGTACCTACTTATGTTACCGAAATCAAAAAAGTAGTTTTTAGAATTTTTGTCTGTTTGTGCGTTTGTTCGCGCTTATCTCAGAAACGGCTTAACCGATTTGAATGTGGTTTTCACTGATGTATTACAGCAAGCTTCCCGTAAAATTTAGTGTTTGTTTCATCCCAATCGGTTTACAAACAAAAAAGTTACGAGCTATACTGAATACCATGCGTACGAAGTTGCGGGCTCAGCTAGTTTAAACTATATAGTTATAGTTGCGGGCTCAACTATAATGCCTTGGTTTAAACGATTCTGAGTTCATAATGTTATGTTTTATATTGTATACTACGATTTGTGTATATTGTAATAGTTATATATGTTATTTTAAAGACAATGACATTCTTTTCGTCATTTTGTCAAGAAAAAAGACCACCCTGAAACAACCGTGAACACCGTGAAATAAAAAAAAACATAAAGTCATAAAAATTACAATTATCTATTTAGAAAGGAGATATTTTCCTAATGTTAAAGTACTCGTAGAGAATGGCATAAATTTATGTTTACATTGTATGGGTTCATATGCCTTTTACTTTTTATTAGGTTGCTAAAAAAGAGTTGCTACGAAATAAGATAATATTCAAAGAGTTTATTTATTTATTTATTTATTTATTTTCTAAAGGTACACCAACAGCACAAACAAAAGAAGTTTATAATAGGAATAGGTAACACAAGGCAATTTTAAGGCATACACAAATAAACTACAAACTAGAAATTGAGACGATCGATAATACACGCACAGCAACACGCAAATTCTATACAAAAAAAGGACATGAAAATGAAAATTAAACAATGAACAACTGAAATCAAGAACAAAGAATAATAAACTAATTTATCCATATTTAAATAACAAAAATAAAATTAAATACTAATAAAAAGAAAAACCGCTCAGCAGAACAGTATAGCTGTCAATTTACGTTTAGCTTCAGCCGATTTACAGTTAAATATATCAATATCAGTATCAGTATCAATACCCAGCCTGCTGAACAACATGTTTAGATTCCTGCTAGCCCGCCAAAGAAAGCTATTCTGTCTATAATTAGAAGAAGCAAATGGAATTGAAATTGGGTTAAATGACCTAACAGATCTAGTTGGTACATTGAAATTTATCAACGAGAGGATATCAGAGCAGTCCACAATTTGAAATAAGTTTGAAATAAGTAATTAAGATTTTGAAATAAAAGCTTAAATGTTGTTTTTCTTTTCAGTTAAGATTTATAATTATTTTAGGTCAATATTTGTGTAAGTAATAGAAATTGTAAAATTTATTTCGTGTAATAAGAAAATATATTTGTTTGTGTGTATGTTACTTCTCCCGCTAAACGGCTTGGCTTTAGCGGATTTCCAGGATTTTTTCGTGTATTTTTGTATTTTATTTAAAAGTTGTAAGTTTTAATAAACGTTTATAAAAATCATGAAAAGGTTAGTTAGTGACATTTGATGAAAATAAAAAATAAAAATCAAAACAAATTAATTATAACTTTTGAGACTAAACAATAGGAAAATAAACAATAATTTTTTTTTTTTTTTTTACTATAGATGGGTTTGCTATTGACCAGCATCTATCCATATAGGAAGGATGAGGTCGAAGATGGAGCGATGCCTATTCACTCGAACCTTGAAAAGATTTGGGTTATATGAGCTCGGAAACACAAACGCCGGCAGGGAGTTCCAATCCTTAGCAGTGCGCATCACAAAAGATGTTTTAAAGCGCTTGGTCCGAATTAGAGGGATTTCGACAAGGTGAGGATGGTAACCAGCCGTACCTCTACATGTCCGATAGAAAAAAGGGGAAGGCGGTATGATCTCAACTTATTAACTTATTTTCATTTTTTGGTTTAAAAACATACACTCAATTCCCACATACATAAAAATATTGATTTAGAAATGGACTTGCCTGTTTTTTGAAAGGAGTAATCCATGATTTCTCTTTTGACATTTCAAAATTTAACAAACTTTTGAAAGAACACTTAAAACTATTTGACTATTATAACCCAGCTGCCTTCATACTGATTACTTAATCTCGAAAATGTAGGAAACATTTCGATAATCTCGAGTGGACTATCTAAAGATATTCCCGACATATGCGCGATAAAAGCACTTATGAACCACTCGGTAGTTCTATCGTCATAATAAGAAAGTCGTCGTTTTGGAAATAATATTATTGCTGAAATGTACGTAATAAAAAGGTTTCTGAATACTGTATTTATTATTACATTTAGTTAACAAAACAAATTAAACATTTTATTTATATAAATAAATACTTATCAAGACATTTGTAACAGAACGAACGACACACATGACCAAATAAGGGCATGAACTTTAAAGAACGCTGTGATTGGCTTTCGCCAAACGCGTGTTCTCCAATAGAAGGCGTACTCAACGTCTTCGTCCGGTACAGGCGTCGCATACCTCGTCTCCCGACTCCCCGCTGGACCTCAGCGCCCGCGGACATATACTAAGAACGCGGCGCGTGAGAGTCGACTGTCGACAGTCATGTCTACTAGGCCACGGCGGCGGGAGCCTGCTTTCAGCTCACCGCCCTGTCAGCCCTCAGCTGGCTCGCGTAACACAATAGGGACCTCGTCTCCGCCTGCTGGCCCCTTTTTTGGCGCTCAAACGTATGGTATTACAAGTGACGCTCTGTCGAGGAGTCGTTACAGCGTTACACATTCTAAATTATTTATCTAGCCCAATCCTCGAAATTCCCTAAGTATTGGGAACCCTGCCTAAGTGAGCCGATGTCTTTATAGGCGGAAGGGAGTCCCACATAACCGCATCGTCTCCCCGGACGGTGTGTGTATGCGTAACGCATTTTTCCCCGCGTCAAAAAAAAAAAAGGCATGAAAATACGCTGATCGCGTTACCTCGTTATATAAGCATGGCTAATTTGGGTGTCACCAGTGTAGTCGATCAGGCCTTTTTCCAAAGTAAAATTTAAATTAATTCATAGAGAGTAAAAATATCTGGTCTGCAGCAGAAGTTAGCTATGGCAACTGTTTCATGAATGTTATATTGTGCAAATGTATCGTCTCCGGTTGCATCTTACACTAATGAAGACTCTTATTCCATGGAACCAGGGGTGTGCCATCAGATCAGATGGCAAGAGTTTAAAAGCTATTTAAGCTAGGGAGCTAAAAGGACACGGAAAAGAACTGATTTACTTATGTGATTTGAATATGTAAAGGCCATCATTGTCGAACATTGGTAGAAGTAATAAATGACTTTTAAACAATCCAGATACCTTTACCCATGGGTTGCATTTAGAACGTGATGTCTTGACTTTTCATTATGGAAACATCACAGCATCGAAAATAAGAAACGCATTCTGAAAATTTAATCAAGTAACACACATTAATGTAAATAAACAGATAATCTCTATTTTTAAAAACGAATCCCCATTTCTCTTGGTCACGGCATCACGCGTGAACAGGTAGACCGATTTTAATTCGATTTTCACTAGTGGAAAGAGGGATAAACGGGGAATGTTCTTATATATAAAAATTGCATCCCGGGCGAAGCCGGGGGCGGGTCGCTAGTAATAAATAAACCATGGCACATTGCAAAAAGTTCGCAATATTGATTGAATAATTTGAATTGCATGCACTGCCCTATAATAGGGGATCGGACAAATTTTCAGAAAGTGTTTTAAATTAATCTTCATGGATATTTATTCCCATAAAAAATACTATTTTATTTATTTATAGCCTTTTAGGTACTCAAAATCATGTTTTAATATTGTTTGTTTGAAAATGCCGCCAAAACGCCACGATAGTTCATCTGAGAGCGCGTAATGTCATTTGTGGTCATATCATAACAAAACAGCTGCATTGGCATAAGACAATGATTGCCCACAAATGACGTCACGCAGTGTGATTGGTGTTTCAGTATAGATTAAAAATATTGTAAATAATAAAATTTTATTTCTTTATTTAAAAATATTTAAATGAATTATATTAAATTATTATTCGATAAATAATCGTAAAAAATTATATATTTTCTTTCTAAGTACATTTTAGATTTTAATCTGATTACTGTCCGATCCCCTATTGAATGCCATATTGGTTTGAGCATTACTTTATAGATGAGCAATTTATTTTAAATAGTTAATTTGCTGTTTCGACCCATTATCCAATGAAATTTTTTATATTTAATTTGTAGTTCTTCACTCTTAGTTTTTATGTAGTATTTCCATGGCATTCTTCGGTCAAGGTCTTAAGTATTTAACACTTTCCCTATGGGGCAGTTCAATGTTTTCCATCATCACTGGAGGACAGTTCCTCTTCTTCCGTGTAAAGGTAACATGTGCAGACTCGGCTGCGCTTGCTTTCAATCTCCAGCTTGCAATTTCATCCAGACCTCTTTGTAATTTTTGTGAAACCACCATTGAATCTCTGTCGCTTGCCAATATTATCGTATCGTTGGCAAAAGTAGCAGTGGTAATTTATTTTACTTGGGGCAAGTCTGCCGTGTATATGGTATACAGTACCCCAGGACGGAGCCCTGGGGTGCGCCAGCACGAATATCAAAAAATTCCGAGGTTGACTCATTTTCTTTACCTGAAATATTCGATCCGACAGATAGGAGCTGAGCAACAGATAATAGCTATGTGGGAGTCCATTCTTTAGTTTACATACATAGCATGCCCTTGTGCCGGACTCGTTCGAAGGCCTGCTGTATAACCAGCGATGCTGAAGAGCAGTATTCTTTTTCTTCTAGTCTTCATGATATGTTCATACACCCTGTGAACCTGCTCAACGGTGGAATGACCCTGCCTAAATCCAAATTGGTGCTGCGGTAATAACATATTTCCTTTTAGGATGGGCAAGATTCTCCGCAGAAGTAGTTTCTCGAAAACCTCTGAAAGGATTGGAAGTATAATTGGTCTGTAAAATGTAACCTCATTGGGTGGTATTTTTGCTTTGTGTACCACCGATAATGTTGCACTCTAAGAACACTATTGAACAGAACAGTGAGGAACACTGTTAATTATCTTAATATTATATTTAAGAAGAAAATGAAACAATTACTAAAGGACAATTATATCTCTGATAATTTAATAAAAATTAGTAATAACGTAGTATGTTTATAGAAGTATTCTTAAAATATTTGCTCATCCTCAAAGGGTAGAATGTAGCGAGCTTTTTTTATTGCAAAGCCATTGTAAGCAAATAAATTATTGCAATTTGGTACAAAAGCCTGCGAATGTTAAAGTCTATAGTGGTATTTAAAATTGAAGGTTGGCACACTTTTATTTTATAGACGATTCTAATTTTTAAATTTAGAAAGAAAAACAACCCATTTAAATAAATAAATATTTTATCTTAATTAAAAATGCTGAAAATCCTGTCATTCGTCATAACAATAATTGTTTATTTTCTAGTTATAAAATTAAACATCACACTAAATTGCTGGATTGCTGCATCGTCTATCCATCATTGCATATTTAAGTGACATAAGCGACTGAGTAGACTTCAACTCCTCAGGCGAGAGAGGCTTACCTCTGAACTCATCCTCTATATCCTGCAAAGTCCTGTCTTTAGTCTCCGGTAAAAATCTCCAAATCATCACTAGACAATATGCGATCACCGCTGCGTAAATAGCGTACGCTCCATGCAGACCTAAACTTTTGAATAATAAAGGCACAGTCTTGACATTGATGAATACATTTATCGACAGGAATAAAACGCTGATACCACCAGCCAAGCTCCTGTATTGCAGAGGGAATAATTCCCCGGCTATGATGAAAGGCATTGGAATGGTGCCGGTCGCGATCGAGAACATGTGTAGATGTATTAAGAAGACACCGATGAAGGGATGATCGAATGGTAGAAGACCGTGTGTTTTACAGTAAACATATGCTGCAGTGGACAAATATGCTGTTAAATTAAGACTGACAGTGACGAGTAGCATGGTTCTTCTTTTCACTCTCTTGATGACCAAGAGTGCACAGATATTAGAAATTATTCTTTGCGTGCCTAAAGTTATAATAAGCAATGGAACGTTGACATCTGGTCCTATAATGTTATGAAACACATCAATGGTGTATGCAGCTAAGACGTTCCCACCAGACCATTGAAGTAAAATATATAAATGTATCATTATGAAGATCGGTTTATAGAACTCTCTCTTTCTTACAGTAGTTTTAAAGTATGTTACGTTTCTTCTAAAGCTTTGCATGAAGGTTTCTGACGTGTCTATATCCTCTTTCGCTTCTCTTAATATTACACTTGTGTCGACCATTCTTGTCAATTCTTCTTCTTCTTCATCTCCTCTCAACCATCTGAACACTTCTCTGCACTCTTCGTATCTGCCTTGACTTGCCAAAAAACTTGGCGATTCCGGTGAATATAGAACTATAAGGAGATCAATAAAAGCTATAAAAGCACACGCTATAGCAACATGTGTCCAGTTGAGAAACGAGCCCAGAGTGTGAACAGTCAAAATTCCCACACCAATAGCCAGTGAAATTGTCATGAGAAATACACCTCTGTTCTTCGGACTGGTGTATTCTCCAATAAGCACGGGGCATAAAGATGTACTGAAGCCCATCGAAACCCCTTGCAAAAACCTCGCGACGAGCAACACGGTGACACTATTGGCTATACTAATGCAGAACCAACCGAATATTAAAGGCACGATGCTTACAATGTTGGCGGTTTTTCTACCATAATTAGCCATGATCGAAGGCAGGATGAAGTTGCCCACGATGAGAGCGAATCCAAGAATTGAGGCTGAAAAGAAAGAAAAGACGTGTAATTTAATTTTATTGTTTTGAAATACTTGTTGTAACGAAACTAAACTCTCCTGCCCTGAAAGACGCAAAATCTGCGGTCAGGTGGACCGATAACCTGAAGGTCATCGCAGGAAGCTAATGGATACGAAGCCCAGCGGACCATGTGTGGCGGAGAGCCTTAGGAGAGGTCTATATTGTCTGGAAAATTTGCGATCATTATATCAAGATAAATCTGATGGGTTATTTTTCTCCTACAACACGAGCCACGCCACAGGTGCTGCAGGTGCGCTGCCGACATAGGATTACAATATTACACTATTTAAAAAATACATACAGATGGACTCCAGGCTATATATGATGTATACTCATATACAGGGTGGAATTTTATAATGCCACCTGAAGGGAAAGTACTCTTAATACTGTAGATAGAAAATTTTACACAAAGAAAACATTCTTTTATTTTTGAAAAGAAAGAAAACTACATTCAAAGATTTTCGAAAATTCGCTTGCCACACCCGGGAATCGAACCGACTAAAATCTGTAAAAATTACACCCTGTACTATTATTGCATCGATGCAATAATAGTACAGGGTTTCCTTGTGTAAAAATGTGTAATAAAGAATGTTTTCTTTGTGTAAAATTTTCTATCTACAATATTAAGAGTACTTTCCCTTCAGGTGGCATTACAAAATTCCACCCTGTATATGTAAGTCGTTCAACTTCACCCAGATGAAGCCAAGTTAAATGCGGTCTAGTAAATAAAATTCCTCATGACTCTAGGACAGTGTTTCTCCCCCCCTAGGTGTGCTGGGACCTAGGTGTTGTCGCGGTGGGGGGGCTTAACCCTCGCCAATCCGGACGGTTGCAGGGGTCGGTGGGGTCACCGGCCTTCGCTTGGCTGACCGGATTGTCGCTGGGGAACTAAGAAAGCACACCCGTGAGGGCTCCGAGCGAGCTCCGAACATCGGAGCTCGTGGCGGAGCATTTGCTGGGAGGCTTCAACGGTCAGTTGGAGCTTCGCCGGTCACCGCTCGCTGGGCCGAGGATCCGTACTCGGCTCATGCGGGTGTGGGCCGGTGAGAGACGGCACCCCCGGTCCTTGTTCGTCGGACCGAGGTATGGGTCTCGGTTTTGCGTATGAGGACCGGCGCGGGTCGTAGCGGGCGGATTCTCTCGGATGGCTCTGTCGCTCAGTGGTAGTCGGGCAACGCACGCGAAGACGGAGCTTTACGGCAGGGAAGGACCGTCTAGCAGAGTACCGCAATCGTGGCCTTGTGGGGGGTGGTGAAGACCCGGTTAGGGCCACCGGCCTAGTAACCGCCCTTCGCAGTCGTCCGGAAGAGTGAACACCCGGCCTCGTCACCCGGCCTAGTAACTCTTCCGCGACGACAACACGAGGTGGAGTCCGTCTCTCGGGCTGCCGCGATTGCTGTGGAAATGTCAGATGGAAACCCCCTTTGGGCCGCCCACCCTTAATGCCGTAGAGATGAGCGGCCACATGAGCAGGGGTTATCCGAGAGTTTCAGGTGGAAGCGGCCTCCGACTCTGTGGTAGGTTGTGCCGCAGAGAAGAGGTAATGGGTTGCTTCAGAGGTGAAGCCCCTCGCTGACTGCCCGCTGCGAGAGGTGAGAATGGGCGGCTCGTGCCGCTTTGCCTGGGGGCGGTGGACATTGGGTTGTCCGCCGTCATCACAACACCGGGCAACGATGGAAGACGTGCTGTGTGTTTCCGGCACGTCTCTCCACGGCGCGGAGATCAAACTCCGCGCCTAATCGAGGTGGAGCCCGCAAGTGCGCGGGCCTCGTCTGGCGGGGGAGGCAGATGCATGTTTTCCACGATCCCTTACCCCCCCGCCTATAGACGGCGCGAGGAAGCACCGTGGGTTTTTAGTGGGTAGAAGTCCCACATACCCCACCGATGTCCCCATGGTCGGTGGGGATCTGGCTCGCAGATTTTCCCACGCAAAAAAAAAAAAAAGGACAGTGTTTCTAAATCAAGGACATTTTTCATTATTAAGGACAATTTGCAATATTTAGACAATCTGACGGACCTCTCTCAAACTTAAGTGTAGAGAAGAAAGAAAACAGGACATTTTAAAAGTAGACTTTTATTTATACTATAAAGTCAGAGAAAATTATAAAATTAATGAGACGGGTGAAATTAATGGGGGTTTCGAGTAGCGAGATACTTTAAAAAAATTTTTTTCACTGAACACGAGCAGTATTTTTAACGACTTCATGGACCCCCTACCTGATCCACTTATCTTTTTGTGGTCCGTGGACCACAGGTTAAGAAACACTACTCTAGGACAGTCTAGCAGTGTATTTATTTTGTCGCCATTAGAAAACCTTTCTATAACGAAGTTTAATTTTGTAATTATAGCTTGTGTCACATAGAAAATAGTTTAATGAACACATGAATTAGACATACCTATCCAAGATCCCGAAGAATCATCTATAGGTATCGGCGAGTCTTCTTTTCTTAGCTGTGGAAGTAAAATTGCCACAAATCCTATAACTATACCTTGCGCCAACATGTTCAAAGACACCCCAGCCGTCACAAAACACTAAAAAAGGATACAATATCAGTCATCAGAATATTTAAAATTTTGTTTCTGCAATATCAATTGTACTCCATAAAACTATTAGTCAATTTAAAAAAAAAGCATTGTTACTTTTTATTGTATTATATTACTAGCGACCTGCCCCCGGCTTCGCCCGGCGTGCAATTTTTATATATGAACATTCCCCGTTTATCCCTCTTTCCATTAGTGAAAACCGAATTAAAATCGGTCTACCCGTTCACGCGTGATGCCGTGACCAAAGGAAATGGGGATTCATTTTTATATAGAGAGATTATACCAGCTGAGTCCGCAACGTGGTATACGGTATAATGCGTAACTTTTTTGTTTGTAAACCGATTGGAATAAAACAAACAATAAATGTTACATGAGTGAAAACTGCACTGAAATAGGTTAAGCCGTTTCTGAGATTAGCGCGAAAAAACGCACAGACGAACAGACAAAAATTTGACTTCAATAACATAAGTACAACGTGTATAAATTGTTTTTTTGAAAAAAATATTTAATGTACAGACACAGCTCGTTTGCGATTTTTTTATATGTAAGTATATACTCGTAGATAATATTAGTTTCATATTAAGGACCCACTTTCTGTTTAATTTAAAAATTAAGTTTTAAATTTTTTATAAAAGTTATAAAAGGGTTAGTTAGTGACATTTGATTTAAAAAAAAAGAAAGAAAGAAAACAAAATAATTATAAGGTAAATGTATGTTTCCGCCAATGCTTAAGATGGATTTTTTTATTTTTTTGATATTATTATTATTAATTATGTTGATAACATGGAATTCACTTTACACCGTTTTAGAACCTTACGAAGTATATGCAATAAAAATCCAAAGGGGATAGGATAGGTATCTAGCTAACGAAAAAAAAATCGCACCTTAAGACGACGAATTTGAAATTTCGGTGGCAGGGATTTAGACTTTTCTCAGCAATGAAAGTAATTTATTATGAATATGAAAGTAATTTTTGGTAATCTGTTTCTTCGTGTTACTGACTTCAATTTGTCAGTTGGATTACACGATTGGTAAACTTTTATAACAGAGAAAAAAATTTCAAAGAAACCTCTTTTAAGGGATTCACTGAGGCAAATGACATTTACTATAGAACTCGCTGGCGGCGGAGACATTCAACAGGCCTAGAAATGGTGTTTTTTTGTTTTTACCATTAGAACATTACACAAAAAAAAAATTTTTTATTAATACAATTTTTTTATCTGATATTAACTTATTAATAAGTACAGGATTCATATGCGTGCAATAAGCCGTTTTCGAGAGAATTTTCAATTAAAGTCAAATTCTTCTTGTGATCTAACTTTTTTTGTGGAGTTTCTATTACTTTAACGAAAATTCTAATTAATACAATTGGTTCTTCACATGTTTAAGTATAATATATATTTTTTTCAAAGCAATTGTCTTGTCCATTTCTTGTAACATCTTCATTAAACAATGGATATTTTTAGTATTTAGCGTTTGTCTCCCCCTTAAAACACAGATTTACATATTACAGGCAAACGGGCACAAAATGTTCTATGTACATTAGTATAAACATACACTTAAATTTTACAGTTGGATTATTTAAAATACTTTATAGTTTTTATAATAAAAAACCGTTTTGTCGCATACGACCTTACGACATAAGCAAGCGCGCTCTCGTTTTCCTATGCAATCACAGTCGTATTAATTGTTTGGCGCTGCGTCACCTTAATATCAACTGTAATTACTCGTCTTAGAGGTTAAAATAGAAGAAATTCGGCGATACGGCAGATCCGGTGAAACGTACATTTACCTTAACTTATGAGACTATTTATTAAAATTAATAGGAAAATAAACAATAAATACATTTTTTTTTTACTTTTTGGTTTACAAACAAACATATACTCAATAGGGGATCGGACAAATTTTCAGAAAGTGTTTTAAATTAATCTTCATGGATATTTATTCCCATAAAAAATACTATTTTATTTATTTATAGCCTTTTAGGTACTCAAAATCATGTTTTAATATTGTTTGTTTGAAAATGCCGCCAAAACGCCACGATAGTTCATCTGAGAGCGCTTAACGTTATTTGTGGTCATATCATAACAAAACAGCTGCATTGGCATAAGACAATGTTTGCCCACAAATGACGTCACGCACTGTGATTGGTGTTTCAGTATAGATTAAAAATATTGTAAATAATAAAATTTTATTTCTTCATTTAAAAATATTTAAATGAATTATATAAAATTATTATTCGATAAATAATCGTAAAAAATTATATATTTTCTTTCTAAGTACATTTTAGATTTTAATCTGATTACTGTCCGATCCCCTATTCTAACAAACATAAAAATACTTATTTAGAAATGGACTTACCTGTTTTTTGAAAGGAGTAATCCATGATTTCTCTTTTAACATTTCAAAATTTAACAAATCTCCTAATGAACACTTTCACTATTATAACACAGTCTACATACTAAATTACTTAATCTGAAAATGTAGGAAACATTTCGATAATCTCAAGTTCGAATCGATAATTTAAAGATATTTCCGTCATTATGTGCGATATGATATGAACCACTAGGTGCAATATCATCATAAATTATTAACAAAGTTTCTGTAATGGTATGGTATTTTTGTAACGCCCGTCTGGCGGCAGTAACCACCCCCTTATAGAGGACCACCGTGAAATAACAGCACGTGTGCTTTTGTGTTCGGTGAGTGAGTAAGGGATGCCAGAGCCCATTTCCCTATCCCCTCCTAATCCCTCATACTTAATCATTCTATGGTCGGCAGCGCACCTGTGGTTTTGCTTGTGTTATAGGCGACGGTAGCCATCTATCTTCAAGTGGACCGTCAGCCTGTCTGCCGATAAAAAGAATAAAAAAGTCGTCGTTTTGGAAATAATTATAACATAATTACTAAAATGTACTTTATAAAAAGGTTTATGAGTACTAAATTATTTTTAATTAATAAACAAAAATTTTATTTACATAAAAAATATTTATCAAGATATTCTAAATTATTTATCTAGCCCAATCTTCGCAAACTCCTAAGTATTGGGTGTCTAAGGAACCGTGCCTAAGTGAGCCAATTTCTTTAGCCAGTCATTAATAGGCATGATGACGGTATTAAAGAATCAAAGAATAAATGGTTTTGGAGAAAAATATATGTTGAAAGGAGTCTAAAAAATTACTCATTTTTTGTATTAAAATTGAGATTAATAAGATTTTCAATAAAATATAAGTATAAATAACTGCAATCGGCCATGTTAACTGAAACACCAATCAGAGCGAATGACGTCACGCCCAGGTAAGTGCCATCGAGTTGTTTGACTTTCTTATCTTATCTTATCTTATCTTGTCTTAGTGGCTATTTCTGTCTGCTAGAGTACCAGTATCACTTCGTCCATTGCTGAAATATTGTGATCGCCACGTGAACTTTAGCTCTCTACCTATACCTACCACGTTAAGGAACTGTAGTACTTTTTTGATAGAGGCATTCTTCACATCTTCACAAGCCATTGTGTGGCTTCCTAGGATGTGACTGCGCTTGTGCATCAGGGGGCCACACTCGCACAGGATATGCTTGACTTTGCTTTGACAGAATGAAAAATCTGATGAGATGTCGGTGACGTCACGTTCATTTAAAAACATTCAATAATTCGCGTTGAAATTTAGCTTTTTGCTGAAATATTGTTTTTTTCGGATATGGTAGACGTGTATCTACATTATGGAAGGGAATTTCAAAATCTGGCATCATGCCTATTTTGTACCCTCGTTGTATATCTATAAGCATGGCTAATTTCGGTGTCACCAGTGCTGCCTAAAGCGCGGTATGTGCAAAAACACAGTTTGGTGAAAATCGTGCCTAAAGTTTAAAACACATAAATGAAATAGTTACAACCATAATTTTAATTTTTGTTCCACCTGTACATAGGAAAAATATATCATTCGCTTATTTTCCTACAAATTTCGGAGTGGTTTTGAACCCATAAAACCAATAAATTAATTTTTACCCCCTTTCACTGCACACAACAAATACTATGAATACTAACTAAATTGCATTAAAAAAAATATTTACTGCATAATGAATTTAACACTGATTATTATTTGTCATAATTACAGTGTAAAATGCAGTACGTTCCTTCTGTTACTGCAGTTTAGTTGGTTTTCCGACCAAGAAACTCCAAAAAAGGTGGCAGTAAATTTAAACACCTTGATGTATAACTAATAGGTAATAATACACTCGGCGTCAAAAATATCGCCCCTCGTCGAAAATCTGATTCTAGTTAATATAGACTATATAAAAATTACTTTACATTATTAATACTGATATCAAATGGAAGCACGTTTAATAACCTTTCAATTAACGTTGATTAATATAAATAAAAAGCCACGAGGTTTCCAGGTCTGAGCGTTAAAAAAAGGTGTCAAAACTTGCGGTTGAAGGGTCACGAGTTGTGCCTGTTCCCTTAGGTAAGGTCAAATGTCAATTATACAGTAGCCAAACGTCGAAGAGAACACATCTAAGGAATTCAAGCAAGAAATCAACCCTTGAAGATGGAAACCACCGCCGTTGAATCTGCCCAAGTCGTCGCACTACTGCAAGCATGAGTTCGTCAGTGTGATGTCGCTCGGCAACTGAATTTAAGCCGTTATGCTGTCCGCCGAGTATTCCAGCGGTTCCAAGAGACTGGAGGCTATATCAGAAGACATGGAGCTGGTCGGTGACGCCGCACATCCGAAAGAGACGATAGCTTCATTGTGACGTCTTCACTACGCAATCTTTTCTACAGTGCTGTTCAGATGCAACAACGCTTCAGGGAAGCTCGGACCACCGCAGTTAGCGTCTCTACGATTAGAAGAAGACTACGGGAGAAGAATATCGTGGCTCACAGGGCTGTTACGGGCCCCGTGTTGACATCGCAGAGACCGCTTGCAATTCGCCCGTAACCACGTCGATTGGACGTTTGAGGAATGGAGACACGTTCTCTTCACCGATGAAACCAGAGTCTGTCTTTATTGGAACGACAGACGTTCCAGAGTGTACAGCAGGCCGGCAGAACGATTTTCTCAAGCATGTATCGAAGAGACAGTGGGCTACGGAGGCGGCTCGTGCATGTTCTGGGACGACATTAGCATGCACGGCAAAATTGACCTTTTCTGCGTCTCCAGGGCTGGAGGAACTCGCGGCCAAGGGTCCCTGACCGCTCGCCGATACATTGTCGAGATCCTGGAAGTTCACGTTAATACACGACAACGCTCGCTCCCACACTGCATTAACTGTTCGAGGTTGCCTAGAGGAGTTTGGGATCCCTCTTTTGCCGAGGCTAGCCAGGAATCCTGACTTAAACCCAATTGAACATCTTTGTGACGAGCTGAAGCGACGAGTTCGGTCACTAGCTTATAAGCATGAATCGCGATAATCGTCGTGGGAAGCAACATAGATTGTAATGAATGATTAGGTATCAAACGAACGTTCTACGATTTACTGACAAGAGTACTCGATTCAAGATCATCTGAGCCGATAGTGTATTGATAAGAATTTGCGTCATGAAATTGCAACTCCTTACAGGTACCTACATAATAACAATTTCACATATATTCCTTCAAAAGAACTCTTATGATAGGTACTTTATTGATTATCTTATGATAGGTACTTTATTGCATATTACAATTTGTAATATTATTAATATATGATCATAAGTAACGACATTTTAAGTTTTATTTTGTTAGAATATTTTAATAATTTCGATCCTTTTTTTCTTGTGCAGTAAACTAGGAGAATTTTATCAAATAACAGCATTCTAATAAAAAACAAAGTTTTGGAATGTATAAAGTGGGTTCTGCAGAAACCGCTGAATAGTGATATTTATAGAGAATTTTAAGCACTTTAATTTCTGTAAACAAACTATTTACTAAAATTTAATAATTTTCGAGTTTTTTTTTTCTATTTTTCAATGTTGCGTCACGAAATTTTGTCTGCAAACCTCATATTCGGATTCAGCACCCCAAAATACATATAGAATGAAAGAAATCAGAACTACCTCAAAACTTTCCCAGCAAAATCACAATTTAACTGAACTATAGTTATTTGAGATAGGAGAGCGTGTCATTAGGAAAACAAGATGAGCCATATAACGTTATTGTGGTCACCAACTTTGTCAATAATATAATAATCTGGATAAGTGCACAATACATAATTTTTTTTTTTTTATGTTATGTCGACAGACAGGCTGACGGTCCACTTGATGGTAGGTGGCTACCGTCGCCTATAACACAAGCAACGCTACAGGTGCTGCAAGTGCGCTGCCGACTACAGTAGGATTAAGGATAAGGGATTAGGCGGGGATAAGGAAATGGGCTCTGGCATCCCTTACTCACTCACCGAAACACAACAGCACGTATATGCTGTTATTTCACGGTGGTCTTCTGTAGAGACTTGCTTTCATCTTAAGTAAGCTTAAAATACAGCAGCTTGTCTTTGGATGAAAGCATGTCTTTCTCTGTAACACTGTTTAATTTGGGCATGCTGTGTGCACATGTTTTTGGGTTGCTGTCTAATACTTACATTTCAATGAATAAATTCTTTTTACAATTAATTTTTAACGACAGCATCCTTTTTTGTGTAGGTACCTCATATATAAATAAATAAATAAATAGATAGATAGTCGCTATCTCTCAAAATAGATGTTTCTTAAAAATAATGACAAAACATCAGAAAGATCTTGAAGTATATAAAATAACTTGAAAATAGCGTATCATATTTATAACATAAATGATATCTGCATTGACAAAGAGAAAGATAAAGATAATATGGATAATTAAGTATACTTAGTTGACTGCTTATCTAACGAATGTACGTCTAACGTAATTAAAGAATTCGGAAGACATCATAACTGAAAAATGTACCTACCAAGTCTGAAATACCTAATTACTAAGCTTTCCTTGAAAAAAAAATCTCCATACGCGAACTTTTCCTCAGGAGTGCAGTCAGATCCTGGATTATATGGTACGAGATCAAGTTTATCGCAACAAGGACATCCGGACTACTTACCTCTAACTCACCTTGCAAGTTCACTTGGGCGTACTACGGGCATTCGTTCGGACCCTTGGTACACGTTGGTGTACTACGAGTACTCGTTTGGACCCTTGATATACCTTGGTGTACTACGGGTACTTGTTCGGACCCTTGGTACACCATGGTGTACTACAGGTACTCGTTCGGACCCGTGGTACACCTTGGTGTACTACGGGTACTCGTTTGGACCCTTGGTATACCTTGGTGTACTACGGGTACTTGTTTGGACCCTTGGTACACCATGGTGTACTACAGGTACTCGTTCGGACCTTTGGTACACCTTGGTGTACTACGGGTACTCGTTCGGACCCTTGTTACACCTTGGTGTACCACGGGTACTCGTTCGAACATTTGGTACACCTTGGTGTACTACGGGTACTCGTTCGGACATTTGGTACACCTTGGTGTACTACGGGTACTCGTTCGGACCCTTGTTACACCTTGGTGTACTACGGATACTCGTTCGGACATTTGGTACACCTGGATGTACCATTTATGAAGCGTTTCAGTGTTATCAGTACGAATTATGATGTCAATTTTTCCACTAATAGCGATAACAGTAACGAAAATTTAAGTGTGTTTAGTCAAAGACACCGAACAAATAACGTTGCTAAGAGTTTAATTCAAAATTAAACAAATCTTTCAAGAATAACACAGTGACACTACTACTTAAACTACCTACTCAATTAGTTGACAGAAAATGTATCATATCAATCTTTTATGACTGATTGATTGATATTAATCTTTTATGATGTTATGATTGACAGAGATATTATGATGTTTGAAAAAAGATTGGGAATAAAATTCATTTTCTGATATATTTTGTATGGAATGGATTTTTGTTGATATGTCAGATTTCAATGATATTTTTTTCTCAAACATGCTCGGAAATGTAGGCATTCTTGTACTAAGAACAAGCCACGAAGTTTGTAATTGTTGGCTCATGCATTTCTTTCTCGGCCTAAGCCAAGAATGTTGTATGAAATTTCATTCCTGGCCGCTGCTCAGCCCGATGAAACCCGAAGTTTCACAAGTCTTCACGAACGCGCTCGCCGCTGTCACAGGCGTAGTAGGCGGGGGCATGTTTCATTATTTCCTCACATTTATTGAGAAAAGCACTATGCCAGCCTCGACCGGAATGAGGATTGCCGGACTCAGATCTTTATCAAGGCCGAGCTTTAGCGACCACTTCGTCCGGCAATCCTTCACTTCCTGGACTCTGCAGTAATGTACTATTGTTCATCTCGGCTTCGAGATAGATGTAAATTTTTAATAAGACTTGTTTGTGAATAGATTATTGTAAGTGTGTTGTGTATAGTCTGTTTATAAATTGTTTCATATTATTTTAACAAGATCGCGTCAATATATGCGTAATAACAAGTCGAACGGAATCTTCTTTGTCGTAGTCCCAAACGCCGCCATTTATATAACTATTACTTCCTCCTTCACGTCGTTACGCCCCTCTGTCGCCCAGGCTTGTTGCTAGGGTTGCTTACTGTTAAATATTGCTTACTAATAAAGATAATATCGCAAAAATATAAGTTTTTCTTCACATTGAAACCATTATTTTATTCTAGTTTTATAAAATATGAGATTTATAAATACTTACCTACATTATTATGTTAGGTACTTACATTAAATATACTTATAAACAATAAGTTATCATAACACAGTACCATACCAAAGTAAGTATTACTTACCTACAAATATAAAATAAAAACATACAGGCTCACGTAAAACTATTAAGTGAGTTTATTCAGCGTTGGGTGAGCTATGGTATAATCTGAGAGCTAAACCCCATAATGGTCTTGAAGTATGGCACAGCAGTCAGGGCCTTGGGAGACTAAAAACCATAATGAATATCTAGAGAAAATGAAATAGTTTTCGCGGACGAAGTCGCGGGTAAAAGCTAGTAGAATAAAATGAAATAAACATTATCATGGTTAATACTTATTGTCAGTAAAACAAGTTGACTGGTAACGCACAAATAGGCAAACGCGCGTAAGGATTAGGAGACGCCGGCCGTGACAGCGCGACTGAGTATCCCGTTTAACGTTTAGGCTAATATCGTGACCTTGAGTGCGTCCGGAGCGGGAGTTTCCGTTCTATGTGTTCTTATTTATTCTTATGGTATCGTGTCCATTCAGTTATGGGGCCATGTGGGTGAAATTAGAATGTTTTTTTGCTTTGTACGCCCTCTTAACCGCACAACGAAATCTCGCCGTACTGGGGCCCTAGCCAAGATGCAAACTGTTGCAAACGCTTCCTTTGCGTACTTACGAAACGAAAGAAATAAAGCCCGGTGATTGGTTGTTGAAGTTACAACTGTCACAACAACCAATCACCGGGCTTTATTTCTTTCGTTTCGTAAGTACGCAAGGGAAGCGTTTGCAATAGTTTGCATCTTGGCTAGGGCCCCTGCTGGCCGTCCGGGGCGTCCATGATCGCGACTGCTCAAGCGGTTTCGTATATTCCAATGAATAGAGATGAAGTCGCAACTTGAAGCAGTTGATAAGGACTGCTTCAAGTTGTCCGTGTAAGGCCTCTCTAATAAAATATCGTTGAAATTATCAGTATGCATAAACTAGAACTGCAGTTAAATTAAGTTAATTAATTTCCATGCGATACGCTGCTATAAAATTGGATAAATGTGTATATTCTGAGCGACACAAGTACGCGGCTAAATACGGTGAATGTCACAAAGAGTATAAAATAGAAAATATATTAATAGTTATTGGAGACCCACCCCTCAGTCTTCGCATAGATGCAGTTTTTTCTCCAAATGATATACCAACGAAAACTTCGCTCTTCCATTGGTGAAAACCGCATCAAGATTCGTTGGCTGGTTGAGAAGTTAGAAGAGAAACAGGCAGAGGCTGCCCGTTACCAACTGGCCGCACTGGACTCGATTGAAAGGCGAGCAAAGAAGCTTATTGGCAACGACACCCTTGTAGATTCCCAACTTCAAAGCCTGCAGCATCGCCGAAAAGTAGCTTGCCTATCGATTTTCTATCGTCTACACTATGGAGAGTGTGCAACTATTCTGTACGAATTAATCCAACCGGAACCGTTCCATTTGCGGACCACTAGACGTGGGCAGGGGTTTCATCCCTTCGTAGTCGATGTACCTCGATCACGCACGAAACGTTTCAGTTCCACCTTCCTTGTTCGGACTGCTAAGGAGTGGAACTCATTGCCTGCGTCTGTGTTCCCACAGAACAACAACCTCGAGGTCTTAAAAACCAGGGTAAATGGGCATTTACTGGGTAAGCGTGGTCCACCTTCGGCCACTACTCCTTACATCAGGTGAGATAGTGGTCAAGCGCTACCTTGACTTAATAAATGAAAGGCTAATAGAGATTTTATTTTGTAGATAATATTGTTAGGTACGTGCGGGGTGAGTAAAAATAGGGTGAAAGGAGTCGATTTAGTCCTGAAGACCAAGATTTATTCCAAATATCACAAGGCTTATCGATTAAACCGTTAAACTCGCCAATGTCATCGCTAACTCACCATCGTAGATGTCTTCGTAAAAACTCTCAACTGTCGCTTCCGTATCGCATACCGTAGCACACTGCCCCTCGACCGTCCATGCCCGTTTTTATATTCGCGCAAAGACAATTTGGATAGTTTTAGAAAGTTCCCGAAGTTTTAAACCAGTAAATTTCGGGCGTCGGTTTTTCTATCGGTTCCAAAATAGTGCTTCGGTCCCTGGAACATGAACCATATGTCGTAGCCGTAAAAACCAATTTACTTTTGCATTTGTTTGAAGGGGCGTGGTTATCATCTATTGGTAAACATTACTCTTCTACTTGAATGCTCCATAATATGCCCCCAAAGCCAACTCGCGTTCCTTCGAGAAGGTTCTATGGCCAACCGTAACAATAAATAGATATAGTTTGTTCAAATTTGTATATTCCGAAGCAGGTGGCCATGGGTGTGCTGAAGGAGGTCTTCGCCGCCGTTGAGGCTGGCGCGGACCATTTGGCCATCATCCTGAGCTAAATGACTAGCCTTTTCCCCGTCTGCGTCCACATCCACATCCTGGTCCGTCCCCCTTTCAATCCTTGTCCTTCCTGATCCCCCGATTGTTGATTTTGCTGGTTAACTTTTCTAGCGTCTTCCATGAGACACGGTCGTCATCCCTTGCGCTGGTCGCTCGCTGGGCCTCCCGCTTGCGCGTCTCACACGGTGTTTTTGACCGCGACAGGGGTACAGAAGACAGCCAGCCCGTAGAACGGACGCCCATCGACCTGTCCGTATTGGTGGACTCTAATGAACCAAGCTTACCATTTCAGATACCTAGGTATATATCGTCGCGATTCCCACGATATTAGACAAAAACCAAATCAAAGACATTGTAACGACAGCAATATGCAATACATTGTATTGCTTGGTGTATGTATCAGTGTATGCACTCAGTGCGTCTGGCGGTCCCGATCCTGTCGGTTGTGTGTTAAATAATAGTCAATAAATCGTGTGATTAACTATATATTCTCTATTGGTCATTTCACCAACCCTTCGGGATGCGCGAGACCCTCACAACAACATCTTAGCTGCAGGCGAACGTTGTATTTATCATTCAATTAATAAATATTAATGAGTGTAATCACGAAAATTATTATAAATTTACATCAGCTTCGAAACCTTACCAAGGTTCACTCCAGATGTTGTACCTACTTAATTTGCACAGAAACTACCTCAATAACATAACTTCACACTGACGATGACAGTTAACAGAAAAATAAATTATAATCTTTTTTTAATGTTAAGGTCGGCAGACAGGCTGACGGGTCACTTGATGGTAGGTGGCTACCGTCGCCTATAACACAATAAGTTGCTTATAGCGGACAGGATGATGGACCATCATCCTGTCCGCTTACTTTATCATAAACAGCACATATGCTGTTATTTTGCGTAGGAATAGCAGAGCCTAATATATCCTGAGATATATATATATATATATATATATAGGTATA
Organism: Bembecia ichneumoniformis; assembly: GCA_910589475.2. NCBI lineage: Eukaryota > Metazoa > Arthropoda > Insecta > Lepidoptera > Sesiidae > Bembecia > Bembecia ichneumoniformis. The sequence continues at coordinate 1,971,631 of OU342544.1, read as the reverse complement.
TTTTTAATTTTATTAGGAAGCCAACACAATATACGGTTGTATATTCTTAATACATAAATACATTTAAAAATTAATTTATAATATCATATTTACTCCACTTATAGGCTAATCTGGTATGCATTAAGACGAAAACAAAAAAAAAAAAATAATAAAACAACAAAAACTCAAAAAACGACAAACCATTGTGCAGTACGCAATAAAAGAATTTTTTTAACCCTTCCTTTAAAATATGCGGAGGAATACTGAAAGATATCTATGAAAGAGATATTATGCTTAAACCAACCATCAAGTGGACTGTTAGCCTGTCTGTCAACCTTTATTATAAAAATAGACCGAAATACAATAACAAATTGTTATTTACCGATTAGATGAAGTTACAATGAGACCACGGACCAGCAAAAGCAGCGTAGGACCTTCACCTACAAGTTGAACAGACGACAGACACTGATCCAGTCCAGCATTGGACGTCCTCCGGCTGAAAGTATAAAGTATTATTAAAAAAATATAAAAGATACACAATTATATCTTAGATTAGACTGATCATAAACATTAACATCATGAGTAAACTAAAATCCTCAATAGCTTAGAGCAATATAGCAATACTACCGACCCGTAATTGGGCTCTTTGGTTATCTTTTATGTAAAGACATCTTTATTTATCGAAGCATTTAAATATGCAAGTTAAATTGTCAGTTGTGCCAGTTCAGCTCTATGAACCTTATGGTTCTCACGTTTTAATTAATTGCAAAAATTAAAAAAAAAAGGAACTACCAGAGTTACAATAGTTGTCTGTGTTATATTAATTACATACATAGGGTACATAACAGAAGATTCTTGCATTGAAAATTGGTTCAGCACATATAGGTAATTATTTTTTCAATTAATAAATAACTTTCCGTGTCATTATATTTTAATAAAATAATATAAAAATCTTCATAGGATAGGATTTTAATTTATATACGGCAGTTACCGTACAAGTGTGTTCTTAAACAAAAACAAATAAATAATAAACAAAATTATAAGTTTGGGATTTTTAAAAAAAAAATAACTAATATATTTTAAATTCAGAGGTTCCCAGACTTTTTCTCGTAGACCACTTTCAAAATTTAGCTGGTTCCGGTGGACCCCCTGCACCTACATTTCTACCATATTTCAAAAATTCGACAAAAAATGTGAAGATTAGATCTAACTATGGAAATTTGCGTTGCAGCTGAGTTCCAACCACAAGTGGGGAGTTTTCTAAATGAAATAAGTGAGAATTGATTGGTTTTTTTTGTCATCGAGTCTCCCGTGGAACCCTGGGGGTCCACCTGGACCACTTTGGGAACTAAGGTAATAAATAAATCAATCAATGTGTACACTATTTCTATGCCGCAACATTCAAAAGAAAATTCTGTTGACAATAATATTACAGTGATCTTAAGATTTTTAAAGTTAAGTTTTTCATTCAATAAAATACAAGTAAGTACCTTCTCGTTTTTTGTTACACGAGTATGATGATGGCGCTAATTTAAAACCACTAATTTTACTAGAGATTCAAATCCTTTTTGTATAAATGTTTCACTGAGACAAACAACATCAATCTCAGAATTATATCTTGAGATAATTAAGATAATGCTATTTTATTGCTTCCGTAATGTTTTGAGGCAGAGATTTGACGGCCCGTTGGATGAGTGGCAAGGATGCTTGCCTAACGTCTCAGGGGCCCCGGGTTCGATTCCCGGCGGGGTAATCTTTGAAAATTTTAATGTAATTTTCAAAAAATGACTCTGGTCTGGATTTGAAAAGTAGTGGTAGGGCACACTGCGTTTCGCAGTCATTTGGGCAGCCCGCCTGGCGGCAGTAACCACCTCCTTACAGAATACCGCCGTGAAATAACAGCATATACGTGCTGTTGTGTTTCGGTGAGTGAGTAAGGGATGCCAGAGCCCATTTCCAATCCCCTCCTAATCCCTTATCCTTAATCCTACTGTAGTCGGCAGCGCACTTGCAGCACCTGTAGCGTTGCTTGTGTTATAGGCGACGGTAGCCACCTACCATCAAGTGGACCGTCAGCCTGTCTGTCGATCTTCTCTTTCTCTCAATCAAGAAATCTTTCTCGATTCTCTCAATGTTTTTCTTCGTCTTCACTAGCATACATCGTAAACAATCATTGCATTAACAATCGTAAGAATAACATCAGACGCTTTCCGAAGAAAAATGTGCTTCTTATCTGTAAAACGTCTCCGTAATCTTATCTTATATTTATCTTTCCTTATTGCCCATATTACCTTTGTTTAAAGTTTTCACTCTTTTATTGCGTAGTTCAAACTTCAATTAAGTTCAAAAGTTTCAAATTATTTTTAATTTAACGAAAATGGGGAAATGATTGAATTGGCTTTAAAATAATTAATTTCTTTTTTAATTTGGAAGAAAAATATAATATTTTTAGGGTTCCGTACGTCCGAATAAAAAAACGAAATCCTTATAGGATCACTCGTGTGTTCGAACTATCCCTTATCTCCGAAACTACTGAACCTAAATTTTGAAAAAGTACAGAAATTAGTTTTCTACTTATAGATTATAGGAAAACCTATAAGAAGTCCATGATATTAAAATAACATGGTAAATCACTCAATATTGTGCGGATAGGTAACATCGTACGGAACCCTCTTCACGAGAGTTCAACTCGCACTTGTCCCGTTTTTTTTTTTATGATGTGGCGAGTTTACTTTCAAAATATGGACATTTTTTTACAATAAGCAATATCGGTTTGTTCGTTTACTTTAGTGACCTTATTGTTGAAATGTTTGGTTTTAAATCCATCGATAAGTATACGTTCTCTTTTTGAATCTATTTATATTTTTAAATAAAACACATGTTTGCTTATTGCAACCAAGTGATTGGTAGGCGAATCGAGTTACAATATAATATGTACTTGAAATGCAAATTAAGGCTCATATCGCTGAACAGGTGTATGAAACAGTACAGTTTACTTTAAAAAATAATTATAAATAAACTTTATTTTATTAACTTTATTTATAATAACTTCATTTTATTACACAACTAATTTCTAATAAAATTTATGGAATAATGCATTTTAAACATTTCCAGTTGTGTTCAAAATGCGGATATCCTTGTTGACTCCGGACTAAATCGTTGGACTTCAAAATGGTGTCACCGATCATTAAACAAGTGAGTAAATTATTAAGTTCGCGTTGATAAAATTGAAAAATATAACAGCTGAGATAACATTTTTTTTTAAGTTCTTAGACGATCCCTCGGGAACCTAACATTTTTTTCTAGCATAAAAAGTATCCTATATGCTATTCCTGGTAATAAACTATCTGTGTGCCAAATTTCATCTAAATCCGTTCAGACGTTTTGGCGTGATTAAGTAACAAACACACAAATTTTCGCATTTGTAATATTAGAGGATAATCAAATGATAAATAATACCAACGGCGCGGGCGGCCCGTCTGGCGGCTGTAACCAATTTGTAACATTACAAAAAGAACTGTAATTTGCAAAATTACTGTAATTGAAAACCGAATTAAAATCGGTCTACCCGTTCACGCGTGATGCCGTGACCAAGGGAAATGGGGATTCATTTTTATATATAGAGAATTTAAATTGATTAAAATAGCGATTAAAATGACAGTTTTAAGAGGGCTTGGTTGGCGTAAATCCTTAAAAGTAGGTATTTCTTTTTATCCCGGATAACCAAATTTTCAAGCAAACATAATTTTTAATGCTAATAACGTTCAAATAATACAATAGTTATTTGTTCAACTAGAGAGCAAAATTGTTTTTTCCTGCGAGTGCCGTCTTTAAATCACGAACTAGCGAATATAGACTACTGAGCGAAGTGAGTAATTTAAAGGCACGAGACATAAAAAAATTTGCTCTCGTGTTAAACATACAACTTTTCACCTCAACAGCGAGAAAAGCGTTACTAGGTTTTTATCATTAGGTAAGAAAATCAATTAAGACAATTTTAAATATAGTTGTTTATTATAGCCAACATTCACAAAGCCATAGTCACGTAAATTATAACTAAATTAATTAACAAAAATATTAAAAGTTGAAAGTAAAATTACTGCAATTTGTAAGATTAAAGGTAATAGTTTTTTTATATTTACCAAAACAGTACAAAAACACCAAGACCTATTTCTGAATCAGTATCTGAACAGCTGTCAAACTATCTTCACAGCTGGGCCAACTCTAGTTGGCTACGGCGGGCCGCTCTAGTCGGCTATGGCTGGACACACTAATAAAATCCTAATGTTATTCCTGTGAGTTAAATCGCGTGTTCGAAATTTGAATCACTTTTCCTCACGCTCGCAGCAAAAATCGATTTTCCTGTGAGTTTTTAGGCACCAAAAGCACCCTTTTCGTGCTGGAGAGGTGAAAAACAAATTATACTTATACTAATTTTTTTGTTTACATACGTTTTCAGTCATGGACAGTTTCTGCGGTACTATTGAACATGTTAGGTCAAGGCATGGCGCTGAGTTACTCATCATGTCTGGTTCCTGCTCTGCAAGCTCCCGACTCCACAATTAAAACTGATCTGGAGACGATTTCTTGGTTATGTGAGTATAATTAAACCATATTACCAATTGTACTTTTCATATTTTCTCTAATGTACCATACTAAAGCCTGACTCGTTTTATCGCGATTTATTGCAAAATAAACAATATCTATCTTTAAAATATATAAAAATCCATGTGTGTACGTATGTCTCCCTATGGACTCCAAAACCGCACAACCTATCTTGATGAAATTTTCAGAAAAGTTTCAGATTGTAAAAAAGCGGGTGATCTTATGAAGTTTAGTAGCGATCGGACAAGCAACTTTGTTTGGTTTTTTGGTAAATTTTTGTCAAATTTTCCCTGCAAAGTGAGATTTTTTTTCTATTTAAAAATAAAAAAAAAAAAGTGTGTAAATATTTTAACACATAAGAAAAAGGAGCGCGGACGAAGTCACGGGAAACGCTAGTCCATACTAATATTATAAATGTGAAAGTAACTCTGTCTGTCTGTCTGTTACCTTTTCACGCCTAAACCGCTGAACCGATCATCATGAAGTTTTGCATACACGTTGTCAGGGATGCAGGAAAGGACATAGGGTACCTTTCATTTAGAAAAAAAGTACTGTTCCCGAGGGATCATCTAATGCCTGGCAAAGCTATAACTGCAATAAAGATGTTAGGCGTTACGTGGCTCATATATTTTAGTCAAGCGTTATTTTTGATTTTTCAACGCGGGCGAAGACGCGGGCACCAATTAGTTTTCTATATTTATGAAATACTAGCTTCGCCGGCTTCGCCCGTGGTGCAATTTTTATATATATGAACATTCCCCGTTTATCCCTCTTTCCATTAGTTAAAACCGAATTAAAATCGGTCTACCCGTTCACACGTGATGCCGTGACCAAGGAAAATAGGGATTCATTTTTATATATTAAGATATTTCAATATGAAAGTTTTACAAATGGTTATTTTCGGGTTATTATTAATAGGTTATTGATGATGTTTATTTTCAGCATCATGCATAGGACTGGCTAGTTTGCCAGGCTTCATAATATCTTCCTGGCTTATGGACTCTTTTGGACGAAAGATTGCGCACGGCATAGTAATCATTCCTGGTACTTTAGGATGGCTACTCATTTATTACGCTTCCAACGTGCCGATGCTTCTGGCTGGCAGGATCTTCTGCGGAATCACTGGCGGGGCCACGGTCACCTTGGGAGCTGTCGTCATTGGGGAATACACGAGCCCGCAACACCGTGGCATGTTCTTGAACCTCAAAACTGCCTCTGTATGTTTGGGTAACACGGTGGTACATTTAATAGGCAATTATTGGGATTACAAAACGGTTGCAATGTGCGCAATTTTACCACATTTCATCGCCATGGTTATCATTTGCACATGGCCAGAGAGTCCCGCGTGGTTGGCAGCGAGAAGGGAGTTCCAGAAAAGCGAAAAATCTTTCTATTGGTTGCGAGGCAAAACAGACGAGTCGTCGAGAGAACTGGATCAACTGTTTCGATCGCAAATGGACAAGGGAATATCTATGCACACAAAACTAGGAAAAACCAAGCAAACAAGAAACTGTATTTCGACATTTTTTAATAAGTTTACACGCAAAGACTTCCTAAAACCGGTAGCGATTATATTTTTCGCTAGTTTGGTGTTAGAAGCTTGCGGACGTCATATTTTCCCGGCATACGCTCTGGACATGATCGGAAGAATAACAGGCAATGAAAACAAGACACATGCGTTCTATTACACTCTCTGCATTGATTTAATAACTACAATCAGCGCATCCATGTCCTCTTTACTCGTAAGGTTATTAAAAAGACGCACCTTACTCTTCTCCACGGGTGCTGCCGCTTTGGTAGTCCTATTCTCTGTTTGTACCTATCTCTTTTTGCAGTCAAAGGGAGTCATACCAAGAGGCTACACGTTCATACCGATATCGCTGCTGGCGATATACTTTATTTTAGCTAATCTGGGTTGTACTCCCATTCCTCTCGCCTTACTGGGAGAAGTGTGGCCTTTGGCTCATCGCGGAGCTGGGACGGCGGTGTCGGGAGTCACTCTGTCCCTGTGCCTAATGGTCGCTTTGAAAGTAACACCATCAATGCTGGTCACAATTGACTTTTACGGCACTTTCGCTGTTTTCGGATCGGTGACGGGGTTAGCGTTAATGTTCTTGTACTTTTTACTACCCGAAACGAAAGATAAGACTTTACAACAGATCGAGGATTACTTCAATTTCGGAAGATTTATAGACGAAGATAGGGATGACAGTGACGAAGCAGAAATGAAAATGATTAAGTAGGTAATGTTTATAGTGACGTGACTTCCTTAACTGCTTACAAGGATAAGCTTTCGCCTGTGACTTCGCTTGTATAAAAAGAAGCCTGTAAGTTTATTCAGAGTTGCTATTGCTATATTAAATTTTATCAAAATAACTAGGGACTTTGTGGGACTTCAACGAATGTTGGAAAACAAATAGCCGAATTGGTGCGGTGGTTATCGAGTTTTGAGCTTGTAGCAACACATTTAACGATTCTTTTTTTAAAAATATATTTAGAATTTGACTATATATAGACTAGAAGCGTTTATTTTAATTATATAAAAATATATTTTTCAAATAAAAGCGAGGATGAAAATGGTTGAATATTTGCAATTTATAGTGCAAAAATATATATAAAAAAATTCTTTTATTTAACTACCTTGAAAATTTGATCTATGTGGGACACACGGTCAGACTATAATAAGTGAATGGAATTTTTGTTCATTAAAAACTCAAAATAATAAAATTATGGTTAGGTCTTTTTTTTTTCATGTTAAGATCCTGCCGATAATAGTAAATGTGCAACATTTATGCGGTTGGTATATCTTAAATAAGTAAATAAATAAAACAAAATAAATCGCTTAAACTCTCATGAGAATAGTTAGTTTTTTTTAAATGTTAACATCGGCAGGCAGGCTGACGGTCCACTTGATGGCAGGTGGCTACCGTCGCCTATAACACAAGACCGCCAAAGCTGCTGCAAGTGCGCTGCCGACTACAATAGGATTAAGAATAAGGGATTAGGAGGGGATAGAGAAATGGGCTCTGGTAACACTTACTCACCGAAACACAACAGCAGACGTGCTGTCATTTCACGGTGGTCTTCTGTACGCGGGTGGCTCCTTACCTGCTTACAGGTTACCTAAGTTTTATTAGAGACGCACTAAATGTATTGTCTACCTAACTCTAGATCTAGCTAGCCAGTGATTTCAAATAATTAAATGGGTACTTAGATGTTTTGTTATACGTTCTTATCTCTGTGTTAACGCTATAAAGTTATTTTATGGCACAAACTTATTTGTAAGCAGTTTAGTGTTTAGTGTTATAGCACTATGTATAGTGCAATAAGTAAACTCAATTGCACTTGTACAAATATTTTCAATAAGTATTATTATAAGTACAATACAACACATGTATGGTATTATAATGATAATTTACTCACTTAAGTAAATAAATAAGTTAGGTATGTTAATTAAGTATTTGTGTCACACTACATTCATTTATGGATATTTTTTGAATAAATAAATAAATTTAAGTATCTTAAGTTCTATGTTGCTATTGTATTCGGCAAGGACTCTTGCCACTTTAGAACTTAGTGCACTTTTTCATAAAGTCATAATAAAACAAATAAAAACATCATTATTATTATTATTCAGCTCAATTGAGCTTTTGTCCAAAGAAATTCGGTATGAAGAAGCGTACCTACGTGTAAGTTCGTTTTCGCGGCAAATAGACCAAACTGAGGACAGACCCTTCACCAACCCACCACCCTTACCCGATGATAAACTAAACATTTCCACCTGATCTTGCTTTAAATATACATATTAAAATAAAAATTAAATAAACATGTGTAGCGCCTAGTAATGACTCAGGCGGCAAATTTAAATATACGCGCTCTCGAAGAGGGCGCCACATTCGTCGTCCCGCTCGATACAAAGACAATTGCGTAGGAGAGCAGCGCGCTCTCGCGCCTCGTGACAGAATATAAAATGGGGCGTTGGCTCTCGGTCGTTCCCGCGCGTGTGCATGGATCTGAATCCATTGTTGTAACTTGTATCATGTATGTTATTGTGATTCTCTAAATATAATGAGTGTGCCTACATTCCTGAGTTTTAGTGCCTCACCCAAAGCACTACACTGGCTGCCCAACGTTAGGCAAGAACTCAAGTAGCCGCGCCGCGCCTGTTTCAAGATTGCATCATGCCTCGTACAAGACGCAACCGATCTCTAGACGCTGCGGCTGACGCCGCCGACGGTGCCCTCGATTCAAGCGATGCTTGGGGCCCCGATCGCGTCACGAAAATGTTTGAAACTCTGCAGCGAACGCAAATGGAAGCATTCGAAAAGCTGTTAAACAGAGTAAGCAGTTTTCAACCGCGTGTTACGTCATCTCCTTTGTCTGAGAGCGCTATTGCAACCGCCGAGGGCTCATCCGGCGACTTTTCCCGCTGCAAGGCAAGCTACAGTGGAGAGCCATCCGAGTCTTTGGAGGGATTCATAGACGCCGTTGAGAGTTACAAAGAGTGTGTCCACGTCTCTGATAGTAACGCGTTGCGAGGCCTATCCATGTTGCTCACGCACGAAGCGGCAACTTGGTGGCAAGGCGTCAAGCCTCAGGTCGCGTCCTGGACCGAAGCGGTCGCCGACCTTCGAAGCGCTTTTGGTGATCGCCGCCCGCCATCAAAAATATACAGGTTACTCTTCGCTACAGAACAAGAGGACCATGAAAAAACCGACATCTTTATATCTAAAGCCAGAGCGCTGCTCGCTCGTATACCTACGGGCGATCTCAGCGAAAAGGTTCAGTTAGATATGGTGTACAGTTTACTTCACAATAATATTCGCAAACGAGTACGTCGCGAGGAAATTACGAGTTTCTCAGAGCTGTTACATCGTGCTCGTCAGATCGAGGATTCCGGGGATTCTCCGATGAACACAGCGGCGACTCCGCGCTCGCGCATTCCGGGCGCTGCGCCGTCCGTCGCGCTGGTTCCGCCTCCGATCGCAACACAACGCTCGTCGCATTCTCGAGCTTCTCCATCAATACCTACGGCACCGACGACATCGATTTCAAGTGATCATCGTTATAAAGCTAGGTCTAGTGCTAAAACGATAAAACAGTTTTGTGTGTATTGTAAGCGTACGGGACATTTACGTGACAACTGTTCGAGGTTAAAAGTTAAAAGTGATCCAAGTGCGGAGGTGTCATGCTACGGCTGCGGTGCTCCGGGAGTGATTCGATCGCAGTGCACCGTGTGCAACCCCGTATCCTTTAACGCTATTACCGACCTGAGTCAAATTACAAGTAAGGTTTTGTGTAATTTTAACTCTGTAAACGATGTAAACAATAGCTTAACCTCAAATTGTAAAAATGTATGTAACGCAAACAACGCTTTATACTCCCTTTCCGACCCCCATAGCAGTGATATAAACAGTCAATCATTGTCTAATAACAATTTTCAAAACATTAGGTCTATGTCTGGGTCAAAATATGTAAAGGTCATTAACGTTGTTGATAACAACTTACGTAAGAATAGTATGGATCGAAATCAGAGTATGGATCTATCTCGTATTTCTTATCCTATCAAACGTATGTCTGAGGTTTGTTCAAATTCCAATATTGAAACGAAAAACGATTGTGGAATCTGCTCTGTCGTCGTAGACATCCCTTCTACGACTCCGTCGGATCTGCGGAAAAAGCAAATGGATGATCCAGACATTGCGAAGATTATCAAGGATATAGAGAGCAATGACGAGCTGGCGAACCTTCGCTGGGCCGATCGTGGCTTCCTCATGACTCAAGGTGTACTCTACAGGTATGACGCTGATGCTGACACCGAGGAGGTGCAGTTAGTAGTTCCTGCGTCAATGAGAGACACTGTCATTAAGGAACATCACAACGAGCCTACAGCTGGACACCAGGGAGTTGAGCGTACATTGCAGAGTCTTCGCCGTCTGTACTACTTCGCAGGGATGCGCCGACTTGTGACAGAACATATTAAGACTTGCGTAGAGTGTCAGAAATACAAACCGTCCAACACAAAACCACCAGGGTTATTGCAAACGCCCATCTTAAACCAGCGAGGAGAAGTGCTGGCGATAGATTTGTTCGGACCACTACCTGAAGGAATAGGGGGAGTGCGCTGGATATTCCTCATCGAAGATACTGCCACCCGATGGATTGAGCTGTTTGCCCTACGCGAGGCAACAGCCGAGGTGTGCGCTAAGCTTCTCATTGAAGAATATTTCTCGCGTTACGGTTTTGTTCGCAGGGTCGTGTCCGACAATGGCGTTCAGTTCGTGTCAGCCGTCATGCAGCAGGTGATGCATATACTGGGTATTAAGCAGAACCTCATACCCCTGTATCACCCCGAGGCAAATCCGGCTGAACGAAAGAATCGTGATATGAAGACGTTATTGTCCATCCTCGTTAAAGAAAACCATCGGTCATGGCCAGAGTTCCTGCCACAAGTTCGTTTTGCACTAAATAGTGCCATTTGTTCTAGTACTGCTTGCAGTCCCGCCTATCTCATGTTCGCACGCGAAATGAGGACGCCATTCGAAGCAGGTCGTGATCTGCGCAGCATATTGTCAAAGGACAACTTCGTGCCGCAAATCACCCCATACCTCGACGCCTTCATAAACAGGTGGAAGGAGATAAAGGACAAAACTGAAAGGACGCAAGACAGGCGTAAGGAAGACACGGATCATAGACGTCGCCCCTCGAAACGGTATCAGGTGGGCGACTTAGTGCTGTTGTCCTGTCATCACCTTAGCAACGCCGCTCAAGGGAAGACTAGAAAATTCATGCCTAAACGCGATGGCCCTTATGTAATTTCAAAAGTTGTTAGCCCTACCACCTTTTGGGTTTCAGATAGTGTTACCGGAGCCGATGTGGGTAAATTCCATACTCATGATCTTGTTCCATTCGTGACAAGTTCAGGTGATATTGTTCGACCTTTAGAACCTCACAGACCCAGGGGTAGGCCTAAGGTTAAGTCACATAGGCTAGTTGTTGCCAAGCCACCTACGGGGCGTATTGGCGGCTTGGAGGGGGAGTGTGTAGCGCCTAGTAATGACTCAGGCGGCAAATTTAAATATACGCGCTCTCGAAGAGGGCGCCACATTCGTCGTCCCGCTCGATACAAAGACAATTGCGTAGGAGAGCAGCGCGCTCTCGCGCCTCGTGACAGAATATAAAATGGGGCGTTGGCTCTCGGTCGTTCCCGCGCGTGTGCATGGATCTGAATCCATTGTTGTAACTTGTATCATGTATGTTATTGTGATTCTCTAAATATAATGAGTGTGCCTACATTCCTGAGTTTTAGTGCCTCACCCAAAGCACTACACATGGTATATTACAAATGAAGCATCGCCGCAAACTTCATTTAGCGTGCCTTATGTTTGGCGTTATAAAATATAAGGAGCCTTCTTATCTCTATGAGAAGTTGTCGTGGAGGGATGTTGTTCCTCGAAGTTCCACGACGCAGCTTGTAATAGAGCGTCATAGTTCTGCTGCCTTTAGAGGTAGCTTCCGCTATGCTGCGACTAAGTGCTGGAACAATATCCCGCCGCCTATTAGGGGCCTTCAAAGTATTAATAATTTTAGATATAAATTAAAGACCAAAAAAACGAGGAACGACACCAGTGCCTTCTGAATATAATTCATTAGTTTCTTTCGAACTTTGTAAAATTATTTAAAAAAAATTTGTTTTTATTTCTTTTAGTTTGTATTGTATACCCTAAAACATTCCCCGTTTATCCCTCTTTCCATTGGTGAAAACCGAATTAAAATCGGTCTACCCGTTCACGCGTGATGCCGTGACCAGGAGAAATGGGGATTCATTTTTATATATAAAGAAGATTACCTTTTATATTGTTTTTATATTGTATTTTATATTTTAATTAGTTTGTTGTTTTTGGATTCTTTGTTTGAGCTTTGTTTTATTTATTTTTTTCTGTGTATAATGCGTGACCTCACTATCGGCTCTAACGGAAGACCCAGCGTAGGTTTATACAAGCTGCATTATGCTGAGTTGGAGCCGGTTTGTGGCAGGGGACGTTGGTGTGTGTGTTTTTATATAATATGTATCCTTGTGTATCCTTTGTCACAAATTCTATTCTATTCAATTACTTACTTCAGGAAATTTCTTCGTAGCATAAGTAAGTAACTTCTTTCGTCTATATAGGTATGTCTATATATGTATGTATATAGTTTATTTTTATATCTTTTAGTCTATGTTTTGTTTATTTTTAGTTTTTTATTTAGTTCATTTGTGGTCGTGCTTAGTCACTTTGTGCACAACAGATTATCCCTTCTGTTAATCTGTTGTGTTTTCCTAAAGGTTGAACTATCCTTATCCTAAAGGTTGACTGGTAGAGAATGCTCTTAGCATTACGTCCGCCTTTTGTACCAGAACGTATATAAAGCTTTTAATAAATAAATTTTAAAAAACCATCACGTACAAATTGTTTTTTCGTACCTAGCTGCCCCTTGTCGTTTTCTCCCTTCGCTCACTTTCCCTCGTCTTTTCTAATCTGTGGGTGCTCCTCCACTTGTGCCATCTCAAGCCTAGCGTAGTTCGCCGCCATGGAGACGATATCCCAGTAGTATACGGGGCCCCCGCTATCTTGGCAGGTCCCATCCATCATCTTATTCCGCAGGTCGTCGTAGAGAGAACATGGGTACAGAACGTGGTGTGGTCCGCATCCTCCGTACTCACACAGTCGCCTCCTAAAACAATCGTGACCGGTGAGGATTTGCGGGACTTCATAGTTCGGTTCAACCCAGGTTTCTCGGAGTCTATCCGCCAAGTTCGGAAAGTAGCAGTATAGCTTACGTCCTTTCTCCTCATCCTCCCATCGCTCTTGCCAATCGTCGACCACTCACTGCCATTCCACTCGTCTCAGTACGCTTCTTCCGTGGGATCGGGCCATCGTACGCCTCCGCGACGCAACCAATGCGGTTCACCTCCAGGTCAGGGGGGAAAACTCCGGCCAATCCGGCTTGATGAAATTCTACGGAAACACTTCGTTTTCTTTTTCCATGATATCACGTCCTTCGTAGCTTTAACTAATGGTCGCTTTCATTCATTTTTAACAAAAATCCACCAAAAAAAACACACTCAAGTAACAAAATAATACCACTTCTAACAAATCACGACATGACTACAAAAGTAGGTAGGTACTTACAGTTAGACATTCCTTGTTTTTCCGTTACGTTTCACTGAGGATTTCCCCGTTTTACACGTGTAGGTTTAGAAAAATCAACAATATCATGCGAAAATAAGTGTTGCCGTAATTAATATTTACTTTAATTTCTTGTTCTGCCCCCGTATCATTCATTTTGCTGTCATCGACAATAATTAGACTTCCAGATTGTGGCACATCATTGCTATCTTCACCGTATAATACTTTACACAATTTTTTCCGAGCTTAGCTACTCCACATTTTCTATTTTCATAAGTAAAATATGACGAAAACGCTGGCTTTTCTTTTGCGTTAAGATTGTCAGACAGGCTGACTATCCACTCGGTGGTAAGGGCTACCGTCACCTACCGCTTGCAGCACCTGGCATTACTTATAACACAAGTAATGCCAGGTGCTGCAAGCGCTGCCAACCGTAGTAGGATTGGGAAAAATGAGTTCTGGCATTCCTTACTTTCTCACCGAAACAGCACATGTGCTGTTATTTTAGGGTGGTCTTGGTCTTCTGTAAGGGGTGGTTATTGCCGCCACACGGGCTGCCCAAATGACTGCGAAACGCAGTGTGCCCTGCCACTACTTGCCATCCAGACCTATGAAAAGTTCATATCCAAAGCCCTGCCGGGAATCGAGCCCGAGATCCCTGAGACACCGCGTTAAGGCAAGCACCTAACCACTGGATGCGTGTATTTTCCAGCAGTATCGTTGTAGTTGTCCCGTAATGGCAATACTGGGATTTTATTTCAGGTAGCGCAGTTGCAGCAGCTTTGGGTTGCTTGTGTTATAGGCGACGGTAGCCACCCACCATCAAGTAGAGCGTCATTCAGCCTGTCTGCCGATTTTAACGTAAAATAATAATAATAATAACTGTACGTCAGACCATGAAATTTATTTAATTTTAGCATCCATGTAAACATAATGAAAAAAATAAAACACAAAATACATCTATAAAACTTGTTTTTTTTTTTTTCGTTAAGTCATTAGGTACACATCCATCATAAATTACAATATCTTTTACACTATACATACAAATTTTCACTTAAATCTTAATAGCAGACATTTTCCGACAACAGATATTTAGCAACTCGTTATGTTAAGATCGGCAGACAGGCTGATGGTCCACTTGATGGTAGGTGGCTACCATCGACGTAATATCCAAGTGGACGGCTAATACCTATTTATTCTAAATGCAAACTTTTCTGGCAACTAACTGAGGTGCGCGGGCGCGGGGTACTGAACGCCAATTGGTCCGATCAAGGTCACGACGAAATTCTTTTGGTCGTTACTGCCCATAGTAACTTCTATTGGTCGAACATTACCGGGCGTGGAATTATATAATATCTATTTCTCTAATGTGTTGTCTGAATGCGTTCGCCCTGTACTAGAAGTCTAGGTGGATATTACGTCGATGGTGGCTATCGTCGCCTATAACACAAGCAACGCCAAAGCTGCTGCAAGTGCGCTACCGACTACAGTAGGATTAAGGATAAGGGATTAGGAGGGGATTGGGAAATGGACTCTGGCATCCCTTACTCACTCACCGAAACACAGCACATGTGCTTTTATTTCACGATCACAAATGCACAGTTGCTGTTATTTCACGGTGGTCTTCTCTAAGGGGGTGGTTACTGCCGCCAGACGAACTGCCCAAATGACTGCGAAACGTAGTACGCCCCTGCCACTACTTTCCAAATCCAGACCAGAACTTTTCCATTATACAAATTGGAAAAGTTCATTTTTCAAAGTTGACCCTGCTGGAATCGAACCCGGGAACCCTTTAAGGCAAGCACCCTAATAATGGGCTCGTCAAAAAGAGTGTTGGTGTATCAAGTTTCGAGATATAAACGTAATTTACTTTACGATGATTTTCTGTTAGGGGGTCATTGTAACGACCTATGATGTGATCAAAAACTGGATCTACAGATATAATTATCTCTGTAGGATTTACTTTCTTAAGGCGCTCCATAAAAACAAACTTATCGTTGGAGGTTTAAGATTGAAAAGATTTAAATTTTTTAGCCACGTCTTTAATAAGATAAATTTCGTGTTTTGAAATACATCATGGTGGTTCTAAATAATTTTCTTAATATTATTAACTTTTATTTTTAAATTATATCTGACAGAGTTCTCTTTCGAAAAACGAAAAAAGCATAACGATAAATCCCTCTAATTCGGGCCAAGCGATTTAAAACATCTCTTACAATGCGCACTGCTAAGGATTGGAACTCCCTGCCGGCGCCTTTATTTCCGAGCTTCATACAACCCAAATCTTTTCAAGGTTCGAGTGAACAGACATCTTCTGGGTGAGCTCGCACCATCGTCGGCCTCATCCTTCTATCTTTAATAAAATAATAATAATAATACAATTAACCACAACTTAATTAATGTTTTCAATGTCTTGGCTTGAATCTTCAATCTTGGCCATGAGGCAAACTATTACTCAATTAAATATTATTTTGACGACAAATTATGTACTAAAGCGTGCGTTATTAATGTTTCTGTATTACCAACATCAAAAATTATACGCTTATTGCTTAACTTTATGGGTTTCCAATCTGGCAATTTTTTTTAAATTGACATAGCTGTATATTCATGAGATGCCATGTCGTTATAGCATCAAACATTTGTACGCCGTGTTTATTACCGAATATGCATAGGAATCAAAGGTATAGTAAAGCCGACAGGGGCGGATCCAAGATTTCATTTTTTTGGGGGGGGGGGGGGGGGGGGGGGGGGCATTCTGACAAAGTTCGGAGTTAGGGTTAATATCACAAGTAATTTTTTTGTGTATTTTTTTACTAGTTGAGATGCATTATGGTTGTATTGCAAATACTTTTAACCCGCGTAATCGCGTATTTGAACTGTCTCAAATGTCTGACACGAATTATGAAACTTTCGATAACTTTGATTGATATGGATTATATTATTCTATATTCAGTTCATATATGAATTGAATTGTACTTGAATTGAATTGAAAAGTTAAGTCAAAAATATGGAATTCCTGGGTCTTTTGGGGGGGCCGGGGGGGCCATGGCCCCCATGCCCCCCCCCCCTTCCTGTATCCGCCAATGAAAGCCGACTCAATCACATTCCGAGACAAATAAATAGCCCATTGGATGGTGGTGACATTTTTTTTATTAAATTTTGAACGGTACCAAAGGTAAACCGTCAAGCAGCTTCTGGACAGGGAATTATTATTATTTAATTATTAATTTACTGATTGACAGGTTAACACAATTGTGTTGACGAAAAATGGCTGCCATTAAAATGTTTAATTAACACTTAAGCAAAAAAGGCGTTTCATTATTCTCTAACATATTATATACTAATTAAAGTGCATCGAAAGAAATACCTACACACATACAGCATGTTTCATTTTACACGAGTCTTAGGCTGCGATTAGGAAACCAGCGAAGCGTTCATAACCGCAGCCCTATTAACAAATTATATATTTTAATATATTCTCAAAAAGACCCAAAATAAGAATCGTGTAAAATCCTAGCCAATAGTACCTACAATTAAATTGATGAAAACAAAATACATATTTAAAGATCAAAGGTTCAAAGTGTTTGTTGCAATTTATACACAGAAAATAAACACTTGTATAACTTATACATTATTATGTATATAAGCGGTAGATGGGAAAACGATTACGATCTATATTTCGTTATGCCAAACACAGGCTGACGGTCAAATTGAAAGACCGAGAATAAGGGCTGGCGTAATAACCGAAATTAACTGGCTACTGGATTGAAGCTTTCATCATCGTAAGCCTGTAACTCTTCACCGTTGGACGTAGGCCATCCCAAGGCTCGCCATCACGCACGGTCCTCAGCGTTTCGCATCCAGCCGTTTCCTGCGATGCCTTTCAGGTCGTCTGTTCATCTGGCCGCAGGGCATCCCATGCTGGATCTGTCAATTCGTGGTCTCCATTCGAGAATTTTCATCTCCATTGCATTGTAATTTAAAAAAATATATGGCCGACTTATGTGATTTTGATTTCTTTAAAGACTTAATTTTCATTTAAGAAAGAGCAGCGAACAGACTGTTCACACAAGGAGGATGCAAGTGCGACATTACTAATAATAATTATTATTATTATTTATTTATTTTGTAATATACATTTGATGAAATTTAAAATTTTTCTTGGCACCATGGGCAGAAAAAAGGTAGTAGGGATAGGAGAATGAGTTCCTTTTATAATGAAATTTAGTCTAGTGATTTTAGTGTGAAAAGAGTAACAGCGCACCTCCGGATAGGTGCCAGAGTCCATCCCCTCCTATCCTTAACCTTACTATGGTAGCCACCTACTGTCATGTTGGTACATCAAGTGGACCGTCAGCCTGTCTGACGACCTAAAAACACTGATGCAACCTTAAATGGATGCACTTACCATCTATACATATAATTTTTACATCTACAACTAATTATTGGAAAATTTAACAAAAAATAAAACACTTAACAACTACTGTAACTACTATATAAGAAAAAAATTTAAAAAAAAAAAAAAAACAAATTTAAAAACATTTAATACATAATTTGCTGATTATGTACAAGATTTGCATCGGTGGTGATTATGCGTGAAAAAATATGTCTTTTGTGGTTTATTTTTGTAATGGGATAAACACGCTTATTGCGTCTCAGTTAAGAATCAATTTTAATAAGTTTCGATTAAAATTTAATTTGTCCCGTGGCCGAACATGCCCACGTTTTAAATTAATTGCATCCGGTCCTTCGCAAAAAAAAAATATATACACAGAGTTTAAATTCACTTTTGAACTGCAAACGCGAGAAACAAAGTTCATACTACGTTGCAGTCGTTATAAATTTTATTATTATTTAATACATCCTAGGTAATCTAACGTAACCCACAAAACTTCAATGCTCAATAAGAGTAAACTTTAGTTCCTTTATGAAAATCACACATGCAGAAGGGAATATTTTTAATATTGAAATTTAATTTTACGTTTTACGAATACAAATTAAAATAATTGTTTTATCAATTTCATAATCATTACACAATTCCCATCGAGTTACGATACCTTAAATACGAAGTAACAAAACTTTTACAACTACGTTAAATTATTGTTACTTGTATATTAAAAAAAAATCAGATCTATCCATCAACAATAATTAGTTCATTACTTTTGGTTTGATGTCGTATCAAATTATATATTTTTTTCTTTCTTCACTAAATGCACTTATTTTGACATTAATCCATCTTCACGGAGCTAAACGCCTTCATATTTAGTGAAGAAAAAAAAAAACGCTCTTAACCACTAAAAATAAATCACATATCAACTTTACCTAGTCTAATTTTTTAAAATTTAAATTTAATGCATTTTTACATTCAATATACTGCGGATAGTTAATTCACTGGGCGATAATAAGGCTTTTTTTAAAGCTAAATTCATTAACGATCAAATTCAGGAATGAAAGAAATTGTTACAATATACGCTCTCGCATGTCAATTTAACTGAACCGAACAGGCGCAACAACAATTACTGAATTTTGCGTATTCCTTTTTAAACATGTCAAAATTAAAAAAAAAAAAGTATAAAAAATACCCATCCCATTGTATTCCGCAACAATGATAGTCAGTAAAATGACTATCATTGTTGCAGGTGATCTACAATGAAAAGCACTGAGTTTGGGCCGCGAAACTGTTTAATTAAAACACACGTAAAGAAAATAAGAACGAGGGGTAGGTACGTGTATTTTTAAAACTAACAACATTCAAATTCTCTGATTACCCTATAAAAATAAGAAAATAAATTAAAAAAAAAAATTATGGTCCTAGTAATAAACACCTACGTATTTATTGTTCGCGATTATGTGAGATCTCTCTCTATTAAGACCTTTTCTCTTCTTTATTTTTACAGTGCAAAAATATTTGTTACAGTAGACTGTTGTAGCGCATGTTCAGTGCAGTGCAGACGACAATCATTGGTCCGTTCGAACTACATCCACACACTGTCCTAACATATACATATACACGCTAAATATACTATCTATATTTATTTAATATATCATCTTATGTATTTTGAGGATTTTACCGAGACGTTGCTTCGCCGTCTTCATACCTTTTTTCAGTCTTGAATCTGGAAAAAAGATAAAAAAAAATCAAATATTTTTAAAGCCCAACAAAATTAGCCGGCGGGTGCAATTCGAAGAAAATTGCTATTATTAAAGCAATGTCTGTATTAAAATGAAATGCCGTACATATATGAAATACTAGCTGAGCCCGCAACTTCGTACGCGTGGTATTCGGTAAGTATAGCGCGTAACATTTTTGTTTTTAAACCGATTGGATTGAAACAAACACTATATGTTACAGGAAGCTTGTTACAATACATCAGTGAAAGCCGCATTTAAATTGGTTAAGCCGTTTCTGACATTAGCGTGCACAAACGCTGAAACAGACAAAAATTCTAAAGACTATTTTTTTTACCTCGGTAACATAAGAATAACGTGTACAAATTGTTTTTTTCGAAAAAATATTTACGATTTTATTATACGCATGTATAGATATGATTTAATTAACTTCAATATATATTTTTTAAATCTCCTGAACCATTTTATCTGGTTCAGTTGAAACACTGAACCATCATACTTCATTTGAAAAACCAACTTTTATTCAATATTTCATTTCGTAGGTGGTTCAAACAAATGAGAAAAAGGTACTGAACTGGTATGCATTTTTAAAATCACTTAAGTCGTTTTTGAGATTAGAGATATATATATTCACACACACACACACATAGTATACATAGTGTGTATACATAGTGTGTAGTATACATAGTACACACACATAGTGTGTGTGTACCAGTAAATTTCCCCTACAAAAAATATATATGTGAAGCGAAAACTGTGGCTCCCGTTTTAATAAAATTCCGCAGACAGAGTGTGAAATTTGGTAAAGTTAAAGTTTATATGGAGGACTCCAGAAAGCTAATATTTTTATATAATATGCATTGAATAATTTATATAATATGAAATACATTAAATTAATTAAAATAAACATTACACACACTACCGCGTGTTTGACACACGCACACAAACACGCGCGTTTGACACTACATATACATGCAATAAGTATACTCTTTTGTTTACGGTCGAATTTCGACCAGTGGACGACCACCAGTAAATATATAGGTAAATGTAAAAAAGTATACTGACTCTTGTTGGCGCTAGGCGAGTGCTGAGGCGGAGGAGGCCGCTTGCTCTTTGCCGCGATCACTGATCGTTTGGCGCTCTGCTCGTGCGACTTGTGCGGGACGTGTGTGGGGTGCGCGGGATGCGCCGGGTGGTGAGCGGCCGCGTGCAACGCAGCGCGCACGCACTCACGACGCACGCCCGCCCGCGCTGGACCACGCAGCCGCGGGACGAGACGCCCGAGACGCGCGCGAGGCGACCACGACTCGTCCCTGATTGAACAGATGTCCCGTCAATTAGTCTATGTATGTCGATTCGATTTATGACAAATGACACCGAAATACAAGAGCACAGTTGCTTTTATTTTACGTTGTAGTTATTGACGCGGGAACGGCTCTTCACTTTAAAATTACAGAATACTTAATTTCCGGAAATACCACAAAAATTCAAACTATTATGATTGTCAAAGTTTATTTTAACAAGTTATAACGTATGTATTATCAACGAAAACTACAATTGTGAGTGTACTGCGATTGTAAGTAAAGGACCTAGAAAAGAACCTTGCGGTACACCCACAGTTACTAAAGATTCCTATGGTCTAAAAATCATCTACACTTTGATTTCTTTAGCTTTAAAATACAATATAGTTTAAAGTTACATTACATAATCAATATAGTTTAAGTCGATCAAATTCCATAAAGGAAACATTTAAAAAGTTTCTTGATGTGTACAGTTAAACGCTTTGGATATGTCATATGGAATTTTCGAGAACTGTAATTAAATGTCAAATATGTTTGTATACTGACTTGTCCCCTTTGGTCCTGGCGTCTACTTTGTTCCGTGAGTTCCTCCGGCGCCGGCTCGCACTCCATTCTTCGTCATCGTCCGAACTCATCTCCAAAGATGGATACACTGCACACAAAATTGTTTTTAAGGCTAAATCATAATCTTCGTTATAATCGTTTTCAGCACCTCAAGTACATTATCTATTCATAGCGTGCAAATTAATAATAATTGGTATCTCTGGCTAAGTAACAAAAAACATTAAATTTAGATTACTTCAAATGCAAATTTAAAGTGTGAATCTGAAAATCCGTCTGTTACACCTATCCCTACTAAGGTATGCTCATTGGTAGGGATATCACATTATTGAATGTTTTAGTCTTGTGACACGAAACGGAAATTAGTGAAAAATGTGTAATTTTTTCCCAAACTGGCTACGTGTTCAGTCATTTTTTATGTTATTACAATAGGTGAGCAAGGCAGGGAACATGTGTCTTGAAGGTGCTCTCACCGTACTCGTCATCCCTATGCACTTCCTTGATGACGTCTTCCTCGTCCAAGTCTTCGTCGGCGCTGCTGGCGGCCGCTGTGGACTTTCGCGTCCTTTTGCTGCTGCCAGCTGTGCTGCTAAAATTACCGACATTACTAATTATTTAGTGTAACCAAGCGCACCACACTATGTAACATATGTGGGTCAATCTATCTTCGATTGTATTACGTCATAGATATTAGTTATTACGTACAATACAAACACATATTTCACAAACACATTATAAAACATTAATATTATGTTTATAAATAAATTATATTTATTTTTAATATAATGCTTTAAGTTTTTTGTCCTATATATTACCGCGTTAATACAGTTCGTGTAATGTATTGTAATATGTAATGTTTGTTAATATTAGTAAATAAAAAAAAAGGTTTGCATTAGTGCAAAAAGTAAGTTATTGTATATAAACTCATGATTAAAAAGTATTTTTTGTGAGATTTAATATTATTTTTTTCCAACATTTATCTCAATTTTAATAGGCCCCTTTTAAGATTTTTTTTTGTCCAAGGTGCTGTGAATATCATCGGCTTTGAATGGTGTGCGTTAATAGTCAGTCAGTCAGGACAAACGATTTTATATGTATAGGTAACAAGTTTACCTGTGGCTTCCCTTGTGAGTGTCCTGAGCCAGGCCGAAGGTCCTCTGCGGAGCAGGGTAGCGTTGTTCGCCAATGCTGAGCATTCCCGCAACGGCTGCGTCTTCTCTGTCGGCCATCAATCGGATCTAATTTCTATCTTTAACGTCTCATGACCTAGTAGCGGAAATCCAGTGACACTTGGAAGTCCAGAGTTCAGAATAAAGCTCTAAAGCTGTTTTATGACCCTTCAATTGTAAGCCATAATTTTATTACAAATTAAATAACTGTCTATTTCTGATAAAATTATTATTGATATTACAGTTCCATCGTTTCAAACTATAGGTTGGGGAAAAAGTCTTTTCGCATTTAGTATGTATAAACTTCTAATAAAATATCTTTGGCTGTACTATTTGTATCTGGCTGGTTTTGATGACATTAAAAAGGTTACATTTCAAAGAAAGAAACAAATTTGTAAAATGTTGTTTCCAGCTATTTTTCAGTTGTTTTTTCTTTCTGTCAAAATGAATGAATTTAATGTTTCGAAATTCCAGATGTTTCAATTTTAATAAAACAGGTGGTATGTTTGGGCGCATTTGTACAAGTCTTAAACAAAAAAAAAAATGGGCATGTGCTTTATGACCACATTATGGAAGTTAAAACTTCTATAGTCGCCGTCACGAGAAGCTGTAAATTATGTAAACAAACATTCAGGGGTTCAAAAAATTTGGATCGATTGTAATAATTATATGTAACATAACAATTAACCAAAACGACACTGAAAAAATTAGTAATAAAATCCAATAAATAACCTACTCCCCAAAAACAATAAGCATCCCCTATGCGCATTTTAAACTCTAATGACATATGAGTTCAAAATTGCGGACCAAATGTTTACTTTCGCTTCTTTATAACCCAGTCAAATTAAGTGTCTTGCGAGCCTCGAAGTATGCGCTATACATATATGTCTCTTGACAATTGGCCGTGTGACAATGTTTTTTTTTTACATAACTAGCTGAACTCGGCCCCGCTTCGCTGCGGCCCATACGGCGGCGGTGTGCGCATGGGGCGCGCGGTACTGGAAACTGCTTATATATAATACTATTTATCGTAGCGTCATGTTATATAGCCTATAGCATTCCTCGATAAATGGACTATTCAAAACAAAAAGCATTTTTCAATTCGAATCAGTAGTACCTGAGATTAGCGCGTTCAAACAAACAAACTCTTCAACTTTATAATATTAGTATAGATATACAGCTTCTCGTGATGGCGACTATAATTTTCCAGTTTTTAAATTCAGTGCGTCATAAATCCGAGCGCGCTTGATGCTGAGTGGAGCAGAGCAAACTGTATTCAGAATCACCGACCCGAGCGTGATAGTTCATCAGCAACAAACGCACCTAAAGAAGTTTTCACTTCAACTTTAATAGATCAAACATGATAAAAAGATCTATCTCATCTACTTTGCGGATTTATCTTCATTAAGCATTATATATGAATGGCTTACGTGTCTCTCGTTGGCTCCTCGTCGGCGATGACAGAGGCCTGTATTAGGGACTCGATGCCGTTAGCTGGCGCTGGACGTCTATAGCCACTGTTGGATGCTGAAAAACAACATTTTCACAGTCACTTTAGGACTTGTTGGGATGAAGCTGTTGTAATTCTTTACTGTATATCCCACTAGCTGTGCCCGACGACTTCGTCCGCCTTAAATCTGGAGTGCCTGCTGTTAAAAAATAGCCACAATCTCAGATGCATTAGCGAATCTCTTACTTGACTAATTGATTCTACTTGACAAGTCTAGTTTTCCCAATCCCCGGGCTTGAGAAATATTATTGTGAGATTCACGTTATGGGAATAACGTGTAGCTATAATTAAAAATTACAAATGTGGCTACCGTACCGAGCGAAGGTGTGGAAATAAATATATAGACAACCCATTAACGGATAAATTGGAATAGCTCTGAAAAGAGCTGTTTATCAGCGTGGTTTTGTATATTTATTTGATCACTATCGTTGGATTCACGACGGAGGAGCCAGCAGCAGCCGTCACAGCCAACGCTTCGGAATTTCTACGATATTGATTGGCTTCTCGACGAGATGTTGTCTCCCCGGCGCGGCGTCGGCGGCGCAAAAGGGTAAAATACCTACGCGGCCCATATTTATAGTCGCATCGCTGCGGAGTGTGCGCGCGAAGGTACAAGCAAACATGAGCACACCGCGGTTTTGCTGTCTAGGTATACGTCGTCGCATACCTAATACTTATCGGTATGCCGTTGATCACGTCGGCTTTCAAATAAGAAAAACCGGATCAAAATCGGTCCATCCGTTTGGAAGCTATGAAGCCACAGACACACAGCTTAAACTTACAACACCCCTCTTTCTGAGCCGGGCGCCGGTCGGGGTTTTTGCCACCATGACCTATTACAATCTGGACATTTTGTTGCCAACTAAGGCGTTTTGCAATCTAGAGTTTATGAACCTAACCCGGTAAGAGGGTGGTTGTGCGTATGGCGCTGCTTGGCGTGTTACATGCTGTTAGGTTTGCTATTCAAAAAATAATAAATTATCTCGATAAGATCCCGACCTGGAGTAGAAGGTGAGGCGGTTTGTCGGTAAGGAGGTGGGTGGGGCGGTTGTGCCGGCGCGTGACGCTGCTTGGCGGCGTGGCGTCGGCGGCGAGGTGCCGGAGTCTCGTCGATGTAAAGGTCGCCGTCCTCGTAGTCGTACGTGTTGGAGACGCGCCGCCGCACCGGACGCTCAGACCGACGCACCGCCACCGGACTCGCCGCTGCCGGCACCTCCACTGCCTTAGTCTCCTCCACCACCTGACAATGTCCAATTTAGGAAAACTACACTTTTGAAATGAAAACTTCTTTAGGCGATTTTATTGTTAAATGTGAATGTGAACTCCAACTCCACCGGAGTTGAAATGCGTTTTAATTAAACATACGCACATAGTTAGTGGTGTGATATTGCTGAGCAATGGCCGCGTCGTATGAGGGCAGATGGTCGTGGGAGTATCCTCCATTGAGCTGCTCATCAGTTGCCACAGTTTCATAGTTGGTATTCTGGGTATAAACAGAGAACACATTATACATAAAGTCATAACATCTCATCATACTCCATGTATCTGAAGATAATACCTGATGCAAGTTGGCGACGACGGGCACCTCCTCGTAGCGCTGGTAGCCGTCTACGTAAGTGACCACGTCTTGGGCTACTCCGGAGTAACCATACTCCGGTTGGTACTGGGGTTTCGTATCGCTGTATTGGTATTCCGGCTGGATGTCTTCTGCCGAATACATGCCTGGAAGTTAATTTATCAATTTAAATACCTTTCGCAAGAGCCCGTCGATGCCGAAAGAACAGATCTAAAGTAAATGGAGACAACTCAAACAGAGTAAACAAACCTGACCTTTACTGAGTTTTACAGCATATAGTCCATTTTTTTAAGAATGAACAAAAAGGTAAACAAACAACTCACGACATGGATTTTTTAAGTTTTAACCTTAATCACACCTTCAAATATACACGTATTCATTTACACTCACTAAACATAATATTCTTTACGATATTTATCCAAAATTATTGCACGTTTTCAGAGGAAAATGTAAAAAACTTGATAAAATCGTCATATAACCTACAATATCACTGGACGTCACAATGGGATTTTGTCTATGGTCAAGAGACGGGACATGTATATGGTATATGATGTATACGACATGAGTTTTTGATTGATACATAAATTATCAAGTTCACAATTCTACAAACATTTTAAAGTTTTAGTTTATCATAATTCATAACCATAGACGAAAAGACTTTATGAAATTATTTTGGATTAAATGGCAATAATTAAATAGATAAATCATTAAACAATACAACAAGATCTAAATGAGTTACTCACTGAGTCAACTCTGTTTGATATGCCTATTGTACAAATCCCACCTCTAAAACTGGTCAGTGACCCTGGAGACGCCATATTTGTTTACCTTTTTGTTCATTCAGTAAATGGACTATACAGTGATTATGTATCTCTGTCCCTTTCCCTCGCACGTAAAAATATGAGAAGCAATCGCCGCTGTTTCGTGGTACAGGAAAGCGATCTTGACAACACTTGTGTTAGAATTTAACATAATTAAAGCGTATTCTGTGCGAGTGTCGCACTGGCAACCGAGACACCGCCATCTGGTGGGGAGAAGAAGGTTCGCGGACAGTGAAACAGAGGTGTTCGAGCCGAGAGGTTGTCGTATGTCCGCGCATCTTGTTTAGAGAAATATTATAGTTGTGAAAATATGAGTCTGGTATTATAAGATACTTGTGCACAATGTAGAGGAGTTTTCATTAATGTACCCCGAAGTAAGGAGTTTCTAATACTTGGGTCACCTTTTTATGGATGTATCTGGCGCTGCAATATTTTCAGTTCCCTTATTCATTGTCTTCTCAGTGTCAGCAGCACGCTTACTTCCTCTTGATGTTAATTGTGTATACAGGCGACAGTAACCATCAAATGGACAGTCAATTTTTTTGTTAAAGCCGACTTAACATAAAACTTACAAAAAACCTGTAACACAAGCAACAGCACAGGTGCTGCAAGTGAGCTGCCGACCATAGGAGGATTAAAGATAAGTGATTGAGAAGGGATAGGGAAATGGACTTTGGCATACCTTACTCACAGATACAACAGCACACAACATGCTGTTATTTCACGGTGGTCTTCTGTAAGAGGGTGGTTACGGGCTGCCCAAACGACTGCGAACGCAGCCACTACATTCCAGATCCAGACCAGAGCAAAATTTGAAAAGCTAATTTCCAAAGTTGTCGGGAATCGAACTGGAGACCCCTGAGACTGGATCGTTTATTGCTTACCGGCCCCATATGACATCTCGGTTCCGTCCATGCGAACGTTGGCCGGCATGTTCTCGTTAGTGAAGAGGATCTGCTCCTGGTATTCCCCCTTGCTGATGGTCCACTGTTGGATTGGCTTCAGGGGGGTTGTGTTACGGATAAGATGCGACTTGAGGATAGAATGCTCAGGCAAACTGTATGGAGGTGGCTCGTCGCGGTGGGTCGGCGAGCTACTGCAAAATTAATATTTACATATCAAATCTGTACCTCATATTTTTATAAGAACTTATATTCTCCGCTAACTTCTTCGAAGCCACCTGTAGTGTGTTATAGTTTGATTAAAATGTTGAATGAAACCCACCTAGCTGAGTGATATGGCAATACTGTTATATTGCACGTAGCAACTAACAATTATGACGCAATATGACCGGAAGTGGATTGGCCCACGTTAATAATTGCACGGTTGCCCGTACATCACTCAAACGATTTTGATACGGTTTTTACTAATGGAAAGAGCGATAAACAAGGAAGGTTTGTAAATATAATTTTAAGAAAAAAAACCTCCTTAGGAATGCGGGAGGAAGGGAGGAAAGAGTACGAGTTCACATGAGAGCAATACTGTCGGAGAGATCTTCTGATATTGACTTACAATAATTTAAAAAGAGATGGAGGTCTCTCTAAATTTATTAGTAAATATGTGAATTTTACTTAACAAGTAGGTTAGGTTATATTAAGATTTAAAATATTATTTTTAATCAAGGTAAAATCAGTTTTTCTATATATAAAGAGATATCGCATATCGCATATATTGATATTTTTTCTCTTGTGCGTCTGACATAGGTAAGAATAGACGACGGAGAGACAGAGCAGAGTGGTACAGCGGTTCTGGTCAAACTATAAAGAAAGATATCACAAAACAACTCACTTTAATTTAATCTTCAACGTTTTCTTGTCCAAATATCCATTTGAGTCCTGGTAACCCTGTATGGACTCCTCGTATGTCTGATACGTGTACTTATCTGGCAACACCTCCTTGTCTGCCACGTATTTGGTATCCGGCAGCGCAACGTAACGGCTGCCATCTTGGAATATAACCTCTTTATTGTCTATGTACAGTTTATCCGCATAAACTTTTTCCTCTGCGAACTCCCCATTTCCCATGTGCATTATGGGTTTAGGTAATGTCAACTTTAATGATTTCTTTTGGACATTCTGCTGTTTTCTCTGAGCTTTATTCGGCGATGTATTGTTTTTTACTTTAAAATCCTGGAATTTTTGAAAAAAATTATCAACCAAAATGATAAATATTTACAAAAAACCATATCAATAGGATATTTACTACAAGTGCTGTAGGCTTAACTGTAAATATTTTTTTAAACCAATTTTGCCAACACATTACCTTAAAATACCTATATATATATATATATGATTTTTAATGAAATCTAAACTAATAAATATAAAGAGGTAAGATATTTTTTGCAAAAAAAATCAAAAACAGCAATAAAAAAGGAAGAAATTAGGAAATAATGGTTTAAATATAATGTCCGGTCGATAAAAATTGGAAAAAACATTTGAACTATACTTATACATCCTATTTATCATGAACAATATCATACAATTTCACAGCGAAGAGGCCCGGCGCCTGGTCGCGCGGATGCATATAATTCCAGCCTTACAGGTCACCAGGGCTCACTTGGCAAATTGCACAAAGCTATTACCCACAAATTGCAAGAAATTGTTACGAACAATTGAGTGATATAACACAAAATATTAATTCTCACCTTGTCCTTATTTGCTAATGAAGTGGACCTCTTCTCCAAAGTCCTCAGCTCTTTAGAAAGTTCTCTCACCAGCTGACCGGAGTTGAGACATTTTGGTATATTGTCACGTTTCGCGGGATCAGTCTGTTTGAAAAAAAAAAAAAGCTACAGTACAATGATAACAATTTATGGCTACAAGGACTGATTTAATTTCCCTATTGTATTGTGTATATGGTTTGTCCTGACATACATATATTATGGTTCGAATATTGAATTGAATGGACAAATGTCACATTGATTTTACAGTGACCCGTTGAGTTCGTATGGTTGTAAACCATAAAACATGTGCAGTTCAGTGTTGACGTACCGGTTTGAGGGCGTGCCACTCCTTTAGGGCTGCGGCGAGCAACTTGAGGCCCCGCAGTAACAGAGCCGGCAGTGGAGCTCCAAGGGCTGGACGGCTCCTCTCGCTCAGCGTGAACTCCTCGTCCTATAGGGAGACAGCAAATACGTCACTAAAACCTCTCTAATCAATTTATTTGGACGAAAATATCCAAATATTCAAATTGGCAGGCACACTGCATTACGCCGTCATTAACTGGACAGCCCAACTGGCGGTAGTAACCACCCCCTTACAGAAAACCACTGGGAAACACTGTATTTCGGTAAGTCAGCCAGGCTGAAATTCCACTTGACGGTAGGTGGCTACAGTCGTCTATATACATACACTATTCATCTTACCAGAAAAAAATATAGGAAAAAATCCTACTTTATAAAAGCTAAAGCCTACATGCCAGTTTAACATTTATATCTGGTAAGCGTTACTGACCGCGTAAGAAGTAATTGAATTTTCTAAGCTCAAAATTGAAACAGACAATTTTTTTTAATGTTAAGATCGGCAGACAGGCTGACGGTGCACTTGATGGTAGGTGGCTACCGTCACTTATAACACAAGCAACGCCAAAGCTGCTGCAAGTGCGCTGCCGATTACAGTAGAAAAGGAAAGGAGATAGGGAAATGGGCTCTAACATCCCTTACTCACTCACCGAAACACAACAGCACGCGTGATGTTATTTCACGGAGGTCTTGTGTATGGGGGTGGGTGCTGCCGCCAGACTGGCTGCCCAAATGACTGCGAAAACGCAGTGTGTCCTAACACTACTTTCCAAATCCAGACCATAGCCAAATTTGTAAAGTTTATTTTTCAAAGTTGACCCTGCCGAGAATCGAACCCGGGAACCCTAGAACAGAGCGTTAAGGCAAGCACCCTAACCACTCATCCAACTGGCTCTTCAGTTAAACAGTTCCGATTCTATGAGCCGCGACGGCCCTCATAGCGTGCTATCTCCGCTGAACCATTTCTATCAGTCGCATACAGACCTGAATGAGTGAGAATCAATGCAAGTCGACGAGGAGTCGCATACAGCGCTGAACGCGGCTGAACAGGCTTTAAGTATGCGAATCATAAGACAAACTTGTCTTCATTATCGCCTGTTTGGCACGAAAGCTGAATAAAGACTTGGAAAGCTGTACGCATGCTTACAACTGTTTTCTATAGACAAAATGTAGTTATTCAGCTCAATTTAGACACTCGGATGGTTTTATTTTATTAATATACCAGAACACATCATCATTTTGGTTTTTTGGGGGTCCAATTAATCTTAAAGAATGGCCAAAGAAAGAAAGTCATACCTGCGTCTCCTCATTATGCCTCCTCAGCATGGTCAGCAGATGCGCTCCGGCGTACCAGTTCATGGCTTCAAAGAGTGGATACCTCAGCAGTATGGGCGTCTCCACGCGACGCTCTATTTCATAGATTCTGGTAAAAATGGTCTTTTTCATTATACAACACACGGTGGGCTTTGAAGGGCTAACAACTGTTGGTTCAAACGCAATGAAAATAGAATGTTGAATCACAGAATATTAACTTTAATAATAATAATAAATAAATCTTCAAGACTAAGCACTTATAAAATTTGTGTAATGAGAGACATTGGAAAGGGGGCGAATCTCTTCACACACAGATCAGGGTCAACTATGAAACCTATTCACAAAACTATAAAAAGTTAATTTCCAAATATCGGGAATCGAGCTCGAGACCCCTGATCCAGAGTGTAAGGCAAGCAACTTAAATCACTCAACCGATGGCCTCAATAATTATATTTAAGTGAACTCTAAATGTGTGACTATTTATACTACAGGTAGCACCGCTTCAAAATTTTCTTGACTCAATATTCATAATTTATTCAATCGAATTTTTGGATGTTGTTAATAGAAAATCAGTGTACATCCAATTTTGAGGTCTTTTTACATAAGCATAGAAACACAAATTAAACATTTTCATTGTTACATTATTAATTTATACAATTTAACATTATTAATTCCGTTTTAAATTGGCAATGTATGCTTTTGTGGGTGGATCTATACGAGTATTGCAGTTTTTATTCAAATCCTACTAATATTACGAATTAAAAATGTCGCCACGTTTTATATTTTTAGACGATCCCTCGGGAACTAAGATTTTTCCAGGTAAAAAAGTATCCTATATGTTAATCGAAAAAACAAACTATCTGTGTAAATTTCATTCAAATCAAATTTTTGCATGAGTAACAAACATACATCCACATAAATTTTCGCATTTATAATATTATTTGGATTCTTAAAGATTTAAAAAATATATATGCATTTCCACAAACCGCTCCCAGCTTCGCATAGAGTTATTTTTCAAAAATCCTTTCTTAGCAGATGCTTACGTTATAAAATAAAGTTATGTACCAAATTTCAACTATCCAGACTTTAGTAGTTTGATAGTCAATCAGGACAAACAATTTTAAAGTAAAAATATACTTGGTAGCAATAATCTATTTTCATTCGGGTAACAAAATAAATAAATAAATACATTGAGGTGCACGATAATATCGACGGTTCTTTCAATGAATTTGAATTTTGAATTTGAATGAATTTCAAATCATTCTACATAAGAAGAGATGCGATGATACTGACTGTAGCTGCATCTCGATTGCGTAGGAGTGGAGAAAGTTGCCCCCGAAAACGAGCGAGTCCACTGGCGTAAGCACGGCGTGAATCCACCCCGTCGGGATGAACAGGGTCTGTCCGGCGCACAGTTCCGCCGTGCCGTACCATTCCACCTAAACAAATATTCCACCATCACTACACTAATAAAACTTTATGATTTATTTAACTATTTAAGTCAGACATACCCAAAAAGGATAAGAGGGAAAAAATATTTTGTAAACAATATGAGAAATATGCTATTTTTTTAATTTGTTTAAAGAAAAAACAATTGAGGAATTTGGTTTTGGTTTAACAAGGTTCTCAATTTTTTTTTTTATATACAAAACTAACAGAATCAATTATTGAATTTAAGACTGCAATCAATGATTACACAATAATATAAATAACAGCAAAATTGGAAAATTTGTGCTCACAGTACAGGGTGCCGATTTTACCAATTTTTAAATAAATATCTATTAACTCTTAACCAAGTGACCTGGGTTTATTCTTTATTTTTTCCAGACCTGGTTAACCTAGCCTGTCGCCCTGAGCCTACTTGACGTTGAGTGACGGGACACCCTGTATAAATAGGCTGAAAACCCACTGTGACCAGTGAGCATCTGCACGTTTGCACCTGATGCCACTTCTGCATCAGGTAAGAACCTTTTGGTCCCCCTGCCATCTCACCTTAATTATACATGTCGTTCCATGGGGCGACATGTATATAAAGAGGCATCTGTCATAACTGGATACAGTTTTTAACGCACCTTCCTTCACCAAATGGTCGGGCCTTTTGTACCCCGATATTCCCACATGAGCCCTAACCTAGAAGAATCACACTATCCTTCCTTCTGCTTCTCTAAGATACTACTTTATTGAGTAGGCCAGAGGGTGGTATGTGGTGCGACTCTTCAAGAGCTCTAGGGAAGATCGGGAGTAAGTTAGAATGCCGACCTCCGTCTCGCCAGTTGTTGCTAGCGATAACCATCGCCTCATGGCGAGTATAGAATTCTGTCTGAAACACCGTGCAGTAATGAACCAAAAATAATTAAGGTATAAATAAATAAATTCTCTCACCATGTCTCCGAAGAAGTTTTCAGTTTGGTTGTTCGACGCACACCACTGCTGATATAGAGCTAGGTTGGCAGCCGTCGGGGGTACCAGGTAGAAGAGTTTGCGACCGTGGAGCACATGATACCAGACCGTTGTGCCTCCAAAGTCCACGTGGAAGTCCGTGTAGGAGCCGGCCGCCGACATGAGGCAATAGCGGGAGACCGAGGGCTTCGGGGGCCTCTCCTCGGCCGGGGGCCACACGCGAGTCGCCCAGTCGAGGGTCCGCGCTATCCGGGGGGCCTCCACCACCGCGCTGAGACCGCTCTCGCTGAACTCGAGACTTAGCGCGTTTAGCACCTTCTCCGCGCGACCCTCCGGCGGACGCTCCAAGTATTCCACCAGGTCCCCGAGGGGCATCCGCACTGTCGCCTGTCTTCGCACGTCGATAACTTCCACCTACATTTGGAATAGACAACTTTTTTAAAGGTCAATGTATAAAAAGCTATAAAAAGCAACTATAACTAATTTTTAATATTTATCAAAAGACAATTGTGTATTAAAGCTAACTATATGTAGCAAACTATCTTGCTGACACAAATAACATTCATTGTATATCCCAACTAATATTATAAATTAGAAAGTGAGTTTGTTTGTAAAGCTTTCACGCCTTGACTACTCAATCGATTATCAAGAAATTTTGCATATACATCCGGCATACAGAATATGTAACAGAAAAAAGTACTGCTGTAGATTAACTTAATTTTATTATATTTGACTATTTATCACACAACACACAAGTGGGGCGAGAGTGATTTCAACCGTCCAAATTAACATTTCGTATTTAAGGGAGTAACTACATTTATTCAGCTTTCTCGCCAAAACGACGGCCGATGGGGAGCGGAAGCCACGGACCCGCAAGCGCAGCGACGACCTTTTGAAGAATTAGGGCGTTTTCGCAGTCATTTGGGCAGCCCGTCTGGCGGCAGTAACCACCCCCTTACAGAAGACCACCGTGAAATAACGCATGTGTGCTGTTGTGTTTCGGTGAGTGAGTAAGGGATACTAGAGCCCATTTTCCTATCCCCCTTCTAATCCCTCATCCTTAACATAAAAAAAAAAAACAAAAAAAAAAACAGTGGGCAACCCACCTGGTTGTAAAAACCACTTTCTTACAGACCACCGTGAAGCAGCTGCCCTGTGTAATGGTGTATTTGCCAAAACACTGAGTAAGGGATGTCAAGGCCCATTCCCCTATCTCTTATCCTCGTCAGCAAAATTGCAACAGAGCGTTGCATGTGTTTATTGGCTATGGTATTCAATTGCCATTGTCCACTTATAACATTAAATTATTTTGGTTCAATAGAAAAATTTATAGAAAAAAGAAACACCCTTACTTCTAACTGAGCCCCGCAATATCTGAGCACAGATCTGACTGTGAATGTGGCTGGATTTGGAGTCTTCATGTCCAAACCTTCTTGGGAGTGAAAGAGAACCGGCCGTGTGAAACCTAGAGAAATAGACAATATTTTTTTTTTTAATAAAAAAATCAAAAATAAATGTTTATGTCAAATTGATTTGCATAATTTTGATACTGACAGTTAAGGTTGATAGCAGTTGAAACTGTGAACAGTCTACAAATCGTGCTGGGATGTTCATAGAGGTATTAAATTAAATCATTAATCAAGTATTAAATCAAGCAGTGGACAGTGACATGGAACACTGCTTTGTATATGCATAAAGTAGGCAGCGCTATTGACGGTTTACTTCCAATGTCCCCATTAACGTTGTCAGTAGTGAGGACAAAAAATCTCAGCCTCCCCAATGTCGAGGACTTTAGAGAGAAATGGGGATGCTGAAAAAAAAACTCTCAGCATCCCAAATTGTGATGATAGTGGGGATGGGGACATTGGGAGCAAACCTATTTGACTATCTCACCTTGAAATCACAGAAAGCGTGAGTAAGGGACACTATTTTCCCTTATCTCTCATCATATCTTGGGATATAAGCTTGTGCCTATTATAGCCTAGCCACTTACGACTAAGAAATTCAACATACCATTGTCTCTAATAAATTCCTCTGTAAACTGGTGTCCTTTCATGCGCATTAATGCGGCAGGGGTAGGACGCAACGCTCTCGCTTGGATAGCCCTCACCCATTCCGGGGACCCAGTCTGTGCCGGGCGACCCTCTGCACCTACTTCGTAACGATCTGCACGGTGGTTGTTTGTGGGTATTTTCACTGAAAATCATTTTATATTATCAGTTTTAGACATTAAACCTCCATTCTCCAAGATATCATATTCCTCAACCAGTGATGCAAGGGAAAATACAAGACAAAAATAGTAGAGGCGGCAGAAAGACATCCATCCTAGTCGTAGAATGGAATGGTTTAATATTGCACTCACTCCCTCTTTCGTGCAGCAGTTTCCAAGGTTAAGATAGCCTTTATGATCACCAATCTTCGCAGAGAAGTGGCACTATCTGCTATATAGTAATCAAATCTTTCCAAACGGAGTCATATGATGCACATCAAGTGGACGGACAGAGTAACAAAGATAGAAGTCCTAAATCGTATAGGCAGGAATAAGAAGGAATAAGAAATAGAATAAGAAGGCAGGAATGTATGAACCATCAAGCATCGAAACCAGCATATTTGGGTCATTTGTTATGCCATGATAGATACCAATTGCTGTATACCTTCATAGTGGGAAAATTACAGGGAACCCATAAAAGACTTTTATTTAAGGTAGAGTAAGTAAGGGATGCCAGAGCCCTTTGCTCTATCCCTTAATCCTACCATAGTCCACAGCGCACATTCACCACATATGGCATTGCTTGTGTTATAAGTGATGGTAGCCACCTACCATCAAGTGGACCGCCAGCCTGTCTTTCAACCTCAACATCACTGAATTATTTTCACAAAAACAGCATCACAGTTTAATTAAGTTAAAGAATGTTAAGAATGGCTGATGTGTGATTGACATTTTTAATTTACAAATGGAGTGCCTACCATGGTAAGATTAAGGATAAAGGAAGGGATAGGGATATTAGAATGTTAAGGTGATCTTTTATGATTGAGGATATTCTATTTTCGAGAAGTTTAATATGAAAATATAAAGGTTGCATGAAACAATTAACTAATTTGGGTAATAAAGGAAATATTTATATAATATATTTTTCTAAACATATAATATTTAGAGGACTTACATACTGAAGGGCCATATGTCTGTACACATTTTGGACAGTGATACTTGTCTATATCGTCCGACTGGTAAATTTTAACATCAACGCAGCTGTAATTTTAAATATAATAATGTATTAGTTTCATATTGCACAATAAACCATTAGCTCATGCTAATGATATTCTTATAATAAATTGCATCATAATAGAGGCGTCTAACACAATATAGGAGACGTTTAAAAAGAACCAGCGACTGCTGTATGCTTTGTACACAAAGACCATCTTATGAGTTTCCGAGTAGATCTATGGTGACTAGATGTAAACAAATAGGAATATTGAATTTACATTAACTACTGTAAAACAGAGTAGAAGTAAACGAAGCCGTAGTTTTTTAGCTAGGCTTACAAACGATTTAGAGGCGATAAATAGTAAAATACTCGACAAAACATTGTACTACCAATATGACTGCCGCACTACAAGACACTGTCAAACAAAACAATATTATTTTAACAGACACATACAAATTTATGGAAAAATTTCTACGTTTTCCACATTACCTCCCGTGAAACCATTCACGACAACAATCACATTCTATCATAAATTGTCCAATATTATACGGTTGCCCACACAAACAATAAGTTTCCTTCGATGACGCCATTTTAATGGCGAATAGACAATTTTTGTTATTTTTTTAAACCACGTTGCTTCTGGGTTACCAAGGTAAAAATCAGAATCATAGATAAATATTTGTAAATTGATCGAATAAATAAAACATAAAATATATCTTTCTAAGGGGGCGTTTAATAATAAAACTCTTTCCAATTTCTTTGTTTATAAATTAGTCGATATATCAGCACAAGTTAGGAAATTGCAAAATCACATAAAAGAAAATTGCTTGTACTTCAAATTGCATCAGGCGCTATAATTATGTAATACTTCAAGTTATATTTCTTACGGAACATTGGATTTATCGAAACCAATCAAAGATTTTTTTGTGTTAAAAGACTTTTTAATAATAAATCTGAAATCTTGATTGACGTGACCTTTACTTTGCTTTGTTATACACTTCCTTATACGATCGTATTGGCTTTAATTAAGCGTAGTAAATATTTAATTAATATTTGCACAAAAATGGTCTTAACTATGAGTTTGATCACAACCGCATTTGATACAATAGCTGATGCCTAATCAATAGGTTATATGTAGATATGAATCACCTAGAAATCATGTTTGTTTTTTGGTACCTACTTTTCTTGTAGACGGTCAATTGATATGTCGTAACGATAAACGATGCATACTACAAAAAACATCAAGCAAATTATCTATACCTATACAAATAATAAAATCGTTTTTGTCTTTATACATTTTTTCAAAAAAAAAAAAAAAAAAAAAAAAAAACTAACGTGTACACAGGTTACCGAGGTAAAAAAAATAGTTTTTAGAATTTTTGTCTGTTTGTCTGTGCGTTTGTGCACGTTAATCTCAGAAACGGGTTCACCGATTTCATTGGTTTAACAGAATGCGGTTTTTATTTATGTATTATAGTAAGCCTCCCGTAACATTTATTCGTTGTTTCATTCCAATCTGTTTACAAACAAAAATGTTACGCACTACACCGAATGCTACGCGTACGAATTAAATAAGACAATGTTAAAAGACTTTAGTTTGATTAAATTAAGACACTTTAGTTAATATGTTTAAAATTATATTAAAATGGCGGTAAGTAGTCTGACGTCCATTTGACTGTCTGGGTGTTACGTAAGGATACAGGTACCTTACGCAGCAATCCCTA
Organism: Bembecia ichneumoniformis; assembly: GCA_910589475.2. Taxonomy (NCBI): domain Eukaryota; kingdom Metazoa; phylum Arthropoda; class Insecta; order Lepidoptera; family Sesiidae; genus Bembecia; species Bembecia ichneumoniformis. The sequence goes on along the minus strand of OU342544.1, from coordinate 1,933,147 downwards.
CAAAAAATATTCAACTCTGAAATAACAGCACATGTGCTGTTGTGTTTCGGTGAGTGAGTAAGGGATGCCAGAGCCCATTTCCCTATCCCCTCCTAATTCCTTATCCTTAATCCTACTTTAGTCGGCAGCGCACTTGCGGCAGCTTTGGCGTTGCTTGTGTTATAGGCGACGGTAGCCAATTGTGAAGGGATAGGTCGGCATCACTTATTCACTCACCGAAACAATTAATAATATACAATGCCAGAACGAAATTCCATCACCAACAGTCTGCCAGAGCTAAAAACGTGTCTGTGCGAGTGCAAGTAAGACAGTAATATGGAAAAATGTGGGTTAGAGAGAAAACACATGTGGAGAGTAAAATATATAGAAGTTGAATATATACAATTTAAGAAAATTTTTATTATACTAATTAAAAAATACAAAATTTATGTTTGTGGAATTATTAAGTGTGGTCTTCATCCTCGTATGCACTATCATATTGGTCGCCGTGATCCTCAATGAATACAGAATCATTTCAATCTTCTATTAACTGAATTTGAGGCTCTAATATCCCATCATCTGTGAACAAGATTAATAATAATTAATATTTTACGACTTGATATATATATACATATGTATATAGTATATATGCAATTTATACAAAAAATACACTTACCATCAATATTGGCATCATCTACTTCGATATCAATGTTGTTGTTAGCGATAGCATCACTTACTGTAGGTGGTAGCTGATCTCCCTCGAACCAGTGAAACTCGTACTGACCATCATTCAACACCCATCCATTGTCTTCTGGACTTATTCATTGTCTCTAAAATTTGAGCTATTGCTGTCTTTGCTACAAGGAGCCATTCACAGTTCAAGGATGTTCACAGGTCACAGATCTGGTCGTTACTGCCCGAACATTAGCGGGCGTGAAATTATATAAGATGTATTTACCTAATGTGTTGTCTGAATGCGTTCGCCCTGTACTAGGAGTCTAATTGGATATCAAGTCGATGGCTGAGATGTTGAATCGTATGCAACACCCCAAACCGTTAGAGGATCCCTACTTTTTGTTCATACCTGTGTTAGAACCTTCGAAATGTAAAGTAAGGAATATAAAAGTACGTCACAGGTATAGGTAAAAGCAATAGACCTTCTATGAATTGTCACTCCTAAAAGAAAAGAATACCTAGAATATTACGCGTTTTAATATCTTCTCACATTATCCTTGACAATGACCTAGAGAATATCTACGTCAAAGGTACAGAAAAATCTTTCAAAAGTGATGTTTCAACAAGATGAAGAAAAATCTATTGCATTATGTATCATTTTAAATCTACGTCTAATGAAGTTCACAGATGCCCAATAAGCGCTCTCACTCTAACTCGCAGGTTTCCATATTACTGTCTTACTTGCACTCGCACGGACGCGTTTTTAGCTCTGGCAGACTGTTGGTGATGGAATTTCGTTCTGGCATTGTATATTATTAATTGTTTATGTATTTTATTTATTCTGTTAAAATTTGAAGACTGATGAAATGACAAAAATGGATTTTTTTTAGTAAATATTTATAGCGCTCTGTCAACAATTAGGAGAGATGTAAATGCTCTGGCAAAAATTCCATGAAGACAAAATACTGTCGAAAGTAATTTCCTGAAATTTTATGACTGATAGCTGATACTTTAACTAAAATAAATCTTATTTCTTACCCTCCTTAAAATTTTAGGGTAGTCTACCCCGGCCACACAGGGCTGCCAGAAGTGGCTTTTCATTTTCAGTAGGTATACAGGATTTACTGTAGAAAGTTTCGTGACTTTTGAAATGACCACCTGAAATTGGTCACTGTCTCTTACTCTAATAGTTGACCTGCCGGGATTCGAACCCATTAACCCTAGAACAGAGCGTTAAGGCAATTACCTTAACCACTCATCCAACGAGCTCGTCAAACATTAAAGAAGTAACCCATAATTTTCAGCACACTTCACTTTAAAACGTTGTCGTTTAAATAAATTTTAATCGGATCGATAAACTTCTATCGGACATGTAGACGTACGGCTGGTTACCATCCTCACCTTGTCGAAATCCCTCTAATTCGGTCCAAGCGCTTTAAAACATCTTTTATAATGCGCACTGCTAAGGATTGGAACTCTCTGCCGGCGTCTTTATTTCCGAGCTCATTCAACCCAAATCTTTTCAAGATTTGAGTGAATAGGCATCTCCTGGGTGAGCTCGCTCCATCGTCGGCCTCATCCTTCCTACATGGATAGATGCTCGTCAATAGCAAACCCATCTTTAATAAAAAAATAATAAAAATAGAGTTTACCTTTGTTGGTTTACCTAGATTCCTCTTATGCCACATACATATCATTGCTTGTCATCTTTATTGTGCAAAAATATGACGTACGAATTTTGCGCAACCATCATGGCGTGACCTGACGAACAAACAAACTGTCCACCAGCAATTACAGTGCGTTCTAGTGATGTAGCACGCTAACAATGTCGATTTTTTTGCTGAGAAAGTTAATAGTTTTACATTTGTCGCTATACTGTTACGATTATTAATCGCTTCATTTTTATTGTTATGCTTATTTGTGAAACTTTGAGAAAAAAGAAAACATCTTTTTTACAATTACAGTGCGTTCTAGTGATGTAGTAGTGACACGCTAACAATGTCGATTTTTTGCTGAGAAAGTTAATATAATAGTTTTACATTTGTCGATTTATATTGTTACGATTATTAATCGCTTCATTTTTATTGTTATGCTTATTTGTGAAACTTTGAGAAAAAAGAAAACATCTTTTTTATTTTTCATAAATAAATTCCTCCGTAAATTTGAAAAAAAAAAAAACAGAAGAGAGGAAACTTAAAAGCAAGATGCAAATATTACTCAAAGCAAAATAAATTAATGTTGACTATGTATTTTAGTTACCAGCAAATAATAAAATATTGTGTGTATTATTTTATTATAATTTGAAAACTATAATTTGAATATAATTGAATTATAATTTGAAACTACCTATTAAAAACTAGTTGTGAATTGTTACCAAATAAATAGACCGTATCGTTGCCTCGCGCTATCAACCTCGTAAAGAAGCAGCGTTCGTCCACAGATGTCATTATCCTTCAAAAAGATTAATTTCTTGCCTTTTTGTTTTTGTTTTTAGAGTTTTTAGCATATTGTCATTTTTTGTATTAATTTTTAGAATTCCTTTTAATTTATTTGCTCGGACTCTTTTATGTATAATACTTATCTGTGGATACGTTTCTGGAATATGTATTAACTTTGTTCTTCTTCCTGTAATGTAATTTAATTTCTGTTTGTGTCCCTAATATAAATAAAATAAAATAAAATATAGAATATATAGAGAGAGCATTGGGAAATTTTTCCTACAAAAATATTGAACCTGATCGCCATAATCAGGATGGCCATGGCATAGCTAAATAGCTAGCTGAGTGATTTTGTACCACGTGGTTTTAAATGTCACATTACGGATTCTTTCGTCTTGCCCGATCTACACAGTTGAAAATCTTTGTTTATCACCAACAGTACCAAAATAAAAATAATATAGTAATCACACCTAATATGTTCCCGAAATTCAAACATATCTTGCAATTGGTACCACACGAGAGAAAGTGATATGCGCATCTTTTGAGGACTTACTTGATGCTTGCAACTTAAAAATTGACTTGCTGATTTAAATTATAGCCAATGGATATAGCATCGGATTTTTTTATTATATCAATTTCTTTAATGGGAATTTCCAGTACCAATGACTAATTCAACGACTAAGGTTATGATGTATGTGTATGAATTTTTTAACTGATTAAAATGTGCCGGATAGCATTAATATAATTATTGTTTTGTGAAGTAGTTGTTTACAAATTGGTGGTATCTAATAACAATATACTCGTACATTAAGATTTCAATCTATGTAACTGTAGTATTTGTGTCACTTTACTTAGTTACTTAGAAACTTAGTTAACAATTGTTAACTAAGTAAGTAATTATTTTGAAATTGTAATGAAAAGGTTAAAATTAGAATATCTATATGATATTACTGCGTGCTTACTCGTTATTATCGTTCTATATTTATTCAGCTCAATTCAGCTTCGGAAAGATTAACGGACGCGTACGCATCTCCGTATAAAATCGGTTTTTTCTAAGGACAAAAGCTGAATTGAGCTAATTAAATGTAGCTAATTGTAATTAATTAAAGCTAATTAAGTATTCCCTTATTTAATCATATATTAGTCATATTTAGTCATTATATTAGTCATATATTAAGTCCAAAGGTTCACAATAATCACAAAAGTAATAACGTATATAGTTAGTTAAGAAAATACCACATTAACAACACTAGATGAGAGGTAGTATGTCGATGTTGTAATCGGGTCCGATGCACCGGTGACAGTCGATTCGACGACAGGGGAGAAATCGACCGACTCGACTAAACCAACACTTTCCCCTCACTAAGCTGCCGCGTTCGAAAACTTATTCTGAATTTAAATTTTGTGCGTTCCATTTTCAGTTACGGAATAATGTACTTACGTGTATAAAAAAACGTGTGTTGTGTTTGTGCAAAACTTATAAAAATGATAAATAAATAAATGTTCCTCAATTTTTTTGCAATTTTTGCAATTGGTAAGTAATACTTCTTAGCCATTTATACATAGCTTTTTTGAATTTTTTGAATTTGATTTCATTCCAATTATCCTAATGATTTTTTTGTCTATACTAATATTATAAAGAGAAAAGATTTGTATGTATGTATGTATTTTTGTATGTATGTAATGAATAAACTCAAAGACTACTGGACCGATTTTAAAAATTCTTTCACAAATAGAAAGCTACATTATCAGCGAGTAACATAGGCTACTCATCCACCCCCCATCTCCGCCCTTTATCCCCCTCCCCCTTCATATAAAATTGCCGTTTTTCATGATTAAACTTTAAAATGTTTAAAAATAAATGTCCACCCGTGCGAAAACGGGACGGGCCGCTAGTTAATAAGTAATTTGTAGAATTAAAAGTAAAATATAGTAAGTTAAACATAGGTAATATACAAATCATTTAAATAATCTGAAATATACAAATAATTGAAATAAGACTTGTAATTTGTTTAATACTGTTACAAAAATCTAAACACGAGTTTTTAAACTTATACGTTTATTTTTGCCCCAATAAACTAAACAAATATTAGTGGAACTTTCATTGGTAGATAGAAAGAAAGAAAGACTTTTATTCACTGCACGAAGGACACATTATGTACAAGAACAGGGAAAAAATTAATAATAATGTAAAAAACGTGTGTGAGTGTCCTCGCGGCAGCGAATCGGATACTGGCTCAGCATTGTGCTGAGGTGCTGACAAACACCTACAGCGCTGATTTTCAGCCAGCACCGTATGTGACTCATTGGACAACATACAAACTTACTTTATAAATTACTATATACATACACACACATACATACATACACATACATATATACACACACATATATATATATATACATATACAAATACATACACACATACACATACATACACACATACACATACATACATATATATATACATATAAAATTACTTATTTATACATAATGCACTGCTTCTATTGAGAAAAAAGGCGCGAAAAAAAAGGAAATTCTACAGTAATCAATAATAAATTTAGTAATTGCTAAATGTTAAAACTTACATACATATTATGTTGGTGTATTAATGCGGTGATAAATGCTGGAATTTTGGAATTTATGAATTTTGGAGCGCCAACAAATAACCCCTAAGCTCACGCCTAAAGGTGTAGATAGAGGACTCTATTTGGAGAAGTACTTTTTTTTAAGCTTTTGTCCCTCAAAATATTTGTTCATAAATGCTGACGTGGATAAAAATGACGTGATTTTAAAAACACTTTATTTTTAACGTCCGGTCCGATGGACGTCCGACGTAAAAGTAGGGTTTTATAAATTTGACCTGTGGCATCATAGCTCCCAAACGGATGGATCGATTTTGATCCGCTTCTTTTTGTTTGAAAGCTGACGTGATCAAAATGGTTCTTAGCCATAATTTATGAATATCTATTCGGGCATTTGAAGATCATCAGCTCATTTCCTAGTTGATGAAGGGATCCCACTAACTTCCACGGGTTCGATTGATTTGAAATTTGATGTACTGTTGGTAACCTTGACCCGATGCTGCATCACCGAGTAGTCTGCGGGATACCCAACTTAACTCCTCAACAACTTACAGCAGAATAGAGTGTTTGGACTCCTTAGAAGAACGGTCTCAATAGACAGAACTTCTTTTCGTCTATATAATTGGTTCCACAACAAATTATATGAATTTCAAAATTAGATAAAAAAAACACGATAATTATATTTCAACTATAGGTAATTTTTCCAAATTAATCGAATGCAATAAGATTCTTTCCTTTATGTTAAGATCGGCTAACAGGCTGATGGTCCACTTGATAGTAGGTGGTTACCGTCGCCTATAATACAAGCAACGCCATAGGTGCTACCGTCCATAGTAGAATTAAGGATAAGGGATTGGATATGAAAATGGGCTCTGGCATCTACTTACTCACCGAAATACAACAGCACACGTGCTTTTATTTTATAGTTGTCTTCTGTAAGGGGGTGGTTAGTCCCGCCAGACGAGCTGCCCTATTTGCCAGATTCAGACCAGAGTCAAATTTCAGAGTCAGTCAAGTTCATTTTTTAAAGTTGACTCTGCCGGGAATCGAACTCGGGAACCCTAGAACAAAGCTTTAAGGCAAGCGCCAACCACTCATCAACCGGGCTCGTCAAAAAACCAGTAAATAAACTAGTACACCCAATAGTAACTAACTTATTATAAAAAAAATAGTAGCAGGAAAAACTCAGAATAAAGAACAATACAGAAGGAGCCTTTAATAAAAAATGCATTTAATGCCATAAATTACACAGAGTACCTAAATGTTATAGTGATTTAGGTTAAAGCAAATAACGACATCAGTAACGCAACTCGTTACTGATATAACAGTGATATAGTTATTTCGTTTTAATGGATCGTTTAATTAAGTAAAATGTCTACAACTAAAAACCTACTTTATTTTTTGGTACAATTACTTACTTGTGCTTATCCTAATTTAACTTAATTTAATGATTAAACTTTGTAAATGTCATTAGTGATTTTCAGTAATCTTTTTTACTGAGAAGTCCAGCAAGCAGGTTGACAGTTCACTTGATGGCAAGAGGCTAAATCGCGTCGCCTGGTAATACAATCAACATCAATGGTGCTGCAAGTGCGCTGCCGGCTCTGGCATCCCTGACTCACTCACCGAAACATAACAAAGATGGTTACTGCCGCCAGACGGGCTGCCCAATTTAAGACTGCGAGACGCAGTGTGCCTTCTTTTAAATTTGGGAATCCTTATGGATACCAGGCAGCGTTGGTGCTGCTGCGGAGTCCTGCCGGCTAAAACCCAACGATATTCTAGCGCGGTCGTAGATGGACGGGTCGCGAGAACGTTATGACTATAACACGACATCCGCGACTAACAACGACTATACAACGCCAGGAGATCGGTACCTCGACGTACCCCAAAATGGAGGTACGCCAGCCATTGCGGGCTCCACCTAGGCCCGGAGCTTGACCTCCGCGCCGTGGAGAGACGTATCCGAAACACACAGCATGTCTTTCCTCGTTGCCCGGTGTTGTGATGACGGCGGACAATCCCATGTACGCCGCCCCCGGGCGAAGCAGCACGAGCCACCTATATTCACCTCTCGCAGCGGGTAACCAGCGAGGGGCTTCATCTCTGAAACGCCCTCTTCTCTACGGTAGGTTGTGCCGCAGAGAAGAGGGCTTAACCTCTTCTCTGCGGCTCAACCTACCGAGAGTCGGTGAACCTGAAACTCTCGCTCATGTGGCCCCTCATCTCTACGGAATTTAGGGTGGGCGGTCCAAAGGGGGTTTCCACCTAACATTTCCACAGCAATCGCGGCAGCCCTAGAGACGGGATCCACTTCGTGTTGTCGTCGCGGAAGAGTACTAAGCCGGGTGGCGAGGCAGGGTGTTCACTCTTTCGGATGACTGCGGAGGGTGGTTACTAGGCCGGTACCTTGCAACCCGTTGAACCGGTGAAGACCCGGGTCTTCACCCCCTTCCCCCCACAAAGCCACGATTGCGGTGCTCTGCCAGATGGTCCTTCCCTGCCGTAGAGCTCCGTCTTCGCGTGCGTTGCCCAACTACCAGGGCTTGACCGGGTGGCTACGAGAATCCACCCGCTGCTACCCGCGCCGGTTCACTTACGCAAAATCAAGATCCATACCTCGGTTCGACGCACAAGCGAGCGGTGACCGGCGAAGCTCCAACTAACAGTTGGAGTCTCGCAACGTTTGCCCGGAGCACTCATGGGTGTGCTTTCTTAGTTCCCCAGCAACCATCCGATCAGCCAAGCGAAGGCCGGGTACCCCCACCGACCCCTGCAACCGCCCGGATTGTCGAGGGTTAAGTTCTCCCACCACGACAAGGTCCTAGCACACTTAAGGGGGAAATTTAGTGTATCCTACCATTACTTATTCTTTATTTCTTTTTTTCTTGTAAAATAATTTGAAAAATAACCTATGAGGTAAATATGAATGTTCGAGGTTATAAGTTTTGGTGTAAACTTAAATATACACTTGTTATTTAACTATCTATCTAATCACTTAACTTACTATTTCGAAACTTGATTTAGGTTAGTGGAATTTAGGCCCTGCAACTTATTAAATTCACTTAACCTGTTATGAGGATCATTTACATAAAGATAAATTAAAATCAGTGATATATAGGTTTAACCTATATATCCTAACTATATAGGTTAAACCTATAGGTTTTTAGGGTTCCGTATGTTCGAATAAAAACACGGAACTCTTATAGGAGACCGATTAAGTTGAAATTTGGTACACATATCAATTTCTGTGACGTGTATCTGACACATTTGTGACGTGAAATCTGTATATAGGTCATATGGGGGAAGGTGGAAAATTAAAAAGAAAAATTTTGAAAACTGCATCGTGTGACATATCAAATGGAAGGTCTTGTTGTGAAGATCTTAAATGTTTTGTAACTTTAAAATAAATAGTTTCCAAGTTATTCAATAAAATAGACGAAAATTTCTCCAAAACTACTGAACCTAAAGTTTTGAAAAAAAAATACAGAAATTAGTTTTCTACTTATAGATTATAGGAAAGCCTATAAGAAGTCCATGATATTAAAATAATATGGTAAATCACTCAATATTGTGCGGATAGGTAACATCGTACGGAACCCTCTTAACGCGAGTTCAACTCGCACTTGTCCCATTTTTTTATATAAATAATCTTCACTACCACAAAATAATTTACATTTATTTACCATTAGTTGAGCCAGAAACTTCGTATGCGGTATAGCGCCTGACTTTCTTGTTTATAAACCAAACCGATTTGAATGAAACAAACATTAAATGTTAAAAGAAGCTTGCCAATACATCTGTGAAAACCGCATTCAAATCGATTAAGCCATTTCAGAGATTAGCGTACACAAACGTACAGACGAACAAACAAACAAACAAGAACTCTGAAAACTATTTTTTTTTTGACCTCGGTATCATAAGTTAAACTTGCACAATTTTTTTTTGTTGAAAAAAATCTTTAATGTACGGACACGGCTCGTTTTCGATTTTAATTATATTTATAAATTACTGGGTGGTCGCAGTTTGTCACATACGAAAACACATCAATCCTACACAAACATTTGAGTGTGAAAAAGCTATGCTCTCGGTGGATCCGAAGACAATTTTACTGAAGCTCAAAAAATGGACCGTGTTACTTGGTGCAATGCCATGCTTACCAGTGGGACATACATGAGCCGAAACCAAAGTAGCGCTTGTGCAAAGTGCCTCTAATCAAAGATTGCTTGTTTTTTTTATAAAACTTAACACATGGCTACTGTTCCTTTGGAGCTCCGAAGAGTCGCTTTCGTATCGCTGGTTATCGCACAACTCAAAACCCACTTGACCGGCCGCCTCTTGTTTATACTTGGCGACAAACGCCTGGAAGTATTTCGAATTTACTAGAAATATAAACAAGATTGTAAACAAACCATTTCCGCTATTTCTGTTGAATGTAAACCCTATGTTGTAAACATAAGGACGAATTTCCTTTGACACTAATCGGAAAGGGGCGTGGCTACCATTTGGGTGGGACGTTCGAGACTTTCGGCCGGCGCGAACGTTTTTTCCAGAACGTTCCGGAAAAATCGTTTTTCCAGAACGTTATGTTGCGACACGCGACGGGAAATGTATTGCAGTGTTCAATAATAAATTATTTTTTTAAAATTACTAGAACATAACTTCTTCCTGTTGATTCACAAACAAACTGACACAATAGATTTAATTAATTATCTACGGAAGGAATATAACAATAAAAAGAAATATAACAAACCATTTCCCATATTACAGAAAACGTGGAGGTATGCGAATATAAAGACCAATTTATATTGACCTTTCCTAACGGGTCGCTTTAAAAAAAATCGAGTTCTTAATAAAATTGATTTGACCATTACATTACCAGACCATAGTAAGTTGATTTATTCTTTCTGTGACACTTTATAGAACCGATAGACCATAATTCGTTGGTGCATTAAAAACAAGAGAACCAATTTATTTAAACCCGTCACGTGCTTGATGTTACAAGCTAACGGGGGGTCTTTTTAAATAAGTTACCACTGTTGTCCAACTTATGTTATCTTATGTGTTCAAATATAGTGTATCTATTTGTAGGCCTTGAGATTCTGGTCGGCAGGCTGAACACGCTTCCAAAGGCTCTCAAGGTCAAGTGCGAAAAGAAAAAACTTTAAAAGTGCGAACTTAAAATGGTTTCTGATTAGTCTTGCTGAGCGAATAAGGGAGGTGACTGAGTGACACTTGATTATAAAGTTTGGTAGCATATAAATACAAAGTCGCATATACAAGTAAGTTTTTATATATTAAGTATATTAAATAATAAATTATTAATTAAAATATACTTTTTCATATTATACTTAAACATACAATAATTTTTAATATAAAAAAATATTTTTTTTATTTTTATTTTTTTAATATAGAAAAAAGGAAAAAAATGTTTGTTATACCAAAAACCATAATAATATATTATGTAGGTAATATGGTTTTTGGACTATTTTTTATAGTATTAAATTAACCATTAACTTATTAATTTAAATTTTGTGATTTATAGTATTTGGTAAATAGAAATTAAGGTTTATAGGTTTTGTTGATAATGGCTGGACAAAATTGGTATTTTTTTCAAAGTTCATAATAAAATTCAAATTTAAGCCATTTCACTATCTTATCCTCAATCCCACTATGGTATGCAGCGCACTTGCAGCACCTGTGCGGTTGTTTGTGTTATAGGCAACGGTAGCCACCTACCATCAAGTGGAACGTCAGCCTGTCTGTCGATCTTGTAACATAAGTAAAAAAAACCACAATATCTTTCATTGTACAAGGTCACATTTACTTACTATTAGTTAAGAATGCAGATTCTATGAAGAAGAAATTAATTTTTCATTATTTTCATTCAAAAATGAATACCAAAGTATTATCAAAGTTTTTAGTATACCATAAATAAATAAATTAATTAATTAATTCTACCCTAAGCAGATTTCTCAGCGGGATATTTTTTTAATGAATAACATTATATCCTGCTTTTTTTACATTTCTTCTTTATAAAAATACATAGTTTTGCCATTCATTTGACTTTTCTATTCAATGAAAACTTGATGTGTTATTGGGATCATTGGTATTTTTTTAAATGTTAACAGGCTGACGGTCCACTTGATTGTAGGTGCTATATCGTCGCCTATAACACAATCATCGTCACAGCTGCTGCAAGTGCGCTGCCGACTATAGTAGATTAAGGATAAGGGATTGGATAAGAAAATGGACTCTGGCATCCCTTACTCACTCACCGAAACACAACAGCACCCCCTTATAGAAGACCACCGTGAAATAACTGCACGTGTGCTGTTGTGGTTCGGTCAGTGAATATAAGGGATGCCAGAGTCCCCTTCCCTATCCCCTCCTAATCCCTTATCCTTAATTTTACTATGGTCGGCAGTGCACTTGCAGCACCTGTGGCGTTGCTTGTGTTATAGGCGACGGTAGCCACCTACCATCAACTGGACCGTCAGCCTGACTGCCGGTGTACTATTCTCATGAGAGATTTAAGCGATTTAACTATTCTCATGAAACTAACTATTCTCATGAGAGATTTAAGCGATTTATTTTGTTCAAATATTAACTGCTCACCGTAGTATCTTACAAATTTAAAAAAAAATGTCAATTTGCTTATCATCGCTAACAATGAATTTAATTTAAATTTAAATATTTAAAAAATACTTGAATTCGAATAATCAGATTAAAATTTAAATGTGAAATTAAAATTCTAAACTTTAATTTGTTTCTATTGATATATTTGATAGATATATATCTAACAGTGATAATATTATATGTTGTTTCAATTTGTTAAAACTTGTTCGCGTATAATTTTATAGGTTACTTATGTACGATGACAGATAAAGTCAAAAAACGCTCGTCATTCTACGTCTTCATTCTAAAACAATATAATAAAATAATAGACTGTTCGTTATTTTTATTGAAGAAATAATATATTTCGCGACATTAAAGTATAAGTATAAGACATATAAGTTTTAGACAAAATTATATTAAAGTATAAGACATATAAGTTTTAGAGGAAATTAAAAAAAAATTAGGATTTATTAAAATAAAACCAGAATTATTACGTGCTTTTAATTTCAAAATTATTGAAGTTCAGATAATTCAGATATTCAGATCTTTGATAACACGCACTCTTATAAGAATTTAATACTTTTGGTTTTTATCACGAGGCGAAACTATATGTAATTCCCATTACCTACTCTTCAAAATTGAGACAGACGAGTCGTTGGATGAGTGGTTAGGGTGCTTGCCTTAACGCTCTGTTCTAGGGTTCCCGGGTCCGATTCCCGGCAGGGTCAACTTTGAAAAATGAACTTTTCAAATTTGGCTCTGGTCTGGATCACCCATTTACTGAAGACCACCGTGAAATAACAGCATATGCGTTTCGGTGAGTGAGTGAGGGATGGTAGAGCCCAAAAACTCCTTTCCTAAAACTTCATCCTTAATCTTAATAAGATAGGAACGGAAAGTTTTTTCAGCACCTATGGCGTTGCTTATGTTAATAAGCTACGGTGGCCACTTACCACATTAAGTACACAGTCTGACGATTTTTACATAAGAAAAAACTATAAACCTCGTTAATAGTCACTAAAAAAATGGTTGAAAAACATAGGAGAAAATGATATAGATCTTTCTGACTATAAATTTATATATAGATTAATCCCGGATTCGCATAGTATCTGTAAATTGAAAATTGAATACAATAAGAACCTTCCTCATTTATCGCTCTTTCCATTAGTGAAAATCGCATCACAATCCTTAGGGTGGATTAGAAGCTGACGGAGAAAACAATACAGATAATAAAATCGTAAACGAGCTGTTGTGCTGTTTGTGCATTAAATATATTTTTCAAAAAAAAAAAAAACAATTTTACAGTTAGTACTTATGTTACTGAGGTCAAAAAATACTTTTTAGAATTTTTGTCTCTGTACATTTGTGCACGTAATCTCTGAAACGGCTTAACCTATTTGAATGCGGTTTTCACTCATGTATTGCAGCAAGCTTTCCGTTACATTTAGTGTTCTCGTGAAAAATTCCTCAGTGTCTTAAAACAAAAGTTTTCGACCAATGTGTGTTGCCAGTGATGACAAAATGGCGCTGAAACCTTGTCTCTGACTATGGACCACTTCAGAAAGCTCAACATCGCTCAGCGAGCTATGGAGAGGGTCTATGCCAGGAGTTACACTGCGAGATCGAATCAGGAATGAGGAGATCCGTAGACGAACGAAAGTTACCGACATAACTTGGAGGATTTTAGTAAGTTGAAGTGGCAGTGAACAGGACACATAGTACGGAGAGCCGAAGGCTGCTAGGGCGGGAAGGTTCTCGAGTGGATGCCACGGACCGGAGAGCGCAGCATAGGATGTCCATCCACACGGTGGACAGACGACCTGACAATGGCCACGGGTCGACGGCGGATCCAGGCTGCTTCTGATCGATACTTTTGGAAAATTGGGGGAGGGGCGGCTTTGTCCAGCATTGGACGTCTTACGGCTGAGATTATGATTTACAATCATTAGTATTGACTGATATTAGTAAGATGTTATAGCTATGTAATGAATAATGTGATTTTTGACAATTATTTATATACCCACCGGCCTGGGGACAGACCTGTGGGTTATGTCGGAGATGGTAGTGATGTAGACCTACCGACTAACCTCTTGGCGTCCTCCTCATCCGCTATTGGTGAAGTTGCGAGGTCGGACTAACCACTCTTCCGCAGCTCCACCGCGGGGGTCCGCAAGCGGTGACGGCTCATTTGGACGGCGCACCCGAACTGCCAAGGTGCGCCGTGCCTCTCAGGATGAAGCGGGCGGTAGAGTCCCCATCTATCGCCCTAGTCCTGTTAGGGGTCCAGGTGGCGGGCGTGCACCAGCCGCCTGCGTCCTGTTCGGCGACGGAGGGGATGGGACAGGACGTCGTCCTCCTGCTCTCTCTCCCGCCGCCTCCTTCTGCGAGATGACATTTTCGCAGAAGGATTGAGTCGCTTGCCAAGCGGCCCTGCTGCCGATCACAGCTTTTACTACGGCCGGCAGAGAGAAGTCCAATCCAATGGTCGCAGCGAGCTCAGTTCGCTGCGCCGACCATCTAGGATATACTAGCTGACCTGGGGAACTTCGTAACGACTCAAAATTAATAAATGTTGCGTTAACTTATTAACGGAACTAAATTAGTTTTTTTTATTATAACAAAATGAATACTTACTCAATATCTTCAATAAATGTACTGGTGAAAACTCGAAAAAAAAAAATGCTGATAATTACCAAAATCAGCGTAGTCACTTTTGTTTCTGGCATGTATCAGAGACGGCGCTGTATGCGGATTTAATTTTTTTGTGATTTTCTTACTTTTCCAATGGGCGATGAAACTTCTCGAGGCGGAGAGAGAAAAAAAAAATCATCTTCATAAATCAATCAATCCGTTCTCAACATAATATAATCAAAAAAGCTGTTCCTTACAAGATCTATGAGAAAATGAATTATTTATTCACAATTTTTTTTTCGTGAAAATTTCAGATATTTTAGTAATTATACTGCTATTCAATCAACATCAAAAAAATCGGTCCAGCCATTCTCGAGTTATAAATGGTGTATCTAATACGACATAGATTTTATTTATTTTGTGTATACACATAGAAATGTCTGAAGTAAATTGATTTATTTTATTTATTTATAATGATTTCACAGATAAGTAACTTTGTTATGAGGCTGCGTTGTAAGAGAAAGTGCAACGCGAGAAAGTCGAAATTGCGTTACATAATGTTGCACAGAAAAATGCGCTTCTATGTAACCGTGCCAAAGAATTTGTGTTCTATGAGACAGTGTGTACATAACTTATTTGTATATAGGTACATAACGTATCTATCCTTAAATATTATAAAACTAGCTGAGCCCGCAACTTCGTACGTGTATTATTCGGTATAGCGCGTAACTTTTTTGTTTGTAACCCGACTGGAATGAAACAAACACTAAATGCTATGGAAAGCTTGCTAAAATAGATCAGTGAAAAACGCATTCAAATCGGTTAAGCCGTTTCTGAGATTATTGCGAACAAACGCACAGACAAATAGACAAAAATTTTAAAAATTATTTTTTTTGCTTCGGTAACATAAGTACAACGTGTATAAATTGTTTTTTTTTTTTTTTTTTTTTAAGTATTTCATGTACAGACACGTCTCGTTTACGATTTTATTGTATGTATACTAGATGAATTGACAAGCCATTGGCCGTATCTTTTGTTTTTGCTTTAAAACTTCACGTACACCCGGCCGACCTTTCGTAATAATCCTTTAACACGAGAACAAAAAACATGAAAAACAACAATTATGCAAATAGAACAATAAAATGTGTAAAATGAGAATTAATTGCCCATAGACAATGAGAACCACTCGAGGATATGCTGTGGAGTAACCGCTTTATTATCAGTGCCCAGCGGGTATAGACAATAATTAATGAGGACTAAAAATCATTGATGTAAACCGGTTATGTCCAGCATATGGAACGATTGCAATGTTCGTTTTTAAATTAATTGTGCTGTGGGTATATAATTCTATGTACAGGGATGAATTTACTATCCAAACCTTTATTTTATTATCTTTATATAAAACTAGCTGAGCCAGTAGCTTCATACGCATGGTTTTCGGTATAGCGCGTAACTTTTTTGTTTGTAAACCGATTGGAACGAAACAAACACTAAATGTTACGGGAAGCTTGCTACAAAACATCAGTGAAAATCGCATTCGAATCGGTCGAGACGTTTCTGAGATTAGCGTGCACAAACGTACAGACAAACAGACAAAAATTCTAGAAACTATTTTTTTGTCCTCGATACGCGCGTACAAATATACAGAATTAATGTAGAGATCGATTACGATTTTTTCATATGTACTAGCTTTTGCTCGCGACTTCGTCCGCGTATCTTTAGAAATTATTACTCGCTGATAATGTAGCTTTCTATATATATGTCGTATAGAAACAGTCTACCCGCGACCCGGCGAACATTCCCGATGCACTACAAAATCGTGGAAGCCTCATCAGCACCGATCATTGTACTGAACTCGCGGAGCGCTGTACTGCCTTCGGGTATACTCCGCCCACTAGCTGCTCGTGTTGAAGGACGTACAAAATGCTCTAAAAAAGAGCTACTGGTTCTGGAGAAACTGCGGGCAATCATATTAGTCCTGACAGACAGCGCCCTGCGCTCTCTCTCTATGTCTGCATCGTCCTTTAAGTCAGAGGTTACCCAGTGTCCAAGATATTTAGAAATATTAACTTGTCTTAGAGCAGTACCGTTTAATTTGATGGACAGAACAGTGTCCGGACACTCACCTCCAACCCGAAAGACCATGCATTCACATTTCTTCGTATTATAAAATAATCCGTGTGTGAAGGAGTATTTTTCATAGATACTTATCAATCTCCTTAGACCACAGACAAAAATTAAAATATTGATTTAGCTTATTCTATATGTAATTATTCAAAAAATATATGCTTTATACTTCGAGAAACCCTCCGCAGGTGTAGGTTTCCTCCAAAGAAGTCCACCGGGCAACTCTTAGCCATCGTGGACCATCCGACTAATTATCTCGTCTTCCCATCTCATACGGGGTCTTCCTTTAAGACGCTTCGCCTTCGGTCCTTTCCAAATAGTTACACTTACTGTCCATCTTTCATCCTGAAGACGAGTTTTTTTTTAAATGAAAATGGTGCGATTTTTTGATGAAATTAAAAATTAATCAAAACTAGACTTTAATTATGCGCGAGCGATCTGAAAATTTAAATCTATTAGTAACCATCGTTCATAAACTAACATCTGACTACGAAAACATGTACATAAGTAATTAAAACAGCGTTAGGTTAATTACTATATCATGCTATGCACATATCGCACCTCTATACCATCGATAGCCTTTAATGTTGGGAATAATTAACACATTTCCAAAGAGCATACTAAGAAACAAAGGCTGTCAGTTACCATGTTTTATTGTCCAGTATAAGGTTTTTTAGATAAATGTATCTTTTTTATTTATGTCTCAGACCGACAAAAACTATAGACGGAACAATACACACTCTTAAGTGAGGCAAGTAATAGGAAGACGATTCTGCAATTGGGTGACGGACGCTCTATAGTCTGACGTGAATAGTTGATATATCTAACTATATTTTTTGTTATATATATTATATAACTATATATTCACCACGGACTGTCTTGCCAGAAAAGTGCTGGCCGCTTTTCAAGGCATCCTCCGCCGTTCTCTTGCGTCAGTCAATGTACCAGCTATATTAGAGCCTGCAGGCATCTCGAGAAACGATGGCAGGAGACCGGATGGGATGTCCCTGATTCCCTGGAGATTGGGAAGAGTGCTGGTGTGGGATGCTACCTATGTAGACACACTAGCCCCTTCGCATCTCCATGGAACATCCACTAAGGCAGCAGCCGCAGCAGAGGCGGCGGAAAAAAATAAAATTTCTAAATATAGTGGCCTCGGCGCCGAATATGGTTTTGTACCATTCGGAGTCGAGACACTCGGTCCGTGGGGCCCTGCGGCAATGAGCCTCTTCAAAGACATCTAGAAGAGGCTTATTGATGCGACGGGAGACCGAAGAGCTGGCACTTTCCTCGGCCAACGTATTAGTATGGCCATTCAACGAGGAAATGCTGACAGCGTACTTGGTACAATGCCGCAGGGTCCATTTTTATATTATTAGTTTTAATCAATTTAGTATTAATTTATTTTTAGATTAGGTAATTTTAGTTTTTATTTTAATTTAATTTAAGTCTTAATATTAAATTTATAATCTCCTGTATAATGAGTAAAAATATTTTTTGTTTATTAAATATTATAATAATTAATTGGGATAAAAGCTGTTAGTGGATAAAATTTTTAACTGCATACACAAACGCATGGCCACTATACGACAAATAGGGTTACGCACACATCTTCAGCGAACTGGCTTCACTTTTTAAAACGTTTTTGTTCGTAAGGGCTGTCTATAGTTTTTTTTGGTCTGAGATTTATGTAATACATTATCAGATGGATGGTAGATGGCAACAGTCGCCTATAACACCAAGAAACCCCATAGGTCCTGCAAATTTGCTGTTGACCTTAGCAGTATTAAGGGATTCACTGAGGCAAATGACATTTACTATAGAACTCGCTGGCGGCGGAGACAATTCAACGGGCCTAGAAATGGTGTTTTTTTGTTTTTACCATTAAAACATTACACAAAAAAATTTTTTTTTACAATACAATTTTTTAATCTGATATGAACTTATTAATAAGTACAGGATTCATATGCGCGCAATAAGCCGTTTTCGAGAGAATTTTCAATAAAGGTCAAATTCTTCTTGTGTTCTAACTTTTTTTGTGGAGTTTCTATTACTTTAACGAAAATTCTAATCAATACAATTGGTTCTTCACATGTTTAAGTATAATTTTTTTTTTTTTTTCAAAGCAATTGTCTTGTATATTTCTTGTAACATCTTCATTAAACAATGGATATTTTTAGTATTTAGCGTTTGTCTCCCCCTTAAGCGTAAGAGAATAAGAAGGGATAGGGGAAATGGGCTCTACAATCGCTTACTCACTCACCAAAGCACAATTACTGCCGCTTTAATTAAATTAAATGTCTTTAATTAAATTAAAATACGGGTGATTTTAACATCAATTTTTTTTAAAAATTTTCTGCAAATAAGTTGTCTTTAAACTTCTACATAAAGTCTTTTCAAAAAAACAAAATAAAAGTCTTTTCAAAATCTTGAGCAAAAAGAAAACTGTTATTTAACATTTTACTAAAAGGCAAAAATATTAAATAATAAATATACATAAACTGCAAATTTAATTCCTCATTAAAGTAAGTAACATTTATTAATTGAATGGAGCATGTAAATATTTTTTTCTATTATTTTCTCTATACTAATTAAATAATACTACTTACTAAAATTATAAAGGCGAAGGTTTTTTTAATGTTAAATCGGCAGACAGGCTAACGGTTGATGGTAGGTGGCTACCGACGCCTATAACACAAGCAACGCCAAAGTGCGCTGCCGACTACAGTAGGATTAAGGATAAGGGATGAAGGAGGGGATAGGAAATGGGCTCTGGCATCCCTTACTCACTCACCGAAACACAACAGCACGCGTGCTGTTATTTCACGGTGGTCTTCTGTAAGGTTACTGCCGCCAGAAGGGCTGCCCAAATGACTGCGTAACGCAGTGTGCCCTGCTACTACGTATAAATGTTTGTTACTCCATCAAGCAAAAACGGCTTAACAGATTCGGATGAAATTTGGCACACAGATAATTTATTGCCTGAATTAAAACATAGCATACTTTATATCCTGAAAAAAATGTTAGGTTCTCAAGGGATCTTCTAAAAATATAAAAAGTGGTGTCATTTCGGCGTTATTTCATTTATTCAACGCAGACGAAGTCACGGGCACGACATAGTTAATTAATAATAGCTCGATTCCCCATAAACATTATGGTTCCCTATAAAACCCCTTTCAAGTTTTATTTTCGTGACAAGCAGCAGCCCATATCAATAACAAAATTCCAAGGTTCCATCTATATCAATAACAAAATTCATCAAAATTGATTCAGCAGTTTAGGCGTGAAAACGTAATAGACGGATATTCAGAGTAACATGCATTGTTTTCTGCTAGTCTTTCAATATGCTTGTTTGTTTTTTTTTTTTTCAATGGGTATATTTCTGTTAGTCTAAGCCTCAGAGCTTTCTTCGCTTAAACGTAATTCTATATTTATAAGTTGTTAAATGTCAAGTTTATTAACATCTACATACGACCAGTTAAGTTATACTAATAAAACAAAGTTGCACTCAGCCTGCAATAAATACATCATTATTGGTTATAGGCATCTTAAATGCAAAAACCTTTTTAAAACGTTTTAACTTGACGACGCTATTGACAACTATATTGGCGAAAAAGAACAAAAGACAGGCGGTTCTCTTGCGACATTCCACATCATTATCTCTATACTGGAGATATTATTACCTGGTAACTAAAAGATAGACTTTGCTCGGGAATTAAAAGTGAACGCGTTTCTTATTGAATATTGTAATTGAAATGCGAATGATTGATTTGAATCGAATCTTTAAATGAACTTCTTTATATACTTAGAGTGGCAAACAGGCTGACGGCCGACTTGATCAAGATCAAGTTGAAAAATTAAATTTTCAAATTTGGCTCTGATTGGGATCTGTAAAGTAGTCGTTTTTCAAGTTCAACTAAGTTCATTTTCCAAAGTGGGACATCTTGAAAAATGAAAAATGCTGGGAATCGAACCTGGGAACACTAGAACAGAGAGTTAAGGCAAGCACCGTAACCACTCATCCAACGGGCTCGTCAATGGAACTTCACTAATGGAAAGAGCCGATAAGCGAGGAACGTTTGTGTCTATAATTTGCAAAATAAAGTCTTTTTTTTTAATTGCAGACTTTCCCACTTGAATGCAGATGCCCTGGAAATGAAGCCGTTCGTGAAACAGGTAAAACTAGGATACTTACTTGTTCATTGATATTAATGCATTAATGCAGAGAACACAGCAATTTCGATCTCGACTTACTGATGAACATCTCAATAGCTTGCAACAATTTTACTCCAAAGTTCAGACAGATGTCCGCAACAAAAAATGTAACTTTTCTCATTGATATTCTCATTGTAAAAAATGCCTTTGTTAATTTGTTTAAGTGAAATTAATATAAGCAATTAGAAAATATAATTTAATTTACAATAAAAACTAAAACTACCTAATCTAAATATAAATTAATACTAAATGGATTAAAACTAATAATATAAAAATGGACCCTGCGGCATTGTACCAAGTACGCTGTCAGCATTTCCTCGTTGAATGGCCAAACTAATACCTTGGCCGAGGAAAGTGCCAACTCTTCGGTGTCCCGTCGCATCAATAAGCCTCTTCGAGATGTCTTTGAAGAGGCTCATTGCTGCAGGGGCTCCAGGAACCGAGTGTCTCGACTCCGAATGGTACAAAACCATATTCGGCGCCGAGGCCACTATATTTAGAGATTTTATTTTTTTCCGCCGGCTGTTGCCTTAGTGGATGTTCCATGGAGATGCGAAGGGGCTAGTATGTTACACAGGTAGCATCCCACACCAGCACTCTATCCAATCTACAGGGAATCAGGGATATCTCATCCGCCTACCATCGTTTCTCGAGATGCCTGCAGGCTCTAATATAGCTGGTACATTGGCTGACGCAAGAGACCGGCAGAGGATGTCGTTTAAGGCAGCATGCCTTGAAAAGCGGCCAGCACTTTTCTGGCAAGACAGTCCGTGGTGACCAAGACGGTCGACTATATTTGTTTAATAAAATTTTGTTAGTAAAATTTTTTTTCTATAAAATGTGCGGACCGAGATGGTCATTTCATTTCTTAAAATGGACTCCGAGCGAAACTAATTGGTGACCCCTATATTAATGTGTGTATCTCAATTCTTGAATAGTTTCTACAATCCGCGTAGAAGCTAGCTTTTTTTTTATATTAGATCAGGGTAGCGCTTGACCACTATCTCATCTGATGTAAGGTGTAGATGTGGCCGAAGGTGGACCACGCTTACCCAATAAATGCCCATTTACCCTGGTTTTGAAGACCCCGAGGTTGTAGTTCTGTGGGAACACAGACGCAGGCAATGAGTTCCACTCCTTAGCAGTCCGAACAAGGAAGGTGGAACTGAAACGCTTCGTGCGTGATCGAGGTACATCGACCACGAAGGGATGAAACCCCTGCCCACGTCTAGTGTTCGCAAGTGGAACGGTTCCGGTTGGATTAATTCGTACAGAATAGATGCACACTCTCCATAGTGTAGACGATAGAAAATCGATAGGCAAGCTACTTTTCAGCGATGCTGCAGGCTTTGAAGCCTGCAGCATCGCCTGGGGGGTCGCAGCTGTAGTGTATACATGTGACAACTTTGTCTTTGAAATGAATAAACCAGTTATGAAGACAAGGTGGTGTCTTTTCATAAGACAAGACTTAGTGGCTACTGTAGCTAACATCAGTTGTAAGTACGCCTTCGTTCTTGAATTAATTTACTGATTAAAAAATATATTTAATTTAATTTAATTTAATTAAATTTAATTTAATTTAATAATAATTTATTCATATACTTAAGCATAGGTACAAAAAGGAGTGTAGAGGGGGCTTGCTATTAAGTATAAAAATAATTGTATCAGGAGAACCCCGCTTCTCCAACACCGTACTAAAATCCAAAGAATACAATAAAGTGTGTTGTTTGTATGAGTGTGTGAATGAGTATGTGTGTGTGAATGTATATGTGTGTGTGTATGTGTATGTGAAGTAGCATTATATATATTCTTGTTATTCTTGTTATATATTCTTGTTTTTTTTTAAATATGTATTTTCGCGGTAAAGCCTCTGGTAAAAGCTAATGGGATAAAGGCATAATTTATTGATTGAGCTTTAGTAATAAAGTTGAGTTTTTATAATTAAAATGAAATAATTTAAAAATTAATAAATTAAAGACCGTTGGTGGGGCAGTTTATCTCTTTTTGTTTTGTTTGTAAGTCACCGGCTACAGCAAGTATGTATATGTAATTCCAGGCGTTCGTAGTTTGTGGGGCGGCTCTCAACATAGCTGGCCATGGCTGCGCCCACGGGTTCCCAGCTGTGCTCTTCGCCCAATTGAAGAGCAATGGCGGAGTGCCTGTCAAACTGACAGATCATGACACTTCTTGGATAGGTATGTGCGTATTTTTTCAAAAGAAATTAATTAATTTTTAATTCTAAAGTAGGTGGCTACCGTCGCCTATAACACAAGCAACGCCAAAGCTGCTGCAAGTGCGCGCCGACTACAGTAAGATTAAGGATAAGGAATTAGGAGGGGTTAGGGAAACGGGCTCTGGCATCCCTTATTCATCGAAACACAACAGCACATGTGGTCTTCTATGGTTACTGCGAAACGCAGTGTGCCCTGGCCTGGCACTACTTTCCAGATCCAGACCAGAGCCAAATTTGAAAAGTTAAATTCTCAAAGTTGACCCTGCCGGGTATCGAACCCGGGAACCCTAGAACAGAGCGTTAAGGCAAACACCCTAACCATAACCACACATCCAAAAATAAATAAATAAAAAAATAAATAAAATAAAATAAAAGAATAAAATAAATAAATAGTATTAATAAAATTTAACAAAATCTATATAAATAAAAATGAATGCTCGAAGACGGCTGTCCAATTCGGCAAATTTTTGGAGTTTACCTCCTTAAGAATCGATTTTCGTATAATAAGGTCCGCGGTATCGAAATTATATGACGAATAAAATTAATACAAGTGTTACCTAAAAATCGCTACTTTATCTGTTACTGTCACTTTGAAAACTGTGCGACAGCTGACAGCTTATAAAAGCAAACGTCGAAATCTTGTATGAAAAGTGTAGTCCGCGTTGAGAAACGAAACAAAAGCGCGTTATAACCTACTGGCGCAGCGACATCTGTTCTTAAAAAATGAGTTATTTTATGTACAAGCCGCGTTAATAATTCTATTGTAGTGCAATAGATGGCGCCATCAATAGTTTATATTTTTGGAGTTCACCAAGCAGTTGTACATCGATAGATGTCGCCACTTCACCTAATTATATTGTAGTATAATACAATAATTCCTATTGCATAATGCATAGTCAAAGACAATCGTACTTAAGGCGACGCCAGCCCCTAAATCCACTTATTTGTAACTTTTTTCCTTTTAAATTATCATAATAATTATAATTTAAAAAATACTCAAATCATCTGCAGGATATAATTATAATTATTTTTTAAATTATATTTAATTATATATATAAAAAAATTAATATCGATTTGCGGTCTAATATCGATGTTGTAACCGTGCGATTTGCTTAATAATCAATATTTTAAATAGCTAATTCTTAAGATAAATTTTAAGATCCACTATCTGAAGGTTCATCGAAAGCCTTCAGAGGTTTGGATAATTGCAACCGTACAAAGCCGAGGTAGGGGGCCGAGGTTATCAAAGAAAAAATAAAATCATATATCGTAATCTTATCAATGATTCATTTGGTATAAGTACAGTAACATCTACTAATTTTGTTATCTGAAAAACAGTGCTAAAATAAGAATAGACAAAACAATGTGCCCAAGACAATTTCTTCCTAATTTCAATATCTCGGACTTCTAATGGAGGAAGAAGGGAAAGATTACCAGATTACCAGGAAAGATTCCTCATTTTGTCTCTTATACTTCATTATATTTAAGACTTATTATTTTGGGTTCATTAAGACCGAGTTGTAATTATATAAGTTCTATTGAGCTGATATTTATGCTGATATTTTAGTTAATGACAAATGACAAAATTGTTTGACACTTTTACTCTTTGACCTTTTGTCTATGGTAAAATAATTGCATAATACGAAATTGTATTAAAAAAAAACAATAAAATATACCATTTACCATGTCATTCTATTTCAGCATCAGTGGTCGGCGTGATGGGGATTGTCGGAAACTTCGTGTCTCCAGTTCTAATGACCCGATTTGGTCGGCAAAAAGCACACCTGATTTCAACAGTACCGGCTCTCCTTGGATGGATAGTCTTCGTTGTAGCCAATTCCGTCCCCTTGTTCCTGATAGCCAGACTTCTTCACGGTCTAGCTCTGGGCCTAAGAACTCCTCTAGCCGCAATTTTAGTAGCAGAATACACGGACCCGAAATACCGTGGCGCGTTTCTCGGAACATTTGCCATATCGCTCGGCTTTGGTATATTTTTGTCTCATTTATTGGGTGCACAACTAACCTGGAAGATGACCTCTATGGTCTGCTCTCTGTTTCCTATAATAGCAATGGGTATCATTACGCTTTCCCCTGAATCCCCCAGTTGGTTAGTTTCGAAAGGAAAATATGAAGAAGCTAAAAAGGCTTTCCGGTGGCTAAGAGGAGAAGGCACTGAACAAAACGAAGAATTGGAAGCGATGATTAATTCTCATAAGACTGAAACAATACTTGAAGAGGATAATAAGTTAAATGAAGTGAAAAGATTCTCTTGGAAGGATTTAGCGAAAAAAGTTATAGATGCTGTTAAGAATGTAATGAAGATTTTTAAGAAGAAGGAATTTTATAAGCCAGCTATAATAGCTATCAGCATGTTAATAGTGTTTGAATTCGGTGGAGCTCACATGATACCGGCTTATGGAAATATAATATTACAAGCTGTATTAAATAAAAAAGACTCAAAAGAGGTCACTTGGCACTTTACTATGATAGACTTATTGAGGACAATTTGTGCTTTCGTAGCTATATTCCTATTAAAGTACTTCAAAAGAAGAACTATTTTGTTTACCAGTGGCGTTATGACAGTATTGTCTTTATCAGCAGTTTCGTCTTTTATGTACTTGAGGCAAGCTGAAATGTTTACTGAATCTCAAATCTTAGAAGCGGTTCCTATGGGTTTAATGGTTTTGTATACTTTATCATTTTGTTTAGGTTTAGTTCCATTAGCATGGGTCATTTGTGGCGAAGTATTCCCATTGGCCTACAGAAGTTTGGGTTCAACTTTGTCGACATCATTTTTGACTCCTTCATTTGTAATTTCAATGAAAACAGCTCCTCACTTATACTCATCAGTAGGAGTCGAAGGAGCTTTTCTAGTATATTCAGCTACACTGACCATGTTTTTATTAATTATTTACGCATTGCTACCAGAAACTAAAGACAGGACGTTGCAGGACATCGAAGATAGTTTCAAAGGTAGAAAAGAGGATTCTGAGGTAGAAATGAGATTAATGTGTAAGGATGACCCAGTTAACATTAATTAGAAGGTGTTATCTAAAAATAGGTCTAAAAGTAGGTTTTAACTAATTCTGTGATAAATATTTGTAATTACTTATAATGTTAAGATTTTAGTTTTGCTTCGAATAAAACAGTAATTGATTAAAATTGTAAATAGTTCTTTTTTTTGTACTTCTTGCAAAAAGGCATTAAATATTTCTCAAGAAACACCAGGGTTGAAGATACGCTAAGGACCATAAAAATATTGTTGAAGAGGGCACAAGTAGGGAGTTTGTTAAAAAGTTTATGCATCCACTGGATAAAATTTCCACTCATATACATAATGTGCGCAGCGAAATCTTATCCAAAAATGAGGATGTACTACGTTTAGTACAGTGATAAAAACTGGAGGTAAGCATTAAGTGGAACAAGTCATCAAAACACCAATGAAGACCTGGTAGAAAACAATAAAAGAATAAACTTATTTTATTAGAAATTCGCCTATTGTCACCAAAACTCAAGCAATCGAACCTAGGATAAAGTAAGAGGATAGGCGATTTGGTATACTGACTAAGTTTTTTTTTATATTAAAATCGGCAGACAAGCTGACGGTCCACTTGATGGTAGGTGGCTATATATACCGTCGCCTATAACACAAGCAACAGCAAAGCTGCGGCAAGTGCGCTGCCGACTACAGTAGGATTAAGGATAAGGGATTAGGATATGGAAATGTGTTCTGGCATCCCTTATTCACTCACCGAAACACAACAGCACACGTGCTGTTATTTCACGGTGGTCTTCTGTAAGGGGGTGGTTACTGCCGCCAGGCGAGCTGCCCAAATGATTGCGAAAGGCAGTGTGCCCTGCCACAAGTTGTCAGATCCAAACCAAAGCCAACTTTGAAAATTTCATTTGTAAAGTTAGCCTTCCCGGGAATCAAACCAAAACTCAGAACTCGGAACACCAAGGAAAGCGCCTTAGCCACTCGATCAATGGGCCCATTCGTTTTTTTGACTGAAGAGAGCCAAATTTGAAAGTTCATTTTTTTCAAAATTGACCCTGCCGGGAATCGAACCCGGGAACCCTAGAACAGAGCGTTAAGGCAAACACCCTAACCACTCATCCAACGGGCTCGTCGGATGAGTACTAAGTCACTGAAACACAAATCTGGTTATTTCGCGGTGGTCTTCTATGAGGGGTTTAGACTACCAAGTTTATTACTGCGGAATGAAAAATGCCATGTCACTGATAATTTTATTATAGGTGATAATAATATACATTTTTTGAAGTTTTGAGTTTGGCAACGATTCATTTGAGCTGCACTTGAACGGTGTATAGAGCAGACGCAGCGGAGATGGTATTTGCTAACAATATATTGCAGGAGCTAATAAAACTTTCATGATTTTTATTAATCAATCACGAGGAAACTACTGTACAGTTTTGGATGAAATTTGACAAACAGATAGTAAATCTCCTTTTTTTTATGTTATGTCGACAGACAGGCTGACGGTCCACTTGATGGTAGGTGGCTACCGTCGCCTATAACACAAGCCACGCTACAGGTGCTGCAGTTGCGCTGCCGACTACAGTAGGATCAAGGATAAGGGATTAGGAGGGGATAAGGAAATGGGCTCTGGCATCCCTTACTCACTCATCGAAACACAACAGCATGTATATGCTGTTATTTCACGGTGGTCTTCTGTAACGGGGTGGTCAATGCCGCCAGGCGGGTTGCCCAAATGACTGCGAAACGCAGTGTGCCCTACCACTACTTTTCAAATCCAGACCAGAGTCAATTTTGAAAATTACATTAAAATTTCCAAACTTGACCCCGCCGGAAATCGAACCGGGGCCCCAGAGACGTTAGGCAAGCATCCTTGCCACTCATCCAACGGGCCGTCAATCCTGGATCTTAATCTACTTTAATTTAATATAATATTCCCATGGGAGAATATTACACACTTTATTTTACAATTTAGATGGCTGAATGCATGGTAAGTGAGAGGGCCGGGTAGTGCAGGGTGAGCCGTGCATATGGGCGCAGGGTCTTAGGGGGCGCCGAGCAAGTGCCGCTCCCGCTCGCAAAACCTCCAAAGAGCTTGTGTAGCTTGCGGTAACGACGCTCTCAAAGACTCTGTCCCCATAGGGACATAACCAACGCCGGGCGTGGTAGCAAAGCAAAGCGCGCCACGAGCGGCCAACAGTTTAAAGCATTTAAAATGTTATAAAACCAAAAATAAGACATTAAATGAGTTTCAAGATACTGATGGAGAGGGCGCGAGGGTATTGATTGCACACGGGCATTACATGAGCTAGAGTCGCCTCTGAGTGAGAGATAGGGAAACTCTGGGAAGAATATCTTTAACGCCGACAAAGCCGCAAGTGAGAGAATAAGTCAAAAAGTTGGCTCTCTTTGATTAACGCTTACTGAAGATTTACACCTTTTTATTTAAAGGTCCACAGACAGGCTGATGACCCGTGTGGAGTTGCTAGACCTTCCATCGGGCGCGTCCCCCGGGTGGCGGATAGGGGAATTCCTCCCAGATATGGGTGGTATCGGGGAAATCAAATACCCGACGCGGACCAAAACTAGCAGGTATGGGCGTGCCTTAAGACAAGGAAGTCGCGGCCTAGGGGACCTTACCCCGAAAACAAAGGTGGACCCCTTGATCCAAAAAACTCTAGGAAAACATGGCGGATCAAAAGAGAAATATACTACCCCAGGGAGGTACCACTTGTGGAGAATCCTCCACTGTGATGAGTCAGTCAGAAAGCCAGGCTACCCTTACTGCTCACACAGTCTGCCCCGCGTATTCTGGGGGGGGGGGGGGGGGCAAGAAACGCCACACTACAAACACGACGACTTCTGCTAGCGATACGGACACCGAATATCTTACTGACCTGCTTGAAATGCCCGATGAAGCTATTTTCAAGCCGAGAAAATCCCTTGCGCGCTCGCCACCTCGGAACAGCCCAGAAAAATTCTACTCTCCAATGGCGAATACACCGGTGCAGACCTCATATAAGAGGAAACGAGGTTCACCAACTCAAACAACCTCGGGTGACCTCGAACAACTAAAGAGAGAGGAGGAAGCCTTCTGGCTGCTACTGTCGGAAAAGGTGTATATCATAGACAATATGGTCAGCAACAAGCAAGGACCATATCGTAGTACAGCCACCGACATCAAGTTGGCCATAAAGGCAATACAGGGATTCTGCGAGAGAATCAAAGACACACGCGTCAGACTCTTAGTTGCAAGACTGAAGAGAGACGAAGAGAGGGAAGCCACTCCAAAACGACAAAGGAGAGACCGTGAACGAAGTGACAAATCAACCGTCACATCGCCCATGGGAAACCGTACGGATATTGGTGTTAACACCTCAGTCTTAAGTCATATGACCGGACTTGAATGGGAACCATGCATGGAGCTGCCATCAGATGGTGTCCACACAGATCCAACGGTAACAAGGGAGAAAAATTTACCAAAAAGTGGTAGTGGAAAAACGAAAGGGATAAAGAAAAAGAAGAAGAAGACATCACCTGGACAATTAGACGAGACAAGACCCAGAGAGGGTAAGGCAAGGGAGGATGGACGACAAATAAGCATGGGGAAGAAACGTCGAAAGGGAACAGACCGAAACCAGAGGCTTTACTAGTACGAGTCCCAGACTCCACCTACTCAGAAGTGCTCAAAAAAGTGAAATCCAGCTTAACTAGTGGTATGAAGGATCTTACCTTTTCTACAGTAAGAAAAACACAGAGAGGTGACCTACTGCTAGAGCTGGAGAAAGGACACACGAGTGCTGAGGAAGTTAGGAAGGCCATGGAACAGTCGTGCCCTGAAATTAGTGTCAGAGCCCTTCGTGACATGGCGTCCGTCATAATATCAGGGTTGGACGTGGCTACCGAAAAAGAGGAAATAGAAGAGGAACTAAGGCACCGATACAAACAGTTCACAATAAAGCGGCTGTGGACCAGCGGAAGTGTCACTAGAAGTGCCATCGTGGAACTGCCTAAAGCCGATGCACGCAAGCTAGCAGCCGAGAAAAAGCTACGTATAGGATGGATGCGGGCTACTGTAAGGCCTTTTGAAGAAAGGACAATGTGCTTCCGATGTCTCGAGTTCGGACACCGTGCGGCGTGGTGCCCAGGCCCGGACCGTAGTAACAGATGTCGGAATTGCGGAAGCACGGACCACAAAGGCCCCAATTGCAGATAGGAGCTGAAGTGCACAGTATGCAAGGACAAAGGTCTGGGAAAATTGTGGCATAAGGCGGGATCCAGACAGTGCCCATCCTGGAATATAATTATCCCACCATGTAAAAAAGCAACAATTCCAAAAAACGCGCAAAGTCACCGGCTAAGTCCTACGGGACCCCTAGAGGGAAAAGACGTAGAATCGCAAAGCTGCGATTTATCCAAGTAAATCTCAATTGTTGTCGCAATGCCCAGGATTTGTTATTCTCGGAGATGACGAAACTGCAAATTGATGTTGCGATCGTTTCCGAACCAAACAAACCTAAGGACAACTGGTTTACTGACAGGACAGGCAAAGCTGCGATTATCACTCGCGGTCATGGAGACACAGAGTTACTAGGCAGAGAGGATGGTTTCGTGTACGTTAGGGTCCGCCAATACGTCGTCTTCAGTTGCTATTTCTCTCCAAACGCCAAGCCCGAGAAATTTGAGGAGGACCTGCAAAAACTCAAGGAGCATATCGGAAAAAACCTCTTGCCTAAGATAATTGCAGGTGATTTTAACGCAAAGTCACCAGAATGGGGGTCAAACAAACAAGACTGGAGGGGCCGACTTGTCGGTGAACTACTAGCGACCTGCAATCTAACAGTCGGAAACACAGGCAGCAAGCCAACGTTTATAAGAGGCAATTCCGAGTCGATCCTCGATATCACCCTTGCCGACGAACTGGCAATAAAATCGATTACAAGATGGAAAGTCCTCGAAGTGGAAACACTAAGTGACCACCGCTACATAACCTTCTGTATCGGTCACGAAGAAGAGGCTACTAGAAAAGTAAAGACCGGGTGGATCGCTAGGAAATTTGAGAGAGACACCTTTACGTCCTGTGTTGAGCTCACCGACTGGGACCCTGTACCGGAAAACCCGGACCTCTACGTGCACAATGTTACAACTTTGCTAACAAAATGCTGTGATGTTGCCATGCCCAAGAAGTCGGACCAAGAGAGCCGCAAAGAAGTTTACTGGTGGTCGCCAAACATTGCCAATCTTAGGAAAAAATGTGTCAGAGCACGGAGAGCCCTTAAAAGGACAACCTCTAAGGATAGAAGCAAGCGCGCAGAAGAACTTGCCATTGCACGCTCGGGTCTTGGGAACGCCATCCAAAAAGCTAAATGCAATGCCTGGAAGGAGACCCTAGAACAGCTAGACAAAGATCCATGGGGAAGAGGGTATCAGATTGTTACCAAACGACTAAGGACGCCACCGTCGACTGATTCTCTCGACCCCCAAAAGGTATGGCAAATCGTAAATGTGCTTTTTCCGGAGGACGAGGAACTTAATGGTGTGGAGCTACCAGCAATTGGGGAAATACCACCAAACTGGACTCAGAAGGAGCTAGAGTTTGCTCTCTCTCGGCTTAAGACGGGTAAGGCACCTGGGTTGGACAATATCCCGGCTGTGGCGGTAAAGGCTTTTGGCGAAACGTTCCCAGAGGGAATGCTGGGCCTCATGAACACATGTCTCGCACATGGATATTATCCAAAGATATGGAAGCGTGCCAAACTGGTACTTTTAAAAAAGCCGGGGAAAAAACACTTGAGCAGTCCAAATTCTTATCGCCCGATTTGCCTGCTCAGCCACATGGGAAAGATGCTTGAACGTCTTATTGCAGAAAGGCTGATCGTAGACCTCCAAAGGAAGGGGGATCTTGCGGACTCTCAGTACGGTGTTCGGAGAGCGCGATCCACCGTCGATGCTCTGATGGCTATCTGCACGGCGATCGATCGCGCCCGGAGTGGAACCTGGCGCACGCGTAAATTCTGTGCTGTCATCACTCTGGACGTGAAGAACGCTTTCAATTCTGCAAGG
This sequence comes from Bembecia ichneumoniformis, assembly GCA_910589475.2. Classification (NCBI taxonomy): domain Eukaryota; kingdom Metazoa; phylum Arthropoda; class Insecta; order Lepidoptera; family Sesiidae; genus Bembecia; species Bembecia ichneumoniformis. The sequence goes on along the minus strand of OU342544.1, from coordinate 1,900,585 downwards.
TGGGCATACATTTTGGCAGAACTGCTGGACAGGAAAATTGAACCATACCTGGTCCGTCTCATAGCCTCTTACCTGGCAGATAGGTACATCTAATTCGAGCACAGACAAGGGACCGAATCTGCTGAGATCAGACGCGGTGTACCACAGGGATCCGTGTTGGCCTCACTGCTATGGAATGTTATGTACGACGGAGTCTTAAGATTAAAACTTCCTCTGGGCACGAGTGTCATCGGCTTTGCAGATGATTTAACACTGATCGTGTCAGCAAAACACGAAGAGGGGGTTATGGCTAGAGGAAACTCAGCAGTGAGACTGATCGGAGAGTGGATGGCTGAACGAGGGCTAATGCTCGTACCCGAAAAAACCGAGGCGGTGGTGGTGACAGGACGAAGAAAACACATACCGATGCACTTCACAGTACAGGGCCAGAGGATAAACCCTGCGAGCACAGTGAGGTGCTTGGGGGTGCTCTTAAACAAGTCTATGACCTTCCTGCCACATATCCGGGCAATAACGAACAAGGCAGCATCTCGATGCCAAGCGATAGGGCGACTTATGCCACGCATCGATGGACCGAAAACTGTCAAAAGGAAGTTGCTGGCAGGGGTAGTAAAATCCACCTTGTGTTACGCTTCGCCAGTATGGAGCCGGGGGTTAAAGTTTGCCAAAGCAAGAGCGCAGCTGGAAAGCTGCTACAGGCTCGCTGCGGTGCGTGTCGCTTGCCTATACAAAACGGTCTCATATGACGCCTCTATGGCCATTTCGGGTATAATACCTATAGAGATGGTCATTAAAGAGTTAGATCGCATATTTAGTGCTACGAGACGCACCAGCGAAATAAAAACGAAGGCTAAGCAACAAACCCTTGCAGAATGGCAAGACAAATGGAGCAAACCTGGAAAGGGAAACTGGACCAGGACAGTTCTGCCCGACGTAAAGATCTGGCACCAAAGAAAATTTGGATCTTTAAATTATTACTTGTCGCAATGTCTCTCAGGCCACGGTGTTTTTAATTCCTTCCGGAAAAGGATCGGTAAATCACTTACGGATACGTGTTGGTTTTGCCCAGATATAGATACCGCAGAGCACACGCTATTTGTTTGCCCTAGATTCTCATCGGAGAGGGCCGAAATGGAGAGGGACCTAAAAGTAGACATTAGCAAACGGAACATGGTCGAAGTCATGCTACAGAGCGAGGAATGCTGGAATCGCATTGCAGCGTACATACATACATTCGATAATGAAAGTGAAAGAGAAATATGAGCGCAGTATGGAAACGGAAGAACGAGCGATGATTTAAAGGGATGCTCCGCTGTTGTCCGAAGAAGTAATATATAGTCCCGGACGGCCGCGCCAGGAGCGGAACTGGAGGAGGGGTTTTTAGTCCGTGAGAGTCGGGCATACGTCCATAATGGATTTTCCCCTCCTCACGTAAAAAAAAAAAAAAAAGACAGGCTGATGACGGTCCACTTGATAAAACCTATAACATAAGCAACGCCATAGGTACTGTAAGTGCGCTGCGAATCATAGTGGGATTAAAATAGGAAATGAAACTTTGAAGTGAGCTCTGGCATCCCTTACTCACTCATCGAAACACGACAGCACATATGCTGTTATTCCATCATGGTTTTCTGTGAGAGGGTGGTTAATGCCGCCTCAGACGGGCTGCCCAAATGATTGCGAAAGGCAGTGTGCCTACCACACTGCCTTTCGCAAAGTTGTCAGATCCAGACCAAAGCCAACTTTGAAAATTTCATTTGTAATGTTAGCCGTGCCGGGAATCAAACCAAAACCCAGAAAGCAGAGTATGGTTCCATACTATTTGGTAGTCTGCACATAGGTTCAGGACCTATTACCCTACCTTTTGCGCCTACACGAGCCAATTCGTCGGCAAGTTCATTGCCTTCGATCCCCATATGGCCAGGTACCCATCTTAGGACCACTTCGTTCTTGCGCCCTAAGGTATTTAAATAGTCTACACAGTTTCGCACCAGCTTTGAGACTCTAGAGTCTGAGTCCAGTGCTTGAAGTGCAGCCTGACTATCTATTTATATAGGTACGTAAGAAAATATATGAAAATTCTTTGGGGCAACTCTATAGAGTTCCCGGAATAACGAGTTGAAAACGTGCTCAAGTAGCGGTAAGCCCCGGCGTTCGATGTCTAAAGCCAATAATAGGCTTGTAGGAAATGCAGTGTCGCAGAATTGTGATCTAACCATCCAAAACGTTTCCCCAATGTTATATTTAAATCTCCGCCAAATACTCCAAATACTTAAAGACCATCTTGAACAGCACGTGTGCTGTTCTGCCTCGCTACCATGAACAGCATCCGAACTTTACCCTCTGTGTCCCACTTGCAACTTCTTACATAAGTACGATAGAGAGAGAGAACTTCGAATGACATTCATGGTAGGCCTGCTGTTTCGGTATGTGAGTAAGAGATGCCATGGCCCATTACTCTATTTCCAGTTATCCGGGTGACCCCACCATTTTAAAGGTGATTTATAATGGTTATTTTAAACTTATCTTTATAAACTTCGCGATAAACTCTGAAACTACTGAACCCACTTTGATCAAACTTCGTAAGTATCTGTTATTTGGTCCAACTTAAAAGATAGAATAGTTTTTATCTTAATTATTGACATCAATATTTGTTATTGCAAATTAAATGTTTATTATACAACAGTAATGTCTATTTATAGGTTAGTTCGATGAATTATTAATAGATGGCTCTGCCTCGCTACCATGAATGGCATCCGAACTTTACCCTCTGTGTCCCACTTGCAACTTCTTACATTCTACATACGATAGAGAGAGAAAACTTCGAATGATATTCATGGTAGGCCTGCTGTAGATTAACTTATCGATACAACATTCGGATACAGTAAAATATATTTTTTTTAATACTAAGATAAGATTAACGATGTACATACTCATTCATATCATCATTAATACCTGTGATTGAACGAAAACTGAACGCCCCACTATTACATTGAACATGGCAACATTATTTCACAAAGTGACATCGATTTTTGTATATTTGGTATACCAAAAATGGTATAAAATAAATTAACATATGGTTTGAAAATAAAATTGGACCCGATAGGTGGCGCCACAATCGGTTTACGGAATTATTTTCGGGTTCTGGCAGGACAAGGTCTGCTGGGTCAGCTAGTGAAAGTACAACAAAGTATTGTATATAGGCCTTGCATTAAGATCTCTTATCTCTTATCTATTATCTCTTGCAGAAGATCATCTTTAACAGCATGTGTGCGGTTCTGTTTCGGTATGTAAGTAAGAGATGCCATAGCCCTTTATTTTCGATATGTACCATATTATACCCCTTATTTGGGTCAGTCGCCATTTTAAATCATTATGGTCTCCTGGTGTCATCCTTATGGTGTCTGCGTCTTTTTTGAAATTTAAATTCAATTTTTTTTTTAATGTGAAGATCGACAGACAGGCCGGACGGTCCACTTGATGTTTTGTGGTTGCTGTCGCCTATAACACAAACAAAGTCACAGGTGCTGCAGGTGCGCTCCCGATGGTGGGATTGAGGATTGGGATAGGGAAATGGGCTCTGGCATACCTTACTGCTTATCAGTGTGCCCTGCCACTACTTTTCAGTTAAGATCAAAGCTACTTCTAGGAACAGATTAAGGCAAGCAGATTCAACGGGCTCAGGTTCAGTAGTTTCGGAGATAAGGGGGGGATGGTCAATTTTCGTCTATTTTCTTAAATAACTTGGAAACTATTTATTTTAAAATTACAAAAAAATTAAGCTCTTCACAACAAGACCTTCCATTTGTCACACGATGCAGTTTTCAAATTATTATTTTTTTATTTTCCACCTTCCCCCAAAAAATGACCTCCCATATACAGATTTCATCTATTCACGTCACACCTCTGCGTTTGGGTTACAGAAATTGATATGTGTACCAAATTTCAACTTAATCAGTCTAGTAGATTCGGAGATAATTGACTGTGACGGACGGACAGACGGACACACGAGTGATCCTATAAGGGTTCCGTTTTTTTATTCGGACGTACGGAACCCTAAAAAATTACGCGCGTACGAAGTTGCAGGCTCAGCTAGTGCTAATATATTTTATAAACCTTATGTTTTTTTTAATTTTTAAGTATAATTTTCATATATCGAATGTGCGCATGTCACAAATGAGTGGCTGGTTTGAAATGTTTCATCAAGTGATAGATGCGGCCATCATTAATGTTTGACGCGCTTTCGCGTCCGTTGCCAATGTGCAAGCATTTTTCTCGGGACGCTCACGGTAAACCACTCACTTGATTCAACTTATTAAACGCAAAGTATAAAATATAAGTTAAAAGCTTCGGACCCATTCAATTTTCCAAAGACATGCAATTCTTATAAAAATAGTTAAAAAATTGTAAACAAATGCATAGACTAAAATAGATTTAAGGTGAAATGAAATAAGTTAGCATTTAAGAGTAAATAAGTTTCAAATGTTAAAATGGCGGCTCAAGTATGGTTGTGGGTAACGACTGTTCTGCTTCGTCTATGGCTTGGAGCTACCGACGTGTGTCTTGCACAGTAAGTAATATTAACCGTATTCATTACTAGCGAACCGCACAAATGTATTTTTTTTTTTCTAAAAATTATATACACAAACCTTACGCGCTTATTGGTCTTTCTATAGGTGAAAACCGAATCGAAATCGGTTGCGCGGTTTTCGACTCCACAGGGAACATACATACACATTACACACATCGATTTTTATTTATAAAGAGGAAAATTTCTAAGCAAAACATTTAATTATTTAATCAAAATTTTTTTTTAATTGTTTATTACTATCGTGATATTATTATTTATTATTACAGAGTATTTCGAAGGCCAGGAAGACCTCGTCAAAATAGAAAATATTGAAAAATAGAAACATTTTTTAATTATTAACAAACATAGTTTTTGTTTACAATATTCACATTATCATTATATTATATTTATTATAATTATATACTAGCTGAGTCAGCAACTTCGTACGCGTGGTACTCGGTTTAGCGCGTAACTTTTTTGTTTGTAAACCGATTGCGATGAAACAAACACTAAATGTTACGGGAAGTTTGCTACAATACGTCAGTGAAAACCGCATTCAAATCGTTTAAGCCGTTTCTGAGATTAGCCTCACAAACGCACAAACATACAAAAATTCTAAAAATATTTTTTTTTATCTGGGTAATATACAGTAAGTACAACGTGTACAATTTGTTATTTGAAAAAAATATTTAATGCACAGACACCGATCGTTTACGATTTTATTATATGTATTATTTGTTATTGTATAATATATTATTTCTTAAGGCGACGCCGGCCCCTAATGATAAAAAAATCCACTTATTTGTAACCGTTTTCCTTTTAAATTATCATAATAATTATAATTTAAAAAATACTCAAATCATCTGCAGGATATATGAAAGGGGATCATTAATTATTTTTTAAATTATATTTAATTATACATATAAAAAAATAACTAATTTGCGGTCTAATTTCGATGTTGTAACCGTGCGATTTGCTTAATAATCAATATTTTAAATAGCTAATTCTTAAGATATATTTTAAGATCCATTATCTGTAGGTTCATCAAAAGAAAAATTTGAATTATACTTTATTTAATTTTAAAATAGATATTTCCGAGATTTGCAAGTAGCGACTCCCCCTCAGCAGTCCCGTCAATTCAGTACAGAACGAGTTTTGCGGCTGGAGTCGCCTTAATGTAATATATAATATTTAAAGCCGTGACCTACAGTAGGACATTAATTTGGATTTTAAGTTATTTTGACTAGTTGAATTTCTTAATTTAGTGTCTAATTCGTTCACCAGACTTTATATCCTGGTGCCAAAGGAGTTTTTAACTTACATCCAGTTTTTTACTGGTGATCATTTACAATTTGTATGATATTATTAAAAATTTCTTCTTTTAATAAACAGTGTATAACCTTTAAATGGGTAGGTAAGGTATTAAGAACAATATTTAAGAACTTAGGATTCTTCATTTTTAAATTGCAGTTTGATATGGGACTGAACCACTAACGATCGTAGTTGAAAATTATAAATGTCACTGAGATAGGTTTTAAAGGTACGACCATAGCTGCTGCACCACGGAATCAACCTTTCGCCGCTAGAAGGGGTTTATAAAAAAGTAAAAAGAATAGGGGATCAGGATACATAAATTAACTCTGGCATCTCTTACTTACCTACTAACCGAAACGCAACAGCACTGGTGCTGTTATTTCACGGTTGTCTTTAAAGGGGTGGTTACAGTCGCCAGACGGGCTACCCGTTATTTACTGCGGACCGCAATGAGCTTACCTACCGTTGCCGTGTTAAAATTAAAGTTCATGTCGTATTTGTTGTGTAATAACTTATTACTTTGACTAGTGATCGGTTCTTAGTCGAAATTCAACAATAATGTTTTCGATAAAAGTGAAAAAAATAAAACAAATAATAATAGTATCCAAGCTTGTCAAAAAACCGGTTCACAAACAAATAAGAAAAAGCATTGAACTGGTACCTGTTTATTCTATACTAGATTTTGTCTACGTCTTCGTCGGAGCAACTTTTTTCATGTATTAATACAATTTTTTAAAACTTTATTATATAGTTCTGTAAGGCGTCAATATTTTTTATATTTTCGATCACTTGGTGCAATACCAAAATATGTATATCATTTAACCATTTTAAATATATTTTAGAGGTTAAATTTAAACCAATTAAAACTATTATTTCTATCTACTATTTAGTTACCTGAAACGACATTTCGGATTTATTACTATTAACCCGCAACTTCGTATGCGTGGTATAGCCGATAGGGATGAAACAAAAACTAAATGTTACGGGAAACTTGCTTACATACAATACATCAGTGAAAACTGCATTCAAATTGGTTAAACCGTTTCTAAGATTAGCGTGCACAAACGCACAGACAAACAGATAAATAGCGACAATAATTCAAATTCAAATTCAAATGAATTTATTTGCTGAATATGGTATACAAGTTGTAATTTTTTATACATATATGTCCACATATTCTACCGACAAGCGATATGCAAATCAAGACAAATTTTTCTAATAATAAAGGAAAATCCAAAAGACATGATTTAAAGACATAGTTTGCATCGTTTGCACTATATAGTTTTATCACTCAAAAATTCTTTGAGGGAATAATATGCCTTTTCCACCAGAAAATTACGTAGGTAATTGTTTCTTGAACACTGTCAGTTTTCCAATATTTCTTATATTTATTGGAATTTTATTGTATAAGTGTGGTGCCATACAAAAGACACTTATTTTTTTCATTCTAGTTTTGGCAGGGACCATGCAAAGTTTATCATTATGACGTGGACGCTCCATGAATTTAAATAAGTTAGAATTTTCTTTTATGAACATTATACACTCAAATATAAACAATGAAGGCAGAGTCAAAATTTTTAACTTTTTGAAATATATTTTGCATGATTCTCTTTGTTTTAAATCGCAGATGGCTCTAATACACTTTTTTTGAGCTTTAAATACTCTTTGATTATCAGTAGAGTTTCCCCAGAAAATAACACCATATCTTATGATTGCAGCCGCTAGGCCATGGTAGGCAGTAACTACTGCAGATTGTTCTACAATTTTTCTCAACTTATTTAAAGCAAATGAATACTGATTTAATTTCTTACATACATTATCTATGTGAACTTTCCATGTTAATTTGTTATCGATGTGTAGTCCTAAGAATTTTGTCACATCAGTTTCCTGTATAGTTTCATTTAAGTAATTAACATTAATTTTTGTTTGCATCTTGTTTCTAAGCTTAAAGTTCATTATTTTCGTTTTTTCAATATTTATTTTTAGATTATTATTTTGGAGCCATTTTATAATGGACTTTAGAGAATCATTAATATCTAGCTCTAAATTTGTATCCTCATTCTTTTTGGTAAACAAAATCGTACTGTCATCAGCAAACAGTGTCATGTAATGCTTTGTAGCCGTCGGGAAGTCATTTATGTATATTAAAAACAGTAACGGGCCTAATACGCTTCCTTGCGGGACTCCTTTATTTACTATTCTAAATTTGGACTTATATATTACCTCTTGTTTTGTTTTTGGACATATTTTTTCAATTTGTGTAGCCTGTAATCTATTGCTGAGATATGATTTGATTAAATTATGAGTATTGCCTCTTATACCATATTGGTGTAACTTTTGTAAAAGAATATTATGGTCTACCAGATCAAATGCCTTAGTCATATCCATAAAAAGAGCATAAGTGGGTCTTCTCTCATCCATATTTATAATCACTTTATTTAGAAAATCATAAATCGCTCTATTTATACCCCTACCCTTTCTGAAGCCGTATTGTTCCGGAACCAATATGTGATTCTTCTCCAAGTAACAGGATAAATTATTATATATGACTTTCTCAAATATTTTGGAAAAAATTGGGATTAAGGCTATTGGTCTATAAAATGACATGAGAGTTCTGTCGTCTCTTTTAAAAAATGGCTTAATAATTGTCCTTTTAAGTTTATCTGGATATGTACCGCTTTCCAAACAAGTGTTTAATATATAGCTTAAGGCTGGTGAGATCAGATATGCTACGTCCTTTATTATTTTTGTATTTATTCCATCATATCCTGTACTATTGGTATTTTTTAAAGACATTATTATTTCATAAATATCATACGGAATTGTTGGTGTCATGAAAATTGAATTATATTTTGTGTATTTTAAATTATATTTGTCGCAGTGATCACAATTTTTATTATACCTTCAGTGAAGAAGTCATTGAATGATTCTGCAATTTTTTCAGGATTTGTTATTATTGAACCATCAACTCTAAGCTCAGAAATATTTTCCTTTGGTAAATTCATTTTTGTATTGTTAATTATTTGCCATGTAGCCTTTGACTTGTTGGTTGTATTTTTTATCATATGGTTATTTTGTGCCTTCTTTGTCAGTCTAATAATTTGTTTATATTTTTTGGCATAGCATTTAAATGCATTTTTCGTTGTTGGATTTGGATAAGTTCTGTATTTCCACAACATCTCTCGTTTACGTTTGCTACATATTTTAATACCACGGCTAAGCCAATTTGGTTTCTTATGAGTGGTGTTTTTAATTTTAACAACTGGAAAGCATAGGTCGTGAAATAATTTAAACAGTTCATGAAATTTATCAAAGCATTCGTTTGGGTCAGTATTTTCATATACATCTGCGAAAGACAATTGTTTAAGGTATTTAATAAATATTTGCCTATTATATTGGCTGTAATTCCTTCGCTCTGTGAACCAGTATGACAAATAACAACTTTTCTTCACAGGACACTTCATTATTTGAGCAGTATGATCTGATAGAGCAAAATCAACAACTTGACTTTGGGATCCATGTATATTATGTATTATGTTATCAATACATGTATTACTACTTAAGCGTGTAGGCTGTGTAATCTGTATATTTAAATTAAAGCTACTTATAACTTCCTTGAATTTTATGGATAATGATGTTCGTTTGGATATATCAATATTAAAATCTTCACAAAGTATAACTTTTTTACATTTAGAATAGCTCACATTTAGTATCATGTGCAATATAGAAAAAAATGAATCAATATCTTGAGAGTTATTGTTAGGTGGTCTATAAGTGCAAACGATGCAAATACCGTGCTCGAGAAGTTCAACCGCGGAGCATTCCACAATATTAGTCACGGATAAGTCGGTAATCTCGGTGATGGGCCTAAACTGATGACTCCTTCTTACAAGTATACAGGAACCCCCGTGTCTCGATATCCTCGAAAAAGAAGAAACAAGTATATAATTAGGAATTGTTAAATAAACTAAGTCATCATTAGTCATGTTATGTTCTGTAATGCATATAACATCTATAGATTTATTATTATTGTTAAGTTCATCTAGGCTAACAACTAGCATATCAGATTTATTGATGAGCCCATTGATATTTTGGTGGAAAATATATATGTGATTATAAACGAAATAACTCATTATTATTACAATAATTATTCGTAGGGTTTCTTTCTATTTCGTTAGTGACAATTACATTACCTTTAGTATTACTCTCCGGGCTTTTATTGTCAATAGCATTTAACAATTCTAATGTTTGTGTTGACGCATCCTTTTTAGTTACTTCGTTTTGTAGTAATTTGGTACGTTTACTCTGCAGTGTAAGACTCTTGAGATGATTTTCTATTTTGTTTTTGTAATTTATATGCAATATTTCTTTTAAAATACATCTAGACAAATTTATTGAAAAATTATAAGAATTTGGCAAGATTCTGCTGTAGTCCATGTCCATGTAAAAAGCATTTTTAAATTGAGAGCAATTAAATTTCAATTTGTTGTTGATCATTTTTTCATGCAAGTATTTGTTATATGGTACCTCACTGACAATCACGTTTGTGTGTTTTAAAGAAGATAATCGTGTTTGAATGTTAGATTGCAATTCATAGGGACTCTTATCGTTAGTACCCCCCAAAATCACAACTACGTCATCTTTTGAGAGTTTCGGTATTTCATTATGTATGGAATTAATTACATCGCCAATTTTAGCACCAGGGTTCAAAAAGGAAAAGACTTGATATTCAGACCCTATTAAATCTTGCAATATCTTTCTTACTTGTTTGCCTTGTTGGTCAGCAGCTATTATAATTTTCTTAGTTTTATTTATGTCTTTTTTGGCGGTATTTTTATTACACGTTATGTTTGTTTCATTAAAAGTGACATTACTTTTTTATATCGGTATTGTAATATCAATATGTCGACTTTCGTTGTGAGTCTCTGAGTGTGAAGCGTGCGATACATTTTTGTTACTGATATGCTGATCTATTGCCTGATTTTGCCGTGAAGTATTGTTGTAATTAGCTTGGTAACATATAGACTGTGGAGTGTTCTGCAGATGTTGATGTATATTCTTTCGTCTCACTGGTGTTATAACTTTATTATGTTCAAAAAACTGTTTTTTCAGTCTTGCAATTTTATCTTGTTGAGTATTCATTGTTTGCTTTAATTCATTATTTTCAATGTTTAGATTTTCAATTTCTTTATCGGCTGCATATAATTTCGTTTTTAAATTGTTTATCTCTTGCTTTAATTCTTCAATATAACTGCAACTCTCTTGATTCGAAATATTTTGAAAACTTAATTCAGTTGTATCCAGGAATGTAGAATTTAATATACTGGCCTCTTTTACATAAGTTGACAGATCAGTTTGTGATTTAATTTTTCGAATTTGATGTCTTCGTAAGGTAACATTTTTTTCAATATCCATTTTTGATTTTACGTATTTATGATTTATTATGGAAATATAAATATTATCTGTACTCAAAACAATTACCTAATTATGAAAACAGTGAAAAAATTCATTTATTTACTCCGTGGATACGAACCATCACCACTCGAACACTGGCTTCACCTTAGTATTCTGTACCAAATGTGCTCACAGATTTCCATCTAAAAATCGTTATCTCTTTCTAAGAATAAAAGAATAAAAGCATTTATTTATCTATAGGGTATACTTTAAAATTTTATTATTGTTTTATTTTCCACTAGCACAGTATTTAATTTCCTTTTGAATTTCAATTAGTTATTATTCTTGAGAAATGTTTTAATAAACTTTACTTTTCCACTATTTTTATTAAGCTTTGCACATTATTTCAATGATTTTGTTTTTATAGTTGTTGATCACTGTTACGTATCCGGTGCAACTAAATTCACATTTCACTAAAATTACAAACTATTTATGAATTTTTATGGAATATTTCACTTTATTGTTGAACACGGTAAGATATAAGTATTTTTCAAATAGAATTAGGTATTTTTATTATTTTAAAACTTTAAAAAACACTGGAGACAATTGCTAACATCTTAATTGCCGACTACCGACTGAATTCTAAAAACTACGTGTACAATTTTTTTTTTAATATTTACTACCACCGCACTGCACTGCGCGCCATAGATGCGAAGTTCATCCGAATTAATTGGATAAAGTGCCGCTGCGCACAGTTCGGATGAGTAGAAACTTTATCCCACGGACGCGCGAACTTTGGAACTGTCTCCCTTCTAAGGTGTTTCCATCTAGCTACAATATGGGCTTCTTCAAGCGAGCAGTAAACAAATTCCTGCAAGGTCGGCAGCGCACATGTACCTCCCCTGGTGTTGCTTGTGTCCTTAGCCGACGGTAGCCACCTACCATCAAGTGGACCGTCAGCCTGTCTGCCACCTTTAATAATATTAAAAAAAATGTACAGGCACGGCTCTTTTAAAATTTTATTATCTATATGTATATATAATTTAACATATTATTTTGCTATATATTAACTTAATACAGGGAGATGTTATTTTTTGTATCTGTGATAAATTATGAAAATATTATAAAAAACATACTTCTAAAAATACAGTTGAATGAAATTTTTCTTCTATTTGTCTGCTTTATGACTTGTTATTACTTTTTAAAATGCAACATTTAAAAGCATTTTAATTGAAATGCAGTTTCGTTTTTAATTCCATTAAAAAAAAAACACTTCATAACTTTAATAGATTTAGGTCAAAACACGACCTGTTTAATTGCACGGCATCTGGGAAGAGAGATGTAAATTTATGCCGACTCGTCAAGGGGACATTAAGCATATGGGAAGCGGTTCCCTTTCAATGGACGTTTACAAATAATTCCTCGACAGGGGATTACTGTGGACAATGGGATTTTGTTTCCACCTCGTTTGTACGTGTTGTTTGTTCATGGAAGAAAGCTTTGAAAGGGGTTATAAAAAATTCTATGTAAAAAGCTCCTCTAACCCGAACACTGCGTAATCTTACCGGCACACGCAGTGTGCCCTGCGTTTCGCAGTCATTTGGGCAGCCATCTGGCGGCAGTAACCACCCCCTTACAGAAGACCACCGTGAAATAACAGCTCGTGTGCTGTTGTGTTTCGGTGATTGAGTAAGGGATGCCAGAGCCCATTTCCCTATCCCCTCCTAATCCCTACTGGAGACGCCAGCGCACTTGCAGCAGCTTTGGCGTTGCTTGTGTAATAGGCGATGGTAGGCCATAAAGTGGACAGTCAGCCTGTCTGCAGATCTTAACATAAAAAAAGAATGCATTTGGAAATACACACTAACACGTTCTATAGGTAATTAATACGTTAATTACCGTCCTTATACTGTAGTGGAAACTCAGTCGCTTATTGCATAAAAAGTCATTGTAGAATAATAGCCACAAACCTTATGGGACTAATTAATTTATAGTTTTAAAACCACACCTACATATAACGCAACACATTTCCATATGACTTAATAAAAATGTGATAAAGAATCATTAGTTTTAATTTTTTATTTATATATTACTATCATGATACATAATTTATTATTACAAAATTATTTCAAAGGCTACGAAGAATACAAAAAATATCAATAAAATTGTTTGTATTTACGATATTTATATCATTATTATACCTACTATGTTTAATTTACATGGAAAAATTTAAAGAATCAAAAAAAAAATATCAATTTTTTTTTAGTAATTTTTGAAATGTTTTATTTCAGTGGAAAAATCGCTGTATCGAGCTAAAAAAAATATTTTGAAGTTTTAAGTTCTGGTTTTCAGATCTTTTGGTTAAATTTTTTTATCCAAACCCAAGAAATAGCGCGAAGACCCAAAAAAGTAACGAAAAAAATTTGCAGTTTAATAGAAGCGTGCGTAGCAGGCTCTTAGAAGTTCGTCGCAAGGCTAAAAAACCTCTTAGAAAATAACTTTTCTAACGATCAATAAACAAAATTAACTAATTCTAAAGGATTTGTCTCAATTATTAACTTTAGTCTATTTTTTCATCAGATCCACGGCGTTCCTGACATTCCGGGACGTTCTACCCGAAGATCCTCGGGACTATGACAAGATGAGACCACCGAAGAAAGATGACCAACCCACTATTGTCTATTTCCATGTCACCGTCATGGGTCTCGATTCCATAGATGAAAACTCTATGGTAAGTTGGTTTTTTGGTGCGTTTTCTTTTTTAATAAGAATTTATACACTTTAGATGATTATTTTAGTCTAAGAAACGCATTTTGATAATTTCTGTTACATTTGTACGCCGTTACTAATCAAAAATTTTAATAATAAGAATTTAATAATATCAAATACTTAATAATAAGAATATTAAATAACTTCGCAGGCATTTTTTTCCGCAAACTATATATAAAAACCTTCCTCGGTTAACGCTCTTTCCATTTGTGAAAACCGCATGAAAATCTGATCAGTAAGTTTTGAACAATACATGCATACAAACAGACATCCGAGGCGGAGGACTTTCATTTTAACATAAACGATTCATATTTATTTATTTTATATATATATATATTTTTATGTTAAGATCGGCAGTCAGGCTGACGGTCCACTTGATGGTAGCTGACTACCGTCGCCTATAACACAAGCAACGACAAAGCTGCTGCAAGTGCGCTGCCGACTACAGTAGAATTAAGGATAAGGGATTGCAAAGGGTTAGGGAAATGGGCTCTGGCATCCCTTACTTCACTCACTGAAACACAACAGCACACGTGCTGTTTTTTCACGGTGGTCTTCTGTAAGGGGGTGGTTACTGCCGCCAGACGGGCTGCCTAAATGACTGCGAAACGGTGTGCCCTGCCACTACTAGGTTATTACTAGGTTAAGGTTATTAACCAAAAATATAAAAATTATTGTTTTAATTAATTTAATTAATTTAAAAATAAAATCCTTTTATACAATCACATGTGGTCAGCCCTTCTTGTGGGTAGACGTCCAACGCTGACTGATGGACTATCGGCATAGTAAAGATCGAGGATCGAGGCTGGATTCAGGATGCTTCTGGCTGGAAAATAATGGGAAAGGCCATGTTGGCTACATTACATCGTTGTATAGCAAAGCTAATTTGTTAATCGCGGTTCGTACAAAATGATTCAATAACATTGTTTTTGCATAGACTTACGCGGCGGACATATTTTTCGCACAGACCTGGAAAGATTTTCGGCTGCGCTTACCAGAAAATATGACCACAGAATACAGGTTAGTGAAAGTATTGTGCATCTTTTAAGTTACTGAATGGAGCTGTTAACTTATTTTAATGACTACTTTTTTATGTAAAGCTCATCTATAGGACTATCTGGCTACTGTCGCCTATCAACATAAAAAAACCCAATTAATCCTACTGTGGGAGCTGTTGTTCTGCTATTATAATTTATTTTCTTGACTCCCATTATAGACCAGCAAAAATTATTCTGTTCAACTCAAAATATAAATAACGAAATATTTACACAAATCACTGAACACAAAATATATAATATTATCTCTATGTATATATTACACCGTCACTATATAAACGAACCGCATAATATAATTTGTTCTTCAAGTCTTCGTTCCACCATGTCTGTCATGGTGGTGGAAGTCTTCATTCCTCCAATGCCCAGATGTCCTCTCTCCGCGCTCATCGTGGTCGTTTTCATTTATATTTCTTTGCATCAATCGATTCGTTCCTTTCACCAGTATTCAAATTTTCAAATTTTCGAATGCTGATGTTCAGCTACGTTGAAAGCATCTTATCGTAACCTAATATAGAACTTCTATATCACTCTCCCTCAAGCAAAACCGAATTTTTTGCGAACTGCTCGGCCGCTTCTAGTGACGTTTGTACGAGTGGTATTCGGTATAGCGCGTAACTTTTTTATTTTTAAACCAATTGGAATTAAACAAACACTAAATATTACGGGAAGCCTTCTACAATACACCAGTGAAAACCACATTCAAATCAGTTAAGCCGTTTTTGAGATTAACGTGCACAAACGTACAACGACAAATAGACAAAAATTCTAAAAACTATTTTTTGACTTCGGTAACATAATTGTACATTTTTTTAAAATATTTAATGTACAGACACGGCTCGTTTACGATTTTATTATAATAATGTATTGATTAAATAAAATTCGACTTTGGAAATTATCCCAAGACTTTGTATAAAAAATTTTAATCTAAAAAATTTCAAGCAAATATGTTTTTAAAACAGCTTGTAATTTACTAGTAGAGCACACATGCTGTTATTTCAAGGGGAGACGAGCTGCCCAGTTTTTGAGTAAGCCCTGCCATCACTAGAATTAAAACAGTTGTTTAATTTTATAAATTAAACTAGCGACCCGCCCCCGGCTTCGCCCGGGGTACAATTTTTATATATAAGAACATTCCCCGTTTAAGGGCTTTCCGTTAGCGAAAACCGAATTAAAATCGGTCTACCCGTTCACGCGTGATGCCGTGACCAAGGGAAATGGAGATTCATTTTTATATATTAAGATATAAGATTAATATCAGAGTTCTGTTCCAATCACAAAAGAGAAGTCATATACGACTAAGAAATGTGGTGCTTTTACAGACTCCTGGAAGTGGATTGGTTGAAGCACATGTGGAGGCCGGACTCCTTCTTCAAGAACGCAAAATCTGTCACCTTCCAGACGATGACCATTCCCAACCATTACGTGTGGCTGTACAAAGACAAGACAATATTATACATGGTCAAACTGACCCTGAGGTTGTCCTGCGCGATGAACTTCCTGATCTACCCTCACGATACGCAGGAATGCAAGTTGCAAATGGAAAGCTGTAAGTATTGTTCTTTAATTTTTTATGTAAAGTTCTTCAGAGAGGCGGTCCACTTGATGGTAGGCGGCTACCTATTGACACATGACTATTATGACTATTGACGAGCCAGGTGGATGAGTGGTTAGGGTGCTTGCTTTAACTCTCTGTTCTAGGATTCCTGGGTTCGAATCCCGGCAGGGTCAACTTTGAGAAACGAACTTTTCTAATTTTTCTCTGGTCTAGATCTGGAAAGTAATAATCGACACTTTACTTGAAGGTGGTGAAAGAGAACTTCGCAACTGTATCCCTTATGTTGTATCTACAAATTAAGTCGATCGTCAGCCTACTTTTATAATACAAAAAAGCTGTCATGCGCGAAGTTCATAGGATCTTACCATCAAGAAATCTCTTATACACAAGAGAATATGCCAAGATAATATAGGACATGAAGACAGAAAAACTGATTACGCAATCAGAAAACAAAATTCTGAGATCTCGGAGTAGACTCTTGGAGCGGTGATCTCGCTTGTCCCCACCTTTTGAGATTGAAGTGTCACAAAAGTGTAACCCTCTATCGACAATGAACGAATAACGAGCGTCAAGAGTGCTTCAAAGTTGAATACCTATTCCACTCAAGTGCCTACTGTATAACAAGCATCAATGCTTTTTCGAGTTGCTACACTTGTAAATAAGATTCATTATTTATATGCAAATAATAATAATAATAATATCTAGCCTTCACGGGACCCGATGTAGACCCGCTCGCTTCTATAAACTGGCTACGTTTCGGTGACCTCTTTGGGGAAACCGAAGGTTTTGTCTGTGCAATAGCTGATGAAGTTATCAAGACGAGAAACTATGGGAAATATATTCTCAAGGACGGTACGGCCGACATTTGTCGAGCATGCCACCGTCCCGGAGAATCATTGAGACATATTATTTCCGGTTGTTCTCATCTTGCTAACGGCGAGTATTTGCACAGACATAATCAAGTAGCCAGGATTATTCACCAACAACTTGCTCATCGATACAACCTTTTTGAGTCTGTGGTTCCATATTATCAATATGTACCTGCGCCAGTTCTCGAAAACGCAGTCATGCAACGCTCTACTGGGATCGCTCCATAATCACGGACAGGACTATTGTCGCCAATAAGCCTGACATCGTGATTATCGACCGATCCCAGCGCCAGACGATGCTTGTTGACATTGCTGTCCCGCATGACGAAAACCTCGTGAAAGCCGAAAAAGAAAAACTAGTACATAGACTTGGCTCACGAAGTGACCGCCATGTGGGATGTCGATTCGACAATCATCGTCCCGATAGTTGTTTCGGCGAACGGTCTTATAGCGAAGAGTCTCGACCAACATCTCAAGAGGCTCTCACTAGATGGCTGGGTCAAGGGACAGATACAGAAGGCGGTACTTCTTGACACGGCAGGAATTGTCAGGAGATTCCTCACTCTGCAGTCCTAACCACCGGTAGCTTGGGCCTTGCCCCGCTACCTGCGGAAGACTAGTTTTAAGTTTTTTTTTTAATATATTTTTTTTTTATAGAAAGATATTGTAAAAAACTTAGAATTAAGAATTAAAATGAATAAATTTATAATAATAATAATATTTATTTATTTTCTCCACAATTCACAAAGTTTAGGTAGGTACATCTAAAGTATTCAGTGCTACATTGTATGTGGGAGACTGGCGCTTGAACTAGGTAATACCTGTGTCTCAGGACACCAGGGCTCCACCTTCGATGACCGCGTCTATATTAATATTTTATTGTTTGTGCAACACTTGAAATGCGATCGATAACAATATCTTTAGGTAACCATAAACAAACAAGGAAATAACAAAGAGTAGAAAGAAAATAAAAATAAAACTAAAACAAAAGAAATAAATATGTTGCTTGTTTGTGTGTTTGTGTGTCTATGTGTAATACAGTATGCATTAAAATATTTTTTTTTAGATTAGAATAATTTAGAAATTTTTTTTTTTTCAATTGTGTCGATTCACAGGAACTAATTTCATGGTATTTTAAAGTATTTTTCTTTCTATGCTTTAAAAATTATTTTAAATAAAACTATAAATTGGGTACTAAACTTATATATTCACATTAAACGAAATCTTAACTATGGTTGGCTATACAAAAAATGTAATAAAAACTTACATAAATATCTAAACTTATTATGAAACTAGCTGAATCCACAACAAACCGCGTAACTTTGTAAACCGATTGGAATGAAACAAAACTAAATGTTATGGGAAGCTTACTACAATACATCAGTGAAAACCGCATTCAAATCGGTTAAGCCGTTTCTGAAATTAGCGTGCACAAACGCACAGATAAACAGATAAAAATTCAAAAAACTATTTTTTTGAGATCGGTAATGTCAATTATGGTTAATCCTACTGTAGTCGGCAGTAGCTTTGGCGTTGCTTGTGTTATAGGCGACGGTCGGTAGCCACCTAACATCAAGTGGACAGTCAGCCTGTCTGCCGATTTTAACATTTAAATTTTTTTTTAAAAAAACATGAGTACAACGCGTACGAATTGTTTTTTTTTTTAATATTTAAATTTTATCTTATCATCCTTATAAAGAGAAAATATTTGTATGTATTTTGTATGTTTGTAATGAATAAACTCAAAGACTACTGGACCGATTTTAAAAATTCTTTCACCTATAGGAAGCTACATTAACAGCGAGTAATAATTTCTAATGAAACGCGGACGAAGTCGCGAGCAAAAGCTAGTTATACATATATAGATAATAGGTAAGTCGCTGTCCGCCTCTGCCTGTTTCTCGGCTAACTTCTAAATTACTTAACGAATTTTGATGCGGTTTTCACTGATGGAAAGAGCAACAAAATTGCACCCTTCGAAGCCAACGGCGGGCGGGTCTCTAGTAATAACTAAAACTCATGACGAATACCGCACAAATCTTTAGTAAAATAATACTGGGTACAAAATTTTTATCAAATTTAATTTAGCCTGCTGAGCGTTAAATTTAAAATGCCTTAGAAGTTTAGATTATGTTCCACAGCTCTATAGTTAAAACTAGAAATATTTTAACCGAAAAATTCTTTCAATAAACTATAATCCATTATTTTAGTGTATTTTGCCTACTATGAATGCTAGTTGTAATTGTAATTACACTTTCATGCTATCAGTGGAATTTTTTTATTTGGTGTATGTTTCTATTAGAATTATTACTATGTAACATTAGTACCTGTAAATTTCCCAAAAATAAAATAAATAAATAAATAAATAAAGGTTTTAAGAAAAATTGAAAAATTTAAGAGGTCAGCACACATTTGAAAACACTCTAAACGCAAAGTCCCGGCCGATACAAAAATTGATGTTGCGAGTAGCACGTAAAATGTAGGCCAAGTGCCCTCGACTGTACTTACGGGGGCTGTGATGTCAGCTCGTTCTTATCGTGAGATCGGTGGAGGCTGGATTCAACCTCCTATCGATGCCAACTATAAATAGAACACTCTACTCTTTTATTTTTACTCTCACTGTCATTTTGAGTCTTTTTTGAGTCGCTCACTGCGTTTCAGAAATTGGGCATTTCAAAAATTATAGTCCCCGCGAGCTCCTGAAGTTTTCATTAAAAATTTGAAGTTAAAATAAAATCTGCTAAGTGCACTTTTTGTGATTTCAACATTTTGATCTTAGTGGATAGTTCATTGCCTTATCTGTCGTATAAAAAACTGCTAAATGCTTCTGAGCATTATTTGTCGAACTACGACTTAATAAAATTTGCTATGTACAACAGCTGGGATCTTATTCCGTTATCAAAATTTATTCCGTTATCAAAATAATCAATAAACTATTAAATTTAAATATTTATAATACCGATAACATTACATATAATAAGCTAAGTTTCAAATAAATTACTTTTTTAGGGTTCCGTACGTCCGAATAAAAAAACGGAACCCTTATAGATCACTCGTGTGTCCGTCTGTCCGACCATTCCCCTCCCCCCCTTATCTCCGAAACTACTAAACCTAAAATTTTGAAAAAAAATACAGAAATTAGTTTTCTACTTTAGATTATAGGAAAACCTATAAGAAGTCCATGATATTAAAATAACATGGTAAATCACTCAATATCGTACGGAACCCTCTTCACGCAAGTTCAACTCGCACTTGTCCAGTTTTTCTTTAAAATAAACCTTCATGTAAAATTCTTCAGGAAAACTTTCTTTGTCAATATCTCAAAAGTATACTTTTTACACATAGGAGATTTTCGTTTGACTACGACGATATTATTTATTTAGAATATATTTATTTATTTATTTATTTATTTATTTATTTAGAAGATAAAATATGTTTAAAATTAAATTCTTCCTTTAAAAAATTAGTCATTCGAAAATTAAATTAATCAAAATTTAAAAACAAAATTTTTTAAATTAAATTTAATGTCGTTTAAGTGACGAACTTCAAGTAACAAATACTTTATTTTTGTTGATTTCTCACTGTATGTGTCTACTCCTGTCGGAATAAATGCAAATGTCTACGATTCGTAGAGCCCAAAATAAACAAACACACAACTATGCTTAGGTTAGGCCAAATCCAATATTAAAAATGAATACTAGAATTGATTCTAAAACAAAAGACTTACCAAAATGTCTTCGTGTATCGTCTTCTGCTACATTTGTAACCTTGAGGGACCTAGTTGGTAGAGGTAAGTGCAAGAGAAGAAGTATTCGCGCCACTGTTCGTTCATAAGGTCTTTAGTGCTAACATTGTCCCAAAAAACTCAAACGACCGCCATTCGACGCGGATCTACATACATAAATCGAAACTAAAATCCCTGTTTGCTTTATCTCGCGACACGGATCCAAACTACATCCAGTAAACCGTTACAAAAGTTGCACAAAATCCGTATATTATTCGCTTCCAACAATTCAAATTCTTCCCGATAAAGAAACACGCGCTTCACGTTCAAATCAATTTCGCCATCATGTTTTTTTGCAACTTGTTCGCCATTCACTGACAGAATTTATCGACGGCTAGGAGTGATAAAAACCGAACGCTCACACTATAATTTTATTAGTTAAAACATAGTAATTAATAATTATTACATATATAAATTTCTGAATAGCTACTGGATGAGTTTACAGATTGAGAACAGTTATCACGCTGATTGACAAGTTGTAGGAAATACTGTCTAAAATATAACTGAAACATATTTTTAAGTTAAAATTAAGATTAACTTCAAATATCATTAAGATTAAATTAATCTATTAAGTAAATTGTGTTGCTAAGAACAAAACTCAAGAACGACTGGACCAATTCCGCAAATTTTTTTTTTCGGGGATGATTCTTATGAAGAGAAAATTTTGAAAAATTGCCCGAAAAATTTCATATCGGCGAAGCCGGAGGCGGGTCGCTGGTTAACAATAAATTAATTTAAAATTAAATGCACTTGCAGCAGCTTAGGCGTTGCTTGTGTTATAGGCGATCGACGGTAGCTACTTACCATCAAGTGGACCGTCAGCCTGTCTGCCGACCTTATATCTGTGTGTTATAACTAACAGCGTAAACGCTGTTAGTTATAACACACAGATATAAGATTTTAAATATTAACCTTAATACTAAAAGGGAAAGCTACATTTTGTATAATATGTTAAAAATTTTCAGCTTTTTAAAAGGCGTAAAGCTAGAGTACAAGCTAGTCGCAGCATAGGCTGCAAGCAGTAAGATATAATAATAATAATAATAATAATAATTCAAACATCTCAAGAGGCTCTCACTAGATGGCTGGGTCAAGGGGCAAATACAGAAGGCGGTACTTCTTGACACGGCACGAATTGTCAGGAGGTTCCTCACTCTGCAGCCCTAACCACCGGTAGCTTGGGCCTTGCCCCGCTACTAGTGGACACCTAATTTTAAGTTTTCTATAATATTTATTGTTTTTATATACATATATATTGTAAAAAATTTAAAATTAAGAAAAGAAATAAATAAATGTATATAATTCATATATTTGCATACCTAGTCATTAAGTTATTAAGTTATATCATAGTTATTAAGTTGTACTATACCTTTTGCAGTGTCCCACACTACTGACGACATGGTATTCCAATGGGACCCCGATGTCCCATTAGTTGTCGACGAGAACATCGAACTGCCCCAACTCCAGCTGGTGCAGAACAAGACTGCTGATTGCACCCAGGTCTACTCCACCGGTAAATTCCTTTTGTTTATTGCTGCTTGTCACCATCATCATCAGCCTGTGTCTCTTTACTGCTGGATTTGAAGGCCTTTCCCGCGAAGCCTTTTAGGTCATCTGCTTACTTAGTCGCAGGGCTTCCCATACAGCATTTTATATTCAACTAGCGACCCGCCCCCGGCTTCGCCCGGGGTGCAATTTTTATATATGTGAACATTCCCCGTTTATCCCTCTTTCCATTAGTGAAAACCGAATTAAAATCGGTCTACCCGTTTACGCGTAATGCCGTGACCAAGGGAAATGGGGATTCATTTTTATAAATATAGAGATTTGTGGCCTCCATTCGAGTCTATCGGCACCATACGTCATTACTGGCAGAACGCATTGATTATAAATTAAATTAATTAAAATTAAAAATTAAATTTAAATTCATTTATTTTCAGGCAATTAGAACCATATGTTATACATTATTATATAATAATTATTCCTTCACCTATTAAAACATATTATAATATTTTTTTAATACTAACAGTAATAAGACACAAAAAGAGATAAGTAAACAAAATCATGAGTCAATGCCAAATTTATACGTATAGGTATACAGTTTAGCCTTTTATCATCGATATAAGGTTTTAGGATGCTGATGGGGTTGCCTCGTTTTTGTAGTGCCTCTCAAATGTTTGCCGAAGCAAGAACGGACGGTTTTCATGCAACTATTAGGAAGAAAACAGCGTCGTTGCTAGAGAGGACACGAGCTAGCGCCAACGGCATCTTAAAAACTATTGCTGAAAGATATAACTCTGCGATTTTTAAACATTTTATGAATATTTTAATATAATAAGTTTTTTTGGCATTGTACATATGTAAATTAAATAAGATCTAAAAATGGAACATGTTATCTAAAATGTAAATAAAAAATAAAATAAAAAATAACTTTGTTAGAACTGGCCTGCACCCGCCTAACGAGTCATGCATATTTTTACGCATGTTAGCAAAGAAATAACTGCAAAATATATCCCTGAAGCACTACAGAAGCACAGTCTAACCATACTTACGTCGTACAATCGGGCAACGCTCAATGTTCGAGCCTGCAAACTGAAGCGACTTCGCCGAACCACTTGCCGAACGTTGCTCTACGCAAGTACATTCGTTGCCTGACTGTATGAGGTAAGTATGGTTAGACTTTCACAGAAATGTGGCAGCCTCGACATCGCTCTGTAACATTTTTGTGTGACATTTGCCCACAGAGCACAAGTATACAACGAGGGTATATAGATATATATAGACCTTGGTCTTCAGACATTGCGGCGGCAGTAGTGACCAGAACAGATGACGTAGCTTCCCGAATGCAGCCCACTGTAATATTTTCACCAATAATTCATTGCATGGAGTCAGCATGAACTCCAAGGGAGGATTTAGACTAATTTTATAACGCTTTTAGCCTCGGAAAATATAATAAAACGATAATCCTATGGTTCATACATAAGAGATAAGAAATTTATTATGGTTTTAAGAAACCATACAAGCAGGTGGTTTATGTGTTTACAAATGATATCATTTGGTCTTAAGTATAACAAGCTGGATGATAATAAAATAGGTAGGTATTTAATGAAATAATGCAAGGCACTTTAAAATAAACTATTTTATTAATTATAACAATTACAAAAACAGTATGACAATAATTATTCTTTTTAACGCACAAAGGACGAGAGAGTGCCCAGCACAGAACACTATATAAAAATTGTGTGATGATGTGTTTTTGCTATGAACTTAAATACAGGCGTCTATAATTCCATCATACATTTTGCGAAAACTAGAGAGCTTAAAATGTCACTGCGTTTTTAAGTTAAGGTGGAGACAATCGCCAAATACTAAAAATATCCATTGTTTAATGAAGATGTTACAAGAAATAGACAAGACAATTGCTTGGAATAAAATATATATTATACTTAAACATGTGAAGAAGCGATTGTATTAATTAGAATTTTCGTTAAAGTAATAGAAACTCCACAAAAAAAGTTAGAACACAAGAAGAATTTGACTTTTATTGAAAATTCTCTCGAAAACGGCTTATTGCTCGCATATGAATCCTGTACCCATTAATAAGTTAATGCCCGTTTAAAAAATTATATAAAATTTTTTTTTGTGTATTCTAATGGTAAAAACAAAAAACACAATTTCTAGGCCTGTTGAATTGTCTCCGCCGCCAGAGAGTTCCAATGTAAATGTCATTCGCCCAAGTCAAGCCCTTAATAATATAACTAGCTGTGTCCCCGACTTCGTACGAGTACTACATGCATGCTACAATTAATCAATGAAAACCACATGAAAATCGGTAAAGCCGTTTCTGAGATTACCGTGCACAAAGACACAGACAAGCAACGATTTTATTATATACTAGCTGAGTCCGCAACATCGTAAGCGTGGTATTAGGTATAACGCATAACTCCTTTGTTTGTGAACTGATTGGAATGAAACAAACACTAAATATTACGGGAAGCTTGCTACTACAATACAACATTGAAAACCGCATTCAAATCGGTTAAGCCGTTCCAGAGATTAGCGTTCACAAACTCGCAGACAAACAGACAAAAATTCTAAAAACTATTTTTTGTACTCGGTAACATAAGTACAAAGTGTATAAATTGATTTTTGAAGAAATATTTAATGTACAGACACGGCTTGTACCTACTTACGGCAAGATTTTAAGAGGAAAGAATAGCTTTGCGATTCTAACGAAATAGGTATTTAGGAAAACACATGCTATCGCTCGTGCGCTCATGTCCCCGGGAATCGCGCACAACACATACAAATAGCCTCACGCACACATCGACGAACGCTGTTAGTTGACGAGCAATTACGGCGGAAGGCGAACTCTTTTATTTATTTAGTTATTTGTTGTGGCGTGCCCGAAACTCCGATATAAAGAAATTGAAGATTATAGTGATAAAGTAAGTATTTTATTTATTTATGTAATTAGTAACGATTATTTATTATTATTTATTATTTATTTATTTATTTATGTAATTAGCCAATTTCCCTATCCCCTCCTTATCCTTAATCCTAATCCTTACCCTATCCTTAATCCTTACCCTTATCCTTAATCCTACTGTAGTCGGCAGCGCACTTATAGCAGCTTTGGTGTTGCTTGTGTTATAGGCGACGGTAGCCACCTACCATCAAGTGGTCCGTCAGCCTGTCTGCCGATCTTAACATAAAAAAAACGAGTGTAAGCTAATTTGATTTTTGATAAATCGGCTTTTTGCCTAAATGACTGACATTTTGTATTTTAAGTATGTATCTATATGATATTTACGAAACAAAAGATTTTTGACTTTGTTATTGTGTACGAAACTGCTGCATGTGCTACTATAATAATTATAACTATAATGTTTTCGTGAAATGCTAGATATTCGGTTTTGTCAAAATCAAAGTCAAAAAGTCGGTTTTAGGTCGGCTCAGGTTTCAACCACGTTTCAGCTAGGTAACTGAACAATTTTTAGGTACCTTGGTAGGTAGATGTAAATAAAATTATTTTTTAATTCCTGTAGATATAATAGTCACACGATAATGGAAGCATATTATAGAAGGGGCAAAAAGAAACGAATACGCTTATGTGTCCGCCGGAAAAAAATGTCACTTCGCCAGAAAGGCAAAGAATTGGTTTGTAGTTTGTACACACCTTCTCACAGTCAATCTAACTCACAGTTATACGAGTATAGCCTAAATATATATATTTTTCAATTCTTATTCATGGACAGTTAAAATGAGTAGGTAGGTAAATTAGACACGTTACACACGTTACTGTTTTTTTTTTAGAGCTCCCACATCGCTATTCGTGCATTATTCGTCTATATTCGGCTATTTTCACGAACAAGACGAATACGCGAATACTAGAACACCTACTATACGCCGGCTTATCGCCAATACCGCCATTTATAATGTTTTCATTAAGTATTTTTTTCGTGTGGGAAATTAGATAAAAAGAAAATCATTTTAGAAAATATTTTATTTTATTTCTTGTCCCTGTGCACCGGGATCAGTTTCTAAGGGAAGGGTAACTGTGGAACCTACATGGAACGTAGTCCGGCACCCACTAGTTATGTTTTGGCATTACGACACGCACGGTTTATATTTATAGTTTGTAAATCATCAGTCTTCGAGAAGACAAACTTTAACAAATTCGATACTCCAAGACAGTGAAGATCAACAATACAATATTTCGAATAATACTACACCAACGACTTCAATTTCAAATTTTCACCTAATACGATCGAACCGGTCAGTTTTTTTTGTGACAACCATTAAAGAAAAATAATGGAACAAATTTTTGCAAAGATGGAGAAAAGTGAATTTCGTGTCTTGATTAAACATTATTTATTGCGCAAAAAAATTATTACGGAAACAAAAAAAAATTTGATAAATATTATGGGGATTCTGCTCTGTCGATTAAAATGATTCATAAGTGGTTTACTGATTTTCGCTGTGATCGTACAACCACAAGTGATGCTGTGCGTTCAGGACGCCCAGTTGAGGTCACTACTCCAGAGATGATCGCTGAAATCCACGACATAGTGTTGAATGACCAAAGAGTAAAAGTGAGGGAGATAATCGAGATAGTAGGCGTCTCAGACGAACGTGTGCGCAATATCTTACACTAACATTTAGATATGAAGAAGCTCTCCGCTCGATGGGTGCCGCGTTTACTGACTGTTGATCAAAAACGTATGCGTGTGACCACTTCGGAGGCGGGTTTGACGTTGTTTCAACGAGATAAAACTGAATTGCGTCGTTTTATAACAGTAGACGAAACATGGATCCACCACCATACCCCAGAAACAAAACAACAATCGAAACAGTGGATTGCTACCGGCGAACCAGCTCCGAAGAAGGCCAAAGCAGTTTTATCGGCCAATAAAGTGATTATTTTCTGTTTCCTAATTTAATAAAATGGCTTGGTGGGAAAAGATTTGGCTCCAACGAAGAGGTCATGCACGAAACCAATGCCTATTTTGAAGGGTTGCCTAAGTCGTGTTTTATGGAAAGAATCGAAAACGCTGGGTGAAGTGTATTGAGCTACGCGGAGACTACTAATCCAAGCGCCGGAGCAAAAAAAGTAGGTTCGTAAAAAAATGTTCGGGACCGGCTATTTTTTTTTTTGGAATATGTTCAGGGGTGTCCCCTGATTGTCGTACGATGCGCGGTTCGCGAGATATTCAATAAAACGTGTTTTTCAAGATGGCGGCTGACGCTCACCCCCCCCCCCCCCCCCATGACGCCAACTTGGATTTGCAATCAGGGGACTCCCCTGAACATATTCAAAAAAAAAATAGCCGGTCCCGTACATTTCAAAAAAAACCCTCTGGCGCTTGGACTATACGTTGAAAGATAAATAATACTAATTTAGTTAGTTTTACTCCTTGTTTAATTTTACCAGACTTATCAATCCGCCGAACTTACTCCCAACATTTTTGAAACAGATAGATATCGATAACGCGGGTGGGGATCCCATCTCTACTATCGACTTTTCCATTGACATCCCTATAATACGTGATGCTTTGCTTCCCCCCCCGACCCCCAATCGTGCGATAGAGAGCGTTGCAACTCGCGACTGACAATAGGTACTTTTTTTGATGAAATTTCCATTTCGGGAGAAAACGGTTTCCACTGACTAAATCTTAACAAATCACTTTGATTTTGATATCGATCGTTTCAGCACGATATATTCTAGGTTTATAGGTTTCGTTTTTTAAAAAAAATTACACTGTTTTTATAAAATAAACGGCTTAATTCGACAAAGTTTTAATCACAAAAATTAAGTTATTTGAGGTGCCTATAAGTTTGAATTTATTGCAAATTTTGAAAAAAGGAAAACCTATAAACCTAGCCTTTCATTGTGTCAATAACATATTAAAAAATCATGGAGATTGGAAAATATTTAGAAGTGGAAAAACATTTTCTCTTTTTGTATGGACGAATACGTGCTATTCTTTCCTCTTAAGGCAAGATTTATAAGACAACTTATAAAAAATAATTTTAATGATTTTAATCTAAACAATGTCCCATTAAAAATAATTTTAATGTTAAGTTGTCTTATAAAAAATAATTTTAATGATTTTAATCTAAACAATGCCAATGTCCCATTTCGTGACATTTCCAAACATTCCTAAACGCTTAATTTTTCAGGAAATTTTACATGTTTAGAAGTGGTTTTCAAACTGAAGCGACGGCTTGGCTATCACCTCTTCAACACATACATACCGACCTGCCTTATCGTCATCATGTCGGCAAGTATTCTTTTTAACAGTCTGTTAAAATCCTTATAGGATCACTTTATCTACCGACAAAATTTGTTTAACTTTCTAACTAAACGATTTGTCCCCGAAACAATCCCCCCAGAAAGATCAAATTTTTCAGCAACTTGAGGTTAAAAAAGTAACCGTCTAATTTAACTTAATATCAGCACAGAATAAATAATAGCACTTAGCATACAGAAGTTGCACTCCTTTCACACTCAATGTGAGCGACGGTAGGCAATTATATCACTGTGGCTCTAGCATGAGTTTACGATACTACAATCGCTAGCGAGAGCGTAAAACATTTATATGAAAAATTGATAATTTGACATTGACAGTTCACGATTTTCCATACAAAAGTTTTACGTTCTCGCTAGCGAGTGTAGTATTGGTGTAGTATCGTAAACTCATACTAGAGCCACAGCACACACGGAGTGACAGAGGCGTGATATTAGGCAATAAGTATGAAAATTCATTTGTATATCGTATGAATTTTCATACAACTAACATACTAAGAGTATGTTAACTAACATATCTATGAACTTTGATAAGATTGATCTGGAGTCTAGAAATTTGGCAATTATCAAATAAATTAAAATGTTTTCTGATTCGTAAATTTGGTTTTTAGGGATAATTCTCAGAACTATATTCAACTAAAATAAATTTATTTATTTTACATTTTATTATTTTTATTATTTATTAATACAATAATGTTTCATTTGACTTAACATTGGACAAAAACTGATTAGAGTTTTACCGTACACCATGTGCCGATTACAGAAAATTTAAATAAACCTTCAGTTGAAAATTTGAATAACTTTAAGATAATAATCTTATTTTGTGTCATATTCTAAATTGAAATATCTACAATAATAATTAATATTACTTGTTTAATAGTAATAATATACTTTTCACTTCTCATGCTCTGAAAGTGCTTATTTGTGCAGGATATAGGCTGCACAAAATCGAATTTTGTGCACAAGTGCATTAACTCATAAATGTATCTTATATTGAGGCAAAGAAAATGAGCCATACAGCCAAACACAATAAAAAGTTCATAGATAGAATTTGTCATTTTATAATATTTACTTAAATTTATTTGCCTTATGTGTTTTTTAAGACATAAAAGATATTAAAATTTAAATTCAAGTACGGTAGGTTATTTAATTAATTTAAGAAAATTATTATTACAAAATTAATTTAATAGTAGGCTGTATAGGTCTGCAGCTCATAAGCCAATGTCGTAAGATGTCAATGTCAATGTTAAAGAAATGTTATGTTATACTACTGTTTTATTTCCTCGCAATCGAAGTGAAAAGCAGAGTTTATAACTTGTCCACAAAACCATTTTTATCCTCGACATTACCACATTACTATCAGCCCGAGCCGAATAAAAGTCTCGGATAAAAATGGTTCGTTTTGTGCACTTGTTGTAAAATCTACTATGTTTAATATTACTATTATATAAAAAATGCATAATAGTAAATGCATTAAGTTTTTATATATTACTGTAATTATTTAATTATTGTAGCTGTTTCTTGAATAAATTTATAACTATTTTATAACTATTTTTGTATTGTTGTTAAAATCATGTTTATCTGTAGTTAATTGTAAATAGTATTGTTTTAACTTTTGGGTGTTAAAATTTGGTATGACATATAAGCCAGACCTCTTTTTCCGTAAGGTTGTTATAGTTGTTATAGTTAACGTAAGTGACGATAGTCAAAATTTAAATATATGTAGATGCAATACAATTTATGATGTATATAAAATTTAATAATATTAAATATTTTAGTATTGACAAATATTTGAAACGGATCTTTCACCTTTGACCTTTGTAGTTGCATCATTGAGTAATAAGTTATTTTTTAATCTGTAAAGTTAACTTTATCCTTTATAGAATCCAATCAAGTTGATATCCCAGGATTTACCCACTGATTGGAATTATTCGTAATTTGTCACCACAATTTTTTAATATAGGTATGTCTTATTGTTTCCAGTGGGTGTCATTTTGGATCAAGCCGGATGCTGCTCCAGCTCGAGTGACTCTTGGCGTTACTTCTCTTCTTACTCTTTCCACACAACATGGCAAAGTGCAGTCACAGCTACCTCCCGTTTCTTATTTGAAAGCCGTCGATGCCTTCATGTCTGTCTGTACACTGTTAGTATTCATCGAACTTATTTGAAACATCACAGACTTCACAAACAACAGGGTTCAAAAACAGGGTAAATTGTACGAGTGGCGACCGATTTTGGACAAATTTCTTTGTGGGCACATCCTGCATCCCTCCAGGATGTGCCGACCATGATCAAAGTCGACCGTGATCAAAGTCATTATAGCAACATTTTACGGTAGCTTATCATCGTAAAAAATCATCGCTGAAAATTTTCACGAAATAATTCTATTTTCTTGCTGAGATTTGAAAACAACATAAATCGCGTTCAAATAATAAATGTTATATATAAATGATGTTAAAAAAAAGTCAAATTTTCCAACAGTAATGGCAGATGGCGCCTAAAGCGCTCAGTGTTACTTGAAGGGCTCAATACATAATTATGTAAGAAGTAACCTAAGTACCAAATTGTCCTTTTTTTGTGCTTGCTTGTGAGACTCTTTTCACTACATAGTATTCCGTCACCGACATAGCAAGTAGGTACTCATTATTTTTAATACATCTTCCTTGGAAAAGTTTTTTTTTTTAAAATAAGAGATATAACGCCTGACAAAATATGTAAAGTAATATAATCCTCACATAATTTTATGTTTAGATACCTCGTGCCCGCGACATAATATCGCCCGCGCCAGCTTTAATCCAATTCTAATACGTTATTTGACTATAATGAAAATATGAAACAAATTGTAAATATTTTTTTAAACCAAATTGACTAATACAGTATTTAAAAATATGTAAGATTTTCATAAGAAATCATTATTAAAATAATTAAATTTGCATGTTTGATCATGTGATTAAAAAAGCACGCGATTGGTGGCATTAGAGTTGCGTCATTTGCTTTGTTTACAGTCGATGCTTACGTACTACGATTTGACAGCTAAATGTTTGTTTGCAAGCAAGTGACGTATTGATATCACGTGACCCACATGTATGGCGTCTTTAGCGTTTTGGCGGTCTTATTTTATCATTTAAACTTTGATTGTAATTTTCATAGAAAATAAAGCAATTCACAAAGAATGAATGAAATTGCAAGTGTATTATTGCATAATTAACAATTTGAGATATTTTCCTAAAATCTGTCAAATACCCTATTATTCGTGAAAAAATTTTTTTAATCGGATGAGTAGTTTCGAAAATTACCTCTATACAAACTTAAACTCCTTATAATATTAGTATAGATTTTTTTAATGTTAAGGTCGGCAGACAGGCTGACGGTCCACTTGATTGTAAGTGACTGAAATTTGATACTATTAAATTAAGATTATTATGATTTATTTTTTGTATGGTTAGCTGCCACCATCTCGCTGGCTAGCTTTAAGGTGGATTTATATTACACCGGGCCGTGCGCCGGCCGTGGCCCGGCCGGGGCCCAGTCAAGATATTCATAGTAGTATGCTTTTTCATGAACCAATTCATACTTCACCAGGCCGTGTCCATGCCCCGGCCGCCGTGCCCTTTGAGATAAACACGGCGAGCGCACGGCCCGGTGGCGGCCCGGTGTTATTACACCGGAAACATCCTTTACTCCGTCCACGTGAAATAAGTCCGCGAAAACAAAAAAAAAATCTCAGATTATTTCTTATTTTTTAGGTTCGTGTTCATGGCTCTAATGGAATATTGTCTAGTCAATATCGTATTAGGCGATGGCGCAGGAAAACCAAAGGTAGGTACTCGAATCTTCTTGACATTATAAATATTTTCCTTATGTTAAGGTCGTCAGACAGGCTGACGATCCACTTGGTGGCTACCGTCGCCTATAACGTAAACAATGCCACAGGTGCTGCAAGTGCGCTGTCGACCATGGTAGAATTAAGGATAAGGGATTAGGAAGGGATAGGGTAATAGGCTCTGGCACGACTTACTCACTTACAGTAACACAATAGCACACATGCTGTTATTTCACGGTCTTCTGTGAAGAGTAGCGAACCTTGGGAGAAGTCTATATCTAACAAACAGGGGACACAAGTTGATGATGATGATGATGATGATGGTATTTACAAAACAATGGTACGGGGGGGGGGCATCAAAATGCCGTGTAAGGGCGAAACGATCAATTTATTCCCACAAACCAAGATGACTTCCAAAATCACTAAACTTGTCCGATGAAACCGTTAAACTTGTCAAAAGTCATCAACGATTCCCTTAATGTGTCGCCCACGCCGGTTCGCTGTCGCAAAAGCTCCGAAGAGTCGCTTTCGTATCGCTTGTTGTCGCCCAACTAACGACTCTTGACCGGCCCCACTCTTATTTATACTTGGCGCCAAACGCCTCGATGTATTTCGAATTTTCCAGAAAAATCTAAACAAGATCGTAAACAAGCCATTGAAAGTTCGGGAATGCTATTTCTGTTGAAATGTAAACTCTATGTTGTAAGGACCAATTTCCTTTGACACTAGTACGGTAGGGGCGTGGCTACAATCGATAGGGTGGGACGTTCGAGACTTTCGGCCGGCGCGAACGCTTTTTCCAGAATGTTCCATAGTCGTAACAATAATTAATATTTTAATATTTAAGGTATCCAATTATTTATGTAATGTA
Organism: Bembecia ichneumoniformis; assembly: GCA_910589475.2. Classification (NCBI taxonomy): domain Eukaryota; kingdom Metazoa; phylum Arthropoda; class Insecta; order Lepidoptera; family Sesiidae; genus Bembecia; species Bembecia ichneumoniformis. Next base: position 1,866,770 of record OU342544.1, on the reverse strand, counting down.
GTGTTTCGCCATATTTATGCAATGGATCTCATTCTAGTTGTTCGCGACATATCCACGCCTAGATGTCGCTATTACAAAGTATGTTCGTGGTATGGAGGTTGGTCTGCGTTTCTGTGTATAGGCGGCAATGAAAGATATGAATTTGGGTCTTTATTGAAATCAAAAGGTGTCTTTGTCGAAGGTTTTGTGTCAAGTTCATTGTTCAGTTCAGGTCTTGTTCTGTCAAGGCTTTTAGTCCAAATACATAGATCAACATACGTTATAAGTAACTCATTTGCCTATAATAGTATCCCCTTAGATCAATCGAGATCAGTATAAAGTGAACTATCGAACACTAGTATTAGCCCAAAAACAACTTTTACAAATTTATTTTATTGATAACTAGTCAAGAACAACTAAATAAAAAAAAGATACTTAGATTACATCATGTAAATACACTTTAATAAACTTCATAATATTGTGCTGTTTATGGGAAAAAAGCTAATATGTTGAAAATTTGTTCCAGGAGCCTGCAGAAGCTGCAAAAGCCAAGCAAAGGGCTATCAACATAGATCGTTTTTCACGTGTTTTCTTTCCTCTGTTATTCTCGGTCCTAAATGCTACATATTGGATTAAATTTTCTCAGTACATCTGACTGCTTTCCTCTTACTTCCGTGAGCATCAGTTGGTACTTGGTATGCTTTATGAGGACATCAAATGGACAAGATAAAAGAAATTTAAAAAATATATTATAATTTCAAACGTTGATTTTGACAACTTAAAATATGATTTTATATAGTGATTCAATAGTGCCTACTGCGACACGTTTCTTTTTATAGTACTTTCATTGTATGATGATATGTGTGACAGTTCGTAACTGACAATTTTAGTGATGCAACCTAACGACATTTAATCGATTGTTTGAAAATATCGAATCAGTTGTCAAAGCAAATGAAATCGAACTACCGATTTTAGATTTTCGGACTTAGAAATAAATTCTTGTAATTAGAAATAAAGGTTACGTTAAATAAATTACAGAATATAAATGTTTAAAATTTTAATTTATATATTCATTAATGTCAGAACTCGAAACTTGACAACTCGTATCAGACTCAGAACAAAATTTACTTTTGTTTTATTGTTATTATTAGTCAGCTTTAGTTTTATTATCAAAATGCGATGTTTTTAAAAATATATGGAATAGAAAAATATTTGTTAAATCTCCGAATATCCAATGACATACATTAGAGTACTTTCGATATATCGAATATAAGTGAATATCCCTAGTGTCAATCCCTATTGACACAAGTTCCGTTCCACGCGTTTGACACTTTTAAAATATATGTTTTTTTTATTACATTTACCTATTATAATAATAAATTCATAATAAAAGTGATAATTCCTTTTGTGTTTTTCGAATAGATAATTTTTGTTTCATACATGTGTTTGTTTAATTGTTATTTTATTGTGCCGGTTTTTTTAGTTGAAAACAGTTTGCGTGACATGAAAAAGTGAGAACTGTCGCGCATATCATCATGCAGTGAAAATACTATATCTAGGAACACAGAAAAAGCCAGTTCAGTTATAAATGCATCGAAAAACAAGATGGCTGCCTCATTGTGATAGATAATATGAAATTAACTCCTAAATAAGAATGAAAAAAAACTACCATGACTTGTAATCTAAAGTATGTAATGTCATCTATTCACTATCTCGCATTGTAGGATTGCGAAGCAGGATATAGGTTACTGTCCCTGTTTAGCTGTCCATCATCAGTACTATTTCCTTTCTCAAAGGTGTCGCTATTCTTGCAATTATATTACATACTAGCGACCCGCTCCCGGTTTCGCCCGGGGTGCAATTTTTTATATATATGAACATTCCCCGTTTATCTCTTTTTCCATTAGTGAAAACCGAATTAAAATCGGTCTACCCGTTCACGCGTGATGCCGTGACCAAGAGAAATGGGGATTCATTTAATACTTATTTATATAGATTATTTTTAAAAAAAATAGGCTAGTTTCCACTAAGAATAAATCGGATGGCTTAGAGTTTCTAATGATTAACCATGATAATTAGTAAACAAAAAAACAACTTTTTTATTAAAATAACAAAAGATTAAAAATATTTTTGGAAAATAAAATCGACAAAATGAGGCGTTTAATCACGTGACATTAAACACCAATCAGAGAAGCGCATGGAAACGTGACGTCACGCCTTGCAAAACGCCATCATTTTCGTATAAAGTGAACAGGTTATTTCGAGTTTTCAGCAATTATTGTTAAATTAATACAATTTGTTTTTAGTTTAATCTTGAAAGACAGGTATAATTTGCCATGGAATCAGGATTTAATAAAGCAAACAGCAGTAATTTGCCCAAAATTGACGCCGTTATGCTTGGCAAATTTTTTGCAATGAATATCGGAATTCCGCAATGTTAAAACTTCTATGTAAGTATTATGTGAAGAACAAAAAAAGTCTTATTTAATCAGAGAGTCGCATTTACCTACTGTGGAATCATAAAACCCCATTCAAGTCATAACATTTTATAGGTTATGTGGTATTTTGGTAGATTTTGCAAAATTCATTTCTTTTACTATACATTTAGATACATCAAATTGTGTTTAATACTTACATCAAAATGATCTTTGCAGAATTTTTTTTATGTTAAGGTCGGCAGACAGGCTGACGGTCCACTTGATGGTAGGTGGCTACCGTCGCCTATAACACAAGCAACACCAAAGCTGCTGCAAGTGCGCTGCCGACTGCAGTAGGATTAAGGATAAAGGATTAGGAGGGGGATAGGAAAATGGGCTCTGGCATCCCTTCCTCACTCACCGAAACACAACAGCACGCGTGCTGTTATTTCACGGTGGTCTTATGTAAGGGGGTGGTTACTGCCGCCAGACGGGCTGCCCAAATGACTGCGAAAACGCAGTGTGCCCTGCCACTACTTCCCAAATCCAGACCAGAGCCAAATTTGAAAAGTTGATTTTTCAAAGTTGACCCTGCCGGGAATCAGGAACCCTAAAACAGAGCGTTAAGGCAAGCACCCTAACCACTTATCCAACGGGCTCGTTGATAAAGGAAGAGCAGCTTGCCTCCTTGCCATTTTTAACCACTTTCTTCATATTTGTTTATTGTTTGGAACGTATATGAATAATTTGTTTGGCGTTTTTATCGTTGTACTTTTACATTGGGGCACTACACAGTATTTATAATACGAGGAATTCTTTATTTATTAAAAACCCCAATTGACTGTCATAAAGAAACACGGCTGTTTTTCGAGGTTTCACGTCATTCAAGACGCAATGACAGTCTTGGCCTTTTTCGCGGTCAATTTCAAATTCATTTCTAAAAACTAAAAATATTAATGTAAAAGACCTATTTTTCTTAAAATAATATATTTTTGGGGTGAAATAGATGCTAAGCTATAGTTTTAAACTAATTTCCAAATTTTGTCAATTAGCCTATACTATTCTGCTGTTTTTATTTGGACGCTTGAATTTGTATTATCTAATATTTGTTTTTAAATAATTTTATCTATTCATATAATAAAATCGTAAATGAGTCGTGTCTGTACATTAAATTAAAAAAAAAAAAATTGTATAACGACTTATGTTACCGAGGTCAAAAAATAGGTTTTAGATTTTTTTTCTGTTTGTCTGTATGGCCGTTTGTTTGTTTGTCTTGTTTGACCGTCACTCTACCTTCCACCCTTTATACTATAGGTATAAAAGAAACTTATAGCGTTGCCTGTATAGTACCCGTCTTTCATCAAGTAGACAGTCAGCCTACACGACAATCTCTACATTTTATTAATTGAGTTGAATTAACGGTGACTAATTTACTTTCAGAGAAGTAAACTAAAAAAATTAGAGAACTGTTCTAACAAAATAAGTGGTCAGATATTTTTGTTAATATATAATTAGACAACCAAGTGATTTTATTTCACAGAAAAAAAAGTATTTCTAGTTTGACATTGCAATCTAGAATTAGGTTTTAGCTGGTATATTTCAAATCGTGATTCAGCCGTTCAAACGATTTAATTACGTAGATGACGATAAAAAAAACTTAAGCCTTGAATCGGTTTAGATATTGGATAAAAATATATGACAATCTCAATTAATTAGTAGCTCCAATTAATTTTGAGTTTTGACGATGCCTAGCGAAGGCTATGGTGGCTGAGGAGTATCAGAACCTAAATTGAAATTCCTGAGTTTCATTCCCCCAGTTTCCCCTTCTGGGTTCATGAAATTTTCAATGTTGGCTCTGGTCTAGATCTGGCAAGTAGTGGCAGCCTGTCTGGTAACAGTGACTACTCTCCCTTACAGAATACTTTGAAGTAACAGCATGTGTGCTTTTGTGTTTCGCTGAGTAGGGGATTCCAGAGCCCATTTCCTATCCCTTATCCTAAAGCGCATTTGCAGCACCTGTGGCGTTGCGTGTGTTATAAGCGACGGTACTCACCTCCAATTAAGTAGACCATTAGCCTGTCAGACAACCTTAACTTTAATTTTATCCATTATATTATTGGCTCTGGTCTGAATATGGAAAATTAGTGGCAGGGCACACTGTTCGTAGTCATTTGGGTAGCCCGTCTGGCGGCAGTAAACACCCCCTTACAGAAGACCACCGTGAAATAACAGCACATCTGCTGTTATGTTTCGATGAGTGAGTAAGGGATGCCAGAGCCCATTTCCCTATCCCCTCCTAATCCCTTATCCTTAATCCTACTGTAGTCGGCAGAGCACTTGCAACAGCTGTGGCGTTGCTTGTGTTATAGGCGACGGTAGCCACTTACCATCAAGTGGACCGCCAAATCTAACGATCTTAACGTTAAATAAAAACGGATTCAAAATAATTTACTTAATGTTATTTCTACAAAAAAATACTTTTCAATTGCCATAAATGGTACATCGATAGGACGTAGGTAAATAAAATGCAATAATCTTAATTGTTACTATGAAGATATTTGTCAACTTATTTTTGTGTTAGCTAAAAGTATTTTTCCTATACTCTGTCTGCAATGAGTTTTGGTGTCAGAATTTGTTTTCTATGTATGTGCTGCGCTACGACTACGACTATTTTTATATAAGTGGCATGTAATGTAATTATGTGACATATAATGTCACAACATGACATTTATGACATTATATCATTGCAATTATGATTCCCATCGTTTCAGAAAACGTAACACGCATCCACGACATAAACTCAAATGTGCATATTGTACGATTTAATTACAAAATTGGCCATTGCTGATAATTGTGAAGATTAGGACATTGAAAAAGATTGCATGAGCTCATGCAATCTTTTTCAATGTCCTAATTACAGGCCAAATTTAAGTCTTGTAGTAATAGCCCAGGCTTGTATGGGAATCGAGGTTTACTCCTTTGTTTTCAACTGCAATGATTTTAATGGCACTTATTTTTTTTTTTTGTTTCTTTACCTGATATTGTGTTATTAGAGTTAAACTAAATATGACGTCACTATATAGTTAAATAAGAACTGAACCCAACTTAATGTAAGTTTTTTTGGGAATTATTAGGTACCTAAGTATTCATACGTTCTTGTTAGATCTAGCGCATTAAAAAAGTTTATGATCAATAATATTGTATGTTTCAATAAATTTTGAATATGTAAATATGGCGGATGAACTTGTAATTAACTATACTATCCTAACTTTATTGTGTTCTTTTATATTATAAAAAAAAGTTCAAAAAGTAGGATAAAAAACATAGGATTTTTTTATAAAAACGTTCAACGGCCCCTACGTAAATAATCGAAACTCAAAATTGCAATTTTTTTTTTATTCATTGAATCACTTTCTTTAACGCTATATTCTGAAAAAGAAATTAAGTTGTATTTTGTTTACTTATAACAGAAATTTAATAAGTAAAACGTCGAAAATAAATAAAATTTGTGAAGTAAAATTGACGAGCCCGTTGGATGAGTGGTTAGGGTGCGTGCCTTTAACGCTCTGTTCTAGGGTTCCCGGGTTCGATTTCCGGCAGGGTCAACTTTGAAAAATCAACTTTTAAAATTTGGCTCTGGTCTGGATTTGGAAAGTAGTGGCAGGGCACACTGCGTTTCGCAATCATTTGGGCAGCCCGTCTGGCGGCAGTAACCACCCCCTTACAGAAGGCCACCGTGAAATAACAGCACGTGTGCTGTTGTGTTTCGGTGAGTGAGTGAGGGATGCCAGGGCCCATTTCCCTATCCACTCCTAATCCCCTATCCTTAATCCTACTGCAGTTGGCAGCGCACTTGCAGCAGCTTTGGCGTTGCTTGTGTTATAGGCGACGGTAGCCACCTACCATCAAGTGGACCGTCAGCCTGTCTGCCGACCTGACATAAAAAAAAGTAATTAATCGAAAATCAAGGGCGTAGGTGAGGTGTGAGCGAGACGAAACTACCACTCTCAAGAATTTTGTATATTGTATACAAAATATTGAATATTGTACATATCGCTTGTTTGCGAGAAGCGTGACATAACTCAAAAATCAGCACTTTTGAGTTAAGTACACAGGCAAACTTCGCGAATTTTATTCTTTTTGCTACAAAAACGGCATTAAGCTACGGTCAAAAACGAGGGAGTTAGAGAAGTTGTGACCTTATGGTCTCTCGCACTTCCACTGCTGCTTTGTTTCGAGAACGTTTTATCTCAATGAGCGCGGGCCGTGTTAAGAGTGAATACACATTTGATTACAACTAAGACGACATATTTAGTGTTGAGAAGTTTTTCTTGCAAAGGTATGTTTGTTATCTTATCTATTCCTTTAACAATAATGACATAACTATTCTTATGACAATACTGTATTCAAAATGCGTTTAGAAAACTACCGTCATATGCCGCGTTAAGACATTCTTGCTCCAAACTGAAATAGGTTTCTACAGACATATTTCTTCATAATACGTTCTTGATGACAACAAATTGTAAATAGACTATTTCAGTTATGTCACATTTTAAGTTACGTTGTTTTAGTTATTGAAACTACATTATATTTATTCATATTATTTGCACTATTTTATATTAAGACTTTATTTATAACAACTATTTTGTGTTTAAGTTACTTGTGTCATAGTGATCTGCGATGGATTTCCTTTAAATGATAGCAGATAAAGAGAAAAATATTGATAATGACAAATCAGAAAGTGAATGAACTGTCGCTAATATTAAACGGAAACCCATCCAGTAAAAGCACGACAAGTTCTTCGTCATACTCCGTTTATTAAAGACAGTTTTCGGTATTCTATTTTATAAATAGCTATGATTCCGTCAAGGATCCCCCAAATCAACCCCACTGTAACTTAAGACCACGGGTCTCCAACAATTTTTAGCCTCAACGTAAATTTATAAATTAATCCAGAATTCCAGATACTTGTCTGTGCTGTCAGGTTTATACATAAGTAGTAATGTTAATAACGTTCCAAACCAATAAAATACAGAATATGTAACAGAGAAGTAAAAAAAAGGAAAAGAGAGGAACATAATTGACAAAAAAAAATGTTTAAAAAACTAAGAAATGAAGGACAACCCTAGGACAATAAAAGAACACATTGATTCCATACCAAAATTGAATTCATTTTCGTAGGTCGTTCCACTTCCAAAGAATTAATAGATGTAAAGAGATCAATAGTTGATATCTATAACGACTACATTAAAATCTGTAAATCAAAACTCCTAAGGAAATTACAATTTATTCTACAGAAGTTTTGCAGAAGATTATAATTATTTTTTTCTACAAAAAACAGGTCATCAATGAAAAATTAAAGAGATAAGAAAGAGTAAATAAGAAGCACGAATATGAAAATCACTTGAAACAAAAAGAACCTATTTTGTGCAGAAAATTTTCAATTTCCCCATTAAAAGGTAAGTTAAAAAGTAAATAAGAAGTGGATCAACGTATACCTCTGAGGCTTTCATTGGTGCAGTAAAAGCTGCTAGATCAAAACCTGATCCTTTTCGGATGAATGTAATGTTTTTTTCTAAATGGCTGTTAACATTACAAAGGATACAGAAGGGAATACTATAAAAATGGCAGACTTGGAGAGTAGTAAAAGTAGACCTTGAACCATATTTGGTTAAAGTACGTATGACGAGAAAGAGTTTAGAAATACAGAAGTTTTAAAGAGAAATAATATTAGAGCGTATACAGAAAAACGAGGAAAGTAAGAAGAAAAAAAATGGTTACGATATTTTATCAAGAAAAATTAATTTCCCAGATATTACCCTCCTTTTATAATTCTCTTTAGAGTCATGGTTTTATAATTATTTTTTCTATCTATCTTTATAGAAAAGTACAACTTAATTAGTTAAGTACAATGTTAGTGTTCTATGATGTGTGATCTCAAGGCTATTCCAAATATTGTATAAGAACAGTGTGTTTTAAAGTTAAGATTGTGTAAATTAGAATTTTTACATAATATTTTTGATTATTTCATTTCATAAGCACTTACTACGATTGTTGTAGTGTCATGTTTCTTGTGAGTAATTTAAAACATTATAACAAATTTCAATTTCAATAACGACTTATTTTTAATTAAAACTCATTTATACAAAATTATTATTGTCAACATAGACCCAATTATAAATAATTTAATAAAATAAAAAATATTTATCTACAATAACGTCACATGTGATACCCTTGTGCAAAAAATATGGAATTATAATTAAAATACTTGTATTTTTATCTTCTATTTCAGTTTTTAATTAAGATGAATAAATAACAAAACGATTGAAGACAGTCAATCTGGTTATTTTTACTGAAATAAGCTTATATAATTTTTTGAACTTTTAAATGCTTATACCCAAAAGTTGCTATTTTTGAGTTATGTCAACCTTCTCGCAAACAAGCGACGCTTGTTTGCGAGAAGCGTGACATAACTCAAAAATCAGCACTTTTGAGTTAAGTACACAGGCAAACTTCGCGAATTTTATTCTTTTTGCTACAAAAACGGCATTAAGCTACGGTCAAAAACGAGGGAGTTAGAGAAGTTGTGACCTTATGGTCTCTCGCACTTCCACTGCTGCTTTGTTTCGAGAACGTTTTATCTCAATGAGCGCGGGCCGTGTTAAGAGTGAATACACATTTGATTACAACTAAGACGACATATTTAGTGTTGAGAAGTTTTTCTTGCAAAGGTATGTTTGTTATCTTATCTATTCCTTTAACAATAATGACATAACTATTCTTATGACAATACTGTATTCAAAATGCGTTTAGAAAACTACCGTCATATGCCGCGTTAAGACATTCTTGCTCCAAACTGAAATAGGTTTCTACAGACATATTTCTTCATAATACGTTCTTGATGACAACAAATTGTAAATAGACTATTTCAGTTATGTCACATTTTAAGTTACGTTGTTTTAGTTATTGAAACTACATTATATTTATTCATATTATTTGCACTATTTTATATTAAGACTTTATTTATAACAACTATTTTGTGTTTAAGTTACTTGTGTCATAGTGATCTGCGATGGATTTCCTTTAAATGATAGCAGATAAAGAGAAAAATATTGATAATGACAAATCAGAAAGTGAATGAACTGTCGCTAATATTAAACGGAAACCCATCCAGTAAAAGCACGACAAGTTCTTCGTCATACTCCGTTTATTAAAGACAGTTTTCGGTATTCTATTTTATAAATAGCTATGATTCCGTCAAGGATCCCCCAAATCAACCCCACTGTAACTTAAGACCACGGGTCTCCAACAATTTTTAGCCTCAACGTAAATTTATAAATTAATCCAGAATTCCAGATACTTGTCTGTGCTGTCAGGTTTATACATAAGTAGTAATGTTAATAACGTTCCAAACCAATAAAATACAGAATATGTAACAGAGAAGTAAAAAAAAGGAAAAGAGAGGAACATAATTGACAAAAAAAAATGTTTAAAAAACTAAGAAATGAAGGACAACCCTAGGACAATAAAAGAACACATTGATTCCATACCAAAATTGAATTCATTTTCGTAGGTCGTTCCACTTCCAAAGAATTAATAGATGTAAAGAGATCAATAGTTGATATCTATAACGACTACATTAAAATCTGTAAATCAAAACTCCTAAGGAAATTACAATTTATTCTACAGAAGTTTTGCAGAAGATTATAATTATTTTTTTCTACAAAAAACAGGTCATCAATGAAAAATTAAAGAGATAAGAAAGAGTAAATAAGAAGCACGAATATGAAAATCACTTGAAACAAAAAGAACCTATTTTGTGCAGAAAATTTTCAATTTCCCCATTAAAAGGTAAGTTAAAAAGTAAATAAGAAGTGGATCAACGTATACCTCTGAGGCTTTCATTGGTGCAGTAAAAGCTGCTAGATCAAAACCTGATCCTTTTCGGATGAATGTAATGTTTTTTTCTAAATGGCTGTTAACATTACAAAGGATACAGAAGGGAATACTATAAAAATGGCAGACTTGGAGAGTAGTAAAAGTAGACCTTGAACCATATTTGGTTAAAGTACGTATGACGAGAAAGAGTTTAGAAATACAGAAGTTTTAAAGAGAAATAATATTAGAGCGTATACAGAAAAACGAGGAAAGTAAGAAGAAAAAAAATGGTTACGATATTTTATCAAGAAAAATTAATTTCCCAGATATTACCCTCCTTTTATAATTCTCTTTAGAGTCATGGTTTTATAATTATTTTTTCTATCTATCTTTATAGAAAAGTACAACTTAATTAGTTAAGTACAATGTTAGTGTTCTATGATGTGTGATCTCAAGGCTATTCCAAATATTGTATAAGAACAGTGTGTTTTAAAGTTAAGATTGTGTAAATTAGAATTTTTACATAATATTTTTGATTATTTCATTTCATAAGCACTTACTACGATTGTTGTAGTGTCATGTTTCTTGTGAGTAATTTAAAACATTATAACAAATTTCAATTTCAATAACGACTTATTTTTAATTAAAACTCATTTATACAAAATTATTATTGTCAACATAGACCCAATTATAAATAATTTAATAAAATAAAAAATATTTATCTACAATAACGTCACATGTGATACCCTTGTGCAAAAAATATGGAATTATAATTAAAATACTTGTATTTTTATCTTCTATTTCAGTTTTTAATTAAGATGAATAAATAACAAAACGATTGAAGACAGTCAATCTGGTTATTTTTACTGAAATAAGCTTATATAATTTTTTGAACTTTTAAATGCTTATACCCAAAAGTTGCTATTTTTGAGTTATGTCAACCTTCTCGCAAACAAGCGATATATCGAAATTTGAATGTAAATCTTTTTATTTAAGAAATATACCACAAACAATCTTTAAAACGCTCTGGTGAAAAGTGTCAAAAATCACTTTCGATGGTTTACGTAGGGACCGTTCGGTATGCAGGTACTATTAAATATTTATTAAGAAACTTAAATATTTATTAAGAAATTAATAATAATTACAAGTTCATCCAATATAATATATACTACATAATTATTTATACCTACTATCTACACAATATCTATTGTACAAGTACATTATAGTTTTGCAATAAAGAGGAATTTCAAACTTTTCATAAAAAAAAAACTAATTAATTGCATAGATGAAAGAAAATATAAATAAAATTTACAATGATATTCTCTTACAAATAATAAAAAAGCTCAATAGGCCACTACTGTTACCTTTGAAATTTTAAAGTTGTTAAAAATACTCGCTAGTTATGTTATTTTAAGAGATAAATTAAAATATGTTTCTGTTTCAAAATGCGCTTTTATTTCTATTTTGAAAATATAAAAAAAATGTTTGACAGTTAATTAGATTATTAATTTTTTAAAATGTTAACATCGGCAGACAGGCTGACGGTCCACTTGATGGTAGGCCGTGGCTGTCGCCTATTGCCGCCTCTACACAAACACATAGGCGAACGCGTTGGCAAGCGCACTGGCCGAGCCACTGGCCCAATGTGTAGAACGGGCGTTGGCGCATTGGCGGTAGATATTTGAACGTTGGCTGGCGCGCTTGCGAGCTTGCCGCGCGGTGTCGGCAACATCAAAGGACACTTGTCGCAAGCTTGGCGCACCATCCACACATTGGCCGCGCGATCAGTTTGCCCGGAGCAGCGATCAAGAGTGCACGTTTTCTTCTTGCGGCGAATTAACACCTAACTTGACGAAATGGCGAACATGAGTAACGAGGAAACATTTAAATTTATTGAGCTCTATCAGAGTGAAAACTGCCCGTGGAACCCAAAAAACAAGTACCATAAAAATAAAAATGTTGTAAGTATTAACACGTTCGCTGCGATAAAAGGCCTATAGGCCTCCTACTGAGACTTTAGCGTAGTGCGGACGTAATTATAGCCATTTCACTCTGGTGCGGAGCTCGTATCTTGAAAACTAGGAGGTGTGCGGGAGAGACAAATATATAATTGTGAAGCTGTTTTTAATTAGAACAAGAAAGTACCAAAAAACATATGCGAGGTCTATCGGCCTTTCATCGCACTACAACATAAAAAAAATCGTTCAGTGCGAACAAGTGGTGTATGCACCACTCATGGCGTGTAAGGTCTCTCCGCCCCCGCCCGCACTGTATTGAATCTAATTGCATGGATCTATGAACTAGTGTTGGGCAACCGCATAGATATAATGATAACAAAAAAGGCATCGATTATAGTAATCAAATGTGATCCTATTATAAGCCCTTAAAAAGGGAATTAAAATGGTTCAGAAAAGTAATTTTGGAACTAGGTTGCTACGAAAAACTAGGTACGTGCATAAGAATAAGCAAGAAGTGTTACGATGTGCAGTCGAGAGAGTAGAAAAATTAAATCTTACAGTAGTGATTGCAATAAACCAATGTGTCTACAATGATTTTATGATCGTTACGTGTAATAAGAATAAGAGACTATAATAAACATTTATTTAATTTTCTTTTGAATTTTGATTATTTGAATTGATATTTTTTTCCTTGTGCCCATCACTAGTTCAACCATAACTTGTACCTAAAATTCAGTGCTATGAGGGGTTGATGTATCTCTTAATTTGTTTCCTCATTCTAGCGGCTTTCCATTGTCAGAGCTACTTGCGAATAAAAACTAAGACGAGATGAATCATTAGGAATGGCACTACTAAAGATTCATTTGTAATTTCTTAATATTCGCTGCAAAAAATGCATTTCAAATAAGTAGTTCCGAGGGAGGCCGATGAACCTATCTTCGCACTGGTAAAAACTTACCTTTAAGGCTTATCGCCCTCCTAAAGCACTAAACGATAGGAAGTATAAATATAACCCCGCAGCGAACGTGTTAATAGTTTTATTTACCTTTACGAAATCCTTCAAAACTATATTGAGAGTTGAACATACTTCTTGAATAATTTTAGATATAACTTGACTTGATATTTTAAAAGTATGGTGCAAGCTCTTGTAACAGTCACCAGTAGCTAAATATCTTAATGTCACAGCCAGTCGTATTTTCACAGGAATCGCATCCCTCCAATTTGTATCTTGTTTGGCAACGATTGGAGATATTTTTTGTAGCAGGTATTCAAAATCGCTAAATGACATCCGAACAAAATTATCAAACTCTCCTGATGGCTCTGCGAGCAGTTCTGCTAGTTGTTTATCCATGCTATTCCTGCAACAAATAAAAAAATAAATTCGCGGATGTAAACCACAAAGGTTTAAAATGTATACCTATATAGGGTAATTTTTAATTCACTGACAGCCGGCTAAGGTATGTATTACTAATCAACTTTGTGTATGAGACCAATATCGAAAGTTTATTTGTAGTATTATATTCATCACACATTGTCAACAAAATTAGGTAGTACTTACCTATTTCGTATTATTTTTCATATTATTAATTAAAATTATTTTACCTTGTTCTGTTTCGATGTATTGATAACATCCACCACCTTCTTTTTTGCCATTTCTTTTTTATCACCCTTTTCTTGTACACATTTACAGAGTAATTATAAGCTGTGAATAAATATACAGCTGCAGCTGCTAGCGACTCAACATCCATTTTGAATCCGTCCGCACATTGGTCCGAACCAAACCATACTGAACGACCTTCCAATGTGTGGATTACTCACAAGCGCGTTGGCAAGCGTACCGCCAGCGCGTTGGCGAATGCGCTGGCCTATGTGTAGAGGCGGCATATAACACAAACAACGCCAAAGCTGCTGCAAGTGCGCTACTGACTACCTATTTCCTATTTCTAATTCTTAAGGATAAGAAATTAGGAAATAGGGAAATGGGCTTAGGCATCACTTACCTACTCATTCACCGAAACACAACAGCACACGTGCTGTTATTTCACGGTGGTCTTCTGTAAGGGGGTGGTTACTGCCGCCAGACGGGCTGCCCAAACGACTGCGAAACGCAGTGTGCCCTGCCACTATTTTTCAAATCCAGACCAGATCCAAATTTGAAAGTTCATTTTTCGAAGTTGACTCTGATGGGAATCGAACCCGGGAACCCTAGAACAGCGTTACTGTCAGATCATCATTCGATATTACCGATAACGATAAATATTGTTTTGAAAATAATAATTGGAGCAATAATGGAGATGGAGAAAACTCATTATTTTGCCTATTTTAATAAAATAATCCTCTATCATTCTACAAACACTAAATGCTACTGGAAGCTTGCTATAGTACATTAGTGAAAACCGCATTCAAATCAGTTAAGCAGTTCCTGAGATTAGCATGCACAAACGCACAGACAAACAAGCAAAAATGCTAAAAACTATTTATTTTACCTCCGTATAACCTGTACAAATAGGGGATCGGACAAATTTTCAGAAAGTGTTTTAAATTAATCTTCATGGATATTTATTCCCATAAAAAATACTATTTTATTTATTTATAGCCTTTTAGGTACTCAAAATCATATTTTAATATTGTTTGTTTGAAAATGCCGTCAAAACGCCACGATAGTTCATCTGAGAGCGCGTAACGTCATTTGTGGTCATATCATAACAAAACAGCTTAATTGGCATAAGACAATGATTGCCCACAAATGACGTCACGCACTGTGATTGGTGTTTCAGTATAGATTAAAAATATTGTAAATAATAAAATTTTATTTCTTCATTTAAAAATATTTAAATGAATTATATTAAATTATTATTCGATAAATAATCGTAAAAAATTATATATTTTGTTTCTAAGTACATTTTAGATTTTAATCTGATTACTGTCCGATCCCCTATTGTTTATTTGAAAAAATATTCAATGTACAGACACGCGGTTCGTTTACTATTTTTTTATATGTAGGCATTGATTTGTCACAGCGTGCGACGTCGATTGCGAAGTGATCGGAATTACACGATTGATTGATTCTGAGTTGTTTGCCGTATCATTGAAAAAAATATATTCAAATGAAATTTAACTTTAAAAATAAATCATTTTTTGTTGCGTTGTCCATTCAACCGTAACTATTAAGTATTTTACGGTTCAAGTTTTAAATAAGTTCAAAAAATTTGTTCACTAACTATTTTAATTGTTACCATTTAATATTTGGTTATTTTTCAAATTTGATTGTATCTATGTATATAATATATACAATATAATTGCACATTACAAAATAAATCGCTGTTGACGGCCCGTTGGATGAGTGGCAAGGATGCTTGCCTAACGTCTCAGGGGCTCCGGGTTCGATTCCCGGCGGGGTCAAGTTTGGAAATTTTAATTTAATTTTCAAAATTGACTCTGGTCTGGATTTGAAAAGTAGTTTTAGGGCACACTGCGTTTCGCAGTCATTTGGGCAGCCCGCCTGGCGGTAGTGACCACCCCCTTACAGAAGACCACCGTGAAATAACAGCATATACGTGCTGTTGTGTTCGAATCCTACTGTAGTCGGCAGCGCACTTGCAGCACCTGTAGCGTTGCTTGTGTTATAGGCGACGGTAGCCACCTACCATCAAGTGGACCGTCAGCCTGTCTGTCGACATAACATAAAAAAAAAAAAAAACTTATTCTCCGCTAATTTCTAAACCACCGGACGGACTTTGATATAGTTTTCACAAATGGAAAAAGCGATAAACGAGAAAGATTTGGTGTTGAATGGTTGCTATGCGACCAATAGGTAAGTAATTGTAAAAGATTTATAACCATTGTTCTGAAATAAATATCACGTAACAATATACTGCGACTATAATTTACCAACATTTGGCTTTTCAAATTTGGCTCTGGTCTGGATTTGGAAAATAGTGGCAGGGCACACTGCATTTTCGCAGTCATTTGGGCAGCCCGTCTGGCGACAGTAACCATACCCTTACAGAAGACCGCCGTGAAATAACAGCATGTGTGCTGTTGTGTTTCGGTGAGTGAGTAAGGGATGCCAGAGCCCATTTCCCTATCGACTCCTAATCCCTTATCCTTAATCCTACTGTAGTCGGCAGCGCATTTGCAGCAGCTGTGGCGTTGCCTTTGTTATAGGCGACGGTAGCCACCTACCCTCAAGTGGAGCGTCAGCCTGTCTGCCGATCTTAACATTAAAAAAAATTATAAAAAAATATAATTGAATTATATATTATGAATATGGTAAATAACTCAATAACATGGTAAAATAACATGGTAAATAACTCAATACTTTGCGTTTAGGTAACATCGTACGGAACCCTCTTCACGCGAGTTCAACTCGCACTTGTCCCGTTTTTTTTGTGTTCGTAATTTGTCAGGACAAGGTTTGCATGAAAGAAATTTTTTGAAAAATCCACAGGAAAAATCGCAAAAGATGGTATTTTTGTATGAAATTTACAGGGCAACGATTGTAGGGTCAGGTAGTAATAATAATAAAAACCTTTATAATAATTGTTAAGATTGCAGCAAAACAGGAAATGCCGCACCGGTCTACTGTTAGAAATTCTGAGGTCAGTTACTTGTAGATCTTTTGCGCTTAGAGACGAAGGGAATTATTAATCCTACTAATATTATAAATGCAAAAGTTATATATGTTCGGATATTGTTGTGTATGTTACTCAATCAAGCCAAAACGGCTGAACGGATTTTGATGAAATTTAGCACACAGATAGTTTATTAGTCTTTCTTTCTAAAATGTATCGAATTTCTTCATTAGATTCACTCATTTTGACAGAAATAAAAACAAATTAAAAATAGTTGAAAACAATATTTTACTAATTTGTTTCTATTTTTGAAATGTAACCTTTTCATTGTCATCAAAACCAGCCAGATACAAATAGTACAGCCAAAAATATTTTATTAAAAGTTTATACATACTAAATGCGAAAATACTTTTTCCCCGACAAAATATTTTTTATTTTTCAAACCGGATGAAGTCGCAGGCACCAGCTACTATTGAATAATTATTAATATTGAATGCTAACTCATATCTAATCTATATTTTTGTTATCTATGGAGACAATAAAATTGTGTTTATTTATCTAAGATCGAGCATTTGAGTAAGTAAATATTTTCTTAGCGGTTTTTCTCAATGCTTTTCCTATTGCAACGACACCTATTACAGTGAAAATTTATTTCTTCCGTTTTATGTTATTTCGCCACTTAAAAGGCTGTTCTTTAATTCCTACTGCAGTCTATAATTATATCCAAACTGCAGGAGAGGACCCGATTAATTCAAGATAAATGGGTCTATTTCCAAAATGTCCCACAAGAAATGTCCAATTTGGGACATTTTGGGAATTACAAAAATAAATATTTTTATTGTTCCCAAAATGTCCACTTATTATAATTGGTTCACAAACATTCATTCCTATATATTTCATTCCAATTGGTTCACAAACAAAAAAGTTACGTACGCGCTATACCGAATACCACGCGTACCTACAAAGTTGCGGGCTCAGCTAGTAAATAAAATATATATGTTTTGATGTTATAATTAAAATGAAT
Organism: Bembecia ichneumoniformis; assembly: GCA_910589475.2. Taxonomy (NCBI): domain Eukaryota; kingdom Metazoa; phylum Arthropoda; class Insecta; order Lepidoptera; family Sesiidae; genus Bembecia; species Bembecia ichneumoniformis. The sequence continues at coordinate 1,848,940 of OU342544.1, read as the reverse complement.
ATGTCGTAATGACAAGAGTTTAAGAAACAGTTCTTTAAAATAAAGTTCTTGGAAATATAGGATCCAACAATTCCTTTATTATTGGAAGTTATTAATTATTAGTTTTATTAATTAATATTGATAATAATTATTATTATTAACTAGCGACCCGCCCCCGGCTTCGCCCGTGGTGCAATTTTTATATCCTAAAACATTCCCCGTTTATCCCTCTTTCCATTAGTGAAAACCGAATTAAAATCGGTCTACCCGTTCACGAGTGATGCCGTGACCAAGGGAAATAGGGATTCATTTTTATATATAGAAGATTATTATTAATTATTGGTAGTTTATTGTATGCTTTAATTGCCATAACATACATATTTCTTTTAAATGTATAATTTTCTAGTCTACAATAAATTAAAAAATAAATTTTGGACCCAATTTCGCTATTTTTTTTATAAAACACGTGTTCTTAGTTTAGGCAAAACTTATAATTAACTTTTTAAATAGCTGTACACAACTCTCCATCAAAAAAACAATAAATGTTCGTTGTGGTTTATAAAAAGAAGCAGACCGACCATCTGCTGGCTGGACCGATGACCTAAAAATGGTTGCTAGCAGTGAAGGTATGCGGAGGGCATAAAAGATCTATGTCCCTCAGAGGACGCAGACACCTTGAAACTGTAGCACGCTTTGAAGGAGGTGATAGAAAAAAATGTGCTTTGGAATCCCATACTTACTTACCAAAGCACATTTAAAAAAAAAAAATTATGTTCAGATCGGCAGACAGGCTAACGGTCCACTTGATGGTAGATGGCCACCGTCGCCTATAACACAAGCAACCAGCGTGACCACTTTTTCGTCAGAAAATCTACCAAAATCACTGCTAAAATCTCCCAAAATCTACTAAGCCCAATTTAAAATTCTACCAATGATATTTAAGTCATTCTGGATAAAATAAAATAGTTTATAAACAGCACACATGTAAGATTAAAATGTCTTTGTTTTTATATTTTAATATCAATATCCATCTTCCATTTTTTTTTCACATTTTTATATAGTTTTGCATCACTTTTCATAACTTCTATCACAGAGGATTTGAGTTTAAAATAAGTACAGTCTTCTGCCTCTTTTACACCCTTGAGGTGTAAAATTGCCCGCACGTTTTGATTACAGAATCTATTGCGATCGTCCGTTATTGCTGAGAAAATGTGTTCGCATTTTGCGTTCGTCACTGGAAGACAAAGCATCTGCATCACTTTCGCTTGCTTTTCATGATTTTAGTAAACTATCAAACAAACGACTAAACTTCTGTTAATGAAAAAGAAAAACAAACTTACCAACAACAGTTAACAACTTACATGAGTATACCTAGATAAGTATAAAATGTTTCAAGTGTTATAAATAATTTGATAAAACAACCTTAGTCATTAATCAATAAAGTTCATTTTTCAAAACGGAAATATGAAGTATGGGGAATCCCCTTCCATCAATGCTTAGATTGTTTTGTTTTTTGTTTTGGCCTGGATTCGTACATTTTTCACCAAATTTTCTTAAATACCGAATTTCTACTAGAATCTACTATAAAATTTTACACTACTAAATCTTTGCTCCCTTGCCCTTAAATCTACTAAAAAAGTAGAAATCTACTAAAAGTGGTCACGCTGCAAGCAACGTCATAGGTGCTGCTGGTTACTGCCGCCAGACGGGCTCCCCAAATGACTGCGAAAAGCAATGTGCCCTGTCACTTTTGAAGTTCCCGTCGCACTTATAATAAACTAGCGACAAGCCTCCGGTTTCTCACACATGCAATTTTTCTGCAAATTGTATTTTAACTGAATTGAATTATATGTTCATAATATATAATTCATAATATATATAATACATAATATATAAGTAGAAATAATATATATAAGTATTATAAGTAGAAAACTAATTTCTGTATTTTTTTCAAAACTTTAGGTTCAATAGTTTCGGAGATAAGGAGGGGGTGGGGATGGGGGTGGAGAATGGTCGGACTCGGACAGACGGACACACGAGTGATCCTATAAGGGTTCCGTGTTTTTATTCGGACGTACGGAACCCTAAAAATCAGCAAAATCGCTCTTGTCGTTCTCTAAAGATGCTCCTTCACACGTGTCAAATTATTTTTATTTCTACTACATACCTATATATTAAACCCTTATTTCAGACTAGCTGAGCCCGCAACTTCGTACGCGTTGTATTCTGTATAACGTGTTACTTTTTTTTTTTTTTTTGAAAACCGATTGGGATGAAAATGTTACGGGAAGCTTGCTACAATACAACAGTGAAAACAGCATTCAAATCTGTTAAGTCGTTTCAGAGATGCACAAACGCACAGACGAACAGACAAAAATTCTAAAAACTATTTTTTTTACCTCAGTAACATAAGTACAACGTGTACAAATTGTTATTTTGAAAAAATCTTTAATGTACAAACATAGGCTAGCTGCTGAGTCGGCAACTTCGTACGCGTGGTATTTAGTATCGTGCGTAACTTTTTTGTTTGTAAACCGATTGGAATGAAAAAAACACTACACGTTACGAGAAGCTTGTAAAATAAATCAGTAGAACAAATCGATTTATAAACAAAAAAGTTACGCGCTATACCGAATACCGCGCTTAGGAAGTTGCCGACTCAGCAGCTAATTATAAAGATTGGTATTATTTATGTGTGATCACATAAAGATTGGTACCAGTCAGGTCAAAAGTAGGACAAAGGAAACTTTAGATTTAAACCGAAAACTACAGATAGGGATGGTATTGCCTTGGTTTTTAAATTAATATAAATCATGCTAATAATTACACAATGCTGCTTATAAATTATGCTTTTAAGTTGTCTTAAAGATTACACCTATCATTTAAATAGCTTGTACATATTATGATAGGTATTAAAGGTTTTATTTCCATAGTTTTAATTTTTCATAGTTGACCCTGGTTTGGATCTGACAAATAGTGGCAGGGTCTGGTGGCAATAACCACGTCTTGTTTACAGAAGCATGTGTATAAGCTGGGCAAGGTTCCAAGGTGAAACGGTATTTCACTGCGAGTCAGCTCCTGGACTTATACAAAGCACATCCTGACTGGTCTTGTCCTGACTACTCCTGGACTGGTCTTGCATGGAGTGCTGCTGCCACCTCTGGGATGGGTCTGCCCGTTACCAACTGGCCGCACTGGACTCGATTGAATGGCGAGCAAAGAAGCTTATTGGCAACAACACCCTTGTGGATTCACAACAGCATCGCCGAAAATTAGCGTGCCTATCGATTTTCTATCGTCTACACTATGGAGAGTGTGCATCTATTCTGTACGAATTAATCCAACCGGAACCGTTCCACTTGCGGAACACTAGGCGTGGGTGAGGGTTTCATCCCTTCATGGTCGATGTTCCTCGATCACGCACGAGGCGTTGGAATTCATTGCCTGCGTCTGTGTTCCCACAGGACTACAACCTCGGGGTCTTCAAAACCAGGACAAATCGGCGTTTACTAGGTAAGCGTGGTCCACCTTCAGCCGCATCTGCACCTAACATCAGGTGAGATAGTGGTCAAGCGCTACCTTGATTTTAAAAAAAATGTGTGCTGTGTGTTTCGGTTGAAGGGATAGGGATGCTAGAGCCCATTTTCCTATCCCTTCTCAATCCTTAATCCTTAATTCTACTATGGTCGGCAGCACACTCGCAGCACATGTGGCGTTACTTGTACAATGGGGGACGGTAGCCACCTACCATCAAGTGGACCGTCAGCCTGTCTATAAAAAAAAATATTTTAGACTAGCTGAAATCTGGCCACGCTTCGCTTCGGCCGGCGTCGCGTCAGCCGCGCGCGGTACTGGAAAATACGTTTTTTTTTTAGATTTAGAAATAGATACTTCTTATAACATCAGCTATCTGCCAGTGAAAGTGCCATCAAAATCAGTTCTGACGTAGATTAGCCAGAATAGACAGCCAGGCAAAAAATTTAAAAATTGTTATATAAGACACTTCAATGTTGCCATTTCAAAAAAACACTTGAATTTTATTTATTACTAGCTGGTGCGCGCGGCTTCGCCTGCGTTGAAAAATTTAAAAATAACCCCTGATTTAATATATGAGCACTGTAACGCCTAACATCTTTATTGCAGTTATAGCAATTTAGTTTGACCAGCCCGTTGGATGATTGGTTAGGGTGCTTGCCTTAACGCCTTAATGCTGTGTTCTAGGGTTCCCGGGTTCGATTCCCGGCAGGGTCAACTTTGAGAAATGAACTTTTCAAATTTGGCTCTGGTCTGGATCTGGGAAGTAGTGGAAGGGCAAACTGCGTTTCGCAGTAACGGCAGTAACCACCCCCTTACAGAAGACCACCGTGAAATAACTGCACGTGTGCTGTTGTGTTTTGGTGAGTGAATAAGGGATGCCAGAGTTCATTTTCCTATCCCCTCCTAATCCCTTATCCTTAATCCTACTGTAGTCGGCAGCACACTTGCAGCAGCTTTGGTGTTTGTTGTGTCATAGGCGACGGTAGCCACCTACCATCAAGTGGACCGTCAGCCTGTCTGCCGATCTTGACATAAAAAAAGCTTTGCCAAGCGTTAGATGATCCCTCGGGAACATTACTTTTTCTGAACGAGAGGTACCCTATGTCCTTTCCTGCATCCCTGACAACGTGTATGCAAAATTTCATGATGATCCGTTCAGCGGTTTAGGCCTGAAAAGGTAACAGACAGACAGACAGAGCTACATTCACTTTTATAATATGAATATTGTATGGATTATAGATAAGCAATAATAAGCATTAATTAACTTATCACTAGTATTATTCTTGAGTTACTTTGTTAGCAAACCTGCTGTTATTTCACTATGGTCTTCTTTAAAGGAGTGGTTAGTGCCGTCGGACAGGCTACTATAATGACTGCGGAACGCAGTCTGCTTGCAAATTACAAATTGTAATTTTATACCAGTTACCTACACAAGTTTCTGCATTATTTTATAAACTGGCATCAATTTCATAAGACATTTATGATCCCTAATACCTATAATCGTAATATATGCGCGTTTACAGTCTTTAAAGTGATTTTGACTTTATCAATTTTGATAAAGCAAAAATGTTTGGTCATGTATTTACTTATTAGTACATAGATAAAGTCATATGACTTTCGCTAATTACGTTTGTTTGTTGTTACGTTTGTTTGCATGTTGTAGTGTAACAACTCTAGATCACAGTAGGGGTGGCGGTTGAAAAGAAATATGGAGACGTCGAGAAAACACCACACTTAGTGTCACTTAGTGTCCCTATATGTACACTAGAAATCGCCGCGGTCCTTATAAAATTTCGCTCATATAAAAATAATTGCCCTTCGTTCAGCCTTGGAACTTCCGATTCCGATAGGATCTTCGGTAAAAATAAGTTATTTTATTAACTCGTCGACTTAATAAAATAGGATTTAGCTTCGTTTAGCCTTTTGAAAAGAATCTGAGTCTCAGTTTTATTTTATTTTATTTTATTTATATTTGGGAAACATACAATATTTTGATACACATTATATACATACATATAAGAAAAACATAAATCAGCAAAGTTTCCACTAAGTTACTAAAACATATTATAATTTACAATACACTACAGAACATCGGAGTTAGGAGAAAACATGTAAAAAAGCAAGCAAAAATAAACATACAAAAGAAAGAGAAAAACAAAAAATAAAAAGATAAACTGGTCGCTACGAAAAGAAAACTACACGAATATACTTTCGAGGGCCTTTTTAAGGCTTCGTTTATAGGCTCCTATAGGACAACCGAAAATATCCAGATCCAGTAAGTTGTTGTACATTTATTTCTAGCACCTTTTCTTTTTGATTCTGTCTCAAGAATCCTTTTTCTCCTCCTCCAGAAAACCTGTCAATCTCCCTTTAAATCTTTTTCGCTGCTTCTTTTTTCGTTCAAATATGTTCCAAATCTCGCCGGCCAGTGTACATATGTAAGGTAGATAAAAAAAGGTTACATTAAAACAAAGAAACAAAAAGGTTTTTAATGAATGAGAAGCGAATGATGATGAACCCTACAATGTTGCCATGCATTTCCCAAGTCATTATAATTATTGTAGAAATAAAGATCTTAAGCGCCTGACAGAAGTTATGGCGAACAGGAAGTATCTGGAAGTGTTGAATATTATTTTGTAAAAATATTCTCGAACTTCTTGGCATTAGATTGTGCTCAAATCTCAACTTCGGTACTTTTATCGAGTCCAAAGTCCAAACAGAGGCCAAAAAGCTGGACTGGATGATTTACACCTGGGCAGCTCCTTTCTTTGTACAAGGCACAAGTCCGATCTTGCATGGAGTATTGCTATCACCTTTGGGATGGCTCAGCAAAATACCAATTTGCCGCACTCGACTCTGTGGATCGCAGAGCTAGGAGGCTCATTTGGCGACGATACACTAAATAAGATATAAACTGCAGAGCCTGGCACATAGACGTAAAATTGCCTGTCTGTGTGTATTATGTAAGATGTATACGTACTTCGGAGAGTGTGCTCGGGAGCTGCATGAGATCATACCGCCTTCCCCTTTCTTCTATCGGACATGCAGACGTACGGCTGGTTACCATCCTCACCTTGTCGAAATCCCTCTAATTCGGATCAAGCGCTTTAAAACATCTTTTATAATGTGCACTGCTAAGGATTGGAACTCTCTGCCGGCGTCTGTATTTCCGAGCTCATACAACCCCAATCTTTTCAAGGTTAGAGTGAATAGGCATCTTCTGGGTGAGCTCGATCCATCCTAAGGCCTCATCCTTCCTACACGGATAGATGCTGGTCATCACCTTTAATAAAAAATAAAAAAATAAAAATTTTATGTGGAAATTTTTACTTGGTTTATATTTTAATAATTTCGTAATGATTTCTATTTTTTTTAAATAAAGTATAGCCCATGATAATCTCTGATAACGTAGCTCTCTATAGGTGATATTCAATAGGTTTTGACTTTATCCATTAGAAAGAAATGTACAAAAAATCAAATCTTTTCTCTATAAAATATTACAGTGCGTTCACCAAGCACTGCGAATAGTGTTGCCAGTACATAGTGTTCAGCCTACGACATACGGCATGCATTTCACTTTACACACTGAAATATTAATTAAAATGTTCTTTAAAAAACGGGACAAGTGCGAGTTGAACTCGCGTGAAGAGGGTTCCGTACGATGTTACCTATCCGCACAATATTGAGTGATTTACCATGTTATTTTAATATCATGGACTTCTTATAGGTTTTCCTACAATCTATAAGTGGAAAACTAATGTCTGTATTTTTTTTTTTCAAAATTTTAGGTTCAGTAGTTTCGGAGATAAAGGGGGGAATGGTCAATTTTAGGCTATTTTCTTGAATAACTCGGGAACTATTTATTTTAAAATTACAAAACAAATACATTTAAGATCTTCACAACAAGACCTTCCATTTGATATATCACACGATGCAGTTTTCAAATATTTTTTTTTTAAATTTTCCACCTTCCCCCCAAAAATGACCTCCCATATACAGATTTCATCTATTCACGTCACACCTCTGCGTTTGGCTTACAGAAATTGGTACCAAATTTCAACGTAATCGGTCTAGTAGATTCGGAGATAATTGACTGTGAGCGACGGACAGACGGACACACGAGTGATCCTATAAGGGTTCCGTTTTTTTATTCGGACGTACGGAACCCTAAAAAGTATGGAAATTAAATGTTTCTACTGAATAATATTTTCTTCATTACTGTTTTTTTTTTTCAAACAAATTATTGTGTGATCTAACTAATAGAAAACTCCTGTTAATAAAACATACTATTAAATAGTCGTTGTCTATTGTTTTATCCGATTCTGAATGGCTGTCATTTCATATTATTATTTCAATTATGTATTTCTCGGTTATTATTACATCTATGCATCCATCAAGTTCATAAAATAATTTTCCTTATTTTTCACATATTGTCACAGTTTTGCCAATCCTGTAGAGTTACAGATTTTTTTCAATGTTAAAATCGGCAGACAGGCTGACTGTCAACTTGATGGTAGTAGGCTACCGTCGCCTATAACACAAGCAACGCCACAGGTGATGCAAGGGCGCAGTAGGATTGAGGACAAGGGATTGGGAAGGGATAGGTAAATGGGCTCTGGCATCCATTACTCATTCACCGAAACACATCAGCACAAGTGCTGTTATTTCACGGTGGTCTTTTGTAAAAGGGTGGTTACTGCCGCCAGACGGACTTCCCAAATGACTGCGAAACGCAGTGTGCCCTGCCACTACTATAGATAAAAAAGCGACTTGAATTTAAACCCAATTTTTCGTAATATTTTTCACGAAGTCGTACGATCTCCATAAAATTAATGTAATTTTAATTCTAATGTAGTTTAATAAAAGTAGGGTTAATTTTTCTAAAAAAGTCCATTTTTTAGGTTTTTAAGGACTTTTTTAGTAGATTTAAATTTTGAGAAGCAGCAACAGCAATTCGCCTTCTTTAGTTTTTCTACTTTACTATTTGTTCTGATATTCCTGCAATAGCTAAATTATATGTTCCCATAATATTGACAAAATATCCGAACAGGATATCCCTATTTTACTCGCCATTTATGGCGGCAATTCAAAACTGAACGTGATTGAGAGGAATTAACAGTGCTTCGTTTGCCTTTTCTCTCTCCCACAGAAGCCACGCACTTTCAACATAAATTATCTTGCACGGTTTTGGCTTTATTAATACTAAGGTACCAATCAAAGAAATTAATCAAGGTACTAAGGGAAGCTTGCTACAATACATCAACGAAGACCTCATTCAAATCGGTTAAACCTTTTTAGAGATTAGCGTGCACAAACGCACAAACAGACAAAAATTTTAAAAAATATTTTTTGACCTCTGTAACATAAGTGACAATGTGTACAAATTGTTTTTTTTTTCTAATATATTTAATGTACAGACACGGCTCGTTTACGATTTTAAATATGTATGTATAGACTAGCTGAGCCTGCAACCTCGTACGCGTGCTATTCGGTATAGCGCGTAACTTTTTTCTTTGTAAACCGATTGGAATGAAACAAACACTAAATGTTACGGGTAGCTTGCTACAGTACATCAGTGAAAACCGCATTCAAATCGGTTAAGCCGTTTTAGAGATTAGCGTGCACAAACGCACAGAAAAACGGACAAAAAATCTAAGAACTATTTTATTGACCTCAGTAACATAACTAGAACGTGTAAGGTACAAATTGGTTTTTTTTTTTAAATCGTTATGTACAAATACGGCTCGTTTACGACTTTATTATAATTGTATATACCTAGATTGATTTATTATAATAATTGTATATACCTAGATTGATTTATTATAATTGTATATACCTAGATATTTAGATATAGAATAGATAAGAAAAGAAAACAGTTTAAGTTCACGGCCATGTTTGAAGTTGAACATGAATGAACGCACGATAAATTGACAATCGCGCATCGATCTGTCAACAGTCAACTTCAGTCAGCCGTCCGTCCGTCAGTCCGTCGCTCGCGTCAGTCGGCCGTAAGATGACATTCGGTTTCTACGTGCGCTAATGGTTCTGGCTAGTGCTGCGCGGGAGCAATTTGCATCGCGTTTAAATTGCACATTTATCTTATTAATCTGTTACAACGCTATCGGTGATCGCGAACGGACACTGCGATACAAAGACCGGGGTTACAGTGTGTTAAAAACTATTGACTGGTGAATTCGCTATTTTATTTTTTGTTTATAAACTTTGATAATACCAAACGCGCACAAACTTTGCAACCAAGATGAAGGAGGCGAGCAAAGAGGAGACCTCTGACGATGAATCTGGATTGGGATATCAGAATACTTTGGTGAGTGAACTTTCTTTTTACTGGAAATAGCGACAATGACCTCCCCAAGAGCCGGTTTTTGTGTGGATTTAGCGAAATTTTTAACGTAACCCAAACAAAAAATAACTCAGTCCATTTTAAGTGCTGGACTTCTTATACATACCTACACATTATACATAATAACAATGTTGTTGTTTATAATTTATGTTCAATGATTTGAATGATCCATTTTATTTATACCTATGTAGGTATTCCACCTAAACAAGTAAATGACCATATTGGTTAAATTTAATTTTTTATTAATTTTGGCGTTATGTACGTACTCATTTTTTTTATAGCTTCGATTTATTGGTTTATATCAACTGACGAGTTGCATATTTATTAAAAAATAAAGTTTAAAATGCATTAAGTATAGAAATTAAAATCAATTTAATTAATTTTCTAAATAAGTTAATCACTTCATTTTTTATACTAGCTGAGCCCGCAACTTCGTACGCTTGGTATTCGGTGTAGTAACTTTTTTGTTTGTAAATCGATTCGAATGGAACAGACACTAAATGTTACGGGAAGCTTGCTACAATACATCAATGAAAACCGCATCCAAATCAGTTAAGCCGTTTCTTAGATTAGCGTGCACAAACGCACAGACAAACAAACAAAAATTCTATAAACTGTTTGTTTTTTTGTCTATAACATAAATAATGTGTAGAAATTTTTTATCTTTAATGTACAGACAGGGCTCGTTTACGATTTTATTTTATGTAAGATAGAACTTAGAATCACTTAAATTACTCAGTAATTTCTAAATTTGATACACCCTTCATATTTTATATTAATAGTTAGGTAGCACACTGCGTTCGCAGTTATTTTTGGCAGCCCGTCTGGCGGCAGTAACCACCCTCTTAAAGAAGACTACCGTGAATTAACAGCACGTGTGCTGTTGTGTTTCGTTGAGTGTGTTAGGGATTTCAGTCCAGAGCCCATTCTCCTATCCAGCGCTTGCGGCAGCTGTGGCGTTGCTTGTGTTATAGGCGACGGTAGCCACTTACCATCAAGTGGACCGTCAGCCTGTCTGCAATCCCTTTTAATTCCAACCCTTGGCAGTTAATATTATTATCCCATTAAACGGATAACAAAATGTTATTATTATTTTTTAATTGAATAGGTATATATTTTTTTGTGTACATACGTAAAACAATACACTATTAGGTAGGATAAAAAAAGATTGTTCTTCATTTATTATACTCATAAAAACGTCGCTATAAATTGAGTATGTTTAGATTGAGAGATAGGTAGGTATGCGAAATTTCTTTACAAAGGTAATGTGTAATTTTTAAGGCTTATGCTCCACTCGCACGTGGCAAATAACACTGCTATTGTACACTCATTGAATTTATTGCAATTTTGAATCTACGTTGTTGTGGTGCTTGCCTTAAAACGCTCTGTTTAGGGTTTCCCGGTTCGATTCCCGGCAGGGTCAACTTTGAAAAATGAACTTTTCAAATTGAAAGTATAGTGACAGGGCACACTGCGTTCGCAATCATTTGGGCAGCCAGTTTGGCGGCAGTAACCACCCCCTTACAGAGGCTCTAGTATGAGTTTACGATACTACACCAAGTACTAAAACGTAGTGATTATATACTCTTTGTACTACACCAATTCTACACTCATTAGCGAGAACGTAAAACTTTTGTATGGAAAATCGTGAACTGTCAATGTCAAATTATCAATTTTCCGTGATTAGGTATAATACTCTTTGTAGGTACTACACCAATTCTACACTCGCTAGCGAGAACGTAAAACTTTTGTATGGAAAATCGTGAACTGTCAATGTCAAATTATCAATTTTCCATATAAATGTTTTACGCTCTCGCTAGCGAGTGTAGTATCGTAAACTCATGCTAGAGCCACAGAAGACCACAGTGAAATAACAGCACGTGTGCTTGTTGCGTTTCGGTGAGCGAGTAAGGGATGCCAGAACCCATTTCCTTATCCCCCTCCTAATCCCTTTTCCTTAATCCTACTGTAGTCGGCAGCGCACTTGCAGCAGCTTTGGCGTTGTTTGTGTTATAGGCGACGGTAGCCACCTACCATCAAGTGGTACGTCAGCCTGTCTTTCGATCTTAACATTAAAAAAAAAATGATAGTATTTCCTGGTGATAAGATTAATAATTTGATGTGATCACAACACGTGGATTGTTATAAGAATGAGAAACTCACGTATTTTTGCATGCAGTGCAGACATAGTAAAGGCTATGACGAAATTCCACTTGGAATTTAAAAGTTTTATACCTAGAGGAGACATGTTTAATTTTCATAGCAGATTTCAAATTATTACTGACCGCAAAACGTAATTGTCACAATTGTTACGTTGAGTTTACTTTTTAAATTGTGTCTCGTGCTATAATTATATCTAATCTTTGTACTCTTTAAACATTTGCTCTTCCAGTAAATGATTCAGTGACGAACTTGGCATCAGAGTAGTTTATTTATTCAATTATAGAAATCGTATACTAATATAACGATGTAGACCAGAGTTTCCCAGACTTTTTTTCTCATAGACCACTTACAAAATTTAGCTGGTTCGGGTGGACCCCCTGCATAATAATATGTGAAGATATTCTAAATGGAATAAGTGAGAATTGATTGGTTTTATTTGTCACGCCAACGTAGACTTCGTCGAGTCTCCCGTGGACCCCTTGGGGTCCACCTGGACCACCTTGGGAACTACGGATGTAGACAATTATTAAGTATTAATAAGAAAAATATTGAAAAATAAGAAAACTTTTATATTGTAAATTGAATAACTTGCATATACGAGTATTATCTATATGTTATATAATAAAACCGAGGTCAAAAAAAATAGAATTTTTGTCTGTTTATCTGTGCGTTTGTGCACCCTAATCTCAGAAACTGCTTAACTGATTTGAATGCAGTTTTCACTGCGGTATTGCAGGATCTTTCCCGTATAACTCAGTGTTTGTTTCACTCCAATTGGTTTACAAACAAAAAAGTTACGCGCTATATTACGCGTACGAAGTCGCAGGCTCGGCCAGTATTAAATAAATTTTGTTTTCTCGCGAAATGGTTTTTACAGAAAAAAAAGTATTTTACCGATTAAGACTTAATTTACTCGTAACATGCCGTGGTATTTAAAACAATGCCCTCGCCCCACTTGGGCCCTGTTACAAATTTAGCGTAACCCAAATGAAGCCCAATTTTATTTATAACTATTTTAAAAAATTACAAAAGAAACAAAGCTCGCATGTTTTAGACGCAATGCAATTTACACTTTAAACTCGTCAAACTCTAAACTCGTAAGACATACAAGATTAGCATACGGCTTACAAATGTGCTTGGATTTTGCTTATTTCGGGACCTCTATAGCCCGAGAGCCCCATATAATAGGGAATATGCGTCTTTTTCTAAAAAGGCTTAAATAAATTTTTTATCAACATTTTTGCTTTAGAATTGTGTAAATAATTTTAATATTATCTCTTTTTCGTTAAGAAAATAATTATTAAAAAGTGCACAAAAATAGTGGGAAATTCAGAATACTTCAAACGGTCAGTTCGAATGTGACGTCACTGTCTATGAAATGTCAACAAGCGTGTAGATGTTTGGGATTTTTAACATTTCATTGTTATTGTAGACTATGACGTCACGATTAGCTGGTGTTTAAAGTGTAGCTGTTAGTTAATTTTAATATTTTATTTTGGTACTAAATTTTAATTTTTTGTCGTTGGATATATTTTACGGTTATATAACGATATAACCCATCGTATTAAAATGTTAAAAAAATGTGCATATTCCCCATTGATACAGCTGATACGCGGTAGCTAAACTTATTAAAACCACGAAGAAAAAATTGAAATCATAACCAATTATTAATTAATTATAGAAACATTTAATAAATTAATAATTGCCAAACATTACGTATTTTCGAGGTTGCTAGAACCATAAGCAAGGTTGCTAGACTGTAAACAGTCCCGAGATTATTTACCTTAAAAAAATGTTATTTACCGTAAAATCCCATTTCCCTATCCACTCCTAATCCCTTATCCTTAATCCTACTGCAGTCGGCAGCGCACTTGCAGCAGCTTTGGCATTGCTTGTGTTATAGGCGACGGTAGCCACCTATCATCAAGTGGACCATCAGCCTGTCTGCCGATCTTAACACAAAAAACATACAAACATACAAACTTTACCTTTTTATAATATTAGTAGCTATAGACAGAATCTTATTACTAACACTATGGACTACCTATGTTTGAATTCAAATTATTTGAATTAATTTAAACATAAGGGTTAAAAAAATTACAAATTTTCGCATAAACATTTCTTTCATTGACATTGATTTTGCAATAATTTTTTCCACATTCTGAAAGACGCATAATCTAATCAGTCTCGGTATCGTAATTCCGTCTTCGATAATAATCATGTGCCCGATGTTTTGGTGAGTTGTGACGTAACAGATTGGCTACTAAAAATTTCATTGCGATAAGTATAATCGCATTTGTCTATATTATGTATTTACAATCATTTTTATTTTTATTTTATTGTCTTGACGATATGTATATATAAAAAAGCAATAAACGTCGAAAACATAAATAAGACTTGATTGACGCAGATATCGAGTAAATACCCGGTGGTTAGGGCTGCAGGGTGAGAACTGTCCCCTGTCTTTTGTATCTATCCCTTGATCTTGACATCTTGTGAAAGCCTCTTGAAGTGTTGGCATGGGCTCTTCCCTATAAAACCGTTAACCGTAGAACCGAGATGATTTTCGGGAGACGATGATTACCGAATCGGTCACCTCATGGGAAAAATCTAAGTAGTGGCAAGGCACACTGCGTTTCGCAGTCACCTGGGCAGCCTGTCTGGCGGCAGTAACCACCCCCCTTACAGAATACCACCGTTAAATAACAGCACGTGTGCTGTTGTGTTTCGGTGAACGAGTAAGGAATGCCAGAGTCCATTTTCATATTCCAATCCCTTATCCTTAATCCTACTGTGGTCGGAAGCGCACTTGCAGCAGCCGTAGCGTTGTTTGTGTTATCGGCGACGGTAGCTTGATGGTATCAAGTGGACCGTTAGCAAAAAAAAGAAAAAAACAAGCTTGGCTTTCGCGAGGATTTCGTCTGAACAGGGATGGATGTTGGCGTTGGGGGCATCGAACATTCGGTAGAAGAGTAATGTTTACCAATAAATGATGACCACGCCCCTTTAAACGAGTGCAAAAGGTTACGACTTAGGCTTCATATTCCATGAACCGAAGCACTATTCTAGAACCAATAAAACAACCGATTAGAACTATTCGAGAACTTTCTAAGATTATCCAGATTGTCTTTGTGTGAATATAAAAAAGGGCATGGACGCTCGAGGGGCAGTGTGCTACGCTACGCGATACGGAAGCGACAGTTGAAAGTCTTTATTTATTTATTTATTTATTTATTTGGCTCACTTACGTTGACTACATTATTATAATTACAGTAAGTACTTAATAATCTAAAATAGTTTATAATAAATGTGTACAACATTTATAAGTGAACACCACTTGCGAAATTAAACTAAAAATTTAAATACTTACATATACATAATATACATATATACATATACACAATATACATATAAATATATACTACATTGCATTGTACGAGGCACAGAAAAGAATTGGAAAAAAAAAGTTAGGCAGCAAAAAGATGGGAAAAAAGACGCCGGTAAAATCATTGGAACAAATCGTTTACAGACGAACGAAAACGACCAATTGAGCAGGAATTGATGTCCAGGTCATCATAGTGGAGATTGAGAAGCTTGCTCATTCGTGACACAGGAGAGTTGGAACCAAATAATGTCTTTCGTGAAGGGGGTGACAGCGGAGCACAAGGCTGCCGCGGAACCCTAAGAGGGACCTTAAACTTGAATTTAGCTAGCAATTGTGGACAATCTAGTTTTGAGCTTATAATTTTAAAGAGCGTAATTAAATCTAAACAGTCTCTACGGTTACTAAGAGATAAAATTTTCAGATGTTTGCGAACACATCTGCGGCGGTGAGTTAGCGATCACATTGAACGACATTGGCGAGTTTAACGGTTTGATCGTGAAGCCTTGTGATATTTGGATAAATCTTGGTCCGCAGGAATAAATCGACTGTTTTCACCCTGTACGCACCTAACATTATTATCATTATGGACTAGTTAAGATCTTATTAGTCTTAAAAAAAAATGAGATCTTTGTGTTGCCAACAACGCTAAAGCGAAAACGATGAGATGCGCCGCCCGCGCCGCCGTGTTGGGTCAGGGGCCGAAACATGCGTGCCTTTGTAAATTTAAATTAAACGACGTGTGAAACCGCGGGACATAGCTAGTAATATCAATAATAGTTTGTGTTTGTGAAACAATAAAATGTAAAGATGTATATAAAAGTATATTTATGAAAGCACACAAAGCCGAACACGGAAATAATTAGAACATGTCAACACAGAGGTGCAATTCGTGCAACTCGCCTTCACCTCCCGAGAGCCAGCAGTGTTCATGCAATATCGTATTACCTCAATGTCGACCTACATATTTTTCACATTAACACGTAATGGATCATTTAACGCTGACCACTTCGATACAACTGTTTCGGGGTAATATTAAATGATTTAATTCGGAGGTTCCCAGACTTTTTACTCATACACCACTTTCAAAATTCGGCTGGTTCCGGTGGACCCCCTACAGCTACATTTCCACCATATTCCCAAAACTCGACAAAAAATGTAAAGATTAGATCTAACTATAGAAATTTGCGTTGCGGCTGAGTTCCAACCATGAATGGGGAGTTTTCTAAATGAAATAAGTGAGAATTGATTGGTTTTTTTTTGTCACGCCAACGTAGTCCCGTCGAGTCTCCTTTGGACCCCTGGGGGTCCACCTGGACCACTTTGAGAACTAAAGATTTATTTATTTATTTATTTTATACATGGCCTCCAACATTTAAATGAATATAATTAATGAAACCTGGTTTAAACAGTGTAGATTAATTTTTATTCGCATAACAATTAGCACCATCTATTGGCGATCTTATATAATATACGTAATAATAATATAATTATTTAATTCAGATATTACATTCATATTAGCAACGACCAAAGATTTTCAATTGTATAGATCGGGCAAGACGAAAGAATCCATAATGTGACATTTAGAACCACGTGGTACAAAATCGCTAAGTCCATCGCCAACTATACAAGGCTATTTAGGTACGCCATGGCCATCATGATTACGGCGATCAGGATCAATATTTTTGTAGGAAAAAAATTCCCAATGCCCTCTATACATATATATTCTATATGTTTATTCTTTTTGGCAACGACAAAAACTTTTGTCATATTCAGCCCCAACCAAAATATTTGTATTGCACAATCCATAATTGTTTTCAGAATGCTATTGATAATGCCACGCATCCTATGCCATGCCTCCGGACAATCCCCTATTTGAGTTTGTCTAGCCAGCGATGGCTAGGCTGCCCTGGGGTGGATCGGAGTTGTTGATCCGGCAGAGCCCGGTCCATCCCTCTCGAAGGGCAAGGAGACACCGGGGAGTTTTAGTGGGTGGTGCCAGTGCCGCTATGACCTAGCATAGCGTGACACTGGTGATCCCCACATACCCCTACCGCTTAGCCAGCGATAGGAAATCTGTAAATGGATTTCTCCTCGAGAAAAAAAAAAGGTAGCCACCCTCTTTCTTCTTATGGCATAAAAATCATTAGAATTATTTTGGGAAAACGTTTCTGATGCACTACGATAGCGTGATAGTATCAACAGAATCCTGAACGCATTATTATACTGAATGCGCAGAGCATTGTACGCTCTTTTTGTATAATGTAATTTTTAACTGTAAATTTTAACCGCAGAATGCCTTAAAAAAAGTAATTTTAACTTGATTTACAATGAGAAAATATGCGGGCAAGTATGTTAGAACGTATTACAATGCCCTGTACTCCCGGTCTAAGTCAATATCATCTTTCAGGTCTGCAGTGGACAATGTGGACCAAATATTCAAATTTGTTGCAGTATGTTCAGTCTGTTGTTATTGAATACAACAGGTGTTACATAATCGAGGCCACATCCACTGGACCGGAATACCATGATTTCACTCTTTTTTGGGTTAGGTATATTTTTATCACAGGCCTAGAAATTGTGTTTTTTTTGTTTTTACCATTAGAACAATACGCAAAAAATTTTTTATTAATACAATTTTTTAAACTGACATTAAATTATTAATTTATACAGGATTCATATGCGCGCAATAAGCCGATTTCGAGAGAATTTTCAATAAAAGTCAAATTCTTCTTGTGTTTTAACTTTTTTTGTGGAGTTTCTATTACGTTAACGAAAATTCTAATTAATACAATTGGTTCTTCACATGTTTCAGTATAATATATATATATTTTTCAAAGCAATTGTCTCGTCTATTTCCTGTAACATCTTCATTAAACAATGGATATTTTTAGTATTTAGCGTTGGTCTCCACCTTAAGTCAATATAGAAATTTTGTTCAATAGAAAATGATTAATGATGGCTAATCGACTCCATAATGAAATTTCAAAGATGAAGATGAAATTAGCCGATGATATACGACAGTAAACTTAAATTAACAAGTCATATATAGATAAAATTGTAAGGTCGGATTCTCGAATGTAGGGTTTTCTTAGCGTCTCGCGGTGTTTCGAGCATACAAAAACTAGGAAATCTTAGAAAGACCAATTTCTTGGTGACATCTAATTTCAAAGTATATAGGTGAATCAAGCATCCTCAACAAAAGATGAAAGAATCTTAAGGTGGCGCTGTACAAGCGTGGGAACTCATAATAGGTATTTGGGAGAATTTGTTGTCTCAACTTACTATAATGCGAATAACCGAAGACAGAATGCGACGCAACACACTCGCGTCACTTATTCAACTCGCCAAAATAATAAAACATACGCCAGCAATTCCAATATTTTAGAAAAACCTTTATAGATGGTAGCTATTGACATCCCAATTTCAAATTTACATTATGGGTAGGATGTTTCCATGGAAAAACATTTTTGGATTTCAGTCAGTAATTACAAGAATTCAACCCGCGAAAATGTCAGAAATTCTGCACATTTTAGAAATTAATTATACAAGATATAAAATTAATTTAGTTTTTTGTTGCGATGCAAACCTTCATATTATGTCCCAGAAATGTCATGTTTTTTTATATATTGCTATGACTAATTAATGAGAAATCATGGAATTAGTACGTAGTATGGAATAAGTAAGTTGTTCGAGTTGGAAAGTGCCCTCTTAAACGAAGAGTTAATTGTCATCATAAATTATGCCTATTAAATTATTTACATGCTGTACAAGTTTACAGATTTTTTTTTTTAAATTTCCTGAGCATATTAATTATAAGATGTTCCTTATTAATAAGATAATGAAATAATGAATAACATACGTATTCTATCTTCTAATTTAAAAAAAAAAAACGTATGACGGAGATTTGACTGTTTTTTTTTTTTTTTGTAAAATTGGATGGTATTTTTATATGAAATTTACAGGATAAGGACTGTCGGGCCAACTAGGATGTATATCTAAGAGAATGAAAATAAAATACTGCTAACGCCATCTGTTGATAACACTCTTGGCTGATGTTTTGGTTACGATCGTACAGCAATTGCAGAATATTAATATTAATTTATAGAGACCTAATAACGTGCACGCGTGAATTTCGTGGTTGTAAATCCCCACGTACTATCCCACATTATCGGACGAGATGTATTGTAGGGTTCATCATCATTCGCTTTTCTCATTTATTATAAACCTTTTTGTTTCCTTGTTATAATGTAACCTTTTTATTTATATTACAATGTACATTCATCTATCTGTACAATGGCGAGTGCTCGTATGAGTTGTTCCAATTAATGCCTACCTCAAACTTTTACCACCGCACTGCGCGCCATAGATGCGAAGTTCATCCGCATTACCTGGATAAAGTGCCGCTGCGCACAGTTCGGATGAGTAGAAGCTTTATCCCACGGACGCGCGATCTTTGGAACAGTCTCCCTTCTAAGGTGTTTCCATCTAGCTACAATATGGGCTTCTTCAAGCGAGCAGTAAACAAATTCCTGCAAGGTCGGCAGCGCACATGTACCCCCCCTGGTGTTGCTTGTGTCCTTAGGCGACGGTAGCCACCTACCATCAAGTGGTCCGTCAGCCTGTCTGCCACCTTTAATAATATAAAATATACACGGCGGGATTTTGAATAAAATGGAACAACAGACTGGAACGAAAAAAGGAGCAGCGAAAAGAATTGAAAAAGGACATTGACAGGGTTTTTTCACGAAGAGAGATTATTCTGGAGAGAGATTCTAAAAAGAGAAGGTGTACTGAATATATGTACAATAATAGAGATTCAGATTTTTTTAAAAAGGAATCGGAATTAACGAATCCAATTCTTGTTTTCATTAAGTCGACGAGATCCGCTTAAACCGCTTGATTTTACCTGAGATCCTGTCGGAAAAGGGAATAAAGCTGTTCCAACGGAAGACGTGATCAACGGATCTAAATATTTAAGGACTATAGTGTTTTTTTTTTGTGCTCTTAGGGACTCTAGTGAAATTAAAGTGTGGTGTTTCCTCGAAGTCTCTCCAACTTTCCTTACAACCCGCCACCCATACAGTGATTTAGAATTGTTACACTACACAATACGCAATGCTAGTATGCTACATGCTGCATACAGTACGCATATTTGCACTTTGCAGAGCATTGATAAAAAAATTACCGCGTTTGTGATACCGAAAGGTATCACCCGTCTACCAGAGATGCATTAACAAAGCACGCGCCTGGCCCTTACAAAGAAAAACTTAAGTAACACTTAATAGGGGATCGGACAAATTTTCAGAAAGTGTTTTAAATTAATCTTCATGGATATTTATTCCCATAGAAAATACTATTTTATTTATTTATAGCCATTTAGGTACTCAAAATCATGTTTTAATATTGTTTGTTTGAAAATGCCGCCAAAACGCCACAATAGTTCATCTGAGAGCGCGTAACGTCATTTGTGGTCATATCATAACAAAACAGCTGCATTGGCATAAGACAATGATTGCCCACAAATGACGTCACGCACTGTGATCGGTGTTTCAGTATAGATTAAAAATATTGTAAATAATAAAATTTTATTTCTTCATTTAAAAATATTTAAATGAATTATATTAAATTATTATTCGATAAATAATCGTAAAAAATTATATATTTTCTTTCTAAGTACATTTTAGATTTTAATCTGATTACTGTCCGATCCCCTATTATGGGAGACCGGCTAGCCCTGGAGGGCCACTACTTGCAAGCGGCGTAGCCACGGCCGGCAAAAGTGGTCTCCGGGTGAGGTCCCTCACAGGCGCTATATTCTGGTCGCGCCTGGAAGATGATAAGCGGCGCGGCGATCTTCATCTTCTTTCTCGGTGTCGATGCAGCTGCGCGTCGTGGTCATCACCAGCAAGCGCCACGTTTGCTGCTGTGATGGTGTCATGATTTCATGACTACCTTGTAGTTTAGTCGTTCTGGAATCCAAATAACCATTTGAGTATGAATAGCTATTTTTTGCTTAAAACAGTCCAATCTAGTGAAAGTAGCTCATAAATCATAAACAATCTCGGAGCCTTGACGCTCATTGTTTCCTTTGATACTAATAAAATTATTTGCGGACTTTTGTTTGTATTTGTGCAAATACAGTAGCTCGCTTATCAGCTAACATATGCTTTAATTAGTCTTAAGTATATTAAACGCACGACAATTTACCGTGCACATTGCAATATGGATTTCATAATTACCTATTTACGTGAGATGTAATATGATGGCCCGCAGGTTTGCACGTTGTTCTCATTGAGTTAAAATGATATTATTTAAGACATATTGTCAGGCATTTTATTTATTTATTATTACATGGCCTCCAACGAGGCAGGCACCGAAAAAAAACACTCAACAAGGAACAGGAAAAAAGAACATGGCAGATGCCGCCGCAATTAAAGGAGGCACAGCCTACGCCAATAAAACTCAAAGTAGCTTCCCGGCAATAAATAATAAGAAAAAAAAAATATCAAAAAAATTATGAAAATTTATCAAAAAATTTATCAAAAATTTATAAAAAAAAAATCATACATAGAAATATAATTAAATCGGAAATTTGGAATGAATGTCAAAAATAAACTAGTGTTAATTATCTGAACCACGGACAAGGATGAGTCTTCTAATTTTGGAAAATGCGTCGTTAAACAGTTCAACATCGTGACTCAGGGAGTTGGCAACATCCATAATACGATTTAATGGGGAAAAACGGCCTAAGTTGGTTTTGAAATAATTTAGTCGAAATGGTGTGTATCTGCCCGGTCTGGGCGCTCGACTAGGAGCCGAAAGTTCATACCCGAAGTTTTATACATGTAACCTGTGGATTAACTACACTCAAAAATCGTATAATGCCCTGCGCTTCCAATACCTACAGAGTGTTCCTGGGGCTACCGCGCCGCTGCAGTGCATCGGGGATGTTTGCAAATGCAAGAGTTGCCGATTTTTACGCTATATTACGAATGAGAACATCACCCCCTTGGGGACGGCCCCGACACGCTATTGTAGGTAATTGCTGGTAAGATGGACTGTCATATATCACCCTCAGTCGAAAATGATAGGTGGCGTCAGTTTATACCTATTAATATATTTTTCTTTCCCCCAGCAGACGTTAAAGTTGAAGAGTGTATTCTTCTCAGGAACATCACAAATAACCTGGAATCATAAGCTTCTGTCCCTCTGGTACCTCGACACCTTCGCTAGAGGGAGCACGCGTCGCGCTACCCGTTTTTTCTTCTTTATGAAATTGTTTTTTTTTTTTATTGACTGAAGATAAAGTAGGTTATACAATGTGCAAATGAGCGCGTAGCGTCGCTGTTCCTGCAATATGAATTGACCCTTATATGGACAAGAACTAAATGTTTTGTTATGTCAAAGATACACAATTGTTTCCTGCGTAAGTATGGACTGCGAACATGCACAGAACACTCGTCATATCGCCGTAGACAGTTGCTGGTAGCAGTATGAGTATCTACTCTATCTACTCTGTGGTTTCCACGAGTGTTGTAAACGAGATTTAGAATGATTGGTCATATGCGAGTAATGCTAGAACTACATTTAGGTAAAGAAAGATTTAACAAAGGAAAAACTTCAAAATCTATGATAGTATCCAAAATGTATACTAATGTTGGTTATGTATTCAAGTTAATTACTTAAGGGCAGTAGTAGATAAGTGAAAATTCTGTACTTACCCGTAACAATACTAGTTTACTTAGCCTTCTGCATAATTTAATTCAAATATGTACTCAACGGCCTGCTTTTATTGTTCTCTAGTTTCTAGCTAGTGTATTAAGGTTATAATTCATTTAGTTACTAACAAATACTAACCGGGGTAGCTGCAATTCAAAAATACCAGTTAAATTTCTTAGAAAAGTGTGTTTTTTGTTTGAAAATAAAATAATATCTAATTTTAAAAAAATTAAATTCTCCCTTCTTCGTTGCTTGATAATACTATCGTTTGAAGTCAAATTTTGAAATGTTTTGATATATCAAATCCAGTGTCGTGCAAATTTAATTTGTCCACATACGGTCCCGGAAATATGGTCACAGTGTAACACGAATAAAATCAAGGCGAGACGATCGCCTGGTTCGCAAAGGAGCAAACATAATGGATAATTGTCTCTGCACAGTAGGGGAAGCGTGAGTACGTTTCCATTGTCTGACACATATGGCACGATATGCCATAATATGTCACATATGTGACATGAGACATTAAAAACAATATATATTTAACTTTTTTAGGGTTCCGTACGTCCGATTAAAAAAGCGGAACCCTTATAGGATCACTCGTGTGTCCCGTCCGTCGGTCACAGTCAATTATCACCGAATCCACTAGACCGCGATTAAGTTAAAATTTGGTACACATGTCAATTTCTGTGACCCAAACGCAGAGGTGTGACGTGAATAGATGAAATCTGTATATGGGAGGTCATTTTGGGGTGAAAAATTAAAAAAAAAAATTTTGAAAACTGTTACGGAAGGTCTTGTTGTGAAGATCTTAAATGTATTTTTTTTTTTAATTTTAAAATAAACAGTTTCCAAGTTATTCAAGAAAATAGATGAAAATTTACCATTCCCCCCCCCCCCCCCCTTATACCCGAACCTAAACTTTTGAAAAAAGTACAAAAATTAGTTTTCTATTCATAGATTATAGGAAAACCTATAAGAAGTCCATGATATTAAAATAAGATGGTAAATCACTCATTATTGTGCGGATAGGTAATATCGTACGGAACCCTCTTCACGCGAGTTCAACTCGCACTTGTCCCGTTTTTTTTATTTTATGTTTTATACATTCCGTTAGAACACATAATGCTTGGGAAATAAAATCATTGAATGATAGTAAAAAGCATTTAAATCCATATTTTTTGTTGTTATTTTTTTGTCGTTTAAAAAACAGCGAATTGAATAAAACTGCTTTAAGTGTGTTCTAGAAAAGGTTTATTAGGAGCTATCCTAAAGTTTTATCTGATTTTGAGAAGCTTTTGTGTGAAAAACATCTATACATATAATAAAATCGTAAACCAATCGTAACGATTAAATGTACATTTAATATTTTGTAAAAAAAAAAAAAAAAAAAAAAAAACAATTTGTACACGTTGTACTTATGTCACCGAAGTAAAAAAAAATAGTTTTAAGAATTTTTGTCTGTGCGTTTGTGCGTTTGCGCACGCTAATCTCAGAAACGGCTTATCCGATTTGAATGCGGTTTTCACTAATACTCGCTATAACGAATACTATGCGCACGAAGTTGCGGGCTGAGTTAGTTTTCATTCTATTTTTATTATATTCATTTCGAAGTTGCTGACTAGGCTAATTACAAATAAGGCGAAAATAATACATTGCAAAGTATGAATGACAAGTTTCTTTGACATTTGACAGATGGTGTTGTATGCAAAAAAAAACATAATATCAGTTCACTCATTAAAAAAAATGTTTTGTTTTCGAACAGTCTTCTAGTCTGTATTAGAGCAAAATATCCAAAAATTCAAATTGAAATCATTTTTTTAAAGAAAAAATGATTTTTTCTTATCTCTCAGCAGCGATATTTTTTATATCTCTCAGCAACAGTTTTTAAGATGCTGTTGACGTTAAGCTCTCTAGCAACGACGCCTTTTTTTTCTTCTGATAATTGCATGAAACCCGTCAATTCTTGCTTCGGCAAACATTTGAGAGGCACTAAAAAAACGAGGCAACCCCATCAGCATCCTTGTATTGGATTCGCAATACGTTGATGGATTTCTTGGTGTAGTTTAGTAGTGGCAGGGCACACTGCGTTTCGCAATCATTTGGGCAGCCCGTCTGGCGACAGTAACCACCTCCTTACAGAAGACCACCGTGAAATAACAGCACGTGTGCTGTTGTATTTCGGTGAGTGAGTAAGGGATGCCAGAGCACATTTCCCTATCCCCTCCTAATCCCTTATCCTTAATCCTACTGTAGTCGCCAGCGCACTTGGAGCAGCATTGGCGTTGCTTGTGTTATAGGCGACGGTAACCACCTACCATCAAGTGGACCGTCAGCCTGTCCGCCGATCTTAACATAAAAGATTACAAAGTGTCAATAATAAATGCATAGCTAAAACTACTAAGTCTAGAAAGCTAGGTTTATTTTATAACCAAAGCATCCGCTAAGAAATATTTTTTGAAAATTTCGTGTACGATGTCGTGTACGACTATATTGTAAATGTCGTGTCGTCCCAACAACGGATACGGTGCACAAGTGTAAGTACGCATTCACGGCCGACAAGACTTCCGCCACGTCCGTCAGAACGGAGGTGATGAACGACGAATCATATCAAATGCGATAAAAAATTATTCACATTTACCTTTTTCTACTATCATTAGAATTAGAATCCGTAACTTTCGTAAAACTTAAATTCTAAAATACAAGGCTTATAAGGTTTTAAAACCTTATTCTTTTAAAATACGGTTGTATAGGACGATGACAATTTATTTATTTATTTATTATGGATAGCCAACGTAATAATGTACATAAAGCTCAAAACAAAAAGCATAACATAGATCAGCTTGTACACATTTTACATTTACAGGCTACCACAGCATACATATTCATGAATAGGTACAGTTGAGTAAATTAATCATATATACATATTTAAGAACAATTAAGAAAAAAAAATAACACAAATACAAGATAAGAAAAAAAAATACAAATTAATAGAAATTGGGACGGCTTTCAAGAATAGTTAAAATTGAATAAAATTCCAATACACACAATTCATTTAAAGCTGCAAAGAAAGTAACAATTTATTTGTATTTAGAAAAATAAAAAGCTTTGATTTTTTTTTTTTAAATTTCGGTAGACATCAAGTTCCTTGTCTTTGGCTACTTCGTTATATAATTTTATAATTCTATTAATCGGTGCAGATACACCCAAATTGGAGTGTATCATATTATATTAGGTTTAAAAGTCACATAGTTTTTTGGCCTAAAGTTTTGTCTAGGAATCGCGAAATTAATCCTGCCAACGAGGTCCTTTGAATCTATATTAATATCAATGGTATTATTATCTTAACTAATTCTTAATTAAAGGTGACGCATTGGAAATTTTGGTGGCAGAGATTTCGATTTTTCTCAGCAATGACAAAACATATGAAAGAGATGTTTGGTAATCTGCTTCTTCGTGTTATCGGTAAACTTTTATAACAGAGAAAAAAAATTCAAAGAAACCTCTTTTAAAACACAGATTTACATATTACAGGCAAACGGGACCAATTTATAGCTCCAAATTTTCTATGTACATTAGTATAAACATACACTTTAATTTTACACTTGGATTTTTTAAAATACATTAGAGTTTTTTTTATTAAAAATCGTTTTGTCGCATACGACCTTACGACATAAGCAAGCGCGCTCTCCTTTTTGTATGCAATCAGAGCCGTATTAAGGGATTCACTGAGGCAAATGACATTTACAATAGAACTCGCTGGCGGAGGAGACAATTCAACGGGCCTAGAAATGGTGTTTTTTTTTGTTTTTACCATTTACAACGAGCAAAAAAAAAATTATTAATACAATTTTTTAAACTGACATTAACTTTTTAATAGGTACAGGATTCATATGCGCGCAATAAGCCGTTTTCGAGAGAATTTTCAATAAAAATCAAATTCTTCTTGTGTTCTAACTTTTTTTGTGGAGTTTCTATTACTTTAACGAAAATTCTAATTAATACAATTGGTTCTTCACATATTTAACTATAATATATATATATTTTTTTCAAAGTAATTGTCTTGTCTATTTCTTGTAATTGTTTATCGCTGCGTCGCCTTAAAGTGCGGTCAACGAAAGAACGTCCGTCAGTTGGCCATGACTAGTGATGGGAAATAAATAACACTAGGGCCTAGAAATGGGAAATAAACACAGTGGCAGGGCACACTGTGTTTCGCAGTCATTTGAGCAGCCCGTCTGGCGGCAGTAACCACCCCTTTACAGCAGACGACCATGAAATAACAGCATGTGTGCTGTTGTGTTTCGGTGAGTGAGTAAGGAATGCCAGAGCCCATTTCCCTATCCGCTCCTAATCCCTTATCCTTAATCATATCGTACTCGGCAGCGCACTTGCAGCAGCTTTGGCGTTGCTTGTGTTATAGACAACGGTAGCCACCTACTATCAAGTGGACCGTCAGCCTGTCTGCCGATCTTAACATTAAAAATATTCCGATTCGCTTGAGGAGGTGCTGTCTCCGTCATCATATTCGTCTACATGTTACATCATTATCAATGATAATATCAATTTTAATATCTCGGTCAAAGTTGAAAATGAGATTTTTCGTTTTATCGACGACCATCACCCCACCCAGTCACCATTTCCCGCAGGCTTCTTTTTTTTAATAGTCTCAACATCTTTTATAGTATAACGTAAAAGATCATAATGTATAGTATAACGACAAATAACGTTACTTTTATCTGCTATTTTTGGCACATCGCAACAAAAATAAACACCGTATTATTTATTTATTTTTTCTTATTTATTTTACATTAAATTTAGCAAAAATGTAACGTTTATTTTAAGTTGACATAATTATATATTTTAAAGATAATTATCCATTAGTATGGCAAATAAACAATATTTTTTACATATTAAATTCAACGTCACTTCAATGTTATGTCATCCGTTCGATCACGGCCTGTTAGGATCGCATTCTTTCGTTGACCGATTTTTCCAGTATTATAAAGTTTTTTTTAATATTTTTTTTAATGATTCGATATTTACTATACGTTTCATAATGTTCACTAAACATGACTTTTAATTTTTATTTACCAGTAAATTCAGTAAAGAGTGTGCCAAACGATTATGTATCCTTTGTACGAGCATACATACTGGCTACCATTTCCTACTATTACCGTTATAAATATGAAAGTGAGTTTGTTAACTTTGTAGTCACATACCTACTATCAAGTAGACTGTCAGCCTGTCCGTCGCCTTTTATTACATCAGCTTGTGTGACAACCCTACATAAATAGGTGTTGTGCGTCAAGTCCTTCGTAACTCATTCGTATACCAACCTTGGCATTGGACTTGGCTCCATGGCATCAAATTTCAAGGTTACACTCTTGTGTGCCCATACTTGATTTATGTAACAAGCGTGTCGTGATCATTCCGCCTGGCTTCACACGTCGGACAAGTTTACTATGATGCACATAATATGTATTTGCACTCTGAGTTAACACAACAGATAGTCCATCGCTTGGATTTTTTTAGAATAAAGTTCTCGCCAGATTACGGTCCACTTGATGGGCGCGCCCATCAAGCAAGTGCTAGTTTGCTGCAAAATCTGATAAAATATAGTCTATGTCAGAAGTGGAAGACACGACCGTAATGAAAATAAAGTTTTTTTTTTTAAATATAATCACTCCTCGATTGAGTTACGATTTTCACATCTTGAATAATTAAGGCTTTTAAAGTATTGCCAGTTTCTCAACTGATAATACTCGTCAGATTATCTGGGATTTGCAAGTTGGGTGGTAGTGGTAGGGCACACTACGTTTCGCAGTCATTTGGACAGCCCGCCTGGCGGCAGTGACCACCCCCTTACAGAAGACCACCGTGAAATAACAGCATATACGTGCTGTTGTGTTTCGGTGAGTGAGTAAGGGATGCCAGAGCCCATTTCCTTATCCCCTCCTAATCCCTTATCCTTAATCCTACTGTAGTCGGCAGCGCACTTGCAGCACCTGTAGCGTTGCTTGTGTTATAGGCGACGGTAGCCACCTACCATCAAGTGGACCGTCAGCCTGTCTGTCGACATAACATAAAAAAAAAAAAAAGTAGTGTCAGGCAAAAGGCTCTGCCATCCCTTACTTCAACATTTAATGTTTTTTTCTAATAATTAGTTACAAAATTTATGTTTTTTTAATAACTTTATTACAGACGTGTGTCCTTAACTTTTTAAAATTATATAATACCTTTACTATACATAGGCGATGGGGAAGATGAGTAGCCTATGTTACTCGCTGATAATGTAGCTTTCTATAGGTGAAAGAATTTTTAAAATCGGCTCAGTAGTCTTTGAGTTTATTCATTACAAACATACAAAAATACGTGACACACAATACAATACTTTTCTCTTTATAATATTCTCTTTATACTATTATTATGCTTATTCCTATACGTATGAAAAGAAAAATTGTTTTAAACTCATAATTCATACTATCCTCTCATAAGAGGCTGAACTCAATTGGGTTCTATAAGCGAAACCCAAAAAAAGGTTAAACATTAATTTAACGAAACCATAAACCGGTTAACTGACATTGACCGCTTTAGTGTTTTATGTATTTTTATAAGAAAAAGAAAAGATGTTATTATTGTAAAAATGTCATTTATATATCCCACTCAAAAGGATACTGCGTTAAAAGGATGAACAAATAAAATCGGTGACTTATAACACTCCACAAGGTTATTGTGACCTTGCAGTGATTTAAGAAGAAGGAAGGTGTTTTAACTTTTTGGGTACAGCCGCGAATGCATCGAAAATCACATTTTTTTCCACAGTAGATTATTGAAAAACATACTATGTAGATTGAGGTTAAGCGAATGTTTAGATTTCAGATATGCCCTAATTTTACGCCATATAGGTATAACTTATTGGAAGTCTAAACTGCGTCTATCGTTTCGGCATGAACGGGACTTTTTTCCGTGCCCCTGGTAAGGTGATTAGGTGTATACATAATTTTATGATAATCGGTTGAATAGTTAGATTTGACAGCAAAAAAAAACAATCTTTCGCAATAGGGAATATGCAATTTTTTTTTATATTTTCATACTGTAGGTTATATCGTTATTTAACCGTAAAAAAATATTCAGCGCCAAAAAACAGAAATTTGGTAACAAGAAAAAAGTTAAAATTAACTAACAGCTACGGGCATTTTAAACACCCGCCCTTTTGGCGCGCTTGTCGTGACGTCAAAGTCAACAATACAATCAAATGTTAAAAATCACAAACATCTACACGCTTGTTGACATTCCATAGACTTTGACGTCACATTCGACCTGACCGTTTCAATATTAAAGTCAAATTAAAGGAATATTTTTTAAATTGTATTTGATTATATCAACATTGTAATTAATTGTACATAGTTAGATGTTAAATCTTTTAATATTTTAATAATAATTTAAAGCATTATGATAGCAAACGGTTAAACCTAGGTGGTTTTTAATGCTATCATTATATTAATGTATATTTAGTTTTCTTTAAATTGTTAAAATTATAAATAAATAAAGTATTTTCAATTTCCCACATTTTTATGCACTTTTTAATAATTATTTTCTTAACGAAAAAGAAATAATATTAAAAAATATTTACATAGACATAATTCTAAAGCAAAAATGTTGATAAAAAAAAATATATTTAAGCCTTTTTTGAATTAGACGCATATTCTCTATTATAAATCAGTTACCTAAATTTTTGGAAATTCAAGAAACATTGCATTTTAAAATAATGAAATTTAAATTAATTGAAAATGCTATTACCTACATTTATATTTTTTATGTTAAGAGGCAGACAGGCTGACGGTCCACTTGATGGTAGTTTAGGTTATCGTCGCCTATAACACAACAGGTGCTGCAAGTACGCCGTCTACTACGGCATAGGATTAGGATAAGGGATAGGGAAATGGGCTCTGGCATCCCTTACTCACTCACCGAAACGCAACAGCACACGTGCTGTTGTTTCACGGTGGTCTTCTGTAAGGGGTTGGTTACTGCCGCGAGACGGGATGCCCTAAATTACTGCGAAAAGCAGTTTGCCCTGCCAGATCCAGAACAGAGTCAAATTTGAAAAGTTCATTTTTCAAAGTTGACCCTGCCGGGAATCGATCCCGGGAACCCTAGAACAGAGTGTTAAGGCAAGCACCCTAAACACTCATTCAACGGGCTCGCTGGATTATAATAATAATTATTATTAATTTAATTTTAACAATAAAAAGTGTTTACATACGAATCGTAATTAAAAATTAATAGTATTATGATTGTGGTACAAGTTAATTGGATCAATATTCAAATAAAACGAATATACTCGTGTAATTAGGCCTTATCGTTAGGCGCGAGAGCACTTAGGGCGCGTTCCCACTATTTTTTTTTATGTTAAGATCGGCAGACAGGCTAACTTGATGGTAGGTGGCTACCGTCGCCTATAACACAAGCAACGCCAAAGCTGTTGCAAGTGCGCTACCGACTACAGTAGGATTAAGGATAAGGGATTAGGAGGGGATAGGGAATTGGGCTCTGGCATCCCTTACTCACTCACCGAAACACAACAGCACATATGCTGTTATTTCACGGTGGTCTTCTGTAAGAGGGTGGTTACTGCCGCCAGACGGGCCGCCCAAATGACTGCGAAACGCAGTGTGCCCTGCCACTACTTTCCAGATCCAGACCAGAGCCAAATTTGAAAAGTTCATTTTTCAAAGTTAACCCTGCCGGGAATTGAACTCGGGAACCCTAGAACAGAGCGTTAAGGCAAGCCTAACCACTCATGCAGCGGGCTCGTCAAATTATGTCGTAACGATTAATTTATTGTCGGACGACTGTCGTTTCTGGCTGTTCCCATATAAACGACTGTTTGTCGTCATTCCCATCGATCGGACGACATTTTATCGGTTCACAACAATCGCCTTATTTCCACATCAGTCGCCTCTACGTTCTTTTGGAGATCAATAGTGTGTGTTTGCTCCCGAGTACAATGGACTTTGTGCGTCCATTGTACAGAGCCGAGTATGGGCGCGGGGGGGGGGGAGGGGAGGTAAGGAACACACGTTTAAACAAAGAGACGATATTTTTTTGTCGTGGCTACGATATAATATATGCCCTCACGGTTTTTTATCGTTTTACGACTGTCGTACTAGCCGTTCCCATTATCTTGATAATTTATCCTCACAGTCGTAGACGACTGTTAATCGTGTCGTACTATATCATATATGGGAACACCTCCATTTCAATATAAAAGACACAACGCTTTAAACTGCACGGCTATCTGTCGTCACGACATAGTGGGAACGCGCCCTTAGAAACCAAATATTTGGACGTGCGGAACCATTATATCATTAAGAGCACGACACACTTACAGCAAATTTGTTTGACATTCACGATGATAAGAGGAGTCACATTTTTTCCGAACTCGTGTCACACGCGCAACTGCTGATCCGGACTTTATCTATTGACTTTAGCTGCAAATTCTTGTAAGAACCAAATGCTTCACGCTCCCCCAAATGTCTTCGGAAATAGTGCTAGGACCAAAGATTTTCAACTGTATAGATCGGGCAAGACGAAAGAATCCGTAATGTGACATTTAGAACCACGTGGTACAAAATCGCTCAGTCCATCCATCACCAACTTTACAATATTTTTGTAGGAATTTTTTTCCAATGCCCTCTCTATATATTCTATAGTTGGGCCATTATAAAGGGATACCCCAAATGTAAACAAAGTTACCGCAAGGTCATTTGCTTATGCAGGGCCTTGAAACATTTTTAAAAATTGTATTTATATTATTTATACGTAATATTTATATTATTCCATTTTAATATATTATCTGGTAAATAAAGTTATATTATTATTTTAAAAATTTATATTTAATCTTTTTGGATGGGACCAATGTTAAAAAAAAATAAACTAGTCAACTGGGATTACCCTTTTTTTTTATAAGAGGAATCCATCATGGATACCGACCGGCCTGGGGACAGACCAGTGGGTTATGTCGGACTCCTGCCCCGAGATTGTAGTGGGGTAGACCTACCGACTAAACCTCTTGGCGTCGTCCTCGTCCGCTTTTGGTGAAGTTGCGAGGTCGGATGAACACTCTTCCGCAGCTCCACCGCGGGGGTCCGCAACCGGACACGGCTCATTTGGACGTCGCACCCGAACTGCCAAGGTGCGCCGTGCCTCTCAGGATGAAGCGGGCGGTAGAGTCCCCATTTACCGCCCAACTGGGATTACCCTGGAATTAGACTGACTTCAGTTTAATTCCAGGGTGTTAGTTAGTTAGTTCTTTTGCATTTGCCACCAATTAGGAATGCTTATTCTATGAGGAAGAACTGGCAATAACTGTATTTTCAGATTTCTATTGTAACTGCTTCAAGATAGGTAGATGAGATGAGTTATAAGAGAAGTCTGTATTTATTAATGTAATCGTACTTCTTATATTTTAATCTTATTTTTACGAACATTATTATTATTATACATTTATTCATTTCTTAATTCTAAATTTTTTACAATATATATATATAAAAACAATAAATATTATAAAAAAACTTAAAACTAGGATTCCGCAGATAGCGGGGCAGGGCCCAAGCTACCGGTGGTTAGGGCTGCAGAGTGAGGAACCTCCTGACAATTCGTGCCGTGTCAACAAGTACCGCTTTCTGTATCTGTCCCTTGATCCAGCCATCATTATTATTATTATTATTATTCACATATTTATTTATTGTCTTAATTTTAAATTTTTTACAATATAAATATTAAAAAACAAACAATATATATAATAAAAAACTGAAAACTAGGATTCCGCAGATAGCGGGGCAAGGCCCAAGCTACCGGTGGTTAGGGCTGCAGAGTGAGGAACCTCCTGACAATTCGTGCCGTGTCAAGAAGTACCGCCTTCTGTATTTGTCCCTTGATCCAGCTATCTAGTGAGAGCCTCTTGAGATGTTGATCGAGGCTCTTCGTTATAAGACCGTTCGCCGAGACGACTATCGGGACTATTATTATTATTATTATTATTATTTAATATGTTTTACTATAATTATAGAAGAAAAAAATAAAACGATCTTCAGCAATCTAAAGTAAGATTTTCATTATACAATAAATGGTCAGTAGGAAATAGATTTGATAGTGGAAATACAGTAAAAGGCCAGTTAAATATAATAAATATAATCGATCTCTTACAAACCGAAGTGGACTGGCAAAAATATAATATTATAACATCTTAAAACAACCTACCTTTAGATAAGTCAATAGGATATATAAAATAATGATGTTTTCGAAGTTTGCTTCGAACCCAAAACTCCAAATATAATTACATAATCCCATTAAAAAATCATTATTTATTGTGCGGTTTTTTATTGTGCGTAATGGCCAAACACGTTTCTTATAACAACATTTTTATAATAAAAAAAGTTGAGTATGCTTGGTTTTTTAAACATGGGGTTATTCCGCATTTGATGCCTAGCTAACTTCGTCCGCGTATACTTACACATTTAGCCTGTCATTCAGATGTATATTATTTTTATTATTATTATTATTATTATTAAAACTTTTTTGTACTATAAACACAAGAAAGAATTTAAAAAAAAAGATAGAAACAACAAGTAATAGTACAAAAGGAGGCCTTATCGCTTTATAGCGATTTTTTCTAGGCAACCTTAGGGTAATATAAGGAAAATTATATGAAAAATAAAATAATGTGGGTGGTAAAAGTGGTTATCATAAACTTATTAGTAGCGTTTGGGAAGATTTTTAATACTACTTCTAATTTTTACTTAGAAGAAAGATTTTTAATACTAAAAGATTATTAATATCAATGATTAGTTTATTACTAAGGCTTAAATTACTTGTTTTATAATATAGGACTTTTTTTGGTTTTATTTATTTATTTTGCCTGACTATTAATATCGTTATAAATGTTAGGATTTGAATTTACATTAAAAATATTGATTTTTACTAAAACTGATACATCTAGCCGATTCTAATTTAATCATGGATGTAATGAAGTCCCGGGACTTTCATCGTGGGTTGTCTCAAAGTTCCGAGACTTTCATCGTGGGTTGTGTCAAAGTTCCGAGACTTTCATCGCGGGTTCTCTCAAAGTTCCGAGATTTTCATCGCGGGCTGTCTCGAAGCTCCGGGACTTTCATCGCGGTTTGTCTCGAAGTCCCGGGACTTGCTAAATTTTAGTCACGGTTCAAGCTCATTGCAACGGTAGCTATCTAACAAACAGTGTATTACCTTCAAGCTCCTTCATGGGCTTCGGTTTCTCCCAAACGCTCTCCTGTTTTGAATTGAATATAAACAAATATTAATAACACAGATTAATTACATATAAACTACTAGCAGTTGCACGCGACTTCGTCCGCGTGTATTATTTTCCATGGAGGCGGGGTAAAGGGGGGAGATGGGGGGAGGGTGAGTAGCCTATGTTACTCGCTGAAAATTTTGCTTTCTATAGGTGAAAGAATTTTTAAAATCGGTCCAGTAGTTTTTGAGTTTATTCATTACAAACATACATACATACAAATCTTTTCACTTTATAATATTAGTATAGAAAGTGTAGATAGGTATTACAAAGTTTAATAAAAACATTTTCAGTTGTTGTTGCCTGAAAATAACAAATTTTAGGGGTCCTAACATTATTATAAGTGATAAGGTATAAATATTATATGGATTTTCTGGCCCAGTGCAGGCTGGTGGACCTCACATGCC
The DNA here is from genome assembly GCA_910589475.2 of Bembecia ichneumoniformis. Lineage (NCBI taxonomy): Eukaryota > Metazoa > Arthropoda > Insecta > Lepidoptera > Sesiidae > Bembecia > Bembecia ichneumoniformis. The sequence continues at coordinate 1,813,052 of OU342544.1, read as the reverse complement.
CCTTAGAATGTCTTCTATGGTTTCCTCACGTTGTTTTCCTTCACCGTTTGAGAGCAGTCAGAAAATGCATTTAAATTTCAGAAAAAAAAAACCATTGGTACATGTCCTGACCGGGGATTATTTAATTATATTTAATTTTTTGTATTGATTAATGGTTTTATTACCTACCATCAAATAGAGACTGTCAGATTTCCGATTTATCCTTTAAAAGACCTCTTTAAAAGCAGGATTGATCATTATCTATGTATATATATAAAAATGAATCCCCATTTCCCTTTGTCACGGCATCACGCGTGAACGGGTAGACCGATTTTAATTCGGTTTTCACTAATGAAAAGAGGGATAAACGGGGAATGTTCTTATTTATAAAAAATTCATCCCGGGCGAAGCGGGTCGCTAGTTTTATATAATTACTAGCTGAGGCCGCGCCTTCGTACGCGCTATAAAAATACAGGATAAAAAGTATCCTATATGTTAATCCAGGTAATAAACTATATGTGTGCCAAGTTTCATCCAAATCCGTTCAGCCGTTTTGGCATGATTGAGAAACAAACAATAATACAAACTTTCGCATTAGTTATACTAATTGAGCAGTTTTATTTTATTTATTTTTGTACAAATAATCTCTACAATGGGTGTCCGTGTATGTATTTATGTGATAAATATTACTAGTGCTCTTGATTAATAAATTATTATATTTGTCGGGCAATGGCAATGACCACTTACCACCAGGTTATTGGTCAGCCGTGATTTTTTCTTCACACAAACGTCTGAGTAAGAGAGGGATCACGTGAGACGTTCGTCATTCTTTTGCCAATCGAGCAATTATCGAGTGATTAGTGTTGGACATGTCGATAAATGTTATTGTTATCGATAACCGAGGACGCACTAAACAGTAATACAAACTGTGGAAGCGAGATGAGGCAACCGTTAACAAGGATTGTAAGGGCGCGCACACACTGCATGAAGTTATATTTTAACTATTGAATAATGACGTTTTAAATTTTATATTTATTCTTATGTATGACGTGTATATATACATATATGAATAGCCAATGAGAATTCAGTAATAATAACTGTACAATAAGAATTTCAATATGGTGGTCGGGACTTGCTATCTATGGTGTTAATTGTTGCGTTTGAACATAATGTGACTTACTTTGTGTGCGACAATTTTTCTTTGACTACATGAATAAATGAAAATAGCCTTTATTTTCTACTACACTTCAAACGTGACATAAAAATAATGTAGGTTATAATTGTTTAGGTATTACGTATTTTTATAGTTACATGTATGATTATGTATGTAAGTTAATTTATATTAGTGCTCGTAGTAGTCGCCTCTGCGGCATAGGCTCCTCCTAATTCCATACATTTCTTTCCCGCGCCTCTCGCATTCATATGGGTCCACATTGTTGCTGATGGTCCACATGATGGCAGGTGATTACCGTGGCCTATAACACGAGCAACGTCAAAGACATAAGGGATTGAGAAGGGTCAGGGAAATGGGCTCTGGCATCCCTTACTCACTCACCGAAAAACAACAGTACACGTGCTGTTATTTCACGATGGTCTTCTATAAGGGGGTGGTTACTGCCGCCAGACAGGCTGCCCAAATGGCTGCGAAACGCAGTGTGTACTGCCACTACTCAGAAACGCAGTTATACGTTACACGATTTGTTTATACAAACAAAAATATGGTAATGTGTGTGTGTGTGCTTTTTTTGTTAAGGTCCACTTGATGGTAGGTGGCTACGATCGCCTATAATATAAGCAAAGCCATAGGTGCCGCAAGTGCGTTGTCGAGGGCTCTGGAATCTGTACTGTCTTCACAAGGACTGTCCAAATACGCCTATGCCTTGCGATACGCACTGTGCCCTACCGCTAATTTACTGTATATAACTAACTTAACATTCATATCAAGTGTTATCTTGTGTGTAAGCAGACTTTGTAGCTAATCAAAGTAGAAGTAAGAAGTACAATGTCTTGATAGTATTTGCCTACCGACGCCACTAAATCTAGAAACAACACCTGACAGATGCAAGGTGTTGCCAATTGTTTAGAGAAATGGGACTCTTGTATCCATTTCTAAAGCACATAGTCTAATCCCTTATCCTTATCCTACTGCAGTCGGCAGCGCACTTGCAGCAGCTTTGGCGTTGCTTGTATTATAGGCGACGGTAGCCACCTGAGTTTCTTTCGGGGTTTCTTCTCAGGATCGTCATCTTGGCTTTTTTTCCGAAACCCTGGTAAATTTAAATTTAAGTGGTAATTCTAAATGACGATCACAAGAGTTTCTTGGGGATAAATAAATATTTTGATTTTGATTTTTTTATTTTACCATCAAGTGGACCGTCTGCCTGTCTGCCGACCTTAACATAAAAAAAAGTTCCCAAAAACTGTTCCCAGTTGATTATTCGGAATTATTCAGAATGTCTTGTGACTAATGTGTTCACGGTGCTGTGTCTTACAGTGTGTGCGCCGCCTTATTTTCAGTTTCAGTGCATTTCGCGGGGGAGTAACAGAGCGTTTGTACACTTAAAACGATTAGTTCAGTTTACCTGGACAAGTCGGTCTCGGACGGTTCTCTTTGCCATAGTATTTTTTTTATTGCCCGCGAAAATGTGTTACATTTGAAGTTTTTTTTTTTATTTTCACATAATAATAACTATACACTCACAAACAAATAAAATTACTTCTTTATTAAAGATTTTTTTATTAAATTTGAATTGTTTAATTCCTTCGACAATAAATAAGAAAAATTAATCGTAAATCATTAAAATGGGCACAATTTAATTAAAAACACCTACTTATCATTACATTCGCAAGCTTATTTGTGACATGTGTTTACGATGTATATTAAATTTATTTATTAATTAAAAAGTGCAGCCGCACTCTTGTCCATATAACGAGAAAACGTATTTATAATAATTAATAAACAATTTAATGTTGATTAAATTCCAATCAGTGCCAAGTGACTGACGCCAAAAACTTTGAAAGTGCTTGTTGAAGTGTTCTTTCAATTATAATTGTACGAAAATGAAGTTGAAAAAGCAGACTTTGGTCACTGGAGACACGTCCGAGGAAGATATTGGTCACAGCTACTTGGGTACTTTGGTGAGTTGAGCTTTTTTTTTAAAAAGCTATTGAGTTCTGTCAAAGTGATGGTCAGTTTAGTATAGGTAATATCGCTTTCTAAATATAACTTTTTATATGTATAATGGTACTGGTCCTGTGGTCAGAATTCGAAGATGCAAAAAAAACTGCAAAGTTTTTATATTGATAACTAGCGACCCGCTCCCGGCTTCGCCCGGGGTGCAATTTTTATATATTAGAACATTCCCCGTTTATCCCTTGATGCCGTGACCAAGGGAAATGGGGATTCATTTTTATATATATAAGAAAAGACTAGCGAATTGCACCCCGGGTTCGCACGGGGTGCAATTTTTATATATAAGAACATTCCCCGTTTATCTCTCTTTCCAATATTGAAAACCGAATTAAAATCGGTCTACCCGTTCATGCGTGATGCCGTGACCAAGGGAAATGGGGATTCATTTTTATATATATAAGAAAAGACTAGCGAATTGCACCCCGGGTTCGCACGGGGTGCAATTTTTATATATAAGAACATTCCCCGTTTATCTCTCTTTCCAATATTGAAAACCGAATTAAAATCGGTCTACCCGTTCATGCGTGATGCCGTGACCAAGGGAAATGGGGATTCATTTTTATATATATAAGAAAAGACTAGCGAATTGCACCCCGGGTTCGCACGGGGTGCAATTTTTATATATAAGAACATTCCCCGTTTATCTCTCTTTCCAATATTGAAAACCGAATTAAAATCGGTCTACCCGTTCATGCGTGATGCCGTGACCAAGGGAAATGGGGATTCATTTTTATATATATAAGAAAAGACTAGCGAATTGCACCCCGGGTTCGCACGGGGTGCAATTTTTATATATAAGAACATTCCCCGTTTATCTCTCTTTCCAATATTGAAAACCGAATTAAAATCGGTCTACCCGTTCATGCGTGATGCCGTGACCAAGGGAAATGGGGATTCATTTTTATATATATAAGAAAAGACTAGCGAATTGCACCCCGGGTTCGCACGGGGTGCAATTTTTATATATAAGAACATTCCCCGTTTATCTCTCTTTCCAATATTGAAAACCGAATTAAAATCGGTCTACCCGTTCATGCGTGATGCCGTGACCAAGGGAAATGGGGATTCATTTTTATATATAGAAGAAAAGACTAGCGAATTGCACCCCGGGTTCGCACGGGGTGCAATTTTTATATATAAGAACATTCCCCGTTTATCTCTCTTTCCAATATTGAAAACCGAATTAAAATCGGTCTACCCGTTCATGCGTGATGCCGTGACCAAGGGAAATGGGGATTCATTTTTATATATATAAGAAAAGACTAGCGAATTGCACCCCGGGTTCGCACGGGGTGCAATTTTTATATATAAGAACATTCCCCGTTTATCTCTCTTTCCAATATTGAAAACCGAATTAAAATCGGTCTACCCGTTCATGCGTGATGCCGTGACCAAGGGAAATGGGGATTCATTTTTATATATATAAGAAAAGACTAGCGAATTGCACCCCGGGTTCGCACGGGGTGCAATTTTTATATATAAGAACATTCCCCGTTTATCTCTCTTTCCAATATTGAAAACCGAATTAAAATCGGTCTACCCGTTCATGCGTGATGCCGTGACCAAGGGAAATGGGGATTCATTTTTATATATAGAAGAAAAGACTAGCGAATTGCACCCCGGGTTCGCACGGGGTGCAATTTTTATATATAAGAACATTCCCCGTTTATCTCTCTTTCCAATATTGAAAACCGAATTAAAATCGGTCTACCCGTTCATGCGTGATGCCGTGACCAAGGGAAATGGGGATTCATTTTTATATATATAAGAAAAGACTAGCGAATTGCACCCCGGGTTCGCACGGGGTGCAATTTTTATATATAAGAACATTCCCCGTTTATCTCTCTTTCCAATATTGAAAACCGAATTAAAATCGGTCTACCCGTTCATGCGTGATGCCGTGACCAAGGGAAATGGGGATTCATTTTTATATATATAAGAAAAGACTAGCGAATTGCACCCCGGGTTCGCACGGGGTGCAATTTTTATATATAAGAACATTCCCCGTTTATCTCTCTTTCCAATATTGAAAACCGAATTAAAATCGGTCTACCCGTTCATGCGTGATGCCGTGACCAAGGGAAATGGGGATTCATTTTTATATATATAAGAAAAGACTAGCGAATTGCACCCCGGGTTCGCACGGGGTGCAATTTTTATATATAAGAACATTCCCCGTTTATCTCTCTTTCCAATATTGAAAACCGAATTAAAATCGGTCTACCCGTTCATGCGTGATGCCGTGACCAAGGGAAATGGGGATTCATTTTTATATATATAAGAAAAGACTAGCGAATTGCACCCCGGGTTCGCACGGGGTGCAATTTTTATATATAAGAACATTCCCCGTTTATCTCTCTTTCCAATATTGAAAACCGAATTAAAATCGGTCTACCCGTTCATGCGTGATGCCGTGACCAAGGGAAATGGGGATTCATTTTTATATATAGAAGAAAAGACTAGCGAATTGCACCCCGGGTTCGCACGGGGTGCAATTTTTATATATAAGAACATTCCCCGTTTATCTCTCTTTCCAATATTGAAAACCGAATTAAAATCGGTCTACCCGTTCATGCGTGATGCCGTGACCAAGGGAAATGGGGATTCATTTTTATATATATAAGAAAAGACTAGCGAATTGCACCCCGGGTTCGCACGGGGTGCAATTTTTATATATAAGAACATTCCCCGTTTATCTCTCTTTCCAATATTGAAAACCGAATTAAAATCGGTCTACCCGTTCATGCGTGATGCCGTGACCAAGGGAAATGGGGATTCATTTTTATATATATAAGAAAAGACTAGCGAATTGCACCCCGGGTTCGCACGGGGTGCAATTTTTATATATAAGAACATTCCCCGTTTATCTCTCTTTCCAATATTGAAAACCGAATTAAAATCGGTCTACCCGTTCATGCGTGATGCCGTGACCAAGGGAAATGGGGATTCATTTTTATATATATAAGAAAAGACTAGCGAATTGCACCCCGGGTTCGCACGGGGTGCAATTTTTATATATAAGAACATTCCCCGTTTATCTCTCTTTCCAATATTGAAAACCGAATTAAAATCGGTCTACCCGTTCATGCGTGATGCCGTGACCAAGGGAAATGGGGATTCATTTTTATATATATAAGAAAAGACTAGCGAATTGCACCCCGGGTTCGCACGGGGTGCAATTTTTATATATAAGAACATTCCCCGTTTATCTCTCTTTCCAATATTGAAAACCGAATTAAAATCGGTCTACCCGTTCATGCGTGATGCCGTGACCAAGGGAAATGGGGATTCATTTTTATATATATAAGAAAAGACTAGCGAATTGCACCCCGGGTTCGCACGGGGTGCAATTTTTATATATAAGAACATTCCCCGTTTATCTCTCTTTCCAATATTGAAAACCGAATTAAAATCGGTCTACCCGTTCATGCGTGATGCCGTGACCAAGGGAAATGGGGATTCATTTTTATATATATAAGAAAAGACTAGCGAATTGCACCCCGGGTTCGCACGGGGTGCAATTTTTATATATAAGAACATTCCCCGTTTATCTCTCTTTCCAATATTGAAAACCGAATTAAAATCGGTCTACCCGTTCATGCGTGATGCCGTGACCAAGGGAAATGGGGATTCATTTTTATATATATAAGAAAAGACTAGCGAATTGCACCCCGGGTTCGCACGGGGTGCAATTTTTATATATAAGAACATTCCCCGTTTATCTCTCTTTCCAATATTGAAAACCGAATTAAAATCGGTCTACCCGTTCATGCGTGATGCCGTGACCAAGGGAAATGGGGATTCATTTTTATATATATAAGAAAAGACTAGCGAATTGCACCCCGGGTTCGCACGGGGTGCAATTTTTATATATAAGAACATTCCCCGTTTATCTCTCTTTCCAATATTGAAAACCGAATTAAAATCGGTCTACCCGTTCATGCGTGATGCCGTGACCAAGGGAAATGGGGATTCATTTTTATATATAGAAGATACTAAAGCTTGTAAATTACTAATATGCTTGTTATTTTTATCGCGCAATCAGTTTAATTGTCCTAAATTATGAAATGACGAAAACTGAAAGAAAGAAAGAAATATGTATTGGCTTAAAATGTGTGTACAAAATAAGATCTTAATTAATAAATTTATGATTTGCTTATGATAGCCTATAGACATTCTAACATTAATAGTGACCTAATTTTTTTTACAAATTAGATGAACTAAAAATTAGATATTCATTGAATTTGTAAAAAAATTTGTACAAAAGCCGTTTGTGCAATTTATTTTTGAATTTTTCTAATGGGAGCTCTTTTAACAGAATGGGTAAATGATTATATATTTGTATAGCCATATAGTAAGCATTTTTTCTACACATGGTTAATTTATATAAAGATACATAACATATATTGTATTGCGACGTCTATCTCTCTGAGAAACGACATCAGAGACAGGTGGAAAGCTGTTTAAATTGTAATGAACAAAACAACATACGATTTCTATATACAAGTATGGAAATGGTAAAAAATTTAAGGCTAGAGTCATCAAATCATATAGTTTCTGCTTGCAAAATCCCCTAAAAAAATATGTTTTATGAAATTATGGTTTTATGAAACCCAATGTGGAGTTTTAAAAGGACATCAGTCAAAGCTTTTTTTAACTTACACTTTGGATAATTTAGTAATAACTTTTTCCCTTCGCATCAATAAGCCTCTTCGAGATGTCTTTGAAGAGGCTCATTGCTGCAGGCCCCCACGGACCGAGTGTCTCGACTCCGAATGGTACAAAACCATATTCGGCGCCGAGGCCACTAATTCCCTTAATTTCCTTAATTTCCTGTGAATATTTCGGATTTTTTAAATGGGGATAATATTCGAAAAACATATTATTGAGCGCGAAGCGCGTACTCGATACGTTGCTCGAGTCAGTGCGCAGTTCAGATTTTTTAAAACTTTCAAACTTACCTAAATTATTATTTTTTATGTTAAGATCGGCAGACAGGCCGACGGTCCACTTGATGGTAGGCACAAAGCTGCTACAAGTGATAAGGGATTAGGAGGGGATAGGGAAATGAGCTCTGGCATCCCTTACTCACTCACCGAAATACAACAGCACACGTGCTGTTATTTCACGGTGGTCTTCTGTAAAGGGAGTGGTTACAGCCGCCAGACGCAGTGTGCCCTGCCACTACTTACCAAATTACACGATATTTTCCCAGTAAAATCAATAATTTCTTCTTACCTAAGTTTCAACTGTTAAACTGGTCGCCATACAAAACTGATTGATCTCCTTTAATTTGGTGATTGGGAGAGAACTGTATGTATACACAACGAATTATTACGCAAAAGTTATTAATTAGTTAAATATTATATTATTACTTTCTTTTTTTAAAGAATTTTAAAAGTAGCTCAAGTATATACAATTTATAAGCCATTAATTTAACCACAAAAAGAAAAGTTCCTTTCATAACACTAGTATGAGATAATAAATTATGAGAATTAGATACACCATAATTAAATACTATTTCTTTGAAACAAGTTTTAACTTAAGTTAGAGGCTTTGAATTTAAGTTATGTTAAAATAACATTAGCATTATGTATACGTATAGTATATATTTTCTGAGAACTTAATTCTTTCGTTTAGAGACTTTAACTGTATTTACCTAAGTTCTTCCACAGTAATTAAGCTTAGAATTCAGTCATACATCGTCTTCAGAAACTACGACAAATTCTTCGGCAAATTTGTTCTGTTCGTCATTGCTCTCCTCAGGAATAGCAGCATTCTTTCTGATTTAAGAGCTGTGAATTTAAATAAATAAATATTTGCATATTTCTACGTGAAATTTCAATTACATTGAAGCTTCCTAGGCTCTACAGTTTGTATTCATCGAATTTTAATTTTTATAAGTTTAAATTTTTTTAAAAATACATACTTTTAAATTTTTTTAAAAAATAAATTTCCTTTTTTAGCGTTAATTTTATTAGAACACTGCTTACCTTAACGCAGGTGAGTGGTTAGGGTGCTTAACCTTAACGTGTTCTAGTGTTCCCGGGTTCGATTCCCGGCAGGGTCAATTTTGAGAATGAACTATTCAAATTTGGCTCTGGTCTGGATCTGGAAAGTAGTGGCAGGGCACATTGCGTTCCGCAGTCATTTGGGGAGCCCTTCTGGCGGCAATAACCACCCCCTTACAGAATATCACCGTGAAATAACTGTGTGGGAAAGCGCAGTGTGGGACGCCCTGCGGCCAGGTGGACAGACGACCTGAAAGGCTTCGCAGGAAGCTGCTGGATGCGGAGGACATGGTGGCGAACCTTGGGAAAGCCCTACACCCAGCAATGATGATGATAGGTTAACTTAACTAATTTAGTTCTTGACCTACACATTGTTTTAGCTTGAAATTTCTAGATTTCTTAAGGTTCCTACTCTTCTATATAGCTTTTATATTTACAGCTTAAACCCTCCATAATGTCATTCGATTCATTAAATTATAATAAAAAAATGAGACCGATTTTAATTGCATCAGTTCGCGCAGTACAATTACCCTGGTCTATTAATGAATCGTCTAGTGTCCGTCTGCATTGAACAGGATGCAACTGGTTCCTGCATTCTTGCATCTAAAATTATGCTAATTGTTATACGTATTTGTCCACTTCTTCATCTATGCACTGCTCTGGGTATCATTATACTAATTTTTAGGGTTCCGTACGTCCGAATAAAAAAACGGAACCCTTATAGGATCACTCGTGTGTCCGTCTGTCCGACCATTGCCCCCCCCCCCATCTCCGAAACTACTGAACCTAAAATTTTGAAAAAAATACAGAAATTAGTTTTCTACTTATAGATTATAGGAAAACCTATAAGAAGTCCATGATATTAAAATAACATGGTAAATCACTCAATATCGTACGGAACCCTCTTCACGCGAGTTCAACTCACACTTGTCCCGTTTTTCGGTATATCCGCGACTTCATCCGCGCACCGTTTCTTAAGACAAGGACTAACATCAGACCGAACACTTATTTTACCAAAATGAACGCAACCTAATAACCTATGGACTAAGGTGCAATATTGCATAACTAATTTTTATGTCTTCTAGGATATAACCGAAAAAAAAATTAAAATTTTAAGGTTCTTCTTAAATATTGTGTAAAATATGAAAAAATAAATTAAAGTGGCCGATTAAAACTTTAGTGCAGAACTTAAGTTAATTAAGGAGCTTAAAAATTAATGTAGTTGTCGCTGTAATTTTTTATTACTGTGACGAGAAAGCTTTTTTTGGGCAGTATCTATTTTTTTCTCAGGAAATATGATTTATTGTATCAGTCTGCCCGATTCAAACTTTTATATTAATATCTAAGTTCTAATTTTACTCTAACAAGTCAAATTAAGCGATGAAAATAACGCTTTTATGCTAAGTCTTCGCCTTAATAAATAATTTGAAGTAAAAAATATTCAAAAATATACGAGTTAAAATGGCGTTTCGCACGGCGGCGGTGTGACGTAGCGCTAACTGATTGATGTTTACTTGTCACGTCACTGAATTTGGAAGGATTTTTTTTTAATAATAATTAATTGTGTTGTTTTTACCATTTACAAAACACGATTGATAATTAGAAACTCTAATCCATCTGATTTATTCACTCAGAATACAAGCCTATTGGCCTGTTTACTAGCTGTCATAATTTGTTAATGATAAGTTATGTAATTTAAATATATGTGCTGTTGGCTTCTTTAAAATAAATAAATAGTCAATCAATTACGACGTATTATTAAAATCTTGAAATTTAATAGAACCTATCCAACAAAATGTATATTTTATTGATGGTAAGGAACAATCAAATTCGCTGCTGCTGATAGGAGGATTAGGCGAAATATTGCTCGAGCACCTAAGAAAAACAGCACATCTGCTACGTAAAAAGTCCTTGAGTTGGTAGAAGATAAAAATTAAACATCGTCAACTTGTAATGGGTTTATTGAAGAGAACGGAAAACATGTTTTTGTAGAATTACCTGTTTGCTGGGAGGAAATTCCTGAATACATTTATTACACTATGACGGTGGTCTTCTCTAAGCCACGCTTCGAATGCAAAACTTAGTTTAAGTGAATATTTAGTGTTAGCTAGGGTTCCCAACCCTCCCGGAATGCCTGGGAGACTCCGGTAATAATGGTTAACCTCCCGAGCTCCCGGGACGCAATAATATCTCCGGTTTTTTTTTTCTAAAATGAAACTTACTATCATAAATTAAAGAAATTAACAAAATCAAATCTGCCACCTTCGCTCTGCGCCTTGAAGCGAGGAAAGAAACCGTTTGAATATATCATTAGTAGAAGCAGAGTACAAATATTAACAAACTTCGATTTTTCATCTAAAACCCTCAGACCGACAAAAACTATAGACAGAGCCCTTACGAACAAAAACGTTTTAAAAAATGAAGCCGGTTCACTGAAGACGTGTGCGTAACCCTACTTGTCGTATAGTGGCCATGCGTTTGTGTATGCAGTTAAAAATGTTACCTACTAACAGCTTTTATCCCAATTAATTATTATAATATTTATTAAACAAAAAATATAGTTAGGTATATCAACTATTCGCGTCAGACTATAGAGCGGCCGTCACCCTATTGCAGAATCGTCTTCCTATTACCTGCCTCATTGTGTATTGTGTATGTTCCGTCTATAGTTTTTGTCGGTCTGAGCTAAAACCTTTTATGATTTTGTGTTAAAAACCCTCAAATATTAGATGCTGCTCGTAAGCAATGTAAATATAAATTTAAAAGTAAAAATTAATAACTATATAAGTTTTTTTTTTTTCGAAACTCCACCCCTGCCCCCGATTTTTTAAAATCCTCCCGGGTTGATTCTTTCAAGAGTTGGCAACCCTCGTTAGCATCCATGTGCTATGTTCACTCCTCAATCATTAGTTCGCCGAGTTGTATTAATTAGCATAAAATACAATTACCATTTCAAAACTAATTCAATAAACATGCATTACGCTGTGACGTCAAGGTACATCAAGGTATGCAGTGTGTCCGAACATGTTACTATGTAATTGTGAATACTTTTTATCGATTTGTTTGTAGTAAGCCGCTCATAAGTTCCGATTTATTTGAGTTTGACCAAGTTTTTAGGGTTCCGTACGTCCAAATAAAAAAAAACGGAACCCTTATAGGATCGCTCCTGTGTCTGTCTTTCCGTCCGTCACAGTCAATTATCTCCGAATCTACTAGACCCATTAAGTTGAAATGTGGTACACATATCAATTTCTGTGACCCAAACGCAGAGGTGTGACGTGAATAGATGAAATCTGTATGTGGGAGGTCATTATTGGGGGGAAGGTGGAAATTTTAAAAAAAAAATTTGAAAACTGCATCGTGTGACATATCAAATGGAAGGTCTTGTTGTGAAGATCGTAAATGTATTTTTTTGTAATTTTAAAATAAATAGTTTCCAAGTTACTCAAGAAAATAGACGAAAATTTGACCTTCTCCCCCCCCCCCCCATCTCCGAAACTACTGAACCTAAAATTTAACAACAAAATCCAGAAATTAGTTTTCTACTTATAGATTATAGGAAAACCTATAAGAAGTCCATGATATTAAAATAACATGGTAAATCACTCAATATTGTGCGGATAGGTAACATCGTACGGAACCCTCTTCACGCGAGTTCAACTCGCACTTGTCCCGTTTTTTATTTTATAACTAGCTCGTGCCCGCGACTTCATCCGCTTTGAAAAATACCTAACGCCTAACAAAATACGTAAAGCCATATAAAACCCTGACATACTTATGTCAAGCATGGATCTTCGCACGTGTGGAATATGTCCATCCTGAAATTCTATCCTAAGAATTGGTGAAAGAATTTTTTAATATCGGATGAGTAGTTTCCTAACGAACATACAAACTATACTATTAGCATTGATAAGATATAGTGCGCTAGACAGCGCAAAAAACTCGTAATTCGCATGAGCATCTAAGTGTTACTAGAAAATCAACTTTTAATCACTTATCGTCTTCTAACTGTTATGATAAGTAATATCTTTAAATAGAAATTTGTAATCGACGACAAAAAATAAATAATCCGATCTTATTCAGCACCTTAACGTCAAAGTAATAATGATTAAAATGGATTGTTTTGTTGCAAAATAGAGTGCACCACGAAATGGTATTGTTTGAAATGAACTTGATCTAAATTATAAACGCCATACAACTGTGTGACGTATAGAGCGTTATTGCATGGTGATTTATTCGTGGACTATATAATCTTATATATATAAAAATGAATCCCCATTTCCCTTGGTCACGGCATCACGCGTGAACGGGTAGACCGATTTTAATTCGGTTTTCACTAATGGAAAGAGAGATAAACGGGGAATGTTCTTGTATATAAAAATTGCATCCCGGACGAAGCCGGGGGCGGGTGGCTAGTCTCTATATATAAAAATGAATCCCTATTTCCCTTGGTCACGGCATCACGCGTGAACGGGTAGACCGATTTTAATTCGGTTTTCACTAATGGAAAGAGGGATAAAACGGGGGAATGTTCTTATATATAAAAATTGCATCCCGGACGAAGCCGGGGGGCGGGTGGCGTAGTCTCTATATATAAAAATGAATGCCTATTTCCCTTGGTCACGGCATGCCGCGTGAACGGGTAGACCGATTTTAATTCGGTTTTCACTAATGAAAAGAGAGATAAACGGGGAATGTTCTTATATATAAAAATTGCATCCCGGACGAAGCCGGGGGCGGGTCGCTAGTTATAAATATTTAAAAGGTACATCTATACATATAATAAAACCATAACGACAAATAGACAAAAATTTGATAAGAATTTGATAATTTGATAAGTACAAAGTGTACAAATTATTTTCTTGAAAAAATATTTTATGTACAAACACGGCTCGTTTACGATTATATATTTCAAGCAACTTCTTACACAGAGCAGTCGAAAATATTTAAATTTTTTAGATAAGTATTGTATCTTGGTTTAATCTTATTTTAATAATTGTTTACGATATTATTATAAGTATAGAAGATATTCTTATAAATATATTAAAACCGTTTTAACCCCCCCCCCCCCCCCTCCCCCCCATAGGACAGGCGAAGCCTATGATTTTGGACAGAAAGTTTTCTAGAATAAATTTCTTTCTTTCTTTCTTTCTCTCTAATTTATTATGCTCTTGTCATTTACAATCTTGTGCGGTTGTAAGGTTTTATTGGTGTCATTTTCATTTTGATGTCGTCATTGCAGTTATCAAAAACGATAGCAATCGGGTCAATGTCAAGGCAAAATTTTTCGTAGTTGCATTGTGTTAAATTGCAATCATGTATTTACAATTTTATTACCATTTCAAAATTATTTACTTTGTAGTAAATAATAGAGAGCACTACTCCTACGCAAGACCTTTGTAAAATAAATAACGCTTTTGTGTCTTGGTGAGTGAGTGAGGGAAGCCACAGCCACTTCCTGCATCCCTTAAAATTTCTCTTTTATCCTCTATCCTATCAACGTCAGCAGCATATTAGCCTTCACTAAGCTAGTATTTAGCTAGTAAATTAGCAGCCCGTCTGGCGGCAGTAACCACCCCCTTACAGGAGACCATCGTGAAATAACAGCACGTGTGCTGTTGTGTTTCAGTGAGTGAGTAAGGGATGCCGGAGCCCATTTCCCCATCCCTCCCAATCCCTTATCCTCAATCCTACTGTAGTAGGCAGCGCACTTGCAGCAGCTTTGGCGTTTCTTGTGTTATAGGCGACCATCAAGTAGACCGTCAGCCTGTCTGCCGATCTTAACATATAAAAAAATAGGGAGTGGGGACACTTTAATTTTTAATTTATATTTACTTAATTAACTAATACATAAAAATCAGTCGCTGTGCGTTAGTCTCGCAAAACTCAAGAATGGCTAGACCGATTTTAATTCGGTTTGCTCTTATGAGAAGAAGGATAAACAGGAATAACTTGTATATATAAAAATTGCAGCCCGGGCCAAGCCTGGAGCGGGACACTAATTAACTAATATAATCTTAAAGGTTTATATTGCTTCAAAAACCATTGACATTGCACGGTTTGTCTGTGGGAACATGGGTCTCTTAACATTATTATTGGTCGATGTACCTCGATCACGAACAAAGCGTTTCAGTTCCACCTTCCTTGTTTGAACTGCTAAGGAGTGGAACTCATTGCCTGCGTCTGTGTTCCCACAGAACTACAACCTCGGGGTCTCCAAAACTAGGGTAAATGGGCATTTACTAGGTAAGCGTGGTCCACCTTCGGCCACATCTGCACCTCACATCAGGTGAGATAGTGGTCAAGCGCTACCTCGATTGCATAAAAAAAAAATATGAATAAGTAGAATATACATTTGTATGATAGGTAGTTACACATCATATAGTTTACTAAATATATACTTAGAAACTACTAAGCAAGCGTTTCATTAAATTACTGTAATTCGGTAAAGTTAGCCCTGTGTCCGCGATTTCGTCCTTGTCCCAAGGAAATAGTACTTTTTTCTGGTTGAAAAATGTACTCTATGCCTTTTTCTATACCTCTGACAAATTGTATCCAAAATTCCATGGATTTCATGGATAGAGTTGTTAAAACGTAAAAGACAAACAAATTCATTTTCTAATTTATAATGTTAGTTAGGATTAGCAAATATTTTTTAAATGGCTAGTTGCATATATCTTAAGTATTGATATGTATATATCCCCTCTTTTGTTGCTAGTATTTTTAGGCGACGGAACTACCTACATTCAAGTAGACCTTCAACCTGCCTACCAATCTTTTCATAAAAATATACACAAATGAGTTATGGATTCCAGGCAATCTTATTATAAAACTAGCTGGTGTCCGCGAATTCGTCTGCACTTAAAAATAATGTTTTATATTTTAGACGATTCCACAGGAACCTAACATTTTTCCAGGATAAAAAGTATCCTGTGTGTTAATCCAGGTAATAAACTACTTGTGTGCCAAATTTCATCTAAATCCATTTAGTAGTTTTTACGCGAAAGCGTAACAAACATACGTACTCAAAAACTTTCGTCAAAACAATACCTGGATAAGCGTAAAAACCAATTATTATTGGCATTGTCAACAAAACGTTACGTGTTTCGGTCACATGGCGATTGGCCATGCGTGGGTAGGTATAAGATGGTTCATATCAAATGCGTTTACCGTTTGAACTTGACAGCGAAGTAGAAAATTGCACGCGATCTTATCTAGAGGTTGCGTTCTTTAAAGCGGAAAATTATCGCTTAGTACGTCTTCCTATTTGTCCATGCGTTATTTTGCAACAAGGAAGTTCACGCGCGCAACAACTGTGAATAGGAAAATTGTAAAATGTGTTGGGGTTTGGGTTGAAAAATTCCTTCACATATGCAAAGCTACATTATCAGCGAGTAACATGGGCTGTATTTTTCAAAAAAAAAAAAAAAAAATGGAAAAAAAATTACAATAATTGAACACAAGGTATGAAAAATTGGCAATTAAAAGGCTATATTTGACGTGCGTTGCGTAAACTAGATGATACATGAAATAAACACAAAATCGTCCAATGAAAAATGAAAAACTTCTATTTTTGTTTCTAAATAGTTAATTTAATAGTTAATTTTTTACTTATCTACTTTTTTTAAGGTCGTCTAAAAAGGTGACGGTCCACTTGATGATAGGCTGCAAGTGCGCTGCCGACCTTAGTAGGATTACGATTAGGTTAGGATGGGATAGTGAACCAGGGATGCACCAAATGGCTGCGCCATCTGCGTTCTGCGCAGCATACTTTGGCTGACTGCCCCGAATGGGCAGAGCAGCGAACGCGCCGCTTTGTCCCTCGTCGTGGGCGCCTATCTCTTGCTGTCGGCCGTCGTGAAAGCGATGGTCGGCAGTAACCTTGTATGGCAGGCGATGCTCGCATTTTGTGAGCACGCGTGTCGCGTAAGGAAGCTGCGGAGAGGCAGCGAGAAGAGGATCCCCTCCCAGCCGATATACCGGAGGAGGCTCGGGTGCAGACGGGACCTGGGCAGTAGTCTGAGGGGAGACTATCGCCCGTCGTGAGGTCCACGGGATGGCCGGCGTACCTCCAATATCGGGTATGCCGAGGTTCCGACAGGGAGCGTAGTCGTCCCCCGCGCTGAATAGTCGAAGTTGTGTAACAACGTTCCCGCGACCCCGCTCATCTACGGCCGCCCTAGAAAGTCGTTGGGTTTTAACCGATAGGAGTCAGGCATAACCCGCAGCGTCCCCTTCTCTGGCGGGTATCCATGATGGATTTCCCAACCTTAAAAAAAGGATGGGATAGGGAAATGGGCTCTGCCATCTCTTACTCACTATAACTGCCGTTAATGATGACTGCCGCTAGACGAGCTGACTGAAGAACACAGTAAGCCCTCCCATTTCCATAAGGTGTACTTCGGAGAGTATGCTCGAGAGCTGCATGAGATCATACCGCTTTCCCCTTTCTTCTATCGGACATGCAGACGTACGGCTGGTTACCATCCTCACCTTGTCGAAATCCCTCTAATTCGGTCCAAGCGCTTTAAAACATCTTTTATAATGCGCACTGCTAAGGATTGGAACTCCCTTGCAGCGTCTATATTTCCGAGCTCATACAACCCAAATCTTTTCAAGGTTCGAGTGAATAGGCATCTTCTGGGTGAGCTCGCTCATCGTCTGTCTCATCCTTTCTACATGGATAGATGCTGGTCAAGAGAAAACCCATCTTTAATTTAAAAAAAAAGTGCTTATATTGATGAGAAGAACTTGGTAACCCGACTAATTTTGAGATGGTTGTTAGCCACTCACCAGTGTTGACTCAATATTAATCTTCTATTATATAAAAATGAATCCCCATTTCCCTTGGTCACGGCATCACGCGTGAACGGGTAGACCGATTTTAATTCGATTTTCACTAATGGAAAGAGGGATAAACGGGGAATGTTCTTATATATATAAATTGCATTCCGGGTGAAGCCGGGGGCGGGTCGCTAATAATTTATAAAAATCATTAAGGACTATAAGAGATTATACCTCGCCATTGTAACTGTAGAAGGAATCGCATAAGGATGTTTCAAGTTGCATAGTATGCAACATAACACCCGCGACAATGCGACAATTGTCGTGCGATTATACAATTTGTGCGAAAAGCTGGTCAGGTATCCCGTGGGTTGAGGATACACCGTCTGATTAGTCACATGATTAGGTAAATTTTGCAATTGCTCGACACACTACAGCGTGACTAATTTGGAATTATTATGGCCTTAATTCTCTGTTTGAATACATTCCAAGGCGTTTCTTTCCCTTTGAATTCACTAGTGAAGAACTACTTTTTTCTAATTATTAACAAAGGTTTCTTTTTTAGGGTTCCGTAGGTCCGAATAAAAAAACGGAACCCTTATAGGATCACTCGTGTGTCCGTCTGTCCGACCATTCCCCCCCCCTATCTCCGAAACAACTGAACCTAAAATTTTGTGTTTCGGTTATATATCACCGAAACACAACAGCACACGTGCTGTTATTTAAAATCGGTCTACCCGTTTACGCGTGATGCCGTGACCAAGGGAAATAGGGATTCATTTTTATATAATAGAAGATTAATATTGAGTCAACACTGGTGAGTGGCTAACAACCATCTCAAAATTAGTCGGGTTATATATATATATTAATATATATATATATATATATATATTGCTTTTTCTTTTTTTTTATTAGATCTTTTTGTTTATTATTATTTTATTTTAATATTATTGATATTATTATTTTTTTTGTTAGATTGTGTGCTGTTTTGCAAATCAAATAAAGAAGAAGAAAAAAAATCTTCTAATATTAATATTTTAATACAAATACAAGGAATGAGATTACGGTTAGGATAGGACTCAGCTGCAAAAGCTTTAATTCATTTTAATTGCTGCATAGTTCATGATTTTTTTTTTTTTAAGTCAGAGCAACTGGAACATGCTGCAACGTAGCTCCTTTTAAAATATTTTTTCAAACATTTTTAAAACTAAGATTTTCTTTAATATTGCAATTTTGTGAGAGGAGGAAAGAGTTTCCAATTATTTACACATAAAATTATATCAGAAAACCAGAGGTATTCCTTATTTGGACTTGAATGATTCTAAACCGATTTTCCTCACTGCGATTTCAAGTTATGATTTTCCGTGCGTCTATTTTGTAATTGAGGTTAATTTTGAAATATATTTCGTAAGCAATGTCTAATAAATTACAACTAGCAACAACAATCAATCGGCATGACATCATGAGAATGTGCCTCGGTTCACATTTTAAGTGGAGCTGAAGGTATACCTACCTAAATGTGGTGCTGTAATGGTTCAGATCAAAAAAGGAAAAAGAAAACCGTTCTCTGCTTCTTCGTCACGGTTACAATTTGGGGGAGTGGTGTTAACACCGTTTGGCACATCCAAATTCAAACAACCCGTTGACGGACCCGTTGGATGAGTGGTTAGGGTGCTTGCCTTAACGCTCTGTTCTAGGGTTCCCGGGTTCGATTGAAAAATGACCTTTTCAAATTTGGCTCTGGTCTGGAGTCTGAACACTTCGTTTGCAGCAATTCAGGCAGTCCGTCTGGCGGCAGTAACCAAACCTTTTACAGAAGACCACCGTGAAATAACAGCATGTGTGCTATTATGTTTCGGTTAGTGTGGAAGGATGCCAGTGCCCATTTCCCTATCCTACTGAGGTCTGCAGTACATTTGTAGCACATGTGGCGTTGCTTCTGTAATAGGCGACGGTAGCCACATACCATCAAATAGAACTTCAAATGAACGACTTTTTTATAAAAACAGCTTCCTCAGACGTAGACTACAAAGAAGGCTTTTCTGATAAATTATTCTAAGAGGTATTCTGTAGGTTTAGTACACTCATTAGACAGTAATTTGTTTTGATTTTTTTACAGTAAGCAGGCACGGTATTTGCATGGTATTTGCATGGTATAATTGCTCCATTATATGGCCAAGTAGAGAACAGTGAGGATAATATGCACTCGTGACTATGTTAATGATGTTCGCATAACTTGAACGTCTCTTTGCCTATTGGTGTCTTAACAGTTACAATTTTTGTATTTTAAATTTTAAAGCTATCCAACTGGTTTTCTCATTAAGTCATATGTTATAGATTTTTTATGGAAATGGGAGATTTCGGAAACCATCTAATTACCCTGCGTATAAATCAGTTAATAAAGTAGCTCCTCATAACTCTTGAAAACTTTTTTTGTCACAAAAATGTCTTTGCTTTTCTTTTTCACAACAAGGATTTCTTTTTTGTGTTCTTGCTTCTTTTTTTTATTAAATCAAGGTGGCGCTTGACCACTCTCTAACCTGATGTGAGAAAAAAAAAACAATTTGTACACGTTGTACCTACTTAAGTTACAGAGGTCAAAAAATTAATTTTTAGAATTTTTGTCTGCTTGTCGGCTTGTCTGTGCGTTTGTGCACGCTAATCTCCGAAACGGCTTAACCGATTTGAATGCGGTTTTCACTGATGTAGTAAGCTTCCCGTAAAATTTAGTGTTTGTTTCATTCCAATCGCGGTACGAAGTTGCGGGCTCTGCTAAATAGCCGAAATTCGATCATAATAATTTTGGTGATAGAAAATCATGTTTTTCCAAGTTTGAAGCTCGTGTATTTATTAAAAAAAAAAACACAAATAAACATGAAAAATCAAGTGTGTGTATTAGATCTTTTTTTAAAACCCCAAGAGTTTCACTCGTGTGTAACACTCCCCATTACACGTACAATATGCCTATCTCAGTTTTAACAGAAATGAGTGAAGTTATTATTTTTTCTGTTATCTTGCTTTTTTTCTTAAATTATATAATTATTTAATAAAAAGCAATAATATTAATAATATTAATTTAACCTTTAGAATTTCCATTTGCCTCCGCCTAGGGGTCCCGGTCTGCGCCCAACATCAATGTCCCTGTGGCAGTACAGTCGACCGTCTTGGTCACCACGAACTGTCTTGCCAGAAAAGTGCTGGCCGCTTTTCAAGGCATGCTGCCTTAAACGACATCCTCCGCCGGTCTCTT
Source organism: Bembecia ichneumoniformis (assembly GCA_910589475.2). Taxonomy (NCBI): domain Eukaryota; kingdom Metazoa; phylum Arthropoda; class Insecta; order Lepidoptera; family Sesiidae; genus Bembecia; species Bembecia ichneumoniformis. Next base: position 1,791,835 of record OU342544.1, on the reverse strand, counting down.
GCGTCAGCCAATGTACCAGCTATATTAGAGCCTGCAGGCATCTTGAGAAACGATGGCAAGAGACCGGATGGGATGTCCCTGATTCCGTGGAGATTGGGAAGAGTGCTGATGTGGGATGCTACTTGTGTAGACACACTAGCCCCTTCGCATCTCCATGGAACATCCACTAAGGCAGCAGCCGCAGCAGTGGCCTAAAATATAGTGGCCTCGGCGCCGAATATGGTTTTGTACCGTTCGGAGTCGAGACACTCGGTCCGTGGGGGCCTGCAGCAATGAGACTCTTCAAAGACATCTCGAAGAGGCTTATTGATGCGACGGGAGACCGAAGAGCTGGCACTTTCCTCGGCCAACGTATTAGTTTGGCCATTCAACGAGGAAATGCTGCCAGCGTACTTGGTACAATGCCGCAGGGTCCATTTTTATATTATTAGTTTTTAATCAATTTAATATTAATTTATTTTTAGATTAGATAATTTTAGTTTTTATGTTAAATAATATTATATGTTACTGATCATATAGTAATCGTAATATAATTAATGATCATGCGCAAGTCGATCCCACGAACCGGTTTCATGGGAAATTACTAAAATGTGGCTGAATTTTTTGTTTATTATATAATTATAAAAACATTATAGCAGTTTATCTAATGCGTAAGCGCAAATACGAGTAGCGGTCATTTGCGAAATTGCACGCGTTGCACAATATCCTGCAGGAAGTATGATTTTTCCTTCTTACTATAGAGGGTAACCATGAAAAATCAGCACGTGTGCTAATGTGTTTCGGTGCATTAGTTAGGAATCCTAATCTACATATACAATTATAATAAAATCGTAAACGTACCGTGTAACATTAAATATTTCCTCAAACAAACAATTTGTACACGTTGTACTTACGAGTATGTTAACGGGGTAAAAAAATAGATTTTAGAATTTTTATCTCTTTGTGCGTTTGTGCACGCTAATCTCAGAAACGGCTTAACCGATTTGAATGCGGTTTTCATTGATGTATTGGAGTAAGCTTCCCGTAACGTTTAGTGTTTGTTTCATTCCAATCGGTTAACAAACAAAAAAGTTACGCGCTATACTGTATATTACACGTTCAAAGTTGCGGGCTCAGCTAGTAATATTATAAATGCGAAAATTTATAATGTTGTTGTTGAACGAATGTTTGTGTGTTTGTTCCTCAATATCGCAAAAACGGCTGAACGGTTTTCGATGAAATTTGGCACACATATAGTTTATTACCGGGATTAACATATAGGATACTTTTTATTCTGGAAAATTGTTAGGTTCCCGAGGGATCCTCTGAAAATATTAAAAATTCGACGCCATTGTCGTCACAGCCATATAGATGTTAGATGACTCATATATTTTAATTTTTCAACGCGTACGTTCAAAGTCGCAGACGCATATCTCCATGGTATAAAGGAGGTCGTTAGAAAATACCACTTACCTTATTTTTTATCCTCGTCCTGTTTATAGGGATTCCCCTAGGCGTCAGTGTATGCAAAATTTCATGAGGTAACAGACAGACAGAGTTACTTTCAAATTTATAATATTAGTATTGGATATGAGATTTTTACGAACATTGCTAAATTGACTGTTTCATAGACATTACGATACTAGATGAACTCGGCCACGCTTAGCTGCGGCCCATACGGCGGCGGCATGCGCTTGGTGCGCGCGGTACTGGGCACTGCTTATACATATATAATACTATTTATCGTAACGTGATTTTATATATCCTATAGCCTTCCTCGATAAATGGACTATTCAAAACAAAAAGAATTTTTCAATTCGAATCAGCAGTTCCTGAGATTAACGCGTTCAAACAAACAAACTCTTCAGCTTAATATTAGTATAGATTAAAAATTTCTTAATGCATGTTTAGTTAGGTTTTATAATGATGGTCCAATACCATAAAAAAACCTTATCAATTATTATTGTTAATATTTGATGTCTCGTACACGTGAATTTTGTTTGCTTTTATCGATTGCACAAAACGTTCGCTTATTGCGGCGGGCTTCGCGTGATCGCCACGAGGTTGTTGAACTCATGCTTGCAAAACGCCGCTTGCTCACAAATCCAGTCTGCAGAAATTCTTCAATGGACCACCCTACCATATACTGCATTTCCCTGAGGCTAACTTTTTGCTGGTTTCTTATGACAAACCTTGTGATTATATTTTTCTAATAGAAAAAATATTCTTATTGTAAGATGCATTTTTTGAAAGAAAGAAAGAAAGCAACTTTTATTCCTCTACAGATATCAGCCAAATACAAACACTATATGAACGAATAATAAACAAATATATAAACAATATGAACAATATTTTGTTTTGTATTTATTATTATATGTATATTAGGTATTGTCAATTAATTAGGCATTTGCAGTAGACTCCTACGATACAAGCACATCAGCTTAGTGAGGGGGTTCAACGATAACTTATGGCCATTGTAATTTAATTGTTTGGAAATAAATTATATTATTATTATTCAATATATTTATTTTTAATCTTAAATTTAAGTTTTTTACAATATATATATACAAAAACAATAAAATATTATAAAAACACTTAAAATTAGAATTCCGCAAATAGCGGGGCAAGGCCCAAGCTACCGGTGGTCAGGGCTGCAGAGTGAGGAACCTCCTGACAATTCGTGCCGTGTCAAGAAGTACCGACTTCTGTATTTGTCCCTTGATCCAGCCATCTAGTGAGAGCCTCTTGAGATGTTGGTCGAGGCTCTTCGCTATAAGACCGTTCGTCGAGACGACTATCGACGTCCCACATGGCGATCACCTCGTGAGCCAACTCTATGTACTTAGTGAGTTTTCTTTTTCGGCTTTCACGAGGTTTTCGTCATGCGGGACAGTAATGTCAACAAGCATCGTCTGGCGCTGGGATCGGTCGATAATCACGATGTCAGGCTTATTGGCGACAATAGTCCTGTCCGTGATTATGGAGCGATCCCAGTAGAGCGTTGCATGACCATTTTCGAGAACTGGCGCAGGTACATATTGATAATATGGTACCACAGACTCAATAAGGTGGTATCAAAGAGCAAGTTGATTATGTCTGTGCAAATTATTATTTATTATTATTATTATTAAATAATAACAAATGAAACAATCAAGTATATAAACAAATAATAAGAGGAAAAAGAACCCTGGCTCAGTATACAGTTGTGGTGCAGACCACAACACTGATATTCTGCCAGGGACCAGATATTAAAAGAAAAAAAAAAAACTTTTCGCGGGACAATTCAGAACACGATTATACAATCATTAGCTGAAATTATCGCAATGATCTTAAAAACCACTGAAGGACTTCATGCAGTTTATATCAGTCAACAGAGTGATTCTTGAGCAGTTCATTTGGGGCATTAGGCATTTACTCTTACTTGTCTCTTCCAAAAGCCAAAGTGAGAGGTAGACGGTGTTACCCCTAACAGAAGCACAGTCCTATTACAAATTTAAAAAAAATGGCTTCTTTCTCTACTGGCCATGTGATAAAAATAAAGCCACCGTAAACAGCGTAGAAGGTTAATTTGATAATCTAATTACTCTTGTAAACTAAATATTTGCAATACTTAAGTTGATCTCCGAAGTAACTCCTTTAAGGCCTGCTTTCGTGTGTTTAATCTGTTTAATCTTTGATAAAGGTTTGTGACGTCAGAATTTCCTCACTTGACGTCGTCGCTCTCACGTGACTTCTGTTTTCTCATGCACTAAAAGAATTATATTTATTACCAACTTTTTTGTTTGTAAACCGATTGGAATGAAACAAACACTAAATGTTACGGAAAGCTTGCTACAATAAATCAATGAAAACTGCATTCAAATCGGTTAAGCCGTTTCTGAGATTAGCGTGCACAAACGCACAAACAGATAAAAATTCTAAAAACTATTTTTTAACTCTGCAACATAAGTCGTTGTACTGTTGTCGTTGTTACAAAGTGTTACAAACACATAATATAATAATAAAAGTCTGTTATTTTGTTCTATTTTATCTTTTTATTTTATTTTTTTATTTTAAAGACAGGCTGACGGTCCACTTGATGGTAGGTGGCTACCGTCGCCTATAACACAAGCAACGCCACAGCTGCTGCAAGTGCGCTGCCGACTACAGTAGGATTAAAGATAAAGGATTAGGAGGGGATAGGGAAATGTGCTCTGGCATCCCTTACTCACTCACCGAAACACAACAGCACGCGTGCTGTTATTTCACGGTGGTCTTCTGTAAGGGGGTGGTTACTGCCGACAGACGGGCTGACTTTCCAAATCCAGACCAGTGCCAAATTTCAAAAGTTGATTTTTCAAAGTTGACCCTGCCGGGAATCGAACCCGGGTACCCTAGAACAGAGCGTTAAGGCAGGCGCCCTAATCGCTCATCCAACGGATTGGACCCAACGCTTCTGGATTGTTTACGCTTGTCCAGAATACCCAACGAGTTTTGGTGCCGTTTTTACCATTATTCCAAGGACATTCTTCGCGAAAGTTTTTGTATGAATCTTAATACCCGATTAAGTAATGTTTTGTTCTCGTCCTTAAATTATGTGTACTTTTTATTTGTTGATTTATTTTTTTAATTACTTGCATTAATTAATAGATAATTATGTATTAAGTATATATATTTAAATACACGGTACTTTATCAAAACGTTGGTCGATATAACTGGCGATTTCAGAGCTGGGCTGGCTATTACCACGGTCAGCAAATTAGCCTTCCAAAACAAGGAGGTAATGTAGCCAGCATGTTTGGGACCCTGCCTAAAGGTCCGAAGTTTACACATTACTAGCGACCCGCCCCGGCTTCGCCCGTAGTGCAATTTTTATCCCTCTTTCCATTAGTGAAAACCGAATTAAAATGGGTCTACCCGTTCACGCGTGATGCCGTGACCAAGGGAAATAGGGATTCATTTTTATATATATAGATTTGTAAATAATCAAGATTATTTATTTATATACATATACAGATTATAAAAGGAAAACCCCGTCTAACTATGTGCCAGCCTTGGGGTCCCCTGTAGAGTCGACCAGCCGTGCCGACAGAGCCCTTACAAATGCCTTCATGTCTGTCGACCAGGGGCCCAGTGTCTCTACCGCGAGCACCGCCAACTCGTAGTCCTTGAGTAAGGATGAATATTTGCGGCGCTTGAGAATCTGGGCCTGGTCAGCAGCAGCGCCAGCTTGTTTGCTAGTCGCTCTGATGTGGGACTGAGCGAAGGTGTCTACGCATGTTGCGTCCCACACCAGAGATTTTCCTAACCGCATCAAGATTATTAATTATATTTTTTTATAAATGTTTTATAAATATTCATAGTTATTCATATTGTACATAATTAAATTTTAATTATTATAAATAAATACACGTAATTAACAGAGATAAATTGTAGACAACAGTAACTGATTTGCGAATGTAAATTTATTTGTTTATTTTATCTTGTCTGTGTGACTTAATGTTTTTCGTTCGACTTTGGTTTAATCGTATTTCGATCTATTAGTCAATAGTCGATATTGTCTTAAGTACAGTATACATCTCAGGATAGATTGTTTATTTAGTACTGTACTAACTAAACAATCTATCCTTTAAGGATTATATATTTTTAATAGGAATGATACGTAGTTAGACAGCTATATTTAGAAAGATGGTGTATTGTAACAATTAAAATGGTCATGAGACCAGAAACCGTAGGAGGCACTATAATTAGAACTGCATTCTGTATGCAATCGCTTTTTATAGAACGATGTGTCAACAGCTTTATATTAATTTTCATAATTCTAATAGTTTAAAAAATATGTTTAATATTGTTTAAATTAATCTAACGCACTGTACTCTTATTTGTCCGCGAGTTAACGTAGTAAAAAATAGATAAAATACAATTATGTCAAGTCGCGTAGATACGCGAATTAATTGCCCGCGAGTTGACGTATAACCTAATTTTTGTGTTTTCACGCGAAAATTACCCAATTCTGTGTCTATTTGATACTCAAATGTCTAATTATCTGTATAAAAAAGTTATACAGTTTGCCTATGCCCTTCTGTATCCCTGACATTTCATGATCATCGGTTGAGTAAAAAGCTTTGGATGAGTGGTTAGGGTGCTCGCCTTAACACTCTGTTCTAGGGTTCCCGGGTTCGATTTCCGGCAGAGTCAACTGTGAAAAAGAAATTTTCAAATTTGGCTATGGGCTGGATCTGGAAAGTAGTGGCAGGGACACACTACGTTTCGCAGTCACTTGGGCGGCCCGTCTCGAGGCAGTAACCAACCCCTTACAGAAGACCACAGTGAAATAATAGCACGTGTGCTGTTGTGTTTCGGTGAGTGAGTAAGGGATGCCAGAGCCCATTTCCTCTATGCGCCTCGATGTATTTCGAATCTACCAGAAAATTTAAACAAGCCATTGAAAGTTCGGGAATGCTATTTCTGTTGAAATGTAAACTCTATGTTGTATAATAATCGGAAAGGGGCGTGGCTACCATCGATAGTGTGGAACGTTCGAGACTTTCTGCCGGCGCGAACGCTTTTTCCAGAACGTCCCATAGTTAGTTGTAACAAGATCTTTACTGCTTTTCGCGTTCATAAACTGGACCTCTTCTCAACTACTAACTTTATAAATTAAGCATTAGGTTATGCTACTATACACCAATCAATTATCTTAAACTAACACTACCGAGATAATCTCTCGGAGATATCATTTACAAACATTGTATGGAGTCAAGGTTAGTTTCGTTGAAACAGTAGGAACCAGTAACACTTTGTCTTTCTTCGTTTCGACTTCGGCGAGAGATTAATGAAAAAAAAAAAATTAAAAAAAAGCTTATGGTGATATAGTGTCTGACAATGGACCAGGACGAAATGGTAGCGAGAGGGCAGCGCGTTGTGGTATGTAACAGTCCTTTCCATGTCAACGATTGGCAAGAAATTTGAAGATAGAGGCACCGTGCTTGTGTAAAAGCTCACATACACTTGCAGAAGACAATCGCAGAATAACAGCATGTGTGCTGTTGTGTTTCGATGATTAAGCCTCCCTGTTCTCCTCTAATGCCTTATCCTCTATCCTACTAAGGTCAGCAGCGCACATGCAGCACCATTGGCGTTGATTAAATTAATAGGCGATGGTCAAGTGCCAAGCCTACTGACAGTCAAATTACATTAATAAACAGATATTTACATTAAAAAACGGGACAAGTGCGAGTAGAACTCGCGTGAAGAGGGTTCCGTACGATGTTACCTATCCGCACAATATTGAGTGATTTACCATGTTATTTTAATATCATGGACTTCTTATAGGTTTTCCTATAATCTACAAGTAGAAACGTAATTTCTGTATTTTCTTCCAAAATTTTAGGTTCAGTTGTTTCGGAGATGGGGGGGGGGGAATGGTCGGACAGACGGACACACGAGTGATCCTATAAGGGTTCCGTTTTTTTATTCGGACGTACGGAACCCTAAAAATAACACTTGTTGGCATCAATCGATAAGGTCAATCATAAGCTTCATAAGGATAGGTTTTCACAAGGAAAACCATGAAATCTAAACTTATGAATCGGAGATTGTTGGCGGGGGGGGGGGATGGTCGGAGAGACGGCTGGATACAAACTTATCTATTTTCATATAAAGTCCCTGTATGGAGATTTCGTCTGAGGAGTAAAATTAATACAAGAGGTGTTAATTAAAAAGGGTTACGTTATCTGTCACTTTGACATTTGTGCGACAGCTGACGCATGTTTTTATGTTTCCCTGTTCTATTCTCTTGTCTTATAAAAGCAAATATCAAAATATTGTAAGAAAAGTGTAGTCCGCATTGAGGAACGAACTGCCGGCGCAACGACTTCTGACGTTGAAAAATAACTATTTGAACTTGCAAAACGTAGTGACATCTGTGTATACCGAACGTAACTAACATAGCTTTTGTTGGATCACGTGAGATCTGAGTATGCAGAATGTAACTAAATAATATAAAGTAATTAGGTATCCAGTTATCTATCCACGAGGAAAATTTTATACATTTAATTTTATACGTTAAAGAAACGAGTAAAACTCTAGTCGTGCTTCGGAGCTAACAGACATCCTTTTTTTTTTCTAAGTTAGATATAGTTCTTATGCAGTTTCCCAAATAAGTATTAGCCAGGACGGGAAACTTTTGTTTCTAATCCAATAGAATTAGATCCTAAACAGTAGGATTGGATTGTTCCTAATCCAATCCTACTGTAGTCGGCAGCGCACTTGCGGCAACTGTGGCGTTGCTTGTGTTATAGGCGACGGTAGCCAACTACCATCAAGTGGACCGTCAGCCTGTCTGTCGACCTTAACATAAAAAAAAATACGCCATTTTTTTTAATATTCTGTTTTTTTTCCTCAGATGTATGGTCGCTACCAACGTGACCTGAGTGAAGCGGCAAGAGAAGAAGCGAGAAGACTAAGAAGGCTACGAAAGAGAAGACGAAAAGATGACAAATTGCGACAGAAGGAGTTGGAAGCCACAGGAAAACCGCGACCCAGGGGGAAGGTGGTTAAGGTTCTAGGTAAGAGAGAGGGCGGAGGGAGTAACTACACTTATTGGCTACATTTAAACAGTTCCGTTTCTTTTAGCTGCGTATATACGGCCGTCATAGCGTCATATCTCTGCTGAACCGTTTCAATCGGTCTCGTACAGAGCTGAACGCGTGAGAATCAGTACAAGTAGACGAGGATTTAGGTACAGTCATGGGCGTAGCGAGTTAAGGGCAGAGAGGGGCCCTTAGAAGAGCCGTCGTTCGCTGGTAAACTGTAATTCTGACGAGCTTCATAGCTTGCGACGCTTCTAATGTCACTTATAACGACAAGTGTATACCTAATAGCATAGTTTTTTTGTTTAAGCGTTCACCAGAAAATTGTTAAAGAAAAAAAACGGTGAAATTGCACCCGAAGTTTTGAAAAGATTTTGTGAAGAGCCTCGTAGATTGATTATCAAGTAACAAGCTATTTCTGATTTTTATATATTTTTTAATTACTACCTCCACTGCTTATGTGGAACTAATATGTTAAAAACAATGATCAAAGCAATATAATGTAGGATTTTCCTTTTTCTCAATATACAATCCTGGCTACGCCCTTGCCTACAGCCCAGAAAAGGATTAGAAAACAGCAATGTTGTATCGTTCCGCTTTCGCGTCAAACAGGCGAAAATTAGGACAAGTATGTTTTATCATTGGCATGCTAGATAGAACCCATTTCCCTATCCCCTCCCAATCCCTTATCCTTAACCTACTGTAGTCGGTAGCGCACTTGCAGCACCTGTGGTGTTGCTTATGTTGTAGGCGACGGTAGCCATCTACCACCAAGTGGACCGTCAGCTTGTCTGCCGCGTTCTGGGCTGTACGTGAATCCTCGTCGACTTGCAATGATTATTCTCGATTGTTCAGCTAGCGAGGCTGACAGAGGCTATTAGGCTTACAGAGAACAAAGGTTTTCTATGTACAAAAGCTGAATTGAACTAAATAAATATAGTTACTCCATAATGGAATAATCTTGTGAATGATTTTAACTCAATCTCTCAGCTCTATTACTTGTTAATTTAAAAACAAATACTGAATGTTAAAACTTAAAACCTAAAGTAAATACAAAAAAAATAATACAAAATAATTTATTCATATACTTAAGCATAGGTACAAAAAGAGGTGTAGGGGGCCTCCTATTAAGTATAAAACATAAAATATCAGGAGAACCCCGCTTCTCCAACACCGTACTAAAATCCAACGAATACAATAAAGTGTGTATGTTTGTATGTGTGAATGAGTATGTGTGTGTGAATGTGTATGTGAAGTAGCATTATCTATATGTGTTAAGTGTAGCTTTTACATAAGTCCCCTTTCATAACTAAATTAATGTTTTGTTAATAAACGTTTAAAAAGAGTAACATGTAGATTAACCTTATTTTATTTAAGGTTTTTTTTATTTCATTAATTTAAAACCTGTAATTTTACCAACGTACCACTTGAAAAAAAAAGATTTTTTTCTCTTTTTGTCTTTTTCGGTTTAATTGCTAATTAAAAATTGAAAAAGACGAATTTACAAATTGACACCTTGCTTGACCTATATCATCCTATATGCATCGGACATTTTTTTAGATACCTCATTATAGCCTACTTTTTTTAAATGCAATAGTATCCAATTTAATTCTGTTTCTTACAAAGTCATTGTTTCAAATTGGCATCGATTTTGAAAATGATTTATTTATTTATATCGTAGATAGACGCGCAGATTGTTTTTGAACGATTTGGCTTGTTGTCGCATAAAACGCAAAAAAAATACGTCTCTTGGCAACATAACTGCTCTGTTAGAGAGAAAGTCGTGTCTGGGTGATTCATGATTCCTCTTTGTCAGCTGAAATAATGTAGAATCTAATTCAGATAAGTTCTAATAACGATTCAATATTTTAAAGGTTTGTTTAAAAAGAACATTGATTATTTTTCGGTCTCCATGCTCCAGGTTGTCGTTGCAATTGACAATTTTTTTTTCAATAGAACATTACTAAATGAGGGCTCTTTAAAAATTTTAGTAAGTGGATGACATGTTTCCTTCTAATAAGCTCTGCATTTAAATTGAAAAAAAAAAAAAAAAAAAAAAAATTTGTTGGTATGTTGTAACATTAAATAAACAATGATATGAAGTGTGTGACAGGATATTTTTGGAGACACACGTTCGCGCGTTTGGGCGAGGATTGGATTTTCCTCGCGTTGCTGGGCATCATAATGGCCATCCTCAACTTCGCGATGGACAGGGGCATTGCGATATGTAATAATGGTAATTATCACAAGTTTTTTCTTTATATTTCTCTACCACTCATCTGCCGTAGCTGTTTTTGTGTTGATAAATATAAACATTATTTCGTATGGCTTCGACCAGAAAATTATAATGAAGAAGCGATTTAGGGCAGCATATTGTTTTTTTTATTATTATTAAAGATGGGTTTGCTGTTGACCAGCATCTATCCGTGTAGGAAAGATAAGGCCGACGATGGAGCGAGTTCACCCAGAAGATGCCTATTCACTCGATTCTTAAAAATATTTGGCAATTCGGAAATACGGACACCGGCAGGGAGTTCCAATCGTTAGCAGTGCGCATTATAAAAGTTGTTTATACTTACATCTTATAGAATGCACACAGACAAGCAATTTTGGTTCTATATTCCAGGCTTTGCAGCTTAGTTCTTATTAGTGTACCGTTATATTGTATCAATTAAACTTCATAATTGTTTATCACTGCAGTACAGCTTCTTGTACTTAAAATAGCTTTTCTCAAAGGTAAACTATTAGTTAATTTAAACTAAGTCTAGCAATCTATAGGATATTCGAAAATAAAAAGAAATTAATCTACATTTAATTAATTCTTTCTTCGGATTTCCAACCCAAAGTCAAAGTAGACCTCCATTTTTGGTTTTCTGATTGGTGCGTTCCACTCTCTCCTAAGACTATTAAGTATAATAGTCTTAGGTTCCACTATCTTCATTTAGAGACACCATATAGAGATTTCCTTTTTTATGGAAATGGGATTTTACATAATTTTAGTCTAAAATATTTTTTTACAATCACATTTCACGGGGACCCAATATTGGAGAGATAATGAACGATTTTGTGATATTTTGAAAGTAACGAAAACACTTTAAATCCTACTTCAAATTTAACAAGTTATTGAAAATTGCAAACAACAATTATCTATGTTAGGCACTACAAGTGTTGTTGATTTTTTTTTTTTTTTATAAATGTTTTTCTAGATTTTTACACATCTTAGTGCTTATTTTCATTGGTCGATAGTCTCCGCATGCGAGAAGAGCATTCGCTTTGAAAGAATTGAAAGAATTTTAACTGTTGTGATTTTTTTATTTTATTTTTTATGTTAAGGTCAGCAGACAGGCTGACGGTCCACTTGATGGTAGGTGGCTATCGTCGCCTATAACACAAGCAACGCCAAAGCTGTTGCAAGTGCGTTGCCGACTACTGTAGGATTAAGGAAAAGGGATTAGGAGTGGATAAGGAAATGAGCTCTGGCATCCCTTACTCACTCACCGAAACACAACAGCACACGTGCTGTTATTTCACGGTGGTCTTCTGTAAGGGGGTGGTTACTGCCGCCAGACGGGCAGCCCAAGTGACTGCGAAAACGCAGTGTGCCCTGCCACTACTTTCCAAATCCAGACCAGAGCCAAATTTGAAAAGTTGATTTTTCAAAGTTGACCCTGCCGGGAATCGAACCCGGGAACCCTAGAATAGAGCGTTAAGGCAAGCACCCTAACCACTCATCCAAGGGCAATCACAAACGACTGTTTGTGGCACTGACTTGTGTCCATTCCTGTACCCCGCATGCTTCATATCGACCAATGAAAATGAGCCCTCAATCAAATTTAATCTATTCACTTTCATCACTGGAATCACTATATTTTTAGTGTGTTATAATTATGATGTGATTTTGAGGTTCGTTTGACTTTACATTCTTCCTCCCCGATGTTGCCGATCACTCTCGAAGAGGCCTCTCTATCACGCGCCACTCGGAACAGCTCCTCCCTCCCGCAATTCCATTCCATTGACGGATGTTGCTCGGCCATGACATCTGTCTCCTGTCCACTCTCGCCCCTCAATCTTGCTCTCCATGATGAGTTGGAGTATATTATTGTAGTACTTCTCACTCCTCAGCGCATGACCCAGATATGCAATTTCGAACCCTAATATTCGCCTCTGTTAGTACGAGTTCTTCGGAGAATTTCCATATTTGAGACCTTGTCAAACACGAAGCATTCTTCCGTGTATCATTTCAAATGCCTCCAATCGGTTCAAGGTGTTTATTTTTAAAGTCCATACTCTTATGAGCCAGACGACAAGACGACCAAACGTTACGGTTGCAAAGTGACTGTCTCATTTTATTGAAGGCAGTTCTTGTTATGTCTATTCTGCTTTCCACTTCCACATCTGGATCTAGAGAGTCAGGTAATTTAAATTTATTCACCTTCTCAACTCTTAGTACCTTTCTTCCAACTAACTGCACCAAATATTCTGTTATAAACGGTAACAAGTATCAAAACCGTTCCTACAGTCTCCACAAACGTTTATAATAGCTATGGCGTTCAGTGATACAATGGCATTCAGGTAGGAAATAACCCAACCTTTTGTTTGTTTTTAGGGCACTTTTGAAAAATGTTTTCGTTACTTTTAAAATTATACCAGTCCTTGTACTTCCAAGTACGAGGGCTGTTCCAAAAATTGTTAGCCACTGAGTAAATATTCTTATCTTATCTTGTCTTAGTGCCTATTTCTGTCTGCTAGAGTACCAGTATCACTTCGTCCATTGCTGAAATATTGTGATCGCCACGTGAACTAAAGCTCTCTACCTATACCTACCACGTTAAGGAACTGTAGTACTTTTTTGATAGAGGTATTCTTCACATCTTCACAAGCCATTGTGTGGCTTCCTAGGATGTGACTGCGCTTGTGCATCAGGGGGCCACACTCGCACAGGATATGCATTGGTATTACTTCCTTTTTCCTGAAACTATTTTAAATGCAAGTTTGTCTACCTCAGCCTTTTGGGGAGTTGAGTAGTGAGCGCCCAAGGAGCGGCGTCCGTGGCATTCTTTTTCCCCAAGGTAACGCGCCCGCTCACACAGCTCCTAGAACTATCGACTATTTGTCAACTTCGGGGTGTACAAATGTTACCCCATCCTCCGTACAGCCCAGATTTAGCTCCGTGCGACTTTTTTTTATTTCCCACATTTAAAAAAATGCTTTGGGGGACGAAAATTTAACACCGCAAATTGGTGTTAAATTTTAAAGACTGGTTTACTCGAATGCATAAGTGCATAGGGGTTGGAGGGGAATATTTTGAAAAACTGTAAATAAACTTTTTTGATATCGTAACTATTATTCATTTCACTAAAAACTTGGAACAGCCCTCGTGCCATAAAATATAAATTACTGGGACTAAAACAAATTGTAAAATTAAGTCCACAGACCGACAAAAACTATAGACGGAACAATACACATAGGAACACGATTTAATACACATAGGATGACGGCCACTCCACAGTTTGACGCGAGTATTTGATATACTACCTACATTTTTTGTTCAATAACTATTATAATAATTAATTGGAGTAAATGTTTTTGATGATTTTGATACGATTTTAACTAATAGAAACCGATAAACGAGAAAGGTTTGTGTAATATAAATTGCAGAAAAAAATTGCATCCGTGCGGGTCGTTACCGGGTCGCAGATTCAGTCCCTGCTTATGACAAACATTTGTATGAGAATAGGTCGTAAAGTATTTTTCACCCCCCATTTTTTAATCGCGATTTTATTATTTTTCTATGAAGAATATTCAAATAATTTAACCGTCCGGTCGTTCATTGACGTGAAATGACGCGTCACTTTAAACATATTTGAAAATAAAATTGAACCCGATAGGTGGCGCCACAATCGGGTTACGGAATTATTTTCGGGTTCTGGCAGGACAAAGTCAGCTGGTTCAGCTAGTAAAGTATATAAATATACTTGATCAGGAGTCTAGCACCCATAGTACAAGTTCTACTAGGTTTGGGATGGCGCCCGTGTGATATGTCTTAACAAAAATAAATAAATAAATAATGATAAATCCTAATATTAATCATCGATTAATATTTTTAACGAACGATTAAAGTAGCTGATTAAACCATTCATTGTTATTTTACACGCTGCTAGTAAAGGATGACAGGTAAGTAAATTTCATATGGCCTTTTTTTGCAGTCATTCTGACGGTCCACTTGATGGTAAACGGGAACCTCGCCAATTACAAGCAACACTATAGGCATTGTAAATTTGCTGCTGACCTCGACACTCACCGAAATAAAAGAGCACATGTGCTGTTCGTGCACGGTTGTTAAAACATTTTAGTTAATAGGAAATAGGTAAATTGATAACAATTAATAAGCGTATTTACTATCATTTCAGCGCGTATGTGGATGTACCAAGACTTAGCGACGTCTACTATCAGTCAATATGTGGCGTGGGTCTCATTACCGGTATGTCTTATACTCTTCGCGGCTGGATTCGTGCATATCGTTGCTGCCCAGAGCATAGGTAAGACATATGATACAGTGAACTGCTTGAAGGTTATATTCTTTCGATGATATGATAGGACCAGAGCATTTATATGCTTACTGTTTATTTCTAATCCTATGCTTCTTAAATTTGCTGGCATAACACTTGCATGATAGTATGCTAGGGATTAAACTCCACTCCATCACTGTGAGACTTCTATTCTTTACGTGGGGATTTCAAATAATAAATCACTAACTAACTTGCTTGGTCAAAGAGAACTTGAAAGAATAGCTTTCAAACTTAACTTAAACCTACATTTGGAAGGATAACTTTCAAAGACAAATGAACTGCTGGACGCAGTGGGGCCTAATTGTTGTTTTGAAATGAATACGGTTACATATTTTTTGGAGACTAACTTTTTGGAGTTACATACCTCCTTAAGCATCGATTTTCATATAAGGCCCGCGGCATGGAAATTTTATGAGGAGTAAATTAATACAAGCGTTACCTAAACGGCGTTACCTTAACTGTCACTGTCACTTTAAATACTGTGCGAAAGTTGACAGCTTATAAAAGTTAAACTTCGAAATCTTGTATGAAAAGTGTAGTCCGCGTTGAGAAACAAAGCTATAGCACGCAACAACCTGTCGGAGCAGCGACATCAGTGGTCAAAAAATGAACTATTTGATGTCCAAGCCGCGTAGATGGCACCATCTTTTGGATAATAACCATCAATAGTGTTATCTTTTTGGAGTTCACCAAGCAGTTCTACCCAAATCCGATAGATGCCATTTATTTGCCCTCCTTTCCTATTGCATAGTCAAAGACAATCGTGCGTCGGAGCTGACACACACTTTTTTTTTAATGTATAAAGGTCGTCCAGAACTCCAGACTGACGGTCCATTTGATGGCAAGTGGCTACCATAAATTGACTACAGGTGCTGCAAGTACCTTACCGACCTTATTAGGATTAACGATAAGGTATAAGGAAAAAATTGGCTCTGGGCATTCCTTACTCGTTTAATGAAACACAAAAGCACACATGCTGTTATTTCACGGCAGTCTTCTGTAATGGTTACTGCCGCTAGACGGGTTGCAGATGATGTAGAAAATAATCGGACCAAATATGATTAAATACGAAAGCGTAATTCTATTTTTATTTTATTTTATTCTTTTCATAAAATCCTTGTCTAGCGTTAATATCAATCGAAGGATAATATCAAAATTCAGTAACATATCAGAAAAAAATATGCCTAACTAATGATATAAATGTTAGTTTGTTTGTTACGCTTTCAAGTCTCAACTGCTCATCGTGAAAATTTACACATTATCAGTTATACGAAAAGGACACTAGGTGTCTTCCATCCTCGAAAAAAATCTACAATTCCCGAGGGATCAAATAAAAATAAATATTCAACGCTCGACAAAAATATTAAATTATTGCTCACATATTTTTGTCAGGTATTGATTATTTTGTTTTAACGCTTAAGAAATATATGCGCGTACCAAGACGCTGGCAAAAGCAAGTGATATATATATTAAAGAGGGGTTTGCTCTTGACCAGCATCTATCCATGTAGGAAGGATGAGGCCGACGATGGAGCGAGCTCACCCAGAAGATGCCTATTCACTCGAACCTTGAAAAGATATGGGTTGTATGAGCTCGGAAATACAGACGCCGGCAGCGAGTTCTAATCCTTAGCAGTGCGCACCACAAAAGATGTTTTAAATCGCTTGGTCCGAATTAATGTGTTAATATATCCAAAAAACAGTATATTTATCACTAATGCGATATAAGATTAAAAAAGAATTTCTTTTATTCCAGGGTCCGGAATACCAGAGATGAAAACGATTCTCAGAGGAGTACATTTGAAAGAATATCTAACGTATCGAGCATTGATATCTAAAGTCATTGGTCTTACGGCTACCTTGGGATCCGGTTTACCTTTAGGAAAAGAGGTATTTTATTACAATCACCCGTCTTTTCCCGTTATTCATGTGGTATTTACCATCCTGAGTGGCAATAACAATAAAATCGACAACAAAAAAAATTTATACCACCTGTATAAACAGTACAAATTGTAATGCGTCTCAATGCAATTATTGCAATGGTGTTTTAATTGGGTGAATTTTTTAAGAGTATCGGTACATGACGAGGTGGCCGAGTGGTTAAGGCGTTGGACTGCTAATCCAATGTGCTCTGCACGCGTGGGTTCGAATCCCATCCTCGTCGGAGTCACGTTTTGTATGCGGTGCGATTTATTTCAAAGTCTCACAAATTACTTACAATTGATAGGAAATATATAATGAGACATCCAAAGACGTTAACTTCTGGAGTCTCCCAATGAGAGACGTCCGCCGCCTGATCAGCAGTGAGAGAATCGGACCACGTGAAGTTTGAGAACAAGGAACATTTTTTAATGTTAAGGCTAACGGTCCACTTTCACAACACAAGCAACGCCAGGATTAGGATAAGGGATTAGGAAAGAATAGGAAAATAGCATCCCTTAAGCACTCACCGAAACACAACAGCACACGTGCCTGTCATGTCACATTTCAATTTATTTATTTATTTATTGTTTGAGTAGTGCCAAGACATATATAGCTCCCTTACAAAAGAGCGCCGTGAAATTATTGTAAATTCGCCACAAAGTAAATTCGCCACCAAAAAAATTTGTGTAAACTCGCCACGATTCTATTTTTATGAAGTTAATACGTCACATATGTTTTAAATTGTTGTAAATTCGCCACAATAACTTTTCCTGTACAGACTGCAGAAAAAACCAAGCCGTTAGAAGAATGAAATCGTTATTAACAGCCCTTGTGCTTATCGAGTTTGTATCGATGCGTAACGAAGTGATAGTATGTGTCACTTGATGATATCTATCACCAAATTGATCAGCGATACCTGTATATGTTTGTTTTTTAAAAGTTTTAAAAGAATCCTTAGTTACAATCATTTTTTTTTATATTAAGGTCGTTAGACAGTCTGAGGGTCCATTTGATGGTGGGTGGATATCTCGCCTATAACAGAAGTATAGCCGACCATAGTAGGACTCACTTACTGAAATACGATACACGCGTCATCCTGTTATTTCAGTGTGCTCTTTTTTTTTACGTTGGGAAATCCATCATGGATACCCAGCAGCGAAGGGGGACGCTGTGGGTTATGCCGGACTCCTACCGGCTAAAACCCAACGACTTTAACACAACTTCGGCGACCCGCCACGGCTGTTCAGCGCGGGGAGGACTACGCTCCCTGTCGGAACCTCGGCGCACCCGAAAGCGGAGGTCGGGGACCTCACAACGGGCGGTAGTCTCCCCTTAGACTACCGCCCAGGTTCTGGTTGTTACACAACTTCGGCGACCCGCCACGGCTGTTCAGCGCGGGGAGGACTACGCTCCCTGTCGGAACCTCGGCGCACCCGAAAGCGGAGGTCGGGGACCTCACAACGGGCGGTAGTCTCCCCTTAGACTACCGCCCAGGTTCTGGTTGTTACACAACTTCGGCGACCCGCCACGGCTGTTCAGCGCGGGGAGGACTACGCTCCCTGTCGGAACCTCGGCGCACCCGAAAGCGGAGGTCGGGGACCTCACAACGGGCGGTAGTCTCCCCTTAGACTACCGTCCAGGTTCTGGTTGTTACACAACTTCGGCGACCCGCCACGGCTGTTCAGCGCGGGGAGGACTACGCTCCCTGTCGGAACCTCGGCGCACCCGAAAGCGGAGGTCGGGGATCTCACAACGGGCGGTAGTCTCCCCTTAGACTACCGTCCAGGTTCTGGTTGTTACACAACTTCGGCGACCCGCCACGGCTGTTCAGCGCGGGGAGGACTACGCTCCCTGTCGGAACCTCGGCGCACCGGAAAGCGGAGGTCGGGGACCTCACAACGGGCGGTAGTCTCCCCTTAGACTACCGCCCAGGTTCTGGTTGTTACACAACTTCGGCGACCCGCCACGGCTGTTCAGCGCGGGGAGGACTACGCTCCCTGTCGGAACCTCGGCGTACCCGAAAGCGGAGGTCGGGGACCTCACTACGGGCGGTAGTCTACCCTTAGACTACCGCCCAGGTTCTGGTCATGGAGGAAGGTCGCGGACATAGGCCAGATCGCAGTGTGCCCTACCACTGCGTCTCGAATTAATCAAACAATGTAAACGTTGTTTCAGGGTCCATCGGTTCATATTGCGTCAATGGTTGCCTCGCTCCTATCGAAGCTAGTGACAAGTTTTCAAGGCATCTACGCGAATGAATCGCGAACCAGTGAAATGCTTGCGGCAGCTTGTGCTGTTGGAGTAGCTTCTTGTTTTGCGGCACCCGTTGGAGGTACTTTCTAAGCAGTTCAATGGTCGGTCATCATTTGTATTAGGATGTGAAGTGACGGCTTGACTCCACCCACTCCTCACACGTCCACGCGTCCCCACACTTTTGCATACTATAGTTTTTTCACTGTATAATGAATTGCGTGACAGTTCTCACTTTTTCATGTCACGCATACTGTTTTCAACTAAAAAAAACTGGCACAAAAATAACAAACAAATGTGTGAAAAAAAAAATTCTATTCGAAAAATATTAGTACTATTATATAATATTAGTATTACTATTATTAGTATTGGCAGGGCACACTGCGTTTCGCAGTCATTTGGGCAGCCCGTCTGGCGGTAGTAACCACCACCTTACAGAAGACCACCATGAAATAACAGCACGTGTGCTGTTGTGTTTCGGTGAGTGAGTAAGGGATGCCAGACCCATTTGCCTATCCCCTCCTATCCTTATCCTTAATCCTACTGTAGTCGGCGACGCACTTGCAGCAGCTTTGGCGTTGCGTTGATTGGGTCCACTTGATGGTAGGCGACGGTAGCCACCTACCATCAAGTGGACCGTCAGCCTGTCTGCCGATGTTAACATAAAAAAATAAACACGAAAGGAACACTTTTATAATTACTTTATAGTGTAAACAAAACCATCGAAACCATTCTTTCATCACGCATATCTCATAGTGAGAGATAGCAAAAATACGACTACGGACGCAACACATTGCGAGATACAATTGTATGCCCGTACATTTCAAACAATGAATTCAGTAATATAGTTAGTGTTTGGAATTTCATAACTATTAACACATTTTTATGAATAACAAAGGCTTACTGATAAAAGAATTTATATTCTATTCTATATTCTTATTTTATTCTATTCTAATATACTTCCTCGTTTAATGCTTGGGGTAATAATCGCACAAGTCGGCATTACGAGTGATTTTAGCAGAGCTCCGTTGTGCACCGCACTGTGAATACCACAGAGCAGAGAATCGCCGCGCCACGCGTTACTAGAGACGGTAGTAATAATAATAATAGTGCCGCGCAATTTTTCTGAGCGCAACTAGGGGCGCACAGGTGCAGGCCGCCAGTTGCTATTATTGTGGAGTAAACATTATCAAAAAATCTATAAAAACGCCTCACTGTGCTGTGATTTGAAAGAAAGAAAGAAAGAAACATATTTTTATAGAAACTGTCACATTATGCACACAATACAAGTTTAACAGAAAATAAAATATTATATTTGCCAGTGCATGCATCAATGTCCCGTCTCAAACGGGCACCAAACTCAGCATGTGTTGTGCGTGTTACGGGACACACGGCGCTGAGCTTCCTTTGTAGACCTATCTTTGACCTCACGGACATCCACCATTATCCTTAAAATACAAAACAAGATCTAAATTTAAAATGAATAAATATAATAATTTAAAATATAGGTACATCTGCTAAACACTAATTATAAAAATATTGATAAATCTGAAATTATCTTATATATAAAAAATAAATCCCTATTTCCCTTGGTCACGGCATCACGCGTGAACGGGTAGACCGATTTTAATTCGGTTTTCGCTAATGGAAAGAGGGATAAACGGGAAATGTTTTAGGGTATATAAAAATTGCACGCCCGGCGAAGCGGGGGCGGGTCGCTAGTAATATATAAAATTTAAATAATTGATATTTCGCTCCTTAAGTTTTGTGCTGTAATTGGCGTTCTTTTAAATATTCTTGTGAAGTTGTGAATAAGCAAAATTCTAATGTAATCATATCACAAGTAAGTAACTGAATGCTTTTTTTAACTTTCAAAAAATGCGAGATGAGATTGTCTTGCAACACAAAACCTATACGTGTACTTGTATTGAATTAACGCCCCCGACACGCTGGATTTGTATAGAATGCGTTGACCATGCCTTCTCTAGTAGGGCGCGGCGCGGCGATTCTCTGCTCTGTGGTGAGCAAGCAGGATCTACTGAAGTATGACTGAGTATGATCATCCGGTCATAGTTGTGGCACGCGCGAACCGCTTACATTAGAACTCCATCTTTATTTGTTCTGTCGAGGATCAATGTTAAATATTTGGTATACTGCTTTTTTTTCAGGTGTATTGTTTTCTATTGAAGTAACTACTACATACTTCGCCGTTAGGAACTACTGGCGTGGTTTCTTCGCTGCATGTTGCAGTGCAATTGTTAGTACCTAATTTATTTTTTCTTGTAATATAATTGCTTCTGTTTCTCTAAAATCTATTATCTTAAGAGGGCACTTTCCAACTCGAACAGCTTACTTATTCCATACTACGTAATTCCATGATTACTCATTAATTATTATAGGTCGTAGCAATACATAAAAAAACATGACATTTCTGGGACATAATATGAAGGTTTGCATTGCAACAAAAAACTGAAATTAATTTTATATCTAGTACAATTAATTTCTAAAATGTGCAGAATTTGTGACATTTGCGCGGGTTGAATTATTCTTGTAATTACTGACTAAAATCCAAAAATGTTTTTCCATGGAAACATCCTACCTATAAAGTATATTTAAAATTGGGATGTCAATAGCTACCTTCTATAAAGGTTTTTCTAAAATATTGGAATCTGCCAAATACCTATTACTGAGTTCCTACGCTCGTACAGCGCCACCTTAATATAACTAATGACATTTTGTAACTGTGTATGTTTTTTTCCACCTTCTAACTAATATTATAAATGTTTGTTACGCTTTTACGCCTTAATTCAACCGGTCATCATGAAATTTTGCATACACGTTGTAAAAGACTGTTCCATAACTCACCTTATATTGTACTCGGTTGATTTAAGGGTACTAATGACACGAAAAAACACTCGACAGAAACAAACATCTTGATCTCAATAAATACTAAAATCAAATTGAACTGATCTTTCATCGCCCCCAATACAAATAAATGCAGACAAACTTCACTACCATGTACATCCTTTGCAAAAGCGACATCTAGGCATCGATATGCCGTGAACAGGGCATATCGATGCCTTGATTCATCCATTCGCAGGGCATTCACCGTTCATCCACAAAGAAGTACTTTTCCTAAGGCGACCAAAAGCTAGTTTTTCTTAATGTTACGTGCAGGGTGAGTCGGACTGCCGTGTAAGAGCGAAAATGAGCTATTTATTTCCACAAACTATGATGACTTCCAAAAGGGCTAACTTTGTCCGATAAAACCGTTAAACTTGCCAAAAGTCGTCAATGATTCCCTTAACAAGTTGCTGGTTTACTGTCGCAGGTAACTTTACAAAGCTCCGAAGAGTCGCTTTCGGATCGCAAGTTATCGTAGAACTCAATTGTGCCTGCCGCCCGCCACTCTCCTATTTATATTTGTCCCCAAACGTCTCGATCTTTTTTGAATTTACTAGAAATACACAAGTATTGTAAACACGGAATTGTTTTTCTATTCC
This sequence comes from Bembecia ichneumoniformis, assembly GCA_910589475.2. NCBI lineage: Eukaryota > Metazoa > Arthropoda > Insecta > Lepidoptera > Sesiidae > Bembecia > Bembecia ichneumoniformis. The sequence continues at coordinate 1,769,039 of OU342544.1, read as the reverse complement.
GTGATTGGAAACAGTTCGGGAATGCTCTTTCTGTTGAATGTGAACTCTATGTTGTGAACATAAGGACCAATTTCCTTTGACACTAACCGGGAAGTTCGAGATTTTCGACCGGCGCGAGTGCTTTTTCCGGAATGTTCCATGGTTAGTCGTAACATTAAAATAATTTGTCCTTAATATAACATATTGCAGATGTTTCGTCTGTTGTCCGTTTGGACGGGAGCTACGCCGACAGTGAAGCCACTTTTCCCCACCAACTTGCCTCAAGACTTTCCATTTGATCCTCAAGAGATAGCTGTCTTTGTCTTACTTGGGTGAGTCATAATTAAGTAGTATCTTATCTATGGTAAATGGTAATAATAATATATTTACTAAATATAACAATTTAGTAAATTCAGTAATATAATAATAACAATTTATTTGCGATGACCATGGTTAACTGATCACCAGAGATAACATTTAGTTTTTTGTTCCTTCATGACCAATGTAAATACTCAATGTAAATACTCTGTGTGCAAATCTATACATACAATAAAATCGTAAACGAGCCGTGTCGTCTTGTATTAATTTTTTTTTTTTTCAAAACAACATTTTGTTCACGTGGTACTTATGTTACAGGTCAAAAAAATAGTTTTAAGAATTTTTGTCTGTTTGTGCAGGCTAATCTCAAAAACGGCTTAATCGATTTGAATGCGGCTTTCACTGATGTATTGTAACAAGCTTCCTGTAACATTTAGTTTTGTTTTATTCTAATCGGTTTACTAACAAAAAAGTTACACGCTATACCGAATACCTTATACCACGCGTACGAAGTTGCCGGCTCAGCTAGTCTACAATAATTATATTTTTTATATATAATAATATATAATTAATCATATTTAATCATAGTTATACTAAATAGTTCATAACATTAATCCTACTAAAATAAATAAAGCTGAAAAGTTTGTTAGTTTGTTTGTTTGGTTGAACGCGTTAAATTGTCCATTTATCAACATAAACATTTTTTATTTTGGGGGCTCAATTATTAGGCGGACGAAACCGCAGGATACAACTAGTATAGGTATAAAGTTTAAAAGTTTTTTCAGTTTTAAAGGGATAGTGAAATTAGCGATGATTGAACGAAATTATGTATGTGCAGAGAATGATGTACATGAATTGAATACAAAACATTAAACTAATCGCAATTTCTCGTTGCACGCGAGGCAATAACAAGTGCGAGCACATCGAAGCATATTGTGCGCTCACTCTCTCTTATGGCCTTAGTGAAGCACAACGCACGTATCGATATGTAATCGGTAAATGTTTACAAAATTAAAATCAAATATTTTATTTTATTGAATTTTATTGTACAACTCACAAATCAAAACTAACAATAAACAAATACTAATGATAAATAATTATTGATAATTATTAAATAACTTTAATAGTTATCGTTATCTAAGCCACTTTCATCGGAATCGTCATTAAAATTAATGATAAGCGGCTAGTAGATATTCAAATCTCGAAAATTTCAGTCTTAATCTGAATTTTCAGATTCAGAATCAGATATCGTTAGCCCGTGTTCGAAGCAAGCACAACACTGCGCAAAACAAGTTTTATTGCTCCGTGTGCAGCAAGAAATTGTGTTTAGTATAGTACCTATAGTCGCCGTCACGAGAAGCTGTAAATTATGTAAACAAAGATCAGGGGTTTACAACATTTGGATCGAATAATAATTACATGTAACACAACAATTAACTAAAACGACACTGACGAAATAAAAACCAAAATTAGTAATAAAATCCAATATATAATCTAATCTCCTAGCAACCCCATGCGCATTTTGAACTCAAATGACGTATGAGTATGATTCGTTAAAATTGTGGACCAAATGTTTACGTTCGAATCTTTATAACCCAGTCAAATTAACCCATTTTTCCCTAACCCTTCCCAATTCCTCATACTTAATCCTACTGATGCAGTCGGCAGCGCACTTGTAGCATCTGTAGCGTTGCTTGTGTTATAGGCGGCGGTAGCCACCACCATCAAGTGGACCGTCAGCCTGTCTGCCGACCTTAACATTAAAAAAAGGTTGTTTGCGAGCGTCGAAGTATGCGCTATACAGATACTTTCTTTGCTAATTGTCCGGTGGCATTTGTTTGTTTACATAATTTACAGCTTCTCGGGACGGCGACTATAGTCTAGAATGATATGTGTGCTAAAAAGGTGCTGAAATCTATAAAAAAGTGACATTGCAGAATCGTGTGTGGACTGTTGGCGGCGCTGTGGGTGTTTCTGCATAGAAAATACGTGCTCTTCATGAGGAACACGAAGACATTGAGCAACTTCTTGCAGAAAAAGTACGTCCATTCAACATTTCTATCATTTAGAATAGAATAAATTTTATTTGTGACACATAGATAATACACAAAAACACACACACACACACACACACACCAACGTCCCCTGCCACAGTATAACAAGCATATCTACTTAATTTTTATTTTCATAATATTGTTATTATTATTATTTTTCAATGTTTGCTATCAATATGAACTAATAATAATAGGAATAATAGTAATAAAATAAAAATAAAATAGGAATAATAGCACTTCATATTTTAAAAAAATCTACAAATTTTTCGGGCTAATATTGCGCAAATGATTATCTAAATACTAAAAAGTACTAAAAACCACACATATCTAAATTATACATCATTTCATTTGAATTATGAATTGGTGATTTATGATTAATTTAAGTAAAATTTAATAAAAATCAATAATAATAATAAAGTTTTTGTGCTTTCGCAAATGTATATTGAAGCCAAAGATTTTCAACTGTATAGATCGGGCAAGACGAAAAAATACGTAAGCGCCGTAAAAAACACGGCGCTTAGGCCTTTTTCATCGCGAGAAAACTATATCTAGCGTAGCGTGTTGTATCGTTTGATTAGATTTTTATTTTAGCTGTATATTTAGTTAGAACTATTATCAAAATCGAGTAAATTTTATACGTGCAGTCGGTGCTTGAGGTGTGGCGCGGGACGCCTAACTCCCGCCGCCGCGGGATTAGGATTAATAGTCTATTTACTATATAATATCATATATGTGTACTTGCCATTATAAACTTTAAAATGGTTAAAATTTACACACTGCGATTGTAGCTAATTTATCGACATTACAACCAGGAGTTTGGTCGCAGCACTAGCACATTCCTCAGAGCTGCACTACAGTATTTAGCATAGCTTATCTACTTTTTTTTTTTTTTTTTTTTACGAGGGGAGAAATCTTCAAAAGATACCTTATGAACCCATGCCGCATGCAATGCAAGTGTCCATAGAGGTTATGTGGGACTTTTACCGCACTAAAACTACCCTCGAGATGGGTGTGGTTCAGTCCATGGGGGACTTTGGAACCGTCACCGGGAGCTTATCTACTACATTATATCTCAATGCTGAATAAAGACTTTTCAAGTTTAAAGTCCGAAATTTTATGTCACAGAAAAAGCGTATCCTATCCTACCGTGTCTTAAATTGTAAAACGATTTCTTATTTCAGTCGATTCATATATCCCGGTTTCATGACGTTGGCTGTCATGTCGATTCTGTTTCCGCCAGGAATCGGAAAGTATATGGCGGCAGATCTTGGAAATCAAGAACAGGTGAGGCAATTTTAGAAACAGAATTTCGAATTGTGTCCTTATATACATTGCCCGTTACAGGGTTATATTTTGTATAAAGAAAAAAAGATAACAGGTTGTTTTATTTTATAGAATAAAAGATTGCTGGCAGCCTTGCTGTCCACTTAATTGACACTTTGACGGCCCGTTGGATGAGTGGCAAGGATGCTTGCCTAACGTCTCAGGGGCCCCGGGTTCGATTCCCGGCGGGGTCAAGTTTGGAAATTTTAATGTAGTTTTCAAAATTGACTCTGGTCTGGATTTGAAAAGTAGTGGTAGGGCACACTGCGTTTCGCAGTCATTTGGGCAGCCCGCCTGGCGACAGTGACCACCCCCTTACAGAAGACCACCGTGAAATAACAGCACGCGTGCTGTTGTGTTTCGGTGAGTGAGTAAGGGATGCCAGAGCACATTTCCCTATCCCCTCCTAATCCTTTATCTTTAATCCTACTGTAGTCGGCAGCGCACTTGCAGCAGTTTTGGCGTTGCTTGTGTTATAGGCGACGGTAGCCACCTACCATCAAGTGGACCGTCAGCCTGTCTGTCGACATAACATAAATAATAATAATAATTGTAGATGGCTACCGTCGCCTGTAACACAAGTAACGCCACATGTGCTGCAAGCACGCTGCCGACCATAGTGGGATTAATGATAAGGGAAATGATCTCTGAAATCCCTTACTCACTTACCGAAACACAACAGCACACATGCTGTTGTTTTACGATGGTCTTCTGTACGGGTATGGTTATTTACGCCAGACGGGCTGCCCAAAATGACTGCGAAATGCTGATGCAGTGCGCTGTACCAGTACCACTACTAAAACAATGTTTCAGTTGCGAAGCTTGAATCCTTTTCAAGCGAACGATCCTCAGAATAAAGTTATTATTTATTAGATAATAATAATAATAATATTTTTTTAACTATCAAATTAATTTATTATACAAAAAAAAAATTTCAAAGACAATAAAAATGTTTAAATTCCAGGTGCTATCCATGTTCTCAAACTTCACGTGGTCCGATTCTCTCACTGCTGAGCAGGCGGCGGTCGTCTCCCATTGGGAGACTCCAGAAGTTAACGTCTTTGGATGTCTCATTATATATTTCCTATCAATTGTAAGTAATTTGTCAGACTTCGAAATAAATCGCACCGTAAACAAAACGTGACTCCGACGAGGATGGGATTCGAACCCACGCGTGCAGAGCACATTGGATTAGCAGTCCAACGCCTTAACCACTCGGCCACCTCGTCGTATGCAAACCAATATGTATATTCTCTTTGCTTTGTAATTATGCATCTTTTATTTGATTAGTAAGTAATGTCATGTTACTTGTAGTAATATAAAATAATTTTGATACATAATTAATAATCTAGACTAATATTATAAAGCTGAAGAGTTTGTTTGTTTGTTTGAACGCTCTAATCTGAGGAACTACTGGTTCGAATTGAAAAATTATTTTTGTTTTGAATTGTCCATTTATCGAGGAAGGCTATAGGCTATATAACATCACGCTACGATAAATAGTATAAGCGTTTTAAAGTGACAAGTAAAAGTCACTTTAAAACGTGGTTACCAGCTAGATTTAAAAAAAAAATCAGCTTCATATTTCACCGAAAAAAGTTTCTTAGTGTTTTTGTGATAAAAAGACTCTAGCGAAGTTTACTGATAAGATATTAAAAGTTATTAACTTGTTCGGGGACATACGACTTAAATTATTGTAAAGGACAAAGAATACACCCTTGTGACACTCCTACATTATTTTTTCCTGTTACCACCTCCCACTGTTTATTTTGTACAATTTTATCATAGCATTGTATACTTAGTATTGTATTGTTTTTATTACAACAGTAAACTTCCACTAAAAACTGTTCTTTAGTAAGTACCTAGATATATACCTACATATTACCCAATCAAATGCTATATATGTAGATATCTCAAAAATTGATTTTTTTAAACAATATTTATCTTCATCTTCTGATGACTTTTCTATCCACTAATTTATAATTTTTTACGCAACAGTTGAGAGCAAATAAAATGTGTAGCATCTGTACAAACAGTGCCAATTATTAGCATCTCACTGCATTTAGTGCAATAATGTTTTAATTGGCCGACTTATTTAATACTATCGGTACATGACGAGGTGGCCGAGTGGTTAAGGCGTTGGACTGCTAATCCAATGTGCTCTGCACGCGTGGGTTCGAATCCCATCCTCGTCGATAATATTTTTAAATATAGTAGCTTTTGCGCCTTACAAAATTTAATAGCAATAACGTGATCTTATTCATTAATGATCCTATAATTAATTCTCCTTGTTTTGTCCCGTACATTGCCGACCAAATGGGTTCTGACAGCCCTTACTCACTCACCGAAACACAACTGCACACATGCTCTTATAAACTGAAGGGTGTGGTTTCTGTTGCCAGACGGGTTGCCCATTGCCAGATGGTAAGACTGAATTATCTGAGCAAAATTTCAAAAAGTCGGGATCATGGGATTATCGTCGGGACAATTTATTATGCAATTTCTCTCTTTGGTGTACAAGTTATTTAACAGACAGTAACAGGTTGTAGGAAGTGATTTAGAAACCGTACGGGCATTTTTAATTTATGTTTTGTTAAAAAATTTACTAGAAGCTGTTTGTTGGGACTTTTTGTATTTTGTCGGGAATCTGGACATCAAATAAAATGTTGGAACAATCCAGAAGAATCCCGACCATCTGGCAACCCTACCCAAACGACTGCGAAATGCAGTGTGCCCTGCCACTATTTAATATTAATATTAATTTTTTATTTTATATTTATTTAGATATAATAGTGTTTTTATGAACCCTATATTTATAAAGTTTCAAAGAATATCTCCGTAGTAAATTTAGTCTACTTTAATTATTTTAATCTATACATATAATAAAATCTTAAACGAGACGTGTCGTAAATTTAATGTACCTACAAGTATTGTTTCTGGGATTCCAGTATTTCCTGAGCATGGTGGCGTGCACCCTGCCGGTGCCGGCGGGCATATTCGTGCCGGCCTTCAAGATGGGCGCGTCCCTAGGCCGATTCACTGGCGAAGTCATGCACTATTTCTGTCCCCTGGGCGTGGCGTATGGCGGCCACGTGCAGAAGATCCTGCCAGGAGGGTACGCAGTGGTCGGCGCGGCCGCCTTCACGGGCGCAGTCACGCACACCGTGTCCACCATCGTCATAGTCAGCGAGATGACTGGGCAGGTGACACATTTGCTGCCCATCATGGCGGCGGTCCTCGCCGCCAACGCGGTAGCGGCTCTGCTGCAGCCGTCTTGCTTCGACAGCATCATCCTCATAAAAAAGCTGCCGTATCTGCCCGACCTGCTGTCTTCGGCCAGCCGTAAGTTTCGCTACAACTAATGACCGTTTAGCTTTTAAACTTATAGATAACAAATGGTAGGATTGAATATGACTTGGGACCTGTTAAGTATTTATTATATTTTTGTCTATAATAAACTAATTCCTTCCCATATAATAAAATTATTTAATAATATCATTCAATTGTTAAAATAAAATGTGTTTACAATAAACAATATCGACGAGGATGGGATTCGAACCCACGCGTGCAGAGCACATTGGATTAGCAGTCCAACGCCTTAACCACTCGGCCACCTCGTCATATACATAACCGAGCAAAAAATTGCATACATACATAATAATAATTATTTATTTATTTGCAGTACTTGAATGCAGTATGAGACACATATAATTTTATTTAAGTGCAAGTATACTGTGTACAGGTGTGCAAATATGAAATTGTTATGCAAAGTAGTCCGTTTCTCAAATAATATCTATACGTAAATATATACTATTATTTAAAGCAATCATATGAAATAGGATATTTGACAGATTTTAGGAAAATATCTCAAATTGGATACACTTGCAATTTGATTCATTCTTTGTGAATTGCTTTACTTTCTATAAAAATTACAATCAAAGTTTAAATTATAAATAAGACCACCAAAACGCTAAGTCACGTGATATCACTTGTTTACAAGCAAGTGACGTCACTTGCTTGCAAACAAACATTTAGCTGTCAAATCGTATTACGCTCATGTGGATGATGCAACTCTATACGCCACCAATCGCGTGCGTTTTTAATCACGTGGTCAAACATGAAAATTTAATTATTTTAATTAGAAGAAAATTAATTAAGAAAATTTAATAATTAATAATAATGATTTCTTATGAAAATCGTACATATTTTTAAATACTGTCTTAGTCAATTTGGTTTAAAAAAATATTTACAGTTGGTCTAGTAACAATTTGTTTCATATTTTCATTATAGTGAAATACCGTATTCAAAATTCATACAAATCATATTCTATTTTTAAAATTCAAATATTATTATGCTATTTAAGCTTGGACTTAAGGCTCGAGTCTCCTAAAAATTAGTGTTCTTGCATAATTTACAGAAAATAAATGTTTTTTTACAGTTACTAACAAAAGAATAAATGAAATATATTTTACATTTATTGAAAGTGATGGATTTGAAATTTCAAAAACACTTTTTTAATTTTATTTTGATGTACATTTTAATAGCTCTATTGGGCGTTAAAAATGCCTCTATTTAGGTTGAACGCGTTGAAGGTCTCATTCAAGCACATGCTACGTAAAAATTATAACAAAAATACGAAATATATTCAGTTTACATTTATTCTCATATTGTTAGCAATAATCTAAACTGGTTACTTTTTTGATAAACGCTTTAGTTTTCTTATTTAAAGAGGTTTAAAAAGTTGTAGTTTAATGAATTTTACCACTGCAAATACATATATTTTTCTGTTGAAAATTCTTTTTAATGCAGTCGCTCTTAAAACCACTTAGTAATGACCTATTTTTTAAAAAAATAATGAAAAAAAAAATACAAAAAATATATTTTTTTATGTACTTTTTAATAATTGCAATTCATAACAAAAAAGACGCGTGAAAGTGCGCTTAGTTCTGTTTGCTAAGGTAGAGTCGCAAAGCGAGACCGGAGCCTTAAATGCTTCTACAATTTTATTTCATTTGGCTATTTTTCAAACAACGAGATGCATATGTTATAAACATTTCTGTCATATAAACTTTTGTTGCTTCGCTGTTGATGAAGTAAATACATCCACATTTAATTTACATATTTGTATTTTTAACATTTTTTTGTTTTGCGATTTGCTCATGATCTCAGGCGTCATTTTTGAACGATCAAAAAATTTGATAATTTTTACACTTGTTAGACGTGGAACTACAGTATAAGTATTTTGTGAGAATAAAATATGTAACCCCACGATTTGTATCTATTGTAATTTTCTTTATAGGAATGTACGACATATGCGTGGAAGACTTTATGGTCCGCGATGTTAAGTACATATGGAACCGGATGACCTTCCAGCAGCTGAAGGATCTTCTGAAAGAAAATAAGGTATGCTAAATTTCCTTATTGACACAGGTGTGACAGTATCAATGTGAAATAAGGGTATGAATATTTCTATGCATGACCAAGGAATGCCTGTTATAATCCTATCCTAACTTCGTCTCTTACCCTTTCTAATTTCATCACAACCAGGGAATTGTATGTACGCGAGTACTTAAAACCCCTGGTGTTTCTTGGTTTTTATAGCCGACTATAGCTATCACCATATAGACATATATTGCAGACTGTATGTCTGCAACATACTTCGGACACATAGTAAGAAGAGGTGGCGACAATCTGGAAAAGCTGGTCGTTGTTGGCATCTTCGAAGGCAAAAGAATACGAGGCCGATCGCCAAAAAGCCACTGGGGCCAATGGAGGCGGATGTGCGATCGAAACTAAGCCTTTGTGACCACGATCCTCAGTAATGTGGGAACAGATCCCGGAGAGAAAGAAAGGGGGATAGCTACCAGTAATTTGACCGTCGACTTTTACGAGTCCCTTGTATACCTATTAGAAATAACTAAAGTCCTCGGATCGTTTTATAATCATACAAAAATGTTGAAAATTCTCATATGCACGCTTATTTTTACGCAATTTTCATCCACGCAATCCTTCATGCTCGACTCTCTAAATGAAAACAAACTTCTCCCGTAATTAATCCCCCTTTCCCCATTTCCCTATCCCCCTCTTAATCCATTATCCTCAATCCTACCGTAATCGGCAGCGCACTTGCAGCAGCTTTGGCGTTGCTTGTGTTATAGGCGACGGTAGCCACCTACAATCAAGTAGGCTGTCAGCCTGTCTTAACATTAAAAAAAATTGTTGATTTTAACAAATAAATAACATTTATTCGTCACTATTAATGGCAGAATGTGTATAGGCTATCATATGTATAATTAAGACACGTCTGTATATAGAATTTGATGTGTGCAGACGATAAAGAGCTTTCCGCTCGTGGAGAGCCCTGCATCCATGGTGCTTCTGGGTTCAATCCATCGCTGGGAACTGGTGCGTGTTATCGAACGTCAAGTGGGAAGGGAGAGGCGTCTGTCTGTAGCGGCCCTGTGGCACCGGGAGGCTGTCCGTCGCCGGGATGAAGAACGGCGACGCCAACGCCGTCCATCCAGATTCGAGGTTCCTCTTCATTTTACTAAAATCTTCTTATAGCCCTTAGGTTGGGTTAATTTCGTAGTGTGATAGTTTTTTTACTGAAATCATTTACAAAAGTTATAAGGAATGTTAATTTCACTATGCGCTCGCATGAAAACATGGGCTTAATTATTTTTTATTAAACAAAATGTGAAAAATTAAAAAAACAAAAAACGCGACCTGCACTGACACCCTAGCGGCTTCCTACCTGCCAGCGACCACAAAACGCGCGGGTGCAGCGGCAGATGCCCGGGAGCTCCTCAAGGTCTCTAAATACAGTTGTCTCGGCGCCCAATATCAGTTCATACCGTTTGGGGTCGAGCCACTGGGGCCTTGGGGTAAGGGTGCGCTCGGGCTCCACAGGGACCTATGCAAACGTCTGAGGGAGGCAACAGGTGACCCTCGCGCTGGCGGCTTTCTCGCGCAAAGAATTGCAATTGCAATTCAGTGCGGGAATGCTGCCTGCGTGATGGAGACCCTCCCAAGGGGCCCCCGATTAGATTTTAATTTATAGTAGGAATGAAATTGTTATTTACATTTATATTAATTAGTGAATAAAAATTTGTACATGTTGTACTTATGTTACCGAAGTCAAAAAAATAGATTTTAAAATTTTAAAAAACAGAGATTATTTTCTCATATATCAGTAAATATCAATTGTAGGGAAAAAATATAGAACTGAAAAGTTTTACGCTTAATTAAAATTGTACATAAGATACAATTACAATGGTATAATCCGCGCCAAACTTCTAGTCCGCTCTGAACACAGCGCGAACCGCGTCACAGTAGCAAAAAAATAGGTATCAGCGGGGAGCGGCAGGAGGCGGCGGCGGCAGGGCCCACTCCACTTCCCCGCCCCCACACCCAACTCACCTGTGCGTGCGTGTTTGTGTGCGTTCAGAATTCTTCCGAATAGCACACACGCTTGTTTTTCGTAGCGAAGTACAGTCACTCACAATTCTGCTTTGTTTTTGTTAAGTTTTCGTTGTCTATTGTTTTCGTTATTCCGTTATTTGTTTAGTATTTTTATTGTTCGTTGCGAATACACAATGCCGGAAATCTCTATTCGCCAGTCCGAGGTACTTAAAACCTTAAGATCTCTGGACGTGAATAAGGCGAGTGGCCCTGATGGTATTCCGGCCATAGTTCTGCGGACATGTGTGCCTGAGTTGTCCCCTATCTTTACGCGCCTCTTTCGCATGTCTCTGAGAGCGGGTATTGTGCCTAAATCTTGGAAACTTGCCAACGTGCAACCTGTGCCTAAAAAAGGAAGTCGTGCTGACCCTAATAACTACCGCCCTATTGCAATTACCTCCATAATCTGTAAGACTATGGAGCGTGTATTGAATAAACGTTTGCTTGCTTATCTTGAGGATAACGACCTCCTGAGCGATCGGCAGTTTGGTTTCCGCCCGAGAAGGTCAACTGGCGATCTCCTTGTATACGCCACACATCTATGGAGCGAGGCCATTGAGAAGCATGGTGAGGCTATTGCCGTGTCTCTCGACATCTCGAAGGCCTTTGACAGGGTCTGGCACGACGGACTTGTTGGCAAGCTTCCTTCTTACGGTATCCCCCCTGGCCTGTGTAACTGGATATCGGATTTCCTGAGGGAAAGATCAATACGAGTAATTATTGATGGATGCTCATCTGTTCTTTTAGGTGTCGATGCCGGTGTCCCTCAGGGATCCGTACTCTCAGCCACTCTCTTTATACTGCATATAAATGACCTATTGGTAATGCCCGGAACATTTGGATATGCCGATGATACCACAGTGGTCGAGAGGTATATGTCCGATGCACGAGCTGGTAGCCTCGAGATCCGCTCACAGAGAGAGGGCATGGTCTGTAGATTGGACCAGACACTGAAAAATATCTCTGACTGGGGTAACGCTAATTTGGTCAGTTTCAATGAAGCGAAGACTCAAGCGTGTCTTTTTTCAGCGAAACGAAATCCAATTGACCTGAACCCGTCATTCCGGGGAGTGACTGTTCCAGTCTCGGATCATCTCCAACTCCTTGGTGTGGACCTTACAGCCGATCTGAACTTCGGTAGGCACATCGAGTCCATTGCCAAAACAGCTGCCAAAAAGCTGGGCATCCTTTCCAAGGTTAAACGGTATTTCACTGCGAGGCAGCTCCTGGACTTATACAAAGCACAGGTCCGGTCTTGCATGGAGTACTGCTGTCACCTCTGGGATGGGTCTGCCCGTTACCAACTGGCCGCACTGGACTCGATTGAAAGGCGAGCAAAGAACCTTATTGGCAACGACACCCTTGTGGATTCCCAACTTCAAAGCCTGCAGCATCGCCGAAAAGTAGCGTGCCTATCGATTTTCTATCGTCTACACTATGGAGAGTGTGCATCTATGTTGTACGATTTAATCCAACCGGAACCGTTCCACTTGCGGACCACTAGACGTGGGCAAGGGTTTCATCCCTTCGTGGTCGATGTACCTCGATCACGAACAAAGCGTTTCAGTTCCACCTTCCTTGTTCGAACTGCTAAGGAGTGGAACTCATTGCCTGCGTCTGTGTTCCCACAGAACTACAACCTCGGGGTCTTCAAAACTAGGGTAAATGGGCATTTACTAGGTAAGCGTGGTCCACCTTCGGCCACATCTGCACCTCACATCAGGTGAGATAGTGGTCAAGCGCTACCTCGATTTCATAAAAAAAAAAAAAAAAAAAAAAAAAAAATAACATAAGTTTAAACATGCCTAACCGGAATACGGTTTTACGTCGTCAAGCAAGAAAAATTGTGTACAATGTTTTGAAATTTATGCAAAAAGAAGCGGACGAAGGCATAAAAATAAACATTAAGCACGTGCAGAAAAGAGTGTGTGTTTGTGTTTCGTGTTTCAAAGAGACACGAAGAGTTTTGTGTTCAGAAGAGTTTTGTGTTTCAAAACAATATAATTTATTTGTGCGTGACTGTACCTCTGCGCGAAGCAACTTCAAAGGGGACTAGAAGTTTGGCGCGGATTATAAAAATCTTCTTTTTATATTTTTTTTTTTAAATACTCATAATAATCATAGGACTTTTAAGACTTTAAAAAACTTATGTAAATGATAAATGTATATACCAAATTTCATCAATATTGGATAAGTCACAAAATAATTATGCAATCTAAGCTTGCGTCAAAAAACTAAAAATTTTCAAATTTGAGGCTGAGGCTGGTTTTTGCGTTCTGATTATTTAAAAAGAGTGCCTAGTTAATAAGAGGAGTCTGAGGAATTTTTGCTTAAAACGGATTTTTATTTAAGAAACATACATTGAAAAAGAACTGGAAGTAGTTTGCCTCTTCAAGCATATTCGCTTAGCGTCGCGTTTCGGCACACCTACCCTAATTCTCTCCCAGCGTTTACAAATACACAAATATTCATTTAATGTGTCCTTTGTCAGTCTCAGCAGCGTAGCTACCGCCGTATCAGCCGCATCAATTAATTATATTGGGCCCGCAAGTTACATGGGGCCAAGACGTGTGTAAGCAAAATTCTTGAATTTTTATCTTAATTCTTTAATTTTAAATTTCAGGCCGTATGCTAAATTCTAAAGTTTATATTTCAGGCTTTAAGAGTTTAAAGTCTAAAAACATGCGAGCTTTTTGTTTCTTTTGTAAAAAAAAAATCCTCAATTTGGGCTTCGGGCTTCGCCACAGTCAATTAGAAGAGCCCCTGGTTAAAATTCGATCCTGGCCTCATCTAGAGCAAGCTACGCCACTAGTCGGTCTATAAAATTGCATATACACTCAACTGATACATGTCCTCGCATCTAAATATCCTTTATTTTTAGAAGAAGTCTACAGTCAACGATCGATTGGTTCCAGGTTACCCCCGCGCCGGACGTGTTACGGGCACATTCTGGATCGTTGCTTCCGGCACCCGGCGCCCTCTTCCGTCCAAAGTCGATCCTCAAGAAGACAAACTCGTTCACGTTGACGAGGCCTTCCGCGCCTCCCTCCCCGATGGTAAACGCTCCTCCTCACACCGCGCTGCCCACAGTATACACTACGGTGACGGGCGCTGAGACCAGGTAATTTGCGTGTTTCTCGCGATTTTTACTAAAACGCACATACTCTGAAAGTAGTTCGCGAGATGATTGAATGTACACAAGTTTAATAACTGAACAATTTTTAATCTTAATAATATTATCTATATAAATAAAAATGGATCTTCGAAATGTATGTACGCCCATAACTTTCGAACGGGTAGACCGATTTTAATTCGGTTTTGACTAATGGAAAGAGGGATAAACGGGGAATGTTTATGTATATAAAAATTGCACCACGGGCGAAGCCGGGGGTGGGCTGCTAGTTATAAATACAAAGGTCTCTTTATTTTTTACGCTTTCATTAACCGATAAAGCATAAAAGCAACATGAAATTTTGCATACACGTCAGTATACAGAAAGAAAGAAAAAAAGATCTGTTCCCGAGGGATCATCTACAAATAAAAAATAGAAAATTCATCCCCTAACAAAAATATATTAACCATAGAGTTTGAATAAATGTTTATGCCTATTATGTTTAATGTTTTTATTTTTTCATTTTTTTATTTTATGTTCTCAATAAGATCTTATTTTATAATTTACTAGCGTTCCGCCTCCGGCTTCGCCCGGCGTGCAATTTTTATATATATGAACATTCCCCGTTTATCCCTCTTTCCATTAGTGAAAACCGAATTAAAATCGGCCTGCCCGTTCACGCGTGATGCCGCGACCAAGGGAAATAGGGATTCATTTATATATATACTAGCGACCCGCGCCCGGCGTGCAATTTTTATATACCCTAAAACACTCCCCGCTCATCCCTCTTTCCATTAGTGAAAACCGAATTATTCACGCGTGATGCCGCGACCAAGGGAAATAGGGATTCATTTTTATATATAAGATATAGACTAGCGATCCGCCCCCGGCTTCGCCCGGGATGCAATTTTTATATATAAGAACATTCCCCGTTTAACCCTCTTTCCATTGGTGAAAACCGAATCAAAATCGGTCTACCCGTTCACGCATGATGCCGTGACCAAGGGAAATGGGGATTCATTTTTATATATAAGAAGAAGATAAATGAAATATTTTTAAATAAAAAAAGAAACACCTCTCTTTTAAAATGTATTACTAATTGACAAATGGAATAATAGAAAACCATTTCTTGAGAATGAGTCGGACGAAGCTGATACCTATTGAAAACAGTGCTTTTGTATTATTGTCATTATAAAGAGTAGGTAACATAGGCAAGTTTCACCTACAGAATCCGCGCAGCCTTCGAAGCCATATTCAAACGTTCGTCGATGCTGCAAGACGTCGAGAGTGGACTCAACGACCAGCTGCCGCAAACTTTGCCTAGGAGTCCCTCCATTAACAAGAAAGTTCAATTGGTGAGTTTATTTATTTATATCAGCCTCAATTTTACCGAATAGCAAATACAGATCTCAATTCTACTAATTGTTTGTATAGATAGACGTTTAAGAGGACAAAGTCATACTTAGTTAACCAACAACCTGATTTGGTATATTTTTGTTAAAAAAACAAAATTGTACATTATAATAATAACTATAGAACTATAACACGCGAGATAAATATTATTGTTTTCACCATAAAACGCGTTAAATATAATATGAAACTAGGTATAATATTTTTTTATCGACTATAGTGTATATACATATAGTATAGTCGTAAGTGCTTGTGAATGTTGAGGATTTTTTTATGTTAAGGTCGGCAGACAGGCTGACAGCTGACGGTCCACTTGATGGTAAGTGGCCACCGTCGCCTATAACACAAGCAACGCCAAAGCTGCTGCAAGTGCGTTGCCGACTGCAGTAGGATTAAGGATAAGGGATTAGGAGTGGATAGGGAAATGGGCTCTGGCATTCCTTACTCACTCACCGAAACACAACAGCATACGTGCTGTTATTTCACGGTGGTCTTCTGTATGTGGGTACTTACTGCCGCCAGACGGGCTGCCCAAATGACTGCGAAAACTGCAGTGTGCCTATATCAATGTACTTACGTAATTTATGTACATTACTTACTCGTATATTGTCCTCTGTAAAACAAAATAAATAAATAAACTAAACCTAGTAATACCAAGATTGCACTATGTGATTAAATATAATTTTCCAATTGTGTAAATATACATTATTAATGTTAGAAGCATAACTGCTTTTTCTTTAAGCTTTCATTGCGACTCATAAACCGGACAATAATAACGCAAGTTAAAATACTATACATATATTTACATAAAGTTTTAAACCACTTGCTTGATTCGGCATTAGGACTGAGATACAGTAAATGTCTGATCACTAATGCGGGAATAATTTACTTTAAAGCCCCGCGAGCGTGTCTGCGATATGTCGCCAGAAGACCAGAAGTCGTGGGAACAACTCGAGATGGCCAAAGAGATAGACTTCGACAGGATGCTGCAAATCGCACGGAAGAGAGACATGGTGAGACAACTCTTTTATGTTAACGTATGGCGGATAATATCGCTTAGGCCTTAGAGAAATGCTAAGCGTTGCCATCTCCATAGCTCACTGAGTGATTTACAATTTGTTGATGAGACGTTTCGTCAGTGTCCATGTGTGAAAAAAAATATATGTAAAATTTTGATTTGAATTTGTTCATAAAAATTGGAAAGGAAAATTATGTCTATTTCTTTTTTATATTGTCTAAAATTTTCTCCCATATAAAGCCTTTAATATATTTTTCACCTCTCCAGCACGAAAAGGGAGCTTTTGGTGTCTAAAAACTCGCAGGAAAATCGATTTTTGCTGCGAGCGTGAGGAAAAGTGATTCAAATTTCGAACACGCTATTTAACTCACAGAAATAACATTAGGATTGTATCCAGCCATAGCCGACTAGATTCGGCCGACCATAGCCAACTAGAGTTGGCTCAGCTGTGAAGATAGTTTCACAGCCGTTCAGATATATGGTCCAGTATTAGGTCTTGGTGTTTTTGTACTGTTTTGGTAAATATAAAAAAATGAGTACGTCCTGTGGTGATGGTCTAACTCTCGAAGAATTAAAATTAAAATTGTCTTAATTGATTTTCTTACCTAAAGATAAAGACCTAGTAACGCTTTTCTCGCTGTTGAGGTGAAAAGTTGTATGTTTAACACGAGAGCAATTTTTTTATGTCTCGTGACTTTAAATTACTCACTTCGCTCAGTAGTCTATATTAGAATCACTCGCGATTCAATTCTATAGACTACTTCGCCAGTTCGTGATTTAAAGGCGGCACTCGCAGGAAGTATAACAATTTTGCTCTCTAGTTGAACAAATAACTATTGTTCGGTTATTAAAAAAGATATATTATTAACTACATGATGTTTTATATCGTTTAGTTGGACGAAGTCGAGTTCGAAGACGAGAACTTGTACATCTGCCACATTGATCCCGCGCCATTCCAACTGGTGGAGAGGACGTCGCTGCTGAAGGTATCACTTTGTTTTTTCCTCCCTGATAGACCTTGGAAATCATACCGCATGGCTTACGGTTCCATTTGATGGTACCGTTCCGTCATATTTTTAGCATTAAAAAAATAACTGCTTAAGTGGCACGGTACCAAAGTATAACACAGCAAGGATACTATTAATTGTAGTCAGTTGTGTAGAATACCTAAACATTAATGAAGCATGATTTGCAATTAAGAGTCCATTTTTTTATATTATTAAGGGTGGCAGGCAGGCTGCCGGTTAGCGTCGCCTAAAAACGCAAGTAACACCAAGGGCGCTACATATGCGCTTTCGACCCTGCAGGAATTTATTTACTGCTCGCTTGAAGAGCTTATTGTAGCTAGATGGAATACCTTAGAAGCGAGAAGTTCCAAAGTTCGCGCGTCCGTGGGATAAAATTTCTACTCATCCGAACTGTGCGCAGCGGCACCTTATCCAAGTAATGTGGATGAACTTTAATTAATTTAATTTAATCCGCTCTATGTTTAATTAACTACTCCACGAATTGGGATAATACTAGGAGCTAATTGAAAAGTGTTAATTTGACTATTGCTTACTATATCCGGGAGAGTAGAAATATTTAACAGTATTTTATTTTTTATAGGTCCATTCGTTGTTTTCAACTCTCGGCGTGAGTCGCGCCTACGTCACGGCCATCGGACGTCTAATAGGCGTAGTTTCCCTAAAGGAGGTATGTGTATTGAAAATTTCCCATCAAATTTAAGGGAAATTTTCGTAAAGCTTTAGAGCCTGTCCAAATAAAGTTACAGTATTTATTGTACTTTTCTATCGCATATGAAAATTTAAAAAAGCCACAGTATAATTTATACCTTATACAATTTTATCAGGTTACCAGAGAAAATTATAAAAATGTTATAATTAATTTATAAGAACCGGTGTTCGCTCACTGGTCGAAATTCAACCATAATAATTTCGAAGGTGGGAAATTAAAATTATTTGCATTTTTTTAATGAAAACATTAAAACTAATAGCCACAAAATAGCAAAATATAATCGATGTGTTGCCGTTGCTTATTTATGTATGTATGTGTTCCTGTAAGTGTAATTAGTGTGGTTAGTATTAATTAATAGTTACCTCATGTTTTGGTAAATGTGATGAAAACTGTGAAATTTATCACTTTTACTGGTTGTTACTAATAATTCACTACTGTCTTCGGTAAAAGTAATAATATAAAAAGAAACGGTCTCTTTTCATCAGCATTTATTAGCAATTTTAAGATTAAAATTATACCACAGTATTTATTGGTAACTAAAAGAAAATAATGTGCTAAATAATTATTAGGTATTACTAAAATCAAAAAGAAACGACAGTATTAAAATTATACAATTATAAAATCAACATTGAAATATTCTTAGTGAATATTCTTAGTAACGTTATATTTGAAAATTTATTACTTTTACCTTAGATAAAATACTACTTAAAGTAGTATTTTATCTATGCTTTTACTAAAAGTAAGGTGTAATTATTAATAATAACATATGGATGACATATATTAATATTTATTTTATTTTATAATAATAACATTTATAATTTTGTTCCTATACTAATATAGTAAAATTTATCAGTTCACTATTTCAGTAATCCTACAAATTACTGATATAGTGAACTGGCACTTAAGGTAACTAAATCTCTAGAACAAGAGATGTCTTAAGTCCTTTTAAGATGAAGAGTGTACTATTTCTTTTCAGTGCTATTCCAGCCAGTCGATTTGTAGCCAAAATTGTAGCAAAAATAAATGTAATTTATGTTATCGAAATCATAATAACCGATTTATTCATTTATATGACGAGCGCTTCCTGGTAAATGTCTAACGAAACCGTCCATAGGATCTTCGAATTCCGTCCATCGGAGAGGTAACTAACTATGACACAACAAAATAAGAAAAAAATCTTGGTGCATCCCAATTAGGAATTAAAGAAATGGCTCACCATTGCAAACTGAAAAACAAAACATCCTATCACCGACTGCCATTCTGTATTATCTGGAGATGTCGTTGGACGTCTCCAATATGTCATGACTTCATGAAGGGGATACATGCCCTGTCATGTGACAAATTGGTTAAAAAGGAGACAAAAAGTCAGACGATTAATATTCGCTGCGAACTGGCTGACTAGAAATTAAGAGCTCCATCATACGCCCTTCATGTTACTGTTTTATTTTTTATCTACATGTTTGTTTTACTGTTTTATTTTAGCTCCGTAAGGCGATCGAAGATGTCAACTCCGGCGTACTAACACTAGCGACTCGGCCCGCTCCGCCTGGCCCTCCGCCCGCCCCCCTCATTCGTGCCCAAATCTCCCTCCCCGCTCCCCCCACCGACAGCGAGACTGCACCACTCACCACAGAAAAGTGAGGCCACGCAACTTTCAAGTTAGTACCCGTCAACACTGACAAGTCATCGACATAGTCAAACGTCATAATAATATGTCACTCGTGTAGCCGTAATCAGATTGATGTGTCGTATGATTTGTAAACTAGTCACCGCAGTGACGTGTTTTGTTTCAAAGTAAAATATTTACTGACTGTTATTAGCGTTATTAATGCGTATTAAAAAAAACTTGTCCATGATATTACCCCACTTGTAAGTCGAATGGGAGTATCGGTAGTCAATCTGTATTGAAGACTATGTGCTTTTTAATGAAAGAAATGTTATGAAGGCGTTTCGCAAAATGAAATAATTAAACAAATCCTTAAAAAGGGTTGACTACTGATAGGGGACTCGACACTCTTGGACGTATTTCTTTAAATATTGTGATAGTTTTAAAATTTTGAATGTGATGCGTATTTGTAAAAAATAAACTATTTGAGTTGCATCATTATGGTCAAGTTGCATCATTAAATATGTATATATATTTTGAAAATAGGCAATACCCTATCGAAAGAGTAAATTGAAAAAACGAACTTTCTTGATCACTATCTATTTTTGAATAATCCGTTTCAGAATTCGAGTCTGTTACACTTATTATAACTTTCTGTCACGTCATCAATAAGGTGGTCTATTTGCATCATTTTGTTCTCTTCTTTTATAACATGATCGATACAACTAGACCATCGACTTATAAATGATCGAGCTCGCTTATAAATGAGTCATACTACAACACTACGCTTCATGCTTGCAACGTTTAAAAAAAAGGTCGATTCTAGCTGTCATTTTAGTCAATCGAATTAAAAATCCGACTATAGTAATGGAAATTATAATTAATTTCACTTTATTTTTTTACAAATACGTATCGCGTCAAGTCCCCTCATAGATATTTATTTTAGACTCACAAAGTGATTCACTAATATAATATTTTTAATCGCGATTTTAGCCCTTTTCGACAAGGCTTGTGAGTATCGAAATCATTCCAAAAGTGTTGTTTTAGTTGTTAAGTTATTATTTTTAATGTGATCACATTAATAATATATTTGTAGAGATGAATGTTGATGGCAAGAATGTGCCATTTGTTCTTCATTTTTACAAAGTGCCATGGCGTCTAGTTCGAATGGCATTGCTATATATCTAAGTCCAAAATTTGCATATTTTTATTGTGATAAAACTTTTTTAGTGACGTTTTCGTCTTTTACTACAAAGCATTGTGTTTAAATGGACAATTTATATTTTATAGATGAAAAAATAAGTAGAATTTTGTTGGCAATTTTTTATTTTATTTTTTTTTGTAAAATTCAATGAATATTTATTTTATGTCAATTTAAGGTAAGTTTAGATTATCGAAATAATATTGCTATAAATGGCAATGTCATACAGTATTTTAAAAAATCCTTGCCATATGAAAAAGTAAACTAAATGAAAATTAAATGACTCATGCTAATTTATTATGCTAATTTATTTTGGCACGTAATTGTATTTGACTAAGTTACGAACTTGACCAGCATTAAACATAAGCTAGTATATAGCTAAATCTATAACGATTTATGTATTTATATCAAAATCACAATTATTTAAAAAAATGTTATAACTGCTGGCAGTAAATTTGTTATTGTTTATTTAAATTTATTTCCTATATCGCCATCTGGCGAAGTCTATACTACGATTGTTTCTTTGATTTCGTTCAGTATTGAGAGAACTGTGTTCCATACAAAATTGTAGTTACGTTTTAAGTTACAAGCGTAATTTTGAATGTTAGGAAAACTACATTTTCCCTAAATACTTGTGCATAGGTATATGATTAATATTCAAGTTTGAAGTTTGATTTTTGTCATCATATGTGATTTGTAGTTTACAAAGCAAATGATTAAGTTGGCGTTGTACGTGCGTGGGAACTCAGTAATAGGTATTAGCGAGAATTTGTTGTCTCAACTTACTATAATGCGAATAACCGAAGACAGAATGCGACGCAACACATTCGCGCCACTTATTCAACTCGCGAAAATAATAAAACATACGCCAGCAATTTCAATATTTCAGAAAAACCTTTATAGAGGGTAGCTATTGACATCACAATTTCAAATGTACATTATAGGTAGGATGTTTCCATGGAAAAACTTTTTTGGATTTTAGTCAGTAATTACAGGAATTCAACCCGCAAAATGTCACAAATTCTGCACATTTTAGAAATAAATTATAATAGATATACAATTAATTTCAGTTTTTTGTTGCAAACCTTCATATTATGTCCCAGAAATGTCATGGTTTTTATGTATTACTACAACCTATAAAATTAATGAGTAATCATGGAATAACGTAGTATGGAATAAGTAAGCTGTTCGAGTTGGAAAGTGCCCTCTTAAATTGCTTTAATCATTTATAATTTTATAATTTCATAACAAGAATAAGCTTCAAACATAGTTTCAAGTTGGATTTCTTGATAAATATGTATTATAAAAAAAAATTAATTATCAGTGGTTTTTTATTTTATTTGTTGATTAATTGTTATTAAATTACATACTATATAAATCCTCTTAATACAATTGCAAAGATTCGTTTGAATCTATCAAAACATATCCACCTTTGTAAACTAAAACATATCTACGCTTGTGTGGGAACCAAAAGATCCCTGGGACTAAATGTTGATAAATAATATAATAAGTAGGTATATTTATAATAATTAGTCTTTGGTTGTATTATTGAATTTAGTGCATTTTGTATTGTGATCTGTTGCTTTTTTATTAGTAAACGATGTTTTGTGAGGTTATGTTTTTTGATTATTTATTTTAACTAAGCCTTTTTTAATTTAAGAAACAGAAAGTTTAAAAAAAAAACTGAAAAGTGATTCATCGTAATCCCGAAATGTATAATTTATAATTTTGAATCAGAAATAATGGGAATGGCTCCACATAAGAGAAGATTCAACCGCATGTGCACGAGGTACGGCTTGAGGTTGTATTTTTGGAAGATACACTCGATGGTAGGTGATTATCGTCGTCTAAGAACATAAGCCTGCAGAACCAGCAGAAATTTGCGGCTCTCTTGATGAAGTCCATATGCTTGGTGGAAACGCCTGAAAAGAGTTCCGAAGTTCTCGCATCCGCTGTATACACTTTTCTTCGCAATTGTAGAGCACTGGAAGGTGGTATAAACTAGCATACGTGTCATGGGTTAACAAGACTCCATATGGAGCCTAATCCAGGCTTTATAGAGAATTAGGTGCTATTCCAGCAGTAGCACACGTAAAGCCTTGGCAGAGCGATAAGGCAAGCAACTTAACCACTCATCCAACGGGCTCGTCAAAATGCAACTTTTGCCTCTTAATAATCTTAAAATTATGGTTTCCAAAAAGCAATCAAATAGATAGCCCCTTTCAAATCATCTAGAGGAGGTAATAAAAACAAGAAATATATCAAAATTAAATTTAATATTTTTGTCGCTATTTTCCACATAATTGCCTTATATTCTATAATACTCCGACAAATGTACATTTTTCCATTTAAAGGGTGATTGCTATACAGTTAAAAAAAACTAACAAGTAGAGGTACCTACTTACATGTGAATTTTAAGTCACTATTCACATTTTGCCCTAAATAAGTATCACAAAGTAGCAAAAAAAGTTCCAATTTGAATGAATACCTAATAAAAAAATGATAATTATATATTGTATGATGAAATGGAGCCAAGCACATATTTCTGAATAAAATCAGTGTGAGAACAGACCGGATATTTTATAAGTACCTATTTACAAAGATATTGTGAACATACATGATAGCTTATAAAAATAATTAACTTAGAAACTTAAAATTTAATTTAATAATTGCATTATATAAATGCCTTTTTTTAACATAACATAATTTATACTATTTACATCGCATTATATCGGTCCAGCCGAGCTCGTGCACTAACATTAAAAGGATTAAATATATAAAATATATAGAGAGGGCATTGGGAAAATCCTGGCCATCCTGGCTTGTAAAGTTGGCGATGGACTGAGCGATTTTGTACCACGTGGTTCTAAATGTCACATTACGGATTCTTTCGTCTTGCCCGATCTATGTTGAAAATCTTTGAATATTAACATAAATGCAACGTCTGATCTCTCAACACTTAATCATTACACAATTATTGGCATCAGTAAAACGATCTGTTTGAAAATTAAGATAGCTTCTGTCATCGACAATAGAGCTGTTGCGTTCATAGAAATATTTAAAAAAATTACTAAGTATTTTTAGGTTATTTTTAACGATAAATACTAGTTGTTTGTTTTCCCTTTAATAAATTAATAATTTAAAAAGAAGTCATTTATAAAAACAGCACTGATATTGTCTGTGACATAGTTTTGTCTTTCGCTTTTCTTCTTATGTACATATCCTTCTCAAGAGGTTTTTTCTTATTTTGTAATTAGCATAGTTTATTTAACTAGTAAATAATTAAAAAACATATATTTTTATTAATTTCACCGCTATTTTATCTTGAAATGAATGTCGCTAATTTTACATAAAATTATCTTTTTTTTTTTAAATCAATAAATAAAAATTATTGGTAATACAAGTTGCTGCTTTGAAATCTGACTGTACCTCGTAAGTTTTAAAGGTCCAATTAATTATTTTAAAAAACTGTTTTTTTTTTTATTATTTATTTTTAGGTAAATAATTTTAATAATTTTTAGGTAACTTTTGAATATAAACGAATATTCAAAGGACAACATAACCTATCTAAATTTCAAACATTCAATTTCTAAGTTTTTGATAATTTATCATACTTCTAGTTATATTAAAATTATAACATATTTAATACGAACGATTTTAACTTGTGCATTAAAAATCTCGCTAAAATCATTACACACGATATAAAAATAAAAGTTTTATCATAAGAATAAAAAATAATATATTTTTTTATTCTTATACCAACAGTAGATATAAATGCATTCAGACATAAAAATAACATTAATAACAAAAAAAATAAAATAATAAGAATAGCGTCTGGAAGTTGATTGTCAGATTTTTACCGTTTCATTACATTAATTATCTCCTCTGTAAAGTATTTAAACGTTTTTAACGGATAAATAAATAAATTGTTACTAAAGCAGTAATGATACTGTTATGACTAACTATGGAACGTTCTGGAAAAAGCGTTCGCGCCTGCAGAATGTCTCAAACGTCCCACTCTATCGGTGCTAACCACGCCCTTTCCCGACTAGTGTAAAAGGAAATTGGTTCTTATGTTTACAATTTAGAGTTTACATTTCAACGAAAATAGCATACCCGAACTTCCAATGGCTTGTTTACGATTTTGTTTAGATTTGGCCGTTTAGCGCCAAGTACAAATAAGACAGCAGGCGGGCGAGGTGAGTGGTGCGACAACTAGCGATACGAAAGCGATTCTTCGGAGCTTTTGCGAAGTTACCTGCGACAGTGATCCGGCGACACATTAAGAGAATCATTGACTTTTGGCAAGTTTAACGGTTTCCTCGGACAAGTTTAGTGAATTTGAAAGTCATCTTGATTTGTGAAAATATATCGTTCCTTTTGCTCTTACATGGCATTTTAACTCGCCCCGCACGTAACAATACTAATGAAAAGAGCGATAACCGAGCAACGTTTGTGCACCTGTATAAAATTGCAACCGTGCGAAGCCGGAGCTTTTTATCTAAAAAGGATCCCAATGACTCAGACAAAATAAGAACTAAATATGTAGCCGGTAAAACTACGCCTCGCTATTGAAATATTAAGCAGATCGCTAGTGAAGTATATTCTATTTAAACTATTATAACGCTTTATGTGATCTCACATATCCTGAATTAGGCTCAGACCTAATAAAAAATAAAGATAGAATTTTATACAGAAGCCGGTTTAATAAATGTGTGTGCGTAGGCCGGCTGTAACCTAAACGTTTATTTATTTTTATTGAAAATAGCGGTTTACTTAAGTGTGAAGTTAATTAATCTTGCTTTTTATTTTTTTAAGACTAGTTTTTATAACCTTTCACTACTCAGCTTATGCTGAGCCAGATATCTTTTTGCTGCCATGGCGTACACTCAATGGGATTAAACTATCTGGAAATTTGTATGAATTATATATCTTTTTTGATTAATAATTGTATTATTATTTTTTGTCTTTCTCTTTGTATTTGTGTCATGTTTTACGAATAAATCTATCTATCTGTCAAATTCGACCTTTTCACTAGTATTTTTTTTATTTATTATTACGTCAAGCTGTTGCTCTAATAAAGACGACTGATGTTGCTCTAATAAAGACGAACCATAGTTTACTTGCATTTGTGTACGTTTAACCGTGTAGATACACGGCGAGGCGTAGTTTTACCGGCGCACTCCGTTTTCCACAGGGGTCATCTTTAGTTCCTTTTAGATGAAATGCTTCAACTTTAGATTTATGCTTCAACACATAAAACTGACTTGTGTGGTTGAGGTTTTTAATTTTTTATTATTTTAAATTAACGCATTGATCTTTTTTCTAAAAAAGTTAAATTTGAATTATAAATAGATTTCATGGGCTAAAACTAAAGTTAACAATAGTCTAAATTTTTTTTTTATAAAACAAAAATATACCTATACTTCCAAAGAACTCGCGTCTCAATCTTATTTTCTTTGGAAACCTCATAAAAAGTGCACAGTTTTAAACCTAAATTAATGTCAACTAGATAGAGATTCATTTCACATATTAATAATAATAATAACAATAACTCAAGAGGTTCAAGATCTGACTATAACCTCAGCCGCTTCACACAATCTTTAATTACAACTTATAATTACCAGTTATCACAAACAGTTAATTAACCAAACAACAAACACTATATACGAATCCACAATTCGCATATTACATCACGGTATACTTAAGCGAAGCACGATTTCTTTATCGCCAATTGTTTTCTTGTTAAATAAAAATAACACTTGTGAAAATAAAATAAATTTTTAAAATAAAACTCAACATGCATATCGACGTGGAATAGGGGATCGGACAGTAATCAGATTAAAATCTAAAATGTACTTAGAAAGAAAATATATAATTTTTTTCGATTATTTATCGAATAATAATTTAATATAATTCATTTAAATATTTTTAAATAAAGAAATAAAATTTTATTATTTACAATATTTTTAATCTATACTGAAACACCGATCACAGTGCGTGACGTCATTTGTGGGCAATCATTGTCTTGTCTGCAGTGCACGACTATCCTTGTTACATATGTTATTTCACTTTCTAGAATCAATACCAACGATATTTTTTTTCGTTCCATAATAACCAATAAAGAATCTACTCAACGAAACAAAACTTCTTGCGAACTTATGCCAATGCAGCTGTTTTGTTACGATATGACCACAAATGACGTTACGCGCTCTCAGATGAACTATCGTGGCGTTTTGGCGGCTTTTTCAAACAAACAATATTAAAACATGATTTTGAGTACCTAAAAGGCTATAAATAAATAAAATAGTATTTTTTATGGGAATAAATATCCATGAAGATTAATTTAAAACACTTTCTGAAAGTTTGTCCGATCCCCTATTGCGACATCTATTGATTTAAAAAAAATAATTACAGCATTTTTTTTTATATATTTAATAAGGGGTGGCAGACAGACTGACACGGATGGTAGTTGAGCATTGTTGCCACCAGAGCTTGTTATAATGTTTTTAAAATAATTACTTTTTTAAAATATATGTCATTTTAATTTAATTAAAAGTCAAATTATTGAATCACTGGCATTTGATTAAATGAATTCGTCATATAGAGAGGTATCGTATAGAAAAGCTTTTTTTTTAATCTAAGCTTCATTAGAAACACACTAAAATGCAACGCTTGTAACACTTAGTCTTTTTAATAATTAATATTATTAATTACCCTAAACTAAAGTTATTGCTTAATCTTAAAATATTTGTATTAATAAATAAGTAGTCACAACAAAAAAACACGCTTTTTTTTCCTACACACGAGACTACACATTTACACAATCGTTAACACCAAAATCTCATTTATCCAGCAGTTACTTTATTTGAATATATTAATTTTTTATTCAAAAATATTTTTTTATTTAGTATATGAATAATTTTCAGAAAAATTTAAGTTCAAAATTCATTAAAATCGATAGGTACATTTAATTTTATTACTCAAGTTATATTTAATAAAAAAAAAATTGCTTAAATTTATGACAATTTGCATTAACTCAACATTTAGCTGATCATACTCGCTGGATCAACGCGTTCACTATCAAAAACGAGTATACTCGTAGCTTGTACTACGAGTTCGTATTTGACAGCAAACGCATTAATAAAATTCAAACTAGTTCTTTTCACATGTATGATATTGTCTATTTCATTTTATCACATACAACCGCAAGTCTCTGCCACCATATTGGGTAACACTTTTTGAGTCACTGTATTGTTTGAGTCCATATAGAGCAACTGCAAAGAACTGAACGAGGTTGGCGCACAGCACGGTTTGAACTCAGGTTTTCTTTCGTTCGAGACTGAATAGAAATATTTCCTTATGATATTGTGATGGTAGCTATCGGATTGGGTGACTCCAGAGATGGGGGCGCAGTCCCCTCTGCAGAAGTAGGCCTGGTAGCCATCCGGCTTGATGATCCAATCGTCCCAGCCGAGTTCCTTGAAGCTAACCCAGAGAGGTTCTCGGCAGCATTCGCGAGTGTTCTGCGCACACTCTAACGCTCTCCCGCGGCGTCTTTTCGCTGAATATTTCGTGTAAAGCACTAAGAAAGGACGGTGCTTCTCGTGGAAGGACAGAGGCGGTCGGCGAAGCTGTAGAAAAAAAAAATTACTGTTGAAGCTGCTTGGGACTGATGATAGCGCGCCCGTCCCGGCTTAGCACCGGTGGACATTTATTTTTTAAACATTTTTGAGTTTATTCGTGGAAAACGGCAATTTTGTATGGAGGGGAGGTAAAAGGTGGAAATGGGGGGGAGGGTGAGTAATTAGTCTATATTACTCTCTGATAATGTAGCTTTCTATAGGTGAAAGAATTTTTTAAATCGGTCCAGTAGTAATCTTTGTGAATAAGAGTATTAGTTGATATAGTCTTAGTCCACATAATAATTATGTGAATATAGTACTTTTGGTTTTGGTTGATCATTTTGGTTTTGGTTGAATACTTTTGGTTGATCATTTTGGAACTATGTATATAAAAATGTCACCTGGTAATTACAATACCTATGATCAAAGCAAATAAAGATTATTTTTATTATTATTCTACTTAGCTGGTCTCGTCTCCCCCTCCAAAAGCCAAAATGAGGGGGAGACTGTGTTACCCCCGACAGAAGCACAGTCGGTCGGGGTTCAGGACGACAAAGGCAGAAACCGACGCACGATCCTGGCCGTATCGAGCAGCATCGCCTTCTGCATTTGGGCCGGGAGGGAACCGCCACGGAACCCCAACCGCTTCAGTACTATTGAGGCTGGTTGAGATCAAACCGTTGACGGATATAACGACTGGGATGATTTCAGTGGACGCAACAGCCCACATGTCAACAATCTCGTGAGCCTCTTCTTTTCGGTTTCAGCTTTCACGAGACCGTCATCATGCGGGATAGTTATTATTATTATTATTATTTGAGTTTATTCATTACAAACATAAATTTGCATGGAGGGGGGAGATGGGTGGAGGGTGAGTAGCCTATGTTACTCGCTGATAATGTAGCTTTTTATAAGTGAAAGAATTTTTAAAATTAGTCCAGTAGTTTTTGAGTTTATTATAGGTAGGATATTTCCATGAAAAAACTTTTTTGGATTTTAGTCAGTAATTACAAAAATTCAACCCGCGAAAATGTCAGAAATTCTGCACATTTTAGAAATTAATTATAATAGATATAAAATTAATTTTAGTTTTTTGTTGCGATGCAAACCTTGATATTATGTCCCACAAATGTCATATTTTTTATGTATTGCTACGACCTATAATTAATGAGTAATCATGGAATTACGTAGTACGGAATAAGTAAGCTGTTCGAGTTGGAAAGTGCCCTCTTAAGTAATGTTAGTACCTGACAAGTCCTGCACGCAACGTGCAATGTATGCAGCCTCTCCCTCTCCTCCAACCAGACCCTCACAGCCCAGGCTAGCTCCACCCGGACCCAGCCCTCGCCTGTGTTCGTCTCCTTGATGGCGATTGGCTTGGTCTTCTTGAACTGCTGCTGGCTGTCCCAATGGGCTGCCTCTGATATCACAAACGTCTGGTTGTACTCGTCTAGCGGATCCGGTTCCTGAAAATTTTAAAATTCTCATGAGAAACCTAACCCTATTTTAATAATTATTGTAAAGAAGTTCTATTCTATTTCTATTTAGTAGAGGCAGGGCACAATCCGTATGGTAGCTCGGATACCCCTTTACAGAAGATCACAGTGAAATAAGCATGTGTGCTGTTGTATTTCTGTGATGCCAAACAGTCTGGGCAAGTGCTCAGGACCCCGCATCGAAGTGTCAGACCATCATTCGATAACCAATATTACCGATAAGTAGTTTTAATAATGATAAGTGGAACAGTAATGGAGATGAAGAAAAAATAATTTTGGCTATTTTAATAAATAAATCTTCTATAATAATCATAGGGGCCAGAGTCCATTTCACTATCTCCTTCTAATCTCTCTTTCTTTAGACTGTTAAGTCGACAGCGCCCATGCAGCACCCTATGTTTTTTGCTTGCCATCTACTATCAGGTGGACTGTCAGTCTGCCTATACATATAAAAAAACTTGCTCTAATGGGGAAAGAAAATATTAAAAAAATATATTAGAAAATAGATTATCAACCAGTCATTTTGATTTCTTACTATAAATAATTATAACTATTGTTACCGGTAATTTTAACTTTGTACGAACCTTGAAGAACCATAGTTCTACAACGGTAACTTCTTCAGGCTCCACATCCGGCGGCAGCTCAAACTGAAGGCAGGCGAACGGATATCTTCCAGAAGTGAGACATTCACCTGATGACAAAAATGGATAAAATCTATCATCTAGGCATGATCTAGGCGTAATTAAAAATAAAAAAATTGGGATAGGTGTCTGGTAGACTCGGTAGGAACGAAGTTCACGCGAGGGAAGCCTTCATGCATTCCGTGTAACAAACAAACAAACAAGCTTTTCTCTATCAAGCTCCGGGGTCTTGCAACCCGTGACAAGGAAACTTACATGTTACGTACTAGCTGAGCCCACAACTTCACACTGACGCGTCACTTCACGTCAATGAACGACGGTTAAATTATTTGAATATTCTTCATACAAAAATACTAAAATCGCGTTTAAAAAAATGGAGGGTGGGGGTAGGAGGGTGAAAAATACTCTACGACCTATTCTTAGATTATACGTAAACTATAGATTAGATATATTACGTAAACTATACGTTACAAACTAGAATAATGTGAATAAGTTATCAATACACAACATTGTAATCGAAAACGCATTTACGTTCGCTTCCAAAGCCAATGTCTTTCATTATTTACGTTTTCATAAGTCAAAGTCCAAGTTCAAATTTGAGTTTATATGTATATTTAGTTATATATTTATCTTTATTTTTAATTTTTGATTTATTTTTTCTCCTTTTATTGTTTTAGAAAACAATAAAATAATGGCCTTTTTAAATTTAAGTGTCAATTCTCTTATATACGTACTTATTTTTTTAAGTATAGGTTTTTTTTAGTCAAGCTTTTTCTAACGAATGCCTAGAACAACTGAGCTATGGATAGGGCAATGCTTGTCATTTCTCTGCGGGATATGAATCCGAAGTATGGAGATTCACCAGAGAACCAGGGCCTTCGACATAACCCAAAGAATTAGCTCAAGTGTGAATGTGATGGACTCAAGTATATGACGTGCGGCGTCTGGGCCTTGGTGTAAACAAGTCTTCATAACTGAATGCCTGCTCGCTGGAATGATGACGACCGATGGCGGAGGATCGAGTGGAGCATAATTTAAAAGGTCTATGTCCACCATTGGACGCTTATAGACTTACGATGATGATGATATAGTATGTGGTTGACATTGTAATGCAACTTTTTTTGAAGTTAAGTTCGACAGACAGGTTAACGGTCCACTTGATTGACCTGACCATAGTAGACAGGTTGACGGGACAGGGAAATGGTCTCTGACATCCCTTACTCACTCACCAAAACACTGAACAGCACACATGATGTAGTTTTACGGTGATCTTCTGTGAGGAGTGGTTACTACCGCCAGACGGGCTGCCAAAATGATTGCGAAACGCAGTGTGCCCTGCGTCACTTCGAAAAGATTCCGCATGTCGGTAAATGTTTAAATAAATAAATTAAATAGTTGTATACAAAAATAAATAATGTATCCGGAACTAAATGGCGATGGTTTTATCTATTTGGTACGCGACATAGGTAATAAAAAGTTTAATTGATCCGACCGCCCCGCCTCGCACAACCCCCGCCTCGCCCTATTGATCTCCTCTAACAGCCGTTATCGTTTGCGCCTCAGATAACGAATTATTTTAAACTTAATTTAACTGCGCACCAGTTAATTAATGAATCGGATTGTTCACTTTTCAAAACTGTTTTCAACGGTATACATGCGCGTGTCAGAAGTGACACATCTTTGGCGATAGAATATATAGTAAGCGATAAATGTCAATAAACGTTACAAGGAGGCGTTACACACTAGTGGTTAACCGCGCGGCTAACCGGTTTTTCATTTTAATATGCACCCGCATGCACTGAAGGGTCACACAAAATTGGACTTTGAAATTTTACTCTCATAGCGCGCAAAAAATTACCTTTCACTTAAATAAATTACTTATGAATATCCTTTGATCCTTTGAATACAAATTTTGCAATATTTTACACAGTACTCGTGCACACAACTTGGTTGTTGAGTATTTGGCTGTCATAAGTATATCGTTCATAGGGCTGCTAATGCTGCTAAAATTTTTAAATTAGCTGCGAGGAGTTCTATGGTGGCCTCAGTAACCACTTCCTCATCGTCACTCTATGAGTTTCGAATAAAAATAGCCAAGATGATGACAACCCTTTTTTTACAAGAGGAATCCATCATGAATACCCACCGGCCTGGGGATTCATGATGGATTCCTCTTGTAAAAAAGACCGGTGGGTTATATCGGACTCCTGCCCCGAGATGGTAGTGGGTAGACCTAAATCCGCTATTGATGAAGTTGCGAGGTCGACACGGCTCATTTGGACGGCGCACCCGAACTGCCAAGGTGAGCCGTGCCTCTCAGGATGAAGTGGGCAGTAGAGTCCCCATCTACCGCCCTAGTCCTGTCAGGGGTCCAGGTGACGGGCGTGCGCCAGCCGCCTGCGGAAGGGATGGGACAGGACGTCGTCCTCCCGCTCTCTCTCCGCCGCCTCCTTCTGCGAGATGACATCTTCGCAGAAGGATTGAGTCGCTCGCCAAGCGGCTCTGCTGCCGACTATAGCTTTTACTACGGCCGGCAGAGAGAAGTCAAATCCAATGGTCACAGCGAGCTCAGTTCGCTGCGCCGACCATTTAGGGCACTCCGCAAGAAGATGATGACAACCCTGAGAAGAAACTCCGAAAGAATCTCAGGATACCATTATTTTAAAATATATAACAAATACATTCCTTACAATTACACACATCATACACAAGGTGATCAATCCATGGGTCAGTGAAGACAAATCTCAAACCATAAGAGAAACGACATATTTATTGTCTTAGGAACTAAGGTTTAAATTTTTTAATTAAGAAAAATTGTATTCAGACTTTTTTACGTTCGTCGCTCATATGCAACTAGGAATAGAACACGGGCAAATCTCTGTTAAAAAAAAATCGCAATTATTTATTTACTGTAGTTGATAGTGTGGGTCATAAGGAATACATAATGGAACCTTGTATAAATAATAAACAGAAATATCTAAAATTTTAATAATTGGCAAAATGTTAATATCATATCAGTTCATTATAATGAATCAATTATTTGGAAAGGTCACTTATTTGCATGTCGCGTTGGATTTTTATCATTTTTAAAATAAACTTAAAACAAATGATTTCACTATCTAGATACACGCGCTACACAGGAAAAAACCCAATCATAAT
The DNA here is from genome assembly GCA_910589475.2 of Bembecia ichneumoniformis. Taxonomy (NCBI): domain Eukaryota; kingdom Metazoa; phylum Arthropoda; class Insecta; order Lepidoptera; family Sesiidae; genus Bembecia; species Bembecia ichneumoniformis. The sequence goes on along the minus strand of OU342544.1, from coordinate 1,734,899 downwards.
GGGTGTGTATTTAAAGTTAAACTATAAGTCCGTACGAACGTGAAATAGATTTTTAAAAAACAACTAACCTATTCAGCCAGCCCAAAGAAACAAAAGCTTTATATTCCATTTTTAAACTATGAATTCTTGACGAATGTGTTCTAATTTCAAATAAACAAAGTACGAGTAAGTCATTCAAGAGTATGGTTTCAGATTTGCCATCTCTGACCAATTTGAATTGATCACCTGTATACTACTGTATTTTACTAACTCTACTAACTATTTTACTAACTGTATGAACTCAGAAACGTTTCAATCCAGACTGATTTTTTTTAATGTTAAGATCGGCAGACAGACTGACGGTCCACTTGATGGTAGGTGGTTACCGTCTCCTATAACACAAGCAACGCCAAAGCGGCTGCAAGTGCGCTGCCGACTACAGTAGGATTAAGGATTAAGGGATTAGGAGTGGATAGGGAAATGGGCTCTGGCATCCCTTACTCACTCACCGAAACACAACAGTACACGTACCGTTATTTCACGGTGGTCTTCTGTAAGGGGGTGGTTACTGGCGCCAGACGGGCTGCCCAAATGACTGCGAAACGCAGTGTGCCCTGCCAATTATCTTAATGATTAATTTATCTTTTATACTAAGTATAAATTGTGATGGCATCGAGGGAATACAACCCACGTATTGCTTATACAATGACGGATCACCTACCATTTAGCTGACCGTCAGGCTACTTGACTACCTTTACCAAAGGAAAGAAAAAAAATAGTAGTATAAAATTATTTAATACTACTAATAATTTTTCTATGATAATTAATTATTTCAGTTTTAATGAATCGTATAAAATATTTCCATAGTTCGATTATAACGAAACGTAAGTATTACAACATAGGCCCGAAACAACCTTAGTGAAAATTTTAAATTTACTTTTCTGTAAATTTAAGTATTAAAAAGTCTTAAAAATGTCTTAAAAAGTACGTTATTCCCCACTAGTATGGAAATAACATCTTTTTAATAATGTGTACAAAGTTTTGCATGCCTTGTAAAACGGCGAAACATTTTGTTCCTTTTGTAACTCTTTTGCATCTTCTATACAATGTTTTAAGCAAATAAATGAATTATTATTATTATTATTAATTTTAGTAGGGAAAGTAACATTTTATGTAGTTACAGGTTGAGCCCGCAACTTCCTACGCGTTGTATTGGGTATAGCGCGTAACCGATTTTTTTTTTAAATCTTTGGTGTATAGACACGGCTCGTTTATTATATTGTACTTAATGTTTTACTTGAAAAAATAACAACAAAAAACATATTTTTTTTGTTATCTAGATACACAACGTTGTGTATCTAAGATACACAACGTGTGTATCTTAGATTAAACCTGTCGAAAACTGTTTTTGTATATATTTCATCACAATATCAAAACAAGAAAATATATGGTATTATCAATCAAAAACTCAATAATCGAGATTTGGAGTATAAAGATGTCAAGATTTGCACACCGAAAATTTATCGGTTGGTCATGAAGGAACAAAAAAACTAAATGTCATCTCTGGTATCAATTAATCATGGTCATCGCAAATCAATTATTATTATATGTTATTTATATTTAGATAAATATACTACTGACTATATTTACTGACCAGATATTTTAAATCTTTTATATAAAAAGTACCTACCTCTATATGAATTTTTTTTTCTGCTCTTAAATGTAATTTTTTATCTTTAAAAAATATTAGTGCAAATGAAGAATATGATACAATGTGGAATTCACTCCGCCATTCACTAAGATGGAAGAAAGGAAAAGTCAGAGCCCGTGTATCCCAGGTACCCCATATAATTGATACGGAGCTACACCCCTGGTCACTTTTAAGATTGTTAAGGCGACGCCAGCCTCTAATGATAAAAAAATCCACTTATTTTCCTTCTAAATTATCATAACAATTATAATTTAAAAAATACTCAAATCATCTGCAGGATATATGAAGGGGGATCAATTATAATTTTTTAAATTATATTTAATTATATATATAAAAAAATTACTAAGTTGGCGTCTAATATCGATGTTGTAACCGTGCGATTTGCTTAATAATCAATATTTTAAATAGCTAATTCTTAAGATAAATTTTAAGATCCACTATCTGAAGTCTCATCAAAAGAAAAATTTGAATTATACTTTATTTAATTTTTAAATAGATATTTCCGAGATTTGCAACTAGCGACTCCCCCTCAGCAGTCCCGTCAATTCAGTACAGAACGAGTTTTGCGGCTGGAGTCGCCTTAAGTCTCTTAAAAAATGCAGATTCTCTATAACAATTAAACGTGGGTCTTTTAGGTCTTCTCGATCTTTATCTTCAACCAATTCGATTCAACTATAATCTATAATCTAACTATAACTATATCTAACATGAAATTCTTACGCGCCACGTAGTAATGCTTGGATGGAGGTCGTAATGTTATCGTTCGAAGCCAAACTTTACACACATCGCTTGCGTGATTCATAAGTCACGAGTTAAGGTAAAATATTCACTTGCATTCATCTCTGTTTCATCGGAACCCGGTCTTCGTGAAAGAAAGCTTTATTTCGAATGCAGTTAGACTCACTTTGTTTCGTCGATTGAAAGTCTCATGAGAGTATCTTGTAATCTGTCTACAAAGTGACTTCCAAGTAGTATTTGTGTATAACTCATTTAAGGAAAAAGATATTTATTTACAATTTTATATATTACTCGTACGTTCGACGCCATGCCGAGCTTTGCCCCTGACCGGTGACGGTTCCAAAGTCCCCTCAGGACTAGAAACACGCCCATCTCGAAGGGTTTTTTAGTGGGTAGAAATTCCACATAACCCTGTGGCGTTTGTTCATATAGGGTATCTTTTGAAAACTCCTCTCGTAAAAAAATCGAGTCTCCCAAAAGAGTAGGCCCAACAGGTGCCGTTTACCGATTCCATCCTACGTAATACAACACAAAACACACACTCACACACACACATCTTAACTCCTTAACTAGATCCTTTTCCCCATCTTCTTAAATCAATTTACTTTTCAACTTAATTTTCAACATAACTTGGGTACATAATGAAACCCTGTAAGTGGCAATGTGCTTGGTGATGTCTTTTTGAAGTGAAACTTCTTTACGCACGCTTGACTTGGGGAGTAAGCTGGCGAACGCGTGACGTAAGCGTTACGAAAAGTGTGATCGGGCAAGGCGAACGGAAGTTATGTGGGGGATATAAGCAAGAGACAGAAATATTAATTTACCAATGAAAACATGAAATAAATTTAAATATTTGTAGAAAATTAATATATGTATATGTGTATACATGTATATATTGTACACACATATATACATACAGATGGAGCGGAAGAAGTTTCACTTCAGTCGTGTGGTCATAAGCACACTCGTTTTTTTGTATATTATTTCTGCTGTATTGCTGAGAATAAAATAAAAATAAAATAAATAAATAAATCACCTTTTAAAATCTTCATTATAATTGTATTACTAAAATTATTATTTAAGAAATTTCTAAGAAGGTTAGGGTGCTTCCCTTAACATTCTGTTCTAGGGTTCCCGGGTTCGACTCCCGGCAGAATCGTCTTTTTAAATGAACTTTTTAAATTTGACTCTGGTAAGGATCTGAAAAGTAGTGGCAGGGCACACTGCGTTTCGCAGTCATTTGGGCAGCCCGTCTGGAGGCAGTAACCACCCCCTTGCAGAAGACCACCGTGAAATAACAGCACGTGTGCTGTTGTGTTTTGGTGAGTGAGTAAGGGATGCCAGAGCTCATTTCCCTATCCCCCCCTAATACTTTATCCTTAATCCTACTGTAGTCGGCAGCGCACTTGCAGCAGCTTTGGCGTTGATTGTGTTATAGGCGACGGTAGCCACCTACCTTCAAGTGGACCGTCATCCTGTCTGCCGATCTTAACATTAAAAATAAACTTATTCTAATCGTGTTTATATAATACCCCCGACTTCGCACGAAGTTGAATTTTCAAAAATCTTTTCTTAGCTTAAGCTTATAAAATAAAGTTATGTTCTAAATATCAGCTTTCTAGACTTAATAGTTTTGGGTGAGCCTTGATAGTCATTCAGGACAAACGGTTTTGTAAGTATAGATTAATTATTTTAACTTGTTATTAATAATATTAGTTATAAAATTTAATTTTAATAGTAATTCAAAAATAATGAATTAAAAGAAAAACTAAAGTATCAGCACATGCGTGTTGCAGGTTCAGCCGGCACTGCGCTGGTAGAAATACCTTGTATTGTAACGGTGACAATTATTCAATAATCGTCATTTAGCTATTAAAAAGCTATTATTGTCATAATTTTTCTATAAGTAAAAGTGACAATAAATAAATCATTCTCCAACAAAACAAGGCTAAATTATATCGGGTGTTATTTTAACAAAATAATAGATCTGTCGCCGGAATCGATTAAATAGCTATTATTGTCATAATTTTTCTATAAGTAAAAGTGACAATAAATAAATCATTCTCCAACAAAACAAGGCTAAATTATATCGGGTGTTATTTTAACAAAATAATAGATCTGTCGCCGGAATCGATTAAATGATAAAATATGTTATACCAAAATAGTCTAACTAAAGTATAGACGCTCCCGTTGGGTGAGTAGTTAGTGTGCTTGCCTTAATGCTGTTTTAAGCGTCCCGGGTTCGTTTCCCGGCAAGATCAACTTTTAAAATGAACTTTTTAATAGTCTGGTGTTGAAGAGTAGTAGCAGGAAACGCTGCATTTTCGCAGTCATTGCAGCCCGTCTGGCGGCAGTAACCATTCCCTTACAGAAGACCATCGTGAAATAACAGCATGCGTGCTGTTGTGTTTCGGAGAGCCCACTTCCTTATCCCTTCCTAATCCCTATTTTAAATCCTACTATAGTCAACAGCGCACTTACAGCACCTGTAGCGTTGCTTAGTTATAGGCGACGGTAGCCACTTACCATCAAGTGGTCCGTCAGCATTTCTAATTATTTATTTATTTATACATTCACTCAAAATCCACAGCTCTCAATATACAATTTACAAACAAAAATAAAACGTATTTAACAGCCAGTTTATAAGAGTGCTGTTCTGACAGGTGTCAATTCCATACATTTTCTGTATCGTTTATTCGGAAATGAACTTTATGCACCCCCCCTCCCCCCCCAGGTGGGCCAGGACCTTGTCGTGGTGGGGGGGCTTACTCTTGGCAATCCGGGCGGTTGCAGGGGTCGGTGCTTTTTTTCTCACCGGCCTTTGCTCGACTGACCGGATTGGTTTTGGGGACAAAGAAAGCCCACACGACGTGCGCTCCGAGCGGGCTCCGTTAAACGGAGCTCGTGGCGGAGTCTAATAGAAGAGCTTTTTTTTACTTGACATTGGCGGACAATGGCCATCTTCAAGATGAGCCGAATCGCTATTTTTAAAAGAAGAAGAAGAAGAACTTTATGTAATGGACATAAAGAAATGTCAAAAACGCATTCATAGAATGACCGTACTATAAGGATTTTACATCTGTATAAAAGGAAAAAAAACACCAAAAAGAAAAAAAATATTCTGAGGAAATTAACAAAAAAAAAATCGAGTCAACAAACAGTAACAAATCGTGCATCGAAGAATTAATTTAAAATCGTCAGGAACTATCAACATTATCAAATAATCTTATTATTGATCATGACGGCAGGTTTGTTTTCCGTGGTATATGGTAATATTGTTACCATTTATTTTATCATAAATTCAGTGACTTCTGTGCACGGTTTCGCCACCTGTCCGATATCCCATAATAACACATACAATAATAATTGGTGTGTTTAGTCTTGGAAATAAATAACATTCGCCACTTATAAACACTTTTATGAACTGCGCCCCTAATGAGTATTTTTTTCATATAATTAATGAGAAAAGCTTTTTAATTGGTGACAAATATTATTATTTTGATGACAGATTGAATAGCAATAGTGTTGTTGACAGAAATGATGAATCATTATTAGATTTAATAGGTGACAATTATGTACAAATTTGCCATGTGCTAAAAATAAGTGTACTTACTTTTGAGATATTGACAAAAAAGTAACTTATTAACTTATTAACTATTAACTTAAGTAACTTATTAACTTTAAAGACATGAAAATTTAAAATTATTTATTTATACTTCGTACGCGTGGTATTCGGTATGGTTCGTAACTTTTTTGTTTGTAAATCGATTTGAATAAAGTAAACACTAAATATTATAGGAAGATTGCTAAAATATATCAGTGAAAACCGCATTCAAATCGGTTTGGCCGTTCCAGAAATTAGTGTGCACAAACAGACACAAATTCTAAAAACTATTTTTTTTGACTTCTTTAACAAACTGTTTTTTTTTTAAATATTTAATGCACAGACACGGCTCGTTTGCGATTTTATTATATGTATAGATATTGATAATAGAGTAAATTTTGTAAATAACAGATTCTAGTTTCTGCACATAGCATAGCATAATTCGACAATGTTCATATTCATAAGCGCTTTGCTATTTTTTAGGGTAGATAAGGCAGTGAACTATTCACTAAGGTCAAATTTTTGAAATCTCAAAAAAGTGCACATAGCAGATTTTGGTTTGACATTGTATATTTTGGATACAAATGTATATTTTAAGTCTACAACTTATTTTTTTTTATTTTGAGGACAAAACTTTTATTTAAGCAACATAAAGTAATTATGGAACATTTATTTTCGATATAACTTTATTTATTTATTTGGCGATTCAAACTCTGATCAATTTTTATAACAATAAGATTTTTAGAGTTAATTAGTAAGTATAATTAAATAGTAAGTATAATTTGAGGGATACAATTTGAGACAAATATAAACTTCTATGAGAGAAAATTCAATCTTCAAAACGTTACTATTTCGTGGTCAAGTGTTAGTCAACGATAACTCCTGAAGGCAAAATATTCACATTTACTTTAAAAAAATTTTTTTTTTTTTTTTAAATAAGTAAATGAACTTCTTCTTCTTTCAGTGCCATCTCCTATAGGAGGACAGCTATCATCATGGCTATCCTAACCCTCGGAACAGCTATCTGGTACTTCAGCCATACCACTCACGGAGATTCTTGAGCCAGGAAGTACGTTGTCTGCCCGGATTGCGTCTACCCTGTATTTTCCCCTGCATGATCAATTACAGCAGATTATACTTCTCGCCGCACAAGATATGCCCAAAGTATTCCAATTTTCTGACTTTTATGGTTCTCAGTCTCGGCTACGGTTCTCAGTAACTTTTTATCAGAACATTTAGTTTTATTTACGCTTGTCTAATAAGTAAACAACGTGTGTATCTTTGTTTACCTCGCGTGACAAATCCAAGGACTCATTATAAAAAATCTAAGTAAACAGATAAAGTTCATAAAAATAGTAATATATTACAAATAAATATTTGGTAACTGTTAAATTACGCCTTAGTTACGAAAATAAACTCTTATCCTATTGCGTTGATTTTAGGAGTGACAGGGCACACTGTTTTACACATAATAGAGGTTCATGTAATGCATCCTCCGTGATGTACCTACTGGCATAATTTCGAATCTGTTTTGAATATTTAAAATCGAACGAGAACAATTGCAGAGACTGCGAGGATCTAAAGGGCAGACAGAGGATTGAAGATTTCTCATCTTCACGTTGATGAGCAAAAGTTCTGGAAGATACCAGGAGGAGCATTTTTAGTGACAGTGTTTTCCAAATATATATAAAGTGTATATAGTGATGTGTTTAATGTAAATATTTTTGGTTTTTTTATGGTGAAATTTTATTCTTTATAATTGTGAGTGTTTTGTGAGTGTCGCTTGTTTATTTTGTGAATATAAACACATCAAAAAAGTCTAAGCAACACATACAAATTTCAATTTTAGAATGTGTTTTCGCAATAATTTCTTAGTGTTTTCTTTTTTATATTAATTTTTAATGCTTTTTTGATATTAAACTTCAATTTTTTTTTTAATAATCTTAATTAACAATAATTACGAGCAAGTTCTGTATGTACGTAGTACAAAGTAAGGTGCCTAATCAACTAAACTTAAACTAAAATTGCATAAATTAATACGAATTGTGGCCTCCTTTGTTATTTAGAACTTGCTTGCACCGATTATTCATAGAATCGATGAGACTGTTAATGTTATCCTGCGACAATTGTTCCCAATGAAATTTTAGTAAGTCCATCAGTGGTTGGGTTGTTGTCACTCCATCCAAGTCCTTTAAAACACGTTTCTGGAGCATGTCCCATGCATGCTCGATGGGTTGAGGTCTGGCGATTGTGCAGGCCAAGGCAATACCAGGGAAAACATTTCCCTCGCCAAGTACTCCCGTGTGTAACGCCCGTATGCGAACGCGCATTGTCATGCATCAACGTGAAATCGGAGCCAAGCGTTTGTGCGAATGGACGAACATAAGGCCTTAGAACATCCTCAACGTAATTTACAGCGTTCATGTTACCATTTACAAAAACGAGCTCAGTTCGTCTGTTCTTCATAATACCCGCCCATACCATAACTGTTGAGCCGTTGTATGGATGCACTTCCTGAACGCACCTCAGTCTTTCAGTATTTCCAGAACGACGGTACACTCATACCCTTCTAGTTTCAGGCTTGAACCCAAGTCGAGACGCATCGCAAAATAAAATTTTATCCCATTGTTCCCGGGTCCATGTAATGTGTTCCCTACATCATTCATTTCGACGAGCGCGATTCCCGTGACGTATCGGTGGGCACCTAATTGGCCGTCGTGCTCGTAGGCCATACTCATGCAGTCGATTTCGCACAGTTTGGCAGCTAACAACAACACCACTTGAATTTTGTAGCCTTAAACCTATCTCTCGGGCGGTTAACATCGGCTGGCGTCTTGCAGTCAGTTTTATGTATCGATCTTGCCGTGTGGTTGTACACCTCTCTCGACCTGGGTGATGCTCAGCAGGATCTCCCGTGTTAGTGTAACGCTGATGAAGACGGCAAATAACGCTTCTGTTGACAACAAAATACGGAGATACCTGAGATTGACTTCTTCCCGCTTGCAACATCCCTACAGCTCTTTGCATTTCATCTGCGTTCAAATGACGTCGCTCCATGACGTAAAAAATGTCTCAAAATCCAAATTTGTTCAAAACTATTTTCAAATTATTGTTTAAATCATAAAATTGATACAGAATACTAAATTTTAATAAGCAAAGAAAACGCTATAAAATTCGGACAAATGCATTCGCTTTTGAATTTGTGAAAAAAAAAATTATACTCGAATTTTTTTTACAACCAGCCAGTATGTCCTCTAGATCAAAAAAGATTGGATTTTTCTTACGACACCGGATGAAGACAAGCCGAGCCAGTCCAGAGGATTTTAACTTTATTGCCGAGCTTGTCCAAATTTTCCCGTTTCAGTTAAGTTACTTACATTAGATAAGTATATAAAGTGAAAATTGTGATTTCAAATGAGGGTTGTGTATATATAAATTTAATAACTCACTCCCTGATTTAATTTAATTTTTTTTATGTTAATATATATTTTCAAATTGCTTAATTACCGCATTTAATTTATTACGTAATTAGCTGGCGCCCATCTTTATTTTTTTTCCCCTTTCTTACTCTGCCGATTGCATATTATTATGCCACCATAAGGCGGCAATGCAACAATATATAAAGTTCTCCAATTCTCCTTTGAAACTGTCAATTCGCGCGTGTTACATTTTATGTAATGAATGATTAAATATTCGGTTATCTTTATTATTGCTTTAGATTGTAATTATTCAAAACATATGATAAAAATTGACATTTCCTTTCCTTGTTTCGTATAAACATAACAATTAAGCGATACACGTGTAATGTACGTACAAAGAATTTTACCTTTTTTGTAAATCATAAGGTTCGGCAAGCTGACGGTCTTCTTGGTGGTATGTGGCTACCGTCACTCGAAAATAAATAATCAAAGTCAAGATCATAGGTAAGCATATTGTCCATCCTGAATGAATATAGATATATATGGTCGGGAACTCGGGATACAGAAATATGCGTTGGCATTCTTTATGCATCTGAATTCAACAGCACTCAAGTATTTATTTCACGACTTTTGGCTTTATTTTTATGTTAAGAGGGCACTTTCCAACTCGAACAGCTTACTTATTCCATACTAAGTAATTCTATGATTACTCATTAATTATAGGTCGTAGCAATACATATAAAAACATGACATTTCTGGGACATAATATGAAGGTTTGCATCGCAACAAAAAACTAAAATTTATTTTATATCTAGTATAATTAATTTCCAAAATGTTCAGAATTTGTGACATTTGCGCGGGGTGAATTCTTGTAATTGTTGACTAAAATCCAAAAATATTTTTCAATGGAAACATTCTACCTATATGTACATTTGAAATTGGGATGTCAATAGCGACCATCTATAAACCATGTATTCTAATTAGTTGAATAAGTGACCCGAATGTGTTGCATCGCATTCTTTCTTTGGTTATTCGCATTATAGTAAGTTGAGATGTGGTTGAGACAACAAATTCTCCCAAATACCTATAACTAATTTCCCACGCTCGTACAGCGCCACCTTAAGGTCAGAAAACAGGCTGAAGTCCCACTTGATGGTAGGTAGCTATCGTCGCCATTAACGCAAGTACTGTTATTTATTCTGTGACATAAGTAACGCCATAGGTGCTCAAAGTGCGCTGTGATCAAGGAAAATGGATTGGGGAGGGTTAGGGGAAATGGGCTCTGGCATTCTTTACTCACTCACCTAAACACAACAGCACACGTGCTAAAGTAATAAATCATAACGTAAATAAGTAGATTGTTAGAATTAATTCTAATAATAACTATTAGATAATTAACAGAGACAGAATTATTGGAATAAAATTATTTAAAATTAGCTGGTGCCCGCGTTGAAAAATAAAAAAATAACTAAATATATGAGTAATGTAACGCCTAACATCTTTATTGCAGTTATAGCTTTACCCGGCATTAGATGATCCCTCGGGAACAATATTTTTTTCTGGATGAAATGTACCCTATGTATGTACTTTCCTGCATCCCTTACAACGTGTATGTAAAATTTCATGATAATTGGTTCAGCGGTTTAAGCGTGAAAAGGTAACAAACAGCCAGACAGAGTTGCACTTGCACTTTTATAATATTAATAACTGGAATAAATTTTATTTAAAATGTTTTATATATATAATGAGTTAGTCACGGTGGTTATGCGATGGACGTGATCTGGTTAAGCTCCTGTATCTATATTAATATTATAAAGTTATTATGTTTGTTTGTAGGAGGTAATCTTCGAAACTACTTATCCGATTTAAGAGGGCACTTTCCGAACAGCTTACTTATTCCGTACTGTTGAGTCTCCTATGGATCCCTGGGAGTCCACCTAGACCACTTTAGGAACTAGGGGTTTATAATATTAGTTCGAATGTGAAAATGTTGCACACACCTGACAGTTTGTTTACACGAACTCTTTCTTTTCACGACGGGAACTAGTTTTACAATAACTTTAATGTGTGCTCCTATAAGATCAAGATCAGAGAAGTAAAACATCATTGTTTATAGTAAATGACCATTACTATTATTTTATCAATTAGAAACATGTGTTTAAATGTGATATGTACCATTCACGTGCCGTTAATTATTGCCTTTATGAAACTATTCATATGTTTCTTTGCAATTTGCTTACGTATTAAAAAAAAATGAAATTCTTCATAGATTAATTTATGAAGATCTTAGTGTTTAAAATGTTTTAAATATTATTAAAATGTTAAATCATTGAAATCTATACATATAATAAAGATTAAATAAAACACAATTTGTATCACGTTGTACCTACTTATATTAACGAGGTCAAAAAAAAAGAGTTTTTAGAATTTCTGTTTGTTTACATTGTGCGTTTGTGCACGCTAACCTCTGAAACGTCTTAACCGATTTGAATGCGGTTTTCACTGATGTATAGTAGCAAGCTTCCCGTAACATTAGTGTTTGTTTCATTCCAATCGGTTTAGAAACAAAAAAGTTACGCGCTATACCGAATACCACGCGTACGAAGTTTCGGGCTCAGCTAGTAATAAATATTATCCAATTAGTTTTTTTTTAACTGGCTTATTATTCAATTGAACAAGTGTTGATTATTTCATTAATTCACACAAAGTTGAAAAAAAGTCATAAACCTATTTTTAAAATCTATTTTGTGGTGAATTCAATATTTTTATTTCAAAAAGATATATTTTTTATTTCTATTTTAAAAAATATGTCATTGGTAAAATGTGTAATTTTTATAAAGGTTTTTATTTCCATATAAAATATAGGATTTTTTGCAAAAAGATTAAATAAATATATATATATATATATATAGAAAGGGCATTGGGGAAAATTTCCTACAAAAATATTGATCCTAATCGCCAATCAGGATGGCCATGGCGAAGCTAAATAGCCTAGTAAAGTTAGCGATTTTGTACCACGTGGTTCCAAATGTCACATTACGGATTCTTTCGTCGTGCCCGATCTATACAGTTGGAAATCTTTGTATCTGTGTCTATGCGTAACTCGAACAGGATTTAAAAGTATATCAATGTTATGTTATTAAAAGAATAACTATGAAGCCTTTTGCCAGATTTTCCTGATAGAATTATGCATTCCGACTTGGTGGTAAATGGTAAAAGCAACAAAATTTACTATTTTGAGATACTAAAATTTAGTCATAAGCATTTTTATTAATTTTGATTTTTCATGATCTAACTCAACATTGGTATTAAAATTGGATTATCACCTTCAACGGGAAAGATGATCTTCTGCTCCGTTCTGCCGTAATAATCGTCGAATTCCGGCGTCTTCTCGCCTTGGCTCAGCGTTTGTCCTTGAGCCACCGGCATCGGAAGGCTGTTGACCGGCACCGCCACATCTGGCTTCCTGCTCAACCTCAATTTCTTCAAGATCTGCTGCTTCACATACTCTATTCTGGCTTCGGTGACGCTCTGTCCATTCGCGCAACCACCGCACGCCCCGAAAACACCTAGTTCTATCAACAATTTGACTAAAACAATATACACGATCACACGCGACATGGCCACGGCAGATTCCTACGGCGGAGGCAGTTGAAATAGGTGAGCAGATCTAGCCGCATACGTGCGGTTGCGGCAGCGTCCGACGCTCAACTGGGCTATCCCAAAACAGAGAATGCTATTTAATATTATCCCTGATGAGTTTTTTAAAGGGTGTCCCACTCCGCGGATCACTTTTTACTGTTATCTGGACGTGGCATTCTTCTCTCGGTATCGGAGGTCACAGATAGTGGCCCACACTTGGACAATGGACTGGGGCGTGATGATATGGACCAGTCAATTATGTTTACATTATTCCAATGCGCACATGGCGTACGCTGCCTGTTTTCATTGGGAAAACCTTGCACTAATTGTAATGTACGGAGGTAATTATTAAAGAAGTCACTTCTAAATTCAATAAAGTATGTAACTGTGCACTATATTATTCCCAAGCCGAAATACTTCACTAATGAGTAACGTTTTTCAATTTAAATTCAAAAAGCATATATATTGAAACAAATACTGAGAATTTTGGCAGAAAAACAAACAGTATTTAACTCATTATTGTTCCTATGAATTTTATTTGTAATAATTATAATAAGAAAAGTATTTACTCACTTAAATAAGTAAATAAATTAATGAAATAAGCCGTTTCTGAGATCAGCGTGCACAAATACACAGACAAACAGACAACGTGTACAAATTTAAATATTTAAAGTACAGACACGGCTCGTTTACGATTTTATTATAAATGTAGATGAAATACTTACCAAAATGTTTTAGCATTTTGTCAAAACGCTTAGGTAATCGACTTACTGACGACCCCAAACCAACCTTGCTGTGCAACAAAGCAATCCAGCCAGCATTCTAGGAACCTTGAAGCTATATATATATATACATCTCTGTTTGTTTGTTCGCTAACTTCTAAATCACACAGCCGATTTTAATAAGGTTTTGATGATAAGAGCAATAAATGGGGAAAAGCCTTTCTTATTTCATTTATCTATATAACTTGTTCATTATTTCTAATAAATAAGCAAGGCGTAGTTATAAAATCTATATTGAATTTTTGCTTACTTAAGGTAAATTAATGGACACCGTCGCAAATGGAAAAATTGGCGATGATACATTAATAAGAACTAAGCTGCAGAGCCTGTCACATAGACGCAAAGTCTGTGTGTATTCTATAAGATGTACTTCGGAGAGTGTTCGAGAGCTGCATGAGATCATACCGCCTTCCCCTTTCTTCTATCGGACATGCAGACGTACGGCTGCCATCCTCACCTTGTGGAAATCCCTCTAATTTGGACCAAGCGCTTTAAAACATCTTTTGTGATGCGCACTACTAAGGAGTGGAACTCCCTGCCGGCGTCTGTATTTCCGAGCTCATATACTTAACCCAAATCTTTTCAAGGTTCGAGTGAATAGGCATCTTCTGGGTGAGCTCGCTCCATCGTCGGCCTCATCCTTCCTACATAGATAGATGCTGGTCAAGAGCAAACCCATCTTTAATAAAAATAAACTCAAGTGGACAGATTCGCAACTTGACGGATTAGCAACTGGACATAGTACAGTCATTCTAATTGAAAATATTAGTAAGTAGTTGAAGACGGCTCTACATAATATGGACTGGTTGCAGTAACAACGAATTAGAAAACAGCTGTGAACTAACAGCACGTGTGCTGTTGTATTTAGGTGCGGTTTAGGTAAGGTAAGTAAATTTAGGTAAGGGATGTCAGAGGCTATTCCCCTGTAGATACTCCACTTATTCCTTATTCAGAGGCTATTCCTATCAACTGTGCCCTTGTCATTTTAATTTCAGGGCAATAGGTACCACTTTTAAGTTTGTAAAACCCACTTTACCAAGCAAGCCGACATGACAAAGGATATCTTTTTTAATCCGGGATGGATTACGGTAAATGGGGGATGGAAGGTGATTATTCGTACATCGATGTATTTACCGATTTTACAGATAAAAAATGCGAACATTTATATTTAGCCTTTGATTGGTTTGGGTGCTTGCCTTGACGCCCTGTCTCAAGGGTCCCGGGTTCGATTCCCGGCAGGGTCAACTTTGGAAATGAATTTTTCAAAGTTGGCTCTGGTCTGGACCTGGAAATTAGTGACAGGGCACACTTCGTTTCGCAGTCATTTGGGCAGCCCGTCTTTTGGACGCTTAAAGTAGTGCAACTGCGCTGCCGACTACATCAGTAGGATTAAGGATGAAAGATTGGGAAGGGTTAGGGAAATGGGCTCTGGCATCCCTTACTCACTGCACACGTGAACACAACAGCACACAGTACGTGCTGTTATGGTTTTCTGTAAGGGGGTGGTTACTGCAACCAAACGGGCTACCCAAATTACTGCGAAACGCAATGTGCTCTGCCACTACTTATTAATCGACAAAATACTCACCAGATACTAAAATATTTTCCTTTGAACTGTGATTATTCTTGTAAGGGTCTCGACTTAATGACCTTGGAGAACAGAAGCACGGTCTCCGATCCGTCCAGGCGGGCCCCAGGGGTGGATTTAAGACGGAACTTTCCAACTCGAACAGCTTACTTATTCCGTACTACGTAATTCCATGATTACTCATTAATTATTATAGGTCGTAGCAATACATAAAAAAATGACATTTCTGTATAATTTTATATCTAGTATAATTAATTTCTATAATGTGCAGAATTGCTGAAATTTTCGCGGGTTGAATTCTTGTAATTACTGACTTCTTGTATATAATAATATATGTAAATTATTTAATATCCTTAATGTCCCTCAACATTTAGAAATTCGTTGAGGGAATAATATACTTTTTCCACCAGAAAATTACGTAAAATTTCTTATATTTATTGGAATTTTATTGTATAGGTGCGGTGCCAAATAAAAGACACTTCTTTTTTTTTTTTTCATTCTAGTTTTGGCAGGGACCATACAAGTTTATCATTATGACGAGGACCCTATTAACTTAAATAATATTATGTTAGAATTTTCTTTTAAGAACACTCAAATATAAACACTGAAGGCACAGTTAAAATTTTTAACTTTTTGAAATATATATCTTACATGACTCTTTGTTTTAAATTGCAGATGGCTCTAATACACTCAAATCTTTAAAATTTTCTATCTCTGATTTTTAACGTTTTTAAATAATATGACGCATACTCTGTCGAGTTATTTTGCAAAAAAAAAACTGCTTTGCAAATATTCGCAGACAGAAAATTTGGTAATTTTTGCTCTTTGAAACAAAATAAGTCACGAAGATCGTGCGTGTTCGCAGTGATTAATAACAGAAGTGCACTACACTTACTGCTAACTTAAATGATTCACAAGTAAAATATGGGTCCTTTAAAATTGTCAAATTTTAAGGTTCTAAGTAAGCGATGGTTTTAGATTAAAAAAAAGATGCAAGCAGCCCTCGTAAAACGTTATCGGTTTACCGTAAAACTACCCTGGCGCGAACAATAGCCCGTCAGTTTGACGGCAAGTGGCAAGCGAATCCGGGGTCAAAGTCTGTAGCTCCCGTTGGGCACGTGATCGTAGCGTGATCACCTTCCTGTGTTAGATATCCGAGAGCATTCCGACGCGCACAGATTGTTCCCTTGTCCTGTCAACTAAAATCTGGTTTAAGACTTCGGCTTAAAATCTCTTGGTATACGTAAAGAATAAAAAAAGACAATTGAATAAAATAATAATTTGAATACGCACATCGGATTTTCTTAGGTAAGGCATACATGAATTTATTTAACAACAAGCTGTACCAGGGACTTCGTACAGGCTTTAGGTAAAAAAAAATGTAGGAATTTAACATTTTTTCATGATAAAATGTATCCTATGTGTGTATTAATTCAGGTAATAATCTTTCTGAGTTCCAAATTTCATCCAGAGCAGTCCAGCCATTTTTGAATTACTGGTAGTAAACAAACATACAAAATTTCGAATTCATAATAATTATTATTAGGATATTGAATGGGCTTTGTATTGTATGGTAGACAGATACATTTAAGGAATCATATTAATATTTATAAAAAACGCCTGACTAAATATATAAGCAATGTAACACCTAACATCTTTATTGCAGTTATAGCCTTGCCAGGCGTTAGATGATCACTCGGGAACAGTACTTTTTTTCTAAATGAAAGGTACCCTATGTTCTTTCCTGCATCCCTGACAACGGGTATGCAAAATTTCATGCTGATAGATTCAGCGGTTTAAGCGTGAAAAGGTAACAGAGATATTTATAATATTGTTACGTGCGGGGTGAGTTAAAATGCCGTGTAAGGGCGAAACGAACTATTTATTTTCACAAACCAAGATGACTGCCAAATTCACCAAACTTGTCCGATGAAATCGTCAAAGTCAAGTCATCAATGATTCCCTTAATGTGTCGCCGGTTCACTGTCGCAAAAGCAAAAGCTTTCGTATCGCTGGTTGTCGCACCACTAACTCCCTTGACCGGCTGCACTTTTATTTATACTTGGCGCCAAACGCCTCGATGTATTTCTACCAGAAAATATAAACAAAATTGTAAACAAACCATTGAAAGTTTAGGAATGCTATTTCTGTTGAAATGTAAACTCTATGTTGTAAACATAAGGACCAATTTCCTTTGACACTAGTCCTGGAGGGGCGTGGTTACCATCGGTAGAGTGGAACGTTCGAGACTTTCGGCCGGCGCGAATGTTTTTTCCATAATGTCCCATAGTTAGTCGTAAAAATATAATGTAGTTACTTTCACATTTATAATATTAATAGTATGGAAGTATGGATGGATAGATTTACTGCTCATATATTTTTATCAGGCACTAATTTTTTATTTATATATTTAGATAATCCTTCGAGAACAGTATTTTTTCTGGACAGAGGTATCCTATATCTTTTTCTATAGGTATCCCTGAAAACTGGATGCAAAATTTCATAATAATCGGTTGAGAAGTTAAGCCCTTAAAATGGAACAAAAAAAAGGGACAAGTGCGAGTTGAACTCACGTGAAGAGGGTTCCGTACGATGTTACCTATCCGCACAATATTGAGTGATTTACCATGTCATTTTAATATCATGGACTTCTTATAGGTTTTCCTATAATCTATAAGTAGAAAACTAATTACTGTATTTTATTCAAAATTTTAGGTTCAGTAGTTTCGGAGATAAGGGGGGGGGGGGGGGGAATGGTCGGACGGACGGACACACGAGTGATCCTATAAGGGTTCCGTTTTTTATTTGGACGTGCGGAACCCTAAAAACGAACTCACTTTCCCATAATAACTTAAGTTTGGATTCTTGTTAAGTGTTAACAGTTTGAGCCGAGCGATGATGAGTAACTGCGTGCCGGGGATTCGCTCAACTTGAAATTAAACAAAAACATTTTTAGCGGTTAGTAACTGGTTAGTAATGCCACTGCTTGTTTAGTTAAGGCGCTTACACGTGTTACTAACATCATGATACCTCTTGAACTACATTATCTAACCTAACGACTTCTAATTAGTGCATGGCCAATTTTTTTTAAATATTTTATTTTGTGATGTTGGAGCAAAACATAATTTGATAAGGAATTCCTAATGATTGTCTTCAATAAAATTAAATATTGCCTAATTAATTTTCTCAATTTCAAAACAAGCAGTTATGATATTCATAATATACAATTTGGAAATATAATAATAATCGAACCAGAGGTCCATATTTTTATGTTAGTAGGTGCAGTTTTGCTCATATTTATCTATACTAATATAAAGCTGAAGAGTTTGTTTGTTTGTTTGAACGCGCTAATATCAGGAACTACTGGTTGGAATTAAAAAATTCTTTTTGTGTTGAATAGTCTATTTATCGAGGAAGGCTATAGGCTATATAACATCACGCTACGATAAATAGTATTATATATAAGCAGTGTCCAGTACCGCGCGCCCCATGCGCACGCTCACCGCAGCGAAGCGTGACCGAGTTCAGCTAGTATACATATATACTGGTATACGTACAAAACAATTACAAATTATTATTTAATAATTTGTATTTTTTTTTGTAATATTTGACACACTCGTATGTGTGCCGAACCAGTGACTCTCAACAGAGGAGAGACCCTCTGTTGAGAGTCACTGGTTCCTGATGACAGCATGGAAGCCATCTACCTCCGCGTCTACGAACATACTGGATGCACTTAAGAAACGTCGTAGCCCCAACAGCATCCTGAAAGCGTTATTATACTGGACCCGCAGAGCTCTGTATGCCCTTTGCGTATAATTGACCCAGAGGCTACCCTTTGAATAGTATAAATTATAAAAATATATATATTTTTATAAATTAAAATTATATAAAATAGTATAAATAAATTATACTCTCGTGTAATTTTTTGAAGTCACAAAAGATGGGAGCCACTTACCATTCAGTCTCCTGCCATCCGATAACATAAAATTTGTCTGTTTCATCGCTAACTTCTAAAAAGCCCAACAGATTTTGATACGGTGTTCATTAATGAAAAGAGGATAAACGAGGAAGGTTTGCATAATATAATTTGCAGAAATTATATTATGCAAGTATACCTATTATATATAGGTACCTACATCAATACTATAAAGAATTAATTTGTTTGTTTCACGAGCCCGTTGGATGAGGGTGGTTAGGGTGCTTGCTTTAACGTTGTGTCTCAGGGGTCCCGGTTCGATTCTCAACTATGAAAATGACTTTTTCAAAGTTGACTCTGCTCTGGATTTAGAAAGTAGTGGCAAAACATTTGGGCAGCCCGTCTGGCGGCAGTAACCACACTCTTGCAGAAGACCTTCGTGCAATAAACTAACCCCTTATCTTTTAACCTACTACGATCGACAGCGAACTTGCAGCACATATGGCGTTGCTTGCGTTATTTATTAGACAACGGTAACCAGCACATACCATCAAGTGGACCACCAGCCCGCCTGCTGACCTTTACTTATTATTAATAATTAAGTAATCTTACACAATTATTTTTAATTAAAAATTGTTTTAATGAAAACATCTAAAGTGAAACATTTTACTAATTAAAGCAATTAAAATATCACAATTATCATTTTCGCGTATAAATTGCTCTTTTTCGCCTCAGCTTTAACAAATAGTAACTTGCCCTGATGTTCAATTCAAAGATTATTTCTAGATGTTTATTTATATTATAGATATTAATGAAGATATTATTATGATTAATATTAAGAGATCCCAGGTATTTATATTCATTTACTCCCTCCATATTATCGTTACTGACAGATATTGCAATGTGTGCTGTCTTTTTTTTTTTATGTTATGTCGACAGACAGGCTCACGGTCCACTTGATGGTAGGTGGCTACCGTCGCCTATAACACACGCTACAGGTGCTGCAAGTGCGCTGCCGACTACAGTAGGATTAAGGATAATGGATTAGGAGGGGATAAGGAGATGGGCTCTGGCATCCCTTACTCACTCACCGAAACACAACAGCACGTATATGCTGTTATTTCACGGTGGTCTTCTGTAAGGGGGTGGTCACTGCCGCCAGGCGGGCTGCCCAAATCACTGCGAAACACAGTGTGTGTGTGTTGTTCAGTCTGTTCATTAGCAATCATCATGTACATGGTCTTGGTCACATTCATGTTAAGTCCAGCTTTTCCACTGCACTCATGGTCTCAATGATGTCTTTCAATCCTTCTTGGGTTGATGCAATATCAATATCGTAAGTTATTGATGACCTCGCCATTGACGACTATTCCATTCCCTACAACTCCAAGAGCCTCCTGGATAATAATTTCGAAGTACAAATTAAGTAGCAGAAGGAACAAAACAATGTGCGTTTTGTCCCCACTAGTGCCTTAGTAAGTGAGCGTCTCTAAATCTAAACTGATTTATCTCGCTTTTAACTCTGATACGATTGTATATAGCCAAGAACATTTTTAACATATGGCTCATCAGGGTAATTTAATTTAACAACGCGTTCAGAGCGATGTTGGGGCTGCTCCGCATCTGAAGTGCTTCGGGGATATTTGCAAAGACGAGCACTGCTTGTTATGTTTCTTAGTTCTATAAATGATTTTAGGCATTCACTTATCATTTTGTTTTCTTGCATATTTTTTTTGTGTCTTTTATAACTGTTGCAGATCTAGAATAATTAATATATAATAATGTATAACATGTGGGGCCAATTGCCTGAAAATAAATGAATTTTAATTATTATTTTTTCTACGAAAGTCTTGACATCTTTTTGCGTTATTCTTTTCCGGCAAGGTAAAAACAGACTTTAACAAGTCCTCAGGTAGAGAAACATATGGATGTAATCTATAAATATACATAGATTAAATTTATATTACTGGTAATTATATCGATTTTATCTATATCTATACTAATATTATAAAGAGAAAAAAATTGTATGTGTGTGTATGTATGTTTGTAATGAATAAATTCAAAAAATACTGTTCTTTCACCTATAGAAAGCTACATTATCAACGAGTAACATAGCATTTTATAGAGACACGGACGATGTCCCATGCAATTCCCAAATGATTGCACCGTGTGCCCTGCCACTACTTTCCAAATCCAGACCAGAGCCAACTTTGAAAAATTCATTTTCAATTGACTCTGCCGGGAATCGAACCCGCGAACCTTAGAACAAAGCGTTAAGAGGGCACTTTCGAACTCGAACAGCTTACTTATTCCGTACTACGTAATTTCATGATTACTCATTAATTATAGGTCTTAGCAATATATAAAAAAACGTGACATTTCTGGGACATAATATGAAGGTTTGAATCGCAACAAAAAACTGAAATTAATTTTATATCTATTATAATGCTTAGTATTGTATATTTACTTTAGGTATTAAGTGTATGATTATAATTAAACATATTTATTTAACATAGAATTATAAAATAAATGAATTTAGAATAATATTAACAATAATTATATATACAGACCTGCCTATCTAGTTTAGAATATTTAGTAGGAGAATGCGTACACGCTGGAGAGGCAGAGGCGTGGCGGAAATTAATTGGCCAAGAAGAATAACTCGTCTAGCTCATCCGGATTCTCCGCAGTACCTAGGACGCTCGCGGTGTTGCCTCTTTGAATTTCTATCGCTATACGTTGCGTGAAAAAGGACCTTGCACGTCGGTCGCCCGATTTCTCGATTAGAAGTTTTCCTAGCTCTTTTCCGAATGACTTAGCATCGGGTGACCAAACTCCGAGTGTTTCTACTGCAAAGGCTAGGAATTCAAAGTGGTTTGCGAGGCCTGAGTATTTGCCCTTTTTTGAATTCTCAGCACTAAGGGCGGCGGAGCCAGCTGAGCGGGAGGAGCCGGACAGATGTGACGGAGCCAGGGTGTCCGCACAAGTGGCATCCCACACCAGCGCCTTCCCGCGGCACCACGGAACTAGTGTCATGCCATCTGGCCTCTTGCCATCGTCGCGGCACAGACCTGGCGGCTCCAGCATGCTAGGGATGTTGACTGTGCCTAGAGCACGTTTAATGATGTTATTTATAGAGCTGTGTCGCGTGCGACGGCCAGCGCTTCGTATGCATGACAGGCCGTGGTGACCGTAGAAATCCACGCTGGAACCGCATACGCACATGTGAGGATGGCACACTCTCGCGCCGACCCTTAGTGAAACTGCTATTCTAATTGAGTTTGTGTCCAGGAGAGTACCAAGGTGGGGAGAAGGAAACGCGTTTAACCACGCTCCTGCCTCACTCTCCGCGGAAGCCAAGACCCTAGCGCGATCCGCGCCCGTAGTGGCATCAAGAATTTCACTAAAGGCTTTTTTAATTAAAGGTATATCCCACCCTCTCTGCGAGCCACGAGGGGAAGGGAAATCGGTATCTGGGCACAAAGATTTCCAGCGGTCTAGGGCGTCGTCCATGTGACTGACCTCAAACTCACCGAGTGAGGGATTGACAATCTTACCAATGAGGTCAAGACCAGCATGGCACGAGCCTAGGAATGCGGGAAGGGCAACATCCTCTATTCGTCGAACACCGACACCCCCGAAACTCACAGGGAGCGTGAACTGATTCCATGATAACCCGTTTATATCGGAATTCAGAAGCAGTTGTACACAACTTTTAATAGAGTTGTCCATAGCCTGCAAACCTTCCTTGTGCATCCAGATTGGACTGCAACGAAGAAAGTATGTGAGCTTCGGGATCGATAAACAATGACGAAGCAGGAAGAGAGCCACGTGTCTATTAATATTTATAAGTCTATTTGTAAAAAGCTCAATTTTGTTTTGTTTGTCTTCAATGAGGGGTGTTATTGACTCGGCAGTAATGGGTGCACCGAGGAGGAAAAAATTTTCCTTTTTGATTTGTTTGACACCTGGGAGTATTGAGTTAAATACGTTTAAAATTGATTTTTTTTCAATTTCTGAGAAAGAATCACACAAGTAAATTTCGCACTTTGTAAAGTTAAGTTTCAAGCCTAAATGATTAAAGTTATGTATAATTTTAATGCAGTCATTTTTCGCTGTTTCGTAATCTCCACCTAAAGCCCCGTCATCCAAATACCATATGTTTAAATTGCTTTTAATTTTTTTAATTGTGTCTAAAATACCCAGACTGAAGATTGCTGGGCCTAAAGGATCTCCTTGTTGGCATCCAACAGCCGAATCAATAACTGTTTGGCGAAAAAGCAATTGAGAGGATTTGGAATAGCATTGGTGGAGATATTTGTATGTTTCTGGTATGTGCTCTCTCACTGCTCCAAGTAAAGTATCTCTCTCTATACTATTAAAGGCGTTGCTCACGTCTAATTTGATGAAAACATGCGGATCACGCCTTGAGTCCAGGAAAGAGCGGGCAGCGTGTACGGCAACCTCGCACCCACCCTTTGTGCCAAACCCTAATTGAACTGGCTGAAACAAAGAACTTAATTTTACATTAATCTTTTTACACACGATTTTAGAGCAAATTCTTCTAATAGAAGACCCTATGGCGATTGGTCTGATACCGCCTTCTTTCTTTTTAAGAGCTATTAATGAGGCGCCATAGATATAGGGGGTGAAATGATCAGTGACTTTTCCTTGGAGCATCATATTGCAAAGATTAGTCAGAGCAGTGAGAAGATCTTGCGCAGCCTGTCCGAGGGAAGCGGCAGTCAGGTCCTTAAGGTGACTTGGTGAAAGGCCGTCCATACCAGCTGCCGAGCCATTAGGAAAAGAAGCCAATGCGTGTAAAACGTCCTCTTTGTCACATGAAATCTGTTCAATTTCAATTGACTCTTTGTCTGTGATATTAAGAGGACGGGACGGCTGTGGATGTTTTTGTTGGAGCGACCTGAGGGTATCGACATCATTGTCGGCAATGGAATCTTCTGAAGTTATGAGGCGAACTGCACCCTTTACATTCCCGTCGAATACCTTTCTTTCTACGCACTTCCACAGTGAGTAAGGTTTATGGTTGTCGTTTGTAAAATTTTGAGATGAAACGTCTGTTGTGTATTCCTTGATATTTTTCTTGATTATGCTAGTGAGGTTGCAACGCTTAGCGCCTGTAGCATTAACATGAAGAATTTTGTATGTGAACTTAAATAAATCCTCCCACGACGCTTGTGAATTCTTGCTAACACATTGGTTTATTACTTCAGTTAGCTTGTTCGCTGTTTGAATCCGTGCACCTCGTGGTATCCTTTTTAAAATTGGGGCGTTGACGCGAAGCAGCTGGAGTTCTTCACCGAATGACGCTGAGAGAGGTGCGGAGGTGGGCTGTATTGCATTGTTGGAAACAGCTTGCTGGGCTGAGACTTCGAGTTTAGTCGAGCAATAAGGAACCGAAGCAACTGGTTGAGAGTTGGAGTTGTGGACTTTCGAAATGTGAATTCTTAGACCCCTTGTTCCTCTGAATCTTATTTTGTTGGACGCGCAGAGGTGGCAACTCACTAGGTCGGCCACAGGTTGAGAGCTCATGAGGAGCCCGTGGGTGGAACATGCGGCATTATGTTGTGCACCAAGACGATAAAATTTTTAAACCAAAAGCAACTTCAATTTCACTGTAAGACTATTTAAAATAATTAATTTATAAAATGTGTAGAATTTGTGACATTTTCGCGGGTTGAATTCATGTAATTACTGACTAAAATCCAAAAAAGTTTTTCTATGGAAACATCCTACCTATAATGTACATTTGAAATTGGGATGTCAATAGCTACCTTCTATAAAGGTTTTTTTAAAATATTGGAATAGGGATCGGACAAATTTTTAGAAAGTGTTTTAAATTAATCTTCATGGATATTTATTCCCATAAAAAATACTATTTTATTTATTTATAGCCTTTTAGGTACTCAAAATCATGTTTTAATATTATTTGTTTGAAAATGCCGCCAAAACGCCACGATAGTTCATCTGAGAGCGCGTAACGTCATTTGTGGTCATATCATAACAAAACAGCTGCATTGGCACAAGACAATGATTGCCCACATATGACGTCACGCACTGTGATTGGTGTTTCAGTATAGATTAAAAATATTGTGAATAATAAAATTTTATTTCTTCATTTAAAAATATTTAAATGAATTATATTAAATTATTATTCGACAAATAATCGTAAAAAATTATATATTTTCTTTCTAAGTACATATTAGATTTTAATCAGATTATTGTCCGATCCCTTATTGCTGGCGTATGTTTTATTATTTTCGCGAGTTGAATAAGTTGCGCGAATATGTTGCGTCGCATTCTGTCTTCGGTTATTCGCATTATAGTAAGTTGAGACAACAAATTTTCCCAACTGAGTTCCAATTACTGAGTTCCCACGCTCGTATACGTACAGCGCTACCTTAAGGCAAGCACCCTAACCACTCATCCAACGGGCTCGTCGTTATATTTATCTCGTCGTCATCTATGGGTGCGAAGTAAGAACTCCGGAAAAGAATAGAAGCCTTCGAAATGTGGGCATATCGCCGTATGATCCGCATCATGTGGCCAGATAAACTGTCGGATGAGGAGGTTTTATAACGAACGCTGATGCCGGCTGCTGCGTACAGTTATTATGATGGGGAAATTATCATGGCTACGTAATATCAGAAAGTGGACCGGAATAAAAAACGTGGAACAATTGTTTCGACTCGCGAAAGACAAGAAAATTGGACTGGCGACCTTCACTAATAGAGATTACATCTATATTGCTGCCGATATACAAAGTTGTTGCCAAGACAACGGATGTTAGATAAGTTATTTCCCAAATATGACGTCTTTGCTATGTATTTATTTATTTTTTGTCAAAAATGGTGACCGATTTACTGGTCATTGACAAATAGACTTTTGCTGGTTCATTCAACTTGTGATAAAGAAAGATTAAGAAAACAATAATTTAATATTAACCAATGTAAAAATATATTGTCACTTTAGCAACGCGAGTATATTATAGAAAAACAGACGAACTAACTTTACCTACTTAGGTAAATTAGGTATTTTTATATTGTTACGACCAACTATGGAACGTTCTGGAAAAAGCGTTCGCGCCGGCCGAAAATCTCTAACGTCCCACCCCATGGTAGCCACTCCCCTTCCCGACTAGTGTCAAAAAAAATTGTTCCTTATATGTATTTACAACATAGAGTTTACATTTCAACAGAAATAGCATTCCCGAATTTCCAATGGCTTGTATTACGGTCTTGTTACGTTTCTAGTAAATTCGAAATACATCGAGGCGTTTACGCCAAGTATAAATAAGAAGCAGCCGGTCAAGTGGGTTTAGAGTTGTGCGATAACCAGCGATACGTAAGCGACTCTTCGGAGCTTTTGCGAAGTTATCTGCGACAGTGAACCACGACACATTAATGGAATCATTGACGACTTTTGGCAGGTTTATCGGACAAGTTTAAGGATTTTGGATGTCATCTAGGTTTGTGAACATAAATCGTTCGTTTCGCCCTACATGGCATTTTAACTTACCCCGCACGTAAACTAAGCTAACGTAAAACTAACTGAACGCGAAAATTCGTACACGTGGTATTCGGTATTGCGTGTAACTTTTTTGTTTGTAAACCGATTGGAATGACACAAACACTAAATGTTACGAGAACCTTGCTAGATTACAATAGTGAGAACCGCATTCAAATCGATTAAGCAGTTTCAGAGATTAGCGTGCACAAACGCGCAGACAAAGAGAAAAAAAAATCTAAAAACTATTTTTTTTTTTAAATTGTACAACGTGTACAAATTGTTTTTTTGAAAAAATATTTAATGTACAGAAACGGCTAGTTTACGATTTTATTATATGTATGGATATAGATATAAAAGATATAGATTTAAACACTTTCATATCCAAAATGTTTGAAATAAACCACTCTAGAACTTGTGAACTTTGTTCGTATGAAACTTTGTGGACTATAAGAATTAAGAGGGCACTTTCTGATCAATTACTCATTAATTATAGGTCGTAGCGATACATAAAAAAACATGACATTCCTGGGACATAATATGAAGGTTTGCATCGCAACAAAAAACTCAAATTAATTTTATATCTAGTATAATTAATTTCTAAAATGTGCAGAATTTGTGACATATTCGCGGGTTGAATTCTTGTAATTACTGACTAAAATCCAAAAATGTTTTACATGGAAACATCCTACCTATAATGCGCATTTGAAATTGAGATGTCAATAGCAATGTAATTGTCACTACATATATCACTATATAAACTACATACTTGAATATATTTTACATATGTTTTTTTTTGTATATTTATTGTTATTTTACCTCTGATAGATAATAATTGCCTCTGGAGCGTATAGGTTGCTCCTTTTGTTATACTATGTTTTTCCCAATGCTGGTCTCTACGCCATAGGAATAACTCTAACGTTTTTTTTATTATAAACTAGCGACCCGCCCCCGGCTCGCCCGGAGTGCAATTTTTATATATGAAACTGAAGTGAAAACTGAATTAAAATCGGTCTACCCGTTCACGCGTGATGCCGTGACCAAGGGAAATAGGGATTCATTTTTATATATATATAGAAGACTAACGATTTCGCCCCTAAACTACTCAACCGATCATCGTGAAATTTTATATACACGTTGTCAAGCATACAGAAAAAGACATAGGGTACTTTTCATAAAAAAAAAAATGTACATCCTCGAGAATAAAAATACAACGCCTGACATAAATTATTTAATAAATCATCCTTACTAATTATAATTATGAATGTGAAAATAACTTTTGAAAGAAAGAAAGAAAGAAAGCATCTTTTATTCCTCTAATACAAAGGATAGATTGTATTTTGTATTGTATAACTTGTATCTTGTATTAGATTCCTCTAATGTTTTTAATAATAATTACAAACAAAACAAACAAATATACAAACAAGTAAGAAGAGGAAAAGGAACCCTGACTCAGTATACATTTGTGGTGCGGACCACAACACTGATATTCTGCCAGGGAGCAGGTTTTCGAAGAAAAAAAAAACATTTTCACGCCTAAACCGCTGAAACGATCATCATGAAATTTTGCAGGAAAGGAAAAAAAAGAAATTAAGAAAAAAGTACTGTTTCCCGAGGGATCATCTAACGCCTGGCAGAGCTATAACTGCAATAAAGATGTTAGGCGTTACATGGCTCATATATTTAGTCAGGGGTTTTTTTTTTTTTTTTTTTTTTTTTTTTTTCAACGCAGGCGACGCCGCAGGCACCAGCTAGTTGCTCTAATATTATTGTCTGGGATTTATTTTCTTATTTAGGAAGAAAAAATGACGCGGACAAAGTCGGCGGTAAAAGAAATCCTAAGTAACCACCCCCTTACAGAACACCACCGTGAAATAACAGCACGTGTACTGTTTTGTTTCGGTGAGTTGAGTAAGGGATGCTAGAGCCCATTTTCCTATCTCGTTTCCCTTAAAGCAGCTTAGGCGTTGCTTGTGTTATAGGCGACGGTAGCCACCTACCACCAAGTGGACCGTCAGCCTTTCTGCCGACCTTAACATAAAAAAGGCGTATAGAGAAATAAACGCAACTCCCTTACCGCGCATGAAAATGAATTTACCTAATAGATGATTATAACTAGTAAATGACGAAATACAAATTGTGAAACTGTCATTTATCATTCCCATGTTTAATTAATATTATCAGTAGAGGTTAAGAATTTATTGTTTAATTGGTATGTATTGTGTGATGCGTAAAAAAAGTGTTTAAACATTTTGGTATCATTTGAGAAACACTAAGCAGTGTGATGCTAAAACCGGAACTAAAATAGGAAAGAAAACATTATTGGCTCGTTATTAAATTTTGTAATTAGAAAAAGTACCTTGTCTTTACTAAGTCTTTGAACCCACCACTCCTTTGAAATCGTTTCCAATCGCTTAAATTCATAATAAACAATTTTCTCAGGACGAATTAGAACTATTGCATCTGAACAAAATGGTTGACGTTTACTAATAATGTGATTGATCTAGTAGCTTATACGGTTGTTTGACTTTATAACGCTCTAATTAAGTACTATTACACTTAAAATAGTCTTAAACAAGACTGTGATGACACAAACTTACAATAATCTCAGCTAAAAGTTTTATAATATCTTGTTCTCTTACAAAATGCTATTATAGGATGAAAAAATTATTCAAGACTATTTAATCTTTCTGCAGACAATTATAGGATACATATTGTTATATTCTCGAAACTAGGTTTTTCATACTTATCGGGTTTCACCAGACAACCCTCGATATATCTTGACTGTAGCCCATTCGTTGCAGACTGGGTTAGCTTTGGTAACCATTTTGGAGGTGTATAAGTAATAGTTATTAATTATTGCAAAATATTTTAATATAATATGTTTACATTTAAATAATGTATAACAAAGGAAGTTCAATTTAAACATTCCTCGTTGTTAGCTTAGCTTGCTGAGTAACAGCTAGTTTTAGCTAACTTAACTAGAACTAAGTAGTTAAGAGGTAACCTAAAAAAAAAAAAATTCTTTTGTTTAATTATGTAATAATTTTTTTATTTGCCTTCTTTCCCACGAGAGAGCATGTGATACACCATTTTAATTTGTAATGTGCAACTATTAAATAAGCGGAATTTAAATATTGTGACTGCTTATCACGTAGTTTATCTTTGGGCACGTGTCGTACACGATATCTTTGTTCATTCACTAGTCGGAGCCCGTGATTTCGTTCACGCGGACTTTATATTGAGATAATTATGAATATTATATAATTTTATAAACAAAAACTTAAGTTATGAATCAAACAAAAAATAAAATGTTTAAGTTGTTTTAGCACTTATACCCGTCGTAAATTTTAACTCGATCCGATTCGAATAATTTAAAGACGAATTTAAGTACATCTCAACCTTGATTGTGAAACTGCGTTCGCACTGCGGCACACTGCGTTTCGCAGTCATTTGGGCAGCCCGTCTGGCGGCAGTAACCACCCTCTTACGGAAGACCACCGTGAAATAACAGCACGTGTGCTGTCGTGTTTCGGTGAGTGAGTAAGGGATGCCAGAGCTCATTTCCCTATCCCCTCCTAATCCCCTATCCTTAATCCTACTGTAGTCGGTAGCACATTTGCAGCACCTGTGGCGTTGCTTGTGTTATAGGCGACGGTAGCCACCTACCATCAAGTGGACCGTCAGCCTGCTGCCGAGTTGGATAAGGATTGACCCGTGTTTTGATTGACTAATTTGAACAATAAGCGGTGTAGCCGTTTGAGCTTCGATTTTTACGCGTATGGTAATTATATGATTTTCGTTATTATTAAAAAAAGTGAAAAATAAAAGGCTTGTTATTGTGTGTAAAAAATATAATTACAACATTTTAAGGAAGGGGGAAAATCGTTGAGTTAATTTGGCTAGATCACGCTAGAGGGCGCTAAAGCGTGAACAAGGGTTATTTTTGTTACAGGACACCGTGAAATAACAGCACGTGTGTTGTTGTGTTTCAGTAAGTGAGTAAGGGATGCCAGGCCCCTTGCTCTATCCCTTCTAATCCTACTATGTTCGGCAGCGCACCTGCCACACCTCTCTTTTCCATTGGGCACTCTAGGCAGATGCCAAGAACCAGGACCCCGTCATCGATGTGGCCCCTTGTTAATGTCAGATTTCATTCAGATCAATATTGGTTATATTACCGATAAGTATTGTTTTGAAAAAGATAAGTGGAGCAGTAATGGAGAGAGGGAAAATTCATTTTTGCCTATTTTAATAAAATAATCCTCTTATCACAGTCATAGGGCCCCATTATTTTAAAGTGCCAAGGGCCACCAATGAGTTAAAGGCGGCCCTACCTGTGGCGTTGCTTGTGTTATAGTCGACGGTAGCCACATACCATCAAGTGCACCGTCAGCCTGTCTGTCGGTGCACTAAACATAAGAAAATAATAGTTCCACATATAGCCTCGCCAATTTTTTTGTGGCTAAATAAAACACAAAAAAGATCAATCCATACAGAGTTCATTAGAAACCCTTTCTCCCTTACCTGTACATCAATTTGTTATTTTAGATGAATCGCGTGTAAGACACACTGAGTGTTGACCAACTGCGATTTAGACGAAACGCTTATTAGACCAAATGCGACGATATCATGACGAGTAACTAAACATGTAGTACATTATTTCATGTATCATAAAACTCAGTTAAGGGATTCACTGAGGCAAATGACATTTACTATAGAACTCGCTGGCGGCGGAGACAATTCAACAGGCCTAGAAATGGTGTTTTTTTGTTTTTACCATTAGAACATTACACAAAAAAAATTTTTTTATCAATACGATTTTTTAATCTGATATCAATTTATTAATAGGTACAGGATTCATATGCGTGCAATAAGCCGTTTTCGAGAGAATTTTCAATAAAGGTCAAATTCTTCTTGTGTTCTAACTTTTTTTGTGGAGTTTCTATTACTTTAACGAAAATTCTAATTAATACAATTGGTTCTTCACATGTTTAAGTATAATATATATTTTTTTCAAAGCAATTGTCTTGTCTATTTCTTGTAACATCTTCATTAAACAATGGATATTTTTAGTATTTAGCGTTTGTCTCCCCCTTAAGTAATTTTTGAATTTATCCGGTACAAATAAACATACGAGTAACCTTAATTTCTACTTTTTACAAAAAAAAAATCTAATTTAATATTTTTATTGAAATATTGGGTTTACGTAGTATTCTTCTCTTGAAATCTAAAGAGAAATAGTATCCCCAAAAAAACTGTAGTGCTAATAAAACAGTAGGTGTAAAATATGACAGTTGAGCGTAGTGGTTTCAATGTGCCCCTTCTAACCTATTATGTAGATTATTAAAAAATGGGTCTCATTAAAAAATGTGAACAACCTTGTAATCGGCGACCCCGCGGTCGGCGGTCATGCAATTCATTACTAAACACGTGGCCGCCGCATGATCTTATAACTATTTTAAAAAAAAAATACTCACATGACAGAAAATATGTTAAATCACTGTTATGACGTAACTAATTTTTATTTGGATTTATTTATAAAAAAGCGCTTAGTTACATGAAATAGGTTTTTTATTATTTTAATTTTATGTAAAGGTCGTAATTTAATGGTATGTGGCTACCGTCGCTGAAAACACGCTGAAAACACACGAGCGCCATCATAAAATAACATGAATTAACGAAGGCCTGAACTTTTCTAAGGTGGCTTTGGTCTGGATCTGGCAAGCAGGGCACATTGCGTTTAGCAGTCATTTGGGCAATACTAACTATCGCCTTACTGAAATAACAGCATCTGTGCTAGTTATCTTTCAGTGAGTGAGTGAGGAATGCTAGAGTCCATTAATCCAACTCAGGTCGGCAGCACGCTTGCAGCATTTATGGCAATCAAACTAATTAATAATTAATTAATAATAATTAAGAGCTTTCAGCCTATCTGACTACTTTCACAAAAAATATGTAGCTGGTAACCCCATTCAAATGTTTCTTGTCTATCTCTAAAGTTTCTTGTCAGATTGTCCAAAAATGTAATTTCTGACACCATTTTGTAAACTTCTTACTTAAATTAACCTTTATTCCCACCTGTTCTGTTGAGTAGTTCTGTCGGCAGAACTAATGGGATTTTACACATATTAATGAATTAAGAGAACACTGGTAAGCAACATTTCATTAGTTAGTACAAAATAGTAGTTTTGATACTAATGTCAGTTTTTCTGCTGTAGGTGATTTAATTTTTCTATAGTGTTTATTTTATAGGAAACTTAATGACTTAGGTTTACCTACAGTACAGCAAAAACTAAGAGAATCAGAATAAATCAACGAATGGTTCGACAGTGTTATATAAGGCGACTGAAAAAAAATCATAAATCGTGTAAATCATAAATCAACAACAGCTTATTATATGTACCTATGCAGAGGCACAGGCCTACCCTCTCAACAAGGGCGTATGGGCTATATGGTCCACCGCGCTGGCTCATTGCGTTGGTGGACTTCATATGCGAATTTCTTCTTTAGAGTATGTAGCTTTCCTCGCCATTTTTTTTTCTTCACCGTTTGAGAGCAGTCAATAAATTTGCTTAAGTTTTTAGAAAAAATTAAAACCCATTGCTATATTACGGTATGACCGGGGATCAAACTCGGACCTATCGACATAGGCCGCATCTTTCCCACTGGGCCACTTACAAGCGAAACTTATAACGAATAAATGTATTTATTATTAAACATTTATTCATTTCAATTCTTAATTCTAAGTTTTTTACAATTTGTATCTATTAAAAAATATATAAGTATTACAAAAAAATTAAAACTAGTTTGGCGCAGGTAGCGGGGCAAGTCCCAAGCTACCGGTGGTTAGGGCTGCAGAGTGAGGAACCTCCTGACAATTCGTGCCTTGTCAAGAAATACCGCCTTCTGTATCTGTCCCTTGATCCATCTAGCCATCTAGTGAGAGTCTCTTAAGATGTTGGTCGAGGCTCTTCGCTATAAGACCGTTCGCGATAATTGTCGAATCGACGTCCCACATGGCGGTCACCTCGTGAGCCAAGTCTAGTACTTGATCGGCTTTCACTAGGTTTTCGTCATGCGGGACAGCGATGTCAACAAGCATCTTCCGGCGCTGAGATCGGTCAATAACCACAATGTCAGGCTTATTGGTGACAATAGTCCTGACGAGTGATCCCAGTAGAGCGTAGCATGATCATTTTCGAAAACGGGCCTAAGCCAGTATCTACTTGTAGTACCTACGGCACCTCAGACTCGATAAGCCCATATCGAAGAGCAATTTGCTGATGAATGATCCTAGCTACTTGGTTATGTCTATGAAAATACTCGCCGTTAGTAAGATGAGCACAACCGGAAATAATATGCCCGAGTGTCTCTCCAGGACGGTGGTGGACAGATGTCGACCTTACCGTCCTTCAGGATATATTTCCGCTAATTGTTCGTTTTAATAACTTCGCCCGCAATTGCACAGACAAAACCCTCAGTTCAGTGACATGAGCGAGTTCACATCAGATCCCGTCAGGGCTTTGTAGAATACGCCCATGCAGCTCCTACTCTTCCATACACTCTTACGGTCTTCGGTGCTTAGAACTACTTATCTATACTTATTAATAATTTCGTCAAGGGGTACAGTAGACTCGATTGAAACTTTACCTGAATAATAAAAAATAAAAAAATAAAGATTTCGAGTCGACAACATATATCCGCAAAATTCGGATTGTCAAGTATTTTGTTAAATTCTAATGGTGCTGACAGACAAATCGCAGTCGCCATATTGGCCGCTCTAGCGAAACGTCACTCACTGACACCTGTGACATCTTGAGTGGTTAATAAACGTTCCGTTTCATTCATACTAGCGCACATACGCCTCGCCACTCAATACGTCGTCGCACCATTCATTTTAAAAACAAAGTGTCCATTACAAAGAACTGTGACTCATGTGACTCTGTAAAACGAAACGTCTTGCCGCAAACATGGAGCGAAATCTATGCCGCTTACAGAAATATCTACCTACATTTGGTACCTACATGTGTACACATTATGAGTCCCGTGTACACATTAAATGTCCCGCGCGGGACAAG
Organism: Bembecia ichneumoniformis; assembly: GCA_910589475.2. NCBI lineage: Eukaryota > Metazoa > Arthropoda > Insecta > Lepidoptera > Sesiidae > Bembecia > Bembecia ichneumoniformis. Next base: position 1,699,909 of record OU342544.1, on the reverse strand, counting down.
CTCAGTCCCGCTTTTCGGGGATAACTCGACCGTACGTGCAGCGTGATGAGAAAGCGTGGGCGGGTGGCACAGACAAGTGTGTACTGGCCGCCCGCCCGGCGCGCACAGATTACCATTGATGCCAACAAGTAATTCTTATAAATAATTATTCTCTTATTGTAAGTTGCAATTTGTAACACTGACACCACAGACTATTGTTTGAAACGCCATATTTTTTTATTTTTTTATTCTGAAGACGAATAAGACTCAACTATTTAACGATAGTTAAATAATTTAACTATCGTTAAATCTGATTTAAAATATTACATTTTTTATTAAAATACGTAATTTTAATTCAAATAAAAAGATAAATATTTGAAAATTTCTGATTATATACGTTTTTTTACTATTTCCCGCTTTCGACGAAAGAATCCCGCTGTTTTCACTCAAAAAGTTTCAAAATCCCGACTTGGCAAAAAAAACTGGCAACGCTGGTCACATTACACCCGAGCGAAGCCGGGTTTTCCAAAGATAATTGTACAGACTAATACAACATCTTTGGGGTTTTCATCTAGTTATTATTATTGTTGTTTATGCTGTTCAAGCCTGTAATTGGCTTACATTATAAATCTAATACTACTTTATAGTTAATTATGAAATTATAGTTATGTTAAGCTGTTGGTGTGTAAATAAATAAAAAAAAACTTAATAATTATTATCTCATTAATAAATGAATAAATATGAAATAGAATTGAATCGGTCATTTCAAAAACCTCATAAATCACTTAATTAGAATTTTTCAGAAATCAATAAAAACTGTTTCATACACAAACAAATGAGTTTTAAAGGACTTTTTTATGTTCAATTTAGTATTTGAGTTGGAAAAAAATTAAAATAGCGAATAACCTTTACAGCTTATTAATAGAAATAATGAAAAAAACCTGAAAAACAGTTCTTGACTTATGTTGTTTTAGCGAGAAATAGGGTTAGTGGCGCGAACAGGATTTTGCTGGCGCGCCCACACACACACACACACACACACACACAGACAGACACCCAAATCTCCTTTTCTTTTAATGACTATTTTTAATTCTAAAATTTTATATCTTATTAAATTCTGGCCTTTACAATACAAGCTATGCTTAGTGTAAAGGTCACCGAAAAACTATTCATATGTGTAAACTATCTGTAAATTTTAAAATAAATAAATAAAAATAATCTTATTATCATTTTACATGTATTAATTTGTCATGTTTTAATATCTTTATGGGTACATAATCATATTCTCCATCATTCTCATCTGGATTATCTTCAACATTTGCAGTTGGCCATCTAAAAATGTTGTTATAAAATGGCATATGCTCTTCCAGAATGCTATCTTAAGAAATCATTTTCAGCAAAAAAGCATGTTGGAAAAAAATGTGACTTGAGAGGTTTTTGAAATGACCGATTCAATTATTAAAATAAATGTTTATATTTTTGTTTCCTTGCCGACCGTACTTTAATGAGTAAAAAAGTCTCAATATAGTGTCCGGCCGATCCTACACTTTGACGTGCATTCTCACTCAAATTTTCATCAGCCAAATATTGCTTAGTATAGTTATATATCACTATATCCGCCCTTTATATTCTCCCGTAATACCTGCTAACAAATAATCAGCCAAGGGTTCACAATGTCAAACAATCCACTACACTTAGCGTTTATCTATTATTTATATTAAAAATAAACTATAGTGACGCGAGGTTCGTTAAACTCTTATTAAGAGAAGGTAAAATGGTTGTAGGATGACTTTGAACCCGGTGTTTGTTTTTCCCTGTTTTTTGTTTTACTAATCCACTACCTACCGGAATTGTTTTATTTTTTTGTACATTTACATATATTAGACATGTTTTGAAACAAAGGTCACGGTTCCGATATGTACCTACCTACATACCTACTTCGGTCGATAAAATTGTTTTTATTATATAGAAACTGCTTTAACTGTATCTCTAATTGTCTGTATTCATATTTTAAATGTAGCTTAATCGTTAACACAATAAACTTTATAGCATCCCTTCACTCAACGAAACACAACAGCGCGTATGCTGTCATTTCACGGTGATCTTCTGTAAGGGGGTTCTCTTGGTATACTGATGGGTCCAAATCAGGACCTGACGTAGGCTGTGGAGTGTATGGCGGTGACCAGGAATACAGGACCAGTGTAAACTTGGGACAGTACGCCAGCATCTTCCAAGCAGAGGTCTTCGCCATCCTAGAATGCGCGGAAATCAACCTGCAAAGAAACTACGTCAAACGTGTAATTTACATTCATTCAGATAGTCAGGCTGCACTTCAAGCACTAGACTCAGACTCTACAGTCTCAAAGCTGGTGCGAAACTGTGTAGACTACTTAAATACCTTAGGGCGCAAGGACAAAGTGGTCCTAAGATGGGTACCTGGCCATATGGGGATCGAAGGCAATGAAATTGCCGACGAATTGGCTCGTGTAGGCGCAAAAGGTAGGCTAATATAGGTCCTGAACCTATGTGCGGACTACCAAATAGCCTAGCTCGCTGGACCATATGGAACCAGTGCTTTATTAAATCTTACCAACGCTGGATTAACTTGCCAGGGTTGAACCATTCCAAAGCGCTTATTAAAGCCTATAGTCGAAACGTGACAAATCAGGCTATGTCGCTTAGTAGGAGCAATTTGTGTATGCTATCTAGGGCACTAACGGGGCACTGTCGCCTCAATAGGCACCTAAAAGTAATGGGGCTCACTAGTACGGGAGAGTGTCGCTTCTGCCATGAGGGAGAAGAAACACCAATGCATATCCTGTGCGAATGTGGCCCCCTGATGCACAAGCGCAGTCACATCCTAGGAAGCCACAAAATGGCTTGTGAAGATGTGAAGAATGCCTCTATCAAAAAAGTACTATAGTTCCTTAACGTGGTAGGTATAGGTAGAGAGCTTTAGTTCACGTGGCGATCACAATATTTCAGCAATGGACGAAGTGATACTGGTACTCTAGCAGGCAGAAATAGCCACTAAAATAAGATAAGATAAAGGGGGTTGTTACTGCCGCCAGACGGGCTCCCCAAATGTTTTTCCACTACTTTCTAAATTCAGAGCAGAGTCAACTTTGAAAAAGTCATTTCCATAGTTGAGAATCGAACTGGGACCCCTGAGACACAACGTTAAAGCAAGCATCCTAACCGCGAAAAGCAGTGTGCCTTGCCACTACTTTTCAGATTCATACGACAGCCATTTCCTATCAGGAATCGAACCGGGACTCCTGGAACAGAGCGTGAGGTAAGCACCCTAACCAATCATCCAACGGGCTCGCATGCCGCTGACCACATATTTCATTTAACCCATTAATGTGTGTGTATACGTGTGTATATGGCTAGTTTAAAAGTAGTTAGCGGATAAACATAAGACGGACAGCGACTTTATTTTGTGCCCCTTGGCCAGAGTTACTCAGAGTCAAACAATGTTTGTTACCTAAATCTAAAATAACAATTCTTTTGAAAAATTAAATTTGCTTAAGTTATGGTAATGGAAGAAGATGGCGGGATCATTAGTGTCGTCAGTAAAACCGCAGGAAAGTACTAATATATACCGGGAAGGCAGATGTCCTGTCCGAACACTAAAAAAATTCAGAAACCTGCGATTACAGTGCTACCTAACGGATCCAATTGTGAATTTAAACCATCCAGGGAGATATTTAAACACATTTCCCCTAAATCTTTCCAATAATTTAGGCTTTTAGTGACATGCACATGTGCCGAAAAATTAATTTAATATTAAAAAATAATAATAAGAATATGTGATATGGCCTGCTCTCTCGCAGGTCAGACTACACTAAGCCGGGCCGACAGGCCTACTTAAAGGTAAGGCCAAACCAACGCGCTCAGCCCGCGTCTGCGGTGGCGTGCACGGTGGCGATCACTGCGCGTGCAAAAGTTCACCAGGCTGAACGCTACAATGCTGTGATACCGACTACAATGCTGTCTGATACAGATAGTGAGATTGAAAAAGTTTTACTTCTGTCAGCTATTATTGAGGACGAGGAGAAACAAGAGAGGTAAGAGAGGTCAGAGCGTACTGTGATTTTGTATGTAGCAAATATTGTTTTAGCTTTCAATTTGCTACATCTAAAAAAACACAGTTTAACTTCAAAATAATAGCCGCGTGCAGCGTCCTAACGTAACAAGTGCGATCTGATCGCCATCGCAGCCTAATGAGGCCTGCGGTCGCCTGTCGTCGCCCGTTCAGATCCGTCGGGAATCGATTAGTTCAAAAGCCAGGCGCTAAAACTAAAATAATGGTATCATGTCCCTATCAATTGACATGTTGCGATATAAGAGGCAAACAAACCACGACATGCCTCCACGGGCGCGACGCGGCACGGGCCGTGGAACCCCGGCCTTAGAATTGCGTCACACGCGCCAACCGAGAAATTTAATAGACCATGTCGGCAAAAATCACCGTTGGTACAACCATTGACCACCGCCAAATTTTACTTAATTTTAAGATATTTTGTAAGTATTTAATTGTCAGCAAAGGCCGTTGCTGCCCACACTGGTAATTTTTCCCTTAGTCGATTTCTACGGCACCCACGGATTGAAATAGGAGGATATTATAAGCTGGTACCCCACGGCAATTACATTACAATATAAAATAAAAATAATAGTCTTTTATTGTGAAAAATCCCTTTTATTTCTATCCTCATCTATACCCACTGACTAAAATTAATCGCACTTTTTTTTACAATATTTACACTGTACACATTTCCTATAAATTATTGTAAATAAATTATTTATACAAAAAAAAAATTACTATGTTCATTTCTTTTTCAGTTATATAATTTTAAAATATTAGAGAAACGACGAAAAATATTTAAAAAGCCAAGCGAACACTGGTTGCAATAAAAATAATAAAATTACATTTAAAATTTCAACATCAGTTGAATTAGCAAAATATTATTAGCCCAAATGGCAACACAAAGAAAGAAATGAATGGAATACATAGAAACAGGAAAGACAGCTACAATTACACAGTACCAACATACAAAACATTGTTTTATTTTTAAAATATGAACGCTTGGTTAATATTTTAATTTTAAAGTCTCTCAAATAAAAGTAAAATACAAATCAATGAATAGCGGAATATGCACGTTTTTTTTAATTTTCATACGATAGGTTATGTCGATATATAACAGTAAAAAAATATTCAGCGCCAAAAATAGAAATTTAGTAAAAAAAATGTTAAAATTGACTAACACCCACCCTTTGGGCGCGCTTGTCGTGACGTCACAGTCTACAATAACAATCGGATGTTAAAAATCACAAACATCTACACGCTTTTTGACATTTCATACACTTTGACGACACATTCGAACTGACCGTTTCAAGTATTTTGAATTTCCCGCAAATTTTTTTGCACTTTTTAATAATTATTTTCTTAACGAAAAAGAAATTATAATATTAAAAAATATTTACATAGACATAATTCTGAAGCAAAAATGTTGATAAAATTTTTTTTTAAGCCTTCTTTTAATTAGTCGCATATTCCCTATTGTTATAGTAATTCTGATAACAAAATAATAATCTCATAATAAAATAATTTAAAAAAAAATAACAATATCAACTCATTCCGATATGTATATCACTTAATTTTAACATCACCATTCGTATCACAAAACATACATAGAAACATTTTTTTATTACAAAATTTTTGGAGATAAAATCGATATGTTCACAAAAATAAGATTTATAAATTATAATTAACAACACAATGTGATTTTTATGTATTTGATATAATGAATGTATTCTTCTTTGTATTTCTTAAATTAATTCCCGTAGGAATATATACTTGCACTATGCTTAGATTTTTTGATGAAAAAAAAATCTAAGACGCCGTGATGGCAGAAAATACAGCATTTGGCTTGTAAAACGTCAAAACAAAATAGTATTTCATTTATAACCTATTATTAAAATGACATTATTAATTATGTCAAAAAAGTTCAAATTTGATTAGCATTTTACTTGAGTCATCAATTGGATTGAACTTAAGTCAGACTCTGGTCGATTTCAGTATTAAGTATACAGACTTAAAACAATTATTTCTAGCGTTACCATACATACTAGCCCACTAGGTCTCTACTAGCATAATTGGAATACTAGTTCTAGCGTACTTAGCATAATAGGTACTAAGCTCTACGTCCTTGAAACTTCACATATAGTAGACTCGCGGTAATCCGACAAATAACATAGCAATGTTTAAGATTCTGCATGTATGAACTACAATAGTTATGTTGTGTTTAGTACATAAAACAAATATGTATTGTACGGACATGTCAGAGGCAACTACAATAATACAGTAAATTGTACACTTACTGTACAAATAAATTGCACGCCGGAGTAGACAAGGGCCGGACTACCGGGATCCACTGTATTTTCTTGTGCCACATTCGTCATTTCTCAAGATCGTGAAGTATATTGAAGCAAACATGGTTATATTTCGTGTTCGTTGTGTTCTCGCGAATCGATCTCCGCTATAGGGGGCGCGGGAAGCGAAAGGGCAGTGCGAGGCGCGTCGCGTTCGAGCGGCCCGAAGGACCAATTTCCAGCGCCATCGAATTCTAACACGTGCGTGTGGTATTTCCTATAAAATAACACAAAAATTACAAAAAAAAAACATGGGCGTGTACAGAGTACGCATTTCAGAATTGAAACTTCTTTGGCGAGAGAGAGAGAGAGAGAGAGAGAGAGAGAGAGTGCAAACTGCACAAAGTGTCTACTTTATGACAATTCTTGAGAACGAACTCAAGCAAGTTCGTATGATAGATAATAGTACTAACATTATCTTTTTAGAAACTAAAAACGAATTAGAACCAGCGAGATAAATGATAAAAATGCAGGAGAGAGTTGCCACAATTAGAAATTTAGTAGTGCCAGGGCACACTGCGATTCATAAACACGGGGATCCTTAAGATTTCGAAACACATATAGTGTATTTTGATGAACGGGTAAGGATTTTTTATATGTGAAGGTCATCAGACATGTCAACGACGGTCCGCTTGATGGTAGGTGAACGCAAGCAACGTTTATAGTAAGTAATAGGATTATGGATAAGTGATATGATCACTGTTAAGTGATTACTGCCGCCAGACGGGTTGCCCGAATGACTGCAAATGAGCACCTGACCAATGAGCTCGTCGATCCCAAATCCCATCGCCCTCTGCCTCAATATTTTTTATTTACATAAAAAATATTATAATGATAATACACCAATCTGAGAAATGTTTTGAAATATTATTCGTCAAGATAAGGTTCTAATGGTGCGCCAGTTGTTTAGCTGGGGGGTTGTACTCTCTGTTCACAGATTGATCATCCCAAATATCTTCTACACAGTGAGGCTACAAAGAAAGAGTACAAAGTTCTTCACAGAAGAAACCACAGTATTCCAGTCCCTGCAGTGACCACTATTTTCAGAGATGACAATATGCTATTAAGTCTCTGGTGTGCCTGTGTTTCTTTAGGCTTGCAATCGTTCTTGTCTGCATTTATTTATTGTCTGTCTTAAGTTTTTTTCTTTTAGTGTTAATGTACTTGATCCCCGCGATACAAGCACAGTTTAGTGTGTGCTTAGTGGGTGAACTTAAACTGATTTTTGTAAAGATATAGCAAATAAAGAAAATAAATAAATACAAATAGAAGCAGGTCTCCAAATCAGACGTAGTTTTCTGTAGGGTCTGAACTCTTTTTTTTTTAATTTTATTTATTTCAATTAAATGGATGGATTATTATTAAAGAAATATAATAATATCTGAATGAATATTCAAATTATCTGAAACGAAACTTACCACACGCTAGGCCTGTGCGTGATGGAGAGCAGCGTGATGCCCTCCTTGACTGCCTCCTCGTACATGACCACCTCCGTCTCCATGGAGACCGCACTGGTGCACTCGTCCAGCAGAGCGTACACCGGCCTGTGGTAGAACATGCGCGCCATCGCCATGCGCTGCTTCTCGCCGCCGGACAGCGTCGCACGCCAGTCGCAAACTGCGCGCAACCCGCCATGACGCTGCGCGCACGCGTCGAGACGCACCGTGCGCAGGATTCGCCACGCGCGTTCCTCGACCGCTGCGTCCCCGTGACGCGCTATGGCCGGATATGTGACCTGATCTAAAAGTGATCCGGCGGACATGTACGGCCGTTGCGGTATGTAGAACATGAGCGGACGCGACGTACACTCGCCCGACTCGTCTCCCGTGCAGTGCGGACACGAGCAGGGACGCGGCACGCTCAACTCTCCGCCGTACACTGCCCAAAGGCCGGACACTATGCGGAACAAGCTCGATTTTCCGCAACCGTTCGGTCCGACAATGAGCAGGTGAGTTCCCGGCGTGATGTCCAACGTGACGCCCGAGGCGACCACGTCGCACGCGGGAGTCACGATGGGCACGTTGCGAAGCCGGATGGACAGGTCCGTTGTGTAGGAGATCTTGCCCATGGGCACGGGCTGCTTGTCACGGAAAGTCACCTGAAAGCAACCGTGTAGATAATGTTACATACTCACGGCGGAACTGGTCCATAAACCCATATGTCGTCAGCCTGATCAATTTCGATTTTCAAGCTTTTCAGATAATTTATGTTAGAAGCGATATTTTTGACGTTTCTGAAAGAGCCTAAGCTTCTAAATATACTAAAACTGCAACATGCAACACTCGCGAACCTCGCCATGTCAGATTGTGTACTATCAATCATATTATCATACCGTAAAAAGCTCGAGCTGCGCTCGGTATTTTTTTACGCAACCTGGAATTGAGATCGTCCCAATAATTGCATTAACGGCTTATAAGCCGAACATATTCGTATACATATAGGGCTATTTCATAAAAATTTGAAGTATGAGATGATTATCATCCATCGGCAGCACCACAAAAAATTACGAGATGGCGTTTTAATAAATAATTATATTATTTTTTTGTGTAGAATTGCGTTTTTACAAGAAATACAACTATATAAATAGACTTTTTTTATGTTAAGATCGGCAGACAGGCTGACGGTTCACTTGATGGTAGGTGGCTACCGTCGCCTATAACACAAGCAACGCCACAGCTGCTGCAAGTGCGCTGCCGATTACAGTGGGACTAAGAATAAGGATAAGGATTAAGGAAGATTAAGGAAGGGATAGGGAAATGGGCTTTGTAAAACCTTATCTAAATAGAAAATTAGAGCCGTTAAGCGAAACATATAAATTTGTAAATTTATATACAAATATATATATACAAGGATTGCTTGTTTAAAATTATTACAAATAAATAAATTTTTTGTGAACATCTATGTTTAATGGCCTACCTGGAAGACGCCAGGCGCGCTCGACGCTGTGACGTGGACGGCTCGCACGCAGCGCCCTTTAGCCACCTCGCCGAACACGAGCAGCATGTCCGACACCCGCTCTGCGTATCCGGCCAACGTCACCACCTCCTGCGTACCGAATCATCACCATCATTAATAGACCATAGACCTACTAATCGCAGACTAATCCACACCGTCGGTCATTTTTTTATTAGAACACCTCAATTTTACTTCCATTCCCTACATTTCCCCTTTGGGGAGTTTAAGCTTTCTGTAGCTTTCTGAGTCTTTCTGTAGGAGTATAGACTATTCTCCAGGCATGCCTTATAAAAAATTGTTCCGAGATTTAAGGTATAAAAACGTAACACGTAGTTTGAAATGCCGATACGTAATTACAACATGTAAAATAATCACTTGAATGAATGTTACAGTAACTAAACCAAATTACTCAGGTGACTTTTTACATAATTATTCTTATTTGTGAAACCACTCTTTGAAATTAATCCCAAGTCATAAGAAATATACTAATATGGCTAACATTTTCCTTGATGGCCACTGTCAGAATGGTCTGATGGTGCTACGTGCACGTACCTTGTAACTGGACATTAGCCTCTCGATGGCGTCTGCGGCGGAGTTGAGCAGGTTTCTCGAAGTAGTCATGTATTCAGTACGAGCGCTGATTCCCTCCCCAGAGCCTGAAAGTCAAACATGCACACACAACGATGTTACATTTTCCTACAAGAAATTATACGCTGCCATTTTATTTTACTTTAATAGTAAAAAAATGGCTTTTAATTACAGATGCTAAAATTAGAGTAAATCAGATAAGATAACAGATAACCGTGAAATACAGCACGTGTGCTGTTGTTTTTCGGTGAGTGAATAAAGGATGCCAGAGCCCATTCTCGTATCCAATCCCCTAATCTTAATCCTACTGTAGTCGGCAGCGCACTTGCAGCAGCTGTGGCGTTGCTTGTGTTATAGGCGACGGTAGCCATCTACCATCAAGTGGACCGTCAGCCTGTCTGCCAATCCTAACATAAAAAAAAGAATTGTTTACTTTAAGCACAATCGTTTTCTATCAACAGTCCCCAACGACAAAATTCCTTCTCAATTCAATTCATCAATTTTTTTGTTCTTGTAAACAATAGAGCATTAAAATTATTTTCTATTGCAGTTAGAGAGCAATAGAGTTGTTTTGCCAGACAGCGCGTACTTATATAGGTAATCTGGGATTCATTATTGAATCCTAGATCGTCCTGGACGAGAGTCATCATGAATTTTCCATCCTTGAATCTGCTATGTTCCATACCAATGTTGGGCATTATCTTAATCAAGCACATTTTTACCAATCATTCATTGCGAGTATATCGGTCGCCTTTTCCCTATTTTGAACTTTACCACTTGGAGCTATTCAGTTGTCCAATTAGATCGGACAACCAATTCAGTTATATTTATTTATTTGCTTTACTAAATCTTTCTATAAAATTCTAGAAATTGATCTAAAAAAAGTGTCAAGATTATAAGTTGCCGACCTGATTGATTGAGTATTTCATTTCAATTCATTTGATTTCAAATAACCAACTGAATATAATTATGGTCGACGATACATTTATATTTCAGAAATCGCGTAAGGATGAAAAAGGGAAAAGACTCACTGTCTCCCTTGGTTCCGGTGAGAATGGGCAGAGCGAGCATGACCATTCCGGTACCGGACCAGACGTACTTCATGCAGAACTGCTCCAGCATCACGTACCACAGCTTCTCGTTGAACACCGACGTCATCTGCTTCACCAGGCCCTTGTACGCCGTCTGCAGCTGGTACAGTTCCACCTTAACCAGACACAACCGCTTTCAGGTATATCCGACATTACATTGAATTTACTTTATATAAAATTAAACATAATGCTTTTAATTCGTATATATTTTAAGCTATTTAAGGTACTTCAAACATCTTCAACATTATCTTTACAAAAGTACATTGTTGTTATTGGTGATAGTTTTTTCCAGTCTCGTCGCTCCCTGTTGAGTAATATGACGTCATATTACTCAACAAGGAGTATTAATTGTTGAGTAATAAAAAAATTTATCTTATAATTGATCAATAATTAAGTTCAATAATTTTCGAAAGTAAGCAAATACCTATTAAATTTATAAAAAGAAAATTGTCAATTTGTGAACTAAATTGACATTCAATTTATTTTTATAATTTATTCATATTCACTTGCAGGTTTCTTCCCCGTAGGACCTGCAACAATCTCCTTCTTCTTAACCGGTGGTAGATTAATTTAAATTTATCGTGTTTGAAGATCTTCAAACACTTGTGAAAGTTAAAAAAATAAAAGTCAGACCATTGAGAAATGATGGATAGTTGGACTCGCGTACCTTATGTCCTCCATAAAAGGCGACCTCCTCGGCATGAGCGATTAGTCTCGCATGAACGTGTCTGAGGTTCGCTTTCATCCTTGCCTCTTCACCGGCCAACGCTCCGAACCTTGGCGACAGAAGCCGAAGCAGCTGTCCCGTCAAGCAGATCACCACCGTCGCTATGCCAGGACCTGGAGACATTATTGGTAATCTAACGTTACCCAAGTGTATTATCATAGCGTTGAGCACGATTTAATTAACGTTGTTGGTATTTGGTATATAATTGGTTTAATTCCTCTAGCTTATTTAGTTTTTGAGATATATTACTTTGAATTCTCATATCTCAAAGTCAAAGCGATATTCAAACATAAGTTTCGAACTAGGTTCCCATTTGGGGGCCGACTCGTCATATTTATCCTGCTAAAACCTTTCTAATTAAGTACGCCGCGACCACCCCCTTGACTGTCATAACGCCCCCCCATTTGCCTTTGGACCCGCTACTGCCCCCACGAAAGCTCCAACGCCCACTAGAAGGCGTTACCGCCTCCGTTGGGAACCTATGGCTATTACAAAGAACAAGAGAATTTTGGAGGTTTTCGACTTCATTCAAAGTACCAGTAAATTGGTTTTATATTTTGTTTTTTAGAATGTTCATTGTACGAGCTTTAACGTGAAATTGTTAATTATGAATGTGAAAAACGTGGTCTCTTATTGTAAAAAAGGCATTCTTGTCTATAATTAATCAAATCATTGTAGTGTAGCTAATAAAACACTTATATTTGTTGGAGCCGTGCAAAGGCTTGAGATTTTTTTGAGTGTGACGACTAAGGTTTAAAATGATAAATGACATTATTATAAAATAGCTCATTGATATACAATATAATATAGTCTCAATATTATTAAAAAAAAATGGAAACTAAAAATAATAAAAATAATAAAATTAATGTAAATAGGTAGGTAATTAAAATACTTATTACGAAGAGACGAGAAAATTTTGCAGAAATTGTCACTATTCGAATCTATTCTATGCACGACATAGACATAGATTTCAAGGTAATTTTTGTTTCGGAAACGATACTTTAGAAAATTGAACGACAAACTGTGTGATGTGTGAGGAAACAGGACAATTTTCCTCATTTAAGGATGCTCGTCGTGTCCTTGCCATGTTCAATGTAATAGTGGAGCGTTCAGTTTTCGTTCGATACAGGAATTAATGATGATATGAATGAATGAGTCCATCCAGCCATTCATGCCACACCGGGCTGTTTATTTATTATAGCACGACCGCGCATTTTCCATTATATATATATATATAAATTAAATATTTAAAAAATGTACCTACACGTTGTACTTGTGGAGGTGGAAATAGTTTTTAAATTATTGTCTGTGCGTTTGTGCATCTTAATCTCAGAAACGGCTTAACCGATTTGAATGATGTTTTCACTGTTGTATTACAGCAAGCTTTCAGTAACATTTAGGGTTTGTTTCGTTGCAATCGGTTTACAAATTAAAAGTTAATTGAAATAATACCTTACATCTGTTTACTGTAGTGAATAAATGAATAATTACCAATGAAGATGTTCCCCTTCATTTTGCTGGAGTAACTGGCCAACGTCAACACTATCAGCAGCAGATCGAAGCAGGGCTTCGTCAGGGAACTGTACAGGTGCGCCACGGACTGCGTGAACACTGACACGTCTTCTGTCAACCTGAAACAACACATTTTTTTTCTAATTTTAAAGACAAATCATCGTCTACTTTTTGATATTTGAATTGGTTATATGTGATTCGTTATGAATCAGTTACAGGTAGCAATAAAGTTGTAGTGATAGACTCTTGTGTCACTCATAAAGCCCCCCCAGGTCAACGCGCACACTCTCTCTCTCTCTCTCTCTCTCACACACACACACACACACACACAGAGAGAGAGAGAGAGAGAGAGAGAGAGAACACACACACCTACTTGTAGTTGAAAAATTTAACAAATTTTTTTTACTAATATAAATGCACACAAAAGGACATAGGGTATCTTTCATCCAGACAAAAGTATTTTCGAAAACCGTTCGACTTTTACTAAAACGAAAATCGGCTTATAGACAGATCATAACCTAGACTGTCTTATATTCCAAGTTTATCCATTATTTACCGGACATCCTGTATATTAAATGTATAACACAAAATATTTCTTATCAATTTTCTCATCAAATAGCGCCCACCTGTGATCAGCGTTCTCTATTCGAGCGTCGAGATTGGCGACCCGGTAGTAGGTCTGGTTCTTGAAGTAGAGGTCATAGGCGTGGTTGACCAGACGAGTGCGGAAGGCGAGAGCCAGTCGACTCTCCAGGTAGCGAATCATCGAATTGATGAAGGTGGCCGGGATGGCGATCCCGAACCACTGCATCAGGAGAGCGGCGAAGCGACGTAAGTCCTTCTGCACTATATGCCTCACTGAAAACCAGGATAACAAAGATAAACGCGGGTTAAGCATTTGGTCGCATAAGGGCAAAGCCAATTATTAATTAAATCCTAATATTATAAATGCGACAGTGAGTTTGTTTGTTTGTTTGTTTGTTTGTATGTTTGTTTGTTACGCTTTCATGCTTTAACTACTCAATCGATCATCATGAAATTTTGCAAACACGTTGTCAGGAATATAGGATCTCTTAGAAAGAAATATCCATCCATAAAGAACCGTTCCCGGGTTTACCGTCTTTTATAGATTTTTGACGAGCCAGTTGGATGAGTGGTTAGGGTGTTTGCCTCTGTTCTAGGGTCCCCTGGTTCAATTCTCGGGGTAGGGTCAACTTTAAAAAATTAACTTTTCAAATTTGGCTATGGTCTGGATCTGGAAAGTAGTGGCAGGGCACACTGCGTTTCGCAGTAATTTGGGCAGGCCGTCTGGCGGCAGTAACCACCCCCTTACAGAAGACCACCGTGAAATAACAGCACGTGTGCTGTTGTGTTTCGGTGAGTGAAGTAAGGGATTTCCCTATCTCCCCATTTCCCATTTCCCTATCCCCCTATCCCTTATCCTATTGTAATGTATGTGGGTAGACCTAACACATGTAGGTCATTCGAAATTGTATTATATAAAATAATAAACCAGTTCTGAGCCAACCACCGTCGTGTATTATTCGTACATCTCAGTGGCGACGAGTAAAGTGGATATTTGTAAAATTAGTCGTTCCGATCTCATTTTAAATATATCATGCCTTTCGGAAAATTACACGAGTTCGATTTAAACGATCGTCATAATTGGGACGCGTACGTACGACTCGTGAAACAGTTCATTCTCTTAAACGAAATAAAAGATGAGCTGCGGGTGGCTACCTTAGTGACACACGTTGGAGCGCCTACTTACGAACTTATGTGCGATTTGTGTGCACCGGACCACCCCGAAAACAAAACGTTCGACGAATTGATAAAACTCGTGAGTAATCACCTCGAACCGAAAAGGTCAGAAATTGCCGAACGACATATCTTTCGACAGAGACGACAGAACGAGACCGAAACGATCGGCGCCTTTTTACAAAATTTAAAACATTTAGCGAAACATTGCAATTTTGGCGCGACTCTGGAGGAGAACATCAGAGATCAATTCGTGTCGGGTCTCCAGAACGAAGAGATGCGTTCTCGTCTCTTCGCAGAACCCACGTTAGATTACAAAAGGGCGGTGGAGTTGGCGCTCGCATTGGAAGCCGCAGAACGACACGCGGAGGCGGCAGGTGGCTGCGCGCACGCAGGCTGGGCACCGAATAGCGGCGCTGGCGGCGCGCGAGAAGGCGAGGCGTCGAGCAGCTCAGGACTCGGGCAGGGTGTGGTCGGCCTGCATCGAGTGGCAACGAGATCCACTCCGAAGCGGCGACCCACTTGCTGGCGTTGTGGCAAGGAGGGCCACACGCCGAATAAGTGCCGGTGTAAATCGTTAGTGTGTAATAAGTGTGGTGATCGGGGGCACTTGTCCCATATGTGTGCGAATAGAGACCATAAGAGTGTTAACGTTAATAAGAAAGGGTACCAAAATTACATAGAAGACAGTGATTCCGGCAGTGACGGATTGTTTCGCGTCTTATCTGTAAATAGCAATATGAGGGATGGTCCCTATCACTGTAACTTGAACGTAGAAAATATAAATATCATGTTCGAAATTGATACGGGAAGCAGAATCTCGGCGATATCAAAAAAATTCTATGATAATTGCTTTTCTCACATACCAATAACGAAAGATAATATCAAACTACAGTCATACACCGGTGATGCGATCGTTCCGTACGGTCGCATCGCCGTGCGAGTGAGAGGCGCGAGCGAGATAGTCGAGTTGCCTTTGTTTGTTATCATCAACGGCGGCCCTCCGCTGTTGGGACGCATTTGGCTACGTAAATTAAAATTAAACGAAATCAATATTAATAAAATTGAACTATCTAATAATAACTTAGTATCTAATTTAGAAAAAGAGTTTCCCACAGTATTTGGAGAGGGCATAGGTACATTTAAAACGGCTATAAAACTATTTTTAAAAGATAATTCGCCGATATTCTGCAAGGCTCGTCCATTGCCATTAGCGTTACGTTCACCTGTGGAGCGCGAATTACAACGATTGCAGTCGGAAGGCGTCATTTATAAAGTAGAAAGGTCAGATTATGGAACGCCTATCGTTCCAATAATTAAACGAGACGGCACCATAAGAATATGCGGCGATTACAAAGTTACCGTAAACCCGTTACTGAAAGATTTTCATTATCCATTGCCGCGAATCGAGCAACTATTCGCCGCTTTAAGCGGTGGCGAACAGTTCACTAAACTTGACCTCAAAAATGCGTATTTGCAATTAATTTTGGATGAGGCTTCGCAGCCGCTCACGGCGATCACAACGCACGTCGGCATCTTTGTATATCGTCGCGCTCCTTTCGGATTAAAGTGTTTACCAGAAATTTTTCAAAAATTAATAGAAGAAACACTTTGCGGATTGGATTATGTCGTATGTTTCATCGACGACATTTGTGTGAGCGGCCGCAATAAAAGTGACCATATGCAAAATTTAAAAACAGTTCTTAATAGGTTAAACGAATCAGGGTTACGTATAAAGTTCGAAAAATGTGAATTCTTCAAAAACGAAATTTGTTATCTAGGCTATCGTATAAATAAGCATGGTGTATATACAGACGAAAGTAAAATCACTGCTATCGCCAAATTGCCGGTGCCTCAGAACGTGTCTCAACTTAGGGCGGCCTTAGGATTGATAAATTACTATTCACGATTTATACCGAATATCAGCACAGTGCTGAACCCGTTATATAGGTTATTAGCAAAAGGTACACAATGGAAATGGAGTAAGGAATGCGATAGTGCGTTTAATGTTATCAAAGAAAAGTTGGTCAGCGGGCCTGCTCTCGCGCACTACTCGCCGGAACTGCCACTGGTGTTGGCGGTAGACAACAGCGCGTACGGACTGGGCGCTGTACTCGCACACACGTATCCCGACGGCAGCGAGCGCATCGTGTGCTGTGCCTCGCGCACCCTTAACGAAGCGGAATGTCGCTACAGCCAAATCGACAAGGAGGCGCTGGCGATCGTTTATGGGGTCACGCGACATCATCAGTATGTATTTGGGCGTAAATTTACACTGCGAAGCGACCACAAGGCACTGACTCATATCTTCGGTCCTAAGCATGGCATACCGCAGACCGCCGCTAGCCGCTTACAAAGGTATGCGGTTCGTCTAGCGGCTTACGATTTCGATATTGTGTTCGTGTCAACAGACAGGAACGGCAACGCCGACTGCCTCTCCCGCCTACCGTTGAGTATGGCTGGAACCGAGGAGGATGACGCAGCATATATACATTTCGTGGAGGACAGCTTTCCCCTTAGTCATAGAGAGGTAGCCAGAGAGACGAGCAGAGACGTCGTGTTGCGAAAAATTTTTGGTTACATAATAAGCGGGTGGCCGACGGAGATACTGGAAGAGGATGAGAAACCTTACTTCCATCGCCAGAAGGAGCTGCACATCGATCACGGGTGCATAGTGTGGGGCTACCGCATTGTAATACCGAGCACTCTCCGGCGACAAATCATTGAAGAGGTGCACGGAGGGCATGTAGGTATCGTCAGGATGAAGCAGATCGCACGGAACTATGTCTGGTGGCCACATCTCGACGCGGAGTTAGAGGAACGCGCTCGCACGTGCGTCGCCTGCCGCGACCAGCGAGACGCGCCACCGCGGGCTTCCCCAGTACCGTACATATGGCCGAACGAGCCGTGGACACGTCTCCATGCCGATTTTCTCCAACATAATGGGAAATACTATTTCTTAGTATTAGACGCCCACTCAAAATGGATCGAGGTATTCCGAATGACCACCGGTACGTCTGCCTCCTCGGTAGCTGCAAAACTGAGGGAAATATTTGCGAGATTCGGAATACCAAAACAACTGGTAACGGATGGCGGACCTCCTTTCACGTCGGCTGAACTAGCTCAATTTTTTAAGAAGAATGGTATTAATCACATACTTATCGCGCCTTACCATCCTTCAAGTAATGGTGCTGCGGAGAATGCAGTAAAAACGGTTAAAAAAGTCATTAAGAAAGCGGTAATCGAAGGCGAAGATATCGATCGCGCCTTAAGTAAATTTTTACTTCAATACCGCAATAGTACGCATTGTAGTACTGAACGAGAACCCGCCGTGGCCATGTTGGGGCGGCGCTTACGTTCTAGATTGGACATGTTGCGGCCGGCGAGCGCTGCCCACTGTGTACGAAGGGCGCAGAGCAAACAGGTCGACAATGCGGGAGGCAGAGCGCGCGAGGTCGCCGTCGGCGACACGGTGCTAGTTAAAAATTATTCAAAACACGGCGAGAACTGGATGGAAGGCGTGGTAGCAGAACGCACGACTCCAGTCACGTACCAAATCCACACAGCCAACAACGTAACAAGCAGTAGACACATTGACCAAATCATGCCTAATAAAAAGGTACGGAAGTCGTGGCATAACCCAGAGTGTGCTCCGGTGGAGGATAGCGAGCCGTTACCATCCTCGGTAGCAACACCGCAATCACCAAAAACACCCGCTAGCCGCGCCTCCACACCAGCTGACACGCCGCGGTTGAGGCGCATTGACGAGGTTGACGGTGCTACTTACGACGAACCGTCTGTGTCACCGGTTAGGTATAATCTGCGGCCGCGAAAAAATCGACCTAGGTATAAAGAGTGACCCACTAGCCTAGTATGTTCTTTGCTTGATAAACAAAAAAAAAATAAAGTTAAAAAAAAAAAAAAAAAAAAAAAAAAAAAAAAAAAAAAAACTATACTACATAATACAATCGCGTATGGGTACATACACCATGCTAAACGATATGATTTTCTTATTCTTTGTATCCAATCAGTTTTTCTTAAGTTACCAATACGTTTTCTTAAGTTATCTTGTCTGTATCTAATTAACACAAAAATACCGTGTATGGCCTAGTAAATAAGTTTCAGGGGAGGAATGTGTGTAATGTATGTGGGTAGACCTAACACATGTAGGTCATTCGAAATTGTATTATATAAAATAATAAACCAGTTCTGAGCCAACCACCGTCGTGTATTATTCGTACATCTCAGTCGGTAGCGCACTTGCATCAGCTTTGGCGTTGCTTGTGTTATAGGCCACCTACCATCAAGTGGACCGTCAGCCTGTCTGCCGATCTTAACATAAAAAAAGATATTTTTTTATATTATTTAAATTATTGTAAATTAATATCAGTAAACAAGCTCGGTTTATAATATGAATGTGAAATCACAGTGCTTTCCACTTTTCATAAACTGAGTAGATCGACTGGCGGCAGTGATTTATCCCTTACAAAAGATCAACGTGAATAACAGCACGTCTGCTGTTCGTGTTTCGGTGAATGAATAAGGGATGCCAATTGTCATAGCCGGTTCTTATATGACCCATTCTTAAATATCTTTATCTTTATCTCACCTTGTCTGCCTGTATATAAAAATTAAAAAAAGAAGCTTATAAAACACGACAAAGATCTACAATTTAAATTTATACATATAATAAAATCGTAAACGAGCCGTGTCTGTACGCGTTGTACACGTTGTACCTACTTACTTATGAGTTCAAATAAAAAGTTTTTAGAATTTTTGTCTGTTTGTGCATTTGTGCACGCTAATCTCAGGCTTAACCGATTTGAATAAGGTTTTTACTGATGCTTCCCAAGCAAGCTTCCCGTAACTTTAGTGTTTGTTTTATTCCAATCGGTTTACAAACAAAAAAGTTACGCGCTATACCGAATACCACGCGTAAGAAGTTGCGGCATCAGTTAGTAAATAATTAAACTACTAATGTCCCAGCATCAATGTCCCTGTGGCAGTACAGTCGGTACCGTCTTGGTCACCACGGACTGTCTTGCCAGAAAAGTGCTGGCCGCTTTTCAAGGCATGCTGCCTTAAACGACATCCTCCGCCGGTCTCTTGCGTCAGCCAATGTACCAGCTATATTAGAGCCGGCAGGCATTTCGAGAAGCGATGGTAGGCGGATGGGATGTCCCTGATCCCCTGGAGATTGGGTAGAGTGCTGGTGTGGGATGCTACCTGTGTAGACACACTAGCCCCTTCGCATCTCCATGAAACATTCACTAAGGCAGCAGCCGCAGCAGAGACGGCGGAAAAAAAATATTTCTAAATATAGTGGCCTCGGCGCCGAATATGGTTTTGTACCATTCGGAGTCGAGACACTCGGTCCGTGGGGCCCTGCAGCAATGAGCCTCTTCAAAGACATCTCGAAGAGACTTATTGATGCGACGGGAGACCGGAGAGCTGGCACTTTCCTCGGCCAACGTATAAGTTTGGCCATTCAACGAGGAAATGCTGGCAGCGTACTTGGTACAATGCCGCAGGGTCCATTTTTACATTATTAATATTAATTCATTTAGTATTAATTTATTTTTAGATTAGGTAATTTTGGTTTTTATTTTAACTACTAATAATATTTACAGAGAAAATCATACAGAGATTCACACAATATCACAAATGTTATAATTACGAACAAACAACCACTCAACGGCGGCAAAATAAAGTCGCTGTCCGCCTCTGCCTATTTCTTCGCCAACTTCTAAACCAGCTAACAGATTTTGATACGGTTTTAACAAATGGAAAAAGCGGTAAACGAGAAAAATTTGTGTAGTAATTTTCAGAAAAAAAAAATACATCCATGCTTGCGGGATCGGGTCGTTAGTTTTTTAAAATATTCGATTAGTTTTATCTTTTGCGACTATTAGGCAATCTAAAGTAACGTAGGTAGGTACATAATATTTTTCAGAATTTTCTAATTTTCAAGCCAAACAAAACAGAACTTTAACTCTATAAAAATGTTCAGAAGGCAATAATTAACTTGACCTATTTTTTCTTATAAAATGAATTTTTTATTTACTTCTTAATAAATAAGCTCGCAGTAAGATGTAAATTACATTCGGCAATTATCGCCATTTTTTTTAAAGTAACAATGAATTGTAAAAAAACAATTTTATTTTAGCTCAAGTTGTTCGTTGATAAATTGGTTTATTTTTGTGATATGTAGTTTTTTTTTTTTCAACAATTCAAAAGTTTTTATATACAAACGTGGTCAGAGATTAAGAGTGAACAAAAAAATTAATTAAACCGGGCAGTCTCTAAAAATAAAGAGGATATTTAATGTTTTTTGTTTTATTTATAAAAATAATTTAATAAAAGTATTTAAAAAACAAAAGTAGAATACTGTACATAGGTATATTGTATGACGAATTTGTCTAAGTATAGAAAAAAAAAGAAAATAATTTCTTCACTTAATTTTATTGTTTACTAGCGTTCTGTCCCCGGCTTTTATATATGTGAACATTCCCCGTTTATCCCTCTTTCCATTAGTGAAAACTGAATTAACATCGGTCTACCCGTTCACGCGTGATGCCGTGACCAAGGGAAATGAGGATTCATTTTTATATATAGAGATAGAAGATAGATAGAAGAGGCCACTTTGCAACTCGAACAGCTTACTTATTCCATACTACGTGATTCTATGATTACTCATTAATAGGTCGTAGCAATACATAAAAAAAACATGACATTTCTGGGACATAATAAAAAGGTTTGCATCGCAACAAAAAACTAAAATTAAATTTTTATAAAAAAAACTCATATACTATGTACTGATTTTTAGAGATATGTCTGCTTACGAAAAAATGATATACAAGCAAAATGTTGATGTATTTATAGCCAATTAAAGTCCATTTTTAAATAACTTAAGCCACTCACCAATAGATCCTTCCAGGGAGGCTACGTAAATCGACAAGAACGTTCTAGAAAATAGGCACACCGTGTGTGCCGCCAACAGAGCCACTTCGTGACTCCGAAACGAGGGGACCATTATCTTGGCGAGGGACACCAACTGCCTGATGAACTCCAGGTTAAGTCCCGGGACGTGTTCCGCTTCCGGTGGCGATTCGTCTGCATCTTCCTGGAATAATAGCATGTCATTTTTTCATGTACCATTTTCTAATTTGAAACTGTAGGAACCACAGAATACGGAATAAATTAGAGGTCACATTCAATCGTGTGTTAATGATGTGTTATTTACCAGTACAAGTTGTTATAGGTAAAAAAATTGACATTAGAATCCATTCTTCCCGTGTCTACGTGTCATCACATACTTCTGCTAGCTGAAGAAAGGGAATTCACATGAATTTTCATGTGAAGTTCGTCAGACATGCTGACGCTCCTCTTGATGGTGGGTGGCTACCGTCCCCCATAACAGAAGCATGGTCACAGGTACTGTAAGTGCGCTGCTGACCATAGTAGGATTAAAGATAAGCATTTAGGAAAAGATAGGCAAATGGGCACTAGCATCCCTCGCTCACACAACAAAACACAACAGCACACGTGCGGTTATTTCACGGTGGTCATCTGTAAGGGCGTGGTTGCTGTCGCCAGATGGGTTGCCCAAATTACTGAGAAACGCAGTGTGCCCTACCCGTACTTGCCAAATCCAGACCAGATAGCCAACTATGAAATGTTCATTTACAAAATTGGCCCTGAAAGGAATCGAAAACGGAACCCTGAGACGGAGTGCTAAGGCAACTACCTTAACCACTCGACCAATGGGTCTGATGTTCCATGATCGTGAACTTCCAGAGTTAGTCAATACATCGCAATAGCGAGTAGTATTAATATATGGGGGGTTAGTAACTCCCTTTATACTATTATTTATTCTGTGCTTTAGGTGCAAAAATACTAGACGATATTACGTGTTCTATTAACGACATCATTTGACGTTTCTTTTTTATCGTAATTGTAAGGACCAGGTTTCGATTTTTTTTTTTTGAAATTTTTATGGTACCTATCTATACACTAATATTATAAAGAAAAAAGATTTGCATTTATATTTAATTAAATTTATTTAAATTATGATAGCATCATAATTTAAAGCATTATGATAGCAAACGGTTAAACCTAGGTGGTTTTTAATGCTATCATTATATTAATGTATATTTAGTTTTCTTTTTAAATTGTTAAAATTATAAATAAATAAATAAAATAAATAAATAAATTTGTTATGAATAAACTCAAAAACTACTGGACCGATTTTAAAAATTCTTTTGCCTATAGAAAGCTAACTTATCAGCGAGTAACATAGGCTACTCACCTCCCCCATTTCCACCCCCACCCCCACCCCTCCATACTATAATGAATAATCTCAAAGATTACTGGACCGATTTTAAAAATTCCATCACCTATAGAAAACTACATTATCAGCGAGTATCTTAGGCTAGTCACCCTCCCCCCTTTAACGCCCTCCATACAAAATTACCGTTTTCCACGAATAATATTTTATAAAGACACGCGGACGAACTCGCACGCAACAACTAGTTTTATATGAAATTGACAGGGCCAACGACTGTCGGCTCAGCCAGTTTTTATATAATTCTTTGTGTGTTGCTATATTATTTTTTATTGCCATAAAATAAAATAAAAAATAGCAGCTATTTTAATCACAAAATGATTTTTGAGAGAGGAGAGTTGAAATCCAAATTGTTCACACAACAACAAACAGGCGATATTGCATTGCAAATTCGCAAACAAGTTACAGCCTCAGTGCACGCAGTCGTTACGTAAAATCAGCTAGCAAGCCGTTGCGTAATCGGAGCCACTCGCGAGAACGCTTGCATAAGCCAATTGATATTTGGTAAATATTTATTTTATCAGAAGGTAAACTTCGGCGTTGATACTCACTTTGGCGTCAAACATTTAGACCAAATCGTTTCCCCTTAAGGCCCGGGTCTCCTAAAAATTTGTGTTCTTGCATAATTTACAGAAAATAAATGTTTTTTTATAGTTATTATATAGGTAATAACTATAAAGTTGGTTTTTTTATAGGTAGCCACATACCATCAAGTGAACAGTCAGCCTGTCAGATAGGATTAATATTAAAAGCAAAGATTAATATAATGCGAATACTTACAATATTTTGTTTGTTATCTGTATCGGCGTCGCCTCTGCATAGAGCGCACTGCTCTGTCCCGCACCTTCCGCCACAAGACCCATTCAAAGCCTCGTTCTCGACTGTCTGAAGTTTGCCATTCTTTGCCACCTGAAAACAGCATATAGTGGATTAGTTTCCTATACTATGTATCTTGCAGTTAGGAAGCCTGTGCATCATGAAATCGTCAAACATAGTCAATAGTGAAGTCTGGCAATCAAAATTCGGCTAGGGTGGTCTATATTACGAACAGGACGCAGGCGGCTGGCGCACGCCCACCACCTGGACCCCTGACAGGACTAGGGCAGTAGTTGGGGATTCTACCACCCGCTTCATCCTGAGAGGCACGG
Source organism: Bembecia ichneumoniformis (assembly GCA_910589475.2). Taxonomy (NCBI): domain Eukaryota; kingdom Metazoa; phylum Arthropoda; class Insecta; order Lepidoptera; family Sesiidae; genus Bembecia; species Bembecia ichneumoniformis. Next base: position 1,675,372 of record OU342544.1, on the reverse strand, counting down.
CGCACCATGGCAGTTCGGGTGCGACGTCCAAATGAGCCGTGTCCGGTTGCGGACCCCCGCGGTGGAGCTGCGGAAGAGTGTTCATCCGACCTCGCAACTTCACCAAAAACGGACGAGGACGACGCCAAGAGGTTTAATCGGTAGGTCTACCCCACTACCATCTCGGGGCAGGAATCCGACATCCGACATAACCCACTGGTCTGTCCCCAGGCCGGTGGGTATCCATGATGGATTCCTCTTGTAAAAAAAAGGGTGGTCTACATTAAAGCCTGTGCCCAATACCATCTCAGCCGTAGGACATCCTCTGCTGTTCATTGGCCTGGAATCAGAAGCAGCCTGGATCCACAGTCAAAGCGGGCCTTGTCATATCTTCTATCTTCCACCTTGTGGGTGGACGCCCTACGCTGCGCTTGCCGCAGCCATATGTGTCCTATGTGTCATTCCTACTGTCACTTAAATTCGATCTGACAGTGTAACCCCGAGCATAGTCCTGTCCATAACTCGTTGAAAGTATGTATGATGCTCAATAACGCAAAAACGGCTAAACATATCTGGATGAAATTTGACACAGTGATAGTTTATTACCTGGGTTAACATGTAGGATACTTTTTATCCCGGAAAAATTTTAGGTTCCCTAGAAATCATGCGGGATAAAGTTTCTACTCATACGAACTGTGCGTGTAACGGCACCTTATCCAAGGGAGAAATTACCTTATAATTGTTATTGTTGTGACAGGGCGGTGGTTGTTTCTTCTCTCTGGTTCCGTACAAAGCGCAGGCAGCTAAGGCCACACCCACACCAACTCCAACAGCTATACTCGGCTGAACCCTGAACGCCTGTTCGCGTATTTTCGATAGTATCGCCGGCATTTTCTCCTATCTGGTTGTATTCTATATAATCTATACTCTTTTTTTCCTTAAGATTTGGTCATTTACACTTAATTATTAAGTAAAGAGATCAGTTCCTTATGTTACGTAGATCACAGATTATTGGTACTGGTTACATAAAAAAATATCTAAGCAATTTTTATAATCGTATAAAATATGTTTTCTTTTGTTGTTATCGTCTGTTCTCCTTTTCGTCCATTTTCCTGTAACAAAAAAAAAAGTTAATAAAAAAACTATTATTTTCAAATTTGGCTCTTGTCTGGATCTGGAAAGTAATGGAAGGCGCACTGAGTTTCGCAGTCATTTGGACAGCCCATCTGGCGACAGTAACCACCCCCTTACAGAAGACCACCGTGAAATAACAGCACGTGTGCTGTTGTGTTTCGGTGAGTGAGTAAGGGATGCCAGAGCTCATTTCTCCTCTCATTTTCTCCTCCTAATCCCTTATCCTTAATCCTACTGTAGTCGGCAGCGACTTGCAGCAGCTGTGGCGTTGCTTGTGTCATAGGCGACGGTAACAACCTACCATTAAGTGGACCGTCAGCCTGTCTATTCAAATCGGTTAAGCCGTTTCTGAGATTAGCGTGCACAGACAAACAAACAAACAGACAAAAATTCTAAAAACTATTTTTTTGACCTCGGCAACATAAGTACAACGTATACATTTTTTTTAAATAATATTTAATATACACTGTTCGATAGTGAATTACTTATAACGTATCCTGATATATGTATTTGAACTAAAAGCCTTGACGGAACAAGACCTGAACTAGACAATGAACTTGACACGACATAACCCTCGACAAAAACACACCTTTTCATCTCAACAAAGACAAAAATCAATAATAATGCACATTCTTTGTAATAGCGACATCTAGGTGTGGATATGTCGTACACATACAGACACGGTTCGTTTACGATTTTATTATATATCTAGATATAGACGTAAATTCACACCCACACCACCTAAATGGTTGCTATCATCTATTTTGCAAATTCGTAATTTGATCGTTTAATGCATTTGAAGTTACCAAATAATTTGGCATTAAGTATGTTATAAAAATCCCATTAGATAGAAGAGAAAAAAAAAGGGCGTGAAATAACCTTTTATTGCTGAGGGTTACTATAAGAAACAAATAAGCATTTGTTTATATTTATTAAAGACTAGCGGCCCGCCCCCGTCTTCGCCCGGGGTGCAATTTTATATATATGAACATTCCCCGCTTATCCCTCTTTCCATTAGTGAAAGCCGAATTAAAATCGGTCCACCCCTTCACTCGTGATGCCGTGACCAAGGGAAATGGGGATTCATTTTTATATATAGAGATAGAAGATAGATAGAAGAGGGCACTTTGCAACTCGAACAGCTTACTTATTCCATACTACGTGATTCCATGATTACTCATTAATTATAGGTCGTAGCAATACATAAAAAAACATGACATTTCTGGGACATAATAAAAAGGTTTGCATCACAACAAAAAACTAAAATTAATATAAATTTTTATAAAAAAAATTTAATATCTAATATATTTTTTCTAATATTTTCCTTCTATTAGGATGTAAATATTTTGTATAGTTTAATTTTATGCTTTGTTTTGGAATTTCCTTCTCCCCTGGTTCTCCTCCTTAACATGATGTATCAAATCCAATTATCATCTACTAGAGTATTGTAAAACTGTGCTACTAGCCACTAACCAGTACTCCCGATTACGTTCGCGTCATAAATAGATCATCAATAAACATTTATTCGATGTCGTTTATTCGATCGTGTTAAAATCGTATCCAAGGCTATTTCTCGATATATTTAAATAACATAAAATTCATTACAACAAATTGTCATTTTTTATACTCGTGGACGTCGTCGTATTTAAACTATAAAGTCCAAAAGTTTTATTTTGTTTTGATAACATTCGGTAGACTTGTAGTAATTTTATCAAAGTAGGTATTATGTGATTTACTTCGACCTATAGGTATTATATTGCGATTACAATAATTTCTATTTTTACCCACTACATGCCCAAAAGTACTGTTTCTAGAGCTGTTGAAACAAGACCTCTGAGGGAATGCACATTTGACAGTTCGTCTTGCAATGTTCGCGATGAACTTGAACGAAAATATTTTAACCGTGCATAAAAATTATATAATTTAATTACATCAATTTACAGTAGAAGAAATCTAACCCTAAAACAATTGGTTAATCAAAAATTTTTCATGCCGTCAAAACTGCAATCCGATATACCGGTACATTGGTGAATTATGACCTACTAGTTGCTGCCCGCAGCTTCGCTCACGTTGAAAAATAAAAAATAATAATGCCTGACTAAATATATGAGCACATCGCAATTATTATTTCAGTTATAGCTTTTCCAGGCGTTAGATTATCCCTCGGGAACAGTACTTTTTTCTGGATGAAAGGTACCCATGTCCTTTCCTGCATGCCTGACAACGTGTATGCAAAATTTCATGATGATCGGTTCAGCGGTTTAGGCATGAAAAGGTAACAGACAGACAGAGTTACTTTCACATTTATAATATTAGTTCACGATAAACTAGGTAACTCCCCAACATTCTATTGAGCCCAAACACGCTATAGCTCCTATCAGTTGCTGTGGAGTTGGGTATCCCGCAGACTACTTGATGCTGCAGATTCAGACCAAGGTTACCAAGTCATGGAAATACCATCAATTTCAAATAAATCGAATCTATGGAATTTATTGAGATCCCTTCGTCAACTAGGAAATGAGCTTGATGTATTTCATAAATTATATAGTACCATCTCGATCGAGTCAGCTTTCAAACAAAAAACGTGATCAAAGGCGTCCCATCCGATCATGGGAGCTTTGATGCCACAGAGAGACACACAGATACACAGACAGACACAGAGACGTCTGGAGTGAAAAATAAAAATAAATGTATTTTAAGACCTTTCTACATACAAGTGTTCGCGTCTGTTGGACTCATAGGCGAAACATATTTAGGTAAATGGCTTCCAGAAAATTCTCCTTCCATGATTACAAGATATTAAAAATTAAATTTATTTTTTTTTATTTTTTATCAAAAATCATTGCGCAAATAAACTAATCACTGATTTGAAATCGTAAATTTTCCTCGATAATATTATGTCAAAATGCTAAAGATAATGAAAACCTTGAATTCCGACGCAATTAGTTATTCAAAACATGTTGGTAACAATAGTTACTAAAAAAAAAAAGGTTAAACAACCACAACTTCCGGTGGTGTTTACAGTTAACATACGTCCAGCAAAAAAAAACACTTAATTTTTTTTTTTTTTTTTTTCAAAAAAAAAAACTATTTGTACACGTTGTACTTATGTTAATAAGGTCAAAAAAATAGTTTTTAGAATTTTTGTCTATTTGTCTGTTTGTCTGTGCGTTTGTATCTCGGAAACTGTTTAACCGATTTCAATACGGTTTTCACTGATGTATTGTAGCAAGCTTCCCGTAACATTTAGTGTTTGTTTCATTCCAATCCATTTACAAACAAAAAGTTGGTGCTATACCGAATAACACACGTACGAAGTTGCGGGCTCAGCTAGTTTTATAATATGTATAGATATACGGTTTACATAGATACGTCAGAATAACACAGATATTATTGTAATTCATAAAAATACACTAATGAACACTCCCGATCATGACAGTGCAAATGGCTATTTTTTTACTTATTCAGTCCGAAAATGACCTAATATTTAAAAATCCGGTAGTTCTACATGTACAATTAATTTCAATTATAAATCTATTAACATTAGAGAGCCTGCTGATATAGATTATTGTAATTATAGTCAATTAATCAAGAGATAAGATTGACCGACGACCTGTGAGGCCGACGACGTCATGTTGTTCAACCGTACGATTTTCCTTCAACAAAATAATCCTAATTTCATTTCTAACAGCGGAAAATAATTTTATCACCTTACCAAATGGAAGAGACCCTGGGAACAGCTGATATGAAAAATATTTTAACATCCTAAAGACTGTATAATAGTTCGTATAATAGAATCAATATTCTTACTTCGTTTTTATTCACTTCAATAAAGTCGATTAAAAATAAATCACCAATATGTCTTCCGAAAAATGTAGTCGAATGCATTTAGAAGGCTATCAGTGCAAACGAAAAGATTACTATTGCCGGAGACTTCAATATTGATCTTAAGGACAAATCAAAAAATGAAATATCAGAATACCTTCAAATTCAAATCATTTATTTGCCTGTACATGGGTGTATAACCACATATGTACTACCACATATGGTGTGCAAAATATAAATCATAAGTACGTATATAATAAAAAAGTAAATCATAATTAAAATAATCTACGGTCAATTAATAATAGCAACAAAAATAGTAACAATAATCTAAGATAATAAAAACCAGAGAACATAAAAGTTATTTGTAATTGAGGTAATCATTAACATTATAAAAACATTTATCAAGCAAAAAAGCAAACAAAAACCTTTTAAATTTATACAAAGTTAATGTTTTAACACCCTTCTGTCACTCGGTCTCACTCCACGTATTCAAGAATATACAAAAAGACAAAATTCAACAATAGATAATATATTTAGTAATATCCCTCTTCAATCAGGGACCATTCATACTTTTTTTTAGTTACCACAAACAAATTTTTGTAGAGGATAAAATTTTGCATCATTTTTATTTGAAACTTTTTTCTTTATTGTTAATATTTTTCGAGATACTGTCGATTAAATGGAAAATATCTCGATTTTTTGTTTGGTAAAAAGGTGATAATTTGTTTTTAGGGTTCCGTACTTCCGAAGAAAAAAACGGAACCCTTATAGGATCACTCGTGTGTCCGTCTGTTCGACCATTCCCCCCCCCCCCCATCTCCGAAAATACTGAACCTAAAATTTTGAAAAAAAAATCAGAAATTAATTTTCTACTTATAGATTATAGGAAAACCTATAAGAAGTTCATGATATTAAAATCACTCAATATTGTGCGGATAGGTAACATCGTACAGAACCCTCTTCACGCGAGTTCAACTCGCACTTGTCCCGTTTTTTAAAGTCGATTTACCCGGGTTTTACTTATTCTACTTAGTCCTTTTAAATTCTTGGAAAAATTACCCTTTCTTTATTTCTTTCTATTTTAAGTTTCAAGTGGGGACCTCAGTAAGTCTCTAACTGCTTTAGCAATGAGTTAATTGTTATTGAAAGGTATACACGTGTTTATATTATGAAAATCCGAAATGGAACACACGAGAACCGTCTCTGTATTTATAAACTTGAGTAATGAATCGTACTTTCCCACTCCTTTGTTAAAGGTAACAATTAATTAATATCCAACCACTTCTACTATGACAAAATCAAAAGGGCTTTAAATGTAAAATTTATACATATATATTTTTATCTTTAACTTCACCGTTAGTGCATTAGATCCACTTTGTGCGCGTTGAAAAATAAAAATCGGGTCATGTGCGAGTTGAACTCGCCTAAAGAGGGTTCCGTACGATACAAAAATACAAATAGAGGATCGGACAAATTTTCAGAAAGTGTTTTAAATTAATCTTCATGGATATTTATTCCCATAAAAAATACTATTTCATTTATTTATAGCCTTTTAGGTACTCAAAATCATGTTTTAATATTGTTTGTTTGAAAATGCCGCCAAAACGCCACGATAATTCATCTGAGAGCGCGTAACGTCATTTGTGGTCATATCATAACAAAACAGCTGCAGCTGCATTGGCATAAGACAATGATTGCCCACAAAAGACGTCACGCACTGTGATTGGTGTTTCAGTATAAATGAAAAATATTGTAAATAATAAAATTTTATTTCTTCATTTAAAAATATTTAAATGAATTATATTAAATTATTATTCGATAAATAATCATAAAAAATTATATATTTTCTTTCTAAGTACATTTTAGATTTTAATCTGATTACTGTCCGATCCCCTATTATAGGTCAGAAATCAAAATATAAACAGCCCCACTGATTTCTCAATTCCATAATTTATTCTTCCTCTCAAATAAAATGTCAAATTTATCGTTATTTTTTATATTGATCATACGACTCTTTGTTCTTTTAATTATATGTAAAACTATTTAAAATATTCCAATTCATCTGTCTGTATGATGTTTTGATTTTTAGATGTTTTTTGATTAAAGTGTCGTACGAACGTTTACATGCCTTTTAAGAGCGCGTATAAAGAGAAATAGCTAATCCTAGAATTGAATTTTATCTAAGTTTGTAAAGTCCAAATAAGAAAATATTTATATTAATATAGATTAATACATTATAAATAAAAGTGAAATGTGAAAAAGAAAATTTTATACGATGAAATTTTCTCTATAGAAAAAAAATCACCAAATTACCTCTCATTTTTATCGTTTTTTGTTTTATTTTCAAAATGACACATATTACAAACCTAAAAAATTATCAGTAATCTCACTTCCCTGATTATTTAGGGCTTTGAGGATTAATTTTTCATTTGACATTGTAGTTTACGAGTAATTGTGTTCATTTTTTTTCTTTTAAATGCCAATAAATGTTTCTTTCTTTCTAATTAATATTTAATACTTTTGGCACTCATAACATTTTTATTGCGCGGAATGCGCCATCTTCCGTCTCATGTTATGCATACTTCAATGCGCATTGTTTCACATGATCAGTCACAATCGCTTATGGGGCCACGCGGGTAAAATTAGAAATATTATTTGCTTTGTACGCAGCCTTAAGTTGTAGATTATAAACATGACTTTGTTGATGGGTCAGAAAAAAAATCGATCGCGATAAAAAAAAACTCTTCCTTTTACGTTTTAATATTCACGCTCCATCATGTTAAAAAAAGATTTTAAAAAAAAATCGGGATCGATTTTTTTTTCTGACACAACATCAAAGGTGTCATTAGTCACTATGGTCTGTCTTCGTTTCGGCAGCGTTTCCCTAACACTCTGTATATTAAAGGTTGCAAATAAGCTGCTGATTTTCATAGAATAAGGGAACAGAATAAGGGATAAGGTGCAAAGTGACGATAGGGGAATTCAAGGTGTTCTTCGGACACTAGACTAGCTGCTCAGTTTTTTTGCTACAGAACGCAGTGTGCCCACTTGTCAATTATTAACGTTGTTTAATAAATTTATGCTAAGATATACATAGTAAGATATTGTGATCACTTTTTCTACTTAGCAACCTATTAATGATATGTAAATATGTAGTTAAGACTATAATGACAGTGGACCGAGTAGGCATCCCTGCGGAACACCCGCACGTGTTCGTTCGAAGTCGAAGTACACGAGAACCTTGACCCTCGCGTGAGTCAGAAATACGCGACAGGCGTCACTTAGCTCCGACCTCTAAGCTGATGTATTAAAAAGGAAAACTTATTGTAGGAATCTTCTCGGAGCGTGATGCACATAATCAAACCTCTTTGTCAGGTTGAATGGTAAAATGTTGACTAATTTATGTGGGTTGCGGTGTTTTGACGCAAAGCAATTTTATTTTTTTAATTGACCTTTTAGTACACAATAAACACATGTTTTTATTTAATATTAAATGCGCTAAATTTATAGATAACTATATTTATTATAATTGTGTTAAACTGATTACAAATTAAGTAAATCAGACTACTATCAATGTGTTTATTTTAATGTTCATATTTTTATACCTTATTAATATTAAAAAAAAATTAATTTCAAATGAGATTTTATGATTATAAATGCCTGATTTTAATAAACAATTCATTATGCAAATATATGTACATTTGGATATGCAAATATTTGGATGTTTGTTACTCAATCACGCAAAAACGGCTGAACAGATTTAGATGAAATTTGGCGCACAGATAGTTTATTCCCTGGATTAACATATAGAATACTTTCTATCTCGGAAATAGGTTCCCGAGGGAGCGTCTAAAAATATAGAAAAAACGAGACCGTCGTCACAGCGATAAGGATATCAAAGGTTATTATTAACCATATATATTCTCAGATGTAATATTTTTCATTTTTCATCGTGGACGAAGTCGCGAGCACCAACTAGTTATTAATGAATATATTATTTAATCATGTATTATTAATAAACGAATTCAGATCAATCAATCAGATCAAATCAATCATATGTATCGTAAATTCAAATTTGGAAGCAGGAAAAAGAAATTGTCGGAAATTTCCGCCGACGAAGCCAATCCAAGGACGAAAGCTTACTTTGGACTGCCAGTAGCAAAAAACATTATTACTCACTAATGCGTGATTCGAATGTTATTTGTTGACACTTTAGACACGTAAAAAAATCTATCAATAAAAGAAAGAAGAAGCGTGTTTGTTCATTGCGAAAAGGAGCCCTTTCGACTTGGCTCCAACTTTCCGAGGTGAATCCGTAACTGTGGCCAATGATCTCGAGCTTCTTGGCAAGAGGTTGTGCTCTTCGGCATTTCTATCGAGTCTAAAGCCCAAACAGCGGCCAAAAAGCTGGGCATCCTAAATAGGGTGAAGCGATGCTTCACACCTGGAAATCTCCTCTCATTGTACAAGGCACAAGTTCGATCTTGCATGAAGTATTGCTGTCACCTTTGAGATGGCTCAGCAAAATACCAACTTCCCGCACTCGTCTCGGTGGATCGCAGAGCTGGTATTCTAATAAGAACTAAGCTGCAGAGCCTGGCACATAGACGCATTAATGCTTTTTTTTTAGTTTGAAAAATGTTTACTTAACATTATAATGATGATGCACGATTAACAAGAGACGTTAATAAGATTAAGAAGATGGTTAAAAACATCTTGGTTTTAATCTAGATTATGTTGACTAAAAAAGTAAAGCACACGTTTAAAAAAAAGTTTAAAATCAAAAATTAACCAATTACTTATGTATCGGGTTAACTTCTATATTGGTTTAACTTCTATATCCAAAATGATAAATAAAACCGCGTACTCTAAAATTATAAAAGATTACAGAGAGAAAACATTTTGATTTTGAAAATTATAGAGTTATATTGCATAAAAATCTGAATTTTTTTAAAAACATAATTAAATTGATCAATTTGTAAGTCGAACATTCATTCATAGAGTCTATTTTTCGAATATTTCCAGCTACTTCCGTTAATTTCGTTATCCTCTGAGTAATGCGTCCTCATTATCCTCTATTCTAGTTATACTATGTCATTTACTTGTGACTTCGCTTGTAATTGGTATAACCAAATATGTGTTCATTAGTTTTAGCATAAGAATAAATAGTAACAAGTAGAACGGAATCTTACGTTACGCCCCTCTGTCGCCCAGGCTTGTCGCCAGGGTTGCTTACTGTTAAATATTGCTCAAATATTGATAATATCGCTAAAATATAAGTTTTTCTTTACTCTGAAACCATTATTTTATTCTAGTTTTATAAAATATGAGATTTATAAATACTTACCTAAATTATTATGTTACGTACGTACATTAAATATACTTATAAATAATAAGTTATTCTAAGACAGTACCATACCAAATGGAGCCATTTAAGTAAGTATTACTTACCTACAAATATAAAATAAAAACATACAGGCTCACGTAAAAACTTACTTAATAAAAACTACTTAATAAAAACTATTAAGTAAGTTTATTCGTGCGGAGACGCCGGCCGTGCCAGCCCGACTGAATATCCCGTTTAACGTGTAGGCTAATATCGTGACCTTGAGCGCGTCCGGATCGGGAGTTTCCGTTCTACGTGTTCTTATTTATTCTTATGGTTTTAGTTAAGATTTACATAACCTGCTCAGAAATACGTCGCAGATTTGTCGGTAATGTTCTAACGTTACTAGCATTTAAATTCCGCTACTTCTTTGTAATTCTAACATTGAGTGTACAACGCTAATAACAATATAGCCAGGCAACTCTCCCAGATTTCCTTGTATGCAAAGTATACAAGGAAATTTTTTTGCAAAAAAAATTTAAATGGACTAGTTTTTAGTGTTTTCAGAGCCATTAAATCAACTTAAAACAACTCTTAATGCTCGATAAGACACAGAAGTTCTGTCCCTTGTTGTCTTTCATCCACAAACCACGGGGTTTAATCTATTAGTATCCATGCGGCTTAAATTTTTTTATTAAATCTCATTAAAATAATTGGTAAAATTAGAAATTAGTTATATATATGAACTGGGCAACACACGGAATGAAAAAGTCGTATATTTTTATGATAAAGGGCGCCTGGTTAACTGTCACTGCTCATTTGATGGTTGATATCCACCGTTACCAATAGAAACAAGCAACACTACAAGGGATGGAAGGCCGCTGCCGATCTTGACCTGGGTATGTTCCAGCACTCTTTAGGTCAAGGCCAACCACAGATCCACGCCGTTCCAGCACTTCATTCGAGCATAACTTGATCTGGACAATTCATTGACTGACAGGTCAGAGCTAATTATGCTCTGCCTGCCGAAAAGGGTATGATCAAATGACAGTAGAGCAAAATTCGCCTTGGGTGAATAAGTGCTGGAACACACCCTCGGATACAAAAGTTTTTGCGTTTTTGCCACAAAAGAGAACTTTTGTGCCAAAAACGCAATCCCTATTATTAATCCCTATCTTAGTTGCATTCATTCATGTGATTGTATCGTGTAATTGACTCACAGCAACACGATAAGAAACTTTATAAAAGCATTTTGTTTACCTTGACCCCGAAGTGTAACGCAACAATGTTTACATATTAAAGAAAAAATTAAAAGATTAGATCACTACGTGACGAGACACACTTTTATAATGGAAATTTTTTAGCTGGCAAGCTCGATACTTTCATTATCGAATTAAAACCCATTTCAAGGTAAAATACCCACTCCAGTACCTTTTTTCTAAGTGTTTGGAGGTTGTATTTCAACTATTAACTCAGGTTGAGGTTTGACTTATTTGTTTATTTATCGAAAAGACAATTGTATGCTATGCCATGGAAACCCGCAAGGTTTAAGTATCTGTGTACAGAGTTCAGTTCTGTTAGTAAAAGTGGTTCACGTAATATTTTTTAATCCACTTTTAATTTTGCGTAAACTTAAATTAATAGTTTTTAAGATCCACTTCAATGAAGAAAATCTTATGTTACTTTTATTTGGCATTACTCTACAATAAACAGTCAATTTTCATTACGTTTGAATCTGTTTTTTATTCCTACGAATAATACTTTAAAAAAAATTATATGCGTATATCTTCTATCGTATGTTACGCAATAACTGCTTATGCCATAATCAATAACCAAATTGGCCAGGGCCATGTGCATAAGCCCTAGTATTTTAGCAGTAAATATTGAATACTGGTTCATAAATTATGGAGATAACCTTTAATATAAAAAACCATATAAAAACCTCAACAAGTGCTGGCCATATTGTGATGAAACCTTTAATCCTAAGCGGTAAAAAGACTATTCATTACACAGGACCCTAGGGCACCAAGTTTTCATTGGCCAAGGAAGGTGGAAATAAATCCAATTTGATGGGAGTTATGTAGCCTTTCACGTTTAGCAAGAAACAAGTAGTTTACCTGATGTCCTCCTTATGTGTCCCATATCTACGCAGTTTGGCTACTCTTTTCGGATTTCGGACACGCAAGTTTCCTCAAAATATTTTTGAAACAAGTGATCGTTATTGATAAATCAACGAAGGAAATAGAAACCCAGAGAAGCAGTTCCAATCGGGATTCGAATCTCCGTCTGTTGTATCAGCATCCGAGGGTTCACCACACTGGGTTAACGTATCTTATACGGTTATTTGTGTCTGTGATTTATTAAAGGAAAACGATGGACGATGAGCGAAAGTAAAACAAAGAAAAAAGGTGTATCGAATGCCCCCATTTCTCCTTATTTAATTACTTTTTAAAGTTATGTGATCTTGACTTTCATTCGACGTGACGAGATCACATATTCAGGTGGTGAGTGATGAAGATAAAATATTAAAACTAAGTAGAGTAAGATAGACATGTAAGATGGAAGATAAGACGGCGAAAGTAGATTTTACAATCAAAGCCTTTCAAATTTTGTAGTAACATAAACAACAAATCGTTTGTTGTTTTCTTCAAGGCGGTTAATAGCTCAAATTAAGTTAGTACATAAAACGAAAATTAGTAATTAATGCTTTTAACTACATATTTAATTACATCTAGTGACATACATATTTAATTGACATTTTTTTATTTTACATTATTTTGCATACCGACAACGGTTAAACATGTAAACTTACCATTAATTATTTATTATATTGACATCTGCCTGGTAATGTTTAATGCAAATAAAGTATTTGATTTAGCTTCATTAGGGTAAGTCGCACTGCGATATTTCACCGCGCGATTTTTATTACATCTAGCAATTACAACTAGTAACTACGCACTGTGAATGAAATTTCGTACGATTTTTGTCAGTTTTTTGCAGTTTCCGGTTCAGAAACAGAAAAAATTCAGCCGGTCTGCCGATCTTAAAATAAAAAATTATGCCATAAGAACGCTTCAAAGTTGACGTTTAAACTTTAAGCCCCAGCTTTCGCACTGCGGCATAAACTGTGTGATCGAAACATAAAAAGCTCAACAAGCACAACTATCAATTACGACAACTTCGCCACGGCCGTAACCTTCGCAAAAAAGCGTCTGATATAACCGTAAAACTTTTAACGCTCTTTTGACAAGCCCTAAACGAACAAAAACGGTAAATTATGAAACTCGCCGGTTTTCGCTGCCTTGGAAAAGTCACGGTTTTCGTAATAATTGTTTTGCAACGTGCAACGACACACATGGTCTCATTTAAATTAAAACATATCTCAATAGAGCCTTGGTATATCTTAATGAGATTTCACAATCTAATGGGACTAGCGCTGAGACCACTTTCACCTAACATTGACTTTTCACGTACAATAAACAAGCAAAAAGTTAGGGTTGTATAGGGAGACACTAAGGCAGTTGTCCCACCGCCCCGCGCCGGAAGCGACTAACTATCGGCGGCTATTTTCTCGCTCAAAAAACTTACAATAGATAACATTCCGTGTAAATAAAAGAAATTTACTTCGGAGAGTGTGCTCGAGAGCTGCACGAGATCATATAGTAGAAGATCCGAACTTAAAACGACCTTCACCGAGCTGATAATAGAATGAAACATATTTTATAACAATGCCGCCAGCATTTTGGGCACGCTGCCTCAAATTTCAGAACATTTACTTCTTACGTGATTATTACTAGAACAGTTAAATTTTTTTGTATCAATTTAGTACCAATAGTTATTGTAATTAAAAAGTTTTTTATAACAAATTTAGTATATTAGAAAATATGTCAAGAATGGGTTGTCTAAAAAAATCCTGGACAGACTATTTTTAATTATTTAAAAAAAAATGATTTTTAATTAAATGCTGCAACATCAAGATAATAAGAAAATTTTTAACCTGACTTAAAGTATCTGTGCAGCCGTTGGGTTGCCTATTCTTTGCCTGGACAGACTACTCGGTAGTCAGGTATATGCGGGTATGTCGATGCCAGTTACCTTCACTTGCTTGATAATAGAAAAAAAATTATATCAATATAAGCGTTGTTTTATTGCGAACACGTTGATATAGGGTTGCCTGCAAAAAACTTGGTCCTAATCGGGGTTTGCCAATTTTAAAAATTAAATTAATTTTATTTATTTATTTATTTATTTATTTATTTATTTTTAAGGGAAACATACAGACTATAATACTTATAACTAAAATGACAAAAATGGCACAAATACCAATAAAGTTTCCACAATTATTTAGTACATAACAATATTACACAGTCAACCTTTAAATTAATAAAAATGAAGTTCAAAACAAACTCAGAAATTAAGCATTACATAGACTTTCCAGAATAGCACTCCGATACTGTGCACGCTTCAGATTAAATAAATCAATATGGGAAAATTTACCATTATATGAATTACAAGCACGTGATATGAAGTTATTGGCCATGTAGTTAGACTTCACAAATGGAACACTAAATAGAGTCCTGTTTCTAGCACTAATCCTTTGACATTTAAAATTAATCTTACTAAGGAGCAACATTGAATCGACAGAATTACTCAACAATTTGTAGAGGAACATTTGATCTCTAAGGGAACGACGACTTTGAAGAGAAACAATAGACCACAGTCTCAAATTAACTAAATCATTACCTGATCTGTATATTAAATGCTTAACAAATCTATTGTGAATCCTTTCTATCAAATCTATGTAGATCTTATACTGAGGATTCCAGACGGTTGAGGCATATTCCAAAATTGATCGAACCAAAGAATTATATAACAGAACCAAGGTAGAAGGCCTCTTGAAGTCAACAGTCGTTCGCAACACAAAACCAAGCATCCTATTTGCCCTGTCCGTAATATTAACTATATGAGATTTAAACATTAATTTATCATCCAACTGGACACCTAGGTCACGCAACTCAGTTACCCTGCTAATTTGTAAATTATTTATTTTGTAGTCAAATAGAATTCTTTTCTTTTTCCTACCGAATGTGATAATGTAACATTTATTGATATTAAGTTGCAGGAAATTAGTTTGACAATACAAGAATAATCGATCCAGATCTTGTTGTAACAATTGACAATCATGCTCAGTTTTAATAATTTTGAAAATTTTCGTGTCATCTGCAAAAAGAAGTATTTGTGAACTGTGAAACATTGAGAACACATCATTAATATAAATATTAAACAATAATGGACCGAGGTGCGAGCCCTGAGGCACTCCAGAGGCTACGGGTAAAAATGTTGAACAGAAGCCTTTAATCGTAACAGCTTGGCTTCTTCCTCTAAGGTAAGATGTAAGCCAGCGCAGAAGATCCCCATGTATACCAATTTGACACAATTTGACTATAAGAGCAGAGTGACATATTTTGTCAAAGGCTTTTGAATAATCGGTGTATATAGCATCCACCTGATATCCGGAATCCAACGCCCTGTATACAAAATCAAGATACTCACAGAGATTAGTCTCAGTTGACCTATTGGTTACAAAGCCGTGCTGCTGAGTCATAATTAAGGGTCTGATAGCAGGATAAATTGCATCGTACACTATTTTCTCAAAAAGCTTAGGTATGGTACTTAATTTAGATATAGGTCTATAATTGGTAATGTCGCGCTTGTCGCCGGATTTAAAAATTGGCATAATATGTGACTGCTTCCACACAACCGGCATGATACCTTTCTCCAGAGAATGGCTAAATAAGATTAACAGAGGCTTAGCAAGCTGATGACGGCAGAGGTACAGAAAAAGTGGCGGGATCCCATCAGATTAAAGATTAGTCCAGCTCGTTTACTTTTTTATTATATGTATAGATGTAACTGCAAGTAGGCCTGGACAGGAAAATAAAGAGAATCAGACTAACTCTTTGAAAGTATTCATTAGTTTCGAAAATGCTTTAAAAAATCTTAAAAAACAGTAAATCATTTTAAGAGTACAATTTAGGGTGTTTTTTTTTTTAATTTTTTTATTTCGGATTCCTACAGATTTCATTTGTATTTAACAAGATTACATGGTCATGCAGATTGTTCATGTTACATTAAAATTTAAAACTAGTTTTTTCAACGATGATGCAACACGTGTTACGGTCATGGTGACCATGATCCGGTTGATTTGAATAAAATTAAAATTATTACTCCATTAATGGATTTTGTTGCCAAAAAAGGATACATGAGGAATTGAATATATGGGTTATTGATAATTTATCGTTCGTGTGAGTTTTTGTTGAAGTTTAACTAATAGTCTATAGTTCAAAGGTTCAATTTGGAGTTAATTCTTAATAAATCTCCTTAAATTATATGCGATATCTCACTGGATTCGTCTAGAATTATGTCTAGAAAAATATATTAAAATGTTTTACCCGCACATAAACAATTGCAAAAGTTGTAAAAAAATTGAGAAACAAAAAAGGTATTTAGTTTTTAGCTAATAACTCAAAAGCTATAAGCGATAACGATTATCGAAAAAAAAAGGATCCTTAAATTGGAGGAAATTTCTAATTAAAAAAAAACTCCTTATTTACGAACCTTTAACTCCATTGTTTACAATTTTAATTTAACGCTGAAAATAGGTCCTTTCGCACATCTTATAATTTATTAATTTTTTTGGATTAAATAACAATTTAATAAAATGTGGTGTATATTTAATACTTCAAAAAATCAAATTCCGATGGAAAAAATATTTTAAGTTTATTCCTTAAAAAGTTAGGCGTCCGTTATTTAAATATTATTTTCCGAATTGAAAAACTACATTGAGAACGGTATAATTGTTTAAATATACATTTTTTTTCTTGGTATATTTTGCATCATAGCGTGAATTCTTCATCTATATCTCCTACAATCAGCTATTTCTTTGGCTGCTTAAGTAATAGCTCTGTAATTTTTTTTTTTTTTTTTGCTTCGTGGAGCTCTTCTTTCTTATATGTTAAAAAAAAAGGATGAATCATATTACACTGAGCCGCCACCGAGCCGTGCGCTCGCCGTGTTTTTCTCAAAGGCCGGGCCGGGACAAGGCCCGGTGTAATATAAATCCACCTTTACACTTATGAGGGCACTTTCCAACTCAAACAGCTTAATTATTCCATACTACGTAATTCCATGATTTCTCAATTATAGGTCGTAGCAATACATAAAAAAACATGACATTTCTGGGACATAAGACATAAGGTTTGCATCGCAACAAAAAACTGAAAGTAATTTTATATCTAGTATAATTAATTCTTGTGATATTTTACTGACTGAAATCCAAAAATGTTTTTCCATGGAAACATCCTACCTATAATGTACATTTGAAATTGGGATGTCAATATAGCTACCTTCTATAAAGGTTTTTTCTAAAATATTGGAGTTGCTTGCGAATGTTTTATTATTTTGGCGAGTTAAATAAGTGGCGCGAATGTATTGCGTCGCATTCTGTCTTCGGTTATTCGCATTATAGTAAGTTGAGACAACAAATTCTTCCAAATACCTATTACTAGTTCCCACGCTCGTACAGCGCCGCCTTAATAAGTTTACTTATATTTATATAATTACTTAAAATTAAGAAAAAAAATTCATTTCCTGAGTTTTTCCCTGGTTTTGACGAGCCCGTTGGATGAGTGGTTAGGGTGCGTGCCTTAACGCTCTGTTCTAGGGTTCCCGGGTTCGATTCCCTGCAGGGTCAACTTTGAAAAATAAACTTTTCAAATTTGGCTCTGGTCTGGATTTGGAAAGTAGTGGCAGGGCACACTGCGTTTCGAGATCATTTGGGCAGCCCGTCTGGCGGCAGTAACCACCCCCTTACAGAAGACCACCGTGAAATAACAGCACGTGTGCTGTTGTGTTTCGATGAGTGAGTAAGGGATGCCAGGGCCCATTTCCCTATCCCCTCCTAATCCCCTATCCTTAATCCTACTGCAGTTGGCAGCGCACTTGCAGCAGCTTTGGCGTTGCTTGTGTTATAGACGACGGTAGCCACCTACCATCAAGTGGACCGTCAGCCTGTCTGCCGACTTGACATAAAAAAAAAGCGTCCCGATATTTCGAATATGAGAATATTCAATGAGTAATCTGTGCCTACAACATTATGGCATTTGCTCTATATCGAGTCCCTCCAATATCTAATGCAAAGTACATGGTAGGTTGTTAGGGCTTATCATTGTATTTCAACGAGTGTTCACCCACTGGAATAGATCTAGGAAAAAATCCTATTCCATTTTTTTTTGCTGACAACACTAAAGTTACTATAGAGACTAAACAAAAAAGAAAATCAGTTAAAAATAAAATATATGAATAGTGGACGAGACTAAAATAATAATTCCACATTTTCTTGGGATAATTAATGCGTCATCGGTCATTATCCTACACACGGTTAGGTTGAAAGTGTAATGAACGCTTGGAAACCGTTGGTTAACTATGATAAACTATTTGTTTACGGGCGGCGGCGGCTTTCTCTAGAGAAAATAGCAGTGGCGACAAGAAACTTCTCTTAAGGCGACGGCAGCCCCTAATGATAAAAAAATCCACTTATTTGTAACCGTTTTCCTTTTAAATTATCATAATAATTATAATCTAAAATATACTCAAAATATAATACAATGTGGAATTCACTCCGCCATTCACTACGATGGAAGAAAGGAAAAGTCAGAGCCCGTGTATCCCAGGTACCCCATATAATTGATACGGAGCTACACCCCTGGTCACTTTTAAGATTGTTAAGACGACGCCAGCCCCTAATGATAAAAAAATCCACTTATTTGTAACCGTTTTCCTTCTAAATTATCATCTGCATGATATATGAAAGGGGATCATCATAATATTTATTAATTTATATTTAATTATATATACATAAAAAAATTACTAATTTGCGGTCTAATATCGATGTTGTGACCGTGCGATTTGCTTAATAATCAATATTTTAAATAGCTAATTCTTAAGATAAATTTCGAGATCCATTATCTGAAGGCTCATCAATAAAAGAAAAATTTGAATTATACTTTATTTAATTATTAAATAGATATTCCCGCAGCGGCTGGAGTCGCCTTAATATTAGACACTAATTTTATTCCGCGGCTTCGCCCGGTCATTATTTAAAATGTAAAAAGTTATATGTATTTTCCCTTTGCTTTTCAAAAGACATTGTATACGTATTTGTAAAAAAATATCAAAAATAGCTAAATAGGGTCTAAAATAAATAGGCAAAGTACAAGCCCATTGGATAGGGTTAGGGTACTTGCCTTATAGCGCTCTGCTTCAGGGGTCAACTATTCAATTCCCGGCGGAGTCAACTATGAAACTGTTCATAGTTGGATATGAACCAACTCCGCTGCGTTTCGCAGTCATTTGGCAGCCCATCCGATGGCAGTAAGCACACCCTTATCAGTGTGAAATAATAGCATGTGTGCTGCTGTGTATCGGTGAGTGAGTAAGGGATGCCAGAGTCCATTTTCGGTTTATATTTCTTTATTCTCATTAAAGCTCATAGCTACTTACATGAGAAATTCTGATAAAAAACTTAAATAGGTAACGACACACTGAACAGAGAGACCAAATAATAATAATAATAATAATAATAAAGGAAAATTTAATCAAATTTTATAAGTGCTATCGAAACATGACATTCAAATACTTAACATAACATGCTTACACAGCCTGGATTTAAATTCTCCGAAAGATTTTGCCTGTTTTATATCCAAGGGTAATTCGTTAAAAAGTTGTGCTCCCTCAAAAGTAAGAGTTTTCTTGCCATATGTAGTTCGTACTTTTGGTAAAACCACATGGCTTGCTCGACTGGTTGTGCAGTTGAAAAGATCTTTTTGTTTAAGCAAAGTAATATCGGAGTGAATTGATTTATCTAGTATCTTTCGAACGAGTATACATATATTAAATTTATATAATTGACTTAAATTCATTAATTTTGTTTCTTTATAAATTTTGTTGGTAGGTGTTAGATAGGGATAATGAAATAGCATTTTAATAATTTTGTTTTGCGTAATTTGTAATTTGGCAAGATTTGATTTGTAGGCACTGCCCCAGATTTCAACCAGGTACAATAAATGTGGTTTTACCAGTGAGTTATAAATGGTTAGACGTACTTGTCGGGGAAGAGACCGTACAACCCCTTTGAGAGAACCCATCAATCGTGTAAGCTTGGACTTAACATTTCTTTATCCTCTTCCTAATCCCTATCATTAACCCTACTATTATCGGAGCGCACTTGCAGCACCTGTTGAGTTGCTCGTGTTATAGGCGACCATAAAATAGACCGTCAACCTGTCTGTCGAGATTAACATAAAAAAAGACCAAAATGTAGGCTCTATACATTTGACATGTTTATGTTATGGCAATTAAAGTATACATATCTACCCAATAATATAAAGGAAATGCCGGATAATATATGTATATTTACAAGAACTTTGACAGAATGGTTTGCTATTATGATTTTAAAGAATTCTCATTCATGGCTCTTTTTTATTATGAATTTCGTTGCGGTCTTAGTCATGATTAATTCGCTGAAGTTTAGGCATTGGTATGAGTCAAGTGCATAAAACTCTTACACGAACATCTAGGTGTGAGGAAGCTTTGCGCTAGATGGATACCCCATAATTTGACAGAAAATCAAAAACGCCATCGCTTAGATTGGTGCCGCGAAATTATAGAAAAACTAGCGACCCGCCCCCAGCTTCGCCCGGGGTGCAATTTTTATATATATGAACATTCCCCGTTTATCCCTCTTTCCATTAGTGAAAACCGAATTAAAATTGGTCTACCCGTTCACGCGTGATGCCGTGACCAGGGGAAATGGGGATTCATTTTTATATATAGAAGATATAAAGATATAACCTGGATATATTGTTACGAACCGAAACTAAAACGCAATCTGCACAATGGGTGTTCCTTTCGAGGATTTACCAACAAAAGTGAAGAAGGGAAGAAGTTTTTTTATGGCAGAAAAATCTTTTTTAAGAAGAAGGGAAGAAGTTGATCGGCAGACAGGCTGACGGTCCACTTGATGGTAGGTGGCTACCGTCGCCTATAACACAAGCAACGCCAAAGCTGCTGCAAGTGCGCTGCCGACTGCAGTAGGATTAAGGATAAGGGATTAGGAGTGGATAAGGGGGGAAATGGGCTCTATCATGCCTTACTCACTCACCGAAACACAACAGCACACGTGCTGTTATTTCACGGTGGTCTTCTGTAAGGTGGTGGTTACTGCCGCCAGACGGGCTGCCCAAATGACTGCAAAAACGCAGTGTGCCCCGCCACTACTTTCCAAATCCAGACCAGAGCCTGGAAAGTTCATTTTTCAAAATTGATCCTGCCGGGAATCGAACCCGGGAACCCTAGAGCAGAGCGTTAAGGCAAGCACCCTAACCACTAATACAACGGGTGAAGGGGAAAAGATGATTGCCTCATTCTTTAGACGGATGGGACATTTTGCAACCATAGACATTGTGTTAGAGGATCAAAGGATGTTTGCTAGTTGCCTTGAAAAATGTTCAACAGAAGCGCCCAAGAAGAAGGATCCACCCTCACCACGATAATGCTGCAGCCCACTCCGCCAGACTGTGTAACGACGGAGAAATAGTCGGAAAAAATAATGTGAAATATCATCCGATGATAATTTGTGGCCGGAATTTAAAATAAAAAAAAGACAGGGTCTTGTTCCAGGACTTCCGTTCAGCAGTTCATGCGTGACTGAGTTACAAACAATTTTATAAAATTTGTATTTAAGATAAGATGATAATAACAGATCAATTATAAGAGCGCAGCTGTTATAAAAAAGAGGAACGCGGGTTCAGACCCTGTATATGGGCCACACAGAACCGTAAAAATCGTTTAAAAATATACTGAGTAATGGCAAGGTACACTGCGTTACTCAGTATGCTTCTAAGGGGGACATAAGAAACGATTTTTGAAGATTTCAACTCCCTAAAAAACCAGTATAACTATTATACCTATAATATACTTTTAACAATAACTTTTAACAGTTTATTGGTTAAAAATCATTTATAAAATTGGTTATGGAGTCAGATTATACCGCCGGAAGAAGGTATATATAGGATTTATAGAGCTGAGGAAAAAAAATCTATAACAAGAGACGTAATGCTTCACTAAATAACTCCAGGTAACCCGCATAGTATAAATATAGTATGAGCACAAGAAGTCTCTTGACACTTAAGTCACTTAAATAGCCTACAGACGCCAGTCGAATGCCAGCGCTCTGACAACTCTAAGAGGTCAAGGGTAAATAAGACAATAGGCTCTCTAGGGGAAAAAAAATGGTGGTTCCTATTAACTATCCCCTTGCCTCATATCGTTTGACCTGACTATTAACGCACAACCAAAACTACTAAGTCTAGAAAACAGAAATTTGGAACAATCA
Source organism: Bembecia ichneumoniformis (assembly GCA_910589475.2). Classification (NCBI taxonomy): domain Eukaryota; kingdom Metazoa; phylum Arthropoda; class Insecta; order Lepidoptera; family Sesiidae; genus Bembecia; species Bembecia ichneumoniformis. Next base: position 1,652,654 of record OU342544.1, on the reverse strand, counting down.
TCCGCTAAGGATTTTTGAAAATTTCAACTCCATGCAAAGTTACTAGTTACTAGTTAAAGCAGCGATATTTATATTAATATTTATTTATTTTTTCATAGTGTAAGATGAATTTTATTAATAAATAAATAATTTGTTAATTATACAAAAACAAATTTTGTATCTTATTTTAGAGAACTATTAAAAACTAAGATCAGAGTATAGCAAGGCACTAGCTCTTAAATATACTTTGGGGCTTAAGTATATTTAAGAGCTGGTGCCCACGGCTCCACTCTCAAAAACAGTACTTTTTTTCTAGATTAAAAGTACCCTATGTCCTTTCCTGCATCGCTGACAACGTGTAATAAAAGTTCAACGGTTTAGGCGTGAAAAGTTAACAAACAGACAGAGTTACTTTCACATTTATAATATTATATACAATATGGATTTATAAAAAAAATATATTTTTAATTTATAAAAAAAATTATAAATCAAAATCTTCTATGTGCACTTTTTTGAGATTTCAACATTTTGACTATTAAACTTTCATGTTTAAAAAGACCAATACTTTTTTTACGTATAACAAATAATAACCTTAGTTTCAAATAAAATACATTTTTTTTAAATAAACCTTCACGTAAATTTTTTCAGGTAAACTTTTTTGTCAATGTCTCAAAAGTAGGTATGTTTTTAACAAGTAGCAGATTTTGTATGTATAAAATTAAATTTTGATATGTATAAAATTAAAAATATTGTCCTTTTTTAATGATCAGCAAGTAATTTTTAAGCAATTGAAACACGTTATTGTTTTTAATTAAATACTTATAAAAAGAAATATACATAATTCTTTTAAAATCAACTCATTTGAGAATGTACTTTCAAAATAATCTTTACTTATAAAACCTACTTATTTTACAAATCAATTCAAAGCTTTCATTATAAATTAATTTAAATTAAGAAGAATATTTTACAAACGACTTTACAGCAGTTTCATAAAGTTCACGACTATATATTTTTAAATCACTAAAAAGAAAAACGAAATTTTTAAAAATACAAACAATCAAGCGACTGAGTCTTTGAGCGTACCTACAAATTCGCTCATGAATTGACCACATACATATTATCTCTAAATAACCACAGTCTTTAAAAGGTCTATGTGGAAAATAAACGAACTATTAACTTACCGTTAAATTTATCCAAGTAAATAGCACACAGCACGGAACTTAACACTCAAAAAAACAACCAGAATGGAAGGTGTAAGCGACACTTTTACAAATCGACCTATTCGATAACAAAGTGTTCACTAATATCGAATAAATATCGATATTAAAATCGATTCGGGCGTCGATAGCGTGCGCCTGCAAGCAACGCTCATGAACGACTGACTGCTTGCTTGTGTTTGTAAAACAGTGACTGACTGGTTTTAAACTGACGTGTTTGACTTTTGACTCGATTGACGTTCAAAATTCGTAATTATTTTGTTATCATCTGAACGAATGTTATTTTATCATTGCGCTGGTAAGTTATTATTACATACTATGCGCGTTTATTTAAATGGTTCTTATTTGAATTATAAAAGGTGCTTGCCTAACGCCTCAGGGGCCCCGGGTTCGATTCCCGGCGGGGTCAACTTTGGAAATTTTAATGTAATGTTCAAAATTGACTCTGGTCTGGACTTGAAAAGTAATGGTAGGGCACACTGCGTTTCGCAGTCATTTGGGCAGCCCGCCTGGCGGCAGTAACCACCACCTTACAGAATACCACCGTGAAATAACAGCATAATTATACGTGCTGTTGTGTTGAGTGAGTAAGGGATGCCAGATCCCACTTTCCTATCCACTGCTTATCCAATCCTGCTGCAGTCAGCAGCGCACTTGCAGCAGCTTTGGCGTTGCTTGTGTTATAAGCGACGGTAGCCACCTACCATCAAGTGGACCGTCAGCCTGTCTGTCGATCTTAACATAAAAAAAAACACATAGAAATTCTCGTCAAACTTTAAGCTCGCATAAAAGTTTAAAGGAATTCTAAAAGCTGTTTGCTTAAATATTAAAATAACATTAGAATTAACATTAGATTTAAGTAGTGGCAGGGCACACTTGTTTCGCAAGTTATTTGGGCAGCCGGTCTGGCGGCAGTAACCACCCCCTTATAGAAGATTACCATGAAATAACAGCACGCGTGCTGTTGCGTTTCGGTGAGTGAGTAAGGGATGCCAGAGCCCATTTATCAGCACCTGTGGCGTTGCTTGTGTTATAGGCGATGGTAACCACCTACCATCAAGTGGACCGTCAGCCTGTCTGCCGATCTTAACATAAAAATGAAATAAAATAAATAATACCAGTAGGTATATAAATAACAGGTTTTGTGCATTTTTAAGCTACTTTTTCGTCTGTCGAGCTAATTTGTCATAATGCACGTAATCCACGATTGGGTGATTATAAAACAGTATTATAAATACAAAAGTTATTGTATGTTTGTTCCTCAATAACCCAAAAGCGGCTGAATGGAATTCGATGAAATTTGTCGTACAGACAGTTTATTACCTGGATTAACACATGGGATACTTCCCAAGTAGCACAACTGGGTGGGAAATAGCTCGTATATCATATCTATTTACATACTTAAGTGAAATATATAGCCATGATTAAGTTCTATATAGGTGGAAAGAACCCTTAGGCAACCAATATAGAACCACGGGGAGAAAAATTGCAGCCTATTTTTGGTTCTAAATTGAATCCATAAGAGATCTCACGATTACCTTAAGTGTCTATTAGAACTATGGATGAAAGTTATGCGCAGTGAACTATTTATTCACTCATTGACCGAATTAATAATGTCAGTTCGGTCAATGAGTGATAAATGAGACGCCAAAGTTCCTTTGAGTGGCGTGGCAACTTGTCAATAAGTTGTTTTTTATAAGTGAATGTTATCTGCCATTTTAATTTTAGATTTATACCTCTGTTTGGGTAAATGATTAAAACTTCACGTTATACAAGCAATGAAACAAGCACGAACTTCCTGCGAATTTTTTGTTACTGTGAAACTATAGTATGGTTTCTTTGTAAATTTCGATGCGCCTTTGATTTGATCAGGAATATTTAAAAAGAGAGTGCTAAATCAAATAAGGAATTGATACTGATAAGAAATAAAACTGTTAAAAACCTGACCTAATGATTGTAGGTTACGTACAATGTTAAAGTAACATCGTCACAACTATCAAAAGTCTGTGATTATGCGCAAGTGTGATAAAATTCTGTTTAAAATAATTCATTTCCAAGGACTCCAATTTGTAAACATGGCGAAACAAAAAAGATCTTACAGTGTTTATTTTCACTTATTTGTTCTCTATTTGGAACTATCAGGTCTGAAAATCACTTATTTGTATCTTGCGAGTGGCAAAGCAGTGAATGCTATTACCAATACTAAAGGTAGGGCCAATTTAATAGATCACATTTGAGATCTGTCAGCTTAGGTTCATAGTAAAGCTTCACTGACAGCTTCTGTCATTATTTCAATAAACGTTCAATAAACATTGAACGCTATTCTTTAATAATAGCGTTCAATGTTGCACAGTAATTTTTTCAGATTACAATAGACGTTTATTGAAATAATGACAGAAGCTGTCAGTGAAGTTTCACTATGAAGCTCAGCTGACAAATGTCAAATGTGACCTATTTTAATTATTTGCTCTTTTGTAGGACGAATAATGTTATTTTGACAAGGGCAATAGAAATAATAAAATACTATGTCCTAATTTTGGAACTGTTAGATCGTTAGTGGTTTGAAATAAGTGAAAATAACTGCTTTTGGTTTCAAAAACCTCCTATTGAGACTTTTATGAGTCTATTGAGACTCCTATTTATGCGTTGGAGTGGCAATAAGGTACTTCTAGGCCTTAAAAGTAGCAATCACTTTAGGTTCCAAAAGAGCCGTAAAATTATCTTTTTAGCCACTATTGGTGATATACTACTCTATTATACTTGTCATTTGGAATTAAAAGTTCCAAATAAGGGTATGTTCCCACTTATATGTAAACGTTGCTTATAAGTGACTTTAGGGCCTTATATAGCACTATTGCTTCTTATATAGTGACAATTAAAACCTGCATGCAACTTTAAGTAGCAAAATCTACTTTACCCAACCATAAGTGAGAGGATGAACTCATATACAATTTTGAGTTGTATTTAAAGCTATAAGTTTTATCAAACACTGTTAAACCACTCATTTAGAACATAAAGCTATAAGATAAGTTGCAATTTTCACTAATGTGCTGCTTGGGTTTTCATCCTGGGAAAATGATAGGTTCCCGAGGGATCGTCTACACACAATATAATTAGGAATGGAAGACGTTTAATAATATTAACTAACCTCGTCTTTAACTGAAGCCATAGTTTATAGTTTCAAGTATTTTCTTACTTAGATAATTAACTTCACCTCATTACTCGCTTAGATATCCACTTGTCTTCTGTTCTAATATGAATTTCAATATTATAACGGGAGGGTTATTTGCTGCGTTTTCATAGCTGAACCAGAAAATCTTAAAATAAAAAGTAACTTTTGACAGTTAAAATAATATAACAATTCCGATGAAACTTTCCACTGAGACAACACCTTACGGTTAAGACGATCTGAAGGTCTATTTATACACCATAAGGTTAGCAATAAAATTTGCTGATACACAAAATAAAATCTGCTAAACACCACCTCGAAACTAAACCAATAGACAAATTTTGATACGGTCTTTTCTAATGGACAGAGGTTGTGTGTACGGGGAAGGTTTGAGTGTAAAATTTATTTATTTATTATTACATGGCCTCCAATGAAGCACGTATCAAACAAAAACAAAGGACAAAAAGTAACACATGGCATATGCCGCCGCAATTATAGGAGGCACAGCTTGCACCAATAAAAAGTCCACAGTAACATCTTAATATTAAAACATAAAAGAAAGGAGAAAAAGGATAGAATAAAAATAAAAACAAAAGTTTGCAGCAAAATATTGCAACCTTGCGAAGCTGAAGATGGTCGCTAGTTACCATAGTTACCATAAGTGAGGTTACATTAAAAAAAATTGAGAACTTATTTTGATATGAATATTTGGCCTGGTATCAGTAGTCCGGTTACTAAGTCCGGTTAACCGAACTAATGAGACTTTTCAGTTTCAGTAGTCCGGTTATCACGTAACCAACCATTGAGCCGCCTCTCGTATCAGTAGTTCGGTAAACAAAAGCTTAGAAAAGCTTTTGTTTACCAATGTACAAGTACATTTATGTCCTATTATTTATGTCTGTACACACTGGGGTACAATTTTATTGCATTTCTATATTTAAGATTATTAACTTTTTAGTTTTTAATTGTTATGATATTTTAAAACATATATTAAGCGATTTAAAAATGTCAAATTTTTAAATGTCAAATTATTCTGTCAGACTGTTCATGATGATCACGCCAAATATGCCATGACAAGTACGTGCAATCAAAAAGAGCGAGGAAACGAGACAAATCAGCATGGTGCCACCTACATCGTAGATCAGTGACTGGTCCTAGGTCTTCCAAGCGACGAAGACAGCTGCGGGCCCGCCACATACGAGTCCAGAAGCATTCAAGCATCTGGGACTCGTATGGCGCGGTGGCGAGATCATTTGTTGGTTTGTGTTATTACAAAAGCACAATGCTTGAATTATTTGCGGGTTGTAAAATCAAATCAGATGCGGTTTGCGGGGTTGTACATTATACTTCAATGGTTGTCACCGACTTTATCGGTACGACATTTTTATTAAGACTGTAATTGGCTACTACAGTAGCCGCTGGGCTACTCGCACCCGTATGCTCACAGGTATGAGGAAGAAGGGAGATGGAACGTATCATAGTAAATTATTATCTTATCAGTTAGAGTTTAACAATTTGACGTTAGCATTAGAAATACCCAGTTTAATATAAGAGAAAATATAGAAGTAGCTAGTTTAAATTGCTTAAACTAAATTTAAGCTTAAAGTTTGACTTTAAGAGGGCACTTTCCAACTCGAACAGCTTACTTATTCCATACTACGTAATTCCATGATTACTCATTAATTATAGGTCGTAGCAATATATAAAAAAACATGACATTTCTACGACATAATATAAAGGTTTGCATCGCAACAAAAAACTGAAATTAATTTTATATCTAGTATAATTAATTTTTTAAATGTGCAGAATTTGTGACATTTTCGCAGGTTGAATTCTTGTAATTACTGACTAAAATCTAAAAATGTTTTTCGATGGAAACATCCTACCTATAATGTAAATTTGAAATTGGGATGTCTATAGCTAGCATCTATAAAGGTTTTTCTAAATTATTGGAATTGCTGGCGTATGTTTTATTATTTTCGCGAGTTGAATAAGTGGCGCGAATGTGTTGCGTCGCATTCTGTCTTCGGTTATTCGCATTATAGTAAGTTGAGACAACAAATTCTCCCAAATACCTATTACTGAGTTCCCACGCTCGTACAGCGCCACCTTAAATGTAAATTAAACGAACTTAGCCAGTTAAATTCAAAGGTTTAAATGCTACATGTCAAAATATATTAAAATAGGTAATTAATTGGATGTGACTATAAAAAGGGTGGCTTACTGAAGGTTCAATTGATGGCAGATGGTTACCGACGCCTACCGGTGCGTTCGTCGGAGTTAATGAAAATACTAGCGCAGCTCGGTCGCCCAGGTACTTAATGTTTTACATAGTAATAGATACTGAAAAAATGACATGATTACACAAAAAATCTAACCCGCCGAATGAATTTAACGCTGAAAGACTAAAACGTAATTAGCGCGCACTTATCGCTATAATTGTGTGTAGGTACTTAAAAGATAAGAAAACGCACATTGACCATTGTACGCAACCGTTACTAACATCACAATATAAGTCATAAACATGATTATTATTACAATTCAGAATCGTTATTTCCAAACATTAAAAAGTGACGAAAGATAAAACTGACGAATCCATAGGTCGAATGATTGAGGTGTTCTCCTAAGCGCTCTGACTCTGATTTGGTTTGGGCTCTGACTTGATTCCAGACAGAGCCAACTTTCGAAATCAACTTTTTACTAATGACTTTGGCCTGGATTTCGCCTCTAGCGCTTCGTATGGTAATCCATAACACAAAACCTTAATAGTGCTTACTTTGGGGACCATACAATTGGTGTATACCGGCAGAAAGGCTGATGGTGAGTGGCTACCGTGGCCTAAAAACAGAAGCTACGCCATTGGTGCCGCAACTGCAGGGATCTGGGATCTGGGAACTGCATCTGACTTACCGCTGTTGCTGAAACATAACAGCACACATGCTGTTATTTCACAGCTGTCTGCAAATGGGTGGTTACTGTCGTCAGACGGGCTGCCGAATTTATGACACAGTGTGCTTGGCACTATAATCTGCGAAATCGCTAAAATGCGAGTGTTTTATAGGGAAATGAGCTCTGGAATCCCTTACTCACTCACCGAAACACAACAGTACATGTGCTGTTATTTCACGGTGGTATTCTGTAAGGAGGTGGTTACTGCCGCCAGATGGGCTGCCCAAAAGACTGCGAAACTCAGTGTGCCTTTGCCCTGCCACTACTTTCCAGATCCAGACCAGAGCCAAATTTGAAAAGTTCATTTTCAAAGTTGACTCTGCCGGAAATCGAACCCGGGAACCCTAGCAAAGAGCACCCTAACCACTCATCCAACGGGCTCATCAAAAATGATTGCTTCAGAACTTTAAAGAGAGGTTATAATTAATTTACAACAACATGCGGAACAAGTTGCGAGCAAAAGCTAATAGTAGTCCAGACTGTCAAATTGTAGTCCAGCCGACATAATAAATATACTTTTTGCACACAAACGCTATTTCCATGATTGTAGTTAAAATATAACCGAAAATGTTTGAAAAAATCTGTGCAAATCACCGATCAAATCAATGAGGTCAAATGACACCACAAAATAGCAGACGTATTAAATAATACCACGCAACATAAGCAAGAAGACGAAAGTAAAAGTCTTTCGAACCGTATTTCATAACACGCAGAGATGATTAGTGTTGCGCCATTACGATGTCGATACTCCTCATACTTTGATGAGTCATGATTCGATAGTATCCATACTAGTATAATAAAGAGAGAGGGCGGATTTTGTATGTTTGTTCATATGTCAGGGTAAGGTCGGGAAACACTGCATCTGCATTACCAGCTGCCTTCTTGTAATCGTTTTGGTTCTGTAGTTTCTCGGAAGAAGTCGAAGTGGGGTTTCTGAGAACTCTGCTTACAATAAATCTGTCGTCCGTCTCTGTTGTTACTCTTTTGCTAACTGCTAACAAAATTTCATATACTGCGTATCCAAGAAATTAAATAGAAAAAAAATTATTTAAAATCGCAAGAAAAATTCTATTCAAATCTTTTCATAATGGCCAATACGAAATAAGAGAATATTTTGCGTTATCTCGGCAGGCAGACTGACGGGATTTTGATGCTAGGTACTACTGTTAACTAAAGCGTTAACGCTCTTAACACAATATATAAATACAAGGAATTTCAGGGAGGGTGTAATTTTATTACTCTGGCGACCTTGATAGGGAAAAGGATAAAGGAAAAACATATGGCTCTGGCATCCCATAGTCATTCACCTAAACATACATTTCACTGCGCTTACTGCCCAGTTTATAACCTGTTCTTTTGTATAAATGTCAAGAGCACTTGTAGTCTAGCTAGACATAATTAAATTCGCTTGTTTGATTAGAACATGCTCTAAGAGCGAGCGAGGTTACTATAAACCCAGACCCTAATTACTTCGAAAAGAGAACTGAATTTCACAAGTTATTGTTGCCGCGATAACGCCTAATAGCATGTACGATTAATTAGTATTGTCCGTTTAATCTTAAAGCAACTGAACACTTAAGATAATTAAAATAGCTAATAAAAAAATTAGGAAATAAATTAACAACAAAATGGAACATTAATTGCTGTCACACGTTTCCTATATCATCTTCATCGTTTAATGTGCAATCAAATTGTTTTGCCGTTAACTATAATCGAATTGATCACGCGATCCAAATTACTTAATAAATGAGCTAAACACACTTTCAAAAATGAGCATTTGTTAAATATTCGTTAATGTATTTCCTTGACAAGTAGCTTCTTACATATATAACATACTAGACTACGTGTGCATCAAGGCTTCGCCCGCCTTAAAATTTCTCCATGATACACAAATATATCCCGTTTAATTAGAGCTGATAACAGATGTGTGTGCTTGATGTTTTTAATTAACAAACGATGTAAATCAAGGATTACGATTTGCCAAGCAAGTTTATTAAGGTTGTCTAAGTTAGCTTCATTTGGATGCTGCATGGCGACCATTGCCCAGAGAGACTCCATCACATATTGACTTTACTATGATCCATATTTCTTGAGAACGAGCGCAATCCATAAAAGTTTTAAAAAACTAACGAAAATCAATAATCTTGTATATGTCATTTGCATACACTTCTAAATAAAATCCCAACTCATATTTATTTATACAAAATTTAAAAGAGTAGTAGAACGGAAATTATGTATGTAATTTCTGAAATACACTTTTGTATACTACTCTGAAAAGTATATTTACGCGTATAATGATTATATTATTATTTAACTGATGGGGGTGCTTGGAACTAATGGACGATTATTTGATTATTGTAATACTTGCATAGCAAATTGATGTCAATGGGGTTTCTTGCCAGTCCTTTATAGAATATGGATTTCGAATTGGTGGTAAATACAAAATAATACTATTTTAATAGCCTTATGAAAAAACAATATAACAATACACGTTAAGCCAAACCTTTTAAAATGCGTTTTTCCAAAGCCTTTTCAAAAGGTTTGTTTGCCTGTCTGTTAATAACTGAAGGCGATTTGGAAGAGCCTTCCGCTAATAAAATAAGAACATAGACTACTTCAAAAATATTAAACCCTATAGGGTTCTGCGTGAATCTGTTCACTAGCGATCGCTAGTAACATAATAATATGTAATTAAGAGGGCACTTTCCAACTCGAACAGCTTACTTATTCCAAACTACGTAATTCCATGTTTACTCATTAATTATAGGTCGTAGCAATACATGAAAAAACGACATTTCTGGGACATAATATGAAGGTTTGCATCGCAACAAAAAACTGATATTAATTTTATATCGAGTATAATTAATTCTTAAAATGTGCAGAATTTGTGACATTTTGGCGGGCTGAATTCATGTAATTACTGACTAAAATTCAAGAATGTTTTTAAAAGGAAACATCCTTAACATAATGTACATTTGAAATTGGGATGTCAATAGCTACCATCTATAAAGATTTTTCTAAAATATTGAAATTTTTGGCGTATGTTTCATTAGTTTCGCGAGTTGAATAAGTGGCGCGAATGTGTTGCGTCGCATTCTGTCTTCGGTTATTCGCATTATAGTAAGTTGAGACAACAAAGTCTTCCAAATACCTATTACTGAGTTCCCACTCTCGTACAGAGCCACTTTAATATGCACCGCTTTAACTAATGAAGTCGATAGTCGATAAAAACCAATCGCCCAACACTATTCATCTCGAAGCGGACGGACGGAACGAAAGTGCTCCATTGTGCTCGGCCGGCCGGTCAACGTAACTAGGAACTGCAATCTTGTACACAATGTCATAGTGTGTCGACGTTATGTAATTTCACACATCAATGTGGGACACAGTGTTCAGTTTATATGTTTTTAGGGTTCCGTACGTCCGAATAAAAAAGCGGAACCCTTATAGGATCACTCGTGTGTCCGTCTGTCCGTCCGTCACAGTCCGAATCTACTAGACTGATTAAGTTGAAAGGTACACATATCAATTTCTGTAACCCAAACGCAGAGGTGTGACGTGAATAGATGAAATCTGTATATGGGAGCTCATTTTTGGGGGGAAGGTGGAAAATAAAAATAAAAATTTGAAAACTGCATCGTGTTACATATCAAATGGAAGGTCTTGTGAAGATCTTAAATGCATTTTTTTATAATAAATAGTTTCCAAGTTATTCAAGAAAATAGACGAAAATTGACCGTCCCCCCCCCCCTCCCCTTATTTCCAAAACTGCTGAAACTAAAAATTTTGAAAAAAATACAGAAAAATAGTTCTCTACTTATACATAGATTATAGGAAAACCTATAAGAAGTCCATGATATTAAAATAACATGGTAAATCACTCAATATTGATTTAAAAAATCCATGATCATCGTACGGAACCCTTTTCACGCGAGTTCAACTCGCACTTGTCGCGTTTTTTAAGTACAAAGAAGGTGGCTTACGCAATAACTTCCTCCTTCAATTTTGAAAAAAATAATAATTATCGCATGAAGATCGCTGTGAAAGTTTGCTAGGATGGACTCATTTTTGTTAGTGTTTTAGAGCGTAGAAACTTTTGGGTGAATTTTGATAAAAAAAATTGTTAGCGACTTTCCCTTCCTTCGCACGGGATAAAATCCGCTGACGATCCACATGCAATGCAGACATCTCCTCAGCATCTCTTACCCTTAGTGACGCACACGCACCGTTATTTCTCGGTGGTATTCTGTGGCGAGTGTTTTTTTATTTTTTTATTTTAAGGTCAGCAGACAGGCTGACGGTCCACTTGATGGTAGGTGGCTACCGTCGCCTATAACACAAGCAACGCCAAAGCTGCTACAAGTGCGCAGCCGACTGCAGTAGGATTAAGGATAAGGGATTAGGAGTGGATAGGGAAATGGGCTCTGGCATCCCTTACTCACTCACCGAAACACAACAGCACACGTGCTGTTATTTCACGTGGTCTTCTGTAAGGGGGTGGTTACTGCCGCCAGACGGGCTGCCCAAATGACTGCGAAACGCAGTGTGCCCTGCCACTATTGTCATTGCCGCCGGGCATTGATTCTGTATGGCAATTATGATTTCACGCTTTTGTCTTACCTTATCAAAACACGTAATAATAATCTTGTCTTGGCATTTATATAGAATGTATGAGAATGACTTTTTAGCAGATATCGTAACAATTTGAGGATATGACGTGGTTTCGAAGTAAGGAATCGCGTGGAATCGCTAAGTGGCGTTAGTGAATTAGGGCCTTGACGTAATTTAATTACGCTAGATATACGCTGACGAATGGGCAGGCAAAAGCTAGTAGATATCTATACATACCTATAATAAAATCGTAAACCAGCCTGTACATTAAAGATTTAAAAAAAAAATTAAAAAAATCTATTTGTACACCTTGTCTTTATGATACAGAGGTCAAAAAAAAGTTTTTAGAATTTTTTTATTTTTTTTTAAGTTTACGATTTTTTTATAATGTATAGATGAAAGATGACAAGACAATGATAATATTATCCTGAATGGTAAATTCTAATTATGTCATTAAAATACGTTAAAATTACACTATTACATCGGGAATTCATTATTTTCCATTAATTAAATATAATTTTTTCGCTCATTCAAAATTTATAACAACTGTTTCTTTTACAAGAATAATAAGTTAGTTTTCACAATGAAATCAAAATCACAATATTTATTGGTTCAACAAAAGCCTTACGAAAGCAAACACAGGATTGAAATCTTGACACAATATGTACCTACGCCTTGTACGCGCCAGAAAATTACCACATGTGTGTGTACATAGAAAACGATAATAATGTACATATTATTTTATATTATCTATCAAATAATTTATGCAACTTTATTCGATAATAAAAATCTTAGTAACCATTGAAACATAGTTAAATATGTTGCAGGCGAAATTACATAATATAACAACCTTCTGAGCCAATAATAGATTGATTTATATTTTAACTACCCGATGCCAACTTCGACCGCGTTGAAAAATTAAAAATATAGGCAACACCTGAGAAAATGTCCGACTTCTTTATCGCTGTGACGTCGCGTCGGTGGCGCCACAACGGCGACAGTGGGGGCCCATTTTTTAAATTTTTAGACGATCCCTCGGCAACCTGACATCTTTCCAGGGTAAAAAGTATTCATCTAATAAACTGTGTGCAAAAGGACATCAATCAGTTTTGTATGGAAATCGAGCCATTAGTTTATTTACGTTTTAACGGTTGAAACTTGGTACCATTAGGTAAGAAGAAATTATAGATGTTCACTGGGAAAATATCGTGTTATTTGGTAATGAGGTTTCAGAGATATTTCAGTTTGAAAGTATTAAAAAATCCGTTTGAACTCCTACAACGTATCGAGTACGTGTTAATTTTCTAATGTTATCGCCATTTACAAAATCTGGAACACAGAAAATTACTGAAATCAAAAAAGACATTTATTACCAAATTCTCCAAAGTGGAAGTCAAAAAAAATATGGCCCGGTTTTGAACAATGTAGTAACAAACATCCCCAAAAACTCTCTATAATATTAGTAGGATGTGTTTCACAATCTGTAATTACTTGTACATGTTTATATACATACAAAAAAAATGATAAGTAAAATGAAAAAAAAAAAAAAGTAAAAATGTTATTTAAAATGTTAAGTAGAAATGAGAAACTCACAAGATTACAAAGAAAAAACATTTTGTATGAATGTATGATTTATGAACATTATAGTAAACTAGTGGCCCGCCCCCGGCTTCGCCCGTGATGCAATTTTTATATATTATATATGAACATTCCCCGTTTATCCCTCTTTCCATTAGTCAAAACCGAATTAAAATCGGTCTACCCGTTCGAAAGTTATGGGCGTACATACATTTCGAAGATCCATTTTTATTTATATAGATTACTTTATTTCGTCAAAAAACCTAGAAAGCCTGACACTTCTTTATATCCGAAAGTGTCTTAATAAAAACACTGGCGATTCGAAATTTAAAAATCATTGCATAGACGATTTATAATGTTACAAAGAGGATTGATTGCAGTTACAAGGATATTGCATAGCGGTTAACGAATGTGCGCCGTCGTCGGTCGACATGGATGCGTCGACACGCAACGCTTGGCGCAACAAAAAGGCGTTTCATGAACGCAACCAATTAATAAATGGTCGTAATAAACCCGTTGTAAAACTGTTATTTTACTTTGCAGATCTTATCTCATCTTATCTTATCTTGTCTTAGTGGCTATTTCTGTCTGCTAGAGAACCAGTATCACTTCGTCCATTGCTGAAATATTGTGATCGCCACGTGAACTAAAGCTCTCTACCTATACCTACCACGTTAAGGAACTCTAGTACTTTTTTGATAGAGGCATTCTTCACATCTTCACAAGCCATCGTGTGGCTTCCTAGGATGTGACTGCGCTTGTGCATCAGGGGGCCACACTCGCACAGGATATGCATTGGTGTTTCTTCTGCCTCATGGCAGAAGCGACACTCTCCCGTACTAGTGAGCCCCATTACTTTAAGGTGCCTATTGAGGCGGCAGTGCCCCGTTAGCGCCCTAGATAGCTTACACAGATTGCTCCTGCTAAGCGACATAGCCTGATTTGTTACATTTCGACTATAGGCTTTAATGAGCGCTTTGGAATGGTTCAACCCTGGCAAGTCAGTCCAGTGTTTGTAAGATTTAATAAAGCACTGGTTCCATAAGGTCCAGCGAGCTAGGCTATTTGGTAGTCCGCACATAGGTTCAGGACCTATTAGCCTACCTTTTGCGCCTACTTTGCAGATAGGCGGTTCTTCTATGCGGGATCCAAATACAGAAAGACTTTGACGAAAAGAACGAAAATGTATCAGTACCTATGACAGTCAGAGAGTTAAGAGTTTCGTGACATATAAGTTTTGATTTGAAGTCACAAACTAGGCTTCCCGTCTGGCGACAATAACCGCTAATAAACACTCTTAGGCCGCGTTCCCATTTTGTCGTGACGACAGAAAGTCGTGCAGTTTAAAGCGTCGTGACTTGTACCTATATTTAAATGAAGGTGTTCACGTTCAATAGGACGGCACGATTAATTTTCATCTGCGACTTTTTTTTGCTGTGACGACCGATTATCTGACGGCTAGAACGACCGTCGTAAAACAGTAAAAAAAACGTCGCGACCAATCGTGACGGCAAATCGTGTGCTTTTGTTGCGACTATCAATCGTAGTCACGATAAAAATACCGTCTCAACGTTTATGCGTGTTTTCTTTCTTCGCTTGCTTCAGTTCAGTCTCTTTAAAAAGTAATACATTATTAAAATTTCATCTTCATCCATTATACTCAGAAGCAAACACACACTACTGATCTCCAAAAGAACATACTGAAGTGCAAACGACAAGGGACCGCCGTGAACCGATAAAATGTCGTCACGATTTAATGGGAACAGGTAGATACGATAGTCGTTTAACGATAAACAATTTTCGACGACACAATGACGACAAAAAGTCGATATAATGGATACAGCTAGAGACGATAGTCGTCCAAGGATAAATTAACCGTTACGAGA
Source organism: Bembecia ichneumoniformis (assembly GCA_910589475.2). Taxonomy (NCBI): domain Eukaryota; kingdom Metazoa; phylum Arthropoda; class Insecta; order Lepidoptera; family Sesiidae; genus Bembecia; species Bembecia ichneumoniformis. The sequence goes on along the minus strand of OU342544.1, from coordinate 1,637,265 downwards.
TAGTGGGAACGCGCCCTTACAGAAAGATGCTGTGAAACAATAGTCTATGTACTGTGTAGTAAATATATTTACTATTACTAAATATATGCCAGAGACACATTTCCTATTTATTTATTTTTTTCAAGGAAAACTTACAGTGATATTTATACAAATGACAGATTAATTTGACACCATTTACAAGTTTCCGCATATTGAATATATGTATATAAAACAAAATAAAACCGTTTCTAACCAATTCTATCCCCAATTTCTCCCTTATATACGTTAAACTATCAAGATCGATAGGCCGCAAATTTATCTTTACCGTTGTATCTTGTATTCTAAGAGACAATAGCCATTTACCATCGGGTGCACATCAGCCATTTCTCACTATCCTTTCCACTACTGTGTCTTTAAATTTAGGCTTAAAAGTTATTAAAGTTTAACCAGGCTTTTGGCTGGTTCAAATTTAATAACACTTAACTAATCTGTGATTACAGATTACTATTTACTACTACTACTACTATTTACTATTTACAGATTTACTACTACGAAAAAAAAACAGATTTAAAAGAAAATTAGTGATAATTTGGCCCCAAGCAAGTCCCACATACACCCCACCGATCTCCCCATGGTTGGTGGGGATCTGGTTCGCAGATTTTCCCACGCAAAAAAAGACACTCTAACCACTCATGCAACGGGCTCGTCAAATTGCTCATGCTTCGGCGATGATCAACGACGGGCTTCCATGCGAGTAAAGTCGTGGATAATTTTAAAAGCTATATAAAATATTATAACAAATTTTTTATTCAACGAATGACGTTCGATTCAAGTTTTCAAAGCGTTGACGTTAATAAGATCAAAGTTCATATGCATACAATAATGTTATGACTCACCAGGGAACGTTCTAGTTATGACTCACTATGGAACTTTCTAGAAAAACGACTTCGCCTATCTACAATTTCTGGAAAAATTATTGTCAAGGGAAATTGATCCTTATGCACACAACATAGAGTTCACATACAACAGAAATAGCGTTCGCGAATTTTCAATGACCTGTTTACAATACGTGTTTACAAAAGTTGTTTACTTCTAATTGTTTGTTGTTTGTTTGTACTAAATTCGAGAAAGATCTAGACGATTGGCAGCGGGTATAAATAGGCGAAGTGGCAAGCTAGCGGGACAGTTCGATTCTGCGATTCGAAAGCGATACTACGGAACTATACCTGCGACTCATTACGGAATTACGGACGACTTTTGGCAAGTTTAACGGATTTAAAGAAGAAGTTTAGCACTTTTGAAAGTCATCTTGGTTTGTGGAAATAAATAGTCGATTTTCGCCCTTACACGGCAATTTGACTCACCCCACACTTAACAACTGGTGTCAGAAGTGGGATGCCGTTAATGCCACGGGACGACGGAACTCGTACTCCACGGACCAGGAGACAAGCGGAGATGGATGCTGCGAGGCAACGGGCACGTGAGGAACCGGAGGAAGGCTCCGATGCTGAATTGCTCCCTATAACAGCGCCTCCATCAAACCCATCAATGGACCTTTCTGCACTGCTAGCTGCCATGCAGAACTTACAAACCAGTCAGGAGGCCGCTCGCCGTGAACAGGAGGCCGCTCGCCGTGAACAGGAGGCCGCTCGCCGTGATCAGGAGACCGCTATAAAGAACTTACAAACCAGTCAGGAGGCCGCTCGCCGAGAACAGGAGACCGCTATAAAGAACTTACAAGCAAGTCAGGAGGCCGCTCACATTGGACAGGAATCTGCTAGCCAACTAATGCTTTCTAAATTGGACGCAAGCCTGGAAATAATGTGTGACAAGGTTAAGAAGGTTGAATCCGAAGTTAAAGAGGTCTCACTGAAAGTCGAGGGCCTGGAAGGGAGGCTCGAACAAACCGACAGTCGCCATCAAGTGCTCGCCGAGAGAGTGCAGAAACTGATGACGAGAGAGGCAGTCCTCACTGCACCGGTACCTACACAAGGCAGATTGGACCTGCCACGGTTTGATGGCACATCATCCTGGACAGCCTACAAGTACCAGTTCGAAACCCTCTCTAACTGCAGCGGCTGGACCGAGGATCAAGCGTTTATGGCGTTGACTCTTGCTCTAAGAGGAGACGCCCAACTGATCCTGGAGCGACTTCCTACAGAAGGTAGGTCTCTGCAAGCCCTTTTGGAAGCTCTAGAGACACGGTATGGTGACAAGCATATGGAGCACACATATAGGGCTCAATTACGAGATCGCATACAGAGGCCCACGGAAACACTCCAGCAGTGGGCTGACGAGATCGAAAGACTAGTTCGTCGCGCTTATGTGTCAACACCGTCTGCAATAGAAATAACTCTGCTTCAAGCCTTTGTGGACGGAATAAGGGATAGCGAAGTTCGAGCAGCAGTGCGATTGGGTCACCATCAGACCCTGAAAAATGCACTGGCACATGCGCTAGAAGTAGAAGCTGTACGGCGTGACACAAGGCCATTTAAAGTCAGAGAGCTGGTAGCCGAGGAGCGAAGACCTCGCTATGGTCCGACATGCTACGGCTGTGGTGAAAAAGGTCATATTAGGCTGGACTGTCCAAAGAAGAAAAGGATGGTCTCAGAGGTGGGGACCCAAGTTGAAGAAGGGCAGCTAAAGGCACATGCGCTTGAAGTAGAAGCAGTACGGCGTGCCATAAGGCCATTTAAGGTCAGAGGGCTGGTAGCTGAGGAGCGAAGACCTCGCTATGGTCCGACATGCTACGACTGTGGTGAAAAAGGACACATTAGGCTGGACTGTCCAAAGAAGAAAAGAACGAGGGTCTCAGAGATGAAGACCCAAGTTGAAGAAGGACAGGTAGCACGGTGGACTGAGCAATTGCGGAAATTCAATCTTGTAACGGAACATCGAAGCGGAAAAGGTCATGGTAATGCTGACGCTCTGTCGAGAAGACCTTGTCCTGAAGATTGTAAACACTGTGGAAGACAAGAATCTCAAGAGTCAGTAAAAATTATCCGGACCCAAGGATTAGACGACGATTGGAGTGGCGAAAGTATGAGAAAGGCTCAAGAGGAAGATGACGACTTGCGACCGATTTTGGATTGGATGAAAAGAGGGACTAAGCCTGAGTGGGTGGACGTATCAGCCTCCAGTCCTGTCACAAAGAGTTATTGGGCTCAATGGGATAGTTTGACCCTGGAAGACGGAATTTTGTGCAGGAAATGGGAGTCTAATAACGGACATCAGGTTACGGTACAGGTTGTAGTTCCTCGAAGCAAGGTATCTCCTCTACTACGCCATATCCATGACGGGGTGTCTGGTGGTCATCTTGGAGTGAGGAAAACGCTGTTGAAAGTGCGCCAGAGGTTCTACTGGATCCATTGCCGGGAAGACGTCGAAGATTGGTGTCGTAAATGCAACGCGTGCGCTTCGGTCAAGGGACCGCAGACAAGATGTAGAGGAAAACTGAAGCTCTACAATGTAGGAGCGCCATGGGAACGTATTGCAATTGACGTGGCCGGCCCTTTTCCGGAAACTGAGGATGGCAACAAATACATAGTTGTAGTACAAGACTATTTCAGCAAATGGCCTGAAGTATTTGCAACCCCCAACCAAGAAGCTAAAACTGTTGCCAACAAACTAGTTCAGGAAGTAATCTGTCGGTATGGCGTACCCCTGGAAATACACTCCGATCAGGGAAGAAATTTCGAATCAGCCCTTTTTCAAGAGATGTGCAACCTCCTCGGAATACATAAGACCCGTACGACACCAGCTCATCCTCAGTCAGACGGAATGGTTGAAAGATTTAATCAAACACTGGAAAATAACCTGGCTAAAGTAGTCGACTCACATCAGAGAGATTGGGACCAATACATTCCTCTTTTCCTGCTGTCTTATCGCTCCGCTGTACACGACAGTACTGGTGTTACCCCTGCCAGAGTGAATTTTGGACGAGAAATAAGACTACCAGTTGACGCAATAACAGGCTCTCCCCCGAATAGCCCGAAGCTTATAACGGATTATGTAAGCGATCTTCGCGAACAGTTAGATGAAGTGCACAAATTAGTTCGCGAATGCAGTCTCAAAACCGGTGAAAGAATGAAGACCCGTTATGATCGGAAAGCAAACATCAACGGTTTTGAAGAAGGAACGCTCGTATGGCTTCATAATCCCCTCAGGAAAAAGGGCAAGAGCCCAAAGTTGCAACCGCGATGGGAAGGACCTTACAACGTAGTTACAAAAATCAACGACATCACCTATAGGATCAAAAAGGGACAAAGAGGAAAACCAAAGGTCGTACACATCGATCGTTTGACAAAATATCACGGCACGAATGATGATCGGGACGATCATAACTAAGAGGGGGGTAATGTTATGACTCACCAGGGAACGTTCTAGTTATGACTCACTATGGAACTTTCTAGAAAAACGACTTCGCCTATCTACAATTTCTGGAAAAATTATTGTCAAGGGAAATTGATCCTTATGCACACAACATAGAGTTCACATACAACAGAAATAGCGTTCGCGAATTTTCAATGACCTGTTTACAATACGTGTTTACAAAAGTTGTTTACTTCTAATTGTTTGTTGTTTGTTTGTACTAAATTCGAGAAAGATCTAGACGATTGGCAGCGGGTATAAATAGGCGAAGTGGCAAGCTAGCGGGACAGTTCGATTCTGCGATTCGAAAGCGATACTACGGAACTATACCTGCGACTCATTACGGAATTACGGACGACTTTTGGCAAGTTTAACGGATTTAAAGAAGAAGTTTAGCACTTTTGAAAGTCATCTTGGTTTGTGGAAATAAATAGTCGATTTTCGCCCTTACACGGCAATTTGACTCACCCCACACTTAACAATAATATGCAGTTAGGTCGGTGAGGTCAGATGATTAAGACCAGCTGGTGCAGCAGAGAAGCACGCGAGCAACGAAATAATCACAGTAAATGACAAAATATGTACGTCAGCCGCTTTTCATTAGATAATGTATAACAGGGGATATGCACATTTTTTTTAATTTTTATACCATACTTTATACCGTTATATAACCGTAAAAAATATTCAGCGCCGAAAAACTAAATAAAAAATTGTTTACAAAATTAAATTGAGATTGAAGACTCCTTTTAAGCGGAAGTCTGTGCCAGGAGGCTTCGCTCTTCCATAAAAGCTAGTCATTTATTAACAAATCAAGCTTCAGTAAACTTTACCAACAAAGATAGAAAATTATTGTTAATAAAATTATTACTATGCTCGTGTGTGAATTTACGATGTGTTAGTGTGGAATGCATGTGTGGTGCAATGTGTGTGTGTGTGTGTGTGTGTGTGTTTTCGTTATTGCATTACTATTAACAGATCTTCCATTTAGTAACAATAAAAAATGTTAAAATTAACTAACAGCCACGCTTGTCGTGACGTGAGTCTAGTCCCAATTAAATGTTAAAAATCACAAATCAAACAACTACGCCCTTGTTGACACTGACATTTATAGACTTTAACATCACATTTGATCTGACGTTGTGTTTCAAGTATTTTGAATTTCCCACAATTTTTTTGCACTTTGTAATAATTATTTTCTTAACGAAAAGAAATGATATTAAAAATATTCGCATAGACATCATTCTAAAGCATTAATGTTCAAAAATTTAAACCTTTTTTTTTTTTAAATAGACGCATATTTCCTTCTAGCTGAGCCCGCAACTTCATAGGTTTTTTTAATTTTTATTTAGTTATTTATAATTTTTACAATTTAAAAAGAAAACTAGGTACGCGTGGTATTGTTTGTAAACCGATTGGAATAAACCAAACACTATATGTTATGGGAAGCTTGATACATGAGTGAAGTTCGCATTCAAATCGGTTAAACCCTTTCGTTAGCGTGCACAAACGCACAAACAGACAAACATTCTAACACCTATTTTTTTTATCTCGGTATTTTTTTGACAACGTGTACAAATTGTTTTTTTTTTTTTTTTTTTTTTTTTTTTTTTTTTTAAATCTTTACAGACACGGCGTGTTTAAGATTTTATCATATGTATAGGTATTGATAGATTATTGTGGTTTATTATAAACACAATTTTTAATATGTCTTCAATTCCCAATTATGTGAAAATACTTACCTACATAAGTTCCTCCTTGCTATATGTATCTGAAAATAGAAAAAAAAACCAAATGAAATGCATAACAGTTCAAAATGACTAAAATATGAGCGTCATGGTCTTTAATTTGAAAATATAATAAATAAAATCAACAGTTTAATTATTGGTTTAATCCATAACATCAAAGCGATTAAACCGTCGAATTTAAAACCATAAAATTATAGACTAAATTGTAGTTGACAAAAAAACTTTATATTCTAGAAAAGGACGATTCCTTAACACAGACGGCATAAAATTAGTCAAGTGGTTGCAAAAGTATAAAATTATAGAATTTACAAATAAATTTCCGTTGCATATTTGTAAACAGTCCAATTAGATAGATCTAACTTTGGGAAGGAGAAAAATCGACGAATCCAGCTCGGATGGGCAACGTTCGGGAAGCTCCGAGAAATCTTCTCATCCAAAATTCCTCAGTACCTCAAAATAAACGTTTTCGACCATGACATAATAGGGAATATGCACTTTTTTTTTTATATTTTCATACCATAGGTTATAACGTTATATAACCGTAAAAAATATTCAGCGCCAAAAAACAGAAATTTGGTAACAAAAACAAAAAACCAAAAAACAGAAATTAACTAACAGCTACGGGCACTTTAAACACCCGCCCTTTTGGCGCGCTTGTCGTGACGTCAAAGTCTAAAATACAATCAAATGTTAAAAATCACAAACATCTACACGCTTGTTGACATTTCATAGACGTTGACGTCACATTCCATAGACTTTGACGTCACATTCGATCTGACCATTTCAAGTATTTTGAATTTCCCACATTTTTATAATTATTTTCTTAACGAAAAAGAAATAATATTAAAAAACATTTACATAGACATAATTCTAAAGCAAAAATGTTGATAAAAAAATATATTTAAGCCTTTTTTGAATTAGAGGCATATTCTCTATTATGACGATGATACGTGATCTCTAAGTTACTCTTAAGAAAGCTCAACAAGTTATGGAGAGGGCTATGCTCGGAGTTGCTCTGCGAGATAGAATCAGGCATGAGGAGATTCACAGACAAACGGATCAGTAAGTTGAAGTGGCAGTGGGCAGGACACATAGTTTGGAGAGCCGACGGCGCTGGAGCCTGAGGGTTCTCGAGTGGAGGAGCCCACGGACCGCCAAGCGCAGCGTAGGACGTCCACCCAAAATGTGGACAGACGATTTCATAATGGTCTCAGGTCAACGGTGGATCCAGACTGCTTCGGTCTGACCAGTTCTAATGGAAAATTATGAGAGAAGACGTCTTACGGTTGAGATGATGATGGCTTGTAAAATTGTTAAGACACTGTCATTCTTCATTGCATAGGAAATTTCAGTAAATTCTTTTGAATTTACCATTATTTTGGAATAATGTGGCTTGAATATCGCTAGGGACCTTACTACATATGAAAGGTATGCCTTATCCGAATCACAGTCAACTTATTACTATGTGTTGTGTTATATTCATGCATATCACCCAATTTAACAAATAAATGACGGTTGTTTTGTATGTGTGAATGTATCTGTTTATAATAGGCATGATGACGATATTAAAGAATCAAAGAATAAATGGTTTTGGAGAAATATATATGTTGAAAGGAATCTAAAAAATTACACATTTTTTGTATTAAAATTGAGATCAATAAGATTTTCAATAAAATAGAAGTATAAATAACTGCAATCGGCCATGTTAACTGAAACACCAATCAGAGCGAATGACGTCACGCCCAGGTAAGTGCCATCGCTTGACTTTGCTTTGACAGAATGAAAAATCTGATGAGACGTCGGCTTGTGACGTCACGTCTCATCAGACGCGACGTCATGACACCTAAGAGCGTTTTCGCGCGTAATTCAAAATAATTTTAAAAAACATTCAATAATTTGCGTTGAAATTAATTTTCTATTTTACAATATTATCCAACAATCCTAATTCTGTCTACAAATAAATGTATGTATAAATCTAACCTAATTAAATATATTTACAAGTTTAATAATCTAATCTAAATATAAATCTATATATTCTATAAACTAATATAAATACTTATAGATAATTTAAACCTATTAAACCTTTGGCAGACGGAAAAGTGGCCAGAATGCTGGCGACATTGCCCCGTTGAATGCATATGCTTATCTTCTGGACAAAGTAAAAGCCAGCATTCTGGTCACCCGACGCCTCTACCAAACGTTTTTTCTCTACCAACGTTGAAATTTAGTTTTTTGCTGAAATATTGTTTTTTTTTCGGATATGGTAGACGTGTATCTATATTATGGAAGGGAATTTCAAAATCTGTCTCCATGCCTATTATAGACGATTTCTTGTTAACCGCTGAGTTTTCTGTACGGACCGAATACCTTTGAATTAAATGGATTTCATTTTTCTGAATGTAATGTGGGTACTGCCATCGAGTACGAAAGTAAACATTATTACCCACTTATTGCAAAAGTTGACATATATTATATATTGGTTAAAGTTAAGTCGGTTACTTGCGCAGCAGCGGCCATGTTTGTCCGTAACACATTCACAGCTTTTGCAACAAATACCTCAACGTATGTCGCATTTGTCGTTAAAATGACTATATCCCTACATATTTTATCAGCTAGCTGGAATTATACAGCCAACTATAGCATAATACCTTCTTAATATTATTATCCGGTGCTAACGAGATACATCTTCGAGAACTTCGTCGAGAGAGAAAGCAGTTTTGTTTTCTTGGCCGATACCTTTGCAACAATATTAATTCAATCCTATTAATATATCCTCTTTCACTCCAAAGCGGTAGTCACGAAAAGGCTTAAGAGTTTAGACCAGAGGTTCCCAGTTTTTTTTTATCATACACCACTTTCAAAATTCAGCTGGTTCCGGAGGACCCCCTACCATATTCCACCATTTCTACCATATTCCCAAAACTCGACAAAAAATGTGAAGACGGATGTGATCTATGGAAATTTGCGTTGTGGCTGAGTAACAATCGCGAATGGGGAGTTTTCTAAATGAAATAAGTGAGAATTGATTGAGTTTTTTTTATCACCCCCATTTTTTGTCACGCCAACGTATACCCCCGTCGAGTCTCCCGTGGACCCTTGGGGGTCCACCTAGACCACTTTAGGAACTAAGGGTATAGTTAGACTATGAAGAAACGAAAAATTATCATGTATATATTGTTGGAAATTCTAATGTTTCAATTACAATTTCTAACAATTTGTGGGTATCAATTTTATGAAATCTGCGGAATGAGACCCGGTGACCCGTAATACAGGTATTCTTCAAAAGCTACCACGGGCACCGGACTCGCATACAGTTACAACCATTGCTTGTGTCATAATTTAGGTCAACATTGTTTGTATAATTTGTGTGGTTAAATGGGAATGTGTGAAGCAAACAAATAAATGCATTATTATTATTATAGTACATATTGTTATGACTCACCATGGACCGTTCTAGTTATGACTCACCATGGAACGTTCTAGAAAAGCATTTGGACAGTTCTACCTTAGAATAGATGTCGCCCCACTCTCCCAAAGGAAATTGGTCCTTATGCACACAACAAAGAGCTCACATTCAACGGAAATAGCGTTCCCGAACTTTCAATGACCTTGTTTACAATACGTGTTACTTGTTTACTTATTTGTTTACCTACTTGTATTTGTTTGTTGTTTGTTTGTACTAAATTCAAGAAAGACCTAGACGATTGACAGCGGATATAAATAGGCGAAGTGGCGAGCTAGGACACAGTTTGATTCTGCGATTCGAAAGCGAAACTTCGGAACAGTAAACCAGCGACTCATAAGGGAATCATTGACGACTCTTGGCAAGTTTAACGGTTGTATCGGACCTTTCGTTTAGCACTTTTGGAAGTCATCTTGGTTTGTGGAAATAAATAGTTGATTTTCGCCCTTACACGGCAGATTGACTCACCCCACACGTAACAATATTATACTACATACTACATATTATACTACATAATTATAAAAACAATATATATAATAAAAAACCTAAAACTAGAACTCCGCAGGTAGCGGGGCAAGGCCCAAGCTACCGGTGGTTAGGGCTGCAGAGTGAGGAACCTCCTGACAATTCGTGCCGTGTCCAGAAGTACCGCCTTCTGTATCTGTCTCCTGACCCAGCCATCTAGTCTCTTGAGATGGTCGAGGCTCTTCGCTATAAGACCGTTCGCCGAAACGACTATTGGGACGATAATTGTCGAATTATTATTATTATTCAATATAAAGATGACGTGTTATCTCGTTTGAAAATGTAACTCTTTCTGTTACTGTGGACGACATATTATATTGTCAGGAAACTGTACAATAAACACACTATAATTAATGTCGGGTCGCTATAATTGAAGATCGTGGGACCTAGGAATACCACACAATAACTCATTGTAATTAAAATATTTCTGATAATTAGATAAAGACAAAGCAGTTCTGAGACTTTTTTTTTGTAGATATCTTTTGAATTAAATTTTCTTTTCCATCTGTTTATAGCCGAATTACGACGAGTAGGCAAACACCTATTACGACCAATTTCTCTAAACAAATAAAGTTTAGGAGTAATAAAATTTTTTTTTTTTTTTTCAATTTTAATCGCAAGAAAGCATTATACGAGTATATATTATGTATAATCTTGTGTACAGGTGTATATCACTGAAGTCCCTCTAAACAGCTGAACCGTTTTTGATGAAATTTTTTGTGTGTGTAAATGGATCTCTTGATGATTTAGATTCAAATTGGACCCGATAGGTCCCAAAACAGTTGCAGATTTTTTTAGGGGCTAAGCAAGGCAAGACAGTTCATAAGAGCAGATGACGCTATAATAATTAAGGACATCTGTTAGATATTACATTTAAAAAATAAAATGGATTCTCTAACTTTAGCACCTCAAATTAATTGTTTTTAAATGTTTTTCATTACACATAGCCAATTTTTATCTATTTGACTGTGATCGGTAATGTATTTTTTCGTTGGTTTTACTTTCATCATAATTCCATGCAACCTTTGACAACGCAATTTAAACATTTTGCTAATATTTGACGAGGATATTAGCACAAAAACAGTATACGCCTCAGAGCAAATCTAGGCCAAAGTCAAAATGCCTTTCATTTATTTATTTATTTTAAAAAAATGCGCACACAGCATATTCTTCAAAATAGATAAAAAAAATTGTACTGCCGACAGATGGGCTACCTAAATGGCAAATATTAATTGTCATCTTGTTTTTCGAATATTTCTTCTGTGTCGTTCAGTATTCTGAGTTGCTAACACGTGTTTTGATGTTACTCGTGCAATCAATCACCCAATTCAGATTTAGCTGTCAAAATGAATTACTCCACAAATGGAGTGGAGAATTCCTTTAATAAATCCGCGTGTTATATTTGGAAAGAGCCGAATTGTACGAAATCAGAATCATTGCGTATTGCTTGCGTCGTAAATCTCGTATGTGTAAAACCAATTTTATGTTAGTACAAAATTGTACCGTCAGCCTGTCCGCTGATCTTAACATTAAAAAATATATGAAAAATGCATTGAATTGGATCATTACGAAATTTTTTTTGTCCAATCACAACATTAAACATCACGAAATTATAACTTATCGATAATACATAGCTTTTAGTTTAAACACTATAATTTAGTTAAGTTAATTAATAAGTCAGTTAGAGTTGTTTAGCTTCGTTGTGACGAAGTTTCACTTTTGCGTTTACTAAGTAATATAGTCGCTCGGCGTGCTATGGGGAAGGTAATTGCTTGGCATTTCTCTTAAGGTATAGCGCGGAATAGCGCGGAGATCTGTCGGAGAACCAAGATGGTTGAATCAATGACGAGTCGTGTTAGATTAGTCGTGCTAGAGAGAGAGGATAGAGGATAGAGGGAGCAGTGCCAAGTGTAGTGGCGCTCAACTGAAAAGGTCTATGTCCAATAGTGGATAAGGGTCGGACGATAATGATGATGGAGTAGAAATCGTTTAAATTATGTGTATTAAATCGTTTATTATGTTTAAATTAAGTATGTTACATACAGCGCATACAGAAAAGGTTTGTGAGATGGCTTAATCGCCATTCCCATTACATTCCCTTAAACTATGGTGATTCTTGCAAAAGTCACGCATGACCTTGGAGGACCGACGCACTGGCTCCGATATGTCATTGCTCCACGACATCTGTTCTGGGACTCTTAACTGTCCAAAACTGCTGTCTGAAATGTTGCAGCTTCAAGCCGGGCCCAGGCTTTTTTTTGTAGGTTGCCATTCACAATCGAGTGGTTCCAGTGTATATGCTTGCTGCAGTTTACTCAAAGAAAAAACACAAAACCTTCATGATGTTAGGACATACATGCCAACCAGCAGAGCAAGAAAGTGAAGAATAAGAATAATCCCACAGTTCACCGTTCCGAGCAAACTCACTTCAGTAAATAACCTGGCTACTATGCCAGTGTGTCACCATCGCCACGCTATTAAACAATATTTGCTGTCAATATTTATCGTCACTATGAGTGGCAATGTTAGAAGCCCATTTCGAAATTTAGTACTTTGACGTGTTTCAATTTCGAATTCTAAATACGTAGAGACCTTGTATTCCCAGTAGTCCCGCTATAGTTATCTCGTGAAACAACTACTGTGATTAAAGAAGTTAGCCGTTACAAAAATGCCATCGCTTAGGTCGGTGCCGCAAATTTTATGAATTGAATTGAATTTAAAATTTTTTTATGAAGGTGAGTAAATTGCTGTATTTGACATCGTCAGAGGATATGAAACCTGCACATTGAGTGTATCTATTTATTTATTTCATCTATTTACACACCAACAGCTTAACATAACTATAATTTCATAATTAACTATAAAGTAGGATTAGGTTTGTAACGTAAGCCAATTACAGACTTTTAAGCATTTACAGTAGAGAAAATATAGATTAAAAAATCGAGATTCAAAATAGACATCAATAATCATAGTTTATATTAAATTAAATTCGAGGATTTACCAACAAAATTGAATAAGGGACGAAGTGAAGGAAAAAACATGATTGCCTCATTCCTTAGACGGACGGGACATTTTTCAACTATTGCGTTAGAGAATCAAAGGAACTTTACTGCAGACTGGTTTATTAGTAATTTTTGCCAGTTGTCTTGGAAAATGTTTAACAGAAGCTCCCAAGAAGTGGGATCCTCCTTCACCACGACTATACTCCATTCCGCACACAGCATATTCTTCAAAATATGTAGATAAAAAATTTAGTACTGCCGACAGACGGGCTATCTAAATGGCTAGACCGCTAGACGAACAATCGAATAATATCTATGGAAGGTGTGAAATTAGTAATTATATATAGTCATCCCGTCATCCCGTCATCCCGACTTGGCACCTTGTGATTTCTATTTATTCCCAAAAATAAAAGATAGCTTAGAGGAATTCACTTTATGGTGGAGACAAACGCTAAATACTAAAAATATCCATTGTTTAATGAAGAAGTTACAAGAAATAGACAACACAATTGCCTTGAAAAAAATATATATATTATACTTAAACATGTGAAGAACCAATTGTATTAATTAGAATTTTCGTTAAAGTAATAGAAACTTCACAAAAAAAGTTAGAACACAAGAAGAATTTGACTTTTATTGAAAATTCTCTCGAAAACGGCTTATTGCGCGCATATGAATCCTGTACCTATTAATAAGTTAATGTCAGTTTAAAAAATTGTATTAATAATTTTTTTTTTGGGTATTGTTCTAATGGTAAAAACAAAAAAAATACCATTTCTAGGCCGTTGAATTGTCTCCGCCGCCAGCGAGTTCTATTGTAAATGTCATTTGCCTAAGTGAAGCCCTTAAGAGTCCTGAAGATGCAGTGAAAGCGTTCGAAAACGCCGTGAAAAAGACACCTAAAGAAGAGTGGGCCCAGTGTTTCAGTCAGGGATTCCATAGCATGCGACTGTGCTTACAAAGGAATGGAGACTACTTCGAAACACAATAAGAATACAAACATTATTTAGTTTTCGTGTTTCTAAAAACTTTCTGTGTTACCCTAGTATAAGTTATAATAAATAAACAAATAAGTAATCAAAAAAAAAACCGTGAATTATTGTAAGCGCTGATAAGTTAACTTAAAATTCTTTACGTGCGCGTTTTTATAACAGGTTTGAAAGGCATTTCGAATAAATAAACAAGTAAGTACTTAACATTCTAAACTTTCAAAAATTGTAATATATCTAGTTTCGACCAAACAACCTTGCTCCGGTTCTCTCGTCAACCTTCAAACCTTAAATTGAGGCCCTTAGGGCCTTAGAGATGGCGTTAATAACATTCCTACGAAAAGACTAACACACGGCGTTATTGTATTTTCAATTTCACAGCGTTAGATTTAAGGTCCACATCGGCGTAATTTGACGACTCGTACATCGGCCCTACTGCTGTAATACTATGGAAATTTATTTTTATTTACATTTTAAGAATATCGGTGAAACGCAGGTCACAGGTCTTTAGGTTAATATGTATAAGAGGAGATAAGATATTGTATTTAAAAGTTAATTTACAAATGATTGTATAGTTATAAATAACTAGTAGCTGAACTCGGCCACGCTTCGCTGCGGCCCATACGGCGGCGGCGGCGGCGACGTGCGCATGGGGCGCGCGGTACTGGACACTGCTTATATATAATACTTTTTATCGTAGCGTGATGTTATATAGCCTATAGCCTTCCTCGATAAATGGACTATTCAAAACAAAAAGAATTTTTCAATTCAAACCAGTAGTTCCTGAGATTAGCGCGTTCAAACAAATAAACAAACTCTTTAGCTTTATAATATTAGTAAAAGTATAGATGAAGGTAATATAATATTTTTTGATTTCAAAAATATTAAATAATGGAAAAATCCTCATTTTGACAGCAAAAAAAATAAATTTGGACACTTTTTAAAAATGGCGTCCATTTAATGCGTAACAGGGCGACCAGACTCAGTTGCATCTTTGACATCAAAATTCCCGGATTCAAACCAACTTTGTGCTACTCTTAATGAAACTACATTATGTCCATAAAGGTCACAAAAAAATTTCGCGGCGTGCGTTGCATTTTTTCCTTTTTTGTAATAAAATTTTAAAATAGCTATCGAATTTCTTCATTAGATTCACTCATTTTAACAGAAAGAAAAACAAATTAAAAATAGGTGGTAACTACATTTTACTAATTTGTTTATTTTTTGAAATGTAACCTTTTTGATGTCATCAAAACCAGCCAGATACAAATAGTACAGCCGAAGAGATTTTATTACAAGTTTATACATATGTACTATATGCGAAAACACTTTTTCGTCGACTTAATATACAAGGTTACAGGGAAAGTTGTACGGAATATTAAAGGACATTATTATTCAGGTCATTTCTGACAGATTTGATTACGTAATATGGCGTCCGAAACTTAACCGTTATGGAGATATTTATCTTTAAATATTAAAAAATCTTTCTTTTTTTCATTGCGATTTTTTTGGGATTGGTGCTCCTAGGGTTCGATTTTTTTATGTTTTTAGTTAGAGAGCATGTCAATTAATAAAAATGATTAACAAAATGGAATCTACTAAGAACTACCAGTTTAAAAAGACTGCTCGAGTTTTTTTAAACTGGTAGTGTTTTTAACTTTGAAGCGCTTTTAAAAAAAATTATGGAAATTATTCTGCAAATTACTTTAAAAACTGCTACGTCTTTTTAGCTATTCAAAAAGGTATAACACTTGCTATTAAGGGATTCACTGAGGCAAATGACATTTACTATAGAACTCGCTTGCGGCGGAGACAATTCAACAGGCCTAGAAATGGTGTTTTTTGTTTTTACCATTAGAACATTACACAATTTTTTTTTATTAATACAGTTTTTTTATCTGATATTAACTTATTAATAGGTACAGGATTCATATGCGTGCAATAAGCCGTTTTCAATAAAGGTCAAATTTTTCTTTTGTTCTAACTTTTTTTGTGGAGTTGCTATTACTTTAACGAAAATTCTTATTAATACTATTGGTTCTTCACATGTTTAAGTATAATATATATTTTTTCAAAGCAATTGTCTTGTCTATTTCTTGTAACATCTTCATTAAACAATGGATATTTTTAGTATTTAGCGTTTGTCTCCCCCTTAAATTGGCAAAACATTGACGAAATGAAAGTTAAGGTAGCAGAGAGTACATTTATTTTAGTTTGAGGTAAAAATAGTAAAAAAAAATCAGAGCAATATTTCTAATTCCCAATTATAATTCATGTTCCACATGGCCGCCGTTCTAACACAAATCCTCATTCTTTTTCTTAAATTACTTTCACGAAAGAAGTTTTATATACATTTTTCTTTTAGCGATTGCCTAATTCGACCATAGAAACGTATTATTGAAAAATCAAAACAAAGCTAGAGCTATCTAGATACAGATAAGCGCCATCTAGTTCGATTACAGGAAACTAAGTTTTACTAAACCTCCTTCTAGACCAGAGGTTTCCAGACTTTTTTGGCATAGACCACTTTCAAAATTTAGCTGGTTCCGATGGACCCCATTGGGAATATGGTAGCTACATTCCAATGGAAACTATATTCTCATATTCCCAAAATTGGACAAAAAATGTGAAGATTAGATCGAACTATGGAAAGCGTAGCGGCTGAGTTCCAACCACGAATAAGGGAGTTTTCTAAATGAAATAAGTGAGAATTGATTGTTTTTTTTTTTTTAAATCCTCATTTTTTGGCACGCCAACGTGAACCCTCGTCGAGTCTAACGTGGACCCCTGGGGGTCCACCTGGATCACTTTCGGAACTAAGGATCTAGACTTAGATGACGGTATGGTTTTGGATTTTGGCATATTTTTTTTGGATGACAAAAAGTATTATATTATGTAAAAGTATGATGATTGGTTGAACAGTTAAGGCGTGTAAGCGTAACAAACAAACCAACCCCACTTTCTCGTTTTTAATATTATTTAGTGTTGACGCCAATTGTCAATTTAAATCTATTAATGATAGATCGCTGTGGTATGTGCTGGCTCGCTTCCACCATATACCTATTCATAGTCTGTCACTACAGCAGGCCGTGCGACCGGCCATTTCATGAAACCGCGTTAGTCTAGAAAAACATCGCAACAATGACACGCGTAGACTCATCCCCCGAGATTTAAATTTGTTTCATCCGCTAAGGTTATCATACAACATGCTTGTAGTTTATCTATTTGGTCACGCTTCCCGCTCCGCGAGTGTAATCATTAAAGTGATGAAGTGCTGGAGCTTCTGGACTGTGATAGGCTTGTTGCAATCTTCGTCGCTGGAGGACCAAGGAAAGAGATAAGTGACGGACTTCCTTCATTTCCTCGTCCTTTGATTACATGTACGGTCAACGAAAAATACAGTCCACTTTTATAATTGCCTGGGGTGACCAGTTAGAATTTCAGGACTCTCTTACTACCGAATCAAAATTTTGCGCCTAAATAAGTACACTAGCACTTATCGCCGTAATTTTTGCTTATTAGCCACAAAGACCATTTCGTTAATCTATTAATAAAATCTCCCAACAATTAATCAATATTAAACGCGAGAAACCGGGGCGAGGCGCTAGTTTTAAACAAATTAAAATTTCGTTCCTTATTAAAATACTGATAAGTCATTCCAGACCTAACCTGGCCAAATTTGGTTCTAAACAATAGTATTATATTTACATTGATTAAAGAAATCGTCATTAGCATTTTCATATTATGCATAACAGTCAAAGGAATTTAAATCAATCACTCTCTAACTGTATTTTAATTGTTATTTGGAAACGCAGTTAAGTTATTTATACTGTTTCTGTGATCTATTTGATCTAACTGTTTATAAAGTCAACTGCTTATTCGATCTGTATTGGTGGAAAGTTGGTGTTTACCCACTTTCAAACCGCAGTAAACTGTGTTTTATAAAGCAGTAAATAAATATTTTTTTACAGAGTTCTGTTTTATTTTATAAAACAAATTATTTTCTAAAATTTATCACCAAATACACTTTTTTATGTTAAGATCGTCAGACAGGCTGACGATCCACATGATGGTAGATGGCTACCGTCGCCTATAACACAAGCAACGTCACAGGATTAAGGGGAGGATAGGGAAATGGCCTCTGGCATCCATTTCTCACTCACCGAAACAAAACAGCACACGTGCTGTTATTTCACGGTGGTCTTCTGTAAGGTAGTGGTTACTACCGCCAGACCTGCCACTACTTTCCAGATTGAAAAGTACATTTTTCAAAGTTTACCCTGCCTTATCCCTGTTCTAAGGAACTGTTGGAGATTGTATATTTGATAATGACCTACAATAATCTGACGCACGTATCAATCATTACATTCTAATATATAATTATAAATTGATTGATGTTATGTCGAAATGTAAAAACAGTAATAAAAGTATTGTAGTGAATTATATTCTAGATTTTATTATTTGGACACTACGAAAGTCTTCCACATAGCATTATAGCCCTCGTATTTCATTGAGGCAAGCACCCTAACCAGTGTGCACCCTAGCCACTTTACAGAAGTGGTCTTCTGTAAGGGGGTGGTTACTGCCGCCAGACTGACTGCGAAGCGCAATGTCCCCTGTCACTACTTTCCAGATCCAGACCAGAGCCAAAGAAAAGTTCATTTTTCAAAATTGACCCTGCCGGGAATTGAATGCGGGAACCCTAGAACAGAGCGCCAAGGCAAGCACCCTAACCACTCATCCAACGGGCTCGTCGTCGTCATTTAATGTTTATTTTTAAACAATAGTAGTAGACACGTGAATGCGTAAGAAACAAATATAATAAATTAATTTTACCAGAAAAACTCTATCTATAAAAGTAGAAATAAGCTTTATATGAGTTGTGTGGTCAGAAACCAATATTATCATAAACACAGAGTTTAAAGAATGTGTTAAAAAATAATCAAAATTGTATAAAAGCAAAGATTTTCAACTGTATAGATCGGGCAAGACGAAAGAATCCGTAATGTGACATTTAGAACCACGTGGTACAAAATCGCCAACTTTACAAGACTTTTAGCTACGCCATGGCCCCTCTATATAATCGTATTTCCCAATGCCCTCTCTATTATAATCTATATATTTAATCTTTTTGTATAAAAGAGTCTTACACAGCAAAATCCCTTCACGTAATAAACAAAATTGTGAGTGTTACAAATAAATACAAATAAAATAAAAGCTATATGGCTACATGGAAAATCATTAACAGGGAAACTGAAAGAAACCCAACGAATGATAGCAGCTTCCATTTAAGAGCTTCACTTGGGCAAATGACATTTACTTTAGAACTCGCTGGCGGCGGAGACAATTCAATAGGCTTAGAAATTGTGTTTTTTTTTACCATTAGAACAATACACAAAAAAAATATTTATACAATTTTTTAAACTGACATTAACTTATAATAGGTACCGGATTCATATGCGCCCAATAAGCCGTTTTCGAGAGAATTTTCAATAAAAGTCAAATTCTTCTTGTGTTCTAACTTTTTTTGTGGAGTTTCTATTAATTTAACGAAAATTCTAATCAATACAATTGGTTCTTCACATGTTTAAGTATAATATATATATTTTTTCAAAGCAATTGTCTTGTCTATTTCTTGTAACATCTTCATTAAACAATGGATATTTTTAGTATTTAGCGTTTGTCTCCACCTTAAAAATAAATTATAAGGACCTTAAGGCGGATATGGATGTGGTGGCTGGATTGAATCTTTTTTTTTTTTTTTTTCAATATTCCTGTTAATATTACAGGAACACAAAATTCATCGTCAATTGCTGCTTAGAATCTACTGCAAGATAATGTGAAGAATGTGACACACCATTTGAATTTTTTTTTATGTCAGGTCGGCAGACAGGCTGACGGTCCACTTGATGGTAGGTGGCTACCGTCGCCTATAACACAAGCAACGCCAAAGCTGCTGCAAGTGCGCTGCCAACTGCAGTAGGATTAAGGATAGGGGATTAGGAGTGGATAGGGAAATGGGCCCTATCCACTCTATTTACGGTTATTAGCCCGGGTGACTATAACAGTAAAGTTTTTTGAAACAATTGGAATTTAAAAAAAAAACTGCGGTTCTTTGGGGCATTCCAGTGAAAACAGTTTGATCCCAATAGTTGTATCCCAATTAGCAACTGTAATCATTTGTTGAATCACACGTGACGAATCTCCTGATCTAATGAAAATTCAGGGTTGTTACTTTGTTTAAGTCGGATGATACAACTAATCCCGCTAATTATATATACCGATTACAATACTTAGCAAAATCTTTGAGAAAAATATTTCGAGTCAATTATTCAAAATGATCATAATTTACTTTTTAAAAAGGATTTTAGTTTCATGAAGGTCGCACAACTACAGACGCAGGTACTGAACTCTTGAAAAATTTATTTCAGGCAAGCTCAGAAACTTTCCCGTTTATAACAGGTACTTAGTAAGCTGTATAAGATTTTTTAATAAAAGTGCCCGAGATAATGAGAGCCTCCTATAAGAAAAAAAATTAAAATTTTAATTAAAACCAAACTCTGTTGGAAAGGTAATTACAAAACCGCTAATTATTTAAGCGATAATGAAGCCTGGAATTAAAATCTATACTAATATATAAAGCTGTTTGTTTGTTTGTTTGAACGCGCTAATCTCAGGCACTACTGGTTCGAATTGAAAAATTCTTTTTGTATTGAATAGTCCATTTATCGAGGAAGGCTATAGGCTATGTAACATTACGCTACGATCAATAGTATTACATATGAGCAGTGTCCAGTACCGCGCGCCCCACGCGCACTCAACCGCCGAAGCGAAGCGTGGCCGAGTTCAGCTAGTTAATTATATGAAGACAAAAATAATGGTATCCTGACTTTCTTTTAGGGTTTCATTTTCGCTATTTTTTTTAAACCCTCGTAAAAATAGATTGACGTGTTTCTTTGAAACCTATTTAATAACTAGCTGTTGTATGCGACTTCGTCGCCGTCTCTTTATTATTCGTGGTTAAAGGGGGGAGATGCGGGGAGGGTGAGTAGCCTATGTTACTCGCTGATAATGTACCTTTCTATAGGTGAAAGAATTTTCAAAATCGGTCCAGTAGTGTTTGAGTTTATTCATTACAAACTAACATACATACAAATCTTTTCTCTTTATAATATTAAATATAGTTTAGTATAGATATAGACAGTATAATAAATCACTGCTTCACTGCACGCCAAAAACCATAACTTTTCTTTTGTAAAAATGGGTTAAACTGTTAAAGTCTATTAGAGTAACGGTAATTTGTACCCACTCATAAAAGAAACATAAAAAATGAATAACATAAGATTAAGTCAAGCGATGTTTTTTTTTTCCTTTCATCTTTCCAACGGCCTTCCAAAGCCCTGCCCTTCACTTCGTTCTCTGTGATCGTAACACATATTAGTGTAACAATTTTCTCTGCGCTATTGACCTTGTGAGAAGGTTCAGTCACTCAGCCTTACGGAAAGAAAGTTCCACTTCGGAAGAAAGCAATTGCAATGGAAAACGAACACTCGTTTAGAAATAATTGGGTTACAGCTAAACATATAACACCATGATATTAAATCGAAGATAAATTATTGTGGTTGTGTCTACTCCTGTCGGAATGAATGCAAATGTCTACGGTTCGTAGAGCCCAAAATAAACAAACACACAACTCTGATACCAGATTCGTTAGGCCAAATGAACCATTAAATATAAATATTAGATTTTGCTACTAAAACAAAAAGCTCGCCAAAATATATTCGCGAACCATCTACTTTTACATTTCTACACTTCAGGACCTTGGTTGGTATCTGAAAGAGGTAGCTGCAAGAAAAGAAGTATACGCGCCACTGTTCTTCGCCTCTCAGACGATTCAAAAAGTCTTTAGTGCCTAATATTGCCAAAAAAAACTCAAACAGCTGCCATTCAACCCATGTTGCTAAAATCCAATGTTTGCTTTATCTCGACACGGGTCCAAACTACATCCAGTAGACCGTTACAAAAGTCGCACAAAATCCGTAGGTATATTATTTACTTTCAACAATTAAAATTCTTCCCGATAAAGAAACACGCGCTTCGCGTCCAAATCAATTTCAGCCATCATGGTTTTTTACAACTGGCCGTAGACAACCGTAAGTCAACAACCGCGTTGACATCTATGTTCGCCATTCATTGTCATAGAATTTATCGAAGGCTAGGAGTGATAAAAATCGAACATATTGTTAATTACTGATATACGTATAAGTAAAGCGATGAACCCTTTGAGTACAAGTGATTTATCTTATTCCTTTAAATTCATGAGGTTAGATTTCATGGTTTTCCTACTGAAAACTTATCCTTATGAAGCTTATGATTGACCTTATCGATTGATGCCAAAAAAAAGTGTTATTTTTAGGTTTCCGTACGTCCGAATAAAATAACGGAACCCTTATAGGATCACTCGTGTGTCCGTCTGTCTGACCATTGCCCCCCCCCCTTGTCTCCGAAACTACTGAACCTAAAATTTTGAAAAAAATACAGAAATTAGTTTTCTACTTATAGATTATTGGAAAACCTATAAGAAGTCCATGATATTAAAATAACATGGTGAATCACTCAATATTGTGCGGATAGGTAACATCGTACGGAACCCTCTTCACGCGAGTTCAACTCGCACTTGATGTTTTATTTCTCATAAACTCACAGCGGTCAAAAGAAAGGAAGCGATTACTGCAAACAACAGTAGATCAGGTTAAAGGATTTGTTACAAACTAAAGCGCTTGTTTTATACTTTAATAACTCATTTTCAACTCATTGAATTATCTTAATAAAAAATATTATTATTAACCTATTTTTTCTACATATTAATTGAAACGTTGGTATACTACTTCCTGATAGCAGTAATACTGCTTCCTGTTTTTAAAACGCATTGTCCCGGTTTCTCCAACTGCACATTGAATGGGTTGCAACTGGCAACCCTAACCTAGAAGGGAGTCCTGATGCACTGGCGATGGTATAGTTATTCAATCTAGACGTATAACCTTTCTGAGTCCGGCTTTGGTGTATGTAACAATTTTGCAGTAGGTCGCCATATTGTTAGTTGGAATCCGGCTTTGGTGTGTATTTTAAGCACCTGAACATCTACATATTCCAGAAGCTTCATTTATTTTCAATGAAAATTGAATGATTTATCTAATTTTGAATATTTTACCTTTTTTTTACGTTTTTTAAGGCTAATTTTGCAATACAATTTTTTTACGAATTTTCGCCACAGCCTATCCTTGCATGAAAGTTTATAAATTCGATTAGTATAATTCATGTCGATTAGACGCATATTGTCAAAGATATTGACAAATTGCGATTTGTTTTTCTTTGTTATTAAAAAGTTGTTCCCGACCTCCCACGAGGGCATTATGTTAGGATTGTATTATTCACATTTTTTACAATTTTTAAGCCAAAAAAATTGCAGTTATAGGTAATGTTTTTGGAGACAAATTCCAATTCACCCGGACTACTATTGATGGCGACACTCACAGGAGCCTAGGACCTAAGGCTTGAGGCTTTCCTTCCGTGCCGCCTTCCTAGCCACTGTCCTCAAGTGAACCGTCAGCCTGTCTGACGACCTTTACTTTTTTTTAAAACTCATTTAGTATTTCGGAAAATATTTCCATGGCACTTTACATCAATTCGCAGTAACCGGACTATACCGTGTATTCACTATACAAACATAAACCGTTACTGCTACTACTCGTTTCGTTAACCTTTTCCGTTAAAAACTGGAACAATAAGGTCACTACCATCGTTTCCGTGTATAACATTTTACGTTAATTAACAGTTAAAAACGCAACATTCATTATATTGAGAGAATAGTTACAATCTTTTTTTTTATGTCAGGTCGGCAGACAGGCTGACGGTCCACTTGATGGCAGGTGGCTACCGTCGCCTATAACACAAGCAACGCCAAAGCTGCTGCAAGTGCGCTGCCAACTGCAGTAGGATTCAGGATAGGGGATTAGGAGTGGATAGGGAAATGGGCCCTGGCATCCCTCACTCACTCACCGAAACACAACAGCACACGTGCTGTTATTTCACGGTGGTCTTCTGTAAGGGGGTGGTTACTGCCGCCAGACGGGCTGCCCAAATGATTGCGAAACGCAGTGTGCCCTGCCACTACTTAAACCTTTCACGAAAAGCATTGAAAAGAGTAAGTATATTGTTTGAGGTCCTCATGCCAGAAAATAAAATTCAAATCTAATGCCAGCCACACACGATCCAGCTTACAATCGGCTTGATACCATTGGCTTGATCAAGCCAATTTTACAGTACATGGGTATCAATTTGAATGACAAGTATGGCTGTCATGAAAAATTACACCCACACACCGCCAAATTGGCTTGATAAAGCCAATTGTGTCATGCCGATTAGACGATAGGCTTGATCGTGTAAGGCTGGCATGAAGGACAATTTTATAAAAATATTTTCTAAGACCTCTGCTTATTTTAGAAGTAAATTTTAAATTCTAAGCAAATATGGTATTTAAACCGATATTTCAATAGTGTTTTCAAAACACCCATGGCTTATCTTACCCATAAACACAAGCAACTAGACATCCACCCCTAGTGAGCTGGAGTAACGCAATGTGGGGATACAAAAACCGGCTGCTGGTACAGGGGCTCTAACGGCCTACTAGAGTTTTCCCACAAGAGTCCGACCATGGGGTAATGTAGTGACATAGGGGGAGACAAACGCTAAATACTAAAAATATCCATTGTTTAATGAAAATGTTACAAAAAATAGATAAGACAATTGCTTTGAAAAAAATATATATTATACTCAAACATGTGAAGAACCAATTGTATTAATTATAATTTTCGTTAAAGTAATAGAAACTCCACAAAAAAAGTTAGAACACAAGAAGAATTTGACCTTTATTGAAAATTCTCTCGAAAACGGCTTATTGCACGCATATGAATCTTGTACCTATTAATAAGTTGATATCAGATCAAAAAATTGTATTGATAAAAAAAATTGTGTAATGTTCTAATGGTAAAAACAAAAAAACACCATTTCTAGGCCTGTTGAATTGTCTCCGCCGTCAGCGAGTTCTATAGTAAATGTCATTTGCCTCAGTGAAGCCCTTAAGTGACACGTTACGTAGTATTAATTCTAAATAGTTTATTCCTGTACACTCCACACCACCTACACTACTTTCCCGTATACTTCACAATTTCCCTTTCTTGTGTAAAAATAGTTATACTAAAAACCTTGTGTTCTAAAAAATTTTGTTACAGTAATACCCTTTTATTTTTCTTTTCGTACTCTACCGACTAAGCTACTGAGCAAACGGGACGGGAGGATTATCAAAAAGAGCCTACACTGTTCCTAACTCAAGCACCGTCTCAATTCTCTGTATGCATGATATCAGAAGAAGAAGAAAGCAACTTTTATTCCAAAGGAAGTACATATACGGATATCAGCCAAATACAAACACTAAAATTCAAAGAAAAAAAAACATTTTCGCGGGACAATTCAGAACAATTAATGGCTGAGACTATCGCAATAATCTTAAAAACTACTGAAGGATTTTCATGCAGTATCTATCAACAGAGTGTGATTCCTGAGGAAGACATATATGCATAATTCGTTAATGCTTTGATACAGTATTAATCACTATCAAATTGAATATGTTAGCCACCTTAAGCATTTCATACACGTTGTAATAGCCCTTTACACAAAACAATTTAAATTATTATCTTAGAAGTTATCGTAAATTAAAAACTACGCGCAAGAACTCGATCGAAACCTTACCTGAATAATAAAACATAAAAAAATAAAGATTTCGAGTCGACAACACATATCCGCAAAATTCGGATTGTCAAGTATTTTGTTAAATTCTAATGGTGCTGACAGACAAATCGCAGTCGCCATATTGGCCACTCTAGCGAAACGTCACTCACTGACACCTGTGACAATATCTTGAGTGATTAATAAACGTTCCGTTCCATCCATACTAGCGCACATACGCCTCGCCACTCAATACGTCGTCGCACCATTCATTTTAAAAACCAACGAAACGTCTTGCCGCAATCATTGTGCGAAATCTATGCCGCTTTGCCTTTAATATTCCTTGAGAACCGATAACTACAGAAATATCTACGTATATTT
Organism: Bembecia ichneumoniformis; assembly: GCA_910589475.2. Classification (NCBI taxonomy): domain Eukaryota; kingdom Metazoa; phylum Arthropoda; class Insecta; order Lepidoptera; family Sesiidae; genus Bembecia; species Bembecia ichneumoniformis. Next base: position 1,611,026 of record OU342544.1, on the reverse strand, counting down.
TGTACCTACATGTGTACTCACATTACACCTGTGTTTTCATCTAGTATATCTGTTATTTCAGTGTGCGAATGGGATGCTAGAGCTCTTCCCGAGCCCTTTCACCCATCTTCTATCCTAGCATTGTTGGCAACATTAATTTCCAAGCTTCTATTAACATATCATCATGTGAGCAGTCAACTTGCTTGAAGGCTTTTGCATCCCTTTACATCGCTTACATCCTCACCGAAACACAACAGCACACATGCTCTTATTTCACGGTGGACTTCTGTAAGGAGGTAGTTGCAGCCACACGAGCTGCCCAAATTACTCTACTAGAAATTATGTTATGATATATTTGTCCTTTTTTTTTTTTTTTTTTTTTTTACGAGGAGAAATCCATTTACGGATTCCCTATCGCTGGCTAGACGGTAGGGATATGTGGGACTCACCCAGTCGAGGGACTGGGTCCTACACCACTAAAACTCCCCGGTGTCTCCTTGCCCTTTGAGCGGGGTGGACCGGATTCTGCCTAGGCAACAACTCCGATCCACCCCAGGGCAGCCTAGTCATTGCTGACTAGGCTTACTCCAATGGGGGATCGCCCGGAGACACCCAGGCAATCCCCAGACGGGGGGGACCTTGTGCAAGCACACATAGCTCGCCAACCATGTGTGCAGGTCCCCTAGGGCATTTGAAGACGAGCTAGATATGCCCGCCTTCTCCTGCCCAGCCGCCTGCGTCTGAGGGAAGCGAGACCGGCCGCTTCCTCTCGCTCCCTCTCGGCTGCCTCCTTCTGTGACATGACATCACCACAGAAGGAGGCGATCGCTTTCCAGGTGGTCACATTCCCAATCATGGCTCTTACCATGATTGGCAATGTGACCTCTCCACCTCCCAGCGCCACCCTCAATTCCCGACGCTGGGATCTCCAAGCCGAGCACTCCTGAAGTGTGTGCTCGGCCGTGTCGTCTGGATCGCCGCAGTGATGACACTGCGGCGACTCCTCCCTTTTTATATTGTGCAGATAATGACCGAAGCACCCGTGTCCGGTCATTACCTGCACCATATGGAAGGTGAGGTCACCTCGTGGGCGCCTCACCCATTCCTCCAACACCGGACGAACCGCGAGGATCGTCCGGTGGCCGGCGGTAGGCACACGCAGAGCCTCACTCCATTTTTGCAAGGCCCACTCCTGCGCCTCAGCGCAGACCCGTCGCACTTCCTCGGCGACGGGTCTCTCTCCTTGGGACCTTGCGGCGACCCGATGCCGATGCATCTGGGACAGAACCAGGGCATCGACATCCCACGGGAGCGTGCCTGCTAGCACGCAGGCGGCCCCGTGGCTGACAGGTGGGCACTCCAGAATACCCCCCCTCACGTCCGTATTAGGGGACCCCCACGCTTTGGATTTAGCGTTTAGGTCCCCCGCCACCAAAACTGGGAGTGGGGCCGCGCGCCTCACCACACCCTCCACCGCGGCCAGGAAGGTCTCAAAGTCCGCCCGACCGCGGTTAGGGGAGAAGTAGGTCGACACGACCACCATTCTCCCCCAGTTTGCTGCCACAAATCCCCGACCTCTCTCCCTTAGGGAGAGGGGAGGAGCTACACCGCCAGGCCTCGTCGCAATCGCAGCGGAGTCGTCCAGCGCCCCTAACCAATGGGGGTTTTGGGGAACACAATACGGCTCCGCCACCACCGCCAGGTGGATCTCCCACTCCGCCATGGACTGACACAGCAGGTCCTGTGCCCCGGCAGAGTGGTTGATGTTCGCCTGGAGGATTTTAGTGATGGGCCTACCGGGCATTGGCGGTGTCCATCGGCTCCTCCCTGGTTACACTATTGACCCCTTTTCCGACCGGTCGAGCCGTTGGAATTCGGCCCCTAGCAGCTGGGGGGGAGCATTTCATGCCCCCCATGCGATGATTGGCCGGGAGACCAGCGTCGGCGCATACGGCGCATTTAAAAGCCGCCTCGCAAGCGTTGGCGGAGTGTCCATCCTGGCCGCAGCGGTATCACAAAGTGCTACGATCCCTGTTGGATGGGCATCGGGCCACTGGGTGACCAAGTCCCATACACCTGTAGCAGCGCATCGGTCGCTGCTCAATGAAATGTATGGAGGCGGAGCTCCATCCCACCGTTAGGCGGCCGACCGCTGCTAGCTTTTTTGCTGCCTCAATGGGGCAGGAGGCGAAGGCCGAGCCCACACCTCTGAGCCCAGGGTGGACTTTGCCCACCCTTAAGAGCCCGGGAGAGCAGCCCGTGGCTAGGGCCAGAGCTGCCTTGAGCTCCTCGGCCGACACCGAATCGTCGAGTCCGGTGACTCGGATGTCGACCGATTTGGTGGGGCGTGTGACCTTCGCCGAGTCACCCAGTACTTCACCAATTTTTGCTGCCAAGATATCCGCTTGCGCGGCGGTGGTCTCTCTGGGGAGTTCGAGAATTCGAGCTCCCGTAACCCCTGTGCGGAACTTAGGCGCTCCAATCCCTAGGGCCCCCAGTGAAACCGAGGCCTTGGCCTTCTCGATGGCCTCCTTATAGGTGACGCCCTTTTCAACCGCCTCCGGTTTAAGGGCCACCACGACAGCCAAGGATTTTGGCTCCTTAGGGAGTTTCAGCGCCTTGTTACCCTTTTTGGGGGTCTGGTCGGCAGGTGTGGCCGAAGTAGCAGGGAAGCGTTTCTTGCGCCTCACCACCTCCGTCCAACTTCCTGCAGTTCCAGGGCCAGATGTCGGCTCCGGGGCCTTGAAAGACGGGATCGTCTTTTTCACCCTTGCTTCCCTTGGCAAGTTAGCCGGGGGAGCAAGAGTGGAGCCCGATGTGTGCTTGGGGGCAGTTTCCTGTCGCCCCTGTTTCTTGTCCGCTTCCAGTGGTGGCCGTAGGCGCCGCGCTGGGAGCAATCTTCCATCCACTTCAAGCCCTTCAAGGTGGGCGTTGACCACCCCCCCTACATGGGCCGTTAATTGTGACTGCAGTGCCGACAATGCTTCCAGGAGTTCTGCCCTGGATATTGACTGAGGTTCAGCCTGAGACTGAGCCTGTTTCCTGGCCTGCCAGTCGACCGGGTTCTTTTCCGGTAGGGACCTTTCCGAGTAGGCCCTACGAAGCGCCGATACCTCCTCGCTGAGGGCATCTACCTGACCGCGGAGTCGCAAGTTGTCGGCCCGAAGACGTCGAATTTCCTTCGACGACTTGCGGGCTGCAACGGAATCAAAAGCACCCAGAAGTGAATGGGTGGCCTCCTTAATTTCCCGATGACAGGTACCTTTGAGGTTGCCCGACTTGCGAGCAACTTCCAGTATTATTGAGGCATTGGCCTCCGCCTGCTGTCTCAGTTCTTCGACTGAGCCTCCGGATGATTTGGCCGAAAGGTAGGTCGTGGTGGACCTGACGGAGTCAGAGTCCGAATCCAATTCCCTTAGCTCGCGCCGAGCTTGTGACATGCCAACGTCATGGCCGAACTCTTTCCCGGCGCGGCCCTTGTTACCCTTCTTTTTTAGCTTGGGTGGCACAGCCGGCTCCACAAACTCCTCCACCTCCGACCCCGATACGGTCGCATAGAACTTGCTGGCTACAGGTTCGTTCCTCCCCTCGGCCGGTGCCTCTTTAATTAATGAGCGTTTGCGTGCCACCGAACGCGTTAAAACATTTGAATAAAGCGGCTTGACTGCTCCATTCTTCTCCATGGGGCCAGGCCCACTAGTCTCGTTGGAGTCCGACATTGGCCAATTGATGGCCCTGCCGACCTCCGAGTCAGTTGGGGAGTCCACCCCTGATAGAGGGGGGACAGCGTAACAAAACTTATCAGAATAGATAACGAAAACAAGAAAATTTTAACCAAAACAACAAAATCAACAATAACAATGAAATAACAACAACCAACAACAATTGTTGTGGACCACCCTGTAGAGCCTTACGAAAGGCTTCTAACAAAGTAATCCACAGCACAATCTGTTGGAAAACAACGAAATGACAACAAGTTCAAAATTTGTGAATAAAATTAAAAACTTTAATAACACCAACAGTTCCAAACGTACGACAACAAACAATACTTCTGCAGTAGCCCTGACAAGGGCCCTTTAAAACTGCAAAAGAAAAACAGAAGAAAACGAAGAAAATTTCCAACGAAAATTTTCCGGAAAACACCTTAAATTCGAAATTTCGAGAACCGATGGTGGAAACCACATCGATTAACCAATCAAAATACTCGTCTCGGTGAGGCGCAACTTTTCTCCATAGATGCCGTAGCAATCAGAGGGAAAAATTGCAACTGCTATACCTACCTACCTATCGAATTTTACCCCATGATACATTTGTCCTAGTTATATTCAATTTAAATATAGGTACCTAAAATTCATATGTAAAAAGTAACTACTTCTCTAATGGAACCTTAAAAAAAAACCTTAACCTCCGTCTGTCATTTTTAAGTGTTAAAACAGTAATTATAATCTCGTAAAAACGCCATAAGCCTCGAATTTACAGTTAAACGTCGTGGCAGCAACGCCGTTACTTCTAGCGAGATTCGTGGAAATCTATAAAAATAATCTCTTTCGAATCTGAACTGAACGTAACAGAATATCATGGTAACTACTAAATAAGTAGAATACAGTATACTCCCATGACGTTAGCACGCAATCGAGTAGTGACACCATGCTACAAGAAATTTTCGAAAACATATTTTTACATTTCGTCGCCTTAGTGGTGAAAAGAGCTAACCCACACTTTTGACTAAATTGAGTTATGAACATCATCATACTCAGCGTTAAACGGAGATTCTAGTGGTGAAGAGATCTAAGAGATAGCTCAAATGGAAGTTGTTTTTTTCCTTCAGAAGATAAAATAAAAATAAAATTTTTATGGGTGCTTATTTATTTCAATTGTCATTATCGTGGAACCAATTTAGTGTGGAATAGCTCACTTCACCACTAAGGCGACGATTTACTTAACATATGGCGCTGAAACATGGTCTCTAACTATGGGCCTCGCAGGAAAGCTCAAAGTCGCTCAACAAGCGAATCCATCTCGGATGGGCAGCGTTCGGGAAGTTCCGAGACAAAATTCTTCAATGTCTTAAAACAAAAGTTTACGACCAATGTGTGTTGCCAATGATGACATATTGCGCTGAAACGTCGTCTCCAACTATGGACAGGCCTTGTAAAAAAGCTCAACGTCGCTCAACGAGCTATGGAGAGGGCTATTTAATTATATAAAATTTTAAATGCTATTTAATTTAAAATAAAAATTGCGGAGGCACCTGTCATGTATCACTTTTTGTCCTTTGTTGTGTTTTTGTTTGGTGCCTGCCTCGTTGGAGGCCTTTAAATAATTAATTACTACTTACTTACCCAATTTTACTTAATCTCGAATTATTGTAAAAATAATTATGTCTGATTAAATAATTATTCCCATCCGAATCCATCTCGGATGGGCAGCGTTCGGGAAGTTCCGAGACAAAATTCTTCAGTGTCTTAAGGTGGAGACAAACGCTAAATACTAAAAATATCCATGAAGATGTTACAAGAAATAGACAAGACAATTACTTTGAAAAAATACAAAGTTAATACTAATTAATTCTAATTAATGCAAAGAACCAATTGTATTAATTAGAATTTTCGTTAAAGTAATAGAAATTCCACAAAAAAAAGTTAGAACACAAGAAGAATTTGACTTTTATTGAAAATTCTCTCGAAAACGGCTTATTGCGCGCATATGAATCCTGTACCTATTAATAAGTTAATGTCAGTTTAAAAAATTGTATTAATAAAAAAAATTGCCCTTAAGTCTCCACCTTAATTGAACAAAAAAAATGGAAGATTGTATGCGAGTGAAATTTGTTTCTATGCAAAACAGAATACAATATTAACTATCAGCTTTTGTCCATTTTTGTATTGTTGACAACGTGTATGGAAAATATCATAAGGTCGGTTGAGTAGCTACGGCGTAAAAGAGTTACAAAGTTTGTTAGAATTACAAAATTGATTGTCACCCTAGCGTGGCCCACATTAGTAGACAATCCAAAACATCGCGTTTTAGTTCTGTACATGCCACCATACCATTATCTCGAAACCATCTATTCGATTAAATTACCTATGTTTAGCCGTTTACATTATACAAATTGAATTCTACCTTTTCAAGAATACAATATATAGTATTATATTATATATATACAGCTATATAGTATTATATTATACTATATAGCTGCTGTATATATACAACTATACAATATATAATATAGTACATATAATAGTTGTATATAGTAGTATATACAACTAGTATATATATACCTAGTTGTATATATATAGAGTCCAATTTTATTTTCAAACCATTATGTCAGAGACGTGACACTTCGCGTCAATGAACGACGCAACGGTTAAATTATTTGGATATTGTTCATACAAACATACTAAAATCACGATTAAAAATGGGGGTGGGGGTAGGAGGGTGAAAAATACTTTACGACCTATTCTCATACCTACCAAATATACAACAAAAAAAATTCATAAAAAACGGTCGAGCCGTTTCGGAGGAGTTCGACCATAAACACCGTTACACGAGATTTTTATATTGTAAATAAAGAAGGCATAGGCCCACTTGATCGTCATAGGTGCAGCAAATACGCTGCCGAACTTAGGAGGATAAAAAAATAAAAAAATGGGATAAGGAAACAGGAGGGGATAAGGAAATGCGCTCTGGCATCCCTTATTCACTCACAGTAACACAACAGAATTATATACTATTAAATCTTCTGTCACAGTTGTCTTCTGAAAGGGGGTGACTCATAATCATAATAATGATAATATAAGATGATGACTGATCATCGTCTTATAATACCACTAGCTGTTGCATGCGACTTCGTCCACATCACTTGAAACTTGAAAAGATTTGTGTTGTATGAGCTCGGAAATACAGACGCCGCCGGCAGGGAGTTCCAATCCTTAGCAGTGCGCATCACAAAAGATGTTTTAAAGCGCTTGGTCCGAATTAGAGGAATTTCAACAAGGTGAGGATGGTAACAAGGTAACGCTCTGTTCTACGATTCCCGGGTTCAATTCCCGGCAGGGTCAACTTTGAAAAATAAACTTTTCAAATTTGTCTCTGATCTGTATCTGGAAAGTAGTGGCAGGACACACTGCGTTTCGCAGTCATTGGGGCAGCCCGTCTGGCGGCAGTAACCACCCCCTTACAGAAGACCACCGTGAAATAACAGCATGTGTGCTGTTGTGTTTCGGTGAGTAAGGGATGCCAGAGCTCATTTCCCTATCCCCTCCTAATCTCTTATCCTTAATCCTACTGTAGTCGGTAGCGCACTTGCAGCAGCTTTGGCGTTGCTTGTTTTATAGGCGACGGTAAAAAAAAACAACGGTATCCGTTTGGAATAGAAAATAAATTTGAGTTCAAACAAACACCAGTGGTATTAATTGTTGGTATGAGAAAGGAATAAGTCAAATAATATTCTTTTAAAGGGAAATAAACTAATATAGTTTCGTTTTTGTCATGTTTTGCTGTATTTTTGCTATCGACACGGGTCCATTAGGTACCTGGTGATAATAACGAACTTGTGTCGTGAACTTTGACTTATTTCGACTCGTGATTAACGGAAGAAACACGCGTGATTAAGTCGTGATACGTGATAAAGAGAGAAGGTGGATTTTGTAAGTTTGTTTATTATGTAGAAAAGAATTTTTCAAATAGGTGCAGAGGTTCCGGAGATTACCATAGGGTAATCTCCGGAACCTCTGCACCTATTTGAAAAATTCTTTCAGTCAATGTGCATCAGTGTATCTATCTATCTCACTTGCTTTTTTTTTAAGTCTTTGTTTCTAACATTTTACAAATTCTTAAAGGGTAAAAACATATCTGTTGAACAAAACACAATAGCTAAAGTTTAATTTGAAACGTTAATATGTAATCGTGTTCTAAATTCAATTTTTTTTTTCTTTTTTTTTTTCATTTTATGCTTGAGCTTTGAGTAGAAATAACATAACTATTATTAATTATGACATTTTTTTTTCCAAATTTTTTACAGAGACAACATGACGTAATATAGCTGTAGATACCAGTAATTGGTACACAAATGTAAAAGTGTCTATATAATTTATGAATGTGACTTAGTCAATTTTGATGTGCTGTTGGTGTCTCAATTAAATAAAATAAAATAAAATTCGTTAAACGTATACCTTATAATATCCGCAATTAACTGGCATTTGTTTTTTGTTTATGTAAAAAAAAAATACATAAAACTCATACAAAACCAAACTTCAGAGGTGCTTCGATTTTTTTGATGAGAAGTGTATATGTTTCTCCGCTAATTTATGGATAGAATAAGCAAAATAGAACTAATGGAATGAGCGATATTATAATTTACATAAAAAACTTACATAAAAACCGGGAGCAAGTCGCTACTGTTATAATTATACAACAAAACGAATACGAATTAGCGCCAACCTTGAATTAAAATTTTATGGGCAAAATTCGCGGAAGCAATAAAGACTTCTCAATAAATGGAGGCGATATCAATACGCGATTAAAATTGTAAAAATTTTAACTGCAGGCGTGAGTTTAAAACCGCAGTTAGGTTGAACCAAGTTGGTGCAGTGAAGGGAGCAAGCCCAAGGTCCACGAACGGATAGAAATCATTTTCAAGGAAATAAGTTCCGCTGTAAAATCGTAAATCGAAACATGTAACTATAACTTAACGGGTGTATAAAAACTAAAAACTTATTAAAGTTTGGTTTAATATATTTCCAGTTTTCCTTCACCGTTTGAGAGCAGTCAGTAAATGTTAAGTTTTATATTGGTCTAGAAAAAACTTATTGGTAAATGGCATTATCGGGGATCGAACTCGGACACCTCGATATAATAGGCTGCATCTTTCCCACTGCACCGCCGACGCTCTAGACATAGAACAATGGAGACCATTAAACATTATAATATTCCTGTCAATCTTTAAATAGGATGAATTGTTTATAACGATATTTAATAGGTATATATGTTATAGGCAATGTGTATAATGCAGGCATTCTATACAATACCTAGGAAATGTATAGAATAGCTAGGCATTGTATAGAATGCCGGTTGAAGCATAGGTAATGTACGTAATCGATTTTTCTTCTCTATGATTTAGTTAGATAGGTACTGATCTTTTGAGAGCTAATCCTAATTTCAACATCCACCAGCAGACAGCGCTGATAAGACATGTGTTCTATTGGTTGGTACGTGTTTTTTGCGTAGAGAGCGATTCTCACATAACAGTTCCCTTTGGATAAATATTTACAATTACAACGTACCAAAAAATTGCTGCAGAAGGTCGCCCTGTTCATTTCTTACCACTTAATTATGGAAATTTGATCATGATACAAAAAACCAACAGTTCATTTGAAATTTCATTTAAAATAAGCTTTTATTATACTTTTAATAAACTGTGGGTAACATAATTATAATTTGAAAGGAAATAAAATCTTAGTAACTTAAGGTTGGTATTTCAAATTCAAACAATCAAAACCGCCATAAAATAGTCCCGCACGCCGCGCACGCGTCTCCTTCCCGTGGTCGTTCATTATACACATTGCCTGATGCGCTTTGGGCATTTAATACAATACCTAGGCAATGTATGAAATGAATCGTATTATACACATTGCCTGAACGACCCCGGCATTCTATACATTTCCTAGGTATTGTATAGAATGCCTGCATTATACACATTGCACTTATACACATATACACTTTATTAATAACTAGCGACACCCCGGCTTCATATATATGAACATGCAATTTTTATATATATGAACATTCCCCGTTTATCCCTCTTTCCATTAGTCAAAACCGAATTAAAATCGGTCTACCCGTTCACGCGTGATGCCGTGGCCAAGGGAAATAGGGATTCATTTTTATATATATAGATTTACTCTATACATAAAGAAAAAAGTAAAAATTTACATTAACGAAATATTAATTTAAAAAATAATAATTACTGTCGTAAGATAAAAGCATAACGAAAATTTTTGATTTTTTTTTTTAATTTTAAGCTAGAATTCATTTAATTTTATTCCTATTTAATACAACATAAATTTGGTTACTTAACATATATTCACAAATCAAATTCACAACTAAGACGGTTGGGGAAAGTAGACAAATTGGACAAGTTGACTACATAGAGAAAGTAGACCGATTGGACAAGTAGACCGATTAGGTAAATAGACGGAATGCTCCGGAGGGCTATTTTATATCAAAAATAATGTCTGATATCACTAATAAATACTTTAAAAATCTTTTCACAGCTATTGTTATAGTTTTCCAAGCTGACATATTGTAAAGACAATCTATAATATAAAAAAAAAACCAATAACATTACCTAAAAATTATTATATAGGTATATTATTGTTATATTTACCTACATATAACAATTTTTTTATTTTCTTTTTCAGTATTTATAATTAACTTGTAACTTTCATGTAAGCTTAATAATAGCTATGATAGTGTACTCAATAGATAAAATAATATTAAATATAAAAAAAATATACAATAGGAAGGAAGGAACATTGTACAATATGAAATTCATAGTGACGGCCAGATTAATAAATGATAGTTATGTCAAAGATATTTTTGATTGATTGCTAAATTTTAATAATCCAATTGGTTACGCAAATTGGAGTTGCTAATTTCAACTATGATAATTTATAATCCGTTTATCTGCTTATCAAATTTTTTTTGTATCCTGTCTATAATTTAAAAATTATAGTGCAGACTAACTGAGCCCGCAACTTCGTACATGTGATATTCAGTATAACTCAAAGCTTTTTTATTTGTAAACCGGTTGGAATGAAACAAACACTAAATGTTACATCAGTGAAAACCGTATTCAAAACGGTTAAGCCGTTTTTGAGACTAGCATGCACCAACACACAAACTGACAAAAATCCTAATAACCATTTTTTTTTTGACGTTAATGACATAAGTACAAATTTAATTATTTTTTTGAAAAAATAATTAATGTACAGACACAGCTCATTTACAATTTTATTATATGTATAAATGTGAATTAGTCACAAAAATTGGTGATTTTATTTTGCCACTAAAAATAAGTAATTTTAATTTGATACAATAAAATAATTATAAATGTCTAGTAACAGTGATGAGGTTTATACTCTTTTTAATTATTGTCCTTGGTTTGTAACCTTTGTAATGTTTTTATTGATTGTCAAGAAAAAGAAGTTTTAGTTTCGTTTTTATATCGATTGGAAAATAAAGAAATAAAATTTGTGGTTTACGGACAATAAATAAATATATTATTTTAAATGATAAATAAAATAATGTGGAGACGTGAATATATTCCAATAAACAAGACGTTTTAAATGCAGGTATTATAGATAAGTCAATTGTAGTTTTTTTTTTTTTAATATAAGTAATGTAAATTAAAAATTGGCCGAAATTAAAATTTAGATTGTTAAAATAAAACTGTAATGTAATGTGTAATAACTGAATTTAAAAAAAAATTAGAAGAGGCCATTGCCGAAAAACCATTTTAATAGAATATATTAAAATTGAACCGCTTTTTAATATTTCAATGTAATTAAGGGTTATAATTGTTTAATTAAACAAATTTCCTAGCAATAAATATGACCATTTCCACTTGATAATGAACAAACAAACTGTTACATCTCGTAAAAGACACTTACTGCTCAAAAATTCCTTGACTCTTCGTTTCCAACTTGATTTGCTTACAAAGAAAAAACACTTTAATAAAAAAAAACTTAGAATAAATGAGACTTCCTCTAGTAAACTCGTTAAGCAAAAATCACTTGGTCTATGTTTGCCTTTGTTATGAATTTATTTTGATTGGAATCAGCTGCTATGTACAAAGTCATATTTCGATAGACTAATAAAAAGGAAAACAAATAAACAAAATTAAATACATAGACTAAGAATAAATAGCTATCTATGTTTAAACACAATGAATTGACATTGGATGACCAAAGTTGCCAACCTGAAAAATAAAAAATGCGCAAAATCAAAGTGACACAGACTTATTTACGCAAATAGTATTATTTAGTTTTTATCAAAGATGTTGCATTAGTCTGTACCTATAGATGGATCACAAAATGCAGCAATATTTTATTCTTTCTAACACCTTCAAATTGTCATAAGATTGAAAGAGACATACGTATATAATCTGTCGGGTCGAAGTTGAGTGAATGTCTCCATTTTGACTATACAATGCAAGCTAAAGTTATAGCGTATAATAGTGCTGTGCATTTTTATTGATAACTAGATATCGTTGATATAGATTTTAAATATATGACGGATAAAAAGTATGGCTAAATGCGTTTCAGTGTACTGTTTGGTTATTCAATATAAATAAAATGTGGGTGCGTACTGGTACTCGCCGCATTGCTAATCGGTTGTATGAGATTGTATGCAACCTCTCGCATTTATTTCACCAAAATATTTCAAAAGAATAGTTATTTTTTGAGTAGAAATATTTAGAATCCATCCTTAAGGGGTAGAACGGGAGTAGGTTTTTATTACGAGAGAAAAAAAACTCGATAATCTTAAAGTTTTATTTTTAGAAACGATATCACAGATTGGATAATCTGTGATATCGTTCATCTGTGATTCGTCAACATTTTAATTTAAAGACTTGCAGTTAATGTTGACGCTTGGGTATCCACGTATTTATTAGTAAGTTTTCTTTTTCTGGGTAATTCCTGAAAAGAAATAGTTTTTGGTTATTAATGATTCAAAAGATTTTCATAATTTTCATAGATTGAAGCATAACTTCTTTATAACTTATAGATATTACCTACTGGTTTATATGATGGTGGTAATTTTGGGAATATTGTCGGCACTGCATACGAGTGTAGAATTTTACGCTGATATCCTTGGCGAAAGCAAGAATCTTCAAAGTTCATCGAGCATATTCTTGTATATTGCGAAGCTCTCCAATCGTCGGCTTTTCTTACATTTTTTGTATACGTTTTTTTTTAAATCGATGTCGGTGGGAAATCTGTTATAAATTGATAAAAATTACTTTCGACCTGCAGTGAATGCTAGAAATTGTCAACACTCTACTAAAAATAAATTAGTTATCGATATCGATAAACTTATCAAGATCAGACTACAGCACTATAAAGCAAGACAAATGTCAAATATTCCGATTAACTTTGGTTTTTGTAAATTTTAGTTATAAACACCAGCTTTTCTTTAAATAAATCAACCTTAGAGCTGTGTATGCATGTACAATGATTCATTTTTAGTAAATAATTATAAAAATTTGTTTACAAAACACCAAAATTAATGAGTGCGAGCTGTGCGACTTACCGGTGAAATGATATGTTTCCATTATTCTCCTTCAAAACACCCACTCTACTTGGACAAACGGGAACAGTACAAGCCATTCTTGGCAAGCAACAGATTTATGAAATCATACTTTCAGATTTTTAAGTATTTTAAATCACATAAAGCTAAACGCGCTTGTTAACCAGCATGATATAAACAAATATGACGTTGCCTCTTTTATGGCGCGCAGCGTTTTTAGACGTCATATTCGGCTATTGTTATCTCTTTTTAACATACGACATGCAGCCATTAGAAAGACGGGTATCGAGTATCGAAGGAATCTTCAATTTTTATTGTTCCATCTATACACTTATACAATTATCTTTGGTTTTTATATTATAGTACGGTCATTCCATGAATGCGTTTTTGACATTTCTTTATGTCCATTGCATAAAGGTCATTTCCGAATAAACGATACAGAAAATGTATGGAATTGACACCTGGTCAGAACAGCACTCTTTTAATGGCCGGAGTATAGAAGAGATAATTAGAATAATAAAGAACGAACTCGATGGTATAATACAATCGGATAGCTAAATTAAATACAAGGGCTCTATTTTAGGCGGAATTAATGTAAAATGGGAAAACAATTCGAATTAATAACAAACAGCAAAACTAAATGCGCAGGTCTTTTTAAAAGTGTACTTTGTTAAAGTGTAAGTTATGCAAATAATAGTAATGCGTAAATAATGATAATTAGATTACTAATAATGATGGGGCGAGTGTAGCAATCATAGAAAAATAACTAAAGCATAGAACCCTGACTAAAATGAAAATTAATATTTATAGTGTGTTGCTCCTTACGCTTTTGCATTGTGACCATCAGTCAAAAAGAGATAAACATACATACTTTGTTCTTATTTTTGATCGGCGTATCGAGGTCAAACGCTAGAATTGGTGCCTTTACGTACTTGGTGCCGTTTTATGATACCCATTTAAAGAGGCTAGCTAACCGTTAACAAATGATTTGAATAAAGTGTCAACTTAACTTATCTGTATTTTTGCTTTGTACGTATGTTCTGTGACATGAGTGACAACGTTTTTGTTTATTTTTGTCTTCTGTATCAAAATGTAATAAATCTAGCATCAAATCAATTATAACTAGAGATGTGCCAAATGATTACTTTGATGTAACCGTGACAATGATTACAGTTACTCTGAAGTACTGATTACAAATACTGGTTCCAGTTACTCACGGTTCCAGTTTACAAATTGGAATCATATAATATTAAAGTACCTACGAATACCTATTACAAGTAACTTGAATACAGTTAAAAAAAACGGATCGTTGGACTCATTGTAAATAAAATAATCTTCTACGTTGTTCAATCAAGGTTGTTTTTATTAATTGAAAAATGTATTACTTTTACTATTAGACTATCTATTACCTATTTACAATTTTAAATTTGCGTTTAGAAACATAAGTTTACTTTTTTTGTTTGTAAACGTTAGGACCTGTAAAATTACTAAAAGGCAGTTTAGAAAACGAATGGCTTCTATTCCGATTCCGAGTTGGTAATGGTTACCCGAAAGTGAGTGCAATGCAACGGATACTTATTACTGAATACAGATACTCTTTCCCCGAACGCAGTCCAAAGTACGGAACGAGTACTTGTAATCAGTATCTGGAAATTGCAGTAACGATTACAGTGGCACCAATGAAGTAGCGATTCCAAAGTAACGGTTACAGCACTTTTGACACACCTCTAATTATAACACTATTATATTAGATATCCGTGAATTCTGTGATCATTACAATGTCTTGTTCAGTGCTACGATGTAAATCTAATGCGTCCAGAAAACAAAATGAGGATATGTTTATAAGTTACCATCATTAAGTGATTTTGTTTGTTTGCATTATCAAAGTCATGCAGTAAATATACTGAGAGCTTGTTTGTATAATAAGGACCACTAATAAATTATGTTTCTTGAATTTACGTAATATTTTAAGAAAAAGATAAAAGCGGGATAGGTTATGTTAGTATTGTGCCGACGATATCGTCTTATCTACATTTGTATTTTGTATATATGGATCATAGAAAAATCATAGAAACCCTACAAAAATACCGACAAAGTTACATCAGTTCATACTGTATTCACTTATGGCATTAAAAATGTGTTAGAAAGAGATACATATGCAGTAGTATATTCGTAATGTAGAAGGTTGTCACTAGTTTTCATAATGCTAGTGATGTAACTGTGTCGATATGGTGTCGATTTCAGAATTGATAAAAGGCTTAGAACATAATTTGTATAGGTCACCCTGGTACGGAACAGCCAGACGAACATCTAGTGAAAGTATATTTGTCTCTCTTTAACTTATGGCTTTAATGCAAAGGTGTACGAAGCGACACACAGAGAGTATATATGTTCTGTGCGACACACTATAAATATTGATTTTTATTTTAGTCTGGGTTCTATGCTTTAGTTATTTTTCTATGGTAGCAATCTACCACGGTCCATGGAAGTAATAAGTACTATATACAACAGGAATGACCTGTTGTCGCAAAATTGAAGCCGAAAGAGAGATCAGTAACTGTACCTCTTATCCCTCTCTGGCGATGGTGAATATATTGAAATATGATTTAAGGACAATAATTATAATAAATGATTTGTGATTTGACGTCAGCAGATCATTGCTTCAGATGGATTTTAATCGAAGATGCTAATGATAAACTTGCCCTTTGCGGTACTATACATTTCCTGTTTTTGCTTGCTTTTCACACTCGCGTCATATAGGTAGGTACTTACCTACTGGTCCTTGTGGGACACGACATGCAGCTGGACTGAGATATAATTACGATAAGCTACCTATTGTGGTATATTTAATTAATTAGGTAAGAAAAAAACAGTTAAGTTTGTAACCGTGAAACCTCTGCGGGGCGTTAGGGCTCCGCAGGCGTTCCAACCGTTACTCATCGACTGAAACTCAGGGGTAGACACTACACGAGACCAGTGTTAACTCTCAGGGCGCCAACTACCTGGGGTGGACTTAGACAAAAGAAAGTCAAGTTCAATCACACAACACTTTACTATACCAATAAATTTACACACTATATAACAAATGAAAATTTATACATGAAAGAGAAAACAATTTAGTTTAGAAGGTTGGTCCTGATCTTCCTCGCAGAAGGCGGGGGATGCTCTTAAACACTCACTTGTAGACACAAAGCACACAGACCACGCCGAAGTGATGCCACGTGGCCTGGTGGCTCGGCGAAGGGGTACCTGTCGACACGTGGATGTCGTCGCCGTATTTATCCATATTTCCCTAACATTAGGATCTTTAGGAAATCTGAAATTGAACCCGTTATGTTAATAGAGAAAGGAATAAAAAATGCATAGGTATTTAAGTTATTTGTTCTTGAACTAGGATTGGATAGTCATGCATGGTCACCCTAATTGTTCACTAACAAATTATGTTTAAAACTATTACCTGTGAAAAGATAAACCACAATCAGGATAATACTCGCTTCCGCAAGCCTCCACGACACAAATTCTCCCCATTTTAATTAAAATTCTTCAAAAATATCACGAAATCAAAAATTTCCGCCATTGACGTCAGAGTCGGCGATTTCATGTGGGGTTGTCAGGTCAGGTGTCCGTATTTCATACAAATAAAAGAAAACCTATACGCCAATCGCAAAATTTTTGCGTTAATAAGGCTTTACACGTAGCAACAAATAATATTGCTTTAACATGTCGGTAATAAATTATTATTTATATTTAGAAACATTTTAGAAGTAAATGTTTTTACTTCATTACATTACATCAATCGCATATTTTTCTACCATTTCTACCAACTTAACTCTGGCAACTCTATAGAACGGGACACAGCGTTCAGTGGTGGCCCTCTCACTCGGTTTCATTTTTATTTTGCGCGCAACAAGACTCTTACGACCTTAGCATAAGGTTTTATTTTCTTTATTTTAGCTGCAAGATGCACAGATAGAGCTTATTCCTTATATAATACTTCCATGCCACGGTCATAGAAAAATATTAGTCTACGACCACGGTGTAGGACGGTCCATCTCACAGACTATATATTGATGCTGGTCCGCCTGCCTCAGCCTGCCTGCAGAGCTGCAGAGTGTGATTTTGCTCTGAACATATTTGTAACATACTGAGGTCTGCACTGCAGACTTCATGTATAAAAAATCAAAATCAAATTAAACTCCATATCAAGCAATTTGCGAAAATAGCAATTTGAGTCGGACCTTTTATTCTCTATGGTTTTGTTTTGTATGTTCTTCCAACAACAGTATGCCAAGTTGTATTGGCCAAATACATAGTTGTGAGATTACCCGCATTTTTACTCTTGAGATAAAATAGTTCTTTTTTCATTACATTTTTTTTATGTAAAATAGTTTTTCCTTTTAAATAAAAAAATATATCTATGCTTAGTATTTCATTCCATACACAAAAGGAAAGTTACAAATGTGTTCTCAGTTGTATATTAAACACGTATGTTGGCAGTGCAGTAACAAAGAAATTTGTGTATTCATGAAAAAAAAAATTGTCATGTAACTAAATAATAAATTACGTTTGTTAAATGACAATATAATGCGTAAAACGGAACGTAGACTTGAAGTCGGTCAATAAATTTTTTGTATTAATATTTTAAAACATATATGATTAGAAAATGTACAGTCAAAACCACACTAATATTGTATATATATTCACTAATTTTTCAAATTCGAAAATATTATATATATTAACAAACATAATGATTTTTTTATACAATCACACTTAAAAATTTTAAATCACGCGCATTCTGAATTCACGCCCAGTTGACGTCACAGTACGGGGTTCACGTATTAAACGTACCGCACCCTATCTTTTCCTCGTGGAACAGACGTATCTGCCTTTTTACATGTTCTAATAGTGTGCTTTGCGACATTGTGTTAAGACTTATTTTAGTTTGATTACTAATATAGTTTTCTTTTTTGCCACCAGATGCCACGCAACGATCAAGACTACACTTGCGCAGATTAACCAATCATATTCCAGGATTTTTGACGCAATTTGCAAATGGCCGTGTAAAGGACCGAGCCCGGGTGTATGTATGTACGGTTAATGGTGGATAAATCCGTGATTTTTAAACTGGTGATTATTAGTTGTTTTTAGTGTGGTGTACTTTAAAAGATACAAAATGTGCCAAAAAGTGAGGATCCAGTCTTAATAGTGGTACAGGCAGCGCCCAAAAACCGCTGGAGGGACGAACTGAGATATATTGCTGACAGAAGGGTAAAGTTCTTTTCATTTTAGCTGAATACTGTCGTGTTTTATTGCTATTAGTCCTAAAGGTACTCTGAACTGTAGTTTTTCAATTGTTTTAAGACTTGTATGTTAAATTTAAATACCACAAAAACGATTTTAGTACATGGGTGTTGTACTGTTCGCCGGCGAAATATAGGCGTAGCGTGAGGTGCTATTAGAACAGTTGCTCAATGTTATTGAGCTAATCACTTGATGTATGCGACATCACGAATGCTAAAACCATTTTAGGGTCTACCTGATGGTTATGTACCATGAATTTGACGTGGAAATTGCATTGCACGTACTTACACATCTACGTTATACATATGAATATAAGATAGGACTCGTGTTAGAAGGCACGGCCCTGTTGCTAAATGAAAGGACATTTACTCGCATTTTCAACTCTTAAAACCTTGAAATATTCAATATTTCCTAAGTGATAATTGTTTGAAAGTGGTAATTTTTGCGTTTTACTTCATATAACCAGTAGGGATCTATTACAATAGGTACATATAAAGCAGAATGGTAGTCAGCATATTTGTACTTATAATAAAACTCGTTATGATGTAAGATGTTTATCTGTTAGTAGATTGATTATAACATTTGTTTCTATCTGTATTAGTCATATTTGTGAATGGTCAATAAAATAAAATACAGACAAATGAACTTTCATGAATACATTACTCATACTATACTCCGAATATCTATACATAATTTGTATTGATCTTCCTTATTGTATATCAATAATTTTAATGTTTACATATAATTAATTTAGCAGACAAATCCTTTTTCAATTAGTGTAATTGTATTAATATTTAAAATTTATTAAATACAGTTTTGCCTATACCTACTTGGCTATATATATAATATACTTTTTTATACATGTACATATCTATCTTGGGTCCTTTAGGCAGGGTCTAATCACTTTGTTAAATTTAATTATCTGTATTCTAATTTTTATAAATGAAGTAACTAAATATTCTATCTTTAATTTTTATTTAAAAAAACCTAAAATGTGAGGATGCACTTGTTTGTTGTTAGGTGCGGTTTATTATTTATCTATTTATTTTATTTATTTATTTGTAATTTTAACAATTTAAAAAAACTAAACATATATTAATGTAATGATAGTACTAAAAACCACCAAGGTTTAACCTTGTGCTATCATTTTATGCTTTAAACTATTATTAAAATATACTACTATGTCAATATATTTAAATACAATTTAAAAAAATGTTGCTTTAATTTAACTTTAATATTTTTAATTGTTATAATATCTATACATATATAATAAAATCATAAATATGCCTTGCCTGTACATTATTTTTTCAAAAAAAAAACAATTTGTACAAGTTTTACTTATTAAATGTGACCGAGATTTAAAAAAAAATAGTTTTTATAATTACTGACTGTTTGCCGGTTTTTGTCTCAGAAATGGCTTAATGGCTTAAAACTGATTTGACTGCAGTTTTCACTGATGTATTGTAGGAAGCTTTCCGTAACATTTAATGTTTGATTCATTCCAATTGGTTTACAAACAAAAAAGTTAGATGTTATACCGAACAGCACATGTACAAAGTTGCAGGCTCAGCTTATTGCAAAATATATTCTAGACTTTAATTTGGAAATTATAACAGTTCACGACACGGGCCAATTTAAATTATTGTTTTTTTGTAAAAGCTACACTGTAAAGGAAGCTTATTGAATAAATACTCTTTGAAAACTTGCAGTTGAGATAAATAGATTTTTGTTTTAAATTTATTTTTAACATTATATTACTTAAAACTTTTAAACATTGTTATAAGATTACAACTCCTAACTTACAATATTTAACTTTGCCATAAAACGGTAAATATTCATGAAATCCTTATTATTGGAGAGAATAATTCTGTTAATATTATATTATCACTCAATATGCAACATAAAATCCAAAGATATTCTGTCAATTTCTTATAAAATATATGAGTAATATAACGCCCGCGTCTTGCATCAAGCGATCCCGACGTCGCATCGTGTCACTGCGGGATCGCTTGAATTTATTTTCTCACATGTATTTTTTTATTTACGATAACTCCTGAGATATAATTTAAAATGTATGGTGTGAAAGGCTATTACAATGTGTATGAAATGTTTAAAGTGGCTCACATATTCAATTTTATAGTGATTAATACTATATCAAAGCATTAACCACAGAATAAATAATAGTACTAGTGTGCAGAAGTTGCACTCCTTTCACAGTCAATGTGAGCGACCTTAGGCAATTATATCACGGCACACACGGAGTTATAGAGGCCTCAAGAATCACTCTTTTGATACATATGAACTGCATAAAGTAGTTTTTAAAATCATTGCGATAATTTCAGCCATTGATTGTATATTGTGTTCTGAATTGTCCTGCAAAAATTTTTTTTTTCTTTGAATATCTGGTCCCTGGCAGAATATCAGTGTTGTGGTCTGCACCACAACTGTATACTGAGCCAGGGTTTCTTTTCCTCTTGTTATTTGTTTTTTTTTTTATATTTAATTATTAGTTCATATAGTATTTGGCTGATATCTGTAGTAGAGCAATAAAAGTTGCTTTCTTTCTTTCTAAAAATACCATCCAAATTTCCACCTTTAGCTGTTGGATTTTCCAAAAATCTTCTTTCATACAAACCTTGTCCTTAAATTAAGAACACAATAAAAAAAAATAACAATATCAGACGGGTTCCTCATACATGTGGTAAATGATTTTTTATTTGTATAGATATATTGTATTAATATATTGTATTAATATTAATAATTCTATTTGTGTATACAGTGTGATAGTGAAATTTTTGCTCTGCTTTGCTGAAATCATGCTTTGACTCTACCATAAAGGTGGTGCCTTTTGGTAAAATCAGACTAGAGGTAAAAAGATACCACCTTTTAGTATACCACTATCAAATAACAGCAATCAGTGCTATTGTGTTTTGGTGTATGATGGTAGGTTGCTACCATCGCCTATTACACAAGCAATGTTAAAGCTGCTGCAAGTGCGCTGTGACTACAATAGGATTAAGGATAAGGGATAGGAAAATGGGCTCTGGCATCCCTTACTTCACTCACCGAAACACAACAGCACATGTGCTGTTATTTCATGGTTGTCTTTTGTAAGGAGGTGGTTACTGCCGCCAGACTGTCTGCCCAAATGACTGCAAGATTCTGCGTTTCCTGCCACTATTTTCCAGGTCCAGACCAGAGCTAACTTTGAATTGTTTATTTTTCAAAGTTGACCCCGCCGGGAATCGAACCCGGGAACCCTAGAACAAAGTGTTAAGGCAAGCACCCTAACCACTCATCCAATAGGCTCGTCAAAAGTCTTAGGCCATGGTTACCACATTGATAGATTTACATCAATGTTTTAGCCAACTACTATAGTTGGTTATCCATAAATTTATTGATAACCTAAAATTGTTCAATATTTCATTTAAAATATAAAAATTCAAATTGTTATATTATTAAGCACTCTATTAACTCTAAATGAAAGTCAAGAATTATAAATTAGGGCCATTAACATCAAATATAGTGAGTTCCTTTATCCTGTAAACCCTTCATAAGTTTATCTTCATTCAATATTTACGTAGGTAGTGCCCTAACAGGCTGTACATGCAAAAGTTTAAAGGGTAGTTAATACAAACTTTAATTTGTAGTCCATAAGTATGGTTTTACAATACGCATTGAGCTGGAATTTTATAGTGCCCTAACATTAAAAATTTGATTTTATTACAATTTAGAGATCTATTATTCTATTAGTGTAGCATTTTATGGTGATTGGGGTCAAACTGCCAGACAAATTTTCTGTATTAAGATGCAATTTTAAAATTAAAGAATATTTTCAAATTAAATTTGATAAATGGCTGTAATTGATTTAGCAATAATAGGAACATCTATGTTACATTTATCATTGTCTGAGGTAAAATTGCCTACTCCAACCAATCTATTGGTTGATCTTAATACTCTTCTCTTCTGTATGTATATTATAATTTGAAGTAGCTGTCCATGTCTGTCTGTTTAACTTCTTAGTATTGCGATTTTGATATGGTTTTCACCAATGGAAAGAGCAATCATCGAGGAAGGTTTGTGTATATAATATGCGGAAAAAGATCGCATTCCGGGGGCTGATTTGACTGAACTGAATTTGGATGAATGGTTAGGGTGCTTGCCTTAACTTTCTGTTCTAGGGTTCCCGGATTCGATACCCGGCAGGGTTAACTTTGTTCAAAATTGGCTCTGGTCTGGATCAGGAAAGTGGCAGGGTACACTGCATTTCGCAGTCATTTGGGTAGCCCTTCTGGCGGCAGAGACCATCCCCTTACAGAAGACTACCGTGAAATAACAGCGTGAAAGGTTGTGTTTCGGTGAGTGAGTAAGGGATGCCAGAGCCCATTTCCCTATCCTCTCCTAATCCCTCATTCTTAATCCTACTGTAATCGGCAGCGCACTTGCAGCAGTTTTGGCGTTGCTTATGTTATAGGCGACGGTAGCCACCTACCATCAAGTGAACCGTCAGCCTGTCTGTCGATGTTAACATAAAAAAAAATCTACAAAACAGTTAATTGAAATAATACGCGTTATTATAGAACCACACGTAAGAAGTCACGGACATGGCCAATTAAAAATAAAATCGTTTTAAAAGCAATGCTGAACTTTAAAATAGTATCTAATTTACATTGTTTTTCGATGCGATTGCACAATCGCGATCATTAGAATTCCTTAGGCCTATAGTCTTTGACGTAGGTATAATGACGTACTACCGTAATGCATAATAAAAAGTACTAATTGCATTCACGAATTATTATTATTTTTTATGTGAAGGTCGGCAGACAGGCTGACGGTCCACTTGATGGTAGGTGGCTACCATCGGTTATAACACAAGCAACGCCAAAGCTGCTGCAAGTGCGCTGCCGACTAAAGTTGGATTAAGGATAAGGGATTAGGAGTGGATAGGGAAATCGGCTCTGGCATCCTTTACTCATTCACCGAAACACGACAGCACACTTGTTGTTATTTCACGGTGGTCTTTTGTAAGGTCTTCTGTAATTGTCGTAAATGAAACTTAATGTGGCTGAAATCTTAATGATTTGATAACCCAAATGGTCGTGATATTGATTTATTTTGATAAATTATTATTATTAACTGCGTTTCACTGTAGATCCAGTACTTCCCACTCGTCATAAACAATTTTATGTTTACGGCTCAGTTTTTATGGGTAAGATATTTCAAAGAAATTTGTGTAGGTATGTTTTCCTCATGAATTAGATTATATTTGGATATTTACGCACATGCATGATGCAGTATGCTGGGATTCTCCACTCCACTAGTTTCTAGTAATAGTTCTATTGTATAATTTTTTTTTATACACCGTTGTGGACTTATGTCACCATATCCACAAAAGGAAGTAATTGGAACAAATAGTGCTAGATCACAACAATTGACTATTTATCATCCAATGGCAATAATACAAATACCATAGATGGCGATTTCATAAACAGTTATATATAAAAAAAACTTTTTTGTAATAATTTTTGTTTTATAAGAATTGCAACTGTATAGGTAGACTTAAAAAGCAAAACCTTATCTAAGCAACTATTACAGAAAAAGGATTCATGAATCAGAATAGAATCGACTTCTATTCACAGATGAGTACAGATTTTGCTGAAGCCAGATAATGGAGACACCCTGGAGGGAGGTATACTTATTGGAAAAGAGGTGTTATGGTGGAGGGTCGGTTGTGGTATGGGAGGGTACGTACGGGAACTGCGCGTCATTGAGAACAGCATAGCGTCACAATATCTAACTGAGATTTTGGAAGAAATTGTGCCTATTGCGGCCGTAGTTATTGAATACCTTGGAGACGTTGAAATCTATGCTATGAGGTGGCCAGCTTGCTCGTCGGTCTTTTGTTATTTCAATGTTTTCAATTTAAATTTAGAAAATAATAAGCAAAATCCAAATCCAAATAGATTTAATTGCCACAAATTTCCTTGACATTTTGTTTATAAACATTTTTTTGATGTTCCCCTAATATGCCCCCGTGTCCTAGGATAGCGTAAACTATTCTAAACGTTAATCCAGGACAAACTTCACCTTTCATAATATCTGTTCTATACATATAATAAAATTGTAAATGAGCCGTGCCTGTAAAGTCGGGGTAAGAAAAGGTTCGTCACCTGAAAGTCGACATTTGCTTGCACCAGGACAATTTATCAGTCATGCCAAAATTTCATTTCAAACGTCTGTCAGTTGTCTGCTTAGTGCTTTAGTTTCAAAAGGTAGGTACTAAGAGTCTACGACTTTATAAAGGAATTAATTTGAAAACTGACAAAGTTTTTCTTACCCAGACTGTACAATAAATATTTTTTCAAAAAACAATTTGTACATGTACCGAGTTATGTTACCGAGTTCAAAAAAATAGTTTTTAGAATTTTTGTCTATTTGTCTGTGCGTTTGTGCACGCTAATCTCAGAAACGGTTTCCGAGTTGAATGCGATTTTCACTGATGTATTGTAGCAAGCTTCCCGTAACACAAGTATGTATGTTTTGCATCCCGTATATTTCGTATTATAAAAGACCATTAAACAGTATAAATTAAATAATTACCTTATCTGTCTGGAAAAACAGTTAAGTGGGTATAAGTATCCGATATCTAATAATTATAATGATTTGTATACTCACTCAAAATATTCTATGGGTTTTTACCCTGGAATATTATGACTTAGCGTGTTTCAGGTCAAAGTACTATTAAGTATTGACGTTTGACGCCCAACCAACATTACTGCAAATATTTGTTTAAGAATTACCAACTAAGTGACCCTTGTTGTTTCGTTTTATGACAGGAATAAGGTTTTGTATAGAACCTTTTTACTTATAATTTAAATTTCACAATTTATATTTTATACTAGCGATCCGCCCCCGGCTTTGCCCGGGGTGCAATTTTTATAAATGTGAACATTCCCCCTTTATCCCTCGTTCCATTAGTGAAAACCGAATCAAAATCGGTCTACCCGTTCACGGGGAAATGGGGATTCATTTTTATATTATAGAAAATTATATATATAATCTATACTTATAAGTTCTTTGTCCTGACTGATCTATCCAGCACAGCCAAATCTAGAACATTGAAATTTGGGACATAACTTTTTGCATTTACAAGAAAGCATTTTTGAAAATTTCAACTTTGCAGGAAGCCGCGGATGGGGTAGTATATTAATGTTACAATCTTAGCAAATATTTTGAATGAGAATGGTTATGAGGTTTTTTTTTAATCTAAA
The DNA here is from genome assembly GCA_910589475.2 of Bembecia ichneumoniformis. Lineage (NCBI taxonomy): Eukaryota > Metazoa > Arthropoda > Insecta > Lepidoptera > Sesiidae > Bembecia > Bembecia ichneumoniformis. The sequence goes on along the minus strand of OU342544.1, from coordinate 1,585,164 downwards.
GGCTGTTGAGACAGGCTGACAGTCCACTTTATGGCAGGTGGTGATCGTCCCCTATTAGTATAAGCAACGTCAGAGGTTATGTAAGTTGCTGCAGATATTATTGGGATTATAAATGAAAATATCCTTCATTTTCTACTACAGTTCAAAGTTAACCTAATACTAGGTTATCTAATAACTAGCTGAACTCGGCCACGCTTCGCTGCGGCCCATACGGCGGTGGAGGGCGCGTGGGGCGCGCGGTACTGGACACTGCTTATTGTATAATAAGCAGTGTCCAGTACCGCGCGCGTGCTATTGATCGTAGCGTAATGTTATATAGCCTTCCTCGATAAATAGACTATTCAATACAAAAAGAATTTTTCAATTCGAACCAGTAGTTCCTGAGATTAGCGCGTTCAAACAAACAAACAAACTCTTCAGCTTTATATATTAAGTATAGATATATAAAGTTCTCGTGTCACAGTGTTTGTAACAAAACGGCTGGACCTATTTTTATGATTTTTTTTTATATTTGGTAGGTATGAGAATAGGTCGTAAAGTATTTTTGACCCTCCTACCCCCACCCCCCATTTTTAAATTGCAATTTTAGTATTTTTGTATGTACAATATCCAAATAAATTAACCGTCGTTGATTGGCGTGAAGTGTCGCGTCAATTTGACATATGGTTTGAAAATAAAATTCGACTGGATAGGTGGCGCCACAATCGGGTTACAGAATTATTTTCGGGTTCGGGCAGGACAACGTCTGCTGGGTCAGCTAAGTTACATATATAAACGGGTATTATATTATGTATTTTTATGATTACTTACATGGACTAAGGATGAGTAAATAGGTAGAGCTCTGGCATCCCTTATTCAATCACTGAAACACAACTGTTACTCATCACGCTGGTCGTCTATTTGGAGGTGGTTATGCCGATTTTTGCCAGTGCGCCCTGCCACTACCAAATGTTATGCCAGATAGATGCTATATTGACAGATTTAAAATTTGTTCTCCATTATTGAACTGGATGACGCTTTTCATATTTAGATTTCATATAGCATTCTTGGATGCATCACAAACCCAGTTCCAATCGAGCGCAGCCTCGAGAGCTGCTTGTATTTTTAAATAAACATTTCTTGTGTCATCTAATTATTCGTGGATCGGTTGTTTGCGTCTTTATGTTACTATTTGAAATAGTTAATAGCTAACTTGCAATTATTAAATCATTAGCGCAAAAGGAAACTGTCCCGAGGCTATTGTTTTTGTCGTAAATGGTCCGTTATTGCGTCACGAATGCTTTGTAATCTGACGGAAACATGACCGGTTTTCCTGTTAACAAATTTCGTGATTTAAAACGCAACTTCTTAGTCAAATTAGTCAATTTTTGATTGACTAATTTGAACAAAAAAATGAATAGAAAGATGTTGGACACTCGTAGTATGTTATCAATCCTTATTAACTACTAGCGACCCGCCCCCGGCTTCGCCCGGGGTGTAATTTTTATATATATAAACATTCCCCGTTTATCCCTCTTTCCATTAGTGAAAACCGAATTAAAATCGGTCTACCCGTTCACGCGTGATGCCGTGACCAAGGGAAATGGGGATTCATTTTTAATATATAGAAATATATTCATATATATATCTTATATTTTAAAAAGTTACGTCGCCGAAGTTGCGTGCAACTCAATTTTTTTAATGTTATTGGAACAGCACAAAAAAAAAAAACAAATAACATTTACAAAATAATCCTTAAAAAAAATTACACAAAAAGAAATTGTTTAAAACTAACCTAAAATCTAGTGTTTAACCTCTTGCCCTGATGATCGCTTCCATACGCTCCCTCATGGATCTAACTAATTTTAGGAGCTCTTCTCGACGGATACTGTCACATTCCTCAATAACGGCATCTTCAAGTTATTGGTGAGTCATGGAAGCGGGCTAACAAGACTGAACCTTGCGTTTCAAATGATGGTCCCAGAGGTGCTCTATCGGGTTCATGTCTGGACTTCTCGCTGGCCATGACATTTTTTTAAAGACAAATATGATTATTTAAAAAAATACGAAAGTATAATTTTATTATGACGAAGTGTAATCTCGTATGAAAAGAGTGGTGGTCTGGCGGTAACCCCTTAAGTGAAAATCGTTTATTAGACGTCAAAATAAATAACAGCTTTCTCTCGCGCTTACATGTTAACCATATTTCGGTTTCTCTAATGTAGAGGCTTAGGTCTCTAATGACGGACTTAGGTCATACGTGGAACTAAAGTCGCCTTACATTTTATCATAATTATTTATTACATGTTGTCATAAACATCTACTTTGTAGAATCTTCAGTTCTAACGAGCACAGACCTCACGCTAGCTATGCTTAGAGGTCTCCCTGTGGTCGAAATTCGGCCATAAATAAAAGAAACTTTTCTTAAATTTGTCAATATTCTTATGGACCTACATAAAATACAGATAATATATTGATTTCTATTTCTACTCTTCAAGGACAACCAAATTTTCATTACGATGTGTACTACTTTAACCGTTTAAGCATATTTGTTCACTAATTATGATGCACACATGAAATTGGAAAAAGGTCAAGACTTTAAATTTATTTTTCGTATATGTACATGGTTAGACGGTAATTACATATTAAAAGTTACATACCGTTTACATTGGATTTTATTCGACAGGTCGGTGCGTTTGCGCACAGCGAGAAGGGGGCGCAGCCATCTTGTGTTTGAAGCGGATCCTGCTCACGCACCAAAATGAATGAACTGGACAGCCTGCGACAGGAGGCGGAAACATTGAAAAATGCCATCAGAGTTAGTATTGCATGAAACAATTTGACATTTTTAATAGTGACACTTGCACTGCATACAGCACTCCAGAAAAACACTCCCTTACGAATTACTCTGGTAAATTAACATCATGTGTGTGAGAGCTTGAGTTTATATGCGAGGGTTGCCAATTAATATCATCAGCCCGCCTTTTGACCTTTGAAATAAATAAAAATAGATAAATTGTTACCGCATAGAATTAGTGTTTAAAATCTATATTAAATCTTAATTATAAAAACCATAGTCAGAGAGGTATTTGTAAGAGGTACTATACTAGAGCACATTCTTTAGTAATTTTTCTCAAACAAATGCAATTAAAATGTTTTCTTATAATTCTTCCATACTTTCACCACAGTATATTAATTAATTAATATTAATTTATGTTATGTGAGAGAAATATTTGCACGCGCTCACTGCACATGCCGTACGCACCATATTAATTTAAGAAATTTAAATTTTAAAGACGCGATAGCCCTAGAAAACTTGCACCGAGCTACTAAGAACGACGAAGTATGCAGCTCGGTATCGTTCCACTCGCGTCTCACCCCTCACGCCCCGCATTTTTGCTGTGTGTGTTCCTGCCTGATGTTACCGAGGTTTGGTTCAATGCCGTAGCTTGCCCTAGAGGGCCTTCTATCGACATAATTTTATCAATGGGCTCTTCTATCTGTGATGAAGCTCAAATGAGGGGTAAATTTTTTTCGTAAAAAAGCTAAATATGGCCCAAAAATTTAAGTAAGATTGTCAATGATATTTTTTTAAATATCTATGGAGATTTTGGATAACATTTTACGAACTTTTGCTGAACACTTAGGGGGCATCTGCAGCCAGTAATATAATAGCCAGCCCTGGGTTGGTTGTAACACTTTCAACCAAATTTGATTTCTTTGTAATATAATGTTAGTATAGATCATTTTGTTGTCTTATAGTTAGCTCTGAACTTTATGGATTCTCTTTGCATGTTTGTAGGATGCCCGCAAAGCCGCATGCGACACGTCGCTTGCGCAGGCGACTGCAAATCTCGAGCCGATTGGTCGCATACAGATGCGTACCAGAAGGACCCTGCGCGGTCACTTAGCTAAGATCTACGCGATGCACTGGGGCAGTGATTCCAGGTAAATTAATTTTTCATTTGTCCACTAGTATTCATATATTAAATACATGCCTATATATAATTATATATGTTTTAAATGTTACTTATTAAAAAGCCATTTAGGTCTGCTCTTCTTCAAATCCTAATACATATTTTTTATATCTGGCTTTTCACTGACATTTTTATCAATTTTTCTGTTGAAAAGAACTTTCCTTGTCATATATCAAATAGTTTCGTGACTTAAGTAACTACACGATTTTTATGTGATCCATATTCCATATAGCATATTAACTGTTGTACTGGGAAAACCAATGCAGTTACTCTAATTAATAATTTTTTGGGAGTTTTTGTGGATATTTAATGTTTGACTAAAAAAAATCTCATTCAAGGGAACTTATATTCTAAAGTTGGCGACATTATAACTAGGCTTTTTTAAGCCTAATTCACTGCAACCGTTGTTGATTTTATGTGATTCCATCCTTCAACCTAGAATATATAATATTAAATTCATATATTTCATAATCTGTATTATGATATGATTATCACCCTAGAAAGGGTGATAACGGTTATAAGTTTCCTTGCTTTCGATTGTGCTTGGGTAGCAGAGAAAATGAGAGCTTAATGTAATTATAAGTCATTCATGTTATATTGTTTGTAGTTAAACAGACGGTGATATTGGGTTTCAGGAACCTGGTGTCTGCCAGCCAGGATGGCAAGCTGATCGTATGGGATAGTCACACGACGAACAAGGTCCACGCAATCCCGCTGCGCTCGTCGTGGGTGATGACTTGTGCTTACGCACCGTCCGGCTCGTATGTGGCCTGCGGAGGACTGGACAACATCTGTTCCATATACAGGTAAGGTTTTAGTGCAAAAACATCAGGAGGATTTAAATGCGTCGGGGAATGGACTCCCTGGAGATTCTAACTCCCAAATCGACACGGTTATTTGACTGTTGGTCTTCTGCTAGGGATTTTTTTCTGGCGACTAGTAGCCAATGTGGCTTGCTAGTTTTATAAGAACACAAATATATCCCTTACATCCGTCTCAGTCACTATTGTTTCAGTATTATATGCTGTGAGCAAGTAAGGGATGCCAGAGCCCACTTTCCCATCCTAGGAATTATGGTTACTGCAACGCATTAAGAGCATCTTTGTAGTTGCTTGTGTTTATTAGGAGACTGTAGCCATTAAAGAATTTAAGTGAATGATTTTGTATGGTTCACTCTCTTTTTCGTGCGCCATCTTCCAAGGTTAAGATAGCCTGGATGGTCACCAACATTCGTAGAGAAGTAGCACTATAAGGTGATGAAGCCACCTCCCACCGAATGAACCGTCAGCCTGGCTGTCGACCTATACACAAAAATAAATTGTTATATTGGAAATACTCTAAATGAATTATAAAAATGCAAAAGTATTTAAGTAAGTAGAATAAGCGTACATGCGCACTTAGCAGCCAAGTTGCGGCAGCCAATAAGATCTTGCTTTAGTTTAGTCGGCCAATGAGCGATCTGGCCGCTAAGTGCGCATGTACGGTAAATCTTAAAAATTGTTGTTGCCACTAAACATTGTAAATAGATTTAATATTATGTTCACTCATTAGTATAAAACCAGTACAAAATTCTGATGTAATAATAAAATTAATGTTCATCATATTGTTTTTATTGACACATACATATTACGTATTTTTAACTTCGTTGTACCCAAGAAAGTACTGTTAACTTCATATTTGTTCTACAAACTTGTTTAATATGTTAAAATATAAAAATATAACAAAAAAAAATTTTATTTGCACCAAACACATGTTTACAGGATTTTAATCTATACTTAATGTTATAAAGAAAAAATATTTGTATGTATGTTTGTAATGAATAAACTCGAAAGACTACTGGACCGATTTTAAAAATTCTTTCAACTATAGAAAGCTATATCAGTGAGTAATATTTTATAAAGAGACACGGACGATGTCGTGTGCAACAGCAGGTTAAATTTATAGCAGTTACAGTACCAACAAGTTACCACTCGACAAGGGCATGCAAATACTTTCTATTTTTTTTTAATTAACTAAACTATAAAAAAAAATAACTAATGTGATTTAAATTAATAAATGAATGAACAAAAGTCTGATTGGATTTTTAATTCGATAGACTAAAATGACAGCTACAATCGACCTTTTTTTTAAATGTTGCAAACATGAAGCGTAGTGTTTGTAGTATGACTCATTTTTAAGCGAGCTCGATCATTTATAAGTCGATGGTCGAGTTGTATCGAAATTTTCCGCAACTTCAGTCGGGTTACGCGCTATACCTAATAACACGCGTACGAAGTTGCGGGCTCAACTAGTCCATAATAAAATCGTCAGTCACCGAAATTGGTAGAGTTCCGTTTCGAGTATTATTCTGTTCTGTGACTTTAACTATGTGGAACATTTGCAGCCTGAAGACCCGCGAGGGGAACGTGCGCGTGTCTCGCGAGCTGCCCGGCCACTCGGGCTACCTGTCGTGCTGCCGCTTCCTAGACGACAACCAGATCCTGACTAGCTCCGGGGACATGACGTGCGCGCTGTGGGACATCGAGACGGGGCAGCAGTGCGGCCAGTTCACCGGGCACACGGGCGACGTGATGTCGCTGTCGCTGTCGCCCGACCAGCGCACGTTCGTGTCGGGCGCTTGCGACGCGTCCGCCAAGCTGTGGGACGTGCGCGACTGCCAGTGCAAGCAGACGTTCCCCGGCCACGAGAGCGACATAAACGCGGTGACGTTCTTCCCGAGCGGGTTCGCGTTCGCGACGGGCTCGGACGACGCGACGTGCCGCATGTTCGACGTGCGCGCCGATCAGGAGCTCGCGATGTATTCACACGACAACATCATATGCGGCATCACGTCGGTCGCATTCAGCAAGTCGGGCCGTCTTCTGTTGGCTGGCTACGACGACTTCAACTGCAACGTCTGGGACTCGATGAAGAGCGAACGCGCCGGTAATGTAACATTCAAATATTTTTTTAAATGTAAGGCTGTTATAGCTTGCACACAAAATTTCAATGGAGATGATGTTCCTTAAACTCGATGGGAATAATGAAGAAATCACGCAAACTCACCCGGAAGCAGTCTCTTCAAAACCCCGATGAGAATTCCACTTCGTATCTCCACGCAAATTGAAGTTCCAGACAGTGAATGCAGTAGCATTCTAGACGCTGGTCGATAAAGATGAAGGTCTCAATTTTATTGATTGTGCGGATGCAGCGTGTGTGTTTGCACGCGGGCTAGTTTTCGTAGGACTGGTGGTCAGGACTCGTGAATCCACATGCCGTTTAAAGGGCAGTCCCAATGCCCACGAATAAATTAAAGGAATGTAAAATATAAAGAATCTAAAATTATGTAAAAATATAACGAAACTTATGTGGTCCCATATAAATGCCATCGGCCGCTTACAGCATCACGTCGTAGGCTGTCTCACAATGCTTACTATAGAGAAATATACTATTGCGGTCTCTTTTCACACGCTGACGTTTGCGTTTGGCCGTCGTAGGCGGCGTTCAAACGCTTTGCGCAGCCTTGTCGACTTTTGATACAAGATTTTTTCCAATAACATTTTTCGGCTCCAGAATTTTATTAGATAACAAAGAACAAAGGTACGGTGCAAGTCAATTTCCATACAAAAATCTCAACCACTTCTTTCTATATTTTATATAATTTTTCTTCAGAGCTGTTCGAGTTTGTTTGACCTGCAATTTGTGGAAGAAACATTTTGTCAGTAGCAATGTCTTAGCTCAGCATAGACTTTCTTCCTAAAAATGCCTTTTTGTTAATGCCTCTCATCATAGCAGTGGTTAATATGCATCTTTTTCTCTTTTTACAGGTATTCTAGCCGGACACGACAACCGCGTTTCATGCCTGGGAGTGACCGAAAACGGAATGGCGGTCGCCACCGGATCCTGGGATTCCTTCCTTCGTATTTGGAACTAAACATACACACAACACAAAAACATACCTCAACACCCCTCTGACACACACACATAAACACACATTAGGGACACCACAACTCACCTTAAATTCATCTCTTATCTTTGTCTGAGGCGTCAATTCAGTAGTGTGATGTCAAGAGTGAACAAAGTAAAGATCTCTTTGCAAAATTTGTACGGAGTGAGATCAACTTGCGACTCGTTAATTTCATCTCTTGTCTTTGTAAGCGGTCATTTCGATCGTGACGAGTGAGTGAAGTGGAGAACTCTTCTCAGAATTTTTACCGAAGTGTGACCAACTTGCAACCCAAACGATGATAAAATTTATGGTGGTGTGCAAGGGGTGTATGGGAATAGAATATAATATGCGGTTCGCGTTTTCGAAAAAATATCTTGATACTGTTCAAAGAACAAGCACAAAAAAAACCCTGTCAACTACAACGTACAACGGGATAGAACAACCGTTTTTCGCTTTATTTATTTATATTGTAGTCTGTAATTGATGCGATTTCCGCCTGCGTGACGTCACATCACACGCGCATCATCTGTTACGATTCGACGATGACGATGATATGTTCAAATACATGTATGTCTTCTGCACAAAATCAAGCACAAGTAGGTTATTTTTAAAAGTACCCTCGAGATACAAAAATGCTGTGATGTGTCATCATTTCGCGGGAATGTGTGTAAGCATTTATAAGTTGTGTGTGTGTGCGAGAATGTTGTGTGACAAACACAGTACGTCATATATATATATTATACTACTTATACATATATACACATACTTGTATGTATCTTATGATAACATTAAATTATTATGATATGGATAGCCGACGCCTTTCTAACCGGAGGCGGCATGCAGCAGTTTTTATGTTCACGTGACTCGGTGAGTGGATTTTTTGTAAAATTTAGAAACTTTAGAACTTTTTGAAGCAAAATAAGTTAGTAGCGTATTATACAACGTGTCCCAAAATTCAACGATAAGCGGGCACCAAAAACGTGTACCTGCATGTGACTACTCAAGAAAAAGAAAAGAATCTTTTTTTTTTTAATTATAAAAGAAAATGTGAAATCCTTAGAAAATTGTCACCCCTTATTATATTTTTAAGTACTATGGTTGCAATTTTACAAAAAATACAGTTTTTTTTTAACGGCTAATTAAGTAGCACTGCTGTCCACCACGACTCTTAAAAATCTCAGAATGCCTGTACTTTTTACACAACTATAGTTTTCGTTAAACTCATTAAACATTTTTACTTTCAGTCCACTTTCATTCATCGTGATGAAAAAAAAAACATAAGGACTAGTACTGTGGCAAGTTTTTTAAAAAAATTGACTCAACTAAGATTCCAAAATGGTATAATACTCTAGGAAAAATAGCCACAAAAAAATGAGTACTATTTCTGAACAAGAACCAAATTTCATAAATTGATAGTGTCACTTTTAACCATTTTACTTGGTAACAATTTTTTCTTGCAAATTCTTAGAATTTGAATGAGACATGTGCGTACACAATAAAATAAGTTAGAGAGAGAGACAGAAAGAGGGAAATTGTACGTTGGAGAGAGTTAAATTCCAAAGTTTGCCCTGCCGTTAATCGAACCCAAGACCCCTGAGACAGACTGTTAAAGCAATTAACTACATAAGTTACTATTGGGAAAACCATGTCACTAGTTCCGCCACGGTACTACTGAAAATAATGGAAACCAGTTATTTATTTATAACAGTATTTAGTCAAATTTGGAGTGGTCAAAAAAGACTCTTTGGTCAATAAAGCCAATTGGCGGCCGATAGCAAATATAATATGGGCATGTTGATAATTTTTAGAGCGGCAATGAATGGGTTATAGTTGTCTGTGCAATTAAAGGAATTTTCTTTTTTCTTTTCAGATAAACAGTAACGTCGCACAACAAGAATTATTTTTTACAAATTCTAAAAGTATATAATAATTTTATTAAAGAACCAAATATTAATCGTATCTATGTGTGACCTATTGAAACTTGGTCACCATTATTTATAATAAAATACACATTACAATTATTATTTTATATTATGTGTAATATGTTTGCGTTAATTTATGATTTTATCGTGTAATTTGTATGTTTAGATAATCTAGATGTTAAATGAGAACTTTTTTTATTAGGATGAGCGTGCAAAGGATCTCCCCGAAGCCATATTTATTTGTTCGCTTTAACAACATACTGTATATTGGACACATTTTTTTTTTTTTCAATGCGAAATATTGTCGTCACCTTTGTCTAATTGTAGATTTTTCAGCCCACAATGCTAACGAAAATCGAGTTCACAATTTAAAAAAATAATAGTTACCTAATTAAAAATGTTGTTATATACAGTATGATTGTTTTAATCGCGATTAATTTCAAATTGTGTCAAATGCGATTGTCAAAGAGTGTAATTTTTTGACAAGATTTTTTGACATTTGCTTATACTTGAATGCGTCGATAATGATTGTATTTCTTTATTAATTAATGCATTTGGATCCTCATTCCTTTTGAAATTTCGAGTTGAAATGGCTCATGATTCTGAATTTATGTCGTTGTATTATATCGATTTTGTTTTCTTGTACACAATTATATTTAATATAGATTGCAAGTATGTAATTGATGTTTTTTATCGTATATAATACTTTATTGCATTTTCCATCTGACATAATATGTCAAATAAGGGATAGAAATGTTACAGGGTACAAAGGAGTACGTTGACGAAACTTTTTAAAGGCTTAATTGCAGTTTTTCGAATAAAAGTAATGCAAGAAAGAAAAAAAAAACACAAAATGGTCGCCGTGAACGTCACTGTGTGTTTAATTTTGACCAATTTTTTATAAACTATATGGCAAAATCTTTTATAATTTTTCTACTGATATCGACTTTTTTTTTTCAAACTGTTTCATTTCTAAGCTGTGTATAGTTTCTCTTGTAAATGTCTAGTGAATATATCTCGATTTAAACGTAATCTTAGAGCGATGCGGCAGTTTTTAAAATTCAAACTCATTCTTGAAAGGCATGAGATCGCTGAATTCTTTCCGATCTCCAGTTTTATACGAAACCGCGTTAGCTTTTAAACACTTCGAAGTTATCAACATTTGAGGATGCCTTTGAGCCAACTGGTCCAAGTGACTTTGAAAATGATTAGTTCATTTTTGGTCCTCATGGGGCGTTACTTAATACATTAGAGGTCTAATGGGATTTTTTTCCTATGGCGGATTCACAAAAGATTCTGCCAAAATAATAGGCGCGCTTTGCTTAATATATCACTTGTAAAATTCCACTTGGACCGGTAGACTATAAGTTATCCACTTCATTAAAAAAACATCACACTGTATATCCTTAGTGTGTGAAGTACCCGCATGCACTTGCATGATTACATCAAAATAGTACTTAGTAAAAAGAGAATCGTAATTTAGACTTGCGTACAATATTGTGCAAGCGATGTCCCTTATTAAAAAAAAAAACTACGGTATATCTAAACATCGGGTTCCGTGAGTTCATTACGTAGGCTAAGTTAGGGCTAAGTATTTAAGATTTAGGGACAAGGCATTTGTATCTTTAACATTCTGTGTTGCTATCAGCAAAAAAAAGTTGTTTTTAACACTTATTTAAATTCTTTAATGGGATGCACTCGAAATAGCTCGGCTTTCTTTATCGTTGTCTATGGTTAAGCCTTCTTGTTCTTAGATAGGATATAATGATAGATGTTTCTAAATAAGGCAGACGCTGTCAGCGAGGCTTGGAGCTGTGCGTATTTGGTATTTGGATATATCAATATTTAACCATAGAGATTTTTCATTTCAAAACCGTTTTTCTAACGTTGTCAAACTTTTGAGACAATAATTTTTTTTTTTTGTGGACATTTGAACATTTAGAGATTATAAATGAGAACGAATTAGTTTTGATTTTTTTTTCAACGTGCAAAAATTCAAAAAATCAATTTATAATTTAAAATAATAATAATAATATACCATTTATAAACCTTCCTTTTTTTCTATAATAATAATTGTTCACGCGAGTCAAATAACTGATATAATTTCAATACTTAAGGTTCTAAACTACTTGAGACTACTTGTATTGCATTTTGTACTAATCTTTTGTAGTGTAATCGTTCTATATTGTGCTCAATTTTATACATATTATATCATTCTATCTAAATATATTGATATATCCACTATAACCCCAACGGTGTGATGAGAGAAGCTTCGTGGCATATCAAATACTGTCCCCCACCCATTTTCTATATCGATTAAAAAAAATAACATTTATATGGAGTTTTAAGTTTCAGTTTAGCCCATATTGTCTGTCGGTAACGTTCGTTCAGAGTAAAATAATTTGAAAACTACATAACTTTTTCATTGGTAGTTTTGTTTGTATGTTATAATGCGAACGTGTGGACACCATACAATGATGAATACCCAATTAGAAAACCCACATAAATTTGTCTATGAATGTTTTGTTTGTACATACGCAAACGGGTGGACACCGCGCAAGGATGATGAATCGTGTTTGTCTCTGGTCTGCTTGTAGTTTAAGGTACTTTTTTAAACATAAAAAAAAGATTGTTTTCTACTGTAACGCTTTTTTCCCGTTCGGTGTACGCAATTATGTATAATTATATTATAGGTAATATATAAATATTGTATATCTAATGTCTAACGGATAGTTGTACGGGCTCCTAGGATTCGTTATAATTTTTCATTCAGACCAATTTTTCTCAATTTTTTACATCCTATTGGAACGGACTGCCATGTTTAAATTATACTGGAATGATAGATTTTTCTGTTCGATTATTCGGTTGACTCGGGGTTCCGGAGAATAAAAAAAAACTTTACCAATTGAAAAAAAAAAAGCTCTACAATTAAAAAGAAAATGTATTTATGGAACCTAAGCCTAATTAAAAAAACATTAAACACGAGATTGTAATGATTTTTTGTGCAATCTTGGTTTTTAAAATATTTTTCCCAAAATAGCGGGAAAGCACTGTCTGTGCCCCACCCTAAAAGTGTATAAGTAAACGAGAATTTGTCTAAGTTAACATTTTACTTGCTAGTCCACATGTTTGATATGTTAAAAATAATTATTCTTAGTGGTGTAATACTAATTATAATGTATTGTGTAAAATATTTTTTTTTAGTTATTATATCAATAAATTAAAATTTGTTTATTTTAAATTCTTTTGTATTATTTTAGATTAAAATAGATAGTTGAGTGGTTAAGGTGCTTGCTTTAACGCTCTGTTCTAGGGTTCCCGGGATCGATTCCCGGCAGGGTCTACTTTGAAACTTGAACTTTCAAATTTTACTGGAGCTGGAAAATTCGCGTTTCGCAGTCATTTGGGCAGCCCGTCTGACGGCAGTGTGTTGTGTGCTGTCAGTGTTTCGGTGAGTGAGTAAGGGATGCCAGAGCCCATTTCCCTATCCCCTCCTAATTCCTTATCCTTAATCCTACTGTAGTCGGCAGCGCACTTGCAGCAGCTTTGGCGTTGTTTGTGTTAAGGCGGCGGTAGCCACCTACCATCCAGTGGACCGTCAGCCTGTCTGCCGATCTTAACATAAAAACAGCATTGAAAATATTTTTGAGTTACTTTACAAGGATACTTATGTAACCGCGATATGTTTTAAAGTTTGTAAGTATATGTAAGGATTAGGGTTGCCAGGCCTCAAAATCGAAAATCCGGACACAGACTCATATTTAGCCGGACATTTTGCCATAAAAGCAAACAGTTCTTTTTATTTCTGTATTTATTATTTTAAGACTTGCTCTACTCTTTATTAATAGACATATATAAGGATCCTCAACAAATATTTTGATCACATCATCATCAGCCCATGTATCCACTATTTGGATGTAGGCCTCTACCATGGCTCTCCATCCCGCACGGTCCACTTGCTGCAATACCTACAGTACTAGCGTTTTCACAGCACACATAATAATAAAGCCTTGTTTATTCCTTAGAAACATAAAAAAAGCTACAATTTAACATTATTACACTTGCACTTAAGATATTTGGTTGGATTTGATTACAATTTAAATATTAAATTAAACATTATATAAATTATACATATTTTTTTTCATGCCATTCTTACTAGTGTTACTAAGGACCTCTCTACTGAGTGAAGGCCTCCTCCATTTTTCTCCACTTATCCCTATCTTTTGCCTTTTCTATCCAGTTTTTTCCCGCAGTTTTCAGAATTTCGTCGAGCCATCTCTCCATTGGTCTTTCTCTACTTCTCCTACCTATTGGACCTTCACAGCACACATACATATAATAAAATCGTAAACGAGCCGTATCTGTTACAGAGGTAAAAAAATAGGTTTTTGAATTTTTGTCTCTATGTCTGTGCGTTTGTGCACATTAATCTCAGAAACGGATTAACCGATTTGAATGCGGTCTTCACTGATGTATTGTAGCAAGCTTCTCTTAACATTTAGTGTTTGTTTAATTCCAATCGGTTTACAAAGTCGTACGAAGTTGCGGGCTCAGCTAGTACTTACTATATACCTATGGATGAGGTAAGAACGTCAATGTCCTAGTAAGTAGGCACTCATCAGATTTTAGATGAAAAAAAAAAACCACATGGAGCTAAATCTGTACGGAGGATGGGGTAACATTTGTACCCCCGAAGTTGTCAAATAGTCCATGGTTCTATAGAAAAAGAATGCTACTGACGCCGCGCTTTGAGTGCTCGCAATTCAACTCTCCGAAAGCTTGGGGTGTACAAACTTCGCAATACCATTCAATAGCTTTTCGTACTATGATTTTGTATGATTATAAAACAGGATAACCTTCAAGGAATCTCACGAAAATTTACAAGCTGTTTCTGAGGAGTTTGTTTTTGCGTTAGCAACAGTTACTTATTGGTTTCGAGAATTTAAACGCGGCCGAGAGAGTAAACGATGACCCCCAGAGCTGGCCAACACCAACTGCAGTAACTCATGAAAACGTCATCAGGATAGAGTGGCTATTGCAGGAGAATAAACACATTAAATCGGGAGATTCGGGCTGAACTGAAGGTTGGATCACAGACAGTTTCCACCATCCTGCATGAACGCCTTAAAGTTAGGAAGGATTGCTTCGCCATGGATTTTTCTTTCTCTCCCTGAAGAGCAGAAACAGCAGCGTGTCGATTGGTCCAAATTTATGCTGGAAATGTTCGAAGGAGGAACTTCGCAAAACGTATTCTATATCCTTACAACTGACGAACCTTCGATCTACAGCTACGATCCTCTCAAAGCTCTTCGTGCTGCTTACACGAAGGGTGTTTGAAGATGACGAGTTGCCCATAAAAGTTGTTCGTGGTCGAAGCTTTAATAAAAAAAAAACGGGACAAGTGCGAGTTGAACTCGCGTGAAGAGGGTTCCGCACGATGTTACCTATCCGCACAATATTGAGTTATTTACCATGTTATTTTAATATAATGGACTTCTAATTTATTTCTGTAAACTAATTTCTGTATTTTTTTTTTAATTTTAGGTTCAGTAGTTTCGGAGAAAAGGGGGGGGGGGGAATGGTCGGACAGACGGACACACGTGTGACCCTATTAAGGGTTCCGTTTTTTTATTCGGACGTACGGAACCCTAAATGTGAAAATGTGATAAGTAGCGTTTTTTTTTCGACGCAGGGGACCAGTATCAGTAATTTCACTATAAGATCGTAGAATAGTTACTATTGTAAGTATTGTGAAGTTTATCTGCCTCAAGCTTTGGGGGAGCAACCATGGGACTATTTGACAATTTCGGGGGTACAAATGTTACATATTTTTTTATTTCCCACGGTAAAAAAAATCTTCGGGGGCAAAAATTCGACACTGCAAACAAGGTTTCGAAGAATTCCGGCGGTTATTTTTCGACCTCCCGCAAGATACGTTTTTTAAATGTTTTGAAAGCTGGTTCACCCGAATGCATAAGTGCATAGGAGTTGGGGAAATACTTTAAAATACTGCAAATAAACTTTTTTCATATTCTAACTATTTTTTATTTCACAATTTTCGGAACAGTCTGTGTTTTTATTTTTTTAAATGTTTCGATCTCTTGTAATCTCTATTTTCCAAAAAAAGCTTAACAGTGATTTCACAAAGTGGTACGAGAGTTTACTTCTCGAATAACTTCCTATTGGCTAACGTTTAAACAGATGCTACGTTTCTCTTTTTAAACAGTTTCTAGGTTAAACTCGAGCTGTTATTGTGATCCATTTCGTAGAAATTTAAAAGCAATGTAAACATATCATCCGTAGAGACCGGCCTTTGGTTATTATTACCTACTCAAGTCGCATTATACATTAGGCCTTAGGCAATTCAGATTTTCCAAATTGCAAAGAAAGAAAAAGAAAAGACGCTTATTTCTCATATCCAATAAAAAGGTAAATAAAAAGAACAAATTAAACGCATGTGAAAACAAAAAAAAATTACCCTGGCCACAACACCGAATTGCCAGGCAGAATCATCCCATTGTACAACGCAGCAATTATTCTATTATTTTCATACTAGCTTTTATCCGTGATCCGCTTCCTTCGGGAACTTTTCAGTAGCCATGAGAAGGTTTTTTTTATATTAAAGATTGGTTTGCTCTTGACCAGCATCTATCCATGTAGGAAGGATGAGGCCGACGATGGAGCGAGCTCACTCAGAAGATGCCTATTCATTCGAAGCTTGAAAAGATTTGGGTTATATGAGCTCGGAAATACAGACGCCGGCAGGGAGTTCCAATCCTTGACAGGGCGCATCACAAAAGATGTTTTAAAGCGCTTGGTCCGAATTAGAGGGATTTCGACAAGGTGAGGATGGTAACCAGCCGTACGTCTGCATGTCCGATAGAAGAAAGGGGAAGGCGGTATTATCTCATGCAGCTCTTGAGCACACTCTCCGAAGTACATCTAATAGAATACACACAGACAGGCAACTTTGCTTCTATTCAAAACGAAAATTTCATGATTACCGATTGAGTAGTTAAGGCGTGAAAGACTAAGAAACAAAGGACATAGGGTATCTATCTATATACATATAATAAAATCATAAACGTGCCGTGTCTATAAATTAAATATTTTTTCAAAAAACAATTTGTACACATTATACTTATGTTATCGAGGTCAAAAAAATAGTTTTTTTTAGAATTTTTTGTCTGTCTGTGCGTTTGTGCACTCTAATCTCAGAAACAGCATAACCGATTTGAATGCGATTTTCACTTATGTATTGTAGCAATCTTCCCGCAACATTTAGTGTTTGTTTCATTCCAATCGGTTTACAAACAAAAAAGTTACGCGCTATACCGAATAACACGCGTACGAAGTTGCGGGCTCAGCTAGTTCAGAATAAAAGTGCCTACTGTTCCCGAGAGACGTGAACGAAATCGCGATCAAAAGCTAGTATTCAATATTGATGGGATTGGAGATCTCTGGCACCGAAATTCAAGCAAGACTACCTACTGTTATTTCAAAAACCTATCGCTGAAAATGAATTAAAAAGTGCAAAAGGCGTGGAGTATGTACGTGATTTGCATTAACGCGATCAGTCATGGCGAAACAACACACGCTCGCGTTACCGAATTAGACTCTGGCAGAGTTCGGCTTCAACTGGTGTACACATCAATTACTGCTTATTGTGGATAATATAGATCTATTCAAATGTTTTTTTTTAATATATGTATTAAGGCCACTTACAGAAGACCACCGTGAAATAACAGCATATACGTGCTGTTGTGTTTCGGTGAGTGAGTAAGGGATGCCAGAGCCCATTTCCTTATCCCCTCTTAATCCCTTATCCTTAATCCTACTGTAGTCGGCAGCGCACTTGCAGCACCTGTAGCGTTGCTTGTGTTATAGGCGACGGTGGCCACCTACCATCAAGTGGACCGTCAGCCTGTCTGTCGACATAACATACAAAAAAAAAAAAGGGTGGCAGGCAGGCTGACGCGACGGTCCACTTAATGGTAAGTGGTTATCGTCGCCCAAAGACACGAGCAACGCCAGGGGAGAATTTATTTACTGCTCCCTTGAAGAAGCACATATTGTAGCTAGATGGAAACACCTTAAAAGGGAGATCCTCCAGGCCTGGGCTGAGAGATGGGATGGACAGTATTTGAACCATTGCTGTGTGGTTGAGGTACTGACCACCAAATCGTGATATGTTAGTTAGTAGTGTAAGCTGACACTACTAATTTATAAGAAATAAATTAATAAGTAAATTAAACATATGTTAAATAAAAGTCCCGGAAAATCCCATAGGCTATGGTCACCCTACACCCGACGGAGCTTTTCTGCGTATTATGCAAGAGTTTCAAAACTTTATTTCAGTCAGTCCGAAAACATCACGCGAGTAAATACACGTCTCCCAACGAATACAGGCCGAAACCGACTTTAATTCTTAATATTTACGGTCCAATTTACGCGGTAACAATAAAATAGTGTAATTAATGTGCTATTTATTATAGTTCATTTTTGAGGTTACATTTTTAAAAAGTGACATGTGGGCGTCGTGTAAACATCCTTTAATTTGAATGCCTTTTTGTTTTGTTTATTATGAACTTTCTACAGTTTGTTTAAATAGATTTCTAATTATATTTTAAGTTATTTTTTTTTAAAGTTTCACACCAAATTAAGTCTTAAAATATCTCAAAGGGAGTAAACTAAAAAATACGTGTAGGTACATAATTCAACAGAATTATTTAGACTTAAAATTTTTCAAACTCTATGGCATATTTTTATTCATGATTTAGACCCACGGAGCATATACAAAGAGGAGATGGCCTAAACAACTGTGCACTGATTTCAAACTAGGTCCTGACGTCATTTTTTGTGGGCGTGGTCTTGGTCAGTCTGCTGTCGACATCGGCACGGAGTGGTGGCGCTTGTTTGTGTAGTCAAAATTCATTTGCAATTTTCTATTAACTTTATAATTAAAAATAAGTAAAAACATATGAAGTGTTGTGTGCTATCGTGTAAAAACTATTCGGATAGACGTTCCGATGCCATGGATGGCATCACATTTCACTTGTGAGTAATTTTATTCATACTTTATCGAGACGAATTCTAGAAAAATATCTTTGCATTGCCATAGTTATCCTACTTGACTAAAGATGGCGCAATATTGTATAACATAAACGGCTTTTAGCTACGTAAATAACATTTATATCTTCAAAATTATACGTATTTAAGTTGGCTATAATTTTACTAAAGACTTCTTTGTTGAGAAAAATGTCGTCTTATTATATTTTAATCATTGATTTAAACCTTGCTTAGCTCGCCTGCCATCTATCGTGAAGTAGTCAATAATTGTATATACAGGGCCGTAATTAAAATTGTTTTTATAAATTTAATTATTAATCAGTAAATAATTATGTTTTAGATTTCCACCCAGAGATGACTTAAAACGGGAATGGATTAATTGGCTATTAGTTACGTTTTTTTTCTGTATATTAAGTTTTAGGAGCTGTACAATTTGAGTAAATAAATAATTAGTTGAAAAATAAATAATTTTTTGAAATTCAGTACGTCCCTGTATTCGATACTAGTGCTATCTAGCAATACATAGCTAAACAACGTAGTGAAAGGTCGATAGACGAAGGTTTTCTTTTTACCGCTAGATGGAAAAAGTATAATTGGGCGGGGTCTAACTTCCTCCTTGCCCCGCGCAGTAGTCACGGCGCCGCTCTATAGAAAAATTCAATAACAACATCTCCTCTTTGTATATGCTCCGTGTTTAGACCACATTAGCACTCGTTATTTTTCTCTAAACAAATAAAAAAAACAACGTCAGTGACTAATTGTTCGATTTCGTAAACAAAACACATAAAAAAAATAGCTCCGCTCGGCAACCGATTTTCTCAGCGAATTATTTCTGTAACCGCCTATTTGCGCTCTTACGAATAAAGTTACAACGCAAAATAAACCCTGTTACAATACCGTTAAAACACCGATTGTTTCAAAAGTTAACGATTACAATTACAAGAAAAATGTGTAGATACGTCAAGTCTCACACGGTAGCTAGCTGCCGAGACTAAATTCATAATACCGCAATACATTAATCACAGTTTCTTTTTAGAATTCTTAGACACATTTCTGGATACTGATCTCCGATTATTCCGTGACTTAAAAGTGCAGTGCTACAGTGTATTGGAGGAGAAAATTAAAGAAGTATAAAATAAAAATGATGACGATAAGTGAAAGACAATTTTCTTCAAACAAGAGGTCCAGCATTCACAAGATCAACGACAGGATTGTTCATCGCGACAGCTTCGACGATGTGAAGAGCTCCTCCAGCGTCAACAGCGCTCTCATCACGAAGAGGGGATTCAAGCCATCGGACATGTACGATCCGCAAAAAAAGGCCTTCCTAACCAACCTCAGTTACAAATTATTCCCCGTAAGTTTGGTATGTTCATGTTACTTTATTCTAGTTTTAGCGATGGCTTCTTTAACGATTGTTTTTGGTATAGACTTCTTTATAAGTTTAAGATATATACATATATATTTAAAGCTATATACATATTACATACTAATGCACTAATTATAGCTTAGTTGACCGATAGATATACTATGTCACAATGATTTTTCAATAAACCAACTTTCCAGAGAAAAAAATATTCAGAAAAACAAGCACAAAAATATATCCCTTTATTTTCAACCAGCTAAACTTGAAAAAAAAATTAAACAATTCCTTAATGTCCTTTATATGATAGAGGGTGGCAGGCAAGCTGACACCCTCTGTCATATAAAGCCGACACCCCTGTATCATAAACTTACAGTGGATCCTTTTAAGGCGAACGCCAGCCCCTAATGATAAAAAAGTCCACTTAATTGTAACCGTTCTCCTTTTAAATTCTCATAATAATTATAATTTAAAAAATACTCAAATCATCTGCAGGATATAATTATAATTATTTTTTAAATTATATTTAATTATATATATACAAAAATTTCTAAGTAGAGCGGTCTAATATCGATGTTGTAACCGTGCGTTTTGCTTAATAATCAATATTTTAAATAGCTAATTCTTAAGATAAATTTTAAGATCCATTATCTGAAGGCTCATCAAAAGAAAAATTTGAATTATACTTTATTTAATTTTTAAATAGATATTTCCGAGATTTGCAAGTACGGCGGGTAGCGACTCCCCCCCCTCAGCAGTCTCGTCAATTCAGTGCGGGACGAGTTTTGCGGCTGGAGTCGCCTTAAGCCATTATAATTTGCTCTTTTTATTATGGACTAGCAACCCGCTCCAGGCTTCGCACGGTTGCATTTTCTTTTTATAAAAGTACTAGCTGAACTCGGCCACGCTTCGCTGCAGCCCATACGGCGGCGGCGTGCGCATGGGGCGCGCGGTACTGGACACTGCTTATATATAATACTATTTATCGTAGCGTGATGTTATATAGCCTATAGCCTTCCTCGATAAATGGACTATTTAAAACTAAAAGAATTTTTCAATTCGAACCAGTAGTTCCTGAGATTAGCGCGTTCAAACAAACAAACAAACTCTTAAGCTTTATAAAATTTGCACAAAATCTCTACGAATAATAATGCCTTGTTTCGCCAATCATTATTTATTTAAATAATAAAAATATATATAATACTAGACAGATGGCAATGAATACAGTGTCATGCAAAAAAATTGTATCTGCAAACGTGACACTAGTTTTAATATTATTATAATGTCCAATAAAAAGAAGTCATTTTCAATCCAAAAATCGATAGTTTCTTAAAAAACCTATGAATTACTAATCTGTTTATCTCTAGAGAGATGAATCCCCATTTCCCTTGGTCACGGCATCACACGTGAACGGGTAGACCGATTTTATTTCGGTTTTCACTAATGGAAAGAGGGATTCTTATATATAAAAATTGCACCCCGGGCGAAAGCCGGGGGCGGGTCGCTAGTTTAAAATAAAAACTGCTTTTAATTTAAAAATACACTTTCAAACAAAAGTTGAAACAATTTAAATGTTGAACCCACTGAACACTTTCAAAGAACATACAACAACTATAATATGTCACTCGCGAATTTAATTGTGCCTATAAATTTAAAAAAATGTAGTCTAAACGCCACTGTCTAAAATATTGACAATTGTTTCGTCAGAAACGACATTTTAAGTAGACAAGATAGAGCGGTTTTTTTCTTTGCGTCTCATAAACTTCCGTTTTTTAAAAGAGCTTTTAAAATCGCATTCCGTATAAAGTGAAACGTATGCTTTATTATGCACTGGCAGAACCCTATATACAATGTGGCCTTACTAGTTACGGTCGCACCTATAAAACTCATATGAACAAAATTTACAAAATACAGGTAAAAATTCTAAAAACATTAGTCTCACCTAAATTAAAAAATATATGTTACGAAGATGAAAACGATCTTTTTAAGCACTGTAACATATTACCAATAAACACTCAATTTGCTTCTTCACTACTGAAAGAACAATATTTTAATGAATCCTTAAAGAGAGTGATGGAACACCCTGTATGCACTAGGGCAATTTCAAAGAAGCGGTTATGTACACAGCGTGCCAATAATATGTACGGGGAATGGACTACCGCTTATATTGTCCCGCGCCTTATCAATAGCCTACCTTCAGAATTCAGATCTGTGTAACAGCATAAACACTAAAAATATTAAAGTCAAATTAAAGGAATATTTTTTAAATTGTATTTGATTATATCAACATTGTAATTAATTGTACATAGTTAGATGTTAAATCTTTTAATATTTTAATAATAATTTAAAGCATTATGATAGCAAACGGTTAAACCTAGGTGGTTTTTAATGCTATCATTATATTAATGTATATTTAGTTTTCTTTTTAAATTGTTAAAATTATAAATAAATAAAAATAAATTCTAATTGGATAGTGTTTCTCTGTGTCCATTTTAACAATTAACTGTATAACTAATCAGACTTCCAAGATATGTTAAAACTGTGAGAAGGAATACTTTTTATCTCCCTTTAGCTTTTTTTCTTATCTATACTTACATAATGTTATAAAGATAAAAGATTTGTATGTTTGTAATGAATAAACTCAAAGACTACTGGACCGATTTTAAAAACTCTTTCACCTATAGAAAGCTACATTATCAGAGAGTAATATAGGCTACTCACCCCCCCCCCCCCCAATCTCCCCCCTTTACCCCCCCTCCATACAAATGTATGTTTGTAATGAATAAACTAAAAATGTTTTAAAAATAAATGTCCACCCGTCGAAGCTGGGACGGGCTGCTAGTTTTTTATAAAGGCGTCAAACAGGTTATGTTTTTGTCAGGATAAAATCATAATATTTAAAAAAATATTACCTATAGGCTATCAGGCTATCCGAAAAATAAAATTGTTATATGCGCATGCGCCGCAATATCTACCAACAGCGATCATTGAGAGTAGGTACGTATATGCAAGAAATAAATAGAAAATGTTAAAATAAATGTATGTATGCTAACATTTCGTCATCCTATCGAACTTGTCATACAATATTTTGTACAAGTAATCTCGATATTTGTAGGTCTTGGCTTTTGATCGTTATTTTTCTATTTATACACGTGCGACTATTAAAATCTCTTACACAAATCGTAAATATCTTCAAAGATTTAATCTTATTTAAAATGTTAGACCCCTCATATATTTTCCAGCAATACTTCCATGATTATTCATCATCGATAGCATTTGTTGTTGTCATGGCCAGCAACTTGGCAAAAACCTAACTTGGCATAGGTCTTTTAGATGTTGCAGATTTTTTATCATTCGGTCTTAATTTACATAAAATCTGAGTAGGTACAATCAAATATGTAGATCTAATCGTTTCTGCAAAGTGATGGAAAAAATATTTTTCGAGTTTAAACTTATGCATTTGGTAGGAGGAACTCAAAAGCGAAACCAGATTGTCGGACAACTGTGATGCGCACAACCCTTCCAAACAAGAACTTATAATTTAATCCTATTCCTACTAATATTTTAATGCGAAAATTTGTGAGGATGGATGTTTGTTACTCTTTCACGTAAGAACTACTGAATAGATTTGGATAAAATTTGGCACATAGATAGTTCATTACCTACCTAGATTAACATATGCGATACTTTTTATTATGGACAAATGTTTGGTTCCCAAGGGATCGTCTAAAAATTATATTCCTTTTAAATGTCCTTTTAAATCCATCCTTACAAACTTTCGCATTATATATATTCTGTCCTGAGTGAGGAGGTTGCTAGGGGTGCTTTCAGTATACATATTATATCATTTTAAAAATTGCGTGTTTACATCGTCATGGATTTAACATGTGAAAATTTTCGTACTATGATTTCCTACTATTTTAAGTTTGATTTGACAACTCAGCAGAACTTCGTTCGGCTTCAAACTGCTTTTGGCGATGAATTATGTAAGACGACTATTTATAATGTCAGTGGGAAATTTCGTGATGGACACATGTCCACCGTCGTCAACAACAAAAACATCGATGCTGTGCGCCGTATGATCGAAACACACAGGCACGTGACCTGCCATGAGATTCGGGCATCTTTAGGCATAGGCATCCTGCTCACAATCACATTCACACTCAAGTGTGAAAAATCTGTGCTTTCAGTGGATCCCACGCAATTTGACTGACGCACAAAAAATGGACCGCGTCACTTGGTGCAATGCCATGCTTATCAGATTCAATGAAGGGGCGTCAAATTTGGTGTGAGATACACAACTGACGAAACATGGATTTTCAAAGCAGCAATCGAGCGTATGGGTCTTTCAAGATGAGCCGAAACCAACCAAAGTGTCGTGTGTGCAAAGTGCCTCTGAACAGATGATTGCTTCTTTTTAGGGTTCCGTACGTCCGAATAAAAAAACGAACCCTTATAGGATCACTCGTGTGTCCGTCTGTCCGACCTTCCCCCCCCCCCCCTTATCTCCGAAACTACTGAACCTAAAATTTTGAAAAAAATACAGAAATTAGTTTTCTACTTATAGATTATAGGAAAACCTATAAGAAGTCCATGATATTAAAATAACATCTTATCTTATCTTGTCTTAGTGGCTATTTCTGTCTGCTAGAGTACCAGTATCACTTCGTCCATTGCTGAAATATTGTGATCGCCACGTGAACTAAAGCTCTCTACCTATACCTACCACGTTAAGGAACTGTAGTACTTTTTTGATAGAGGCATTCTTCACATCTTCACAAGCCATTGTGTGGCTTCCTAGGATGTGACTGCGCTTGTGCATCAGGGGGCCACACTCGCACAGGATATGCATTGGTGTTTCTTCTGCCTCATGGCAGAAGCGACACTCTCCCGTACTAGTGAGCCCCATTACTTTAAGGTGCCTATTGAGTCGGCAGTGCCCCGTTAGCACCCTAGATAGCTTACACAGATTGCTCCTGCTAAGCGACATAGCCTGATTTGTTACATTTCGACTATAGGCTTTAATGAGCGCTTTGGAATGGTTCAACACTGGCAAGTCAGTCCAGCGTTTGTAAGATTTAATAAAGCACTGGTTCCATATGGTCCAGCGAGCTAGGCTATTTGGTAGTCCGCACATAGGTTCAGGACCTATTAGCCTACCTTTTGCGCCAACACGAGCCAGTTCGTCGGCAAGTTCATTGCCTTCGATCCCCATAGTATGGCCAGGTACCCATCTTAGGACCACATTGTTTATAACATGGTAAATCACTCAATTTTGTGTGGATAGTTCAACTCGCACTTGATGTTTTTTTTATAGTAAAACTTAACACGTGGTTACTGTTGCTTTGGAGAATCATCGTACCGTAAATAGTGATTGGTACACGATCATTTGTTTGCCGGATGTTATTGACGAACTCCATGAAAAAATAACCGGAAACGCCGTTACATATTGCACTACGATAATGCCAGTTCTCACACGGCCAGACAGACAAACGAATTATTGAAGGTGAAAAACGTAGAACAAGGAAGTGTTGTGAATATAATTTGCAGAAAAAAAGTTCATTCGTGCGAATTCGTCTAGTTTCTAGTAAAACAGGTTGAAATTGTTTAACAATCCAAAATATTTACGTAGGTTTTATTATATTAATGTTGTATATGTGTTTTGCCAGATAATAATAATAATAATTATTATTATTGAGTATTCAAATTACAAAATTTTATTAATTATTTGATACCGGTATCGAGATTGTCTTGCGTTCCCGCAAAGGCCTCCCCTAGAGCTTGCCATTCTTTTCTATTATGAGTCATCCTCTTCCAGGTAACACCAGCTATCTTCCTAATATCGTCCTCCCGTCTAAGACATCTTCTTTTATGTTGCCAGATAAGGCGTAGTTAAATGTGTGACAGTTAACACAATAGTATCGTCCGTGTAAGGCCAGGGGCGGGTCTCTAGTCTTGTATATAAGGCAGAGGTAATTTTAAAACCTTTTGAAAATAATTAAAACAATGAGAACCTGGAAATTGCAGTACCTATGAAACATTGATTCTATCAGAGCTTTTACGGAATGCAAAAAAGCCATGATTTCAGTGATGTTTTTAGATTGTCCCAGTGTTCAACAAGTTGAGGATGACTCATTAACTGAATTAATATACGTTTCAAGAATTTCCCCCTGAGATGTCTTTGCGTCATCCGTATTGTGCCACTTATTTTTAAAATTTATTTAACCTAGTACGTAAACATTATTTTTGGCTAGTTGTGCCCCGTTACTTCGCCTACTTAATGACTTTACCGCCCTCACCAAATGTCTTAGGTCTTAATTTACATATATTAAATTAAACATACACAGAAACACACACACACACACACACACCCATACATTCTAACTCTTTACCCATTTCCTCTTCCCCATCGTTTATCTAGAATCAATTCTATTTTTCAACTTAAGAAAGTTAAGTTCGAGAAGTCAGGTTAGGTTTATTATGTACCTAATCTGTTTAGAATGAATGTAATTAGTGATGCTGTCTCTCTTGCTCTCATGTGTGTTATTTTCTGTTGTATTGCGGTAGGGTTTTTGTTTAGAATAAAATAAAATAAAATGAATATGAAAACAACATTTACTTTTATGGAAATCTATCGATGAGAGAATTTATTTGATGGATTAAGTATTTTCAGAGATTCACATCTAATAGTAGATCTATAAATATTATAAAGAGTCGCAGCGCGTCTCCGTTTGTTTTCAGCTAATACCTATCTTCTAAACAACTCCATTGAGTTGTTAATTAAATGTTAATTAGAGTTGTTAATTAGTTTGTTAAAACCGTAGCAAAATTCATTAATTTTGCTACGGTTTTCACTAAAGGAAATTTGAGGAAGGTTCGTGTAATTTGCAGAAGTCACTAGTAATAGTATAAAAGCAAAACGGTCATTTTGTCACATATATTTTTTATTTTTTTGTAAAATTTTGTACAAAGCTATGAGAAGCGATTAGATGCCTCTATTTATAAATTTTATTAAATTATACATATAATAAAATCGAAAAAGAGCCGTAAAATATTTTTTCAAAAAAACAATTATTCAAAAAAATATTTTTTAGAATATTTGCCTGTTTGTATGTTTGTGCACGCTAATCTCAAAAACTGCTTAAACTGCTTTGTTTCATTCCAATCGTTTTACAAATAAAAAAGTTACGCGCTAAACACGCGTACGAAGTTGCGGGCTCAGCTGGTAATATATAATGTTATAGTAATTCATAGATTTACAATGTTTCTACGTGTATAGGTAGATTTCAATCATTGAAAAAAGAAAGAAAATTCGTTTTTTTTTGGTAAATTCATATCATAACAGAAATAAAAACATAATTTACAAAAATAACCTACAATGATAGTAACAAAATGCACCGCAAAGTATTTTGCAGCGTGAGCCACGACACTCATCTTCCGCGGAGTTCGGTATATAATTTCCTAATTTAACACATAATATGTATGAAATTTCGAATTCTGTATTAAATAGGAAAGTTTTTAAGATAGTCCGCCATTTTAGGCTTGGTATGTTTATTTTACTTGACTTAAGGCTCCGGTCTCGCTTTGCGACTCTACCTTAGCAAACAGAACTAAGCGCACTTTCACGCGTTTTTTTGTTATGAATTGCAATTATTAAAAAGTACATTAAAAAAAATATTTTTTGTATTTTTTTTTCATTAATTTATTAAAAAATAGGTCATTACTAAGTGGTTTTAAGAGCGACTGCATTAAAAAAAAATTTCAACAGAAAAATATATGTATTTGCAGTGGTAAAATTCATGAAACTACAACTTTTTAAACCACTTTAAATAAGAAAACTAAAGCGTTTATCAAAAAAGTAACCAGTTTAGATTATTGCTAACGATATGAGAATTAATGTAAACTGAATATATTTCGTATTTTTGTTATAATTTTTACGTAGCATGTGCTTGAATGAGACCTTCAACGCGTTCAACCTAAATAGAGGCATTTTTAACGCCCAATAGAGCTATTAAAATGTGCATCAAAATAAAATTAAAAAAGTGTATTTGAAATTTCAAATCCATCACTTTCAATAAATGTAAAATATATTTCATTTATTCTTTTGTTAGTAACTGTAAAAAAACATTTATTTTCTGTAAATTATGCAAGAACACTAATTTTTAGGAGACTCGAGCCTTAAGTTCAAAGTTAGACAATAAAAAAATATAACTTAGATTTTTTTTCATTCTTGAAAAATTTAAAAAGTTATTGAAAAATACATAATATTGTTCACTAGTACTAGTTCTTTGAAAATATTCAACGGAAAACAGTTTGGAAATATTCCTTCTTTTGTGGAAATCTCGAAAACCATGCATATTTTACTAAAGCGAAAATCTGGTTACAGAAAGGTCACGACTAGACCTGGATTACCGGAAACTGTGTATACCCTATATTAGAATGGACATTCTTTATTTTTGAGCATTTTATGATTAATTCAAAAAAGTTATATAAAAAAAATGTGAGAATATATAGTTGGCTAGATTTTATAATATACAAAAGCTAACGATTTTCTAAGAAAATAAATAAATAAATAAAAATTCCGTCCATTTTACACGTTTCTGAAAACATCATCACGACATCATTAAGGTTCGTTCC
Organism: Bembecia ichneumoniformis; assembly: GCA_910589475.2. NCBI lineage: Eukaryota > Metazoa > Arthropoda > Insecta > Lepidoptera > Sesiidae > Bembecia > Bembecia ichneumoniformis. Next base: position 1,556,289 of record OU342544.1, on the reverse strand, counting down.
CTATTTACAGAACGGATGTCAAATCCCTTCCTATAGTTAGATGCATCGTCGTAGCATTTAAATAGGTTAATCTCTACATTTGTCTTTTGTAAATATAACTGACAAACAAACTAACAAACTTTACGCAACGATTGTGTAAAGTGTCATGGAGTCTGATGGAATCATAATATATTTTATTATGACCGCACTCAGCACGCTCAAATTAAATTAAAAAAAAATAATACATTTTGGTCTATAGTAAAATATTTTTCATTTATTTTCATTAAATGAATAGGATACTTATTGTTTAAAATGTATTTTTAAATTCACCCTGTCCTAGGTAAGCTGCTCCTGGTTTAAGATTCTCTTAAAAATATGATAAATGAGTTATAATTAAAATGAAACAAGTGTTCAAATGCGTTACAATATTATTTAGTAAATTCACAGTGTTTTTACAAAACGAATAATTCATGCAACTATTATTAAAATATAGTACGCTTACATACTAGCGACCCTTTTTGAAAATCTAGTTGAAATTAAATCCAGCTAACAGTCAATGGCCTTCTTGTAAGGGGAAGCTTATAATATTGTTACGACTAACTATGGAACGTTCTGGAAAAGGCGTTCGCGCCGGCCCTTCCCGACTAGTGTCTAGGGAAATTGGTTCTTATGTTTAGAACATAGAGGTTACATTTCAACAAAAATAGCATTCCCGAACTTTCAATGGCTTGTTTACGATCTTTCTGGAAAATTCGAAATACATCGATAATAATAATACATCGATATACGCGCCAAGTATAAATAAGAGAGCAGGCGGGCGAGACGAGTTAGCGGTGCGACAATACGAAAGCGACTCTTCGAAGCTTTTGCTAAGTTATCTGCGACAGTGAACCGGTGACACATTAAGGAAATCATTGACGACTTTTGGCATGTTTAACGATTTCATCGGACAAGTTTAGTGATTTTGGAAGTCATGTTGGTTTGTGAAAATAAACCCTTACAAAGCATTTTAACTCATCCCGCAACTAACAGTACCTTTGAAGATTGTTCTTCTAATATATGCAGGAAGCTATCCCTTAAGATGATCCTTCGCAGTTAGACCAAGCATTAGGTAATCTAACACATAAATCGAAAACTATTCAAAGACTATCCAGTTTCGTTTATTTAAAATATATCGCTTGATGGTAAGTGCGTTACTTATGCTATTAACATAAGCAACACCCTGGGTGCTGCAAATATGCTGCCTACCTTAGTAGGATAAAGGATAACGGGTTAGAAAGGACTAGAGAAACGGGCTCTGGTATTCCTTACTCATCACAACAGCATATGTGTGTTATATTTTTCAAGCTGTTACTGGTATAACGCAACGTGCCTTGCCAACTAATGTCTAATATAAAACAATTACGTAAATATATACATATTTTAAAATAAAGTCGCCGTCCGCCTCCGTCTGTTTCTCCGCGAATTTTTTCTAAACTAATTTTGATACGGTTTTCACTAATGGAAAGACCAAAAAAAAAGGTTTGTGTACGTATATATTTTAGAGAAAAAAATTCCTTCCATGCGAATCCGAAGGCGGTAGTTACTTTTGTTTAATTAAAATAAAATAATAACTTTAGGAATATAAACAATATATATACATACATATCATAAAATCGTACACTAGCCGTGTCTGTACATAAAATTATTTTTTCAAAAAACAATTTGTACTCGTTGTGGGTACTTACGTTACCGAGGTCAAAAAAAATATTTAGAAATTTTGTCTGTGCGATGTGCACACTAATCTGAGAAACGGCTTAAACCGTTTTCACTGATGTGTTGTAGGAAGTTTCCCGTAACATTTAATGTTTGTTTCACTCCAATCGGTTTACAAACAAAAAAGATTTTTTTTTATGTTAAGGTCGGCAGACAGGCTGACGGTCCACTTGATGGTAGGTGGCTACCGTCGCCTATAACACAAGCAACGCCACAGCTGCTGCAAGTGAGCTGCCGACTGCAGTAGGATTAAAGATAAGGGATTAGGAGTGGATAAGGAAATGGGCTCTGGCATCCCCTACTCACTCAAAGAAACACAACAGCACACGTGCTGTTATTTCACGGTGGCCTCCAGACGGGCTGCCCAAATGACTGCGAAAACGCAGTGTGCCCTGCCACTACTTTCCAAATCCAGACCAGAGCCAAACTTGAAAAGTTGATTTTTCAAAGTTGACCCTGCCGGGAATCGAACCCGGGAACCCTAGAACAGAGCACTAGCCACTCATCCAACGGGCTCGTCAACGCGCTATAGGTACCAAATACCACCCGTACGAAGTTGCGGGCTCAGTTAGTAAACGATAATTATTATTATTTTTATTTTTTAAAGTTATAAGCCTACACATAATAATTATATTTTGATTTAACCATACTTTATTACAATTCAGACATATTGGCCTAAATTCTGTGAGTGAATTCGTGTTGCTGATCGTAAATTTTAATACGGTGGAGTTGGCAACGAACGCGCGCCATCTTGGATTCTCGCCAAAATTTCTGTCAATGCAAGAACGAAACGTTCATTAAATTCTGCACTTTTTTGTTGTTGTACATGTTTGTTTTCCAACATTGCTAATGGAATAATATTTACACTTGCTAATTTATATAAATACTTGTGCGTCACTATAATAGAGTACCTAAAATCAAAACAAATTTCTGTAGGTAACCTACCTTAGTTACTCGTAAACTGGCTGGCCAAAAATAAATATTTACTTACATTAATAACCAATAAATTTACTTAATAATAATAATATTTACTTACATTAATATTTTTTCTATGGAGATCGGCAAAATAATGGGAAATTCAAAATACTGGAAACACAACGCTATTGGTCAGATCAAATGTGACGTCAAAGTTTATAATGTCAGTGTCAACAAGCGCTTAGTTGTTTGATTTGTGATTTTTAACATTTGATTGGGACTAGACTGTGACGTCGCGACAAGCGTGACTGTTAATTTTAGCATTTTTTATTGTTACTAAATTTTAGTTTTTCGGCGTTGGAATTTTTTTTACGGTTATATAATGTAACGATATAACCTATCGTATAAAATATTTTAAAAAACGTGCATATTCCCTATTACAAATCACATAAAATAAAGTACGTCCTGTTTTTTATATTGGTATTCAAAAACCACAAATAACAATTGCCACTAAAAATTTCGGCAATTTATATTTTATCTTAAACATATTTTAAATTATATTTTATCTGGTCAAAATCTGTAAAATGATCATGACTATTTCGTTGTTAGACTCAACCAATCTGAGACTTAGTCTTTTTACTATTTATACCTTCTGCGTCTTATCCAAAACAAGATAGTTAATTGAATAGTAGCGTCGTAGGTGAGAAAGACGCGGTCTATCATGTCGAGAGTTCCGAGTTCGAGACCTGGTTATTCCAATTGTTTTTTTGCATTTACTGACTGCTCTCACACAGTGAAGGAAAACATCGCGGAGACCCTTGTGAGAGGGTAGGCCTGTGCCCCTGCACTGGGGACATATAATAGGCTGTTATTGATGATTAAATAAGTTAGAAACATAAATCTTGAGAGGGCACAACATTGCACTTGTTAGAAACATAAAAAATTATATTATGGCAACATTATGTCAGTTCTATAATAAAAAGGACACAGTAATTTTTCCATGATTTTCATTTAAACAAAATAAAATATACAAGGTGAAATGCAGATATTAACAACCAAACATTAACATGATCCTTCGAGCCGGATCATGTTAATGTTCTAACATATTATCCGGCTCGAAGGACCACCCAATCTGATCCATACCCAGTTTGGCTACATAACTGTAGGCAACATCTCTGCACAGCCTCTACAGAATACTGTTTTTTCTCTATTTTGTCTATTATCTTAGAAACATAAAAAATTATATTACGGCAACATTATGGAACTGACAGCACTTGTAATTATTATTATTATTTAAGCAATGTTTGGCATTAATATTAACAACATACTCAATTTAATAAAAACATAATAATTAAAAATCAATCATATTTATGATTTAAAATAATTTTGGTCTAAAATTTTTTAAGTGTTCCTGTAATTTATTTATTTTTCTTCAGTCTTAATAATAAAAATCAGATTTAATTTTTTAGTAAATTAAGAATAGATTAAAAAAATTAAAAAATATATTTGCATGCGCTTGTCGGTTAGATTGCATACTTTGTACTCTAACTGCTGTAGGTATTTATGATGTAAAATCCTTTAGACATGTGTGTGATTTATTCTGTTTTATATTTATGACCATCATACAGAACGACGGTGAATATTCCCGAGATACAGCTGCGCTGCAACAGGCCCTGCGACCCGCTGTAAGACTGTCCATACAATTTAAGTAAACCTTGGTGGACCCACTAGTCTCATATCTTTGTAAATATCTCCATTAATATAAACTAATGTTTCATTAGATTATACATACTGTGACATTTTGTACATATATAAATGTTTAAACAATATTTTAAGCATTTTGCAATCACAGGCTTGCAATCTGTTTTATTATTTATGTTAATGTTTATATTAATTTAGAAAATAATATTAACTGCAATTTATTTATTAAAAAAAACATTTCAACAAAAAGACAGAAGGTAGGTAGTTAAAAATAAAACAAATGTATTAAAAACAAATTTTTTTTTATATGTTATGTCGACAGACAGGCTGACGCACTTGATGGTAGGTGGCTACCGTCGCCTATAACACAAGCAACGCTACAGGTGCTGCAAGTGTGCTGCCGACTACAGTAGGATTAAGGATAAGGGATTAGGAGGGGATAAGGAAATGGGCTCTTGTTCTTTGTTCTTGTTTCTTTGAGGAAAATTTATTTTCACTTTATGAGCAGGAAATGATGAAAAAAGAAATTTTTTCCAGAATTTTATGATGCAAATCGTCATGTACATGTAAAAAATCCTCTTTTAATGAGGATAAAATAATAAAAGAAAATTAATAAATATTATAAAATTAAATAAACAATTTGATAAGTAATAATTTGTTAAATAATGAATAATAATAATAATAATTTTATTCATAATAATTCATTTTACTCTATATCGCGCCTGTGTAGGCTTGGGGCATCCTGTATATATTTAAGTATTTTTGCTACAAAATTTTACATAATAGACACTCTTTGTGTAAAATTGCTTCATTCTATTCTTAAGCTTGTTCTATCAATTACTAACAATAATAGTACTAAAATAACATTATGTTATATCTACTAATCAAGTATTTATTTTCTAACATAATATACATTATTATATGTTATGTGGCTAATATTGTATTTATATAAATTTTTATATATCTAGGTAAAAAACAGTTTGTGCATTCAGAATATTATACAATACTATTTCAAAATAATATAGGTAATAATTATATAACTGCAATATATCCAAATTTATACATCATATGTTTTATGTAGTTTTTGTTATATATATTTTTTATGTATGTTGTAAAAATATTTGGTAAACCTAACACAACTATACACTAAAACGAAAAGTATCAATTGAAACGTGTCTATCGATTGAGTGTTCACAGAGTAATACTACATTAGCACTATTATTTATTCTGTGGTAATACAGACGGTATTCTCAAGTACATTTTTCAGATCCCTTTATAAACCTTTCTTAGTAAATAGAATTAATGTAGGTATTTCAACTCTTGTGAAATATTTAAAATACTAATTAGACACACTGTTAGGAAGGAATTTAATTTTAGTATATAAAACTTAGAAAACTTAGAAATAAAACTTAGAAGAGGTTTTTAAATGTATATGAACGCACCTATGCTAAAATTGGCAAAAAGAATGTTACAATTTTGAGTTCATAATTTTTTTTATTTCAAAAGAGGATTTTCCCATCTTTTTTAGTCTTTGCTTCCCTTTTTCAGCTCTCCGGGCCAAAACGGGTGTTACGTATATAAATTATTACAAATAATCTAAAAAGCTCCGCACAATATAACCACCAAGTTAATTATTTATCTATTCATAATAGCTATTCACAAAAAATCGAGAGCCCTAAAATCGATGTACGATGTATTATGTAGAATTAATATTAAATGATGTGGAATTGAACCTACTATGATTCTATCATTCCTTTAATGAATGAATGGGTTATAGGTATATTCACAGACGTAACAAATTTTCATGTTATATGTATAAATAGAAATAGCAAAAATAGTGACAAATTCTGCAAACATATTACAGGATGATTTCGAGAACAAACCGCTGATAGTTGGTGACAAGGAGGTGGACCTGAACAAAATCTTCACACCGGCACCCGATGCAGAGGAACATCTCATAAAGAAAGATCGAAAATTTGGTGAGTTAATCATACTTTTTATCAAATTAGCAATAGATTCCTTGGAGAATAGAGCTATAGGTACATGGAGGACTAACTTATGTGGATGTTAAACTGAAAAACTGTCAAGCTACAACAATCAATATAGTGGTTCATAAATTGATCAGATTTTTTTTTATGTTAAGTTCGGCAGACAGGCTGACGATCCACTTGATGGTAGGTGGCTACCGTCGCCTATAACACAAGCAACGCCAAAGTTGTTGGCAAATGCGCTGCCGACTTGCAGTAGGATTAGGGATAAGGGATTTGGGGTGGATAGGGAAATGAGCTCTGGCATTCCTTACTCACTCACCGAAACACAACAGCACACGTGCTGTTATTTCACGGTGGTCTTCGGTAAGGGGGTGGTTACTGGCGCCAGACGGGCTGCCCAAATGACTGGGAAAATGCAATGTGCCTTTAAATGGAATGGAGCTTGTGTAGCATAGGAGTTTGATATGATTGAAAATGCTACTACAGCGCCTCCTATTTAATGGTAGCTAGGTCCCTCTTTTCCGCTGGGCACTCTGGGCAAGTACCCAGAGCCCGGCTATCGATGGGGTCCACTAGTTCCCGCTTAACTGCGCTGAGAAAAGCTCCTTCTTCAAATTGAAAAGAAAAAAAAATTAAGAAATATAATGCTTCAATAAAGATTGACCAGTTTGTCGCCAATGTTTTAGGCTTCCCGGGTTCGATTCCCGGCAGGGTCAGCTTTGAAAAAATTACTTTTCAAATTTGTCTCTGGTCTGGATCTGGAAAGTAATGGCAGGGCACACTGCGTTTCGCAGTCATTTTGGGCGGCCCGTCTGGCGGCAGTAACAACACCCTTACAGAAGACCATAATAATAAGCATTATTAATATTAATTTTATATTTAAACTACGTATAAAAATACTGACGCTTTTGAAAAAAATTAAAATTACTACCCTGTTTATTATGAATGCCAAGGAAAAGAATATATCTATGTTAAAAATTTAAATTTTCTAACGTTCTTTAAACATGTGAGATTTACATTTCAGAGAAGACATTCGCATCATCGGCATTCTACGTGCCAGGAGTCCACCCGACAGTGAAGGAACAGATGGATCTGGCGAGAGCCATTTCTCGTTCTCTGAGTGACTCAAGCAACCACATGAGCAGAGGACAGAGCATGTATGTTAACAGAAAAAAGAGATCAGTCAAATGGGTGCACGAAGGAAGAGGTAACATTTTTATTTTTTTTAATTATTATGTTATTGTCAAAAACTAAGATTTGACCTATTTTGGATCTTATTTACTATAAATAAACAAATTAATCAATTCCAAGGTCTAGATCTGGAATGATTATAACCTGTGTACACGGGTTCTTCACTTCTCGTGTAACTATTATAGATGAGTGTAAATTACAAAGCCATTAATTTTTTTCTCCGACATTGGAAGAACTCTAGCCGAACAAATAAATCTAACTAACATATCAAATAATTCTAGCCTTGATTCTAACCTTTGTGTTGCTTGAAACTGATCCTAAAGAAATACATGACATACTTGTGAATCTCAAATCTGATAGTGCTCCTGGATGGGATAACTTATCTACAAGATTTTTGAAAATGGCACATAAACTTATTGTCCCTATCGTTTGCCATCTAGCTAACTTATGTTTCCGCCAGGGTATCTATCCTGCTGCTTTTAAAGAATCTACTGTAACCCGTGTTTACAAGGGTGGTGATAGAGACGATGTCAATAATTATCGTCCAATCTCTGTATTACCAGCAATCTCAAAATTTTTAGAAAAGTTAATAAATACTAGATTGGTCAATTACTTAAACAAATATGTATAATATTCTATCAGAGTCACAATATGGTTTTAGATATGGAAAATCAACTGAAGACTCTGTAACTGCCCTAACTACCTTAATAGTTGAACAAGTCGACGAAGGCAAAAAATGTTTAGCAGTCTTTCTAGACTTAAAAAAGGCATTCGATACCGTCTCCGTCCCCATTCTTGTTCGTGCACTTGAAAAACTGGGTATTCGTGGTGGTCCCCTTACTTTGTTTGATGAATACTTGCGGGATCGCAGGCAGCGGGTTAGGATTGGCAATTATACGAGTGACGTACAGAAAGTATCTTACGGAGTACCTCAAGGAAGTGTTCTTGGTCCGACTCTTTTTCTTGTGTACATAAATGAGCTCTGTAATCTAAACATTCCAAGCGGTAGGATATTTTCCTATGCTGACGATACTGCCATAGTGTTCTCTGGTAACTCGTGGGACGATGTACGTAGGATAGCGGAGGAAGGACTTATTATTATATGTGGGTGGCTTAACACTAATCTCCTTACCTTGAACACAACTAAAACTAATTTTATATGTTTTTCTATTGATAAAAGAACACAGCCGGGTAACTTTAGAGTGGGGATTCACAAGTGTGGAGGCTCCCTAAGTACAAATTGCTCTTGCAGCTATATTAATAGGGTTTCAACGGTTAGATATTTGGGTGTTATAATTGATCAAAGACTATCATGGCACTCCCATATCGAACAGATTATGGGCAGGGCTAGGAAACTAATGTGGATTTTTAAAACTCTTCGCCATGTTGCAAAAAAAAACTTCTAAATAAAGTATATATAGCCTTAGTTCAATCAGTTCTGTGTTATTGTATTCTAATATGGGGCGGAGCCTCTAAAATTAAATTTTTAGAATTGGAAAGGGTTCAAAGATCATTACTTAAAGTGATGTACTTTTTGCCATATAGATTCCCCACTACCGAACTTTATAATTCTTGTGACGTCCTAAATGTAAGAAAATTGTATATCTTAACTGCTACATTCAAATCCTTAAATTATGACCCTAATATAATTAAAAAGAGAAGACATGATATGGTTGTTCAAACAAAAATTGTAAAAACTGCCTTTGCTCGAAGACAATATATTACCCAATCTTCTTATTTATGCAACATATTAAATAAAAAACTTAATATTTGTCCTATGACACACTTTAATTGTAAAAAGACCCTGACTGATTGGCTCAAGAACCTAAATTATAATGAAACCGAAGCTTTATTAAAGACTTAACTAAATTAAACATTTATTATAAAAACATTTATTTTATTATGAAAACGGACTTATGTATAGGCTACACTTAACTCATATAGATAATGATACTTCACATACGCATTCACACACTCATACAAACATACACACTTTATTGTATGTTTTGGATTTTAATACTGCATTGTAGAAGCGGGGTTCTCCTGATACATCTTATATAAATTATTTTATATAAGAATAAATTATTTTGTATTTTGTATTAATAAAACAGTAACAAAAGGCAGATAATGAACGTATGAGAAATCACAAAGATCAAATCATAAAAAGTATAGCATAAAAATAATACCAGTGCTACAGCGCTAAGTATTGTATAACGCTGAACCGATAAATCAAGTCTGTGTATTAAAAATTCAACAGCGCCATCTAGCTTGGTTAAAGGGATTTATGATTATGGATTTTATCAAAGATGTTGTATTAGGATTTTATTATAATGTATTTTTCTGTTGGAATATGTCACATGTGCATAAGCTAGGGAGCATAAGTAGTAGGCTAGAAGTTCTAGCCTAGAACGATGTTTTGGTTAGGCGCGATACCGAGGATCTGTCCATTTATGTGTAATTATAGGTAGTGTGTAGTAATAATTTATTATTATTACTTTTAGCTCACAGCCTTATACTTAAGCATTCGCACTTATTTCTCCCACAATACGTAAATATATACATAATATGTGCTCATTAAAATAATGGCAACACTAAAAGGAAGCAGATCTTTACAAGATCTGCCACAAATTATTAAAATATCATTTAAAATAATATAAATTAAAATATATATAATAAAAATAATTATTGAAATTAATTTTATATAATCATTTAACAAATGATTATGTTTGTTATAATCATCCTAATATTATAAACGCGAAAATAAGTTTGTTTGTTACGCTTAACTATTCAACTGATCATCATGAATTTTTGCATACACATTGTCAAAAGCAGAAAGATTAAAATCACATGGCTGGTAAATCAGGAGAAAGGGGACATACTAAAAAATAAATAAACAATAAGTACTGTTTCCAAAGGACGTGAGGGAAATCATGGACAAAAGCTAGTTTCTAATAAATACAATTAAACGCATCAAAATAACCAATGAGGAAAAACACACCGAATACGTAACCATATTTATTATCCCCGGATGTACATTGTAACAATCCGATACGTATTACATATTTACCAAAATCCATAAATATACCACAAACCCTTACGACAGACTGATTAACAACGATCATAATCTTAATCAGGAGCGTAGCGTCGGGGAGCGGGTGGGAGCAGTTGCTCCAGGGCGCCGGGGCCTGGGGGGCGCAATTTTTTTTTTCTTAAATCTTTTTCAATAGCTAATGGAAAATGCCCACCTAATTATAAATATTCATAATTCACTTTTTCGGAACATTTTAGTTTCGAACAGATATCTATAAATGAAACTATAATCTAAAAATGTAGCGGAAAACGGAACTAAAATCAATTTCAAAGCAAAGCGCGTATTATGAGCTTTACTTTTAGCGCCCTGGAGCAAAATTTTTCAAACGCCTCTCTCTCATATGGGCACGTGAGGAATTATACACAAACCTCGAAATGAATCATCTGGAGTTTTGTAATTGATTTTTTTTTCAGTTTTAATAAATAATGATAAATGAATCTGTAATCTTTCAGCATATTTTTCTTGATAATAATAATAATACTTTGATTAGCTACATGCATGCAATGTTTAGTTACAAGTTCGCAAAGTTACAATGTTACGTTCAAAAAATAAGAGAGGGCCCTTGAAAAATTTTGCTCCAGGGCGCTGAAAGTGTACCTACGCCACTGATCTTAATCTAAAGCATATAGACGTTTTGAATAAGAGCCAGTAGATTTATTAGTCGTTGGACAACAAACAAAATAATGTCTCGTGAATTATACGCAGCAGGTGATTGTGTATACTGAGCGACATTAATCTATGTACGAGTATTTAAACCAACAAATTTTGTCTGCAATTTGACAGCTTGCGCAGCTCTAGCGAGTGAGAATGAGAAGTGTCTACGTCATGACTGGCTATTAAAAATATTTGTTTTAAAGACTTTAAAAACTCCATTAAAAAAACCTATTTATTTAAAAAATATTTCATAGAAATATTTTAAACAGATACCATAAAATAAAAATAGAAATACCTTTGTATCAAGATTCAGTTTTGTTTTCTAATATGCTAATTTAAAAATTTGAGACAGTGCTTATTTTAGAACTGAATTAACGAAGTACTTAAAACTGAATTAAGTACTTTTCAAATTTGACCCTGGTCTGGATCTGGAAAGTAGTGGCAGGGCACATTGCGTTTTGCAGTCATTTGGGCAGCCCGTCTGGCGGCAGTAACCGCTCCCTTACAGAAGACCACCGTGAAATAACAGCACGTGTGCTATTGTGTTTCGGTGAGTGAGTAAGGGATGCCAGAGCCCATTTCCCTATCCCCTCCTAATCCCTTATCCTCCTACTGTACTTAATTTGCAGCAGCTTTGGCGTTGCTTGTGTTATAGGCGTCGGTAACAACCTACCATCAAGTGGACCGTCAGTCTGTCTGCCGATCTTGGTACATAAAAAAACCAAAGAAACAAATACGTATTTTTTATATTAATTTAACCAAAAGTTCCAAGAAGTAAAAAAGTTTCAAGAAACTACATATATGCAATACTGAAATCAAAATTCTAGCACTATTTATTGCAAGCTCGACTAGTTTAGTAGTACTAGTGGCTTAGACTACTAAGTTAGTACCATTGAATTATGACTGGGTTTTTTATATTGGTCTGCAGATAGGGTTGCCAGGCCTCAAAATCGAAAATCCGGACACAGACTCATATTTAGCCGGACATTTTGCCATAAAAGCCAACAGTTCTTTTTATTTCTGTATTTATTATTTTAAGACTTGCTCTACTCTTTATTATGAATCACATATTGTTTTCTTAAAGTAATTTGTAAGCCTAACAAAAGCCGGACGGGCCGGACTTGTATATATTTGGCCGGACACGACTTTAAAGAGCCGGACATGTCCGGCTAAAACCGGGCAGAGCCCATCCTTAAGGATTCACTAAGCATTTGCAGGCCATATACCATCAATTGGACTGTCAACCTGTCTGACGACCATTACATAAAAAAGCACTTAAATGCTTATAGAATTATAAAATAATATTTTCGTTTTGATTTCAGGCCGCAACACATCAAATACATGCACTACTCCTGTGCCGGTCGCGAACCACGACACCGCTTACCGTCCACCGTCCAGTCTACGCAACCAGAAAACATATCCGAAATCATCCTTGAAATATAACAATCTGCCGAAATTGGAACCGTTCCCGATTTCACCGCCGACTGTCTCGATGCACAACATTGAAGTACAGGTGCCACTAGCGCCAACCAAACTGAACGATGTCTACGCGGCGCCAAAGAGTCCGAGACTCCCTCTGGTCTCCGGTCCGAATTTCAACGTGGCACCTCGCGGTTGGGGCGAAATGAGAGAATACTACAGGCCTGTAGCGCTAGATGGCGCTGGCAAAGTGCCATTCGCTTACACAGACTACTAAATATAAATTTATATAATGTTGTTGTTATGCAGTTGTGCGAATAAAGAGCAATGGCGTAATCCCATACAATTTTTATTTAAGATAAAGTAACATAATTTTGCTTAATATATTTGCATCTGCACACGTTAAATTAGTACCTACTGAGTTTGTATTTTCCTGGACAGATTGATCAAGTCAAGTATTACTAATAAAGAAAAGTAATTTCAATTTAAATGAGGGTTTTTTGAAACGGTCTAATTGAGATGGCAGCACTGTAGCGTCAGGTCCAATGAACTGTCAAAATACATACGCAAGTTGCAATTTTCTATGTATTTTTTGGTTTAATAATTTAGGTTAATAAATTATTAAGCAAACACAATAGAATTTCAATAATTTATGTTTAGTACCTACGACTCAGTGCTATCTGACAGCTGTCTACCTGACGCCTACGTCAGGTGTGGCAGAAAAAAGTATCGAAAACCCTCACTCATTGTTGGACAGTTGGAGTTCATATGACAATATAATTTAAAGTAGTAGCAGAAACTTGCTTTCCGTTAATAGAATTAACATTCTATTAATTAAATTTGGTTCACGTATTCAGGGAAATCACATGAAATTAAACAATTAAAAACAAATAACATCAAAAATATTAGGTAATTCATTTTAAATAAAAATTTTTAATTGACGGTACCTATTTGAAGACACTATCGAATTCTATAAACAACTAGCTGAGCCGGCGAACTTCTTACCGCCTCAGAATAAAAACCCTTCCCATACAAGAAAATTAATTTTATTCACATTTTTTTTCGTGAATATATCAGATTTTTTAATATAGTTATTCGGAACAGAGACACATTATAAACATTACAAAAATCGGTCCATTTCTTTCTTTAATATTGTCTTGTCGAAAACTACAATATCGTAATTAAATAATTAAGCTCGCATTAAATGAAATGAGAATTTTAGACAGAGGAACTTGATTTGTTAATAAGACAATTATTTAATTGAATAAATACAATAAACTGGAACGGACAAATTTCAGATAAAAAAACTCAATAAGACCCGAATTTTTTTTTTTTTTTTTTTTTTTTTGGATAATTATATAAATGTTTGTACAGTTGCAAGAACCGCCATAATAGGCATGATGACAGATTTTGAAATTCCCTTCCATAATGTAGATACACGTCTACCATATCCGAAAAAAACAATATTTCAGCAAAAAAACTAAATTTCAACGCGAATTATTGAATGTTTTTAAATCTATTTTGAATTACGCGCGAAAACGCTCTTAGGTGTCATGGCGTCGCGTCTGATGAACCGTGACGTCACCGACATCTCATCAAATTTTTCATTCTGTCAAAGCAATGTCAAGCAACACGATGGCACTTACCTGGGCGTGACGTCATTCGCTCTGATTGGTGTTTCAGTTAACATGGCCGATTGCAGTTATTTATACTTCTATTTTATTGAAAATCTTATTAATCTCAATTTTAATACAAAAAATGAGTAATTTTTTAGAATCCTTTCAACATATATTTTTCTCCAAAACCATTTATTCTTTGATTTTTTAATACCGTCATCATGCCTATTGTCTTTAATCGCCTATATCCTTTAATATTATTTAATTTTGCATTTCATATAATTACGCAGACAGAGTTTATACTAAATGTAAATAATAAATTAATATAGTGCCTGTGTGTCATTATTTAATTTTATAGTTACCTACATCAGATTTGATTATGCGAGTCCGAACTTACTATTCTCCTTTTTAATATTTAAAAGGTAATTATTGATTACTGCATATTTATAATTAAGTTACTATGTCAAAATCAGGAATAGAGGCAGTTAGATTTTCATTTCTGGGCCTAATTATAGGAAAATAAATATAAAATAAAAACATGTTAGGTGCGTATCAGTATAATTGTTTAGTTTGTAAAACAATTATAATTGTTCGAACATAATTATTAATTCTGATTTAATAGTGGTTAACCAAAGTTATGAGTTTATACAGTTTTACATTGATTCTTATCAAATAATCACAACTTGTTTTAAATATATGGTAAAAAATTGTATGAATCGTTTTGTGGTATTTTCCGTCTTATTACAATAAAATTTGTCATGTCTGGTATTAAATTGGTTTGGGGATGATATCGACAGATGGTGCTTTGTTTAGTAGCAGAAATAAAACGTAAATGTTGGTGAAAAATAAAATATTTCGGTTCTTTATTTATTAACTGTTTTCTTATTAAATAACCATTTAGTCTTAACTAGTCATTATTTTCTTTTACTTTTAAGTTATTGTTAAAAGAAAATGTGTTACAATAAATCTAAATGTCTATAGACCTATTTATATTATTATTATTACAAATATTCTCTAATTTTATTTTACATAAAGTTTAATTAAAGTTGAAACTAAAATATTTAAGTTATTTATGTTTTTTTTTTAATGAGGACGTGATATTTTGTATGTGGAATAAAAAACATTTAAAATGCGGTTGCCTGTTTTAGTTTCTCCATGATTTGTTTTAAGGCCGCAAATGCCGTTATTTTGGACTTAAAAGATGTTGCACAACCAACACCAGGCGCTCACGAAGAGGTAGTCCTCCCAGAACCTCTCGTGACTCCTGCATTAGTGCTTCTTTACGCTAATATAATCCGTCCTCAATGGAGGTCGCTAGATCGTTCAACCGACACCTAGGCACTTATGGAGAATCAGAAAGAGGTAAACCTCCATGACCCGGGAGAGTCATAGATACCGGTCCTATACCCTAGAGTGACCAGTCCCAACATTCCTATGACTGATCGCTCCTCCGTTCTCCGCAGGGCTTGAGCGTTTTTAAAAGCTCTCGGCAGTCCAGTTAGTCTTTAAAAATCCTAGGACTAAAGCTACATAGGGCACAATATATGTTTCTGGAACTGGCCACTTACATAAGCACCATTGAAAAACTATTTACAACATTGGAAACAGAATACTGTTTGTTTCATTTAACTGTCACTTGTGTTTAAATTGTGAGTTAAAAGCATGAGTTAAAACCAATCAATCCTGCAATCATCCCAAATTAAAAATTTGGGTGTGGAAAAGCTGTGCTCTCGGTGGATCCCAACACAATTTGACTGAGGCTCAAAAAACGGACTTTGTAACTTGGTGCAATGCCATGCTTACCAGAATCAAAGAAGGGGCGTCAAATTTGGTGTGGGACATAGTGACAGTTGACGAAATATGGATTTATTACTACAATCCCAAACAAAGCAGCAATTGAGCATATGGATCTTTCAAGATGAGCAGAATCCGAATAGATTCATTTTAGAGCATTCATAGTATTTTTTTCTTATTCATTCCGGAAACTTTTAGTGCACCCCACGTATTTAAGGGTAAAAAGAACTTATATAGGTTACTTTGTCACTAAAATTACGTACTATGAAATCACTTAATTAGATAATCTGCTTAAAGGATTGTCAGTTTACCGACTTGTTGTTATAGTGATGGTAAGAGGTTATAAGCTAGGCAGCTCGTCTGGCGGCAGTAACCAACCTCTTACAGATAACTACAGTGAAATAACGACACTGTTATGTTTCGAGAGTAAATAAATGATGCTAGAGTACATTCCTCTATTTATTTTATCAACTAGCTGAGCCCGCAACTTCGTACTCGTGGTATTCGGTATAGTGCGTAACCCTTTTGTTTGTAAATGGTGGTGGCTACCGTCGCCACTGGTGCTGCATGCTCTGCATCTTTAATCTTGGTTCAGATCATTACCAGACCAGTATAAATTATGTGGTTTTCTTTTGACCTATAATAATATTCCTAAAATTCAGCCAGTTCAGTGCAAGGTTATCATAACAAATAAGAGGAGGTATTTGGAAAAGAAAAACAAATAATTCAATACAATTTTTTATTATACATAGTTGTCACTTGCGAATTTGTTAAACGATACAGTACGGTCATCAAAGTATAAAAAAAAATATATAAATTTACAACGAAAGGACCGTGGCCACTTTTTTTATTTGGGTACATTTTAGCGCCCACTCTATTTACACAAGCTCCACAGCGAGTGGCATTATTTTATGTAGATGACATTATTAGTACTTATATCGAATTATATACATAGGAATTTAACGTGAGCACTGCCGTGTAAATACCACATCGTAACATCGACAAATATTAAAACAATTATAAATATTTTTACATTTATTTTTACCTATCTATTAATAATAATGCGATATCTCATTACCTTATAATTACCAACATTCATTTCTTTAATGTGTAATTTTGTATAGGTCTCTGTAAGCGATCAGAATTTGTTAATACCTCAGATTAATCACAACTAGATGGAATCAATCTGACGTCACGAAATGTTAAACAAGGACGGTTGTTACAATAACGCTTTTGAAAAAAAGGGATGCAAATATAATTTTTTGTCCTTATCGTCGTGGCCGGTTTTCTGGCCTCACAAATGTCAAATTGTGACAGTTGTATGGCCAACAACATTAAATGTTGCAATACGCATAATCGAAGAATGCAAATTAAAAGAGCTGTCACTTCTTTTGGACTGTAAAACCAAGAGGTTTTGTAATAGTCTTTTAACAATGCTGAAGCAATTTTATCTTTTAAAAACCTGCATTCAAAAAGCTAATATATTATTTATTATTATTGTATTCTCTAATTATTGCTAATCTACAAGAACAAGTTAAAAATTCCTCAAAAGTATGGACACATTTTTCTAGCAACATTAATCTTAGAGCGAGAGGGACTGAGGCGGCCACACGAGGTGCTAATCTAGTTGTCATTAATCTGTGGTTAATACATATTATATTATGATATACAGGGTCTGATCTATTTATTTAACTTTTGACATTCGCACGCCTATCAAGGTTCGAGTTTGGTGTGAGTAAAGCTCAATGTAAAAAAATGTCGCTGTCATGCTTCATTTTTGCAAGCGACATACTATAATTTATCGACATCACATCGTTATATTGCATAAAATATATGTAAATAGTAATATATAAAACTGAAGAGTGTTTTGTTGAACGCGCTAGTCTGGTCCGAATTTGAAATGTTTTGTGTTGAATAGTCCATTTATCGAGGAAGTATAGCAAATAAAATACTTTAACATTAACAATACAAAACGATGAATCAAAATAAATAAATCTAGGTATGTGTTAAATCATCATCAGAAATAAAGTTGATTGTTATAAGGATTAAATAAATCGATTTGGTAACGCGGTAGAACTAATTCGAGCTGTCAAAAGTAAAATAAATGGTAGGACGAAGTATGATTGTGTTATCTTTTATTCGATGCTTCTTTCAAATGAGCATTTTCCTTCTTTGTGTTCAGCAGGCAAATCGACTCGGCTCGAGCAACTTGTTCATCGAACACGTCAAAAGTTTACACTTGCTTACAATAGACACATAAAGTTGGAAACAGATTTGATGTTTACAAGAGCCTTAAGGCGGATGTGTGAACAACATGTTTTTTAAAGGATGCAGTGCTGACTAGGCAAAATTATCAAATTATAATATGAAATGTGCTCGCTACACTGAAATTTGAATTGTGGCAACACTTTGTAGAATTCGGTTATTAAGAGCTTTAATCATGCTTTAATTAAATATATTTTGAAATATTACGCGCACTTTTTAATTGTCTAAATACTTCGTAATTGAAATTTATTTTAGAAAAAAAAAACTAAATAAAAAATAGCTATCTTTAAAATTAAACAAATTTGTAGCCAGTCCAGTTTCTATTTTTTTTTTAATTATTTTTATCGAAGTATTGTTAACAAAGAAATTTGCGCGCGTAACGAAAACAGAATGGAGGTTTATTCAACTGGAATAAATTGTAACGGATTTGTATATTTTCAAAATTGAGACAAACACAACATTGGCTATATATATTTATTGAAATAGGTATATATAATATAATATGAAAAACATGTATTTACAGAAATAATTTTATATGAAACGGGGCAGGGTTTTAGGGTGAATTTTTTCAGCTATAAAAAGTTATGGCAGTGAACTTAAATCCTTTTCAATAAGGACGAAATTGGCTCGTTTCGAATTCGTCGTTTAATATATCATTGACGTGCAATATATTTAGGCCATTACACACTATGCTTTCACACGATTTTACACACAAATAGTGTGTTTAATTAAAAAAATCTTAAGTAGCTATTGGACAGATTGCTTTTAAAGGAAAAAATATTATATCACATTAAGGGTTTTATTTTATTTAATATACATATTTATGGAACTTTGAATAATACCTATCAAAACAGTGACATAATTGAATTAAAAATATGCTAGTTTATAAAATTATTAATTTAAAAGAGAAATTAGGATGTTTGAATAATATCACTTGGTATATTATTTATTCACTTACATATTAAATGGCATAATTCATGGTGTTATTAATTAAATTTAATAATGTTACTGCTAAATAGAACTGAAATGGAATTAAATGAAAAATATTTCTATTGCAATTTGTATGAAGATTGAAAATCAAATGATAATTTCATAAGTTATTACAGTCAATTCAGAAGCAAAAATTGCTTTTTATCAAATTTTTTTTTGATATTTTACATAAAACAATCAATTATACAAAATAAGGATGTCGTGAACAACAAGTTTTAGGCTATTTTTTGTAGGTTTGAAAATATTTAATAAAATAATAAGTTGTGGAATATTCCCAAGCGTTTATGTATATAATATAATAATTATAAACTGTTAATTAACAATAAAACATGATATCGAACATGACAGTCATCTTCTTGTGCCAGGCGACAAGTTTAACATGTTGCGTAGAAATGGCAGGCCTTTTCGGAAACTTAAACAAAAACGATATTTACAAGAGGCCTTTATTTATCCTTATACCGAATTAAATTTAACTATACAATTACAAGATAAACTATACATGATAACGTGTATGCACACGTTCAGACTTGCTCTTGTGAGCGATCAGCCTTATCAGAAACTAAGATCCTCTGCCATAAGCGGCAGAGTTATGGTGAATCAGGTCTGGGATGGACCGTCCTCTAATGGTCGAAACCTGACGAAGCCGTCTTGCGCCACTAACATGCTGCTACCGTCAGATTCTTTAGGATTTATCTCGTCCTGCGGTTGAGAATATGACGCCTCATAGCCACAATTTCTAGGCGCAGGCTGCGGTGTACCATGGCACGGATAACCCCTCTCTTTATCCTCGAACCCGTAGATATCGGTGGATTTAGGCCGGTCCGGAAACCCATTACCTTTACCGCGCTTCTGACTGCCGCTAGAATTAACCATGGACGTCGAAGGGGAATTACGCCGTTGAGAGCTTCTAGCGTCTCCATAACCTCTGTTTGGATTCAACGTTTGGATCCCTGAGGCATGGTAGGAAGCGTTTTCTGTATTATAATTGCCATATTCATCGGGCACGTGGGGCTGATGGTAATGGTGTCCGATTGAAGAGTCATATCCCATGGTCATGCAATTCTGCACATTCTTATTTTTAATCCTATGCTTTTTGCGGGGATTGCTATTCGTTCTACAAGAGGCTCTATCGTATGATGTGTGTTTGAAGTTGTGGGAGCTTCGATTTGAGCCACCGTTGTAATTCTGGTTCTTAATGTCCCGAATGAAGTCACTGTTGCTGCCATATTGGATGACGTTGTATTCGTGGTCTAAGGGATCGTCACCTTGAAGGGACTGAATTGCCGGATCACAATTTGAATAATGATCGTCCGAAGCGGATTCAATCCCGTTATACCCTGCCATATTTGGATGATGCTTGATCAAATGATTGGTGGCGCCTGAAGTGGCATTGCTGGACTCGGTGGAACTGCTATGACCGGCATTCGCTATAGAACTGTGACCAGAATAATTCTCAGTTCCGGAGTTATTATCGCAATTGGCCGCTAAAGTATTCAATGGGAACCTCGGATGGTCAATGGCGGGTCCGCCACAGCATTGATCGGGTATATTTGGATGGTGACTGGCAGTTTCGTAAACTGGTTTCCCCGTTCTTAGAGTGTACGTGTGAAGATTGGTGTTGGTATTACATATTGCCGGATAATCGGACTCGAACTGTTCGTTACTAGAGCCGGCTGCACATGGGAACAAGCCTAAACCGGAAATTTTATGACCGTCGGCTTTCTCGTGCTGTAATGATGCCACGATTCCGACTTTGAGACTTATGACCCATGACAAAAGAGCTACAATTGTCACCTCGAGCAGCCGCAGAGAGAACTGATAACCCCATTGCAACCAATTGAACTTAGTCATGTTGACTTGGTTTATTTTGAAAATGCCAAATATTTGTAGAGTCGCCATTAGAACGAACAACAAAGCCGTGGCTAAATTGATGTGTATCGCTTGGGATAAATTTTGGAAACCGTGAATGTACGTGTGACTCTTCTTCTGTAGGATAGATTTTAGCTTCTTAAATACATACACATAGCACAGACCCAGAGTGAGGCATGCAATTACGAAAATAATTTGACAAGTAAGACCTAATACCCTTTTTTCGACTCCCTGGGGAGTTCTATAAATCGTACTACTATTTTCGAAGATATGCAAGATTAGACACGACGCTAAGTGCAATGCGCCGCCAATTATAACAGTCCTAGAACGAAACAGGAAAGAACAGCAAGTGTTCTTGAAATTAATGCTATTCGTCAAGAGGAACAAAATAGTACTAGCGAACGCTATACTTAAGAATATTTCTGGAACGTGTAGTAGTATTTCACTGACGGCCACCGGAAGTGAACTGTTGATATTATAAGGGTCGTAGCACATGTAAAAAATCCTCATGAGACACACAAAAACTAAAATCAAATGTAAAATTATGAAATAATATTGAGTGAACAAGTGCGTGAATTTGTTGTAACAGATGATCTTGTAGATAGAGAATATGGCGAGAAGGGTAAACATTGCTCCAGCTAAATAAATATGGACATTCCACGCGAATGGCCAAGTTTCCCCTGCCCTCTGTACCGGAGGACTGCTTTTATCTTGCTTAAACACTTTTCCGTCAGAATTCACATTGGCAAGATTATGATATCTCTCTGTAGACATTTCGGGGTCCTTCAAATCGAATCCTACGGTTGTCGCCGGTGTATATTCCTTTCTGCTATCGTTTCTATCTTGCTTTGTTGCATATTGGAGATTTCTTCTCGTATTAGTTTCTCCATTTTGATCTACTATTAGCGGCCTATCTAAATTGTTCATTTCGGGATCTAAGACGGCGAGAACTGACCCTTCAGTGGAAGTATCCCTGTTTGAATCACCAAGAGTGACTCCACCATCCTTCGTAATATAGATATCACTCTTTGAGGTTCTTTCCTGATTATGTTGAGGTTTGGCCGTAACGGTTCTAAGGAGGACGTCAGGGATGTCTTCTTTCCTACCATTCGAGCCGGAAAGTATTCTTGATATAGTGGGAATGTTTAGAGAGTTGGGAACGAAGTCGGTGAAATTGGCTTGATCAGTTCCTTGTTTCACATCTCCATCTAACTCTTCGGGCTGAAAAGAGAGAAAAAAAATCATGAGTTTTCGATCATTTTCTTTGTCAATTTTAAACTAACTAACAAATTGTTAAAGAGTAACATTTGTTTGTGTCGATTTACACTGTGACAGTAATATTTATTTTAGTCTTAAGGATGCATTATTTCATTATATCAAATATAATCAAATAATGAATCGTTAAGACTAAATAAATATTAGTCAGTAATAAATCTAAGTTTAACATTATAATGATTGCTTGTTTAAATTAACACAACATGTGTGTTGTGTTTCAGTGAATGGATGGCAGAGCCTATTTCCCTATCCCTTCCCAATCCCTTATCCTTAATCCTACTATGGTCAGCAGAGTACTTGCACTGTATGTGGCGTTGCTTGTGTTATACGCGACGATAACCACTTACCATTAAGTGGACCATCAGCCTGTTTGTCGACCTTAACATAATATGTTTCATCAGATTTAGGGTACAATGTGTTTCACAGTCTATGGTCTGGCACCCAAAAAATGGGTTTAGCCCATCCGGCGCGGCGGCAGTAACAATTAGATTACAGAAGACCAACGTAAAATGACGATTTGTGTGTTGTTGTATTTTGATGAATGGATAAGGACAGAGTCAGCCCCTATGGCCTTCTTGAATAGCTGCATGACTGCGAAGCTGGGGGCGGGGGAAACACTGTCTGTCTCTTTCCCGCGCGGACTCAATCACGAGTGTGACAGAGACTCTGTACGTTTTTAGGTTTTTTACCTTATGACTGGGTGTGTTCAAAGCCTTTTTCTTTTGCGGTTCAATGCCAACAGGCGATTGTGGCGGCGCAGGGGGTGGCGCTGGCACTTGAGGAGATGACGTCTCCTGGAAATGCAGATTATAATTATTATCACTATGGCTACAATAAACACATTTTTTGGTCTTTCCTGTTAATGAACGTTTTTGATTAATTTCTGGAAATCATCGAGGACTGCTGAAAGAGATTTATATTCTTAGTTTTTATTTTTATATTTTCCTTTTGAATGAGACATGTCCTAGTACACTAGTGCCATAAATTTCAATATACTAGAAATTCTTCCATCATTTTTACCATTACTAAAGATTAAAATTTCTCAAATCACGTCTTGACATAAACCATCACAACTTTTTAAATAATAATAATAACCAAGTCTTTTGGTGTTACCAGTATCTGTAGAAAATTGACTAGTTTTCATTATATCAATATTATGATCAAATAATGCATCATTAAGTTTTAGTGGTAAATTTTCTACAGTTTTTTATTTAAGGGAAAGGTTGATTAAATTTTTGACAGAGTTAATTTTTTACACTAAATGTTGGTTTTGAGACATATTTAGAGAAGTACTATTCCTGTAAAGCTACTCCTTTCAAATATTTTTTCATTGTTTTCTTTTGGAGCGCTATGTGATTACAAGTAAGGTAGTAAAATGATCATAACTTTTGAATTATAAAAATGGAACTAGAACTTATAGGGCTCAGTGGCTCTCTAAGAAATACTTTAAATAAAAATCTCTCAGAATCTTTATTTATAATAATAATTATCGTTTCAGAATGCAGATTTAATTAGAAAGAATCTGTCAAAATACATTGTTTTCAATTTTGAATTTGTTAAAGAAGTCCACTATAACAAAATTAATTAATTATTTGTTGGTTACCCATATCCAAAGATTACGGCATGGGATTCTATATAATAACGATTATTTCTAAATAGCAAATCACTTTGCGTACTGTAAACATTGACAATATACAAACCTGTCCAGGAGGTCGTATTGGTATCCGCTCGTGGCCTGGGCCAAGCGATGGCGGAGGGATAGGCCTCCGGTTGAGATAGTTGTTCCCATCCGTGTTAGTGCCTGTAAATTTTAATTAATTATATTTTAATAACATTTCTTTTAATGATTATCAAGAAATTTTCTATTATATAGCGTAAAGTTAACAATATCAGCTATCGTATTGAGTGAACGGTCCCTGTATAAAAAAAATCTAATGTAGGTATCTAGTGATATTAGTGAGTAGTGAAACCGAAATGCACAGTATTAGTGTGACGGGTCTATTTAAAATTTGTATTGAGAGACCATTCAGTTATGTAGCCTTAGAGAGAAACTACATTTATTCACTGTGTTTCATCATTCGCATGTTAACAACAGTGAACAGCGCTTTTCCGCTGCGTTCAGCGCTAACGTTCTCAACTCCTCGTTGAGATGTTGCGACTTGCATAGATTTTCAGTAATTCAGCGGTTTAGCGCAGATATGACGCGGAGGCTGTACGCGACTAAAAGTGGTTCTGTATAAGCATAACCAAAATCGCCAAATAAAACGCGAATGGAGCTATATAAATGTTACATTCTTATGCCGCTGCCACGCACTCGTCGAGTGGCATGGAAAGTAGCGAGGAAAGGAGGCAGACACGTGGTGTCCTCGTCATGCTCCTCGTCATGCCCACCGCTCCCTGTTTTGTCAAAGGACCGGCAATATGAGCGCGAGTAGTCGGCCACATAATCGCGCCGAATGTAGTCCGAATCGAGCGATAGCACGTCATGAGTCATTTTTAACACGCTTTTTTGAATCATGCCGTCACCGTCTAACGAAAAATATTTGCAGTTATTTGTTCAATTAGAGAGCAATATTTTTTTTTTCCTGCTAGTACCGACTTTAAATCATAGCGA
Source organism: Bembecia ichneumoniformis (assembly GCA_910589475.2). NCBI lineage: Eukaryota > Metazoa > Arthropoda > Insecta > Lepidoptera > Sesiidae > Bembecia > Bembecia ichneumoniformis. The sequence goes on along the minus strand of OU342544.1, from coordinate 1,531,170 downwards.
GTGATTCTAATATAGACTACTGAGCGAAGTGAGTGATTTAAAGGCACGAGACATATAAAAATTTGCTCTCGTGTTAAACATACAACTTTTCACCTCAACAGCGAGAAAAGCGTTACTAGGTCTTTATCTTTAGGTAAGAAAATCAATTAGGACAATTTTAATTTTAATTCTTCGAGAGTTAGACCATCACCACAGGACGTACTCATTTTTTTATATTTACCAAAACAGTACAAAAACACCAAGACCTAATGCTGGACCATGTATCTGAACGGCTGTGAAACTATCTTCACAGCTGGGCCAACTCTAGTTGGCTATGGTCGGCCGAATCTAGTCGGCTATGGCTGGACACACTAATAAAATCCTAATGTTATTCCTGTGAGTTAAATCGCGTGTTCGAAATTTGAATCACTTTTCCTCACGCTCGTAGCAAAAATTGATTTTCCTGCGAGTTTTTAGGCACTTTTCGTGCTGGAGAGGTGAAAAAAAAATTGATATGATATATATTATAATTATGTTAATTATAATAATTAGCATAATTGATATGATTACTTATAATAAAAAAGTATAGCGCACACGCTGCCACAATTTCAACATCCATTGTTTTGCAAAGGCAAATGATCTAGTACGTCGCGATTACTTGCGCGAGTAGAGCAGGAGTAGGTAGTTTGGACAGGAGGAAAGGCAAAATCGCGGCAGCGCGAGGATCATAGTCTGGCAGAGGGGTTATAAGTCTCGCCTTCTTGGCAGCGCTAATGATACAGAATAAATTCTGCCACATTCAGTGAGCTGGAATGATTTCTAAAATAACGTGATTACCTCTAAGCGTGGGCTTGTCCGCAAATGGGTTTTTGTATTCGGGCGGTAATGGGGGAGTGAAGAGGTTCCTTCCGGGGGGCGCGTACGAGGGGACAGCGCCGCCCCCAACCCCTGCCAGCAAAGCAGCGCCATGGTGCTGCGGTGGTCTGGAAAAATAAACAGGTTTCTCTTTTATACTTCGTCCCCCATATTCAATATTCAGGTGACACCTTAGAGTAAAATTATAAAATCGACTTCTAAGGCCCGGCTGATCGTCGGATAATTCACCCTTCTGGTATACACGATTGGAGTACTTTTCCTTTGATTTATTGACCGAGAATTTAAAAATCAATTTTTTTAATTATCTTGTTGTTCATATGTTCCTCAAAATGATAAGGCAAGGGGTACCAGAATCAGAAAGGTACCAGGATAAATGATCGCAGAGAAATGGGCTCTGGCATCCCTTACTCGTCTACCGTGACGCAACACAAGTTCTCTTATTTGACGGTGGTCTTCTGAAAAGGGGTGTTTACTACCGCCAGATGGCTGCCCTGTTTATGACTATGGAACATAGTGGTTGCCCCAACTACTAAAATTTTATATGCCATACTTAATAATCATTTTTTTAATAGTCCCAATTCAAAAAAATATATACATTTTAACTAGCGCACGCATGCATTTTTTTCTGCAATTTACATAAAGGCTGTGTGCGAGGTTGTATATACACAAACCTCGTTTAATGCTCCTTTAACTGGCGAAAACCCCATCGAAATCCGATGGATAGTTTCGAAAAAGTTAGCAGAGAAACAGAGGCAGAGAGCGACTTTATAAATAAAGTTATATTCAGCACTAGCTGAGCCCGCAACTTCGTACGTGTGTTATTCGGTATAGCGCGTAACTTTTTTGTTTGTAAACCGATTGGAATGAAACAAACACTAAATGTTACACGAAGCTTGTTACAATGCAACAGTGAAAACCGCATTTAAATCGGTTAAGCCGTTTCTGAGATTAGCGTGCACAAACGCACAGACAAACAGACAAAAATTCTAAAAACTATTTTTTTGACCTCGGTCATAAGTACAACGTGTACAAATTGTTTTTTTTTTTTTTTTTGAAAAAATATTTAATGTACAAACACGGCTTTATGGTTTTATTATATACTAGCGTTCCGTCCCCGGCTTCGCCTGGCGTGCAATTTTTATATACCCTAAAACATTCCCCGTTTATCCCTCTTTCCATTAGCGAAAACCGAATTAAAATCGGTCTACTCGTTCACCCGTGATGCCGTCACCAAGGGAAATGGAGATTCATTAGATAAAGATATAGTTGACAGCATTTTTGTTTATCGACTGTACAATTCCATATCAAGATACACACAAGCTGTGTTCGGAAAATTCAAATTTCGCAATTTTCTAACTAGAGATGAGATCTGGCGAATTTTGCCGTGTCAATGACCTAGTACTATTCAAACAACCACAAAGCTTGATCTCCCGCGCGGTACGCAGTAGGACCGGTGGCGGGGTCCAAGTACAGCGGTTTAACACAGTATGAAAATGACAAAAATTGGCAAAACGCCCGCATCGCTATTCGCTTTATTTTGGGACGCAAACAGCATTTTAATGAACCGAAAAAAAAAGTTGAAAGTGGCCGTTATCAGCCGACCGTTATGGATATACCTACACTACTCCCAAATATTATTTTTTTTTGTCCACGTGGAAAAAAAAAAACTGGAAAAACTTTTTACTTTATCGCAGTATTAACTTTTGTAAAATAGAATTACAATCTATACTAATATTATTTAAAGAGAAAAGATATGTATGTATGTATTTTTGTAATGAATAAACTCAAAGACTACTGGACCGATTATAAAAATTCTTTCACCTATAGAAAGCTACATTATCAGCGAGTAACATACGCTATTCACTCTCCCCCTCCCCCTCCATACAAATGTATGTTTGTAATAAATAAAATCAAAGACTACTGGACCGATTTTAAAAATTCTTTCACCTATAGAAAGCTACATTATCAGCGAGTAACATACGCTATACACTCTCCCCCCCCCCTCCCCCCTCCATACAAATGTATGTTTGTAATAAATAAAATCAAAGACTACTGGACCGATTTCAAAAATTCTTTCATCTATAGAAAGCTACATTATCAGCGAGTAATAATTTCTAAAGATACGCGTATGAAGTCGCGAGCAAAAGTTAGTATGCAATAAAGAATTACATACGTAGATTTTTTTTAAATTTCATGTAAAGGACAGGCAGTCAGGCATATTGCCCAATAGATACAATGTATGCAATACCTCAACAAATTTAGTTTTATGACTAATCAAATATAAAAAAATAGAACAGTTATTAATATATTAATCATATATTTTTTTAAATTTATTGTTGTGTCAAGAATAATGTTTATTTAGAACAAAAACAAACTTTTTATATGCGACAGATAATCTCATTGTCTGTACACTACTCGCCGCTGGATGTCGCATGTTTGATTAATTATATTACTCAATCATAGATGGCGCTCCTTGTACTTAACTTTTTGAGTACACTAAAATGTAGTATCCTTAAATCTTTTCTATAATCCCTTGAAATTATTTTTTAAGGTAAGGATGGTAGACTGTCCGCTCAATAGTAAATGGCTACCAAACACAATCAACACTATTGCAAATGAGTTTTCTTTTATTATTATTATTTAAGGCAAATATATGTTAACAATAAGGTATACCAAACATTACTAAAAGCTATTATTTCATACCGACTTGTTTATAACTGCAATAGGATAAAGGACAATAAAACCAGGATAACTTTCTTTTTCCTGGTTTTATTGTCCTTTATCCTATTAGGAAGGGTAGCGCTCTACCGTCCTCTTGGATCATGTAGCTATGTATGTACCATCAAATGAATGTCAACTGACCTCCAGTCAATTATTACGAAAAACCGTGTATTAAAATAACTTTTTAATATTTTTTTTTTTCAAATTAAACAGTAAGTTCAGTCAAATTTTAAACAGTAAGTATAGAATTTCCAAAAAATTTTTTTTTTTACAATTATCAACTGCATGCAGATTTCGACAAACTGACTAAATACGTTTCTAATACATTTTTACTTTAACTTAATAAATAAATAGTAAATAAGGAAGTAGATGGTAATGGCTCAAGCACAAACACAATGTACCAATATAAAGACGTCAGCGTTAAAATAAATTGAGATATAAATAAAGTATGAGCGATCGCGAATACAATACGATACAATGCAAGTTGTAGTGCTCGAAACAATGGCGGTTTAGATTAATGATTCTGCCGCAAAACCTACACCGTAGGACCGGAGAATACTTTCGAAATATATCCGAGTTTGGGTGTGGTACAAGCGCACAACATTTAGCGTTCTCCTTATGGTCGTTTATTCAATCAAAGGGATTAAAGAAAACTCGTCTTTCGATAATTCGAACTATGATGCATTCTCTTGATAACAATCCAATATACATCTTCAGATATAATTAGTTTTAGACTAATAATATTATTTATTTGTTTCATTGTATCATATCTTAAGGTACTTTTCTGAAGGACTATGTTGCTGATTTCAAAAAACAGTAATTCTACTGCAGAAGAGGACTCTTCGATCAATTAAAAAAATAAAGTACATTATTTAGTCTCATCATAATCCAATTAAATGTAATCGATTATTATAAATTAACCCATACTAATATTTTAAACATGAAAGTAATTCTGTTTGTCTGTTTGCTACCTTTTCACGCCTAAACCGCTGAACCGGTCATCATGAAATTTTGCATACACGTTGTCAGGGATGCAGGAAAGGACATAGGGTACCATACTTTTTTTCATCCAGAAAAAAGGGAACATCTAGCGCCTGGCAAAGCTACTGCAATAAAGGTTTTAGGCATTACATTGCTCAAATATGTAGTTGAGCGTTATTTTTTTATTTTTCAAAGCGGACATCAGCTAGTTATTTACAAGTAAACGTTATTGGGTTGAATCATTTTTAACTATAATTATTATAAACAAACAAAAGATGACATATGGCGCCGAAACGTGGTCTGTAACTATAGGCCTCGTAAGAAAGCTCAACGAGCTATGGAGAGGGCTATGCATGGGTTTCCACTGTGAGATCGAATCAGGAATGAGGAGATTCGTAGACGAATGTCTACGGATTAGTAAGTTTAAGTAGCAGTGGGCAGGACATATAGTACGGAGAGCCGCTAGGGCCGGAGTGGAGGCCACGGATCAGCAAACGCAGCGTAGGGCGTCCACCCACAAGGTGGACAGACGACCTGATAAGGGCCGCAGGTCGACGGTGGATCCAGGCTGCTTCTGATCGTTCCTTTCAGAGAATTAGGGGGGAGGCCTTTGTCCAGCAGTGGACGTCCTATGGCTGAGATGATGATTATGATGATAAACAAAGATCAATTCTCCTATCTTATATAATAATGATAATGACGAATTACCAAAAGTTAAATGAATTGTATGACTATTTATTCAAATTTATTTCGTTCACATTATAACTTCCAGAAACACTATTTGTATTCATTTACTTTTGGTATGTCAACAAACAGAATTTAGCCACACGATTATATTGGGCTTGTTGGTTTTATGAACAAATGAATAAATAATTATTTAGCCCGTGTCATATTCCACTTAAAGGGACGTCAATTATTTAAGCTCCACGCTCTTCACTTGGACCTTAGCTCGTAGGGATTTATACATTTTGACAGGGAAGAATTAATGCTTCAATCATGCTTAGGGCGAGATTTAAAAATACTCGGGTTCATCCATATTATTGAAATCTGCATGCAATCGACATTTGTAAACATGTTTATGTTTTTTAATAGATAGGTACCTACCTTTTTAAGCTTTTAGCTATACGTAATTTTACAATAAAGAGAAAGAAAGATATTATATTTTCATGATATTTATCATTTTGATTTCTTTTATGATAAAGGTCGTCTAGTATCTGTTCGATCCATTCATCTTGTCTTTGACGATCTATAAATAATTGTAAAAGTTTATGTAGATAATTAAATAAAATAAAAAATAAACCGTATAGTACTTATCGCCCAAACAAGAACAGAGGTAATACAAATGCGCTGGCTAATTTAAGGGTAAAGGGTAATAGACAAGGGGAATGGGTTCTAATATAAGTTATTCAAGCACAGAAACACATACGATTTTTTTTATGTTAATATCGGCAGACAGGCTGACGGTCCACTTGATGGTAGGTGGCTACCGTCGCCTATAAGACAAGCAACGCCAAAGCTGCTGCAAGTGTGCTGCCTACTACAGTAGGATTAAAGATAAGGGAATAGGAGGGGAGAGGGAAATGGGCTCTGGCATCTCTTACTCACTCACCGAAATACAACAGCACACGTGCTGTTATTTCACGGTGGTCTTCTGTAAGGGGGTGGTTACAGCCGCCAGACGGGCCGCCAAAATGACTACGAAACGCAGTGCGCCTTGGTAAGCCATTGATCAGTTACTGAACCGTGCCACTTATTAAAATTGCAAAAAAATCAAATATTATAATTATAAAGATTTCCATATAAATAAATAGGTATGTACCTACTTTGCCGAGTACCTACAGTTAATATTCAAAATTGATGGCCCGTTGGATGAGTGGCAAGGGTGCTTGCCTAACCTCTCAGGGGCCCCGGGTTCGATTCCCGGCGGGGTCAAATTTGGGAATTTTAATGTAATTTTCAAAATTGACTGTGGTCTGGATTTGAAAAGTAATGGTAGGACACACTGCGTTTCGCAGTCATTTGAGCAGCCCGTCTGGCTGCAGTAACCACCACCTTACAGAATACCACCGTGAAATAACAGCATGTACATACGTGCTGTTGTGTTTCGGTGAGTGAGTAAGGGATGCCAGAGCCTATTTCCTTATCGCCTCCTAATCCCTTATCCAATCCTACTGTAGTCGGCAGCGCACTAGCAGCAGCTGTGGCGTTGCTTGTGCTATAGGCGACGGTAGCCACCTACCATCAAGTGGATCGTCAGCCTGTCGGTCGACTTTAACATTAAAAAAAATTAGACAGAAACTAACGTCATTCCAGCCAAATGACGAGATTCCAAAATCGAAACAACCCCTTTACAACCGATTCGTAAAAAGGTCCATTCCTTCACGCGCCGGTTGATTCGTACCCAATTTTAGATGGGCATAAATCCAGGTATATTAACTCCGATTACGGTTCTTGTAGCAATTATTACGTAACCACGCGACCCGTCGTGGGCGGCGATGGTCGCGTTCACTTGATTTATTTTATAGACGAATCTGTTAACATGACAAATGTTTTAGATGTTTAATGTACCAATATCGAATATCGGATTTTCCTAACGGCTTACGATTTAAACATAGCGATGTTACGCAAACCATTAGGGGTTATGTTTGCTTTGTTACTGTGGTGGCTTAGTTGTGATGTGGATTAATAATAACTATTAAAGTTAGTACTATTAGTATATTTTTTTATGTTTAGTTTTCAGAGCTTAATGAAATAAGTTATTAATTAATTTAATTCTTTAAGTAATTGTTCATAAGACATATTTTTGATATACTGCAAAACAAACAATAACTTAAAGTTATCTTAAAGTAACTTTTTATAAAATACAGCTAAGCTTGTCTTTGGATGAAAGCGCGTCTCTCTTCTGTTATTTCAATTTTAACACTGTTTAATTTGGATGTGCTGTGTGCACATGTTTTGGGTTGCCGTCTAGTACATCTCTATGAATAATTCTTTCTACAATTAATCTTCAACGACAGCATCCTGTTTTGTGTACCTCATATATAAATAAATAAATAAATGTGTAATTATATACATATTTACCTTGTATTCTATACATATTTACACATATATATCTGAAAATAGATCGCTAAATGTGTTGCTTGTACAAAATTCGAGAACGGCTGGACAATTCAGCTATTTTTTTTATTTCAAATATTTGATGAAAAATTTCTCGTGAAGAGAAAAATTGAACAATATACATCAGCGCTAAACCGGGGAGTGAGTGGTTAGTAAATAATAAAATCAAAAATTAAATTAAATTAACAAATGACAAAATGACAGTAAAAATCAATTGAACATAAGTGGAACAATTTTCCACGAATCTCATGATGGAAATTAATTTTGAATTGAGACGGCGAAGTTTAGCGCGAATCTTACACTCTCTTTTTTTCTACTTTTTATTGAATACTTGAATAGGTAAAGAATTTGAATGGGGCAATAAACAAAGCACTTCCTCCGGGCCCTCCGTGTTGATCTTTTCTCCCGAACGCCCCCTTAATCAATCAATCACAATACTGTGCCAAAGTTCCCGATTGAAAACTTCTAATGCATAGCGACTTGTTCATTATGTTGGGCGGCGAGCGGCGATTTCGACGAAAACTTTTCTAAGTAATCGTAACTTAAACTTGTAAGTCAGTATTGTGTTACGCCCAATTGAACCTTTCAACTCCCAATTATGTTAGCTTGTTTGAACACATTTCGTTTTAGTATAATGTAGGAGATTTTAAGTTACTTTTTTTGCTAACATTTTCTTGAGTAGATGGACTGTCTTTAGATATTTAATTGATAAATGTCATTAAATAACATTAAAATATATATCAAACTCGTCAGAATGGTCGTGATCATGCGGATGATGTACACGGTGGATGGTCGTGGTGGTGGCTTGCCACACTGCTGCTCCCGCGATGCTTCTCCACTTTTGTCTGCTGGTGGCGTACCACAGTTGATCGGGTTGTGGCTTTTTATATTAGATCTGTCCAGCGGGTAGGCGATCTACCTCTTGGGCGTCTTCCCTCCACCTGACCCTGAATCACAAGCCTTTTCATCGAATCTTCCTTCCTAGAGATATGGCCAAAGAACTTTAGTATTCGCAATAGCACAACCGACGAAAGCCTGTCCTTAACTTTAAGCTCCTTTAAAATTGAAGTAATGTTTTAAATGTAAATAATTTTGTTTGTTTAATATAATTATATATATATTTACTGGACCGACGCACCCCAATTTCATCCAGGTGCAATTGGGGGGTTCTTATACATATATAACCTAGTACCTAGTACCGGAAATTACCACCTACCTAAACAGACTTGATATATATATATATATATATATATATATATATTTTATTCGTTTTCTTTTATCAACTTATTCATATCAACTTTTAATCCTATCACTATCACTTTTGCCCCTAGGGTGGGACTTAAGAACCACTAGAAATGCATTTCTAAATCTTTGATAACTAGTGAATAGTCATAAACTAATCATATTCTTTAGTAATTATGTTTAAAGGAAGGACTACGTCACTCATTGGCATTTGGATATCCGGAATCGTTATAATTTAATAGTAATATATATATCGGGTGCGAGAAGAAGAGATGAACACTGGGTGGGCGTTTCACTATCCACTTCATTGTTTTCACTCATTTTTATTCTATGGTATAGTTATTTTAACTAAAACTAGGAACAAAGTTTATTGGCAATGTTTATATTTTCTAATTTAATACTATACTTTAACTATGAACGTCTTTCTTGTGATTGTCCTTAATAATACTGTAAACTATACTAATGCATAGGTCTACAATACGGGTGACAGTTCCTCGGTAACGCGCCTAATAATATCTTTATACTACAGCCTTGCGCCTTATACCGTGACCTAATACACTGGCCAAGTCTGCTCCATTAGGCGGTACCGGAGACTCTGTCGAAGCAACACGAAGCGTATGCAGGCGTTGCTTGATTATGTAGGCTTCATATGATGATTCATAAGGATCGCCCGACATATATATATATTTTATTTTCAGATAATATGATCAATTTGTTGGTTATTATTTAATTTACATATGTACAATGCGGAAAAACTAAACATTCATAAAAGGAAAGAGTTATATCTTTCAGCAACAGTTTCTAAGATGCTGTAGGCGCTAGCTCGTGTCCTCTCTAGCTGGAAACCCGTCATTTCTTGCTTCAACAAACATTTGAGAAGCACTACAAAAACGAGGCAACTCCATCAGCATCCTATAAAACCTTTGCTGTATTGGATTCGCAAGACGTTGATGGATTTCTTGGTGTAGTTGGCCCAGAGATTACTTGTGTATAGATTTTGACAACATACTTTAAATAAATTTTAACGTGAGGAAGCAATATCACTAAATTTGTCCTTTTAGCCTCGCTCTACCCTACTGAAAATTTATTTAAATACGATATTTAAATATGACAAGAGGAATAAGTGATCAGTATATTTCATAAGTTCAATCCATCAATTTGCTCAATGTTTAATTGGCGGATAATTGATGAATTTACGGGCACGGTTAACGCAGTCAATCTAAGCTTGACCGCAGATTGATGAGAAGCGAGTTAGTTGAGGCACGTATAGCGAGGATCAATTGTCAATTAGTTGTCACGCATCATTCTTCACGCGACATATGAAGAGCTGAGCTGTTCCACGATCAGTCTTTCGTCAGTCAGTAGAAGAAAATTATTAAATGTTTAAATTGCAGACTACTTTTATACGAACACAATTATCTAGTGCGATTCTTCAATCTTACTTTGATGAATTGAATGATGAAATACTGATCGCGTAAAATTCCTCAGTAATGAAGTAGAAAATCCTTCCTGCCTTAGTTACAAACCCCTTACAGGAGACCACCGTGAAGTGTTATTAGTGAAGCCACGCGCTTCATCCCTTTCTTATCCTTCAAACTTTAATTATATCCCTTATCAAAGTCAGCAGCACACTATTGCATTGTTTACAGCCTGTATGTCGATCTTTACAACAAAAAAATGTGATTTAGGTTCAAAGCTTCAAAAAATAACATTGGTCTTAAAAGTTAGATTTTGTGTACCTCTGCAATGTGAGTTACGACAGTTACGATCAGGGACTGAGACAATTTTCGTCATTACTAAAAAAAAATACTTTATAGGGTCTGACTGTATACATAATACAGTAAATACAGTACATTGAGTTAAAACGAATAAATATTTACAATCAAGAATACCGTAAATATTTAATTCATACTTTGGTATCTGACAACAGCTTTGATAGAGATAAAAACAGTAAATAATTCTATACAACATAAATAATAGGTTACGCTTCGGGTTTCAATTTTATTTTGTGTATTCAACCGTCGAAATGTTTATAGTGATATTCATTAAATATTGAATTATTTTAATAATGTTTCAATGTTGCTGTAATTATGTAATCGAATTTTCATTTTATTTGCAATTTTCAATAAACTTTTATTTTTTGAGTTCACATTTGGCGTTTATATTTGTTTATTCTTATTGCATGTAATGACAAATAAATTTAAAGAAAGAGAAAAAGCAAGGGAGAAATTTTTTTTTTTAAATAATTAGTTTTGACAAAGATATAAATATTTACAAAATATGAATACAAAAATTTGCAAAACAAAAAAAATAGTACAAAAACCGAAAGAGACGCTTTTTTAAAAGACTATATTAGCAATCAATGAAATGAAATGTGGGTATTCAATAAAAAGAAACTCACCTGGGTTTGTGATACGTTGGATTACTGTTAGTCTTAAGTATGTCTGCGTTGGGCACGGACGTCGGCAACGCGTGTTCTCTCTCCAATTCGCTCTCATAGCTCTCTAGGGGCACGTGCTTGCCGGGCAGTGGGTCCGCTGTAACAAATAAATGTACCAAATTAAAACCCGCAACACATAAATCACGTGGTATTATAGCTTAGCTGACTTCGGAGGGTCATATTGTGGAATATCAATTGAAGAGATTATTTAATCTACTATTTTGGCATTTGGTTGAGCCTATTTAGTTCTTGTGCCCAGATATTTTATTATTACAAGTAGCAGCCTGCCATATTTCTGGGATATTTTAGATTACTCTCTGAAAATACTACACTCGCTAGTGAAAGACCCGTCAAATTAAGTTCAGGAGTTGCATTAAGGTTTTACAGGAGTCTAGGCTCCGAATATGATTTTGTCCCATTCGGTGTCGAGACCCTTCGCTATAAGGCTTTTTAAGGAAATAGCAAAAAGTTTAGTCCAGATCACAGGAGACCGAAGAGCTGGCAGTTACCTCGGACAAAGAATTAGTCTAGCTATTCAAAGGGGGAACGCTGCGAGTATCTTCGGAACCTTGCCTAAAGGGACTCCTTTTAATAATATATTTTAGTTATTATATTAAAATTAGGGTTTATTATAATTATAGTTTTATACCAATTTCAATTTCAATATTTTAGGTTTTGCAACATGCGAAAATTTATAAAATTCCTTTGGCTTCTAAATCCCGATTTAAGAGTTGATAAATAAAATAACCCATCAGCTATATGCGATTCTATATCTAGGTATCAAAAATATATATAATTAGGTATATATTTGGTTTACATATACATATAGTTTTAACAGAATAAAAAAAATTATATGAATTTCAAAGCAATTGCGAAGTATCTGAAAGCCGTTCAGTTCAACTGAAACTCAAAATTAATATAATCTTAATTCAATTAAAAGTCCTGTATAATAAATTATTAAAGTCGATTAATTCAATAAAGAAGCAAGAATACAAACTCATATTTCATTTTCATTGCCGTCTGTACATTTTCAAATTAAATTTGAATATTTCGGACGGAACGTAATTAAAAAGTTCTTTTATTTTGAAGCTGCGTTCAATTGTACCTACGTCAACATTCGTTTCGCTAAATCTGCGAGCGAATGGACATTATGACAACAAAGTAAGCGATAAATATATAACATTGTACAATAATTTAATATAAACATGAACAAGAAAACAATTGTAGTAGCAGAAACACAATTCAATCATTCAATTATTCATTGATCTCAGTCTACTGCTGGACATAGCCCTCCCCTAATTCTCCAACAGGACGGGTCAGAAACAGCCTGGATTCAACGTCAACCCGATTCCCTTATCAGGTCGCCTCTGCACCTTGTGGGTGGACGTCCTACGCTGCGCACTGCAATGTGTCCTGCTAACTGCTTCTTTAAGATACTGATCTTTTTAGGGTTCCGTACGTCCGAATGAAAACACGGAACCCTTATAGGATCACTCGTGTGTCCGTCTGTCCGACCATTCCCCGCCCCCTTATCTCCGAAACTACTGAACCTAAAATTTTGAAAAAAATACAGAAATTAGTTTTAGGAAAACCTATAAGAAGTCCATGATATTGAAATAACATGGTAAATCACTCAATATTGTGCGGATAGGTAACATCGTACGGAACCCTCTTCACGCGAGTCCAACTCGCACTTGTTCCGTTTTTTTTTTAAATTTTTTTTATTAAAGATGGGTTTGCTCTTGACTAGCATCCTATCCATGTAGGAAGGATGAGGCCGACGTTGGAGCGAGCTCACCCAGAAGATGCCTATTCACTCGAACCTTGAAAAGATTTGGGTTGTATGAGCTCGGAAATACAGACGCTGCAAGAACACTAAAAGAATACTTTGGTGCGAAGCATATTTTGCAGGTAACGAAACGTTTCTTCTATATTCTTTGTTATTGAACGTCCTTCATGTTTTGTTATTGTTATTGCGATTCGAAATTTTTAAGGTAATGAAATATTGAAGACGTTATTATAAAACGTAGTGTGTATATATATATATGTATATAATGAATGGCATTATATAAATATAATGACAGTGATTATATACGCAAATATTATAAAAATAAATGTTCCAGAAATATGAAAGCGTGAAAGGAGATAAAAAATATCGTTTTCCTCTTCCATCGCCTCGTAAATTATTTCTCATTTTAATTGAAAACTTATTGGATAATAGCAAAATGTAAAAATAATATGTCAACTGTCAGTGCTATTCGTCGGTTAAGGGCTTCACTGAGGCAAATGACATTTACTATAGAACTCGCTGGCGGCGGATCCAATTCAACAAGCCTAGAAATGGTGTTTTTCTGTTTTTGCCATTAGAACAATACACAAAATCAAAATTTTTATTAATACAATTTTTTAAACTGACATTAACTTATTAATAGGTACAGGATTCATATGCGTGCAATATGCCGTTTTCGAGAGAATTTTCAATAAAAGTCAAATTCTTCTTGTGTTCTAACTTTTTTTGTGGAGTTTCTATTACTTTAACGAAAATTCTAATTAATACAATTGGTTCTTCACATGTTTAAGTATAATATATATTTTTTTCAAAGCAATTGTCTTGTCCATTTCTTGTAACATTTTCATTAAACAATGTATATTTTTAGTATTTAGGGTTTGTCTCCCCCTTAAGTATGATAGTGGCCACATGATCTAACCTATAACTTATTCGGCAGTTTAACAGCTGAATAGCGCCAGTCAACGATTGTGAAACGCACACAAAGCGTTTACTGGACACTTAATCGACAAATAGCCTAATTGTAACTTTATTCGGACATTGTGAAACAAGCCCTTAGTGTCGACAGCCGAGAACCTACAATATTCCATGCAGTGACCGTTTACCTAGAGGTAATACTGTAACGGTGTCAATTTTAAATATGAATGTTTTGTTTCCCACGAGCGATCGGATTCAAAGTTCACCAGAAAGCGATAGTGTTTCTTTGTTCTTAAACGTCAGGTCAACAATACTGTTATGTGCGATACGATATTGGAGCAAGTACTTTCAAAATGGAACGATACATAAAGTTTATCGCGATAGGGGCGTTTAAATTTTGAATTTAGAATATCGATGCGAGACCAGTGTGCATTTGCTACATTGCCAGGGAATAATTATAACAAATTTTCGCTCACTGCTCGAAATTAGACTGAAATAATTTGAAAAAAAAAAAAAAAAAAAAAAAAAAAAAAAAAAAAAAAAAAAAAAAAAACACTATACCTCGTCAATAGATACTTAAAAAAAACAGATGAGGAAAAGGTATTGAATTATTTTTTCTTTCCCTATTTATATCTAACTAATATAAGAAAGAGAAAAAGATTGACGAGCCCATTGGATGAGTGGTTAGGGTGCTTGCCTTAACGCTCTGTTCTAGGGTTCCCGGGTTCGATTCCCGGCAGGGTCAACTTTGAAAAACGAACTTTTCAAATTTGTCTCTGGTCTGGATTTGGAAAGTAGTGGCAGGGCGCACTGTGTTTCGCAGTCATTTTGACAGCCCGTCTGGCGGCAGTAACAGAAGACCACCGTGAAATAACAGCACGTGTGCTGTTGTGTTTCGGTGAGTGAAGTAAGGGATGCCAGAGCCCATTTCCCTATCCCTTCCCAATCCCTTATCCTTAATCCTATTGTAGTCGGCAGCGCACTTGCAGCAGCTTTGGCGTTGCTTGTATTATGATTATAGGCGACCGTAGCCACCTACCATGAAGTGGACCGTCAGCCTGTCTGCCGATCTTATAATAAAAAATATATATGTATATTTGTAATAAATAAACTCAAAAACTACTGGACCGATTTTAAAAATTCTTTCACCCATAGAGAGTTACATTATCAGCGAGTAATATTTTATAAAGAGAAGCGTACGAAGTCCCGTGCAACAGCTAGTATATTAATATTTGGACTTCGATGCTCAATCTTTTAGATTAAATTGTAACTTCATAGTTAAAGCGCAAAATTAGCTAGTTTAGCTGCTAGGTAGTCTATTGTAGTTATTTAATTCTATTGTAACAAATTTAGAAAATACTACAAACTTTCTTCAATTATGTTTTATATAAAACTAGCGACCCGCCCCCGGCTTCGCCCGGGGTGCAATTTTTTTTATATATGAAAGCGAGTCAATTTGATGAATCAATTTGACAGAAAAAAATGTTACCATATGAACAAAAATCGTTGAGAATCTGTTAAAGATTTTTAAAATAAATCACTGTGTCACTCGGCTGTGTTTACTGAGTCACTTTGTTTGAAAGTGATGAATCAATCGAAGGCCGGCAACCGCCATTAGTATGCGTTTGTAAGGAATTTAGCGTACCATTAACAATAGGTCTTCTCGGAATAAATGTGCTTAATGAAGGTGTTATAAAGGAAATTGCGGAGAGGTCTACTGTTGAATGAATCATAAATATACAAAAAGAAATATTCTTACACCTTATATTGTTAATTGAAGACTTATAGTTGGTTAATTGAAGACTTATAGGGCGTACTCATTATTATCTGCTAATTTATTCGAGTTGTAGTAGTGTAAAAATGATTTTTATAATAATATCGTAACGTATAATAAAATCGTAAACGAGTTATGTTTGTACATTAAGGCGACTCCAGCCGCAAAACTCGTCCTGTACTGAATTGACGGGACTGCTGAGGGGGAGTCGCTACTTGCAAATCTCGAAAATATCTATTTAAAAATTAAATAAAGTATAATTCAAATTTTTCTTTTGATGAGCCTTCAGATAGTGAATCTAAAAATTTATCTTAAGAATTAGCTATTTAAAATATTGATTATTAAGCAAATCGCACGGTTACAACATCGAATTAGACCGCAAATTAGTAATTTTTTTATATATTTAATTAAATATAATTTAAAAAATAATTATGATGATTCCCTTTCATAAATCCTGCAGATGATTTGAGTATTTCTTAAGGTATAATTATTATGATAATTTAAAAGGAAAACGGTTACAAATAAGTGATTTTTTTTTAACATTAGGGGCTGGCGTCGCCATAAATATTTAAAAAAAAATCCATTTGTACACGTTATACTTATGTTAGCGAGATCAAAAAAAAATAGTTTTTAGAATTTTTGTCTGTTTGTGCACGCTAATCTTAGAAACGGTTTAACCGATTTGAATGCGGTTTTCACTGATATATTGTAGCAATCTTCCCCTAACTTTTAGTGTTTGTTTCATTCCAATCGGTTTACAAACAAAAAAGTTACGCGCTATACCGAATACCACGCGTACGAAGTTGCGGGCTCAGCTAGTTATACATGTCCCAAAAAAAAAAGTTGACTAAATTTCATCGATAAGAAACAAAGGGGGTAAATCGGCTTGTCCTGTAATTTAGCTTGTATTTATTATTTGGCTTGTGCTCCGTTGCCACGAATCTTATTATTAGGGCTTTGTATTAGATAGACAAAGAATTTATTTCTTCAAATTAAGTAAAAAATGTAATTGAAGCACATTACTTACTTCTTTTTCAATTTCAAGTTAAGCGCATGCCAATTTTATAACAAAACTAGCTGAACTCGACCACGCTTCGCTGCGGCCCATACGGGGCGGTGGAGTGCGCATGGGGCGCGCGGTACTGGACACTTCTTATATATAATACTATTGATCGTAGCGTAATGTTATATAGCCTATAGCCTTCCTCGATAAATTGACTATTCAATACAAAAAGAATTTTTCAATTCAAACCAGTAGTTCCTGAAATTAGCGCGTTCAAACAAACAAACAAACTCTTCAGCTTTATATACTAAACGCAACAAAAAAAGTTACAAATTTTTAGGTGATTTTCAACAGGCCGTAACTTCGAAGAAAATGGTCGTACAGAGCTCATTAAAAAAGGAAATTGTAGCTTCAAGTTTCTAGTTCTTCAATCCAAGCTTCAAATTTTTTTCTCGTTAGCGATTTATGAGTAAGAGTCAGATAGTCAACGATAAAAAAGGCTAATAGATTTAAAGTCAATACGAAGTTGAAATTCCCTAATTTTTATATGTATATTGACATTGACTTTTTTTAATATCTTCAAAAAAGTCCAGTACAAATATTGTTTTTCTTTATTTATTTCAAACTATATTTTCTATCTCTTCCACAATGATTTTGACGATGAGTCAAGTAAAGACCAAATTTTTTAAAAAAAAAGACAAGACAATTAACGCCAAGAGTTAATTTGAAGTTTTTATTACATTATGTGAATAAGGAAGTAACAAAAATTTTGAACGCACAATAAAAAAGATTATTCGCAAATGATCGGCAGTCTTTTTTGTTTCCGTCTCTATTAAATTGAAACAGTGCGGGCTAAAAAAACGGAACTCTTAATTTACAGACGAGACTGCCAATTGAAATTTAATTCGCTAATTGAAAACAAATTGAACTCGTTTCGAAAAATAAAAACATTGCAAATTACCGTTTTGAATAATGTACAGAGAATATAATATTAATATTTAAAATATCCTAGTCGAATGTGCATTGTTTTGGAGTATCTATACATAATAAAATCGTAAACGAGCCGTGTACTACATAAAATTAAAAAAAAAAAACAAAAAAATTGTACACGTTAGAGGTCAAAAAAAAGTTTTTAGAATTTTTGTCCGTTTATCTTTGCGTTTGTGGACGCTAATCGCAGAAACGGCTTAACCGATTTGAATGCGGTGTTCACTGATGTATTGTAGAAAGCTTCCCGTAACATTTAGTGTTTGTTTCATTCCAATCGGTTTACAAACAAAAAAGTTACGCGCTATACCGAATACCGCGCGTACGAAGTTTTGGGCTTAGCTAGTAAAAGTTATATATTTTTCACTTCTCATGCTCTGAAAGTGCTTATTTGTGCAGGATATGGGCTGCACAAAATCGAATTTTATGCACAAGTGCATTAACGTATCTACTCATAAATGTATCTATATTAAGGCAAAGAAAATGAGCCATACAGCCAAACACAATAAGAAGTTCATAGATAGAATTTGTTATTTTATAATATTTACTTAAATTTATTTGCCTTATGTGTTTTTCAAGACATAAAAGATATTAAAATTTAAATTCAAGTACGATAGGTTATTTAATTAATTTAAGAAAATTATTATTACAAAATTAATTTAATAGTAGGCTGTATAAGTCTGCAAGTCTCGGATAAACATGGTTCGTTTTGTGCACTTGTTGTAAAATCTACTATTAATTTTAATTATTATTCAATATAATATTACTAGCTTCGCACAAGTGCTATTTTTTCTGTTAAAGAAACTTCCCCTTATTGCTTGTTCATTGTCACAAAACGCATAAAAATCTGACATTTATTTTAAAAGATCTGAACAATCAAGACCATGTGAAGAAGTTGAAGAATTACTCAAGTAGACCGTTCAAACCTGGATCAAAAAGGAGCGAATTCACAAGCCAAAGTTAGTGTGAAAACAAATTATTCAAAATAACAGATGCTCCCATGAAATAATTTACTGCACAAATTTTGCGAACATTTTCGCAAACAGACTCTTATACTACATTGGACTATGTTGAAAAACAAAGGGAAGATAATACTAATGGCGAAAGCCTGTTAAGAGCAGTAAGATAACATTGATACAAGAGCAAGGGGAAAATAAAGAAAATGCCTACAAATATTTATTACATTTACCAACTAAACATATAGGATAAACCTCTCCCATGTGAAACAAAACTTAATAATGCTCCGTTTTTAAAGGAAAAGTGCGTCTAATAAACTCACAGTCTACTCGATGGTACAAGGCTTACAATACAAAGTAAAACTGAAGGATGTCGACCCCGGCCGGAATTGATCAATAGAAAGGGTGTGATTTTTCATCACGACACATACACATCTTTAGCCACTCAGCAAAAATTAAGAGTTTGGCTGGGAGGTGTTGTTGATACATCCGCCATATAGCCCTGACCTTGCACCTACAGATTTCCACCTGTTTCGGTCTCATCAGAATTCTTTAGGCAGTGTCAGGTTAACATTAAGAGAGGACTGCCAAAACTACTTGTCGCGTTTTTTTGATCAGAAGTCCCAAAATTTCTACAGAAATGGGATCATGTCACTATCTACAAGATGGCAAAAAGTCACCGAACAAAATGTCACATATATGTATATACTTTAATTAAATATAATAAACATAATAATATGTAATAATAATGCAATATTAATTAATATAATAATGTATAATTAATATAACAATATGTAATTAAATATAAGTAAACAATGTAAAAAAATGTCTTGAGTTTTCATATAAAATGCGAAGAAACTTTTTCCCCAACCTATTATATAAATATAATTTTTGTAAAGAAAAGTTGGCAAATAAAGGTTATTAAAAAAATATATCTCCACGAAATAAAAATATAATCCTATATTTAAAATAAAAAAAAATTCTACTCTACAAACGTACCTTGGGAATGCTCTTAACGGCCTTTAGCGAATTATTTGGGAATATTTCATCGCTAGGTACTGTTTCCTTTAAAATAATGGTCATGTATTTATTTACATTAGATACATGTATGTATATTTTGTACATGTATATCAAACTTTGGCTACTTCATAATGGTTGATCCTTATGTGGTCATCTCGACCGAAAATGGTTCATTGTAGTCCTTGTTTCTGTAGCAAGAAATCTAAAATCATCACAAGATCATTGATAATATTAGCTGGGGCCCGCGGTTTCGCCATTGAAAAAAAAAAAAAAAATAACGCCTGATTAAATAAATGAGCAATGTAACGCCCTAACATCTTTATTACAGTTATAGCTTTGCCAGGCGTTAGATGATCCCTCGGGAATAGTACTTTTTTTCTGGATAAAAGGTACCCTATGTCCTTTCCTACATTCGTGACAACGTGTATGCAAAATTTCATGATGATCGGTTCAGCGGTTTAGGTGTGAGAAGGTAACAGACAGACAGACAGTTAATTTCACATTTATAATATTAGTATGGAAGTATGGATAGGCGGACACAAGGCTCTATTCTGGGTTAACTATTTGACGGCAGTACTAAAAAAGCAGAAAACCTATACAATTCACACACAGGTAGGAAGAATCTATTTAAAAAAAGAAATACCAATGTTGACAGCATATAAGCAATCATATTTGATTATAATAAAGAAGAAGAAATAAGAAATAAATGATTAATAATAAGGAATGTACAAAGGTCTATTGTAGAAGTGAAAGCGACTAATTAATTAAATTTTATAATTAAATTTCTAGCTATCTTCATGTTTGGCTCTGATCTTGGGATTGTTTTCATAAAAGATTTTAGCATAGAACGAACCTGTAAATCTTCTTACCTTTTGTGTGCAATTTTCAATATTGTTCTTACAAACTGTGCGTGCAAAAGTTAATCTGGCCACTCTTTCTTTTCAGTTTTAGAATTAACTATTTTAATATTATTAAAGATAAAAAAATCATTTTAATGATACTTTAATTATTAAAATTTAAGAATATTTCAATATTAATACACGGGATTACGAAAGTTAGTCTAAACATTATAATAAAATCGTAAACGAGCCGGGTCTGTACTTTAAATATTTTTTCAAAAAATCTATTTGTACACGTACTTAATTTACAGAGGTCAAAAAAAGTTTTTAAAATTTTTGTTTGTTTGTGCACGCTAATCTCAGAAACAGCTTAACCGATTTGAATGCGGTTTTCACCGATATATTATAGCGATCTTCCCGTAACATTTAGTGTTTGTTTCATTCCAATCGATTTACAAACAAAAAAGTTACGCGCTATACTGAATACCACGTGTACGAAGTTGCGGGCTCAGCTAGTATGTAATATGCAGTTGGTTACGTGGAATGTAACTAGGCGAATTCTGGCCTTGGTTGGTTGCGATCGGCAGACAGGCTGACGGTCCACTTGATGGTAGGTGGCCACCGTCGCCTATAACACAAGCAACGCCAAAGCTGCTGCAGGTGCGCTGCCGACTACAATAGGATTAAGGATGAGGGATTAGGAGTGCATAGGGAAACTAATCCTAACTGTTTTCGATGCACTCAATTCGATAAACTGAGGCTAGAGCCTACATGAGTTTACGATACTACACTCGCTAGCGAGAACGTAAAACTTTTGTATGGAAAATCGTGAACTGTCAATGTCAAATTGTCAATTTTCCATATAAATGTTTTACGCTCTCGCTAGCGAGTGTAGTATCGTAAACTCATGCTAGAGCCACTGGTGACTTTTTTATTGACATAAGTCAATAAAAAATGTTTATTGAATTTAACTAAGTCATTATTTTAAGTGAAAATTAAATCATATTAAAAAAAAACTACGAATCCGTTGGTGCGTTTACGAATCGCTAAGATTTAAATTAGAACTCTTAATTATTTGAAACATTCGAGTTCCTCTCAAAAGGGAGCAAAGTTTTCGCGCGAACTTTCCCACAAATTCCTGTTGGTTTACGAGTTTTACTAGTGCTTTGTAGAAGGATTTAATGGTTTTTTATTCATTTTTTTTTTATTTTTTTTTACTATAGATGGGTTTGCTCTTGACCAGCATCTATCCATATAGGAAGGATGAGGCCGAAGATGGAGCGAGCTCACCCAGAAGATGCCTATTCACTCGAACCTTGAAAAGATTTGGGTTATATGAGCTCGGAAATACAGACGCCGGCAGGGAGTTCCAATCCTTAGCAGTGCGCATCACAAAAGATGTTTTAAAGCGCTTGGTCCGAATTAGAGGGATTTCGACAAGGTGAGGATGGTAACCAGCCGTACGTCTGCATGTCCGATAGAAGAAAGGGGAAGGCGGTATGATCTCATGCAGTTACTTTTTTTAAAATATTAAATTAATTATGGTTTTTATTTATGTTACACTAAATACCTACCAGAAGGATTCAATACATCATTTCTTTCCCCAATATTGTTGGTACTTTTTCCTTCTTATTTTTTATATTTGCTATAAAACAATTTTTATGATTATTCTTAGTGTTGACAATTTTTATTTAAAAACATCAAAGGCTTACATATATTTTTACAAAAACAAAAGTACTTACAATAAACATTATTAAAGTAAGATTTAGTAAGATCCATACTCGATTGACATATGTGTAAATTTGAACAGTGCAACTTTTTGCACTGAAAGAGATATATCTCACTTTAGCGGAGTACGAAAGAGAAAAAAAAGCAATAAAAACTAAATGAAGTCTAAAACCGAAATTGTTATTCAAAAGATCATTTAGAGCGGAAACTTTTAAGCCCCTCACCAAAGAGCTTTCGTAGTGAGGATTAAAACAACTTATGGGGCTCTATTTTAAGATGAGAAGGAAGTATGTTAACGGTTTTGTGAATTAAAAAATGTTGTGGCATCTTTGATAATCTTGCGTAAAGCGCATTTTTTTATATGTCGAATAACTCGGTAAATAACATATAACATTCAGTCCTCAGAGATACCCTTCCAACCCTGAGCGAAAATTACAACAGCCCCTTAGGCTTATTATACCTAAGACAGTAGTTTCTAACCTCTTAATCTGAACTGAATTTAAAGATTTCTTTAGAAATTTTAATGTTGTGATTTTTTTTAAATATTTTTTATACTGACAAATTTATACTTAATTGGTCAACTTTAAGGTATTTTGGGGTGTATAATGAAAATTGGGTTATATAATTACACTAATTAACTCTATTAATTAATTAACTATCCCGACTTCGCACGAGTGGACATTTATTTTTTAAACATTTGGTATGAAAACGGCAATTTATAATAGGCAATTATAGGCAATTTATAGTATGGAGGTGGGGTAAAGGGGGGAGATGAGGGGGGGGGGGGTGAGTAGCCCATGTCCCTCGCTGATAATGTAGCTTTCTATAGGCATATGTGAGAGAATTTTTAAAATCGGTCCAGTAGTTTTGAGTTTATTTATTACAAACCTACAAAAATACATCCAATTTTTTTTAAATAATATTTATCAGTATAGTACATTAGTATTAGTAATTTTTATTTCATTGCACATATATTTATTAAGGATTTAATATCGTTTATTTTTTATATTTATTTTTTATAGTTATTTTTTATCGTTATTCTTATCGTTAATTTTTTTATATTTATGATTTAAGCGTCACAACATACTGGAACTAGAAGGCCGTCTCTAGTTTCTTTCTACAGAATGGGTCGATGCTTTCAGTGGAAAGCTCACCCAACAAATTTGCTTATAGTCTTTTTGACTGATTGCAAATAAGGCAACAAAAAAAAAAAAAAAATTATGATTTATTAACATATACCTATATATGCTAGATTACAATCGGTAACTTAAATTTTGACCCCTATTCTAAGTTCAGACATTAGAATTAAAAAGATTATAAGTATAGAATCGAAAAATATTTTGCGGATAGATTAAAAGAATATTTAAATTTGGAATTTTAAATGACAAAAGACCTCGACACTCGGAAATTGCAGACTGACATCATTTAGAATATTCCGGCCAGGAAATGTATCGACAAGTCAGCGTAGAAAACGTTCTTAATTTGAATTTTGAATTCAGAATTCGTGAAGCTCCTTTTTTTACCGTTAGAGCAATGATCATGAACTGAACCTGCGTCGGCTCTGGCGGCAGCCGAGCTTTTGAACCACTGGTATAACTGCTCATATGGAATTCTTATATGGATATTCTCTTATGGACTAAGTCATCTACGCTTATATACTATACTATTATACTATAATAATTGTTGTAAATAGGTCTAGTAATTGATCGTTAACCTACTTAGTAAATACTTTTTTATATATAAATATATTAACTTTGTAAATCTTATATATAAAAATGAACCATTTCTCCTGGTCACGGCATCACGCGTAGATCGATTTTAATTCGGTTTTCGCTAATGGAAAGAGGGATAAACGGGGAATGTTTTAGGGTATATAAAAATTGCACGCCGGGCGAAGCCGGGGGCGGGTCGCTAGTATAGAATAATATTTGAAATAAGTGTCAGTTGAATAAAAAACATGTACGTAGCAACATAAATCTTTTTCTTATTAAATATATAATAACCAATATTATGTCCTCAGAACAATAATATTAAAAAGAGAACAGATTTGTATGTTTATAATGAATAAACTAAAAAACAACTGGACCGATTTTAAAAAATTCTTTCACCTATAGAAAGCTACATTATCAGCGAGTAACATAGGCTACCCACCGTCCCCCATCTCCGGCTTTGCCCCCCACCCCTCTATACAAAATTGCCGTTTTCCACGAATAAATTCAAAAATGTTTAAAAAATAAATGTCCATCTGGTACCAATTGCTTGTGTTCATAGCTACCTAACATTAAGAGAACCTTCAGCTTGCTCGCCGCACATTATCATAGAAAAAGACCATGATAGAGAATTATTCTGAAAGCTTTTTAGCCGTATTTATCAAATCTCTTCTTTTTCATGATTACGCGCAAACTCGTAACTTATTTTAATTCGGTGTAGGGGGTGAAAGTACATACTTGAGATTCTCTCAAAGAAATTACGAGCGAGGAAAAAAGCTAAGGGGAAAATTTTGCAAATAATATAATACATTTTTTCTTCTGACACGCGTTTGATGTATGGCATTTTCTTTTATACATAGAGAACGAAACATGTAATAACATTTTGCTTAATTTATTTGTTTTTTTTTTATTTATTTATTTTTTTATTTAATAACATTAAAATTTGAAAACGTTGTGTGAAGAAAACATCTCAATATTTGAAAACATTTAACTACACAATTTGTAGTTTCACTATTCTACACCGGATGGCGCCACTAGTCGAAAATGTAATAGTTATTGTGAGTTTCATTATTCCATTATTCGCGACGGTAAGATATAATAAAATAACATATTACTTAATAGCTTAAATTACTTAATATATTCTATAGTGTCTTTATTTTTAAAACTCTTTATAGAAATTACTATTTGTTATAAGGAAAAGGTAATCTTTGAGAGAGGAGAGAAAAGAAGTTGTTTGTTTACGACGTTTTTCTCTTAGGAAGTGGTTGCTGCCGCCAGACGGTTTGGTCATTTTATGACTGCGGAAAGTATTTTAATAAGGAACGATACAAAGGCGATCAATCAATTCTGTATAGAGATCGGGCCATCAGTGTAGGTATGGTATTTTCGTTTTAACTGTTGGACCTTGTGCCATTAGGTAAGAAGAAATTATGGCTTTTACTGGGAAAATATCTTTTAATTAGGTAATTGGGTTTCATAGATATTTAAGTTTGAAAGTATTAAAAAATACAATTGTCCTAATCTATACATTAAATATGTATTTAAAAAAAACATTTGTACACGTTGTACTTATGTAACCGATGTTAAAAAAATAGTTTTTAGAATTTTAGTCTGTTCGTCTGTGCGTTTGTGCACGCTAATCTCAGAAACGGCTTAACCGATTTGAATGCGGTTTTCAGTTATGTATTTGTAGCAAGCTTCTCGTAACATTTAGTGTTTGTTTCATTTAAATCGCTTCACGAATAAAAAAATTACGCGCTATACCGAATACCACGCGTACGAAGTTGCGGGCTCAGCTAGTAAAGTAATAAGTTTTTTTAATTTTTGAAATGTTATCCCATTTAAAAAATCTGAAATATTCGCAATTCCACTTGCGGACCACTAGGCGTGGGCAAGGGTTTCATCCCTTCGTGGTCCATATTCCTCGATCACGCGCGAAGCGTTTCAGTTCCACCTTCCTTGTTCGGACTGCTAAGGGAGCCACAGAACTACAACCTCGGAGTCTTCAAAACCAGGGTAAATGGGTAAGTAAGCGTAGTCTCACATCAGATGAGATAGTGGTCAAGCGCTACCTTGATTTAATTTAAAAAAAAAATACTGAAATTAAGTAAAAATTTTAAGACCAAAATCTCCAAAGTTTAAGTTAAAATTAAAAAAATGGCCTGGGTTTTGAACGATATCCTTTGTGGAGTATAGTGCATAACGACTGTTTTTTAATATCTCCAAATTCGTTAATTTATTTATTTTATTTATAATTTTAACAATTTAAAAGAGAACTAAATATACATTAATATAATGATGTTGATACATTAATATAGTATAAACACTACACTACATTAAGGGCTTCACTGAGGCAAATGACATTTACTATAGAATTCGCTGGCGGCGGATCCAATTCAACAGGCCTAGAAATGGTGTTTTTTTGTTTTTACCATTAGAACATTACACAAAAAAAAAATTTTATCAATACAATTTTTTAATCTGATATCAACTTATTAATAGGTACAGGATTCATATGCGTGCAATAAGCCGTTTTCGAGAGAATTTTCAATAAAGGTCAAATTCTTCTTGTGTTCTAACTTTTTTTTGTGGAGTTTCTATTACTTTAACGAAAATTCTAATTAATACAATTGGTTCTTCACATGTTTAAGTATAATATATATTTTTTTCAAAGCAATTGTCTTGTCCATTTCTTGTAACATTTTCATTAAACAATGTATATTTTTAGCATTAAAGATAGCATTCGGATCAAGACGACCGCGACGAGAGACCACGACCCGAGACCGCGACCGGCAACCGGTCGCAGGTCGCAGGGCGACAGCTACCTACGAATCTACGCGACACGAGTCGTGCGACCCATACGAAACTCAGTATGCTATGCTTGCAGTTACTAAACTAAACGGTTGTATTCCATCACGACGCGTTTTAACTATGAACAGAAAAAGATTTCTTCGACAGTTATTAGAAGACGAAGAAGAAGAAGACGATGATATCCTTCTTTTATTATGTGCTCCGAAAAAAAGGATGAAAATCGATACATTGTTTACGTCGCGAGAAGAAGAGGGCTGCTTTCAGACACTCATAAAACGACATTTAAATTATAAAGAAGAAAAGTTCAGAAAGTATTGTAGGCTTAATCAAAGTCAGTTTAATTTTGTACTCAATAGGTGCGTTTTTACTAACTAACTCTATTAAAATTTCGTCTTCGTGCGAAGAAAACACGGTCATTTTGCATCTGTCGCGCCACGGCACTGCCTTGTGAGCGACCGAGTCGCGCGACGCAAGGCGCCGGCAGGCCACGCCCACACGTCGCGCGACTCGGTTGCTTGCATCCGTCAGCACTTCCTATTAATTCATATAAAGCAGTGGGTCGCGGTCGCCGGTCGCGGTCTCGAGTCGCGGTCTCGCGTCGCGGTCGTCTTGATCCGAATGCTACCTTTAGGGTTTGTCTCCCCCTTAATATAAAACTAAATATAAATTAATATAATGATGTTATGCTTATTTTCAATACAGGATATTTTCAATATTTAAGCAAAATTTAAAATATCCTGTAGCCATTAAATCAGAAGTTAGTAAGTACTGGCAGGAGTTAAAAATAAAGCTGCGAAACGCGCAAATACATTCGTGCTATGCGGTCACGTTCAGATAATTTAGTTTGTTACGGTTCGCGAGTCCACTTTCTAAAAAATATCCTTCGACCGACTCATAGGTACTTATTCCAATTTAGGGCTGCCAGATTAACGAGAACATATCTTCATTCTGACAGGAGAGTCCTTCGTCTTTTATCCTGGCAATGACACGTCTTTAATTTAATTGACATGTTTTGTCAATTTTATTACTGGATTTATTAAAATAATTTATTGTATTCGCAATAGCTCGTAACTTTTTTGTTTGTAAACCGATTGGAATGAAACAAACACTAAATGTTACGGGAAGCTTGTTACAAATGGAAGAACGCATTCAAATCGGTTATGCCGTTTCTGAAATTATAGTACAGTCATTCTATGAATGCGTTTTTGATATTTCTTTATGTCCATTGCATAAAGTTCATTTCCGAATAAACGATACAGAAAATGTATGGAATTGATACCTGTCAGAACAGCACTCTTATAATGGCCGGAGTATAGCGTGCACAAACGCACAGACATACAGACACCAGACAAAAATTCAAAAAACCATTTTTTTAACCTCGGTAACATAAGTAGATATAACGTGTACAATTTTTTTTAAATATTTAATATGCGTGTCTCCTTTACGATTTATGGATAGTTTCATAAGTACTAGTAAAATCAGTTAAAATTTATATAAATTTAGACATCCTTTACAGTTTCTTCAGGTAAAAAGATACTGCGAGTTTAAAAATTTTTAAACTTGATAAACTTATTTACTCATTGAAAGGTGCTTTACTTGAGACCGATTTATATATGTCATAAGTTAAATGATATAAAGGGCTTATTAAATGATATAAAGAGCTTATAAACCCCAGAGTCGCAAGAAACTTTAACGAGAAAAATCCATGTTTTATTTTTCTTCTATAGCAACTAATTTTGTGAATCAAAAACCGTAACAAATCCGGAAAGGTCAAGCTTACTTTATCCCGATTAAAGTGGAAAAATCCCTTGTTGTTCCACTACAGAGACGTCTAGCGTGCCAACCCTACCTACTTAAAAGAGGATTCTGAACGAAAATACTCGAATTAGTTATTTTCCCAAGACACTTTCAATGTTATCAAATGGATCGGAGAAAAAACGACTTAATAAAGTTATCAAGAAAGAAAATTCGTAGATTATTTCGCTTAAAATAGGTACCTACTTTATCAAGAAATTGGACATTTATTTAGTTTAGAATTTAGTCAGATAAATTGTAATTTTTAAACACAACAAATTTATTTAGGTAGAAATAAGCCTTGGATCACTCCATTACAGAACACCACCGTGAAATAAAATTATATGCGCTGTTGACTGTAGTGTTTCGATGAGATGCTAGACTCTATTTTTCTATCCCTTCCTAATCCCTTATCCTCAATTCTACTAATATAGAACATTTGAAATAGATAATCTTACTAGGCGATGGTAGCCACCCACCAGCAAGTGGATCGTCAGCATGTTCGTCAATCCTTACAAATAGCAAAATAAAAAGGCTCCTTAGTTTTCTAGAGACCTGTCAACTCGGCTTCTCAAGAGCCATATCGTGATGATAAATAGTAAATAAACTTCTTTAAGAATTAGGCTGTCGAAAGAATATTTAAAATTCTACTTTCTAGATCTTAACGCGTTCAACCAAACAAACATCTCTTCAGATCTATTTTTATTAGTAGGTATAGACATTATGAAATATATCATATCATAAAATATATCATAATATGATATACATATTATGATAATGCTCTAAATACCTATACGATAAAATAGGTATCAATAATGACAAATTTTGTGTAATTTTCAAAATTTGTACTTAGGTACTTAATGCCTCAAGTATCATTTAAAGATACTTGAGGCTACTTATATTCTTTAAAAAATAATTCCTTAACGAATTTTTCCTAATATGCACTGAACTTTCTTTCATTAAATTGCGTTTAAGGGCTTCACTTAGGCAAATGACATTTACAATAGAACTCGCTGGCGGCGGAGACAATTCAACGGGCCTAAAAATGTTTTTTTTGTTTGTTTTTACCATTAGAACTATACACAAAAAAAAATATTAATACAATTTTTTAAACTGACATTAACTTATTAATAGGTACAGGATTCATATGCGCGCAATAAGCCGTTTTCGAGAGAATTTTCAATAAAAGTCAAATTCTTCTTGTTTTCTAACTTTTTTTGTGGAGTTTCTATTACTTTAACGAAAATTCTAATTAATAAAATTGGCTCTTCACATGTTTAAGTATAATATATATTTTTTTCAAAGCAATTGTCTTGTCTATTTCTTGTAACATCTTCATTAAGCAATGGATATTTTTAGTATTTAGGGTTTGTCTCCCCCTTAAAAATAGAATTTCAGTACATAATTTACATTATCCGGTAAATTTCTATGAATTCCAAATTTCTTGCCGAAACTTAATTTAAAAGCAATAATTTATTAGATACTTCGTACGCGTAGTAGGTATTCGGTGTAGCGTGTAACCGAATTCAAAATGGTTAAGCAGTTTTTCAGATTAGCGTGCATAAACGCACAGACAAACAGACAAAAATTCTAAAAACTATTTTTTTTTATCTCGATAACATAGGTACATGTATAAACAGAATTTATATCAAAACTATATATCGTAAACTTTATAGCTCTCATTATTTCTTCAATTAATTACAAAACTTATCTTCATAATTACTCTGGAATGCAAACGCCCCGTTCGCCTCACCAATAAGTCATCGAGATAACCCAATAATGTCAATCATAAGAAGTCTTGATGCAACTATAGTTAACTGTAAACGAGGTACTCACCTAAAACTACCAATATGAAACACAGACTAATGTACAAGATCATCAGGAATCTTTGGTAATAAATAAATTATAACATAATATTATATCACAATCAGTAATAGCGATCATCTACGCGACCGCCGAAATTTCATATCACAGTTCACTTTACTAACTACACATTTTCGGCCGCACGATCCCATCAGGCCATCACTTCGTAATACACTTTTTGTATAGCCGAATGCATTCGGACCACAACTTTTTTTCGACTCTCAAAGTTTCGTTCATCGTAAGGAGGTCTGAACGCGCACAATCATCCACGCGGCATGGCAACACTCTTCCGATGCGTCAACACTCTTCTTGTTCAAATTTAGAATACGTTTTTACACTGAATAATATTTTTTAACCGTTGCTACACGATAGTTTCTCAGGAGCGACCGACAAAGGTCCGCCCTCAACGGAGGTCGGGACGAAACTGGTGTGAAGTTGGCCTGGATTGTCGAAGAATGCGCGGCGCATGGTTGCCACACCGGCTAGTTCGGCGTGTATGTCGTCCCATGTTAAGAGGTACCCTCGAACACCTAATCTACAATAATCTGCGGGCTCTTCAACAGGGCCGGTTAACATAACCAGATACAAAGTCCTGCATTGTCAGCGGCGTCGCCCTCGGTCTTGGCCGGCTCTTTCTTTTATAAACATAGGTATTATAAGCGCGACTCACGCTTTTGGAATACAATCTCGATTTTCCGTCCCTTTCTTGTATGCGTTAGGAAAAAAAACAGGTAAACGCACCGTGGACTCTACGATCTCCCTACCGCCACAATATTCAATAGTTGGAGCTACATTTAAAGCAAGTTAACCCGTTTGCATTCGAACAATAGTATGGCTTCATATTGTTATTTGGTTTTTTAGTACATTTACTTTTAAAGGGAATTTTAGGGAGTTCAGTAAATGTAACTTATCGTATGTATTGTGTAAATAGTAACCGCAACTTAATCCGAAATGTAAAAGTTTATTGAAAATTTGTACTAACTGTCAATCTATACTAACTAGTGTTTTATTGATATCATTAAAGCAAATCCATAGCTAGTAAATAGAAAAGAAAACGGAAGAGGGAAAGGTACTTACTAACTAACTAACTAACTAAATAACTGTTCTGTCAATCACAAATAGAGTAATGAGTTTGAACAAAAAAAAAGGTTTGACCGATTTATCTTTTATTTCTTTGTGCTTAAAAGCTGAAAAAAAGAGTACCAGACTAACTTGACAAGTTTCTTTAAAAAATTGCGTAGTTTTCAAAATGGTATAAATATTTACTGTGTTTTACTTAGAAAAAAAGATATTGATAATTTCACAAAACGAGAAAAATCTGCTTGTGACACTCAAAAAACTGATGTAAGGTGGAGATTTCTAAGAAATTACTAAAAGTGCAAAATCTCGAAAAGTAGCCATTTTTACTGACGTCATATTAGGCCACTATTAGGCTAATCTGGCGAGTTATGAAGTCGTTTATCAGCCCCCGAAAGGACGGCTATAAATTTTGGAACACCTGTAAGTATATTAAACGCATATCAACTCCTCCAATTGCAACCGGAAGGACCCAGGCCGCGTCGGTCTAGTGCTGTATAAAATATTTGCTAAATATCAATAATAATATCAATATACGAATCAGAATCTGGAACAGATTCTGCAAGCCTAGGGCCGTGCCTTGATTAGTACACTTATGGAACCCTATTTTATTAAAACAGTTAGTCTGTTTTAATAAAATAGGGTTTTATTACATAAGTTAATCTAGATTTAATCAACTATAATTTTTATTTAGCACTCAAAAAACGCAGATTAGCCAGACTATTTACTGTTTAAAATGTGCAGGCCAGTAGCGGCAGGGGACACTGCGTTTTGTAATCATAAATTGGGAAGCCCGTCTGGCAGCAGAATACAACCCTCTTAGAGAAGACCATAGTGAATTAAGACCAATATGAGCTGTAGTGTGTATTCCAGAGCCCATTTCCCTATGCACTCCTAGTTCCTTACCTTTTATCCTACTAAGCTCCCTTGCATATCTAGATGCATTTGATAGATGCACTTGGTTTGCTTATGTTATAGCCGACGGTAGCCACTTACCATCAAATGGACCGTCAGTCTGCCTGCCTCTCTTTACATATGATTTAATATTATGAATCCAAAATGAACTCTATTCAGCCGTCTGTTACATTGTCACACTGCACACATAAAGCCGCTAAACCAATTTTGATGCTGTATAGAAATAAATGAGATCTTTGCAAATGACATAGGCTACTATTTGTTAAAAAAATATAACTTGATTATTGATTTGACAAAATCCTTCTAGATTTGACAAATTCCTAACTAAATGCCTATTATCCCATTATAAATACCAAAGTGAGTTTTTTTGTTACGTCATACACAGCTCCATACTCATTATCAGGGATACACAAAAGGACATTTTTCATCCAGATTAAAAGTATTATTCCCAAGGGATCAACTAAAAATAAAAATATAAAAATTAATGAAAGATTGACTAAATGTTTTAACGCGGACGAAGTCGCCAACAAATCGCTGCATGGGTTATTGGTTGGAGATCTTTTAGGAACTATAAGGGGTTCCATCTATCCCATAAGCGATTATATGCCTCAGGAACGCATATTCTAAATCACCAATTTCTTCCCATGTGACCAGTTACGGGAGCAAAATTAGTGGTTTCCGGTTAAATAAAAACAACAGTTAAAACTTAATGGAAACTAGTTGTGTTAAATTTGAAATATTAATTAAACAGGGTACGTTTGGGAGAGAAGTTGCAAATGGTCGCTGGAGTGGGATGGACATGTGTAATTCGGATGCCACCGTCAAAGGACTCCGCAAATAACTTCTCGTATAAATGAACACAGAAACAAGTTACGAATACAGAGCAATCATAGTTTCGCGAAAACAAAGACAATTTCAATTTGCTTATGAGCTATAATAATGATATATCAAGTTTATCTTTATTTTGCAAGTTTTTTCTTTTTTTTTTGGTTGCCGTACAAGTAGTAACGTGGAATTTGTTTTCACGTTCCTATCCTACCAATGCACAGCTAAAACTACTAAGTCTAGAAAGCAGAAATTTGGAATTTTATAAAAGATTTTTGAAAATTTCCATTCATTGCTAAGACGGGGACGAGTCTCTATAAAATAAAGCTGAAGAGTTCGTTTGTTTGTTTGTTTGAACGCTTTAAAAGCGAATATTTTTGTCTTTGATAGCCCAATTATTGTAGGTTATTTTTCCTCACGCTGTGACCCTTCGAAGCCGAGGCGGGTGAAACCGCGGAACACGGTTAGGCTAGATATAATAATATAATAATAATAAACTTAAAATATAAATTTATTTGTTTTAGTTCCTCTTTCACTATCGCCTTCATTACCATTGATGGGAACCCTGGGTATAGGCCTCCTCTAGCTTGTTCCAGGCTTCTCTGTCCATTTCTCCATTCGCTTCCTCTGCTAGCGCTATTATATCCTATTATTGCTTCTTCTTCTGTTTCCTGTTAGTCCTTCCCATGTAGTCGTCTTTAATATCCATCTTTCGTCCATCTCGACATATGCCCCGTCCACCGCCAATTCTGTTTTAGAGCATGATGTAAGGCATCTTAACTTTCGTTTTCTTTCGTCTTATTTTAAGCACGCTCCTTTCCATTGATTTCAGGCTTGTTACTATTTTAGATTTTATTTTCGTATTTTACGTCCATGTCTGGCATCCCTATGTGAGGGTGGGTAGGAAACAGGTAAGAAACAGGTTTTTTTAGGTGAAGGGGAAATTCCCCTTTCAAGACTTCCTTCAGGGACCAAAACTCATGTTAATACGACGCTCGACCTCTTGTTCTGCATTTTTACCTTTAAAAGATATTTGGTTTCCTAAGTATATGTAGTTCTTCACATATTCAAGGCTTATCTAATTAATGCACATTATTTTAAACCAAAGTATCGCTTAAATGGTTTAACTTGAATTTCCAAGTCAAATTCTTTATACAATAAAAACATTTTTTTTACCTTTCTTATTTTTGCAGTTGTTTGCAACTTTTGTCAAAGAAATTTCTTTACCTCTTTTATTGTAGAGTCTACGAGCAGAGTGACGGTCCATTTGATGATACCAGTAGGTGGTCCCGTGGCCTTTTAAAGCAAGCAACGCCATAGGGATCGTAATCTATACTTACATATAATAAAATCGTAAACATGCCGTGTCATAAACATGTGTTATAAACATATTTTTTCAAAAAAATAATAATAATAATTTGTATTTACGTGTTGTACTTTGTTACCGAGGTCAAAAAAATTGTTATTAAAATTTTTGTCTTTTTGCCTGTGCGTTTGTGCACGCTAATCTTGGCTTAACCGATTTAAATGCGGTTTTCACTGATGTATTGTGGAAAGCTTCCCGTAACATTTAGTATTTGTTTCATTCCAATCGGTTTATAAACAAAAAAGTTAACGCACTATACCGAATACCACGATTACGAAGTTGCGGGCTCAGCTAGTTGATAAAATAAATGGTGGAATGTAACTCTAGCATTATTTACTTGCCTACTCTCGAAATATACAGTGTCGTTATTTCATTGTAGTTATCTGTAAGATGTTGGTTACTGCCGCCAGACGAGCTGCCTAGCTTATAAACCCTTGCCATCACTATAATAACAAGTCGGTAAACTGACAATCCTTTAAGCAGATTATCTAATTTTTTTTAATGGAAATTAAAGTAATAAATATTCTAATAAATAAATAAATGAATCCAAGTAGGATAAGGTGCCGCTGCGCACAGTCTGGATAAGTGAAAACCTTATCCTGCGGACGCGCGAACTTTGGACCAATCTCCTTTCTAAGGTGTTTCTCAGTCCAAGCAAGCTGTAAAAAAATCCTGCACGGTTGCCAGCCCACCTGCTTCTTATCTGGTGTTGTTTTCGTCCTTAGGCGACGGTAGCCACCTACCATCGAGGGGACCGACAGCCTGCGTCATTCTTTATAATATAAAAATAGCTACATATAATATCAAAATAAATAATATTATTTTTCTGGTCAAAATCATGTTTAAAACAAACAGGTTTTGTTATCTCTTAGGTGTTGGTGTTCAACATTGGTTAAAAGATTAAAATGTCTCAGTTAGCAGTTTGTGAGGCTTAAATAACAGATTATTACCTAATTAAAATTCGGCTCCAAATGTTTAAAAGACCAGATACCTGCCTTTACCTATAAATTTTCTAGTTGAGAAGGCCGTCTCGTTTGAGCGGATTATGTGCAAGGATTCGCGTCTACTTTCAAAGGAAGAGGTGTATCTGATCCCTTTGTTCTGTTAATTTGGATTAAATCATGGCAAAATTATATTTTTGATGCCGAAACAAGGTTTAATCTTGTTCCCGGTCCGTATTTACTCTTGTGATTAATTTTCTTTGTAGACCCCTTAAGGCAAGTTGAGTCGGGGCCTTGGCCAACATTTCTCACTAATTTATAATATGAATTAGCCTACTTGCCCCATTTGTCCACTTATCATCATTAGAATACGAGTTAAGAATCTATATTAACTAATATTATAATGAGAAATTAAGTTTATTTGTTTGTTACGCTTCCAAGCATTAACTGCTTAACCGATCATCCTGAAACTTTGCATACACCTTATCAGGGATACAAAAAATACTGGTCCCTAGGAATCATCTAAAAAAAAGGAAATTTTGAGCAATAGAGATTGAAAAATAAATATTTTAATGCCTAAGAGAAAAGGAAGTGGCTGTTACACGTTCCAGTTTTAGTAAGAAAATAAAATTATTATTTTTTTATTAAAAAAGCGGTTATGGTGCTAAAATAACAAACAGTAATTCTCGCCGTGACATGGTACACGCATATTCATAATTAAGTGATATAAATAAATAAAAATTCTGTAAATTATATACACAAACCTTGCTCGTTTATCGCTATTTCCATTAGCGAAAACCGTATCAAAATATCAAAAAAGTAGCGTGGTTTAAAATAAGTTGGCGGAGAAACCAGTATATTGTTGAAGTTACGTAAAGTGTTATATACCACCTATAACGGACTCGACAATTTGGAACCTTGACGAATTGTAAATTTTATGCACGTTAAATTATTACTGTTGATAACGGATATCCAATTCGTTTGAGTCGTTGGCCCACGTCTCCTGTTAGTCGACTCGGCAGGTAGCTTGCCTGCTATTGTCAATGTCTTCCGTCCCTTTTTAACTGTAAGCGCCAATTGAACTAATACGACATGGTTTCATCACGGCGCGAAATTAAAATAAAACAGGGATTTATTTCCAATCTATCTTTATAGATTCCGGTCTCTTGCCATCGTTTCTCAAGATGCCTGCAGGCTCTAATATAGCTGGCACATTGGCTGACGCAAGAGACCGGCGGAGGATGTCGTTTAAGGCAGCATGCCTTGAAAAGCGGCCAGCACTTTTCTGGCAAGACAGTCCGTGGTGACCAAGACGGTCGACTATACTGCCACAGGGACATTAAATTATGCATAAATTAAATTATGCATTAGTAAAATATTTATGTATACATATATACCTAATAAGTATGATAACGATAACCTAATAAGATAATACGCATTCCCAGCGGGAAGTCTTACAGATTCTGTTGAAGGATGAGCGTCAACAACATTGCCCGCGATACGCAGGGCTAATAATACTACGTAAGTTTACCATCAATCGCCGAGATCCCGACATGGCAGGGAAATATATAAATATAAGTCGGGAGCGGGAAGGAGGATAGGTTACAGCGCCTTCTGACATATCCTCGACGTCCAGATGGCAAGACTCCTATATTGACGGCAAGTATCTTCGGGTGGAAGGTGGAACAATCTTCCCGTTTTATGATCGTCCAAACAAAACCTACTAATTGTCCTTAAGTTATCCACGCGGTCGCGGATGATATCGGGATCAATTACTCGATTGCTCACGGAAATTGAAGATATCACTTCACAATCTAGAAGCCTTACCAATACGAATCGAAAACTCAACGGAACGTGGATGGCAGTTCGAACCAGAAATTTATACTTTTATAACCATATATACAACCTATAACCAAACCAAAACCAAAACCAAACCAAACCAAAACATTTGTAGTTTTAACCAAAACGAGCTCGGCCTTTTACTTGTGCTCTGAGAGATCAGATTTAGGGGCGCGTTAAGCGAAACCTGCCCAGGCATGTTAATTCTTTGAAGATATGTTTTTACGATACATACATTCGACTGAACTTAGTTCGCGTGAAGACCTTGGGAGAAAATTATTTGCAACCTTTTTACATGGTAACACTAATGCGAACGTCAACGTCAATTTGACAATCAAGATGGCGGTTGTCGCCATAATTATATTGTTGCCATACCTTATTTAAATTTACCACACTTCCAATGGCAACTTTCGCTAGCCAGACTCTAATTAATTACATTATTATGCACTTTTTCATTTCCACAGTAAAAGGATCCATATAGGTAAATGGGCCCAGATTTTTTTAAAACATTTTTAGTACGTACAAGTGCTAATTAATATCTATATATTTTCTATAAACTTTTTTTGAGTCGTCATTCACAACCATCATAATGAAAGGCATGCTCTGCTAGAACAGGGTATGCGCTTATAGGCCACCACGCCAAGGCCACCTCGACCTTCATTTTTAATGCTTAGTAAACGGCATAGCACAGTGCGTTTTGCAGTCATAAAATTGGAAACTCGTCTGCTGTTGTGTTTCCGTGAGTGAGTGAGTGAGGGATGACAGAGTCCATTTCCCTATCCCTTCCCAGTCTTTTATCCTTAATCCTACTTTGGTCGTCAGCGCACTTGGAGCACCTGTAGCGTTGCTTGTGTCATATGAGAAGGTACCCACCTACCATCAAGTGGACCGTTAGCCTGCTTGAAGACTTTTAAAGGGCATTGGGGCAAACGCTTGCCTTAATTGGGCAACAAACACTCAAGAAAACTCACATTTAGAGTTATTACAAATGAAATATGTTTTTTAGATGTCGATTGTTCTAATATAATGAATATAAGTTAATTAATCTCGATAGAAAACAAAGAATAAAAGGTAAAACAGATAAAGAAATAAAAGAAAACAATGTATTTACTTTAACAATATATTTCACTTGCTAAGTCCATTGTCGACTCTCATAGTTGGAGAATGTGGGGTTCATTTGCCACGACAATCAATAGGTCATACACCGGGTGATTCATGAATACCTAACAGAAGTTAACAATGTATCAAGCACTTTGTACTTAAGTAAAAACTACTTAGGAACTACCTAAACAATTTATTGGTTTTTTAAGTTTAAAATTGACGAATTACTCCAGTATGTAGGAAATTCTTTACTAGTTTGTCCAATTAAAGCAATTTTGTTTTTTGTTAAGATCGGCAGACTGTTGACGGTCCACTTGATGGCAGGTGGTTACCGTCGCCTATAACACAAGCAACTGCAAGTGCGCTGTCGACTTCAGTAGGATTAAGGATATGGGATTGGCAAGGGTTAGGGAAATGGGCTCTGGCATCCCTTACTCACTCACCGAAACACAACTGCACACGTGCTGTTATTTCACGGTGGTCTTCTGTAAGGGGGTGTTTACTGTCGTCAGACGGGGTGCCCGAATGACTACGAAACGCCCTGCCACTACTAGTATATAAACTATATAAAAGTCCCTCCTGGCCCTGGCACATTCGAAGAAGTGGGTTAAGTATTTAGTATAAAACATAATCTTGGTCTGTATTTTACTTACAAGTTGACTTAAATTAATACCCGACATAAATTATTAGATATTGTTTTCGGGGACACTGCATCTGCACACAGTATGAAATTATTAATGAATTTGTATTAAGGCTTCTGCTTGTTTTTGTAACTTTTAAATTAAATTCATATAATATTTTAGGCAAAAAAAATAAACTGTGCGGATAATCTGCAACTTAAGCCAAGCTAGTAGAACTTAGAGTTCTACTAGCTTGGCCTATTTCTTTTCTCTTGTGTTTGGTTGTACCACTTAACATGGGTACATGGGCTCTAGCGATATCATGTGTCAAATATGCGCAGTAACCGATTTTGGGACTGTCTGTGAGGTATTGCGACGCAGGGGGAGGGGGAGCCACGGAATGAGCGAGACGCAATGATAAACATTTGTACAAGAAAGAAAGCAGTTGCGCCATATTGCTTATTCCATAGAAATTATTATTATTCTATGGCTTATTCGGACTCGCAATTGGCTTATGCTCCACTCGCACGTGGCAAACCAATATTTTTTAAAATACCTACAAAGAATTCCCTTCTCGCACGAGTATGAATATTTGTACCTACATGCGCAAACGACAGACACCTGCTCAAGGTCAGAGCCCAAGAAGATTCGCGAGTATTAGAAAGAAAGAAACATTTATTGTCATTTAAAAGAAAAAAAATGAAAACAACAAAAAATTAAAACATTATAAGTAATGTTAACACCAAAAGGACACAACTCAGCTTAGGCTGCAACATTGTTACAGCGCTGATTTTCAGTTGTGCCCTTGCCGATGTCTCATATTATACGTTAAAACAGTTATTAACAATATTATTTAGCTGTTAAAATATCGTAATCTGTTAACCAATCTTTTATTTTATTAATTGAATTAAATGTAACTCAACATTCTCTTTACAATTTGGTGTTTATGGTTGATGCTCAGAAATACATTTACGTAAGTCTGCCCGAAGGTTATAGAGGTGTCTTGAACCAAAATAGGAAAAAAAAAAACATCCGAACTAAACCAATTTAACGGTTATTTCTCGACGATTATATTTTGATATCCATTCGGCACCCTTCTCGGTTTTTGTAGAAATCATTGCTTTCTGTTTGTGAAAAAAAAAGCTGTGACGAATTTTTCAATATGGCGGCGGATAAAGCGGGAATCGAATAGATAGAGGAAATAGCCGAAATTGATTGAAATCAGCATTTGTTTGTAATCTTTCTAAACGATTTTGCTTCTTTTGAATATGTACGTTAAAAGAATTTTAAATTAAAAATAAAGGTAGAAGAAAGCTAGTAGGTAAATTTAATTGCTATAATGTTACCTACAATGTTACCTACATCTACATCTAAATTTATACATATAATAAAATTGTAAACGAGCCGTGGCTGTTATATATTAAAAAAAAAAAAAACCAATTTGTACACGTCGACCGTATGTTACCGAGGTCAAAATATAGTTTTTTGGAATTTTGTCTGTTTGTCTGTGCGTTTGTGCACACTAATCTCAGGAACGGTGTCAAGATTTGCACACCGAATACCGGTTGGTCATGAAGGAACAAGAAAACTAAATGTCATCTCTGGTATCAGTTACCCGTGGTCATCGCTAATAAATTATTATTATATTAAAAAAAGAACGGCTTCACCGATTTGAATGCGGTTTTCAGTGATGTATTGTAGAGAGCTTCCCGTAACATTTAGTGTTTGTTTCATTCCAATCGGTTTACAAACAAAAAAGTTACACGCAATACCGAATACCACGTGTACGAAGTTGCGGGCTCATCTAGTGTTACAAAAAATAGATAGGTACACTATATGACAGTTACATACATTATTTCGATAAAAGCATGGTATAAGGTAATAATTCTAAATAGGTAAATTAATATACATATTTTTAGGGTTCCGGACGTCCGAATAAAAAAACGGAACCGTTATAGGATCACTCGTTTCGGAGACAGACGTCCGACCATTCCCCCCCTTATCTCCGAAACTACTGAACACAGAAATTAGTTTTCTACTTATAGATTATAGGAAAACCTACAAAAAGTCCATGATATTAAAATAACATGGTAAATCACTCAATAGATTCTGAGGATCCTGAAAATTGTGGGATCATAAATGCAACTTAATTCCAAGCCACATAAGCTTCATTTCACATTGAATAGTATTTAAAAAATGGCAATTATTTTAGTTACTTTGATTTAAATTTCTTTAAATCATGTAGCAAGCTCACCCAGAAGATGCCTAATCACTCGAACCTGTCCCATTATAAATAGATTTTTTAATGATTTATGGTGGCAGACAGGCTGACGATCCACTTGTTGGTAGTCGGCTGTTGTACCCTAAAAACACAACCAACACAACACAATGTGACAGCATAACAGAGTAAGGTTCTGCAAGGGTGGCTACACACTTTTATTTAAAGAAAAACTGTTGATATAAATCGTAATTTGCTCCCGTATGTGTTTAGCATTATTAGTTTCGAAGTTCGTACGACTAGACGGGTATAAAGACGTTATCAAGATTAATGATCCTGTTTATTAAGTTTCAACAATATTATTAATATTATCTGATCCACCTGCAACGGAATAAAACTATTATTATTGAAATAAGGCCTTTTCTTCGGCAATCAGTATGAATGGCGTTCCGAAGTCGTAAATGTCGTAAGTTTTAAAACACGTGTTATTATGGGCTTCACTTGGGCAAATGACATTTACATTAGAACTCGCTGGCGGCGGAGACAATTCAACAGACCTAGAAATTGTGTTTTTTTTGTTTTTACCATTAGAACAATACACAAAAAATTGTATTAATACAATTTTTTTAACTGACATTAACTTACTAATCGGTACAGGATTCATATGCGCGCAATAAGCCGTTTTCGAGAGAATTTTCAATAAAAGTCAAATTCTTCTTGTGTTCTAACTTTTTTTGTGGAGTTTCTATTACTTTAACGAAAATTCTAATTAATACAATTGGTTCTTCACATGTTTAAGTATAATATATATTTTTTTCAAAGCAATTGTCTTGTCTATTTCTTGTAAAATCTTCATTAAACAATGGATATATTTAGTATTTAGCGTTTGTCTCCACCTTAAAACCACTTTTATACTGATATCACATTATATGTATTTTTTATAATATAAACTTAAAGCTCCTATAAACACAAGCAACGCCATAGGTGATGAATGTGCGCTGCCGCTCTTAGTAGGATAAAGGGCAAGGGATAGAGAAATGGGATCTGGCATCCGTTACTCACTCACCAAAACACAACAGCACACATGCTGTTATTTCATGGTGGTAATCTGTAAGAGGGGTGGTCACAACCACAAGACGAGATATGCCCTGCTACTAGTAAAATAACTTCAAACTGACAAAAGAGTTGTTGCATGCAACTGATTGTGGTGAATAGAACTCAACTAAAGCCTTTATATTCACTTAGACACGTTTTAGAATTTTTGTCTGTTTGTCTGTGCGTTTGTGCACGCTAATCTCAGAGGTTAACGTTTTTGACGAGCCCGTTGGATGAGTGGTTAGGGTTCTTGCCTTATAACGCTCTGTTCTAGGGTTCTTGGGTTCGATTCTCGGTTGGGTCAACGTTGAAAAATGAACTTTTCATATTTGATCTGGATCTGGAAAGTAGTGACACTGCGTTTCGCAGTCATTTGAACAGCCCGTCTGGCGGCAGTAACCACCCCCTTACAGAAGACCACCGTGAAATAACAGCACGTATGCTGTTGTGTTTTGATGAGTGAGTAAGGGATGTCAGAGCCCATTCCCCTATCCCCTCCTAATCCCTTATCCTTAATCTTATTGTAATCGGCAGCGCACTTGCCACCTACCATTACTTGGCGACGGTAGCCACCTACCATCAAGTGGACCGTCAGCCTGTCTGCCGATCTTAACATAAAAAAAACGATTTGAATGCGGTTTTCACTGATGTATTGTAGCAAGCCTCCCTTAACATTTAGTTTTGTTTTATTCCAATCGGTTTACAAACAAAAAAGTTACTCGCTATATCGAAAAGCACGCATACGAAGTTGCGGGCTCAGCTAGTATTATAATAAAATTTGAAGTACGTATTCGGTTCAATCAAATCTCGACGTCAAAACATTCGAATCAAAGCAACAATAATAAACAAATTTGCGGTAATTTCACCAATTTATCACAAGATGAATAAAACTCAATAATTTACTTTCTTAGCAAATAAATAACTATAAATGTATGTTTGTCTATTGTGATCGATTGACAACAACACGTGTTTGGAAAGGGTTGGGGGGCCGAGTGTTTGAAAAGGAAGGCTCTTAACTATATTTTGTAAGTACATATATGGAATTGCTTTTTGGGAATAGATGAGGTAAATATATTCAAATTATTTGGGATAGATTTGAAAAGATAGACTGACGGTCCATTTGATGGTACATGGCTACCGTCGCCTATAGCATAAGCAACGGACTATAGAAATTAGGAAGGGATAGGGAAATTAGGCTCTGGCAACACTTACTCAATCATCGAAATACCGAAAATTCGCGGTGTTTTTTTTGGAAAGGGGAGATTGCTGCCGCCAATAGCTGCCCAAATGACTGCGAAAAGCAGTGTGCCCTGCCACTACAAAAAAGGTAAGTTTTTTTAATTTTTAAGTAAATTTTTGTAACTTTATAAGGCCACTGTCTGAAGTAATAAAGCAAAATAAAACAATAAAGGAAAAAATTGATATAAATAAAGACGCTGATTTAGTTACGGGTACCGGATCAGCCCCTCTCCACCCTACGGGCATTAGTCGAGATTAAATTATTGATATTATTGACGTTTTTATACATTTGTAAAGCCTATGTATTGTAGCCTATGTTATTCGCTGATGATGTAGCTTTCTATAGGTGAAAGAATTTTTAAAATCGGTCCAGTAGTCTTTGAATTTATTGATTACAAACATACATTTGCATGGAGGGGGTAAAGGGGCGAGATAGGGGGAGGATGAGTAGCCTATGTTACTCGCTGATAATTTAGCTTTCTATTGGTGAAAGGATTTTTAAAATCGGCTCAGTAGTTTTTGAGCTTATTCATTACAAACATACAAAAATACATACATACAAATCTTTTCTCTTTATAATATATTTCGGTCTGAATGTGTATGTGCAATTTCTTGTATATAACACAAGTGTTTACTTAATTACTTACTGGCTTGCTTTTTTTGCTAAGATCTTATTTTTTAATTAAGACTAGCTGAGCCTGCAACTAT
The DNA here is from genome assembly GCA_910589475.2 of Bembecia ichneumoniformis. NCBI lineage: Eukaryota > Metazoa > Arthropoda > Insecta > Lepidoptera > Sesiidae > Bembecia > Bembecia ichneumoniformis. The sequence continues at coordinate 1,486,682 of OU342544.1, read as the reverse complement.
GTACGCGTGGTATTCGTTATAGTGCCTAACTATTTTGTTTGTGAACCCATTGGAATGAAACAAAACTATGTCACGGGAAGCTTGTTGATACGTGAGTGGTAACCGCATTCAAATTGGTTAAGCCGTTTCTGAGATTAACATACACAAACGCACAGACAAACATTTTAAAAACTATTTTTTGACCGCGATAACATATGTACAAATTGTTTTTTGAAAAAAAAAAATTTAATGAACAAACAAGGCTGTTGAAGATTTTATTATATGTATTGATTTGAACAGGAAACAAGACTGAAATTACAAATTATTTTCATAATAATTAGAAATTATAGAAGTAAGCATTAAGCAAGCATTGAAACTATTTAGAAGATCGGGAATTATTAAAAAATTCCCTTGATAGTATCGAATACAGCTTTTGGTACTGCTATGGAATTGTAGGGCAAAAAATCCAAAGGTCCCATTAAAACAGCCGAAAGCCTTCTTTAGATAAGATCAACAAATGAGAATTGTTTAAAAACCAAGAAACATTAATTCGATATGTCCCAGGCTGATTTATTATGTTTTTAAAAAATATGTACATAAAAAAAGCAGGTTGACGACTTTAGTGCTCTTGATCTGTATCTTTAGAAAAGTTTTTGCGTATATATTTTTAAATTAAGTTTTCTTTTAGTATAATTATCACTCCATCATGTTTACACTCAAAATAATGATCCATTATTTTGTGTATCATAAAAAATAATTTATCAAAATACATTTTACAAATAAAAATTTATGATTTAATTTTTGCTAGCGCTATGCAATGTTCTTATCAAAATTAAGTCAATCATTAAAACTTTTATATTTGATATAACAATTAAATTTGTTCGTTTAGTCAAAATGTCCAAAAAATAATACCTAGCTTTCATTTTTTTCTATATCAGGATTCTTTAGGTGATACCCTTTAATAAGTTTAAACTCAACATTCACACCGTATTACGTTTATGGGTTACTCGACCTATGCCAATTATATATTTTACACAACTGTCAAAATCCCCTAATTCTTACTTAGCAAAAATAGTTTCGATTTTTTTTGTGCCTATGGCTCTAAACAAGTTTCGACAATTTCAATGCCTGGGTTTTTTAAAGGCCATTTGAACTGACAGGACTCACTACATCCTACACTGATTACAATCAGATAGCGTGACTTTTGTCAGAACCTATGCTACCTCAACAGAAGAGCGCAGTTAATAATCGTAGAAGATAAGATGAGGATTGGGGAACAGAGGCTATTCCTCATCCTTTTCCATATCTCGACCTTTATCCTTTACTAATTTTTCCTTAAAAGTCGCAGGTATGGGACAGTTAGTAGACCTTCGTCTGAAACGAGCCCGTTGGATGAGGGTTAGGGGTTCTGAGGTTGGATTACCGGTTTGATCAGGCGCCCACATACCCCCTGTCGTCTAGCCAGCGGCAGTAAATCTGTAAGCGGATTACTCCTCGATTACTCCTCGTAAAAAAAAATAGGTTGGATTACCGGCAGGGTCAACTTTGAAATGAACTTTTCAAGTTAGCTCTGGTCTGGATCTGGAAAGTAAGTAAGTTGGGCAGCTTGTCTGGCGGCAGTAACCAACCCCTTACAGAAAACCACTGTGAAATAACTGCACGTGTGCTGTTGTGTTTCGGTGAGCGAGTAAGAGATGCCTCTCCTAATCCCTTATCGTTAACCGTACTGTAGTCAGCGCACTTGCAGTACCTGTGGCGTTGCTTGTGTTATAGGCGACGGTAGCCAGCTACCATCAAGTAGACCGTTAGCCTGTCTGTCGATCTTAACGTTTAAAAAAAAACAGACATCACGTCTTATATTTATTTGCTTGTCCGTCACACAATTAGGTACATAGAAAAAGAAAAAAGATTAACAAAATCTTTGTTATATAAACATTAAATAAAAACTATAAGCGCGCACGTCGGTAATATAGCGACGTGTGTTTACAGCTAAAAGCAACTGTGACAATCAGAGCGGAGAATCATTATGTTATTTCACACCGTATGGGGTAAAATTTGATGGATGCTAATTTTGGTGTCGAATTAGCATTTTTGCTTACGGGTTCTGTCATTATTTCATTATTATTATTGCTTTTTACTGTAATTCGAATCTGGGTATCTGCATAAAATATCAATTATTTATGAGCAATCACCGTGTAACACTCACTTTATTTAACTATATAATTTGGTAAGTAACTATAACTGGTCTTTAATTTTAGACCACTAACTCTTTAATTTTAGAAGAGTCGCTTTATATTGTCAAAATAACCTTATATTAGTAGTTCTTCTGATCTGAAGATATTTCGATGCGGTTGTGGCACTACCATTTAAAGAATTTATTCCGGAAGTTGTAGTAGGAGTATATGTAGATACTCTAATATTAAATTTTTGTAAAGACATAAAATTGTGACTTTTATTATCAACTAGCTGAGCCCGCAACTTCGTAAGCGTGGTAATCGATATAGCGCGTAACTTTTTTGTTTGTAAACCGATTGGAATGAAACAAACACTAAATGTTACGAAAAACTTGTTATAATACATCAGTGCAAACCGCATTCAAATCGGTTAAGCCGTTTCTGAGATTAGTGTGCACAAACGCACAGACAAACAGACAAACCAACAAACAGACGAAAATCTAAAGTGTGTTTTTTTTTTGTTTTTTGAATACGTTTTTTTTGTTTTTTTTTTTTTTAAATTATTTTTTTGAAAAATCTTTAATGTACAGACCCGGCTCGTTTACAAAATGTTATTATATGTATTAAAAAATCACAAGCACAGAAACGATTTTCAGTGGCTCACAATGCTTATTATTTTTAAAACACCTATTTTAAAAATATTTTTAGCTATAAACAGCTGTTTCTCAAATAAGAAATGCTTATTACTTTTAAAACACTATTTAAAAAAAAAACAGATTTTTTTAAAACAGCTTATTCTCATATAAGAAATGCTTATTATTTTTAAAACACCTATTTTTTAAAAAAATTTAAAACAGCTATAAACAGCTGATGCTCAACTAAGAAATGCTTATTATTTTTAAAACACTATTTAAAAAAATTAGATTTTTAAAAACAGCTAACAGCTGATTCTCATATAATAAATTCTGCAATAAAGTCATAGTAGATATTACACGCATAACTCCTATTACTTAAAATAGTGTTGGTTTTGCTTCCCCTTTTTTTATTGTTTTATTTTTTATTTGATATTTTTGCTAACTGTACAAAGAGAACACGATCTGACTGTGACGAATTTACACATTCTCTTTTTCGGTAACAATTTTTCACTCAATATAGAACATCGAGTTTTAAAAATATGCGAAGAATCTGATGGTTGTGACGAGTCACAACAATTCGAGCCGAGCAGGTAAAACTTTTCTAAACATATTTTAAAATGAAATTATTTGCCTAATAGCATTTATTGGTGTTTAAAAGTAAGTGTTTTCAAGTAAAATAAGTATTTTACTTGAATCCACTCAACAATATATTGTTTATTAGTCCATAACGACCCTCGCTTTACATACAGCAACATTATATTTTTTACGACACTTATTGAAGACAATGTCATTGAGGGCTATAAAAAAATCTGGGTCATTTAAATTAACCGCTACCAAGAGTTCTGTTATTGACGAAATATGAATAAAAATAATTTTCTCAACGCCAATACAATTTGTGTAAAATCGCCTGCGATACCTGTGTAACATATAACATATATGTTACATATATATTATATTTTGCAGTCATTTGGGCAGCCCGTCTGGCGGCAGTAACCACCCCCTTACAGAAGACCACCGTAAAATAACAGCACGTGTGCTGTTGTGTTTCGGTGAGTGAGTAAGGGATGCCAGAGTACATTTTCCTATCCAATCCCTTATCGGCATAGCACTTGCAGCAGCTGTGGCGTTGCTTGCTTGTGTTATAGGCGACGGTAGCCAGTTACCATCAAGTGGACCGTCAGCCTGTCTGCCTATCTTAACATAAAAAAATAAAAACATTACAAATGATACTTCTCAAAAATTAATATTAATTGTCGTGTACAAAAATGTCATTGATTTTCCAGTTATTATTATTTCTTAGTATTTATTTTTATTAATTAGGTATTAAGGTTTCCTTAGGTATTCTAATTAAATCTTTTTACTATGTTAAAAAAAAATCATCGCGTGTTTGGACATCAAACAGGTGACCTCGTTAATCTAGACCAGAGGTTCCTAGATTTTTTCTTTTATAGACCACTTTCAAAATTTAGCTGGTTCCGGTGGACCCCCTGCAGCTATATTTCTCTCAAAATGGGAAGATTAGATCTAACTATGGAAATTTGCGTTGCGGCTGAGTTCCAAACACCAATGGGGAGTTTTCTAAATTAAATAAGTGAGAATTGATTGTTTTTTTTGTCACGTCAACGTAAACCCCCGTCGAGTCTCCCGTGGACCCCTGGGACCACGGGGACTTTGGACCACTTTGGGGAACTAAGGATCTAAACTAATATTATAAAAAGATAAACTCATTTTGTTTGTATATTTAATGGATAAATCTCAGAAACCAATGAATTTATTTTCTTTTTTTTTTTGGCAGATATATAGCTACGCTGTCTATGAGTATTATTGCTATTACACATTTTTATAAAAGAGTGTTTTCATTAGAAACCAGTGGTAAGGTTAGTGGTTCTCAAAGTAGTAAAATTCCTATTAAATAAGCAGGCATTTAATGAGCTATATTAGAAGTTTTTACAGTTTTATCGCCGTTCATAGGGTCTTTGTCATCCGTCACGAATTCACGAGGCAGGTCGTTTGATAACCCCATAAAATTTTTACAGAGTAAATATTTTTAGGTAATAAAAGTTGAGAGGAATGCACGATAGGGAAGTTTTTAAAAATTATGTAATATAAATTTCGAGAACTATCTTAATAAAAACTGTCAACTTAATAAAAAGTGACAGTTATGTAACGTTTGATAAGACTAGTTTTCGAGTGCTTTATGGAAGAGAGCGTAAAAATTAAATTAGAGTTAAGAGGTTAGTTTTGCGAATCGCTGTGGTTCAAAGTTACGAACTTATTCAATTTAAAATAATATTTATGCAAAAATATTTATCAGCTTATTTCAAAATAAATGCAAATTTATTTTAATAGGAAATTATAAATTTTTCCCCTTTTAATGGGAGTTTTACAAGTCTTATTATTGTGAAATTATTATTATTATTATTAGGTAAAATATATGATGAGATGTATTACAAATTATAATGATTAATAATAATTTTGGTTTCTCAATTATCTCAAGTATTCAATTGTCGTGTTATAAATATTTTGTAAAAAGAAAATTTAAAAAATATCAATAATTCTTTGAAATATATACAATAAATAAAAAGAACTACCGTGGAGATACACATCTGAATGGTTAGTAGGAGCAAGGATAAGGGATTAGGAAGAGGGTTAGGGAAATGGGCAACACCACAGCCTGTTTTATTTTCACGGCGCGGCGATCTGTAAGGGAGTGCCTAAATGACTGCGTAAATAACTGGTTAATGAGGCCAGATGGGCTGCCTAAATGACTGCGTAACACAGTATGCCCTGCCACTAATTTGCAGATCCAGACTAAAGCCAACTTTGAAAGGTTCATTTCCATAAATCCTGAGACAGAGCGGTAAGCACCCTAACCACTCATCCAACGGGATTGTCAAAGTAGGCAGATATCTGGCAGGAACTGTTGTACCCATTGATCATAGGTACGGTAAAATTCATACTGTTTCATACTGTTTCATATTTTTTTTTTTTTTTTTTTTTTTTATGTTATGTCGACAGACAGGCTGACGGTCCACTTGATGGTAGGTGGCTACCGTCGCCTATAACACAAGCAACGCTACAGGTGCTGCAAGTGCGCTGCCGACCACAGTAGGATTAAGGATAAGGGATTAGGAGGGAATTAGGAAATGGGCTCTGGCATCCCTTACTCACTCACCGAAACACAACAGCACGTATATACTATTATTTCACGGTGGTCTTCTGTAAGGGGGTGGTCACTGCCGCCAGGCGGGCTGCCCAAATGACTGCGAAACGCAGTGTGCCCTACCACACAATAATTCATAATCATAATCACTATAATTCATAATCGAACCCGGGACCCTTGAGACAGAGCGGAGGACACACGACCACATATTGATTATAATGAATATACTGAATTCGCTCGTGACTTTGCCGAGATTGGGTGTGAAAAAGAATTTAGGCAATTGGATACAATCTACGTTCATATATACTTTTAAAAACATAGTTTTATACAATTTAACTGTATAAGACACAGTTTTATACAATTTCTAATATTTCTTGGAAAAGAATATTTAGGTTTTCAAAAATAGACTATATTATTGTCGATTTCATAAAACAAGAACGAATTAATTTGCGAAATAAAAAAAAATTGAAGTCAATGTAAAAAACTGACAATTGATTGAATCAATCAAAACTTGCATAAATTAAAAAAGTTCAAATATTTAATTAACACTAACTGAGCCCACAACTTCGTACCCGTGGTATTCGGTATAGTATAGGGCGTAACCTTTTTGTTTGTAAACCTATTGGAATGAAACAAACACTAAATGTTACGGGAAGCTTGCTACAATACATCAATCGTAATCGTTTTACAGATTATAATTCACTAAAGTTTCAGTTAATTCAACCTAAGAGTTATTTTATTGCATTTTTATCGGGAAAATGTTGGACGTGATTCTTTAAATTTACATAACTTTTTTGTTTGAAAACCGATTGTAATGAAACAAACACTAAATGTTACGGGAAGCTTGCTATAATACATCAGTGAAAACCGCATTCAAATCGGTTAAGCCCTTTCTGAGATTAACGTGCACAAACGTACAGACAAACTGTCAAAAATTCTAAAAACTATATTTTTGACCTTTTTGAAACAATATTTAAGATAATCACAGACAGAGACACGGCTCGTTTACGATTTTAAATATTAGCCGAAGACCTTTAACTGGAAAAAGCATTGACAATATCGTTCAAATCCTCAGAACCAGTTTGAAATGAAATCGGATCTTACTTGCAAATTTAGCTTTGCAATACCACCTTATGTCGGTGGTTAACGGTCACCACAAATCTCCGCTTGGCGTATGTTTTGCTAGGGTTGCCAAAAATGTGGAATTTTAAGAACATTACTGCTGAGTTTACCCGTATTTGCAGAATTTAAGTTAAAAACGTCCTCAACAGCTTAAGTTTAGTGCTCCAAATTCATTGCGTTCAGCTTGTTTAAGCCAATTCTTTAATTTATTTAGCACGCGTGCGAATGCCGCAAGGCGAAGTTGCTTCAGAGGAATCGGGTTTTTCTTATTTAAATTCTTTAAATAATAATTAAAAAAAAATTAAAGCTGTTAATGTTGGTCACACTACTCTAGAATCTTGCGACTGTGTAATTTGCGTACAACACACAGCCGCGCCGTGTCATGATTAAACGCACGCGAATGTGATGAGTGGAAGTACTCTGTATTCTTTTCAGTCTTAAGTGAGTATTTCATTTGTATAGACTAAAAAAACAAGAAGATATAAGTCTTTGAAATTATCCTTCCAACTAACGCCATCTAAAAGTGTTGAAAGCTCGCTTGTCATTATTGTTTAATTCTATTGGCCTTTATATATTTAGTTACATACTTACAGCTTTTAGACGTATGTTATTTAAATTCATGCGATCCTTCACCACCTCTGAAAATGTTTTATTCTGGACATCCTTTTTGACATTTCTGATTACCATTTTAAAAAAACTTTTTTTTTAAATATATAGGTCGTCAGCCAAGCTGTTCGTCCACTTAAGAGATCCTTTATAATTAAAATATCCTAATATATCCTTTATAATTTGATTGTTCTTTCCAGGGTCGAGTTTAGGTGTCACTTGGAAGGAAAGGCTACTCTAGCTTCAAAAAAAATTGGCGTGTTGAACAGAGCAAAGCAGTATTTCACACCGGAGCAGCGCCTTATTCTTTATAAGGCCCAAATTAGGCCCCACATGGAGTACTGCTCTCACCTCTGGGCTGGCGCGCCTAAGTACCAGCTAGATCCATTTGACACCTTGCAGCGTCGAATTGTTCGAATTGTTGACGATCCAATGCTCATACAGCAACGGTTAGAACCACTTAGTTTAAGAAGAGATGTAGCCTCTCTTTGTGTGTTCTACCGGCTGTACAATGGCGAGTGCTCGGATGAGTTGTTCCAATTAATGCCTACCTCAAACTTTTACCACCGCACTGCGCGCCATAGATGCGAAGTTCATCCGCATTACCTGGATAAAGTGCCGCTGCGCACTGTTCGGAGTAGAAACTTTATTCCACGGACGCGCGATCTTTGAAACAGTCTCCCTTCTAAGGTGTTTCCATCTAGCTACAATATGGGCTTCTTCAAGCGAGCAGTAAACAAATTCCTGCAAGGTCGGCAGCGCACATGTACCCCCCCTGGTGTTGCTAGTGTCCTTAGGCGACGGTAGCCACCTACCATCAAGTGGACCGTCAGCCTGTCTGCCCCACCTTTAATAATATAAAAAAAAATATTATATCAAAATCATACATTGAACATCCAGAGTTTTACGTTTAGAAAGAAGTTTCGTGTCCACTTCTTTGTCAAGCCCACTTCTAATTTTAAAGTACGACATACCCATACATACTTCTATTATCAGAAAATCATAAAATACAAAATATTTCGGTATCTAGAATTAAATCGTTTATCGTAATTAATTCTCGTGGTGATCTGAATATAAATACATTGAAACGCCATGGCTGAGGAGAAACTTTAAATCTATTCATAAAATGTGCTTAATTTTTTGTCGATCCTTATCACCTCCATTTGGATTCTTTGCTGTGAAAAATAAATGAATAAAAGATTAAAAGTTATAATTTTTGTTGACAGAACAGAACATGACAGCAGGTGTGCTGTTATGTTTCGGTGAGTGAGTAAGGGATGCCAGAGCCCATTCCTAATCTCTTGTCCCTTAATCCTACTATACGTATGGTCTCACTTCAGCACCTGTGGCGTTGCTTGTGTTGCTGGGCGACTGGGTCGATTATATTGAGTTGGCGTACTAATTGGTGAGTTTAGAAGCGGGCGAGTCACTCGCTCAATAGCCAACTAGCTAGAGAATTGAAACCACCTGGGTCCTGATTTTGTACCTTGTCAAAACACGTCAATGTCTTGTCATGGCATTTATATGTATGTAATAGAATAACTTTTTAGCAGATATCGTAACAATTTGTGGAATTGTCGTGGTTTCGAAGGAAGGAATTTGGATGAAATTTGGCACACAAATAGTTTATTACCTGGATTAATATATAGGATACTTTTTATCCTGGAAAAATGTTACGCTTCCGAGGGATCGTCTAAATACATAAAAAAATTGGGCGCCACTGTCGTCAAAGTGATTAAGATATCAGGCGTTCCTTTGGTGTTCATTGGCAACTATGATGACACACAGTCAGTATGGTGACACTCATAATTGCGGAAAGAAGATATTTTATTATTAACCCATAATAAAAAATATATATTATTATATTTTTATTTTTAGATATTTTATTTTATTAGGAAGAAAATCGCAATCAGCATGCGATCGATGTTTTTGTGTTGGTTAAAATTAGATATTAAAACCATTGAAAATGCTCCATATCTCATACAGTAAAATGAACTGAATTAGACGTAAGAAAGAAGCAAGCGTGACAATGAAGGTATTTACCAAACTCCTGTTTCATTTCTCTTCATAATCAAGGCCATTATGCAGAGGGGTCACCCAATGCAATTCTTTCTCGCCATCGAAGTGGGTATCCGTTTACCTGTGCGTGTCCCTAATCGAAACAAAGTAGCATCTGCCAGTGAAGTATTTTTTTCTGCGAGCGTAATTTTTCGTTTTTTTCCCCTCATAATAACCTACAATTTTGCGTGGTGTAAAGCCTCTTTTACACTAATAATATCTGTGGAGTGTGAAAGGACCGTTTTTGTGTGAAAAAATGTGACTGAGACAGGTGATATTTGAATCAAGTTGGTTTCTTCACCATATTATTTGGAACAACTCTCTCGCAGAAGTCAAGTGGACGAGAGAGAAGTATTAGTATAGTTGTAAAATAGGTAATTTTACAACTGTTTAAATTCCATATTTAAAGTAAAGGAAAAAAATAATATATTTAGCATGATATTTAAGATTATTATTAGGGCTAAGGTTAATTGTCTTATAAATGCCTATAACTATCTGAATTACTCTGAAACTATCTGAATTACTCAGAACTTGATATGTGATAATGGTCAAAATCTTTTTTAAAATATCTTATAAAATTTAACACTGGAAAAATTTTAAAAATATGAAATATTGAATTTCCAAATTTATTTTAATTTAAAAGTATGAGATTTAAGGTCTATTGTTCTCCCAGAAGGAGTGTACCGACCTGAGTACCCTACTGAGTACCAGAAATATCCCGAATCCTCGGTAAAAAGTCGGTGACGAGATCTCGGAAACCGTGAGGGCTAAGAGGGTAGGGTTTGGGTTGTGTCGTAGAGAGTTATCGGGGGATACCACAACGCCACTAAAAAAACTAGTTTTTTTATAATTTTGTACCAAATTATGTTATGTTCAATAATAAAAATAAAAAATAAGGTTGGCAACATAGTTGTTATGTGAACAGTTCTAGATTAGAGGAAGACAAGATTAAGAAACTTTAAGGTACACATGGATGATCACAGATTTGTCGAAAGCCTCTTATCGTACAACATGAACTTGCTGATTGCGAACAACAAAGTTATTGACGTGGCAAGTTTAAAGCAGGGTTTCGAGGTGGTTGTATCAATAAACAGTTAACGTTTGCATGCCAAGTTTGCCAGTTTGTATTGGCATCGACATTGCTCGACATTGCTCGACTTTGACCACTGACACTTTTGGATTGTAAATACAATGGACGCACAACTAACCCATGTAAATGTAATAAGATTAAAGATTACATTCTCATGTAATAAAATCTCTTTTTTATCTTGAAGTTCTACAGGATAGTGTCTATTTGGGCCAAACGGTCCAATTCTGTCTAAGAAACAACTTTAACAAAGAGGCTGAAAGAAAAATATAGCTGGGTTTGGTTGCGTTCGGGAAGCTACGTCATCTCTTTTCGTCACCACTGCCGCAATATCTGAAGACCATGATCTATTTGCAGGTAATATGGTATATGGTGTCGAAATTTGGCGTCTCACGGCGGGACTGGTCCACAAGTTCAAAGTCGCCCAGCGGGCTTTTTCATTCAATAATTTCGGCATTGCGCCTAACAATCTATTTTATGACGTCTATGTATTCGGTTATGTCTTATCTGCACGAAAAGGCAAGTCCACGATATTAACCGTAACCAAGATATTTTTCTTAACCGTTCTTTTAAGAAAATGCTGAAATTACTAAACATTCTTGTACACCTTGCTTATTCATACGCTGTTTTCATTTTCCGTGCCTAAAATTAAAACAAGGCCTGTCATTTCGATTTAAGCGGTGAACACAGAAGAATGAGGACTGCTGAGCAAGACGCTGTGATTATTGACAATCGAATTGTGTATTCAGAGTTCGTACCACTAAATAAATTCAGCGCTCAAACAGATAAAATTTGTAAGGATTTATGACATTCAATATTTTATTCTCTAGCTGTGCTTTTTGTTTTAAAATATTAATTTTTATAGTAATTTTAAATGGTAAATGCTAAAGACTTGTACTATTGTCTTTTCAGGCATACAAATGCATTTCGATGTAAAATACAATTTGTTTTTTTAATTTTTCTATTAAATATTAATATACTACAAACATATACTATCTCTTTCAAATTAATTGATAGTAGTTCGCTGTGGTATGTGCTGTCTCACTCCCACCATATCCTATCCATATATTTGTCACCACCGCACGCTATTTTTAAAAAACCGTAGTCTGTCTAAGCAAAACATCGTAAAGATGTACGGACTCATCCCGGCGATCTCATCCCGCGAGATTTGAATTTATTTCATCCGCTAATATTATCAGGCAATGTACTTGTATTTAATCTTTTTGGTCACGCTTCTCGCTCCGCGAGTGGAATCATTGAAGTGGTGAAGTTCTAAAGCGACTCTTTGTGTGACGGGCCCATTGCAATCTTCGCCGCTCGAGGATCAAAGACTTGGTGATTCACGAGGTAGGTGACAGATTTTTCATACCACCAATAAAATAAAAATACAGTCAATTTTTTACAATTGAAGGTATTCGACGTTATAAATACTTTGGCGTGATCAGTATCTAAACAAAGCAGATAGACACATCTCTTATTAAATTATATTATATTGTTATGACTCACCAGGGAAGGTTCTAGTTATGACTCACCATGGAACGTTCGAGAAAAGCGTCTTTTCCTGTTAACATAACTGGAAAGTTCCATAGTAGAATAGAAGTCATGCCACTCCCCGGTTATTGTCAAGGGAAATTAGTCCTTATGCACACAACATAGAGTTCACATTCAACGGAAATAGCGTTCCCGAACTTTCAATGACCTTGTTTACAATACGTGTTACTTGTTTACTTACTTGTTTACCTACTTGGATTTGTTTGTTGTTTGTTTGTACTAAATTCAAGAAAGATCTAGAAGATTGGCAGCGGATATAAATAGGCGAAGTGGCGAGCTAGAGACACAGTTCGATTCTGCGATTCGAAAGCGAAACTTCGGAACAGTAAACCAGCGACTCATAAAGGAATCATTGACGACTCTTGGCAGGTTTAACGGTTGTATCGGACCTTTCGTTTAGCCCTATTGGAAGTCATCTTGGTTTGTGGCAATAAATAGTTGATTTTCGCCCTTACACGGCAGATTGACTCACCCCACACGTAACAATATTAAAACGAGTTAAATTAGCCAAGGAGTGCATACAATTGATGAAATGCTTGTAAAAAGCCATTAAAACGTCTGGCGCCCGGACCTCCATTGTAAACTAAAATATAAAAAAATACAACTTCGTTAGCCCTATCTCGTTTGCACAGCTCTGTCGATTTCAATTGTGCCAACTAAGCATTATTAAAAGTTAACAAAAACCCCACTCTTTTTTAATTTTTTTTTATTACTTTATACAACTCATAATAAACTTAGATAACAATGAAATATCGTATGGGTTTGGTTCATTTGCGCATTTTTTACGATAAAGCGCGACTAACAGTCTGACATTCAATTTCTGACAGGCTTACGGCTTTTTATGTCAAGGTCATCCCAGATGTACTTGGAAATCTAAGTATATTTTTTCTTATCCTGACTTATCTAGAAACAACGAAAGATAATGATATCATTATAAGTTATTTGACATAGAAATAGTTTTATAAACATTTAAATACACAATTAATATATTCATAACTAGCTGTTACACGCGACTTCGTCCGCTTCTCTTTATAAAATATTAGTCTTGGAAAACGGCCATTTTGTATGGAGAAGTGTAAAGGGTGGAGATGGGGGGAGGGTGAGTAGCCTATGGTACTCGCGATAATGTAGCTTTCTATAGGTGAAAAAACTTTTAAAATCAGCCCAGTAGTCTTTGAGTTTATGCATCACAAACATACATTTGTATTGAGAGGGGTAAAGGGGGGAGATGGGGGAGGGTAAGTAGCCTATGTTACGCGCTAATAATGTAGTTTTTTATAGGTGAAAGAATTTTTAAAATCGGTCCAGTAGTCTTTGAGTTTATGCATCACAAACATACATTTGTATTGAGAGGGGTAAAGGGGGAAGATGGGGGAGGGTTAGTAGCCTATGTTACGCGCTAATAATGTAGCTTTTTATAGGTGAAAGAATTTTTAAAATCGGTCCAGTATTCTTTGAGTTTATTCATCACAAACATACATTTTTATTGAGAGGGGTAAAGGAGGAAGATGGGGGAGGGTAAGTAGCCTATGTTAGTCGCTGATAATGTAGCTTTCTATAGGTGAAAGAATTTTTAAAATCGGTCCAGTAGTGTTTGAGTTTATTCATTACAAACATACAAAAATCTTTTCTCTTTATAATATTAGTACAGGATAGATTATAACGGGGGGATGGGAGCAAATGGGAGCACAGTTTTTACTTGATCATTAAAAATAATAAAGATTTAAGGGTGGCAACTGAAATGAATAAATTTTAAATTCACGAACGTAATTTTAACTATTCCGTTACAAGCCAGATTAATAGGGGATCGGACAAATTTTCAAAAAGTGTTTTAAATTAATCTTCATGGATATTTATTCCCATAAAAATACTATTTTATTTATTTATAGCCTTTTAGGTACTCAAAATCATGTTTTAATATTGTTTGTTTGAAAATGCCGCCGAAACGCCACGATAGTTCATCTGAGAGCGCGTAACGTCATTTGTGGTCATATCATAACAAAACAGCTGCATTGGCATAAGACAATGATTGCCCACAAATGACGTCACGCACTGTGATCGGTGTTTCAGTATAGATTAAAAATATTGTAAATAATAAAATTTTATAAAAATATTTCAATGAATTATATTAAATTATTATTCGATAAATAATCGTAAAAAATTATATATTTTGTTTCCAAGTACATTTTAGATTTTAATCTGATTACTGTCCGATCCCCTATTATTGAGTATATAAATACTTTTCTATCACGAACAAAAATATATGTTCATTCATTTATTTCGTACAGTATCGCTCTCTATAAAAAAACCGGTTCGGTCCGACTTAGGCGAGTTTGATTTGAATTTCGAATGAACACAATTTACGAATTGGCACTTGTTCCTTTTCTCTTACTGTGTAAATTGCGCTAAAAAGGCGATAATTCATTCAAAAATGGAAATCGAATTAGACTTTTGAACGTACGTAACTTGCTAAAGAAAAAAAAAATTTCTAGGAAACTGATCACTATATTTGCTGTTTAAGGATTTGCTTTCAAATTAATATTTTAAATTAGCGGCCCGCCCCCGGCTTCGCTCGTGGTGCAATTTTTATATACATAAACATTCCCCGTTTATCCCTCTTTCCATTAGTCAAAACCGAATTAAAATCGGTCTACCCGTTCGAAAGTTATGGGCGTACATAAATTTCGAAGATCTATTTTTATTTATATAGATGTGAAGGACACCGTGATTAACAGCACTTGTTATATTTCGATAGAGTTAGTAAGGGATAGTAAGGAAACACGAGAGACCATTCCCGCCCCGGGTATGGAAATTTTACGAGGAGTAAAATTAATACAAGTGTAAACTAAAAAGCGTTACGTTATCTGTCACTGTGACATTTGTGGGACAGCTAAGGCATGTATTTATTTTCCCTAATTCTATTCTCTGGGCTTATAAATGCGAACGTCGAAATCTTGTATGAAAAGCGTAGTCCGCGTTGAGGAACGAACGAAACGATAGCACATTATAACGATAGCATACTCAGCGACATCTGCCGTAGAAAAAATGAACTATAAAACGTAGTGGCATCTGTGTATACCGAACGTAACTAACATAGCTTTTGTTGGAACACGTGACATCTGAGTATGCAGAATGTAACTAAATAATATAAAGTATTTAGGAATCCAGTTATCTATTGCCACGAGGAAAATTTTATATATTTAATTTTATACACGGGGAGACAAACGCTAAATACTAAAAATATCCATTGTTTAATGAAAATGTTACAAGAAATAGACAAGACAATTGCTTTGAAAAAAAAATATATTATACTTAAACATGTGAAGAACCAATTGTATTAATTAGAATTTTCGTTAAAGTAATAGAAACTCCACAAAAAAAGTTAGAACACAAGAAGAATTTGACTTTTATTGAAAATTCTCTCGAAAACGGCTTATTGCACGCATATGAATCCTGTACCCATTATCAGTTATAAGTTGATATCAGATTAAAAAATTGTATTGCTAAAAAAAAATTTTTGTGTAATGTTCTAATGGTAAAAACAAAAAAACACCATTTCTAGGCCCGTTGAATTGTCTCCGCCGCCAGCGAGTTCTATAGTAAATGTCATTTGCCTCAGTGAATCCCTTAAAGGAAAAAACTCTAGTCGTGTGTCGGAGTTTTTTTAATTTTACTTTTAAGGCAGAGAGAGCATTTGCTTAGATCCTGAGGGAACTATTATAGTACTTGAAAATTGTTAAGGTTGTATAGCACTACACAATGAAAAAGTGTCTATGTCTATGGTTGTTGTTATGTTACAATCAAGTGTTGCGTTTAAGCTGTCAAACAACCAACTATATATAAAAACAAATAAAAGTGAACTATAAAAAGTGTTCCCTAGTCGATTACATAGACACTGTCAATTTGTGAATATATTCGTGTACGACGTCTGACTTCCTCTCCACCTATTCTTATCAACTGATAATTTGGACTCTGCTACTATATCAAAAATTTTGGATTTGGATAAAAAAAAAACAACTTTTTGGATCCTAAATTTAGGTTACTGTGCATGTCAATTATAGGCGAACATAGCTTTGACCGCACCGGGAAACGCACCGGGCCACGCACCGGGAAACGCAGTGTCGGCAGACCCCCCCTAGATGGATAGACGATATTAAAAGAGTCGCGGGGAGTCGCTGGCTTCAGGCGGCACAAAATCGTGGTGTTTGGCGGTCATTGCAGGAGGCCTATGTCCAGCAGTGGACGTCCATCGGCTGAAACGAACGAACGAACGATAGCTTTGAACATAGTCCTATTATAACGTAATAATAATAATAATAAAAAAAATCTGAATAAATAAGAGTTTTATATATCCATATACCCAAATTATTTAAATTAAATTTTAGAATTCAATTATTGAAGTGTATTAGTTATTTTATATTTAAACGTTTTCAAGGTATCACGGAAAATATTGTTATGACTCACCAGGGAACGTTCTAGTTATGACTCACCATGGAACGTTCTAGAAAAACGACTTCGCCTATCTACAATTTCTGGAAAAATTATTGTCAAGGGAAATTGATCCTTATGCACACAACATAGAGTTCACATACAACAGAAATAGCGTTCCCGAATTTTCAATGACCTGTTTACAATACGTGTTTACAAAAGTTGTTTACTTCTAATTGTTTGTTGTTTGTTTGTACTAAATTCGAGAAAGATCTAGACGATTAGCAGCGGATATAAATAGGCGAAGTAGCGAGCTAGCGACACAGTTCGATTCTGCGATTCGAAAGCGATACTTCGGAACAGTAAACCAGCGACTCATTACGGAATTACGGACGACTTTTGGCAAGTTTAACGGATTTAAAGAAGAAGTTTAGCCCTATTGGAAGTCATCTTGGTTTGTGGCAATAAATAGTTGATTTTCGCCCTTACACGGCAATTTGACTCACCCCACACTTAACAATATCAATGTTTGGTATTTTTGTTGATAATTTCGTTATATCTTGATAGTAGGTAATTTAATCTGATTTTAACAAGAATTTGTCGATTCATTTTCAAAATGACTATTTTAAACCGCAACTTCGAAAAACGGCAAAACAATCGATCTAGCACCGAAAGGGATGAAGTCACAAAGGCCACCCTCACTCCACCATATGTCGACTTGTCTCGTAGATCAATCGTGGGGTAGTATCAACAATAGCCGATAGAATTGTCTAAAAGCTGATTCGTCATTCGAACTGGGGTTTAAAGATATTATAGATTCAATAGTGTTAGATAAACTTTTGTAAATCAACAATTACACTGAATAATACCCAATGAATAGTCTGGCGGCAGTAACCACCCCCTTACAGAAGACCACCGTCGTAAAGACCAATGTAAAAAAAAGTAATGTAGTTTTGTTTTGTGTGCATGTCTGTTTTTTCTTGCAACAATAATAAGTTTCTTTAATATATTCACTGCTTTTATTTCACTATTGAATTTATAGAAAAATGTCTACAGAAGACCACAATGTCTACAGAAATAACAGCACGTGTGCTGTTGTGTTGCTTTGAGTAAGTTAGGGATGCCAGAGCCCATTTACCTATCGCTTGCTAATCACTATCCTTAATCCTACCATGTTCCGCAGCGCACATGCAGTACCAGCACGTCACAGTTGCTTGTGTTATAGGCGACGGTAGCCAGCTACCATCAAGTGGACCGTCAGACTGTCTGTCGACCTTAACATAAAATAATATAATCGGGTTTATATGAACTGAGAAAAACTTCATATAACTCGTTTCATCAACTTATAAAAACGAGACAAGTGCGAGTTGAACTGGCGTGAAGAGGGTTCCGTACGATGTTACCTATTCGCACAATATTGAGTGATTTACCATGTTATTTTAATATCATAGACTTTTTTTTTTTATGAAATCGAGGTAGCGCTTGACCACTATCTCACCTGATGTGAGGTGCAGATGTGGCCGAAGGTGGACCACGCTTACCTAGTAAATGCCCATTTACCCTAGTTTTGAAGACCCCGAGGTTGTAGTTCTGTGGGAACACAGACGCAGGCAATGAGTTCCACTCCTTAGCAGTTCGAACAAGGAAGGTGGAACTGAAACGCTTTGTTCGTGATCGAGGTACATCGACCACGAAGGGATGAAACCCCTGCCCACGTCTAGTGGTCCGCAAGTGGAACGGTTCCGGTTGGATTAAATCGTACAGTATAGATGCACACTCTCCATAGTGTAGACGATAGAAAATATAATCTGTGAGTAGAAAACTAATTACTGTATTTTTTTTCATTCAGTAGTTTCCGTCATGGGGGGGGGGGGGGGGGGAATGGTCGGACAGATGGACACACGAGTGATCCTATAAGGGTTCCGTTTTTTTATTCGGACGTACGGAACCCTAAAAACTGATGAAATTTGTCGTATGGACCGCTGCAGTAAACTGGTCTATCTTTATTTCTTTCTTTACACCATGAAACTCTTTCCTCCATAATATGCCATGACAACCTGGAATATTTGCATTATTATTACTGTTAATATTAGTTTTTTTTTATTTAGTATTAGTAATGCACAAGTATTGTTTGCATCTAATTGTTTTTATATACATACAATACGATATACGCATTAATTTGAAACAAACCTTTTGATTTCGACCCATAAAAGTGGGACAAATGGGAACAAGATTTTCTTCAATCTTTAGTAGATGGAATTGGTGGGAGTAGGTTTGTTTTTATGTCAAATAGTAACGACTGCAAATCTTAAAGTCATTTTTGCAGTAAAGGGAAATCTGACATAATTAATGACAATATGATTTTTAGTATTAAAAGATAAATATTAATCGTAATCCTAACTAATATAAAATTGCGTTAATTTGCGTTAACAAATTAGTTTGTTTGTTACGCATCTTAACTACTCAATAGATCATCATGAAATTTTGGATACCCACGTTTTCTGGGATACAGAAAAAGTACTATTCCCGAAGGATAATCTAAAAATAATATGAAAAAATCAACGCCTGACAAAAATATAATGTGCAATAAAGATTGAATAAATATTTTAACAGTTAAGAAAAAGGGGGCGCAGGCAAAAGCTAGTTACAGACATAATTAGTTTAAGTTCGACGCAAACAATAGGAGAAATCTGCCTCAGATATTAAATTAGTCAATGTCTAAGAAGAATTTACGGTTCATTACCGGAATATGTCATTAGCAGAAACATCTATTCTTGTATTCAGCACGGGTGGCGTTTGTTCCATCCATTGGTGCGATGGTTATTTCTGTTTCGTTTCGTTTAATGCGAACTGTGCTGCTGACAGCTGAATGCTTACTGTCTTCTTTAGATTTGACCCCATTTGCTTTTGGCTAGATCATAATTAGAAACACCTGTTGTTGGTCTTTTAAATTCCTTCTGGGTGATCTAGATTAACAGATTTCATAGACTTTTCTATTCTTACGTTGAAAGAGACCAAGTGTGAAAGACGCTATTGTCATAGCAAAGTTAGGCTTTATATAAGCACCAAATTGTAGATTTTTTTTAAATTTTTTTTTATTAAAGATGAATTCGCTCTGGGCCAGCATCTATCCGTGTAGGAAAGATGAGGCCGACGATGGAGCGAGCTCACCCAGAAGATGCCTATTCACTCGAACCTTCAAAAGGTTTGGGTTGTATGATCTCGGAAATACAGACGCCGGCAGGGAGTTCCAATCCTTAGCAGTGCGCATTATAAAAGATGTTTTAAGTCGCTTGGTCCGAATTAGAGGGATTTCGACAAGATGAGGATGGTAACCAGCCGTACGTCTGCATGTCCGATAGAAAAAAGGGGAAGGCGTAGGGTTCCCTACCCTCCCAGGATGCCCGGGAGACTCCGGTAATAATGGTTAACCTCCCGAGCTCCCGGGACGCGATAATATCTCCGGATTTTTCTAAAATGAAACTTACTATCATAAATTAACAAAATAAAGTATTTCATTAGTAAAAGCAGAGTTACAAATATTAACAAACTTCGATTTTTCATGTAAAACCTTTTAAAATTTTGTGTTAAAAAACCCTCAAATATTAGATGCTGCTCGAAAACAATGTAAATATAAATTTAAAAATAAAAATTAATAACTATATAAGTTTTTTTTTTCGAAACTCCATCCCTGCTCCCGATTTGTTAAAATCCTCCCTGAAGACGGTATGAAGACAGTAGAAACGAGTCAAGTAGTAAAAGTAATTGAAAAAAATCCAGCATAAACTTAACAATTGAAAGTCCTTAACTTAATAAATGGCAGAAACGACTAATGAGGCTCAATCATTGCATCCAAAAAGGATGGATCGCGATCAATTTGAGGATGTTCTTCACATTGTTACACAAGCACTTGAAGCAGATAAGAGGTTCCTATTGCTATACGAGCATTTGAAGTAAAACCTCCGCAACTTCAAAACACATACATTACAAGAATAATATAATTATGGTCTAAAAATATGAAAATATGCATTTTTTAGGATTCGTGGAAAAGTTCATCCTTTTAGATGAATTAGATTTTTTTTAATTTTAATTTAACCTAGACTATTAATTATTTCATAACTAAAATATATGCTAGCTGAGCCCGCACTTCATACGCGTGGTGTTAGGTATAGCGCGTAACTTTTTTTTTTGTAAACCGATTGGAATGAAACAAACACTAAATGTTACGGGAAGTTTGCTTCAACATATAAGTGAAAACAGCATTCAAATCGGTTAAGCCGTTTCCGAGGTTAACGAGCATAAACGCACAAATGGACAAAAAATCTAAAAACTATTTTTTTGACCTCGGTAACGTAAGTAGGTACAAATTGTTTTTTTTTTTTTTAAATAATTTACGATTTACGATTTTATTATAGTATAGATTAAAGGCAATGATTTTAAAAGTATAATATATACGTCAATGTTAAAGGGACACACTTTTTCATTGTGTTCTTTATAGTATCACTAACTCACTACATATCACCAATTTGTCACTACACTTATAGAAAAGGTTTTGTCCTTTTCAATCGTCTATATTTGTGATATCGAGAAGCTGAATGGTTTCAAATGATTCCTATTTTTTTTATATTTCTGTTTTAGTAGGAAAATATTATGTATTTATTTCATTGTTTCAAAATACAAATGGGAGACGTAAATACAATTTTTTTTAATATCTATGCTCACTCATAGATTGTAATGAAATTATATATTTTTCCTTATATACCTAGTAGTTGTATTTACCTTAATTTAGTAATAAGGGTAACTTACCTTTAATTCCTTCGGGTTAGACATGAAAATGTACAAAGATTTTAATAAAATGTTCTTATAATTAGAATCGCTAATTAATTATATGTGTGTATTTGACGATCTATACCCAGATGGGTTCCAAACTATAAAAATTGTTCTTAAAATAAGAATTATATTATTATTATTATTATTTGACGAGCCCGTTGGATGAGTGGTTAGAGTGCTTGCCTTAACACTCTGTTCTAGGGTTCCCGGGTTCGATTCCCGGCAGGGTCAACTTTGAAAACTTTCAACTTTTCAAATTTGGCTCTGGTCTGGATCTGGAAAGTAGTGGCAGGGCACACTGCGTTACGCAGTCATTTGGGCAGCCCGTCTGGCGGCAGTAACCACCCCCTTACAGAAGATTACCGTGAAATAACAGCACGCGTGCTGTTGCGTTTCGGTGAGTGAGTAACGGATGCCAGAGCCCGTTTCTGTAGTCTCATACTGTAGTCGGCAGCGTTGCTTGTACGGTAGCCACCTACCATCAAGTGGACCGTCAGCCTGTCTGCCGATCTTAACATTAAAAAAAATATAAAAAATAATACGTGTACTTTGTATGATCCCTCGATTTATTAGCAACTAATCGTATCTGAAGTGTACGTTGGGCGTCAACTGAAGGTTTATTTAAATTTTCTGTAATCGGCACATGGTGTACGGTAAAACTCTAATGAGTTTTTGTTTACACCAATGTTAAAAAAAAAAAAAAAAAAAAATACTAGTTCTGAACTTTTGATTTCACGATTCCCAACTAGTTAACGTACGACACGATCTCCAAATCATAATTTACCATGAGGACTATAATTCAGTTAAGCTCTTTGATATCTGATCATCTTCAAAAGCACTGGATCAACTTTAAGAACCCATCTAGACGACTCAAGATGACCTCTCTAAAGAGGCCAACGTTCTTAGAAAAGACAAGTCTATTTGAATCAGAACACTGTCAAGGGACTCGTGTTTAAATCCCCTAATAAATTTGCCGTTGGAGAATAATATTACTAAACAATGACGTCTGTAATTAAAGCTTGTTAAGGTTCACTAAGAGTGGATATTTAATCTCGGTCTAAACTGCCTGCTGGAACCCTTGTGTAACCTTTGATGGTCCTCAACTATTACCAGCTCGAATTCAAATTTACTGAAACTACTTGAAGACACTTAGTGACGTAGCTGAATGCCTCGTTTACACGTTGTTTAGTCAGACTAAACAGTTAGTCTATTAGTAGAATGTAGGTTTTCTCGGCCGGTATCCATATGAGTTGTAGGTTTCCGGGATGATAGCCAAGGTCTGGAAGAATTTGGAATTGGAATTTGGAAGTCTCGCTCGAGAAGTCGAAAAGTGCAGAAGTGAAGTGCAGTGTGTCACAGTTTGGTGCATTGCGGTGCAGTTATGTGATGTACTTTTTCTGCTAATACGGACTACACCACTGAGGATGTCAACCGCAGTTGTTGACGAAACGTGTGGAAGAATTTCCAACAGACCTTGGCCATCATCCCGGAAACCTACAACTCATACAGTTAAGGCGCTGTCCTAATTGGCTGCGATCGTACGAGCACGCGATGCGTTTTCGTCGTGCGACGGAAATGAACGCACGATGGTCCAACAGGCTGTCCTAATTGGCCACGGTCGTACGAAGCCATCGTACGTTGATGTCATCGCAACGGCACGGCGCGGCGTCATTTTAAAATATTATAATATTACTTGAGGAATATATTCATATTAGTTAATACCGGCAAATATCGGTATTAACCCATCTCTAATTATAATATATTAATAGAACACTTTAACTTTAACACTTACAAACATGCCGTGTTCACTTCATTTCATACCATAGAACACTAATACCACAGCTAATACCATAGAACATAGAAGTAATCAAACAATAAAATAAGGATTTCGAAAGTGACCACAACGGCGCTAGTGTAGCATATTTTCTATATACTACTAGCTCCATTTTATACTCGTATTCTGGGACCACTTTTTAATACATAGAGTCGGTATTTGACATTGACATTTGACTTTATCACCCGACCATTTTCCGTCGTGCGTTCGTTTTAAGCATTTTCTGTGGTCGCACGATGACTTTCGAGCTTCAATTAGGGCACTCTTAAGAGATCTGTGTGTTTAATTTCGTCGTGCGTCGAAAACGCATCGTTCGCTCGTACGAGCGTGCCCAATTAGGACGCCCCCTTAGTCTATTAAATAGCAAACGTAGATCTTTTAACATTTGTGGACAAGATTTTTTTAAAAATATTTTATATAAAAGTATGTACAAAAGTAAGCGATCAAAGTGTTGCTAAGCTATAGCTAAAGTCTTCAGTAAAGAAAAATGTCGATCAGTGGAACTTGCTGGCGAGCTTAGATACTTAATTTGACTACGTATTTGCTTAACAATAGCAATGATGCTACGTCAACCATTTTTATACAAAAATATTTATCGTATTATATTTGCTACGAGTAGAAAAATGCAATCCATTTTCATTATACTTTTTACAAAGTATATGAAAAAAAAATTTTTTTTTGTTGATTCTATTTATACACAAGAAAACTTAGTTGGGGTTGATTTACTATGTGTATGATACTAATGCCTTCGTCGTTTATCGCTATTTAAGAAGTTAGCAGAAAAACAGACTGAGCCCGCAACTTCGTACGCGTTGTATTCGATATAGAGAGTAACATTTTTGTTTAGGTATAAACCGATTGGAATGAAACAAGCACTAAATGTTACGGGAAGCCTGCTACAATACATCACTGAAAACTGCATTCAAATCGGTTAAACCGTTTCTAAGATTAACGTGCACAAACAGACAGACAGACAGACAGACAAACTCTTTATTACTCACACAACATAAATAAAAATAACAAATAAATACTACAAATAAGTGAGTACAGGCGGCCTTATCGCTAAGAGCGATCTCTTCCAGACAACCTTGTGGCAGAGGAGAAAACAAGAAAGAGAGAAAGAGGTAGAGTGCTAAAGAAACAAAATATAATCAATAATCTATATACTAAAAAACGAACGTACTGACAAATAGACAAAAATCCTCAAAAATATTTTCTGACCTCGGTATCGTAAGTATTTTGGTTTTTTGAAAAAATCTTCAATGTACAGACACGACTCGTTTACCATTTTATTATATGTATAGATAATTATTATGTATAATGTATATTAGGTATAAATATAGAAGATAATATATTAAAACTAAATTTAATTATAGATAATATCAATTTTTTTTATGTTAAGATCGACAGACGGTGGGTTGACGGTCGACTTGATGGTGGGTGGCTGCCATCGCCTATAGGAAAATGGGCTCTGGCATCCCTTACTCACTCACCGAAACACAACAGCACATTATAATGTTATTTCACGGTGGTCTTCTGTAAGGGGGTGGTTATTACCGCCAGACAGGCCGTCCAAATGATTGCGAAACGCAGTGTGGCCTGCAACTACTTTCTACCAGGCCAGAGCAAAATGTGAAAAGTTCATATTTCAAAGTTGACCCTGCCGGGAATCGAGCCCGGGAACCCTAGCCTAACCTAACCACTCATTCAACTCGTTAAATTTACAATAAGACACATTTTAAAGTATAAGTTGAGATGAAAACATTCATATACAAACAAATATTAAGTAAGCTTATGCCTTACTTAATTTCTTACAGAATAGTGCTAAGAAGAAGTCTTAAGATATTTTTCTTAATCATTATTTTAAAAATTTTATACATTCAACTAAACGAATTTCATTAAAAGCAGTCTTCATTAAAGACCTCGTGTGAACGAGGCATAAGACCTTAAACTCTAAAGGGACCTTTTGACTTCGTTCAAATATTTAGTTTGCTTGTCTGAAATTGACCATGTCGGTTGAGAGGTCGAAGTTTTGGGATCTTTCGGTTACAGGTTACAGATATAGACCGCCGACTAGTCCCGACTTTCATATCTCATGTAGTACGTCAACAAACACTACTAACGTGGTAATGATGAAAACACAGTCTTAGGAAATAAATCGTCGAATTGAGTACCAGCAGGGCTATCAAAATAACAGTTGATAACAAAATAACAGTTACTGGCGACAGTAACTATAAAATAAAAGTTTTCTTATCCCCTCCTAATCCCTTATCCTATATCCTACTAAGGTAGGCAGCGCATTTGCAGCATCTATGGTGTTGCTTATGTAAATAGGCGATAGTAGCTACTACCATCAATTGGACCGTAAGCTTTTACATAAAGAAATCCCTTATCTATACATAAAATATAATAAAATCGAAAACGAGACGTGTTTGTACATTAAATATTAAAAAAATATATATAAACTAGTGTTTATGTTACAAAGTCAAAATAATAGATTTTAGAATTTTTGTCTGTTTGTGCGTTTGTGCACGCAAATCTCAGAAACAACTCAACCGATTTGAATGCGGTTTTCACCGATAAATTTTAGCAAGCTTCCCGTAACATTTAGTGTTTGTTTCATTCAAATTGGTTCACAAACAAAAAAGTTAGGGGTACGAAGTTGCGGGCTCAGCTAGTATGGAATATAGAATAATTTAAGTATATATATAATTTTATATAGAAATTGTAGATTTTAATTATATAGTGTTATTTATATGTGTTGCTTGACTAAACGATAAGATGATAGCTTTCGATTCCGTTTTGATTGCCTAATTTGAACAAAAAATTGTTATTGTGACTTAACTATGATAGTTAGATATGTAGCCTAAACAATTATTTTGTCGGTAACGATAAGTACTATAAATTGATTTTTAGTTCTTGCTAAAACTAAAAATAATGAATAAAATTAATTGTGTGCCATTTTTTATATCTTTAGACGATCCCCCGGGAAACTAAAATTTTTTCAGGATGAAAAGTTAATCCTATAAGTTAATCTAGGTAATAAACTATATGTGTGCAAAATTTCATCCAAATTCGTTCAGCCGTTCTTGCGTTATTGAGGTACAAACATCCATAAATCCTAATAAACTCTCGCATTTATAATATTAGGAAAAAGTAGGATTTTTCTATATGACTGCGTCAGCAACAGTTTTCTCAGTTAATAGACAAATTTTGGATACCTTGGGCCACATTATTTTAATTTGCGTAGGAATCTCTGATTTTTGGAAAATTAAAGGGACAGCTTATGTTATCTATACTAATATTATAAAGCTGAAGAGTTTGTTTGTTTGTTTGAACGCACTAATCTCAGGAACTACTGGTTCGAATTGAAAAATTCTTTTTGTTTTGAATAGTCCATTTATCGAGGAAGGCTATAGGCTATACAACATCACGCTACGATAAATAGTATTATAAATAATAAGAGCTTTTAGGGCCCAAAAAAAATGAATCAGAGCAATATGTGGCGTGGGCTTTATGGAGAGTTGTGTGCCACTATTTAAAAAGTTACATATACTTCCCTTACCTTGCTTGTATATAAAGACGTTGTGTATATTTGTTAGAAAATATCCGAACTGTTTTGTCGAAAATAACGAAATAGAAACCAAAATAACTAGACAAGGAAATTTATTGCAAAGACCTAAATGTAGATTAGAACTATTTAATAGAAATGTTTATGTTATGGCAATTAAAACATACAATAAACTACCTAATAATATAAAAGAATTGCCGGATCCTAAATTTACAAGAACATTAACAAAATGGTTATTAGATTGTTGTTATTATGATGTTAAAGAATTTTATAATAAGAAAAATTAATTCCTTTTTTATATTAATATAGTTTACAAACAATTAAACACAAATATTTGCATGCCCTTGGCGGGTAGAACATACTTTGTACTGTAACTGCTGTATACAAATTAAAATCCTGTAAACATGTGTTCGCGCAAATAAAGATTTATTTTATTTATTTTATATATGTATATGCAGTGTCCAGTACCGCGCGTCCCATGCGCAAGCCGCCGCCGTATGGGCCGCAGCGAAGCGTTGCCGAGTTCAGCTAGTTTGCAGCTTTCTATAGGTGAAAGGATTTTTAAAATCGATTAAGTAATTTTTGATTTTATCCATTGTAATGGATGAAAAAATTAAATCTTCTCTCTTTGTAATTATAGTACAAATTGCACTGTCTACTCTGGTAAGATTAGAATTATAATTTAATTTTTTTTCTCTTTAAAATAATAAATTCCTTTTCGTTTTAATTCATAAAAGGACTGTGATTTATTCACAAGTTGTATTTACTTAATTCCCCAAAGGAAACCTTTTTACTTTACTTCAGGAATATTATGATGTTTGGCTTTTAAAAATAGAACTGAACACAAAAACACATCCACAAGGCTTCGTTGGGACATTTGGAAATAATAAAGGTAATTCTTTGAAATAATAATATAGTAATTTTTTCGTTACCTGAGTTTGATTAGAACTTTTTTTTGTTTTTTTTTCAAAAATGTTTGTTTTTTTTATTTTAATTTTGATATTTTTACTATACATAGTTCTGGTTAGCCCAAATTGATGGCGTACGAAATGCAATAAGAGGTTATAAGTTTATTAATCACTAGCTGTGCTCGCGACTACGTACGTGTGGTCAATTAATTTAACTTTTTTTTTTTTTGCACATATACGCAAAGTTGCCTGTCTGTGTGTATTCTATAAGATGTACTTCGGAGAGTGTGCTCAAGAGCTGCATGAGATAATACCGCCTTCCCCTTTCTTCTATCGGACATGCAGACGTTACCATCCTCACCTTGTCGAAATCCCTCTAATTCGGACCAAGCGCTTTAAAATATCTTTTAAAATGCGCACTGCTAAGGATTGGAACTCCCCTTCTGTATTTCCGAGCTCATACAACCCAAATCTTTTCAAGGTTCGAGTGAATAGGCATCTTCTGGGTGAGCTCGCTCCATCGTCGGCCTCATCCTTCCTACATGGATAGATGCTGGTCAAGAGCAAACCCGTCTTTAATAAAAAAAAACCGATTGGAATGAAAGAAAACTAAATGTTACGAGAATCTTGCTACAATATCAGAGAAAACCGCATTAAAATCGATTAAGCCAGTTCTCGGATTAGCGTGCACAAACGCAGACAAAAGATTCTAAAAACTATTTTCTTTTTTCAGAACGTTAATATAAAGTACAACGAGTACAAATTGTTTTATTTTGACTTTACGAGCCCGTTGGATGATTGGTTAGGGTGCTTGCTTTATCGCTCTGTTCTTGAGTTCGATTCCCGGCTGAGTCCACTTTGAAAATGAACTTTTTAAAGTTGGCTCTGGTCTGGATCTGGAAAGTAGTGGCAGGGCATACCGCGTTTCGCAGTAATTTGGGCAGCCCGCCTGGCGGCAGTAACCACCCCCTCACAGAAGACCACCGTGAAATACTGCCGAACCGTGTGTTTCGGCGAGTGAGTAAGGGATGCCAGAGCTCATTTTCCTATCCAATCCCCTATCCTTAATCCTACTGTAGTCGGCAGGGCACTTGCAGCACCTGTGGCGTTTCTTGTGTTATAGGCGACGGTAGCCATCTACCATCAAGTCAACCGTCAGCCTGTCTGCCAACTTAATATTTAAAAAAAAATCATAATATTTAATACATTTTTTTGCTATCGCTCCCTGCAATTACTGCCCATCTTTTTATTTGTCTATCGCTATGCTGTTATTAGATTTTAAAGAGCGAAGAGCGACGACATTTAGTTTCACAATTTCTTTTAACAAATGGCATGAATATAAAAAGGAATAAAGAATAGAATTTAACGGCATTAAAAACCAGTGTAAAATTAGGCACGGCAAAAAAAGAAAACGTCTTTTCTCAAAGTTCAAACTATCTCCGTATAAAATTTCATCAAAATCAAATTTAGCCGCGACAACATAAAATAACAAACAAAATGACTTACTTAAATTGTAGGCAAATAACATCCCAGATACCTATGTATGTAAAATCTCCTATCGAGTTTCTATCAACCTTCTTATGGATAGATAGATAGATAGAGTAGATCTTTATGGAGAAGGTTTTTTATTCTCTCCTATGTCAAGGCGGGCGAAGACGCAGGGCATGGTTAGACATATGTATATTTAAAACTAGCCGAACTCGGCTACGCTCCGCTGCGGCCCATACGGCGGTGGAGTGCGCGTTGGGCGCGCGGTATTGGACACTGATTATATATAATACTATTAATCGTAGCGTAAAGTCATATAGTCTATAGCCTTCCTCGATAAATGGACTATTCAATACAAAAAGAATTTTTCAATTCGAACCAGTAGTTCCTGAGATTAGCTCGTTCAAACAAACAAACAAACTCTTCAGCTTTATGTATTTAGTATAGATTAAATTACACAAATGCCTTACTTGTGCACAATTTTTCTACTCTTATATCTTTTTCAAAACTGCCGATAGAGACTCAAATTTTAATGACATTTTTCTTTATTGTACAGAATGGATTGCGTTGTGTCTGATTTGCAAAAAAAAAAAAAATTGAAAATGAGCACAAGGATTCAGGACGCTAAAGTCTAGAGCCAAAACAGAGCATTGACTTTTATTATCATTTTTTAAAAAATTAAAGATGGGTTTCCTCTTGACCAGCATCTATCTATCCATGTAGGAAGGATGAGGCCGACGATGGAGCGAGCTCACCCAGAAGATGCCTATTCACTCAAACCTTGAAAAGATTTGGGTTATATGAGCTCCGAAATACAGACGCCGGCAGGGAGTTCCATTCCTTAGCAGAGCGCATCACAAAAGGTGCTTTAAAACGCTTGGTCCGAATTAGTGGGATTTCGACAAGGCGAAGATGGTTAACCAGCCGTACGTCTGCATGTCCGATAGAAGAAAGAATCAAATAATCATTTTTTAGGGTTCCGTACGTCCGAATAAAAAAACGGAACCCTTATAGGGTCACTCGTGTATCCGTCTGTCCGTCGGTCACAGTCAATTATCTCGGAATCTACTACACCGATTAAGTTCAAATTTGGTACACATATCAATTTCTGTGACCCAAACGCAGAGGTGTGAGGTGATTAGATGAAATCTGAAAGATGAATATGGGAGGTCATTTTTGGAGGGAAGGTGGAAAATTAAAAAAAAATAATTTTGAGAACTGCACCGTGTGAGTCTTGTTGTGAAGATCTTAAATGTATTTTTTTTGTAATTTTAAAATAAATAGTTTCCAAGTTATTCGAGAAAATAGACGAAAATTGACCATACCCCCCCCCCCCTTATCTCCGAAACTACTGAATCTAAAAATTTTGAAAAAGGCTGATGATCTACTTGTTGGAGGTGCCTACCGTCGCCAATTAAAACAAGCAACGCCATAGGTACTACATGCGCTCTGCCCGAGTATGATAAACAGTAACGGCGTTAGGGTAGGGCGCGGTTGGGCGACCGCCCAGGGGCGCCAGATATAAAAGGGCGCCGCTGCGCTGGCGCCTCTTAATATCAGCTTGTTCATAGTGTAAGTGTTACTTACATACATAAATTCCCTAAATCTAGATAAAAAGTCCTTATGTTGGCAACACTACAATAAAATGCAGATTACATTTCGATTGAAACACTGCTGAATTATTCATCTCTTCTTAACATTTTTGTTAGAAAGAGTTCGGGTTATTTTTGACGAAGAGGGTTACAATCAGCTCATTCATTATACCGATGCACGCACTTAACACTTGAGATTTAACTATTACTAACACTTAAGTATTCGGATTTATTTTAAAACAAGCAAACGTAGTACTGCACGGTTTATTGCGTATTCTTCACTCTTAGTTTCGACTACCGAATGACATTCGTTTTAATATAAAAGTAAAATTTTATTAGTTTTTAAATGATTATTTTATTATTTTAATTTGTATATTTACTTATATGTTTTATATTTACTTAATTTCATTACTTATAATAAATAAATCCCGCTTTTTTTATGTGGTTTTCAATGGGAGACAGGGGGCGCCGTAAAAATCTCGCCCAGGGCGCTGGTAATGCTAAAACCGGCACTGATGATAAAGAATAGGTGATTAAAAGGAGATAGGAAACTGGCTCTGTCATTCCATACTCAGCCACATGCTGTTGTTTCTCGGTGGTCTTCTGTCCAATTTATAAATGCGAGGTACTAAAAATTACTAAATTATCATTAAAATTTATTCTCAAGAAAAAGCAAGAATTTCCGACCTCCAAAGGAGAGACGATAACTATAGGAACCAATGATATTATAATATATAAACCGACGTAGATATCGCACTAGCGCCCTCACACTGAGGCATTTAAATTACACCTATTGGTGTAATTTTATTCAGTCGCATAATAAGAGTGAGTAAACGAACACGTGTGCTACTGCGTGTGCCGTGTGTCATAAAATTATTAAAATACTGTCTAAAATGCCGAGTTGTGTATTCAGAAAGTGTAAAAATTATGGTTTGAAAGTAACAAAGAATAAAGGAGTTACATACCACACGTAAATACATAAAAATCACAATAATTTTATATTTTGTTATAAAACTGTTTAAATGTCGCCGTGAATTGTATAAGAAGGATAGAGAATACAATAGCGATGCAGTGCGATAGGGACAGATAGCGTGCGTCATAGATTACCAAGTCAGAAGCGAAACCATAGGCACAAATTTAACGCACCATACAACTATAAAATAAATCTTTTAAAGTATAGAATCTAACAGTCCGAAATAATTTAAATTTGATTTTTAAATCTGAATCTGTGATCAAGAAATTTATAACATCTAATGGCCCCTTTTTCAGTAATACGCAAGACTTTCAGCGATTACAATACAGCATCTTGAAAAACTTTTGTTTACAGTCCAATGTATTTGATACTTTGTCCGAACATTCCATGAACCAAAATCCTACACTTAATCATAGACTGCAACTTATTCGTGCAATTATACACAAGTATCTGAATGTCAGGATGCATCATGAGCACAAAAATAAGCAAAACATTACAAAACGACAACAAAGAAATAAGTTGAATTTGTTTGAGGGTAAATAACTATCTTATTTTAATTAGGTTAATTAATGTTAATTTTAACACGACAAAACATAACTTCAATAATAAAACTTCAATAATAAAAAAAACTTAGCAAATATGTTGTTTTATTTAATGCCACTCAATTGTGTTATAATATATCATTGATGTGATTGATGTGACGCTTCTGTTTCATCGCTCAGATTTGTTTGGCTAGCGTACTTCAAACGCAACTCTTTACATACAGCTATCTCTTTCCGTATCATATGCTCTGTATTATCCATCACATTCACTAATATATCTCACGTAATAAGTATACAGATAAGTATGTACATGTTAGCGGAACACTTTTTAAAGGCCCTGCAATATGGACATGAGTCATCTTTATTAAAACATCATTGATAGGAACCGTAAGTTTGATGTTTTTATTGATATTGAATCCCGTGGCATTTGTGAAGGTTTGGTGAGCGAAACTTTGAGCCATGATTCAGGTAGAAAACGTTCTCAGATTTCAAGAATAATAACTTTGACGCATCGACGAAAGGCGAGCCGACAAAAAATATATTATAAGGCTAAGTGCACATATGTCACCAAAATCAAAGAATTAAAATAATAGAATAAGAATTAATTAGACTAAACATGCTTTTGAATAATTATGTAAAATTCAATCTCTTTACTATAAATAATTATAATCTAGAGGTAAAATAGACTTTATATTCATTGTATTTTCATCATAATATTCATCACGATGAATATACATTTTTATGTATATTCATCAATTTTGAAATTGATAAACATAAAATTTTTACATAACCATTGAATATTTATTGAGTAGAATTCGTTCACTAGAAACGTTTAGGACTAGAGTTTAGAAGCACAAAGGATTTCGTTTCACTTACATTCTTTTGTTAATTATTACACAAGTTTTACAACGAGTCAATTTAACTTGTTCCCAAATCGAATCAACCTGAGTCAGCATTAACCGCTGTCCAGACTTGCTTTTATTACAATGAGTGAAACAATAAATTACCAGATTAAGACATTTGTGGTGACTCACTTAAAGCTTTCAAAGAGTAAATTGCTGAAACTCACTGGTCAGTAGGCTGTCAAGGATAAGCAACATTACTTTCTGTATTTGACGTACATGTATATATATATATATATATATATATATATATATATATATATACATGATTGTACCTCTGCCCTAACTTTGACAATATATGAATTGTTTTGTTTTGTAGTTAAATATTGGCTTTATTTTATTTGAATTTTTCAAAAACTAGTGTAGTATAAAATTATAATAGTAGTGTAGTATAATCTGTAATAATTGGCTTACATAACCAATCTAATATCTATTATTTTAAATCATTTAAGTTGTTGATTTACCGTTATGTCAAGCTGTTGGTGTGTTAAATAAATAAATAGCCCGTCTGGCAGCAGTAACCACCCCCTTACAGAAGACTACCGTGAAATAACATCATGTGTGCGATGTGGAGCAAGTGAGTAAGGGATACCATATCCCATTTTCATTTCTCCTCCTAAATCTTATTCCTTTCTCCTGCTAGACCAGCGTGAAAAAACTGCACGTGTGCTGTTGTGTTTCGGTGAGTGAGTAAGGGATGCCAAAGCCCATTTCCCTATTCCCTCCCCCTAATCCCTTATCCTTAATCCTACTGTAGTCGGCAGCGCACTTGCAGCAGCTTGGCGTTGCTTGCCATTGCAGTATCGCCACAGGTGCTGCAAGTGCGCTGCCGAACATGATAGGGTTAAAGATATGGGATTAGGAAGGGAAATGGGCTCTGGCATCCCTTACTCACTCACCGAAACACAACAGCACACGTGCAGTTATTTCACGGTGGTCTTCTGTAAGGGGGTGGTTACTGCCGCCAGACGGGCTGCCCAAATGAGCTACTGCTAAAATATTTTTATACAAATATTTTTAATTACAAATATCACAATTCCTTGAACTAATTTGAATAATAACTCTTCTCTAAGCTCTTGACAGTCCGGTAGTGCCACAAGGATATACCCGATTCATAACAGCAAAGCTGACTCTACTAGAGTGTCGTAAAAGACGGCGCACTAAAAAGAATTTAAGCGGATAGTTAGACGAGAGTATGCGGGGATGGGACAGGGGTCAATTTTAAGGTCCGTCTATATCTTCAGACAACGAACGTATCAGACACGTAGCATGTCAGAGAAAATAATATGATATGTAAGAACTTATTCAAATCTAACGTAACGTGTCCGCTCAGACGCCGTCACATATTGAATATTTTGTCTGAGCCGAAATGTGTCTGAAGGCTTGTGCTCCAGAATCGGAACCGTGCAAGTAACTGCCGGCGAAAAGCGGCCGCTGACTTGTCTGTTTTTGCCTGATATGGCACGTTTCTCGTACGCTAGATGTAAATAAACTGTGTCTGACAGTGTCTGAGACGGTACGTGTCTGATACGTTCGTTGTCTAAAGATATAAACGGACCTTTATTCTTTAGTACTTACAGTGTGCAAGCCTCTTTAGAACAACAAGTAATCCCGTCTTGTTTTCAACACTAATATTTGATGTTTATAAACTCACAGATATTCAAATCCGAGAATCGCATTCTGTTTAGTCTGGAGTTTCTAAATGGCCTTTATTATTTTATCTAATGGGACTCCGTCGTTTATTTGTCACGAGGTAAAAGTATGTGCCTTACATCCTGTGCCATAAGAAGCAAGGTATTTTAATGCTTATAATAAGTGGGTCATACTTCATTGATAAGGGCACAAATAAGCGACGTTGACTCAATTCACTCGCTATACATTACGATTACTTTTAATTTCGTTACTGTACATAGTAACAGAAAGAAATAAAGAAGTATTAATTCTTAATTTCCCAACAGCACATTGTTGATTTCTAGTAGCGGCAGGACACAGGAATCCGTCTGGGGTCAGTAACCACCCCCTTATAGAAGAGGACAATGAAATAACAGCACGTGTGCTGTTGTTTCGGTGAGTAGATAAACAATGCCAGAGCCCTTTCCCTAACTCCTTTCTAATCCTATTATGGTCGGCAGCGTACTTGTAGAACCTGTAGAATTGCTTGTGTTATAGGCGCGACGGTAGCCACCTACCATCAAGTGGACCGTCAGCCTGTCTGAAGATCTTTACTTTAAAAAAAAACTCTACAAGTATCGCTCGCTCATTACGGGCCTCCGTTTGTCTAACACATGACAGCCATATCAAATAAAATCGAATCGTTTATTTCTCAAAAATAGGATAACAAGACATTGAGATAATATGTACTACGCACATAGTACATATTAGCTCAATGTAACAAGATCAGTTTTTGAAGTCGAAATACTTACTACTACCGTTTCGGAAACATTTTGTTTGCGTTCTGGAAGAGAAGAAACGGCGAAAGAAACTCTTCAGCAATCG
This sequence comes from Bembecia ichneumoniformis, assembly GCA_910589475.2. Taxonomy (NCBI): domain Eukaryota; kingdom Metazoa; phylum Arthropoda; class Insecta; order Lepidoptera; family Sesiidae; genus Bembecia; species Bembecia ichneumoniformis. Next base: position 1,450,743 of record OU342544.1, on the reverse strand, counting down.
CTCTTTTTAATCCCGGATAGTACGTGGTCAATTCAATATGCAGCCAACTCTTGCACGGTGCCTTTGGATTTATTTTTATTTTTATTTATATTAGGGAAACATACAACATTAAGAAAAACATAAATCAGCAAAGTTTCCACTAAGTTACTAAAACATATTATAATTTACAATACACTACAGAACATCGGAGTTAGGAGAAAACATGTAAAAAGTCAAACAAAAATAAACATAAAGAAAGAGAAAAACAAACAAATAAACTGGTCGCTACAAAAAGAAAACTACGCGAATATATTTTCGAGGGCCTGTTTAAGGCTTCGTTTATTGGGTCCTATAGGACAACTGAAAATATCTAGATCTAGTAAGGCTTCATTATAAAATTTGCAGGAGCGATGCAAAAATGTATTGCTAGTATATTTCCTTTTACAGAATTGAATATGTAATGAACACTTACGGCGCGAATTTATTCGAGGGCACCTCAAACCAATATTGCTTAATAAGAGCGGTGAATCAATATAATTATTTATAATCTTGTATAAAAACAGTTGATCCTTCTGAACTCGTCTATGAACAAGAGGCACGAACGCAGGTACCTTGTTAAATCTATATTGATAATGTTACAAATACAAGTTAAACACTCTATCCAACCTCTTAATTTGAGTTTTATATTGCGGGTTCCAAACAATAGACCCGTACTCGAGTAGTGGTCTGACGTAGGAGTCGAATAAGAGAGAGAGGGTTGAACCGGCTTTCGGTTGGCCTTGGAGATTATGTAGCTGAGATGCTCGTCAAATGTCAACCCACTATCCAGTAGTATACCTAAGTCTTTTGAAACTGTAACGCGCGTTAATGTGACATTGTTAAAATTGTACTCATATTTAATATGCTTAGGGTTTCTAGAGAAAGTAATTACATTGCATTTCTTAATATTAAGGTCCAAATAGTTATTTTTACAGTAACTCATAAATCTATTGAGGTCCCTTTGTAGGGACATGCAATCAGATATAGATATTGAGAAAGTATGACGAGGAAGTTGCTCGAAAGGTTTACTCTGAAATAGTTAATCATTTCCATTTTCTTCATACGTCACATTTAGGTGCCCGTAATGGTAACAGAGTCAACAGCGTAAAAAGGTCATGCATATAATCGAAGCGAAAATTCGTAGTGAAAAATAGATGTAGATCCCTTGAGCGGCGTAAATATTTGTAAAGAAGCCTTTAGCGGTTAGACCTCTGAGCCTCTCTTACTTATTCCCTTTCATACCTACATTTAATATGACTTGGTGAAACACTATTATACATCTTATTAAATTATTTATACTACGTTGGTCTTTCACAGTTAAAATTTCATTATTAATAAATAATTAAATAATAATAAATAATAATAATGTGTTTGAGTAGGCAAAGAATTTTTCTATTAGTAAATATACGTACGAGTATCTGTCTGTAGTGTCATTATCAAGTTCGTCGTCTTAAACCGCGCAAAGTTTTGATAGGGGTTTCCCCTAAACATTTAGGGAATTTCCCTAAGAAAACTTAATTGTGTAAGTGTTAATTATAATAGTTATCTTTACATAGCGTAAATTGAAGTCGCTGCCCGCGTCTATTTGTCTGTCTGTAGACCCTAAGACCACAAATTTTAGAAATTGGTCTCTCTAAAAACATCATCTCTGAACCAAACAAAATATAAGCTTGAGCGTCAACAATAATAGCCCCCGTATTGGTCAAAAAGCCACAGGGGAGTAAATCCGATGACAGCTACAAGTTAAATATTTAATGTTAACCCTTCGCCCGCCGTGAAATCTTCAGCAAGTTTGTAATTATATCCCATTATACGCAGCCTGCCATTAACACCAGCGCCCGACAAAATTACCTGAAACAAACAAACAGAAATGTTAATAAATTAAGCGGAAACGGTGTCGTGTACGCGATTATTTATACTAGGAATTGTCTCATTGTCTCCTTAATATTGTTTCAAGCTGAGAATATCGATTTTTGTATATATTAAAACAGTCCAAGCAACTTAAACATATTATTAACTAGCGGCCCGTCCCGGCTTCGCACGAGTGGACATTTATGTTTTAGACTTTTTTGAGTTTATTCGTGGAAAACGGCATTTTTGTATGGAGGGGGGGGGGGTAAAGGGCGGAGATATGGGAAGGATGAGTAGCCTATGTTACTCGCTGATAATGTAGCCTTCTATGGGTGAAAGAATTTTTAAAATCGGTGCAGTAGTCTTTGCGTTTATTCATTACAAGCGTACATTTGTATGGAGGGGGGTAAAGGGGGAGATGGGGGAGGGTGAGTAGCCTATGTTACTCGCTGATAATGATATGATATTCTATAGGTGAAAGAATTTTTAAAATAGGTCCAGTAGTCTTTGAGTTTATTCATTACAAACATACATTTGTATGGAGGGGGTTAAGGGGGGATATGGGGGGGGAGGGTGAGTAGTTTATGTAACCAACAATGAGTATTTTTAGGCTGACTATAGTAAAAATCTTATTTAATCTATACCAAAACAAAAATTGGGACGAAGTAGGCATAGGGAACGGGACAAACCGGGAGCAAATAATCAGAAAATCTATTTGGGGACAAACGGGGCGTAGAAACTGGGATATAGTGCGATTTTTTTGTGGGACAAACCTCAGTGGGACGAACCAGGCACAAATCCAACATTTTTACTATCTCGAACTATCTTTGTCATTCACTCATTCATACACACACACAAAGAGATAAACACATTACAATGAAGTATCTCACAAAATTTTAAGTTTATACACATCGAAAACCAATAATACAGCAGCGCTTGCTGCATTCAGCCATTAAAAAAAAAGGGTTAACTGGTTCTATGGGCTTAAACAGTTTTTGTAAGGCTTCCCAACACCGGATAAAACGTGTTTAATATATTGTACACAAAATATGGCTTCGTCTGAAGCACTAAAATCACTTTTAACTTTTTTTTTACTCTACAATGGCACTGTTTTTTAGATTGTCTACAATAAATATTTTATAGTTACCGAAGACAAGTGTTATATTATATTATAAATTTACACAAAAAAAAAACAATTTATTTATATATTCAAAAATTATTATATATTCACTTTTTCAAAAATGATGTCCCTTTTATCCGTAACAGGGCGACCAGAGCAATTTTGATGCATCTCACATCAAAATTCCCGGATTGGAGACGCAAGGGGAAATCCGTTTTTTCAAGGGGAAATCCCTGTTACGGATACCTACCGGCTTGGGGACGACCGGTGGGTTATGACGGACTCCTATCCTAGAGATGGTAGAGGGATAGCATACCGACTAAAACCCCTTGGCGTCCTCTTCATCCGCTATTGGCGAAGTTGCGCGATCGAACGAACACTCGTCCGCAACTCCGCCGCGGGGGTCCGCAGCCGGACACTACTCTTGGGGCGGCGCACTCGAACGCAGAGTGCGCCGCGCCTCTCAAGGTAAGGGCGGACGGTAGAGTCCCCATCTACCGCCCAGCGTCTTGTCAGGGATCCAGGTGGCGGGCGTGCGTCAGCCGCCTACGTCCAGTCCGTCTGCGGCGGAGGGTGAGATAAGACGTCGTCTTCCCGCTCAACTCTGCCGCCTCCTTCTGCGAGATGACATCCTCGCAGAAGGATTGAGTCGCTCGCCAGGCGGCTCTGCTGCCGACCATAGCTTTCACTACGGCCGGCAGAGAGAGGTCATGTCCAATGGTCGCAGCGAGCTCAGTTCGCTGCGCCGTCCATCTAGGGCACTCCGCAAGGATTGAACCCGCATTTTTTTTTTTTTTTTTTTTTTTTTTTTTAATGTAACCTTTTTAATGTCATCAAAACTAGCTAGATACCAATAGTACAGCCAAAGATAATTTATTACAAGTTTATACATACTATAATTATGCGAAAATACTTTTTCCTCAACCTATTTTTCATTTGTTTTCATAGATTGCTACGATCACATTTAAACTCACTGAACCAGTTATAAACAGTGGCACACGGGATGGGGCTTCGTTATGAAATGCTAATCGAACCGCAAAGAAATCATAGAGCGAAAATTCTCTCTCGTCTAATTCATTTTTTCGCACGACACACTTTTAACGAACATTTTGTAAAAACAAATGTCAACTGAAAGAAATTACATCGACAGCTTTCTAAAGAATTCTTAATTCGAAATTTATATTTACTTTTATTTCTCTCTTTACTTTATGGCCAGTTCTAAACACTTTCATTGTGGTCTATATCCAATTTACTTCAAATGATATCAAGTAGAACGACAAATACATACGCCGCGCCGTCCACTTGCGCTCTCAGAACCCTCAATCAAGCTAGTAGCTTGTATACTATAATAGCGGCTCGCCCCCGGCTTCGCCCGTGGTGCAATTTTTATATATATGAACATTCCCCGTTTATCCCTCTTTCCATTAGTCAAAACCGAATTAAAATCGGTCTACCCGTTCGAAAGTTATGGACGTACATACATTTCGAAGATCCATTTTTATTTATATAGATTTATTTTGTACAATAAATTTGTTCCTATTAATGTACCTATAACACATTAACGTAGCTATGTTGTTGTTGATAGGTAATATATGTATAACTAGCGATTAGCGAGGAGGAGCCCCGGCTTGGTATGGAGTAAATTTTTTTTTTAAATCCTTTTTGGCTGTGCGTTGATATAGTCAGTCAGGACTAAGGGTTTTATAATATGTATCATAATACATAAGTTTAGTTCAGTTTGTTTTAATTTGGTTACATAGCATTTAGATAGATCTTAGATTTTTTTTATTTTTATTTATTATTTATTAATACAACAATGTTTCATTTGACTTAACATTGGTGTAAACAAAAACTCATTAGAGTTTTACCGTACACCATGCGCCGCTTACAGAAAATTTAAATAAATCTTCAGTTGACGCCTACGTACACTTCAGACTCCTTAATTACTTCAAGACAATAATAATAGGCATGATGACGGTATTAAAGAATCAAAGAATAAATGGTTTTGGAGAAAAATATATGTTGAAAGGAATCTAAAAAATTATTCATTTTTTGTATTAAAATTGAGATTAATAAGATTTTCAATAAAATAGAATCAATCGGCCATGTTAACTGAAACACCAATCAGAGCGAATGACGTCACGCCCAGGTAAGTGCCATCGTGTTGCTTGACTTTGCTTTGACAGAATGAGAAATCTGATGAGATGTCGGTGACGTCACGGTTCATCAGACGCGACGCCATGACACCTAAGAGCGTTTTCGCGCGTAATTCAAAATATATTTAAAAACATTCAATAGTTCGCGTTGAAATTTAGTTTTTTACTGAAATATTGTTTTTTTCGGATATGGTAGACGTGTATCTACATTATGGAAGGGAATTTCAAAATCTGTCATCATGCCTATTGTACGTATGGAAGTAAAAAAATATCATAGGTACTCAATTTGGAAACAAATTCATAAAAATACACAATCGAGTGTTACAAACACAAACATCAACTCGAAGCAATGAATCAGTCAATTATCGTGAGACGCATATTTTCTTAGTAGGTAATAACGCTGATGCAGTCAATAGATTTTAGGCTTTAATAGGAGGGCATTAAAGTGTATTGACCAACTGGGACTCACCTTTGTGACTCACGCACCGCAAGTTATCGGTTCTCTGTCAATATTGTGTTAAGTTGTGTGTGTAAAACTTTCCAATACATGAAGTAGTTCAAGAGGATGTGTCATTGTCGGTTGACAAAGAATAAACAAAGGTACACACTTTTTCTACGAGATATCCTAATATTACCTATTAATACGAAAGTGACTTGTGTTAGTTTGTTTATAATATGTTAAACTTTCCTTAACTACTTAACTCGTAGTCTATCTATACAAGTTCAAAAAGAAATCCAGTCCAAACCGCCTATGCGATCCTGAGGTACAGGAAACGGTAGTAAATCTACAATTCTATAGAAATGGTAGAAGAACATCTGGAACTGGAAATAGAAATTAAAGAAAATTTACTTAAACGGGGAAATGATGCAGACATTGAGAGGGAGCGCAGGGCGTTGTCTGTAAGGACTAATATGATAGCCGGAAGATTCGCGCGATGTTCGAGGGATGTTAAGATTACCCTTTTCAGAGCATTTTCAGAGTAGTCTATGGGCGAGTTTTACCCAGAGACAGTATAACGCCCTGCGAGTCCAATATAATAATGCGTTTAGGGCGCTGTTGGGACTGTCAAGGTTCTATAGTGCCTCGGGGATGTTCGCTGAATCCAGAGTAGACTGCTTCTAATATGCAACTATGAGGAAACGGTGTGCATCTCTGGTGTCCAGGGTCAGTTCCAATAGCATCCTCAATGCATTTGCCGAAAGGCTTGACTGTCGGTAACTGAACCGTTGTTGTATGGTTCAGCTACTGACTAATGAGGACAGCAGTAAGTCAACATAAAAATTTGTACTAACATAGCCTTAAGTTGAATGTTACTAACAAATGAACAGACATGGTCGAAATAAAGAGTTTTATTATTATTATTATTATAAAATATTATAACAAGATAGCTGAAACAGCAGTCACATTAAACAGGAAAACATAGCAAAGGATATGCAAGGGTCCTTAATTATTTGGTTGAGATTAAAGAATTGTCTAAATAAATCAATATGTTTTAATATACTCAATGTATATTGTAAATATTTTAATGTATGTTACAAAAATATTGTAAAAAAAAAGAAAGCAAATAAACGACTCGTGAGGGTGGATTAACCCTTGGGAGAAACGAGAAAAAGAAACTACTCAACCGACCATCATGAAACGACATCGTCGTTCAAAACCAGGTTATTTTTTATTATTTTAACTTTAGAAATTTTAGTAATAAAAGCCTTTTTATTTCAGTAATTTTCTGTGAATATTTCAGATTTTCTAAATGGGGATAACTTATTACTTATTGGAACAACGGCAGACAGGCTGACGGTCCACTTGATGGTAGGTGGCTACCGTCGCCTATAACACAAGCAACGCCTAAACTGCTGCAAGTGCGCTGCCGACTGCAGTAGGATTAAGGATACCTTACTCACTCACCGAAACACAACAGCACACTTGCTGTTATTTCACGGTGGTCTTCTGTGTAAGGGGGTGGTTACTACCGCCAGACGGGCTGCCCAACTGACTACGAAAACGCAGTATGCCCTGCCACTACTAAAGTATGTGAGAAAGAGAGTCATAAAATAACATAATTGTTATAAAAATGAGGTCTAATCGCTGATATTAAAAAGGGATTGTGTTAAGTCAGAGTAGCGATTAAAAAGTTGAAATGTGATTTCCTTAAATTCAAAATATTTTTTCAAAATCTTTCGTCACTCCGAGCCGAAATAATCTCGGAATGTGATTATATTGACGGATATACGTTACTTGATGGGTCTCAGAATTCAATTTTAACGTAATATCGCATGAAATATGCAATCTCGATATCAAATATGGATTGGCAATAACTACATTTGTAATTCTAGACGCGCGGGGCACGGTTCTGTTACGGTTTCCGAGAATATATTACCAATTACATAGAATTTTATACCATATCATGTTTTAAATAAACGCAATGTGCATTTACCTGTCTAATTATTTTACAGTAATTGTGTTTGTATGATTGCAATGATTTAAAGCTTCAGAAAAACTAGAGCCAAGATTCTTAATTCTATTCATAAATGAAAAAGATAATGAAATTTACTAATAAAACATAAATTACTATTTAAAAAAGATTTTTTTTATCGGAATCGCCACAAAGTTTATAATTTCACTAGCTGAACTCGGCCACGCTTCGCTGCGGCCCATACGGCGGCGGTGTGCGCATGGGGCGCGCGGTACTGGACACTGCTTATATATAATACTATTTATCGTAGCGTAATGTTATATAGCCTTCCTCGATAAATGGACTATTCAAAACGAAAAGAATTTTTCAATTCGAACCAGTAGTTTCTGAGATTAGCCCGTTCAAACAAACAAACAAACTCTTCCTTCAGCTTTATAATATTAGTAAGTATAGATTTAGGTAACTAAAGGATTTAGCTCGACTATGGTAGAATGCAAGTTGTCTATATATTCAAGATAATCTTATATTTATACTAATATTATAAAGTTTGTATGTTTGTTTGTTTATATGTTTGTATGCAGTGGGTAATCTTCGAAACTACTCATCCGATTTAAAAAATTCTTCCCCAATAGAATTTCAAGACATTATCCGGTAAAATGAAAAGGCTTTTTCGTGGTAATCGTAATTGCAATTATTGCAAAAGAGATATATTTAATGATCTCTACAGAAAAGTTGTAGAGCTTGATGATGCTTACAAAAAAATTAGCAACTAACCGTCAAACTTTTATATTTAAGCCACAAAAACTACTTTTATGTATAAAAAAATATAATTAAATCGTCAGGTTTATTGGCCTTATCAAAATAAACAAGTCCATCGTCACAAGTAATTAATACATGTTATTTTTGCTTTTTGCTGCATATGTTTTGGACGTATGGTTAAAGAAATAATAAGATGGTTAAGATATATGTAAAGCGCGACCGCGCCGTGAAGTCGCAGAAGCAGTGCAAGTAGGTCAAGACGCGTACGCTACGACTGCGGGCATAGCTAGTAATTTATAATATCGCTCGCGACTATTAGTACCGTTTGTAACTAATATTTAGTTTTAAAGAGTTCTATCGATAGTTCCGTCGTACCTAAATTTGATATCAACTTTGGAAGCAACCAATCATTTCTGTGTTAGAACTTTGTCAACGTGAACGCAAACTAATACAGTATTGCTTTGTGAAGAGTTTCGAAAACTGTTGTCGAACAGTTAAATGGTTGAAAGTTTAATAAAATGCGAAGAGAAATATTATATTATTATTACGTCAACTACACGCCAAACTGCACGGTATTTTGAATTTCGAAAACTATATACAACTAGCGTTCCGCACCGGGCTTAGCCCGGGATGCATTTTTTATATATACGAACATTCCCCGTTTATCCCTCTTTCCATTGGTGAAAACCGAATTAAAATCGGTCTACCCGTTCACGCGTGATGCCGTGACCAAGGGAAATAGGGATTCATTTTTATATATATACCAGCGACCCGCCCCCGGCTTCGCCTGGGATGCAATTTTTATATATACGAACATTCCCCGTTTATCCCTCTTTCCATTGGTGAAAACCGAATTAAAATCGCTCTACCCGTTCACGCGTGATGCCGTGACCAAGGGAAATAGGGATTCATTTTTACATATATACTAGCGACCCGCCCCCGGCTTCGCCTGGGATGCAATTTTTTTATATATAAGAACATTCCCCGTTTATCCCTCTTTCCATTGGTGAAAACCGAATTAAAATCGGTCTACCCGTTCACGCGTGATGCCGTGACCAAGGGAACCACGTCGATTCTCTTGTTTTTCTACATTTAATTATGTTTATAACAATACTAGCTGTTGCACCCGACTTCGACCGCGTCTCTTTACAAAATATTACTCGCTGATAATGCAACTTTCTATAGGTGAAAGTATTTTTAAAATCGGTCCAGTAGTTTTTGGATTTATTCATTACAAACATATTATATACAAATCTTTTCTCATTGTAATATTAGTATAGAAGTATAGATTATTATTATTATTATATTATTATTGTATATTGTAAATAAGTAATAAGGTAGGTATTATTATTGTATTGTATATTATTACTAGTATAGCTAACGGAAATTTCAGATTGAATATTAACCTTGGTTTGTATTTATTCTTATGTATTAACTAGAATACATAGGTAATATTTTATGTGTATACCTAATTTATACATATATAAATATTTTTTCAAAAAATCAATTTGTACACGTGTGTACTTAACTTATGGAGGTCAAAGAAATAGTTTTTAGAATTTTTGTCTGTTTGTGCACGCTAATCTCATAAACGGCTTAACCGATTTGAATACGGTTTTCACTAATGTATTGTGGGAAGCTTCCCGTAACATTTAGTATTGTTTCATTCCAATCGGTTTATAAACAAAAAAGTTACGCGCTATACCGAATTTTACGTCGTAATTTGTACACGTTGTACTTATGTAACAAACAAAAAAACTAAAATTTTCAAATTTTTTTGTCTGTTTGTGCACGCTAATCTCAGAAGCGGCTTAACCGATTTGAATGCGGTTTTCACTGATGTGTTGTAGCAAGCTCCCTGTAACATTTAGTGTTTGTTTCATTCCAATCTGTTAACAAACAAATTGATTGAAATAATATGCGTTATTCTAGAAATGCGTTTGGATCGATTTGGGTGAATCTTTTGTTGACTGTAGTTTGTAAAACTAATAATAACCAACATGATTGAGTGTTATTACGAATACCAGGCGTACGAAGTTGCAGAGACAGTTAGTATCAAATAAAACACAGCAATTCACACCATGAATGACGAAACACATTGTTCACAGTGACTATTAATTACTGTTACTCCAATATAATAGTTATTAGTATAGTAATTTCCCTGTATAACGACCGACTGGGAATTAAGATCTTATTATAGATCTTAAGCCAAGTGAGGTATGTAAGCTAATAGTTGAAATTGCATGATCGAGCGATTCTTGAATAGCTTATAATTTATTATTCAATCATCGTTCCTGATATCATTCAAATTCAAACCCGCCAATGAACCCTATAATCCGAGACCAACGGTCCCCCTCGTCTTCTCCTGCGGTCGTATTCAAAAAATTAAGGTAACTACCGGCAGGGTACCTGTCGGTAGTTCGCCACAAATTATTCCGCCAACCCCTAGGGGCTTATTGATTTTGAGTGATTGGACAATATATGTACGTGTTGAAACTTATCCCGTTTATTATACAGGTTCGGAGAGAGGTGATACATCTGTGGGAACGTCATTTTTTATTTGTTACCGTAAATATAATATGGCGTATTTAGATAACGACACGTTTGTTGATCAATAATAAAGTTCAAACCAAGGACTTTTGGTTTGAACTATTACGATTTTTTGACTGGCTCGTTAGATGAGTGGTTAGGGTGATCTGTTCTGTTAACGCTCTGTTCAAGGGTTGCCGGGTTCGATTCCCGGAAGGATCAACTTTGAAAATAAATTCAAAGTTAGCTCTGGTCTGGATCTGGAAAGTAGTGGCAGGGCACACTGCGTTTCGCAGTCATTTGGTCAGCCCGTCTGGCGACAGTAACCACCTCCTTACAGAAGACCACCGTGAAATAACTGCATGTGTGCTTTTGTGTTTTGGTGAGTAAGGGATACCAGAGCCCATTTTCCTATACCCTCCTATATAATACTGTAGTCGGTATTGCACTTGCAGCAGCTGTGGCGTTGCTCGTGTTATAGGCGACGGTAGCCACCTACCATCAAGTGGACCGTTAGCCTGTCTGTCTATCATAACATTAAAAAATATTGTAACTAATAGAATATTTCTCACTAGTAATATATAGTCCAGGAGCCGGTAACACTGAAAGTCCCGTCATAGCGGAATCAAAAAATTTTTATTTAAATAAATAGAACGTAAGTATAGGAATAGATTAAGCTCGGTATGCGTGGATTCCTATTGCCGAAACAATGTGAAAAAAAAAAATTATTAAAAAAATAGAAAAATGTTTTACCGTCATCGCGGATATTAATTTTTTTTTTGTATTCGACAGTAAATTTTATTGGCTTTTAGAAAAAAATCACGCAAACCACTTTTTCTTGCCGGAAGGGTCTGGCATACCCACTTAAAGTGTGTGATGAGGGCTAAAATTTCTCCACCATGCCGGAAACCTTTTTTTTTTAATTATTTTATTCATTTTTATGTAATTTTTAAAAATAGCTTGGTATGCGCGCTCAAAAACTGCCGGAAAAATCCCGCATACCATCTTGAAGTGCATAAACTATATTAGCATCTACCCCAAAATGTACGATGTTCAATATATTTATTTTGGAGTAAATGCTTTTTGTCGAATAAGATGTCTTTTTCTCTGCTTAGGTTTAAAAGAATATGAGGATTAATATGATTTAAGGAATAATAGGAGAATTTTTATTTTGTAAAATTGAAACAATAAAATAATATTGAAAAAATTGACAGGAGTTTATTCTTAAACTTAGAATATTTATTGAAATCAATTTCATCTATATCGTAACGGTTTTCATTTTCTGATTCTTCACTTTCTTCTTCATTTAATTGGCTACTAAGAATTTCTTCAACTTTTGAAGGTGCTGCTGGGCCTTTATACCACAATGGTTCCAACTTATTTTCTTGATTCAGTTGCCATCCACATTCTGTTGGTTCAAATAAAATACAAATTGGCTCAGTGGCATTTTGCCACATTGCATTTATAAATATGGTGCGTAAAACTTTTTGTGACAGAGTTTTCCAGCACGGAGGAATATTGCTAGAATTGAAATTTATAAGACCTTTGTAAAATTCTTCTGAAGGGAGAAAGACAACCTTACCTGAACTAGAGAAAAGTAATAAATATATACATAGAAACCATGGAGACTATATAGTCTATTCTCCTGTACTAAACTATATTATTTATGTAAAAAAACATTCAACAACAAGAATAATTTTACAAGAAACATAATTATTATTGATGTAATATACGAGATCATAATAATTATGTAACAACGGTAATTCGACAAAAAGCATTTACTCCAAAATAAATATATTGAACATCGTACATTTTGGAGTAGATGCTAATATAGTTTATGCACTTCAAGATGGTATGCGGGATTTTTCCGGCAGTTTTTGAGCGCGCATACCAAGCTATTTTTAAAAATTACATAAAAATGAATAAAATAATTTAAAAAAAAAGGTTTCCGGCATGGTGGAGAAATTTTAGCCCTCATCACACACTTCAAGTGGGTATGCCAGACCCTTCCGGCAAGAAAAAGTGGTTTGCGTGATTTTTTTCTAAAAGCCAATAAAATTTACTGTCGAATACAAAAAAAAAATTAATATCCGCGATGCCGGTAAAACATTTTTCTATTTTTTTAATATTTTTTTTTTTTCACATTGTTTCGGCAATAGGAATCCACGCATACCGAGCTTAATCTATTCCTATACTTACGTTCTATTTATTTAAATAAAAATTTTTTGATTCCGCTATGACGGGACTTTCAGTGTTACCGGCTCCCCGCCTAATAGGAACTGTTAAAACAAAAAAATTGTCCTAAAGCCGCGGCTTGAATAACTCATGCTGTAAATTTTAATTCAAAACAGTAAAATTGAACGAAACTAATAATTTAATAATAAACTAATAATAATTAATAAACCTGGGTCTAGGGCAATTCATCGCCGCCGTTTTATCGCTGGCCATTTCATCGCTGGCCGATTCGACGCCGGCCATTTCATCGCCGTTTATGTAAAATATCAGCATCGGCATCAATTTAAAAAAAAAAAAAAACGGGAAAAGTGCGAGTTGAACTCGCGTGAACAGGGTTTCGTACCATGTTACCTATCCGCACAATATTCAAATTCAAATAAATTCAAATAAATTCAAATAATTTATTTACAAGTAACATGGGTTACTGTGAATTGAGTGATTTACCATGTCATTTTAATATCATGGACTTCTTAGGTTTTCCTGTAATCTATAAGTAGAAAACTAATTTCTGTATTTTTTTTAAAAATTTCAGGTTCAGTAGTTTCGGAGATGGAGGGATGGTCGGACAGACGGACACACGAGTGATCCTATAAGGGTTCCGTTTTTTTATTCGGACGTACGGAACCCTAATAAATGTAGATGTAACTGAAGAGTGTCTCTAATTAGTTAGATTATCGCTATATTGTGTTATTGTGTTTCGTATAAAACTAACAAATAAATAAAGCGTTTGCATTGGCTCTGTTTAAACACTAGTATATTATAGCTGAACCTCAATGAGTTTTCAGAAGACTCAAAAGAGGCCAAAAACAAAGCACGAAACTCATAGCTTAAAAACTTTGAACACTCGCAGAACAATTTCACACACGGCTTTGAAAACTAGCGAGTTCCAAAAGTATAAATTATTTAAAAGTACAAACGTATAAATTATATAAAGTTTCTTATAGTAAGCCGGATGTTGGAAAGAAATGTAGGTGACCTGTTTCGAATGAATCATTACTACCTAGGGATTGAATTTAATCTAGAATCCGTTTTTTAGAAAAAAAAAAATACTAATAAATCAATTTTCTTTAAGAAAATACTTGCTGGCAAAGGTAGCAAGCAATTTTCATTCAATTTCATTAAAACAAATAAAATTGACACCTAAAAATCCAGTATAAGGTTCTATTAAATTAATTAATTTTGGCAAATTAAGCAATGCTGCTGAGTTGGTATTATTACATACTATTATAACCAAAACCTTAAAAAAAAACTGAGCATTAAGGCCATTTCTGATGAAATAGGCAAGGTCGTAGAACCGATCAGGGCTGATGATCTCTTTTTTTCTTACTTTACCAACATTCTCGGAGAGTTACTAATTAAGTTGTCTTACGCGGAACGGGTCCCCGTGAATTCCGTAATAATAGGGGCATCTGGCAACCCTAATTTCCCACCTAGGAGGCTGTCTTAACGCAAATTATTCAAAACCGTACCCGTCTCTATAGATCGATATCTCATTGCATATTCCCATTTTAAATCGAGTCCCGGTATCCAATAAAGCCCCGCCTAGACGTCTGCTCGGCGTCGCCGATCACACAATAGTGATAATGAAACATGCATTACGTTTCCTCCTATATAACCCCCCCCCCCCCTACACCCACTAATCACGACGGTTACTTTGGCTATTAAGAAAATTTAAAATTTGAAAAGAGAAAAGTTTGAATAATTTGAATGAAAGACGACTAGCAGTGTGATTCCCGTGGGTAATAAATAGATCATAATATTTTTCAGGCTATTAGAAAATTTTCCGTTCAAATTGGTAATCCGATTAATTTATTCGAACCACCAAACTTCGAGCAAATATTTTACACAGTTATTGATAAAGCTACTTTGTTATATATTGTGTTTATGCCTAATATCCTCAACGAGAACTTACAACTTTATTATCTTATATTCTTATCGTATTTATCGTACATTTTCCCATTTGGAATGGTACTTCTTCTTGTTGTGCCCCTCCAACCAGTGAAGGTTGATGATCAGCCTGCAACAGTCCTCCTTGTCTCTTGTTCGCTGGAACAGTTCTACTGCATTAGCTATCCAGGTCCACTCCTGATGTTCTTCAGCCATGATTTTCTTCATTCGCCCAATTTTCCTCTTTCCAGCGACTTTGCTCATCATCACTAGTTGAAGCCGGTTGTATCGCTCGTGTCTAAGAATATGACCTAGGTAGGAAATTTCGCCGGTTGCGTTCGCAGGACTTTTGCGTTGGTCACCTTTTGAGTCCAGTTAATGGACAGTATACGCTGAGAGTATAATTTAAAAACTAGAATGGTACACTTCATGCCAATATGGAATCTTTATTCGTATGCTGTTTTCTATTTAACCATATATTATCGGCAAAAAAACATAAATATCTAACAAAAGGCATGTTTAATATCTCCAGACAAAACTTTGGAGTTACGAGATGTCATCTGTTAACAATAACGCATTTTTACACGTATCAAATTAAGTCAAATTATGATGGTTTGGCATGTTACCACCTGTTACAGAGACACAGTAGAGTGGATGCAAGATTTAAGAAGAAGCATTGTCTTTTGCAAGAGCAACAGCTACTTCTTAAAGATTTTGATATGATATACAATACATGGCATAGTTCCTCTAGGAAAAGGAGTCTGGCGGCAGTGACCACCGCCTTACAGAAGACCACTGTGAAATAACAGCACGTGTGCTGTTGTGTTTCGGTGAGTGAGTAAGGGATGCCAGAGCCCATTTCTCTATCCACTCCTAATCCCCTATCCTTAATCCTACTGCAGTCGGCAGCGCACTTGCAGAAGCTTTGGCGTTGCTTGTGTTGTAGGCGACGGTAGCCACCTACAATCAAGTGAACCGTCAGCCTGTCTGCCGAACTTAACATAAAAAAAAGTCTCTGGCATCACGTCGTGGTCACCTTCTTCTGGGTTGTGATAGTTAGACACGTGTAAATATTAAATAATGCGAAGAATTATGATGGATATAAAATGTATTTACAATTTTACAAGAGATGATGACATTACAAGAATAACAATTACCAATGACAAACAAAGATGTACAAGAAGTATTTACAACATCTATACATACATCTATAAAGTAAAGTATAAGTAAAGTATAAGTATAAAGTAAAGTATAAGTATCATTGTAAGAAATAAAGTAAGTTGTACTAATAGTTACACTATTGTCTTTAGGCTTAGTCCTGTAAAAATAGTTGTAAGCGTAGAAATAAATAAATAAATAAATAAATAAATCTACACATTAAAATATTTAAAAAAAAAAAAAACAATTTGTACACATTGTACTTACGTTACCGAAGTCAAAAAAATAGGTTTTAGAATTTTTGTCTGTTTGTCTGTGCGTTTGTGCACGCTAATCTCAGAAACGGCTTAACCGATTTGAATGCGGTTTACACTGATGTATTGTAGCAAGTTTCCCATAACATTTAGTGTTTGTTTCATTCCAATCGGTTTACAAACAAAAAAGTGACGCGCTATACCGAATACCACACGTATGATGTTGCGGATTCAGCTAGTTTTGAATAAAAATGTTTTGTAGATAGACGTTACGGCATCTTAGAACTGAAAGTAATATTTCGTATTATATATGTCTTAGGAGTTTAAATTTTTTTTTTTTTTGCTATATAGTCCGTCGAATGCCGAATAATTTGTGTTTCGTAAAAATTTTTCATTTACATAGCTCTTTTGCACTGAATTTAAAATAGGTTATGTGGGAATACTACTAAAGGCAAATAAAACAATAAATTAAAGTGGTGATCTATTGTGAATGGTGTAATGGAATCTTATATATGACAAGACGTTTCCTTAAATTGCAAATACTGGTAAAAGCAACATCTAGTCAATTTTAGGCTTAAGTTTCTAATTAAGTCTGATAAAACGCTAAATATAATTTAAAATTATAGTGCAGACACAAAATATTGTTAATGAATTTTGAACTTAAATACTGGCTGACTTAAAAAGGTTTGATATTCAAATAGTGTAAAAGAAAAACTATAATTTTGTGTTTTGACGTGTGAAAAAATAGGGAATATGCGTCTAATTCAAAAAAGGCTTAAATATATTTTTTTATCAACATTTTTGCTTTAGAATTATGTTTATGTAAATATTTTTTAATATTATTTCTTTTTCGTTAAGAAAATAATTATTAAGAAGTGCATAAAAATGTGGGACATTCAAAATACTTGAAACGGTCAGATCGAATGTGACGTCAAAGTCTATGGAATGTGACGTCAACGTCTATGAAATGTCAATAAGCGTGTACATGTTTGTGATTTTTAACATTTGATTGTATTGTAGACTTTGACGTCACGACAAGCGCGCCAAAAGGGCGGGTGTTTAAAGTGCCCGTAGCTGTTAGTTAATTTTAACTTTTGTTTTGTTACCAAATTTCTGTTTTTTGGCGCTGAATATTTTTTTACGGTTATATAACGATATAACCTATCGTATGAAAATATAAAAAAAATGTGTTTATTCCCTATTGAGTGTGTTTTCATAAATCTGGATAGATGGTTGTGAAATCATAAGTTATTTTAGATGTTTTGAAGTAATTAAGAAATAAACAAGATGTGTGCACCATCCAAATAAGTAATTTTAATTACATCCAATAAAATTTAAGAAAATGAAGTAATCCGAAGAAGTGAAATTTACAATAAATATTACAATTTAAAAAGGATTCTATTCTAGTGTCTTCTGTATATTGTGGTAACAAAAAAGTTGATGTCTACTGATCATCACATATTCAGAAAGAATTAAAAGAAACGCGTTCTTAGAATCGATAAAGCATAAGAAAGGAATATTGAATGCCTTCAGAACAAATATTATAATAATAAATTCATAAGGGTCTCTGTCGGCAGCCCTTAATAAATAATTTAAATCAGTCCCTGCTTTTTATGTGACGATTAAAATTTCTGGCTTGTTGAAAATAAAGCAAAGGGTGCTTATAAACAAAGGACAACTTTGATCTCGAGCGCAGACTTGGGGTTATGGAAAAAAGATACTTTTAGGTTTGCACTTCACAGTAGAAGCGAGGCGAGTGCTAAAATATTTTAACTATTACGAATAAGCATAATACATATAACCTATTAGATGACACGTCTCTTATAGATAGGGCAAAACCAGGAATATAAAAAAAGTATTATTAGAAGACACATCGTTATTGTAGTCTGCACCAAGCAAAAGATTTAACATTGCGAAACTAGACGAAGAAACAGTACTAACAGCAATACGGTATTTGACTATAATGAAAATATGAAACAAATTGTTACTGGACTAACTGTAAATATTATTTTAAACCAAAATTTTTAACCAACACTTAAAAATATGTACGATTTTCATAAGAAATCATTATTAAAATAATGAAATTTTCATGTTTGACCATGTGATTAAAAACGCACGCGATTGGTGGCATATAAAGTTGTGTCATTTGCTTTGTTTACAGTCGATGTGCAAACAAGTGATATCACGTGAGTTGTGGGTTTCCGGGATGATGGCCCAGAAATTCTTCAAGAATTTCCAACAGACCTGGGCCATCATCCCGGAAACCCACAACTCATATGGATACCGGCCGAGAAAACCTACATTCTACTATGATATCACGTGACTTAGCGTTTTGGCGGTCTTATTTATAATTTAAACTTTGATTGTAATTTTCATTGAAAATAAAGCAATTCACAAAGAATGAATCAAATTGCAAGTGTATTATGGTAATTTGAGATATTTTCCTAAAATCTCTAAAATACCCTATTACCACACTTAGAACTATGATTAAAAATAATAGCATTTGTGCTGTGTTGTATTTCAGTTTGCCCAAAAGTGTCTTTATTAACTTTGCCCAAAAGTGTCATCATTATTCTTCAGGCGAACTGTACATGTAACATAACGCAAAAAAAGCAATATTTTATTTTATGCTATTTGTCAAAATTAACAATTATAGTTACTAATTATATAGACAATTAGATCTTAAAAAATTATTTATCACAGGTTAAAATGTTTATAAACAAATAGGACTTTCCATAAACAGCACACTCTAGATTGTGATGATTAAAAGTGGCCTGAACAGGTCGGGAAGCTGGCAGGAAAACCAATTTGTCCTTCCAGCCACAACAATATCCCCTAATACCGAAATGTCACAGGACGGAATCAAAATCCTGCTCGTACATAATTAGGGCGCCTGCAGTAGGGTTACTGGTAAGGCGACGGACTCATGTGCGTCTTACTGTCTTTAAAACTACGAGACACTTTTCGAATGTTGTTTAATATATAATTATGCGTATATGCTGCGTATATGCGTATATGCTATGCGTATACAGTGGACATATACTAATAAAAAGAATATACTAACAGAATATACTAATATACTAATAGAAAGGGTTATATCTATACTTGCTCTTACCTATACTTATAAAATCATTTGTCCTGACTGATTATCAACGCACTGCCAAAACTACTACACATAGGAAGCTGAAATTTGCAACATAGATTTAGTTGACATAAGGTAAGCATCCGCTAAGAAACGGTTTTTAAAATTTCAAATTCATACCAAGCCAGGCGCGGGTCGCTAGGAGTATACAAGGTTTTCTTAAAAGCTAAAGTAACGACTTACGTCTTTTAAAAGCGTGTTAAGTGTTTTTAGAAATACACTTATTTACTATTTATGGTACATAATTTGAACACTTACTGTCTGAATGACACTTACTTCAAATTAAGACTTCAAAGTTTGGCAGTGTTTTCAAAAATACGGTATTTGAATATAATGAAAATATGAAACAAATTGTTAATAGACTAACTTTAATTTTTTTTAAACCAAATTAACTAACACAGTATTTAAAAATATGTACGATTTTCATAAGAAATCATTATTAAAATAATTAAATTTTCATGTTTGACCACGTGATTAAAAACGCACGAGATTGGTTGCGTATAGAGTTGCATCATCCACATGAGCGTACTACGATTTGACAGCTAAATATTTGTTTGCATTGATATCACGGGACCCACATGTATGGCCTCTTAAGCGTTTTGGCGGTCTTATTTATCATTTAAACTTTCATGGAAAACAATTTTCATTGAAAATAAAGCAATTGAAAGAATCAAATTGCAAGTGTTATGGTATAATGAAAAGTTTGATATATTTTCTAAAATCTGTCAAATACCCTATTATATAATAATCGCTTAAATATCTAAAAGGAAAATATTGGACAAATACATGTAAAATGCAATTAAAGACTATAACTGTAAAAACGTAAGTCCGACGAAAAGTGCGATTATAAATCGCAAGTGTGTAGGCTTCCTCATCCGTTGCCACAGGGCGGCGGCCGGTAATTGGGCATGTAGGGTAGTCATTTGCGACCGGACTCACTGATTCAGAGGGTGGTTCATTACTCCCCCGTTTTTAATTTGCATTTTATACATTGATTACCTCTTTTGTTGGTCTAAGATCATTTTTATCTTTTGTAAAAAATATTTCTCAGTTTCTTTTTAATTTTACCGAGTGTCTAGGAAATTTCGACAAAGATGTTTACAAAGCAACCCTAAAATTGTAAACGGTACTTTAATAGTACCCAAGAATCTTCGTTTAATATGTCATGCGTCCAGGATTTTAGTCAGGAATGAGCTTTTGAACCACTTAACTGTCACTTTACAAACAAAAAAGATTGGATACTAAATATCACCGGAAGCTTGCTACAATATACCAGTGGAAACCACACGAAAATTGGTTGAGCCGTTTCTGAGATTAGCGTGCACAAAGGCATAATAGGCAAACAACGATTTTGTTAAGGTATAGTTTATTCGTGAATATAATACACTCCGAACTCGGCCACGCCACAGCCTCACTTCGCTGCGGCCCATACGGCGGAGGAGTCCGCGTGGGGCGCGCGGTACTGGATACTGCTTAAATATAATACTATTGATCGTAGCGTAATGTTATATAGCCTATAGCCTTCCTCGACAAATGGACTATTCAATACAAAAAGAATTTTTCAATTCCAACCAGTAGTTCCTGAGATTAGGGTGTTCAAACAAACAAACAATATTATATAACTTATTGTGTAACTTATATAACTTATTTAGGGGAGAGAGAGACACATTTGTACCTCTCTCTCCCCTAAAGTAGATCTAATGAGGTATACAGTCGATTGATTAAACCCATCACATATTCCCAGTGACATTTGGCAGTTTCGCTGCTAGATTGAAGTTTAACATTTCACTCGTTCATCGGCGGCCGTGATTGGCAAATTCTGTTTGCAACTTAGGACAGGATCCGAATATCTGTCATAGAAAAAGCGATATTGTGAAAGATATGTTTCAAACAATCCTGTTTCTTTTGAGAAAAAGGGGTTCTGTTCTTTTGTATTGGATCCGAAAATAGGCGAGAATTATTTACTAGCTGTCCCTCACGGCTTTGCCTGCACTAAAGATGATGGTGCGTTTAACTCGCCAATTTATGATTTTCCAGCACCTGCTATTAAAAACAGCACTTGGATTGCTCCTGCCACAGTAACAGCGTTTTATTTCTGACTTTATTTACAAATATTTTTGTAACTGAAAATTTTATTTATTTTATTTATTTATTTATTTATTTTAAAATTTACAAATAGTTTACACATATGAATAGTTTTTCGGTGACCTTTACACTAAGCATAGCTTGTATTGTAAAGGCCAGAATTTAATAAGATATAAAATTTTAGAATTAAAAATAGTCATTAAAAGAAAAGGAGATTTGGGTGTCTGTCTATATGTCTGTATGTATGTGTGTGTGTGTGTGTGTGTGTGTGTGTGTGTTGTCAGTTACCAAAAATTTGAATTCAGTTTACCACAGATTACCCACAACTTACAATGACAAGTTTATAGACCTTGGACATTTTCCACCTGCCGAGAGCGTCCTTTAAGCGAAGTGTTGAATACGCTGAAGGACAAACAAGTCACACACGTGCACACGCATACACGCGCACACACAAAATGAATTGTAGACAATGATCATATAAATATAAATAATTAATTAATAGATTGCGTACAGTATGCTCCAATTTATTATTTTAATAAAATGAGATTAATTAAATTACTCTTTTACTATTATTATTAATTTGTTATTATTATATTAAGTTTTAAGTATTTTTAATATATTTTTAATATTATTTGTGTGATTTAACTTTTTATTTTTATAGACAGTTTATTAATTAGATTGGGAATTAAGTATTATATAATATGTATACACACACGCATTTTGTGTCACTAACATCACAGACTGTTCTGAAATTTTGAGCTGAATTTTGAATTCCTTATAAAAATTTAAATAAAACTGAAATAATTTTACTGGTTCATTTTAAGATATTAAACTTAAAAGATATTAAAAACTTTTTCGTTTAAAGTTTAAAGTTTAAAAAGGCATGGACATTTTGGCCATCCAATTATAACTAAACTAGTAAGTGTTTTAATATTTTAACTCTTTTATGCACATATATTTTTAACTAGCTGAGCCCGCAACTTTGTACGCGTGATATTGGGTTATAGCGCGTAACTTTTTTGTTTGTTTCAAAACAACCACTAAATGTTAGGGGAAGCTTGCTACAATACATAAGTGAAAACCGCATTCAAATCGGTTAAGCCGTTTCAGAGACTAGCGTGCACAAACGTACAGACAAACAGACAAAAATTCTAAAAACTATTTTTTTGACCTCGGTAACATATAAGTTCAACGTGTATAAATTGTTTTTTTGAAAACAATTTTTAATGTAATAGACACGGCTCGTTTACGATTTTATTTTATCTATACTAATATATAAAGCTGAAGAGTTTGTTTGTTTGTTTGAACGCGCTAATCTCAGGAACTACTGGTTCGAATTGAAAAATTCTTTTTGTATTGAATAGTCCATTTATCGAGGAAGGCTATAGGTATTGTAAAACTGTGACTATAGGCTTATATAACATTACGCTATGATCAATAGTATTATATATAAGCAGTGTCCAGTACCGCGCGCCCCACGCGCACTCCACCGCCGTATGGGCCGCAGAGAAGCGTGGACGAGTTCAGCTAGTATTATATAAATTAATAGCGACCCGCCCCCGGCTTCGCCCGGGGTGCAATTTTTATATATAAGAACATTCCCCGTTTATCCCTCTTTCCATTAGTAAAAACCGAATTAAAATCGGTCTACCCGTTCACGCGTGATGCCGTGACCAAGGGAAATAGGGATTCATTTTTTATATATTAAGACTAGCGACCCGCCTCCGGCTTCGCCCGTGGTGCAATTTTTATATATAAGAACATTCTCCGTTCATCCCTCTTTCCATTAGTGAAAACCGAATTAAAATCGGCCTACCCGTTCACGCGTGATGCCGTGATCAATTTTTTTTTACGAGGGGAAAAATCTTCAAAAGATGCAATCCAAGTGTCCATAGAGGTTATGTGGGACTTTTACCGCACTAAAACTACCCTCGAGATGGGTGTGGTTCAGTCCATAGGGGACTTTGGAACCGTCACCGGGCAACGCCGTGACCAAGGGAAATAGGGATTCATTTTTATATATAGACTAGCGGCCCGCCCCCGGCTTCGCCCGTGGTGCAATTTTTATAATACTAAAACATTCCCCGTTTATCCCTCTTTCCATTAGTGAAAACCGAATTAAAATCGGCCTACCCGTTCACGCGTGATGCCGTGACCAAGGGAAATAGGGATTCATTTTTATATATAGAAAAGAAGATGTATCTATAGATATTCTCCACATTATATTATTATGTCCAAACATTTAAAAGCTATAGTTGAGCAAATTTAATTTTTGTTGGAAAATAACAATGTGATATTGTTATTTTAAAATGAGTTAAAGATATTTTAATTAAATCCGAGTCAACATAAGGGGTAGAAATTTAGAAAATTAGTTCAAAAATTTGTTGTATCTACCTACAATATTGCGGGACGTGAATGAGAAACCACAGTTACAAAATTGTAGGGGGGCCCTAACGAACTTATTTGCATAGGCAAGAGAGGTCTTATGGTAAAATATGGCAGTCGTGTTTGCCATGGTTGCCATTTGTATATCGGGGGCGATTAAATTGAATTAACAGCTGCTGTTATGAGAAGCCTCTAAAACTGATATTTGGTTCCCAAATGAACTTAAACATTTATTTGGAAGTCTTAAATTTTATTAACATTTATTTTAGTCTGTACATTAAAGATTTTTTCTAAAACAGTTTGTACACGTTGTCTCTAATATGTTACCGAAGGTTAAAAAATAGTTTTTAGAATATTTTTCTGTTTGTCTATGCGTTTGTGCACGCTAATCTCTGAAACGGCTTAACCGATTTCAATGCGGTTTTCACTGATGAACAAGCTTCCTGTAACATTTAGTGTTTGTTTCATTCCAATTGGTTCACAAACAAAAAAGTTACGCGTACGAAGTTGCGGGCTCAACTAGCATGGAATATATAATTTAAGTATTAAAGTAAGAATTGTTGTCTGTATGTCTTTGCATTTGTGCAAGCTAATCTCAGAAACGAATCGATCTATTTGAATACGGTTTTCACTGATGTATTGTAGCAAGCTTCGCTATACCGCTATACCGAATACCACGCGTAGGAAGTTTCGGACTCACAGCTAGTATTTCATAAAAACAATATCATTAAGACGAGCCTATTGGCCGTGTAGTTAAGGTGCTTGCGTTGGCGTTCTGTCTAAGGGATCTCGGGTTCGATACCCGGCAGGAACAACATTGGAAATGAACTCATAGTGGCTTTGATCTAGATCTGGCAAGCACACTGCGTTTTACAGTCATTTAGCAGCCCGTCTGGCGGAAATAACCACTTGTTTACAGAATATCATCGTGAAATAATAATATGTATGCTGTTATGTTTCTTTGAGTAAGTAAGGGATACCAAAACCCTATTTCCCTATCCCTTATCCTTAATCCTACTATGGACGGCAGTCACATAGGAGGTTATCTGTGACGGCAGTGCACTTGCAGCAGCTGTGGCGTTGCTTGTGTCAATAAGCGACGGTAGCCACCTACCATCAAGTGGACCGGCAGCCTGTCTGACGAATTTAACAAGTGCGAGTTGAACTCACGTGAAGAGGGTTCCGTACGATGTTACATATTCGCACAATATTGAGTGATTTACCATGTTATTTTAATATCATGGACTTCTTATAGGTTTTCCTATAATCTATAAGTAGAAAACTAATTTCTGTATTTTTTTTCAAAATTTTAGGTTCAGGGGGGGCGGGGAATGGTGGTCGGACAGACGGACACACGGGTGATCCTATAAGAGTTCCATTTTTTATTCGGACGTACGGAACCCTAAAAAGCAAATAGCAAATCCATATAGAGTATTGCCCAACATAAATTGACTTTAAAATTTTAAAAATTTTGGGGTTTTAAAAACAAAATTACTTAGTTTAATTAAACAGTGTTCCTACATTGGGTACTAGGGTTCACTACACAGATGTAGGAATGAAAATAGGCTATTATCATTCAAATAAATACAACATAACATCGAAAGAAACCAACAGAGTGGCTTATTGTTGTTTTTGAAACAAATCGCCATGTCACAGAACAGAAAGGAAAAAAAGTTTAATTAATTATTACATTAGTTGTGGCGAAAAAGATTCAAGACAAGTTTCAAGTAAATTCGACCAGAAAATCTGTATCTCTGCCAACCTTCTCTAACTTTAGGGCTTGATTTTTTTTATAAGACCAAATTCGGAGTAAATTTAACCGGAAAAAACTGGAATGAAATTTTTGACCTAGGGTTAAAGCTTTTAAAAAAGCAGAAACAGTGTTCAATATTTAAAACAAATTCCATTTTTAAAATATCTAAAATAACACTTCTTTTAAAGAACGTCAAAAAAAAACCGTAACAATGCATCCAAATTTCTGTTTACACACAAAATAAACTTGCTCAGAACATTCACATAGAATTTAAGATAATTCAACATCTCCTTGCTAGCTCTCCAGGGCGGGTGCAGACAATAACAGGGAGCATTTGACGAGAATAGAAAGATCCACTTATTACACATAAGTTGATTTACATAAAAACAAACTCTAACACTTAGGGAGTAGAGTATCAATTCGCGATATACAAAAAGGTTGCATTACAAATTCATTCATAGAATTTGTCTTCGGCTACATTGTTTCCAAAACAGTGACACCGCAAGGACAAAGTGTTTATTATTTCCAAGAAGGTACAATCTGGCACAAAAGAAAATAAAGTCGAACGTCACCACTGATCAGTTTGAAAATGGAACGATTAGTTCCTGTGTCAACACCAAAAAGGTCCGTGTCATTGAGATTTATTGCGATTCGTAAGAATAACTGACAACCGTGAAGTCCGGAGTTTAAGAGGCATTTGATTGTCGAAGACTTATTATTAAGGGCGTACTCATTATTGTAAAATAATAACTGTAGCCACAAAAGTAAGTCAGCGAGCTATTGATACCGCAGTAGTACTGCGGCAGTATTCAACGAGCCCGTTGGATGAGTGATTAAGGTGCTTGTCTTAACGCTCTGTTCTAGGGTTCCCGGGTTCGATTCCCGGCAGTAAACTTTGAAAAATCAACTTATCTTCGGCTTTGGTCTGGATTTGGAAAGTAGTGGCAGAGCACACTGCGTTTTCGCAGTCATTTGGGCAGCCCGTCTGGCGGCAGTAACCACCCCCTTACAGAAAACCACCGTGAAATATCAGCACGTATGCTGTTGTGTTTCGGTGAGTGAGTAAGAGCCCATTTCCCTATACACTCCTAATCCCTTATCCTTAATCCTACTGCAGTCGGCAGCGCACTTACAGCAGTTTTGGCGTTTCTTGTGCTATAGGCGGCGGTAGCCACCTACCATCAAGTGGACCGTCAGCCTGTCTGTCGACCTTAACATAAAAAAAAACTCTAAACACATTTTCACTTAACGAAATTCCTTAATATAACCCAATGACTACCAAAAACATTCAATATATATATAAAAGATTAAATATATATAAAATGTACAGAGAAGGCATTGGGAAATTTTTCCTACAAAAATATTGATCCTGATCATCGTAATCAGGATGGGATAGCCATGGTGTAGCTTGTAAAGTAGGCTATGGACTAAGCGATTTTGTACCGCGTGGTTCTAAATGTCACATTACGGATTCTTTAGTTTTGCTCGATCTATATCTTTGACTGACGAGAAACTCGAACCTTGATAGGCGTGCGAATGTCAAAAGTAAAATAAATCGTTCAGACCGTGTATATCATAATATAATATGTATTAACAAATTCTAAACAAAATTACACATTGAAGAACGAATTCTTTCGTCTCTCCCGATCTATACAGTCGAAAATCTTTGATGACTAAGAATAAAATGAAGAAGAAAAAGACTGATTTTAACATTATGTATATAATAATACCGTAATTAAGTTAATACAAGTAGGTTAGGCCAACTGAAATTCGGATTGGAATAATTTATATCGGTATATGGAAACGAATTACGGTAATGGATCAGGCTTTCGATTCTGTGACAAAGCCTGTCCCCGTTTTGACGGCCAAATTAGTAATATTACAAACACAGCTTGTCATAATTGTTCAATTGAATTTACGCTTTTATAATTTACGCTACAAAAATTTATTTTAAGAGCTCTTTTTTTTTTGGTAGTTTTATTCGTTTGTGGTATTAATGTCCTCTTCGTTTATGTTTTTTTAAATGTTACAGCAAACAGGCTGACGGTCCACTTGACGGTAGGTGGCCACCGTCACCTGTAATACAAGCAACGCCACAATTGCTGCAAGTGCACTGCCGACTACAGTAGGATTAAGGATAAGGGATTGGATAGGAAAATGGGCTCTGGCTAGGCTCTGGCCATTTAAGCCAGAGCCATTTAACTTTTCATATTTGGTCTGGATCTGGAAAGTAGTGGCAGGCACACTGCGTTAGTCATTTGGGCAGCCCGTCTGGCGGCAGTAACCACCGCCTTGGAGAAGACCGCCGTGAAATAACAGCATGTGTGTTTTTGTGTTTCGGTGAGTGAGTAATGGATGCCTATCCATTTTCCTATCCAACACCTTATAATCCTATTATGTGTTATAGGCGACAGCATCCACCTACTATCAAGTGGACCGTCAGCCTGTCTGCCGATTTTGACATAAAAAAAATGAAATTGATAGGGCAAGAACTGTCAGGTCATCTAGTTATTCTTGGTTACATGAACGACTATATATATATAAATCTTTAAAAAATATTGTTTGTAAAATGTGTTTTTTAAATAAAAAATTATTGTGTGTTTTTCTGATAAGACTTGTCGGAAGCAGTCTGGATCCAACGTCGATTCGCGGCCCTTATTAGGGTCCCTGTCCACCATTTGGATTTTGGATGGATTTTGGATCTCCTCATTTCTTATTCGATCTCGCTGTATAACCCCGAGCATAGCTTTGTCCATAGCTCGTTGAGCGACGTTGAGCTTTTTCACGAGGCCCATAGTTAAAAACCACATTTCAGCACTATATATCATCACTGGCGAACACACATTGGTCGCATTTTAAGTGACTAGATTTAAAAAAATAAGATGTGTAAGTCATATAACGGGGAATAATTTCAAAAAATGTTCTACACGTCGCCAGTACTAAAATGGAAGTAGCATTTTAAAATTGCATCAGAATACGAGCTCGTGCGAACGTTATTTGGATCCCTTACATTCGGCGCAACGGAAGTGAAAATAGTTAGACTTCTGGGTGTAAATGTCGCTCGAAATATTTTTCTGCACGACTGTACATAGTGACGTGCTGTGCGAGGACATGCAATTTTAATAACACAATTTTGTAGTTACAAATATAAGTATGAATAATTAATTTCAATTTGAAATGTCGTATGTCTATACTTCTGTACTAATATTGTAAAGAGAAAAGATTTGTATGTATGTATGTTTGTGATGAATAAACTCAAAAACTACTGGACCGATTTTAAAAATTCTTTCACCTATAGAAAGATACATTATTAGCGAGTAACATAGGCCCCATCTCCTCCCTTTACTCCCCCCCCCCTCCATACAAATGTATGTTTGTAATGAATAAACTCAAAAACTACTGGACCGATTTTAAAAATTCTTTCACCTATAGAAAGTTGCATTATCAGCGAGTAATAATTTCTAAAGATACGCGGACGAAGACCATGTTTTCAGGCTGTTAAGAAATTTCTAAGCGAATCGCTCTAGTCGTTAAAGTAGTGGCAGGCACACTGCGTTTCGCAGTCATTTTGGACAGCCCGTCTGTAACCAGGAGGCGGCAGTAACCACCTCCTTGCAGAAGACCACCGTGAAATAACATTATATGTGCTGTTGTGTTTCGATAAGTGAGTAAGGGATGTCAGAGCCCATTTTTTAATCCTAATACCTTATCCTTAATCCTACTGCAGTCAGCAGCGCACTTGCTGCAACTTTGGCGTTGCTTGTGTTATAGGCGACGGTAGCCACCTACCATCAAGTGGACCGTCAGCCTGTGTGCCGATCTTAACATTAAAAAAAACCTAAGCAGATTTGAAGCTACGCATTTATTGATGCAATGTAAAACTACTCATTACCAGATCACAGACGAAATGACTGATTGCACAGATTACAATATACAATCACTAGTAATTATAATAAAACTATTGTAGTTGTTACTGAGCAACTTTCAAAATAATTATATGTACTTACCTACATTGTTTAAATTGACCTCAATGATGTGCCATTGCATCATAAACAAACAGCAACACGCACTGCAGCCAGTTAGCTGCAGTGCGTGTTGCTTTTTATATTTTTTAATGTGAGGGTTGACAGGCTGGCTGACAGCCCACTTGATGGCACTTCATCATCATCATCATCTCAACCGTAGGACGTCCACTGCTGGACAAAGGCTTCACCCCAAATTCTCCAAAAAGATCGATCAGTAGCAGCCTGGATCCACCGTCTGTCATCTTTTGGGTGGACGTCCTACGCTGCGCTTGCTGGTCCGTGGCCTCCATTCGAGAATCTTCCGGCCCCAGCGACCGTATTATGTGTCTTGCTCACTGCCACTTCAACTTACTAATCCTCCGGGTTATGTTGGTAACTTTCATTTATCTACGAATCTTCTCATCCCCGATTCGATCTCGCAGAGCTACATTGCGCTTTCTTATGACGCCCATAGTTAGAGAATAGAATAGGTCGAAAACTTTTAAGACATTGAGGAATTTTGGATGTCTCGGAACTTCCCGAATGCTGCCCATTCGAGCTTGATTCAACAATTGTCCTTCTTCTCGAAGTTGACTCTATCTTATTGATGGCACTTATCGCTTACTAATACAAGCAACACCATCGCACTGCCAGATTAGTGCATTTCGCAATCATAACTTGAAAATCGCGTCTGGCGCCAGCAACAACCTCCTTAATCCTTACAGAATAACAGTATTTGTGCTGTTTGTGTAAGACAGTAAAGAATGCCAGAGCCCATTCCAGTATCCCCTACTCATCCGTTATCCTAACTCATTTTTCAACCTTCAAGTGGACTGTTAACTTGCTTAAATAAAAAATTAAACAGTTATAATCAAATTTCAATGTACAATTTAGAGTTGATATACCAGCTGATGTATACAGCGGCGGATGTTGGCCCTCGTGGTCTACTTACCCGATGGTCTTCGGGCTATGGGACCAAAGTAACTTAAGTTCTTGGTGGCATATTATTTCATAATGATACCTTTTATGCACCTAATCCATTATTCTTTCTATGTTCCTCGACCAGCTACATCTTATGTAGCGGTAAGATGGGACGTGAGCATACATTTGAATACACTATGACCCATTATGTTTCATTTAGTGCGCTAGTGCAGTGGAGTGAAAAGAAAAAGCAATTTTAAAATAAGAACAAAGATTAGAAAGTAATTTCGACGTTAGTTCTTTGTTTAAATTTTAATCGCAATATTTTTTCATAAAGCCTCTTTCCACGGAGATTGCATACGAAGAACAATTTTATTAAAGTCAAGTACAGTTGCGGAGAAAATGAGAATGTCTGAGCAATGTGCGTGTTCTACGCTGTCTCGTTATTTATTCACGTCCTGTTTGTTGCGCTCAAAATGTGTTTCTTATTTTCTTTCAAGTTTAAAAAGTTAAACTCCGTCCATATTATCCGATGCTTTTATTTCTAATGGATTAACATTTAATAATGTATAATTTTATACATTTTTTTATGTTAAGATCGGCAGACAGGCTGACGGACCACTTGATGGTAGGGTGGCTATAACACAAGCAACGCCAAAGCTGCTGCAAGTGCGCTGCCGATTACAGTAGGAAGGGAACGGAGATGGGGAAATGGGCTCTGGCATCCCTTACTCACTCACCGAAACACAACACACACGTGCTGTTATTTCACGGTGGTCTTCTGTAAGGGGGTGGTTGCTGCCGCCAGACGGGCTGTCCAAATGACTGCGAAAACGCAGTGTGCCCTGCCACTAGACCAGAGCCAAATTCGAAAAGGTGATTTTTCAATCTTGACCCTGCCGGGAATCGAACCTGGGAACCCTAGAACAGAGCGTTAAGGCAAGCACCCTAACCACTCTTCCAACGGGCTCGTACAAGCTCCTTTTTCCTTCCTATACGATTTAGGACCTCTGCACCATTCGTTACTCTGTCCGTCCACCTGATGCGCAACTTACGACGGTATGTCCACATTTCTACAGTTTCTGGTCATCCTTCTTAATGGTCCAGGCTTTGCAACCATAATTCAAATCAAAACAAGAATAATTATTGTGTTACTGCATTTTGCCCGCGATTTCGTCGGCGTCCTTTGAAAACAGTACTATTTTTCTGCTCGACATAATGTCATTGGCGCAGCGATATATTTCAATGTGAGATATAAAAAAGCATCAGGTGCGAGTTGAACTCGCGTGCAGAGGGTTCCGTACGATGTTACCATGTTATTTTAATATCATGGACTTTTTATAGGTTTTCCCATAATCTATAAGTAGAAAACTAATTTCTGTATTTTTTTTTCAAAATTTTAGGTTCAGTAGTTTCGGAGATAGGGGGGGGGGGGGGAATAGTCAATTTTCGTCTATTTTCTTGAATAACTTGGAAACTATTTATTTTAAAATTACAAAAAAATACATTTAAGATCTTCACAACAAGACCTTCCATTTGATATGTCACACGATGTAGTTTTCAAAATATTTTTTTTTTAATTTTCCACCTGGTCTTCCCCCCAAAAATGACCTTCCATATACAGATTTCATCTATTCACGTCACACCTCTGCATTTGGGTCACAGAAATTGATATGTGTACCAAATTTCAACTTAATCGGTCTAGTAGATTCCGAGATAATTGACTGTGACCGACGGATAGACGGTCACACGAGTGATCCTATAAGGGTTCCGTTTTTTTATTCGGACGTACGGAACCCTAGAAATAAATAAATAAATTGCTGATTATTGCTGATTTTTACATTCTTACTTAAAATTTAAAATTAATGCCTAAACGAAAATTTTAAATTATTTATTATTATTATTTTATAGATCGGCAAACGGTTTTTATTCAGCTTGTCTCCCGACAAAGGTAGCTTGTCTCCTCTAAAGATTTCCACTTAACTCTGCACTTTGCTGTACGAGTCCATACTGGACCACTTTAACAATATCTATAAAAAGATGGGAAGATGATATTTGTTAAAGAGATATAAATGTCCTCGTTTCCCCAGCACAGTAAGTTCTTTAATTTGCAACTACGAAACTTATTTGATAAATTATAATCTTTATTGCTACCGCAATAAGTCTCATGTTTATTCAAGTCGTGTTCAGAAGAGGGTCTTTTTTGTAGAACAGTTAAGGATTTGTTGATTTAAGTTTTGAGAAGTGTGAAGACAAATATTATGCTCAATGACACTATTCACTGCAACTTGGGGTCGTGGCTGATAGTATGGCGAGCGAGCGGTTTTGTTTATACTTTTTTTTAAACTTATCATGTAAGTTATATGTATAAACTTATAGATATGTAAGTTATACATATACATATAACTTTTTCCTGTGATGACGAGCCTTTTGGTCGAGTGGTTAAGGTGCTTGCTTTAACCCTCTGTTTCAGGGGGTCCCGAATTCGATTCCCGGCAGTGACAACTGTGGAAACAATTTTTTTTATAGTTGACTCTGGTCTGGATCTGGCAAGTAGTGGCAGAGCACATTGAATTTCGCAGTCATTTAGCAGTCCGTCTGGTGGCAGCAACCGCCTTACAGAAAATCACAGTGAAATAGCAGCATGTGTGCTGTTGTGTTTCGGTGAGTGAGTAAGGGATATCAGAGATGATTTTCCTAGCTCTTCCTAAATCCCTTTTCCCTTGTAGCATCTGAGGCGTTGCTTGTGAAGTTAATCTACATCAAGTGGACCGTCAGCCTGTCTGTTTATTTGACTTTGTTTATTATGAATACACATATATATCTATACTTGTATATAGTAACAATAAGGTATGCAAAGATGTAATTCTCGATTGTAAGGTAGTTAAATACAGAGAGAGGCACGGCGCTATATCCCGTTTGAGCGGAGGTGTTGGGTTCGATGCACGGGTCGGTCAGAATTAATTAAGGCGGACCAGTCGAAGTCTTGAAAGCGCAGTACAATCAATGACAGTGGCGCAACTGAATTTTGCTTTATATTGTATTGTACTTATATTACTCTGTATTTATTTTATTCTAAAAACTATTTTTCTTAACTTCGGTAACATAAAAATACAATGTGTACAAATTGTTTTTTTTTTAAGGCCGTTAAGACGGCCTTAAAAAAAAAAACACGGCCCGTTTAAGACTTTATAATATGTATAGAATAAAGATAATTTTAAAAAATGCCTTAACGAAATATGTAATTTTAATTGTTATACTGTTACTCAGATCTGAGCGACAGTACAGTTTTAATTATTGTTAAAATAATTTTAATTTCAAAACATTGATATATGTATAGTAATTTTATCTTATAGTTTGGTTTTTATTTAGCAACTAAAAGCAGTGAACGATGCTCAGCTGTCATTAAGCCATTGTTTAAGCTGTCAGTTTGCTACATCTAAATAAAAAACACACAATAGTTGAGTAATTTATTTAGTAGAAAATTCAGTAAAAAATTTCTTATTTCTGGACAATTGGAAATTTTCAAAACAAATTGGCTTACCTAATGACATTTACCTATCACCATCATCATCATCACCATTAATAGCTTTATATTTAAAAAAAGGTTGTAACATCTTAATTAAATTATAGTATAAAATTATTGTTTTATCTATGGTTAAGGCGTGGACTTAGTAGAAAAGCTTTATTTTTGTCGCCTAATTTAACTTGTTAGAGTAAAATTGAAACTTAGATTACAGAGCATAATAAACTCTATTTAATAATGTTTGAATCGGACGGATTTATACAAAAATAAATAGTAGCTTACTGCCAAAAAAAAAGCTTTCTCGTCACAGTACTAAAATTTTCAGCGACAACTACATTATTTTTTAAGCTTATTAATAAACTTAAGTTCTGTACTAAAGTTTTAATTGGCTACTTTTATTTCATTTTTCATATTTTACACAATATTTAAGAAAAACCTTCGTTGTGCAATATTGCACCTTAATTCGTAGGTTATTAGGTTGCACTCTTTTTTGTAAAAAATGTGTTCGGTCTGATGACAGCCCTTGTCTTAAACAGTCGTTGACTACTCGGGTATTCCCCTAATACACTACGCAATCACAGTTGTACTGTGCGGCATCAAAAGGTAATAACGCAATGCTGAGATAGGGATTGTATCAATTAAGTTTGCCCTCTTGGGGCACGGATCGTGTTGGTTACAAAACAGTTAGTATAAGGTATTACGCACAGGACACCGCGCTCACAGCAAGCGAACTCACCATTTAAAACAATCATTAATTAGTGTAAAATAATGTACCCGCTTGTCTGTTTGTCGCCACAACTATGGTGTGCCGAATCAGGCTACACCGAACGAATACTTCGTCGACTTACGAAAAATTTCTTGGTCGATAGGTTCTAAGCTGTTACTTCCATCGTATGTCGTTAAAACGGTTAGTCAAAACTACTTTTTTATAAATTCTTATTAAAAGGTAGTTTTGACTTAAGTTTATATTATGTACACTCAGATTCAGTGGGTTTCAGATACAATTCAACAGGGGAATAGAAGATCTCTATGGAAATAGAACTTTTTCTAAGTAGACCAGCTTCTAAGTGGCTGACGAGTCTAATTACATAAATCTACACCATACGAATCATACAATAAATATATATGGTGTGACACAATAACGACATATATAAATATATGTGTGTGTGTGTGTGTCCTATATATAATTATTTAGCGGTTAAATATGGCTTAAGTTTGTTAAATTTTTAAAAACGTTTTTAATTTTTTAATAATGACACCTAAGATCTCCCAACAACCTCCTTACTCTTGGACTATTTCTGGCTTCGGTGGTTCGCTCCATCGAGCATTTTTAGAAATTAGTTAAATTATAATTATACTAACTATTTTAAGTTAGTACGTATAAGTAAGTAAGTTTTTAAGTTTAACGTGTGGTATCGTATTGAAAGTCCTCGGTCCAAAATCATTAGACTAAGTTCGAAAAAAAAAATGCGGAACGTTTTTAACATGTATAGGAGGATATAAGCTCAGTGAACAAAATTAAGCTAATGTAAGTAAGTAAAAATGGAACAAACAGTGTGAATTTCCTTTCACCTGGCGCCTGGCTTCGGTGTACAGTGACGTCACTTGGTAGGCTTCGAACCTTATGGTCAGTGATCGCAAAATACTGTTTGCGTAAATTCTGTAGTGCGTGTAACACACATGTCGACATGACGACCTTTTAAATAGCAACTAAATTTATTTTAGAATATAAAGAGACAAGAAGTATCAGCTGAGAGACGAAAGTTTGACTGAAGACTCTGTAAAACAGATTCGAAAAAGAACCGGCCACCACTGGCAATATATGAGCAATGTAACGCCTAACGTTATAAATAGCTTTGCCAGGCGTTAGATGATCCTTCGAGAACAGTACTTTTTTTCTAAATGAAAGGTACCCTATGTCCTTTCCTACATCTGTGTCAACGTGTATGAAAAATTTCATGATGATCGGTTAAGCGGTTTAGGCGTGAAAAGGTAACAGACATACAGAGTTACTTTCACATTTATAATAATAGTATGGATGTAACGCCTAACATCTTTATTGCAGTTATAGCCTTGCCAGGCGTTAGATGATTCCTCGGGAACAGTACTTCTTTTCTGGATAAAAGGCATCCTATGTCCTTTCCTATATCCCTGAAAACGATTAGTTCAGTAGTTAGGCGTGAAAAGGTAACCGACAGAGTTACTTTCACATTTGTAATATTGTATGGATATGGACTAGTGACTAGGACTAGTTTGCCCGGGGTGCAATTTTAATATGTGCAAACCTTCTCCATTTATCCCTTTTTCTTTTTATCTAAAAGTAAAAAACCGAATTAATATCGGTCTATCTATTCGTTTATATAATAAAGACCATAAAAAAGGAAATTACAATATTATTTTTATGGCAGGACAATTATAAACAATTTTAGAAAACATTGCGTTAAAGCCTAAATTATAACGGTTCTGGGTGCATTACTGCCTTTTTTTTTTATTAAAGATGAGTTTGCTCTTGACCAGCATCTATCCATGTAGGAAGGATGAGGCCGACGATGGAGCGAGCTCACCCAGAAGATGCCTATTCACTCGAACCTTGGAAAGATTTGGGTTATATGATCTCGGAAATACAGACGCCGGCAGGGAGTTCCAATCCTTAGCAGTGCGCATCACAAAAGATGTTTTAAAGCGCTTGGTCCGAATTAGAGGGATTTCGACAAGGTTAGGATGGTAACCAGCCGTACGTCTGCATGTCCGATAGAAGAAAGGGGAACGCGGTATGATCTCATGCAGCTCTCGAGCACACTCTCTGGAGTACATCTTATAGAATACACACAGACAGGCAACTTTGTGTCTATGGGCCAGGCTCTGCAGCTTTGTTCTTATTAGTGTATCATCGCCAATGAGCCTCCTAGCTCTGCGATCCACCGAGTCGAGTGCGGCAAGTTGGTATTTTGCTGAGCCATCCCAAAGGTGACAGCAATACTCCATGCAAGATCGGACTATTATGAAATTACACTTATCTATCTATAGGCATAGTTAAATAAAAATCAATCGTTAAATGTGTTGCTAAGCGCAAACTCTTAAAACGACTGGACCAATTCGGACCAAGTTTTCATTATATTATTTTAAATAATCATTTGTCCGAGTAATGTTCTATTTACGAACAAAAAATGTAACAATTGCCCAGAAAATTGCCTCCTTGGAACTACTCGCCATGAAAATATTCACTATAGTCTATACCAAACAACAGGGAAATTGAATTCCAAGACTTGTAAAAGCTTTTTAGAAAAACTTAACTAGGGCAGATTTCTTTGATGACTTCAACGCACCCGCCTCGCGTGTCAAACATTACCGACTCAGTATGTGCCCGCAATACGCGTCAAAGTTAGTCAACATAATGCATTCGTCCTACAAACCCGACAAGATGTAAACCGCTGCAGCCGGTGCGCGTACTTTCAAAACACACAACGCCTTTGTTGTTGCTAAACAAGCAAACAGTGCGGAGTATGCTCTGTCGTTACATATGACGCTGATTCAAATTTAAAAAAAGTCAGTTCTTTGAAACAACCCTACTTACCGTAACGTTACGAGGGTAACACTTGAAGTTTTTACAAACTCGAAAACTAAATAATGTAGGAAGCTGTTTGTATTCTTATAGTTTTCCTTTGTAAGCACCGTCGCATGCGATGGGACCACTGACTGAAGCAGTGGACCCACTCTTCTTAAGGGGTCTCTTTCAGGGCGTTTTCGCTTTCACTGCATCTTCAGATCTGTGTTTAGTGTGTCTCTATTACGATGATATAATATGGCACTGACATGTGGCCAGGGTCGCATTATCCAAAAAGTAGTGTAGGCAGTTGCCTAGGGGAACCGCTACGGCTAAGGGGCCGCGTGCTCAGTGAAAGAAAAATAGAACATAAAAATTTTGAATGAAAAAACAGGGTAATATTATTACCCTGTTTTTTGGTACTACAATATTTCAGTACATTTCGGAATGTATTTCAAGTTATTGTGGAATCTAATATATAAAATTCTCGTGTCACAGTATTTGTAACAAAACTCCTCCGAAACGGCTGGACCGATTTTTATGAATTTTTTTTTGTATATTTGGTAGGTATGAGAATAAGTCGTAAAGTATTTTTCACCCTCCTACCCCTACCCCCCATTTTTTAATAGCAATTTTAGTATTTTTGTATGAACAACACCCAAATAATTTAACTGTCGTTGATGACCTGAAGTGTCGCGTCAATTTGGCATATGGTTTATTTTTTAAATTTAGGATTTAAACGACATTGACAGTAACTTTTCCCATGTTTCCACCGCTAACGACGCCCTTGTTAAAGTTCGCGGATATCTGACGCTGCCCGTAGTTTTTGATGGTGTTACCCGTGTAATAAAATTTTTCATTATTCCAGAAATCTCAACGCCGTTAACTTTCGGCGCCGATAGGTGGCGCCACAATCGGGTTACAGAATTATTTTCGGGTTCGGGCAGGAAAATTCTGCTGGGTCAACTAGTAATATTATACATATTTACAGCGACGATTTTAACAGACTAGAGACTAAGACGCTTCAAAAGTTTGCATTTAAGTGTAGTGTAGTAAAAACAGCATAATCTCTATATATAAAAAATGGATCCCCATTTCCCTTGGTCACGGCATCACGCGTGAACGGGTAGACCGATTTTAATTCGGTTTTCACTAATGAGGGATAAACGGGGAATGTTCTTATATATAAAAATTGCACCACGGGCGAAGCCGGGGGCGGGTCGCTAGTTATAAATAGAATTGGATAGTTAAGGTAGTTAGAAAACGGTTAAGGAACTCTGACACGATAGCCTGATTAATCCGGCCTTGCATGTGGTCTCTAACTATGGACTTTGTAAGAAAGGTCAATGTCGTTCAGCGAGCTATGCTCGGGGTTACTCTTCGAGATAGAATCAGGAATGAGGAGTTACGTAGACAAACAAAAGTCACCGAAGTAACGGATTAGTAAGTTAAATCCGAGGCAAGTGTATAGAGGGAGTCCATCCACAAGATGGACAGATCACCTAATAAAAGCCCCGGGGCTACGCTGGATCCAGGCTGCTTCCGAAAAGAAAATAATGGGCGAGACTATACCTAGTAAATTACCAGCAATGGAACTTCTGACGTACAATGAAAAATTTGTTTCGACACTTGGTGGTTATCATTTTTTTATATAACTACTTAGCTTTTGCTCACGACTTCGTCCGCGTATCTTTATAATATACTATGTTACTCGCTGATAATGTAGCTTTCCATAGGTGAAAGAATTTTTACAATCGGTCCAGTAGTCTTTGAGTTTATTCATTACATACATTTATATGGAGGGGGGTAAAGGGCGGAGAAGGGGGGGAGGGTGAGTAGCCTAAGTTACTCGCTGATGATGTAGCTTTCTATAGGTGAAAGAATTTTTAAAATCGGTACAGTAGTTTTTGAGTTTATTCATTACAAACATACAAAAATACATACGTACACATACATACAAATCGTTTCTCTTTAAAAAATTAGTAAGTATAGAATAGTACCAGATATCGAGACATCTTTTAGAACAAAAATATTTTTAGAACTTATTATCTGATGGGGGTGTTTTGCATCAGTTATTAGACGCAATTTAAACAACTGGCATATTTAAAAAAAAAAAAAACTTTTTTACACAAGATATACACATTTGTGTCAAATATTTTGCTAATTTTTTTTTTATTCAATAACCGCTGTAGGGGACTTTGTAAGTACGCAACCCAGTACGTTCGAGTGCGCACGAGTTCTTTTGAGTCACAACACGTTATTTTAATTACATAAGGAAAGGACACAAAAGGTTGGCAAACTTTAAATAGGTGATGTGCATTATGTTTTGAAATAATACGAGTAACTTTGTTTTGATGAGTTACGAGTATTTTTGTATTCTTATTTTTGAGATAATTTTGACAGGTGGCACTATTTTGACAGCTGGTATCCTGTTCACATTGATTTAATTTTTAAAATATTTCAATATCAATTTCAATTGTTTTTTTTTTGTATCGTTAATTATTGGGTTTGTGTAAAACATTGATTTTAATAACAGCGAGGAACACACTTTAAAAAGATAACAAAAGTTTCTGTGCTTTATTGAAAACATTTTACAATATTTATGCGGTTCTGGAAAATTCATATAACCATAGGCTTTTTACCAATAGGTTATAGGATATATAGGAATATAGGATATATAGGATTTATAGGAATACCACTGTCCACTAGATATTCTTGAAGAGTCTTAACTATTTTCTTCCTTTAATTTTTACGCACCTATAAAATATCCTAAATCTTAATTATTATTTTTTGTTAAATTATTTTATATGTCAATTAACTTATATTATGTTATTCTAGTCTAGGTCTGTAGTCACAGTCGTGTATTCTTATAATTGGCTAGCATAGTTACCTTAGTTTAAGCACTAAAAAGTTGTTTTGTCTCTTTAAGTATTCAGTAAACGTTTATTTAAACTAGACGTTTATGATGAGTAATTAATAATAATAATATTTATTTATTAACAAACCTATAAGCCTATAACCTATAAGTGTCCTAACAATAAAGTTGTTGGTGTACCTAATTATAAATAAGTAAGAGTCGTAGGGAGGGGAATTCATCTTAGCTCACAAAAATTTTGTTGGATCACGTCAACGCCATCTGTTGGCGCGGGTAAGAAAGAAAGATATACCTTTATTCACTGCAAGAAAGACAGTAAAATGATATTAAAATAACACGACAAAGATTAATAGAAAATGAATCGGAGACTGGTTCAGCATTGTGCTCCGGTGCTAGACAAACACCTGCAGCCTGTAACGCTGATTTTCAACCAGCACCGCACGTGACTCACTGAACACCCTACAAACATACTTCATAAATTACTTATATATAGATACGTAGATAAATCGAATAATAGGGAATATGTATGCACATTTTTTTTTAATATTTTCATACGATAGGTTATATCATTATATAACCGTAAAAAAATATTCAGCGCCAAAAAACAGAAATATAGTAACAAAAAAATGTTAAAATTAACTAACAGCT
The DNA here is from genome assembly GCA_910589475.2 of Bembecia ichneumoniformis. NCBI lineage: Eukaryota > Metazoa > Arthropoda > Insecta > Lepidoptera > Sesiidae > Bembecia > Bembecia ichneumoniformis. The sequence continues at coordinate 1,409,479 of OU342544.1, read as the reverse complement.
ACGGGCACTTTAAATACCCGCTTGTCGTGACGTCACAGTCTACAATAACAATCAAATGTTAAGAACCACAAACATCTACACGCTTGTTGACATTTCATAGACTTTGACGTCACATTCGAACTGACGCTTCAAGTATTTTGAATTTCCCGCAATTTTTTTGCACTTTTTAATAATTATTTTTCTTAACTAAAAAGAAATAATATTAAAATATATATTTACATAGACATAATTTCTAAAGCAAAAATGTTGATAAAAAAATTTAAGCCTTTTTTGAATTAGACTCATTCCCTATTAAATACATAGGTAAATAATTATAAGAAAATACTTATCTGTACACAATGCACTGTTCAGACTTAAGACTAAAACTGCTTTACATATAATTTACTGCACTAATAATTAACTCGCGAACAATAAATGCTAGAGCTATTAGATCACTATAATTAAATTTAATATACAACATTTTATTAAATTTAATTAATAAAATATTGTTTATTTTTAATCAACCAACGATTATCTCTCACGATTATCATTACTTCATGAATGTTGTTACATGTTTTAATAGACATGAATTTTATGTTTACGTTAACCATTTTGAAGAAATGTTTTAATGTTTGGCTTCAAATGTTGAGGATTATCGAAATTGGCAGCGCCATCTCTCGACAGGTTAAGATACTAATAAATATCCACACGATGGTTGTCTACCATCGATGTTTATTCAAAATTCATATGTTACATGTGTAGACAGATAAAATTTTTTAAACATAATTCATCTCTAACATAGATTTGACGCAATTCAGAAAGTTAGCCACTGAGCCTCATATATCAATGTCTCGTGGGTCCACGAGGTGTGGTCACCCTACATTAGTCGGGTGTAAACAGATCGCTCGCGGCACGCAGGTGATCGATCCCGACGGAGTGACCTCGCTCCGACATCGTCTGCTATTGTTGATGCTGCGCTCCATTACTGACCGTTTCTCTCTGGGTATCGTATTTCATTTAGTTTATGCCCAGATAGCGAGGACGGAGAAAAGACCGCTCGAATGTAACATATTAAGACCATACTTAATATTATAAAGCTGAACAGTTTGTTTGTTTGAACGCGCTAATCTCAGGAACTACTGGTTCGAATTGAAAAATTCTTTTTGTTTTGAATAGTCCATTTGTCGAGGAAGGCTATAGGCTATATAACATCACGCTATTATATTTAAGCAGTGTCCAGTACCGCGTGCCCCACGCGCACGCCGCCGCCGTATGGGCCGCAGCGAAGCGTGGCCGAGTTCAGCTAGTGTATTATAAAATGAAGAATTTTAAAATTTCAATTTTTTTTAATAAAGTTATATATGTTTTTGACTTCCGTGACATTTTCTTTATTTTTTCGAGTTAAGAATCTTAAGAGGGCACTTTCCAACTCGAACAACTTACTTATTCCATACTACGTAATTCCATGATTACTCACAAATTATAGGTGGTAGCAATACATAAAAAAATATCACATTTCTGCGACATAAGATGAACGTTTGCATCGCAACAAAATACTGAAATAAATTTTATATCTAGTATAATTAATTTCTAAAATGTGCAGAATTTGTGACATTTTCACGGGTTGAATTTTTGTAATTACTGACTAAAATCCTAAAATATTTTTCGATCGAAACATCCTACCTATAATGTACATTTGAAATTGGGATGTCAATAGTTACCATCTATAAAGGTTTTTCTAAAATATTGGAATTGCTGGCGTATGTTTTATTATTTTCGCGAGTTGAATAAGTGGCGCGAATGTGTTGCGTCGCATTCTGTCTTCGGTTATTCGCATTATAGTAAGTTGAGACAACAAATTCTCCCAAATACCTATTACTGAGTTCTCACGCTCGTACAGCGCCACCTTAAGAATCTATTTTCATACATATTACAAGGCCCCGGTAAAATTAATACAGGCGTTAACTAAAAAGCGTTATGTTCGCCGCTTCACCTAATTCTATTGTAGTATAACAGATGGCGCGTTTATTTACCCTCTTTTTCCTATTGCCTTTATCCTCTTTTTCCTCGTCAAAAAACTCCATTCTTGCGACTGAGCTGATACACTTTTTTATAACTATTTTTTGTCAAGAGCTTACTATTTATGAAAATAATAAATAATGAAAGTACTACTACTAATCCTATATTTCATAAGGCAACCAAACCTTTGTGGCAGTTGTCAAGTTAAAGACTGTATTCTTATGTTCCGTATATTTATCCCTTCTCCCCTTATCCCTTAATTCTACTGTATAATCCCTTATCCTTAATCCTACTGTAGTCGGCAGCGCACTTGCAGCACCTGTGGCGTTGTTTATATTGTAGCCTATTGGTTATAGGCGACGGTAGCCAACCGTCAGTCTGTCTCACGACCTTAACATGGAAAACAAACGTATATTCATAATTATTATCTATATTTTTCGCTTTGGTACCAGTTTTAGTTTTCTTCACACTAACAGACGATAACAGTGGTCTGAAAGTTGTAACTCCTCTTACAGAAGACCACTAAGAACAGTATGTGGCGTGCGTAATTAAGTTGAGGTGTCATTAAGGACACCGTGTCTCATACGGCGATACAGCGACATCCTGGTCTTAACACCGTCATTATCAGTGGCTCTAGTATGAGTTTACGATACTACACCAATACTACACTCGCTAGCGAGAACGTAAAACTTTTGTATGGGAAATCGTGAACTGTCAATGTCAAATTATCAATTTTCCATATAAATGTTTTACGCTGTCGCTAGCGAGTGTAGTATCGTAAACTCATGCTAGAGCCACAGATTCTGTCTCTCCACTGCTAGATAAGCCTGCCCTGCCTCTGTCCTTCGCATCCAGTATTACTATTGACCAGTAGTACTCTCCTAGTTTACTACTGGTCAATAAATAGTTTTGAACCTGTTTATCGCATCATCTTTCCTAATTAGGTATCCCAAAACAAAAATTATCCCAATATTCGACCATTGCTTAGATTAACATTGAAAGCTAGATTTGACGAACCGGTATTAGTCAAAAAATGTTATCAACGGAACCCAAAAACCAAAATACCCAAAAGGCGCTCACCTAATTTTTTGTAAGGCATGTCGGCACGCACTTACAAGATTAATTTACACTCCGCTGGAGATGGATTTAAGAAGGTATTCGATACGACATCTGGCCATAGGTAATATATTGTCGAACAATAGTTGAGGTGTTCAATACAACTTTAAAGATGGCTTCATTAATTTCGTTTATGTTGCTAAAGGCTTCTTTTTTTCTTTTTATACAGTAAAATTTGAATTTATCCAGCTTACATTTTATATAAAACATAGTAAAATTAGTGTTTAACTATAGAAGGGCTGCACAAATGAATGCGAAACAGTTAATGGTCTCTAGCATCCCTTACTCACTCACCGAAACACAAAAGCACCCATGCTGTTATTTCACAATGGTCTTCTGTAAGAGTTATACTGCCGCCGGATGGGTTACTCAATATATGACTGCGCCAACTATTTGTTGCCCCCAGCCACTACTTGTTAGAGCCAGGTCAGACCCAGAACTTTGAAAATTTCATTTCCAAAGTTGGCCTAGTAGGAAATCGAACCCGTGATCCCTGAGCGCCGAGGCAAGCCCTTAACCACTCGACCAATGGTCCCGTAAAATGTTAAAATAGGTCAGTATTTAAATTGGCTGTAGGTATAAGGTATAAATCACAAAAATGTACCAATAAAACGATCGGATTTCATACCAACACGTCTCCAATACGGGAACGTATCACGGCTCGTAGCCGCATTCCGCGCGTTCATACCGTGAACTATTAGCTAAGAGTCCACGTCGGGGCTGAAGGCTTCAATTACACCGGAAGTGAGTTAGGAATGTGCAGTTAATACCGTAATAACATAAGGAATTTCCAATATTGTTTTTTTTATGTATACCACACATTAAACAAAAACGTATATAGGTACATGTTGTAAAATATTTTGTACAAATAATTGTTAAATTGTTTAAAATAGAATAATAAAATGTAATAAAAAAATTATTACAATTTTAATAATAAAACATTACAATTTTACCGCTTGTCCAATGAATGAGTTGTTATTGTTTTTATTACCTGCAAAAGAAAATATAAATTATTCATTGTTATAAATAATTTGAATTTATTTTTTATTCAACATGATACATAAATTGCAGACACGAAACAATACTTTAACTGATTCTCGAAATATCGAATTCCAAAAAGGGTTACCAAAAAAATATTAAATTTAAAATATTATGTGATAATGTTCTTATACACAAATAAAAACCCTTTTAAGGGGGAATAAAAAATTGTAGTGACCTTAGGAATGGTAAAAGTGGTAATAAAACGGTAACAAATGGTAATGGACTTAGATAACGGAAACTGAAGAGTTACTATTGAAACTCACTGGATTATCACTTCGTATTTTGTAAAATCAATGCATTTTCCACTAAGCGTTATTTTAATTTCGTTATGTTTTTATTATTTATAGCTATAAAATGTATAACGTAAGAATTTCGTTCGTACAACGTAAAAAACTCGAAGGGTTTTCCTTTATAATCTCTAAACTATTGAATTCCTAACACACATTGTAGATATCACTTATAAACGTAACGCAATAAAAACATAATACAAATATGTATAAGAAAGAAGGAATCTTTGTCAGTTGATTTGTTCCATTTTTAAATGTGATCTGTCTTTTAATAAAAATCAAACATAATTCTTGTTTTAAACAGTTATTATTAAAAGATCTACAGTGATAATCGAGTGAGTTTATACCTTAGTACCGCTTAAGTTTCTGTAGTATCCCGCGGCGTATTTCAAATTTATAATATCAACCGTTCTCTCGCGAGTTTTACAGTTTGATGGGGACATTATTTATTATAATTTCGTTTCTAAATATGTGTTTAAATAATAATTTTGAATAATTTAAATAATTCACCCACATTACCATTTTAATTGACAATATTTCAATCAGCCATATTAACGACAGCAAAACTACATATTTACGAAAAGCATAATAGCTTACCATAGGAATTTGGTTCTAGTGTTTATTTAGCCTTAATGCGATAAGGAAGCTTAAAGCTAAAATTCCTGGATATAATGTTACCATCAATTTAAATTTAAGTTACCGTTGATGAAATGCATAATTCGGTTTTCACTAATGGAAAGAGGGATAAACGGGGAATGTTCACATATTATATAAAAATTGCACCCCGGGCGAAGCCGGGGGCGGGTCGCTAGTACAATATTAAAAAAGTTTTATAATTAAAAACTTCAAAATAACAGTCATGCGTGCTGTTGTGTTTAAGGGAGTGAGAAGGAATGCCAGAACCCAGTCAGCCTGCGGCGCATTTGCCGCACTTTTGGGGTTGCTTGTGATAGACAAAGGATGGACCCATCATCAAATGGACTATCATCTTCCAACCGATATTTACATAAAAAAAGTGTAAAACTACACAAGAGCTAGTTTAGTAACCCATAGTATAAAAAAGTATTTGCGCCTGGTTCGTCTTATTGAGGTTAGTCCCACAGAAAATATCCCACTGAGTCCCAATTTGTTTGTCCCGTTACATATTATGTTCGTCCCACATTTTTTTGTACAGATTAAATAACATTTTTAATACAGTCAGCCTGAAAATACTTACGGTTATATTGTATGTATAATTAGCGATGCCGGCGACTTCGTACGCGTGGTATTCGGAATAACGAGTAACTTTTTTGTTTATAAACAAATTGGAATGAAATATACACTAAAAATATTTAGTGTATACATATTTCATTCCAATTTGTTAACACAAAATAATAATAATAAAATCCGGTAATAAAACCGGAAGCTTGCTACAATACAACAGTGAAAACCACATGAAAATCGGTTAAGCCGTTTCTGAAATTAGTGTGCTCAAAGGCATAATAGGCAAACAACGATTTTATTATGGATTAAAATCTCAGTTTGTTGGTTTCAAAAGAGAATTAGAATTATTCTCAATGTTACTCATTTAGCGTTTTTTTTTAAATAAAATGGAAAATAGTATAAAAATTAATTACTTAATATGATTAATCATATATATCTTAGGTCAACTTAGATTGTCATTTTAATTTAAACTGTGAATTTTTAACTCTATATGAACTTTCAATCATCATCGTTTTACATATGATAATATGATAATAGTTACTTAACTAAAATTTCAGCCAATTCAACCGAAGAGTTATTTTATTGCATTTTTACGGAAAATATGTTAGACGTGAATTTACATAACCTTTTTCTTTGTAAACCGACTGGAACGAAACAAACACTAAATGTTACGGGAAGCTTGCTACAATACATGAGTGAAAACCGCATTAAAATAGGTTAGGCTGTTTCGGAGATTAGCGTGCACAAACGCACAGACAAACAGACAAAAATTCTAAAACCTTTTTTTTTGACCTCGGTAACATAAGTACAACGTGTACAAACAGTTTTTTTGCAAAAATATTTAATGTACAGACACGTAAAAGATTGCCCGAAAACCGAAAGTATTGAGAAGTTTCATTACTCGTATCTTTATCGTCATTACTTTTTTAAAACGAAATTAAGAATTAGCAGCTTAAAATTAAGGCTGGTCTGTCGTCCTGCTTATTTATTGCTTAAAAAGACGGTTTAAAAAAAAAACAATATGTTGTGCTAAATGAAAAGAGGTAACCCGTAGTCAATTCAATGGTATTGTGTAGAAAACACGGAAATTGTTTATGAAACTATTAATTTTAAACATAAATACTGCAATGTGGTATAAAACCTTATTGCAGAAACTAGTTTTTCAAACTAGTTTTTAAATGAATTCTTAAAAAGACAGATTTTCGAAAAAACTAGAGAGATGGGGAGAACGTTTAGAGATTTTTAAGGATAAAGATGTGATAGTTGATTTTGAAATATATTTAAGGCTCCGGTCTCGCTTTGCGACTCTACCTTAGCAAACAGAACTAAGCGCACTTTCACGCGTCTTTTTTGTTATGAATTGCAATTATTAAAAAGTACATAAAAAAATATTTTTTGTATTTTTTTTTTCATTAATTTATTAAAAAATAGGTCATTACTAAGTGGTTTTAAGAGCGACTGCATTAAAAAAAAAATTTCAACAGAAAAATATATGTATTTGCAGTGGTAAAATTCATGAAACTACAACTTTTTAAACCTCTTTAAATAAAAAAACTAAAGCGTTTATCAAAAAAGTAACCAGTTTAGATTATTGCTAACGATATGAGAATAAATGTAAACTGAATATATTTCGTATTTTTGTTATAATTTTTACGTAGCATGTGCTTGAATGAGACCTTCAACGCGTTCAACCTAAATAGAGGCATTTTTAACGCCCAATTAAAAGAGCTATTAAAATGTGCATCAAAATAAAATTAAAAAGTGTTTTTGAAATTTCAAATCCATCACTTTCAATAAATGTAAAATATATTTCATTTATTCTTTTGTTAGTAACTGTAAAAAAACATTTATTTTCTGTAAATTATGCAAGAACACTAATTTTTAGGAGACTGGAGCCTTAATGTAAAGATTTATAATGTGAAATAACAATTAATATACGGTGATACAAACAATATACCTTTTATTTTTATTCATGAAGATTCGGGTACGTCCCAGGGGGCTAGAGCTGGCCCCTGGTGCCGAAAAGGCAACGCAATGCCTACCAATCAACATCACAACATTGAAATGAATACAAACAATTTCATAAATTCGTAGGTCAAGTGATAAAATTTCAATCCTTATAATAAAACACGTCAACTGTGACGGTTGGGAGAATCTCTCATTATTATTGCGCCATATTTTGATTTTGATTTCATGTCAGGATTTTAGGTAGGCTTTCGTAGTGACAGGGCCCAGGGCACACTGGATTCCGCTCTCATAAACTGGACAGTCAAACCCCAAGAATATCTACTTACATCTCATAGCAAGCTGAGCACCTCAAAAACATTACTGATTCAAAACTTTATATTTAAGACCCTACTAAGATCTATTTCCTAGCTTAGAACTAATCAGCTAAACACATAGACCCTACTAGCAACGTCGTTTTACACAATAAGCATTTTTACGACAACGCAAATTGACTTAATAAGTTACGTCAACGGAGGCGTGGCTAAAAACACGGCACAAACTCGTGTTGCCTTGTTACGTCAAACTACCTACAAATTTAGCTAACAATTTTATAAAATCGCTAATTACACGGTACACCTCACACTCACAAAGGGTGAGACTTAATTTTTCTTTCGTGCACATTCCCACGTTCAAAAAACAACTTTAAAACCTTCTGCAGTTAAACCAGATTTCAACGATTTAAATCAACATGTGACCTTGTCGAACTGCATCATTGAATAAATGCGTTTCTAAGGGATGCTCAGATGCACCGTTCAGTTTAGCTGCGAAATGACTTAGGACCATTTCCTGTACAACAGTTTTGCTCTTTATTACTTACGGCGTAAAGTCTAAAACTGTTGTGTTCGGGTCACAATAGTTGATAGTGCCACATGCCTTCGGGACATGCGTTGCTTTGAGTCCTGTTTGCTATATCCGCCCTTTTTTCGAAGCACCAGATGTCTGCAAGCATTGCCCCTATATTGTTCGGAGATTTCTACCGAGTGCCCAATTATATTGTTAATTCTACAAATATGAAGCTTTGAAATACTGCACGCTGCTTTGAATAATAAGCCATTATGCGAACAGATGAGGTGAATGGGGATTGCGAGGTCCAAGTGTCGGGTTTCGTTATAAATGTAAGGTGAGAAATTAGCACAAAAGCTTATAAATAATGTTCTCGGATTGTGGAGCGTTGAGAAAATCGCACAGCGAAATTTATGTGGAACCTGCAACTGTTTGTGTGTACGGATCCCCAATTTGCGAAATGCTAATAAGAAACGCATTGTTTCCTATACATTTGAGATAATAATCTATATATATAAAAAACGGGACAAGTGCGAGTTGAATTCGCGTGAAGAGGGTTCCGTACGATGTTACCTATCCGCACAATATTGAGTGATTTACCATGTTATTTTAATATCATGGACTTCTTTTAGGTTTTCCTATAATCTATAAGTAGAAAACTAAATTCTGTATTTTTTTTTTCAAAATTTTAGGTTCAGTAGTTTTAGAGAAAAGAGGGGGGAGGGGGAGAAGGAAGGTCGAACAGACGGACACACGAGTGATCCTATTAGTGACACGAGTAGACCGATTTTAATTCGGTTTTCACTAATGGAAAGAGGGATAAACAGGGAATGTTCATATATATAAAAATTGCACCCCGGGCGAAGCCGGGGGCGGGTCGCTAGTATTAAATAAATATGGTTTCAGTTAATTAATACACAAAATAAATGTTGCAATTATTAGGTAGATTTCGTTTTTCTATAGACAGGTGGTTTTGTCCCTAATTTTGTCCTGTACTATCTACATTTAGGTATATGTAGAGTATGTATATACATATGTATTTGTGTATAGTTTACACGTGTACCCTAATTTACCCTAGTTGTACGCGTGGTATTCGAATAGCGCTTAAAACTTTTTTGTTTGTTAACAGATTGGAATGAAATCTAAAAAGAAATAAACATGTTTCCTACAATAGATCACTGAAAACCGCATTCAAATCTATTAAGATGTCTCTGAGATTAGCGTGTACAGACACACAGACAAACAGACAAAAATTCTAATAACTATTTTTTTGACTTCGGTGACATAAGCACAAATTGTTTTTTTGGAAAAATATTTAAAATACAGACACGGCTCGTTTACGATTTTATTATAACTAAATTTTAGGTATTTATAGATTTCAAAATTGCATGTAGTGTTCACTTATAAATCCATACCAATATTATAAATGTGAAAATAACTCTGTCTTTTTTTATGTTAAAGTCGGCAGACAGGCTGACGGTCCACTTGATGGTAGGTGGCTACCGTCGCCTATAACACAAGCAACGCAAAGCTGCTGCAAATGCGCTGCCGACTGCAGTAGGATTAAGGATAAGGGATTTGGAGTGAAGAGGGAAATGGGCTCTGGCATCCCTTACTCACTCACCGAAACACAACAGCACACGTGCTGTTATTTCACGGTGGTCTTCTGTAAGGGAGTGGTTACTGCCGCCAGACGGGCTGCCCAAATGACTGCGAAAACGCAGTGTGCCCTGCCACTACTTTCCAAATCCAGACCAGAGCCAAATTTGAAAAGTTGATTTTGTCAAAGTTGACCCTGCCGGGAATCGAACCCGAGAACCCTAGAACAGAGCGTTAAGGCAAGCACCCTAACCACTCATCCAACGGGCTGTATGTCTGTCTATTGCATTTTCACGCCTAAACCGCTGAACCGATCATCATAAAATTTTGCATACATGTTGTCAGGGATGCAGGGAAGGGCATAGGGTACCTTTCATCCACAAAAAAATACTATTCCCAAGGGATCATCTAACACCTGGCAAAGCTATAAAGATGTTAGGCGTTACATTGCTCTTATATTTAGTCAGGTGTTTTTTATTTTTCAACGTGGCGAAGCCGCGGGCACCAGCTAGTGTTTTATAAGTATCAAATTCGACACTGTTTGTGTCTTTATGTGACGGAAGCCATCCACCTTGAGGACCATCAGCTTGTCTACAGTTTATTATCATAAAAAAATATCTCTCGACGAGAGACGTTCTAAATTACTCATTCCAACTTATTCAATTCATACTTAATTGTGTCTGATCTTATTAGATTTAGGCACTCTAAAATATGAGTCAAAATTCTCTCCAAGAGGTAAGTAATAATTGGATTGTGCCTCTTTAAATGAAAGATTAAAACAGATTCAGGAGGTAGGCGTTATAATTAATTAGCAAACATCTAATTTTAGATAGAGCGAGCGGAGCTAATTAACATTGAACTAATAAATGGTAGTATATTATTATGTTTTCAATTATCTTTACTTAGAAAATACACGTGTACATCGATATTACAGATATGGTGAGGGATTTTGAAACTGAGTCAGTAGATAGTCAAAAAGTTTGTGAGGATATTAGGCAATAACACAATAGGGGATCGGACAAATTTTCAGAAAGTGTTTTAAATTAATCTTCATGGATATTTATTCCCATAAAAAATACTATTTTATTTATTTATAGTCTTTTAGGTACTCAAAATCATGTTTTAATATTGTTTGTTTGAAAATGCCGCCAAAACGCCACAATAGTTCATCTGAGAGCGCGTAATGTCATTTGTGGTCATATCATAACAAAACAGCTGCATTGGCATAAGACAATGATTGCCCACAAATGACGTCACGCACTGTGATTGGTGTTTCAGTATAGATTAAAAATATTGAAAATAATAAAATTTTATTTCTTCATTTAAAAATATTTAAATGAATTATATTAAATTATTATTCGATAAATAATCGTAAAAAATTATATATTTTGTTTCTAAGTACATTTTAGATTTTAATCTGATTACTGTCCGATCCCCTATTTATAACACAAACGGGGACGAAGCCGCGAGTTAAATTTAGTTAATTAAAAAAGCCAGTGTCAATATTTTACGGCCTAACCGATTTGAATGCGGTTTGCGCTGATGTGTAGCAAGCTTCCCGTGACATTTAGTGTTTGTTTCATTTCAATCGGTTTACAAACAAAAAAGTTACGCCCTATACCGAATACCACGCGTACGAAGTTGCGGGCTCAGCTAGTAAAAAACGTAAACCTCATTAAGTGAGCTGAAAATCCTCGCTTTGATGAGGAGAGAAAAAATTGAACTTTTCTTAGTTGGCCCTATTTTGGATATGGCAGTAATAACAATTTTACAGAAGACCACCGTGAAATAAAAGCATATGTGCTATTGGTTTATGATGTTATTGCCACCAGCATTATTTGTGTTATCGATGGTAATCTGATGACTTCGACATATTTAGGTAAAGTAATAGGACGTAATAATTATGTGGATTAAAAGCGATTGTAAAAGCGATCGCATTCAACACGAGATATAACTCGTCCACTAGCGTAGTTTTAAAACTCATTTAACAGAGACGTCCTATGACCAGTAAAAAATCACTTGCCTCTTATAAGAAAGCACGAAATGTTGAAAAAATTACTTCAATTGAATTATAATAATTTAATTTTTAACACCCTGAAATTAAGGTTCAATTTATAACGGACATTCTTGTAATAATAACAATTTTCTATGGTTAAAATGAAAATCACGTTGTCGCATCCGTATTTCGTTGTCACGTCACGACTGACGTCTTTATAGTTTTGTGAAGTTTCGTCGGAGAGTAATTTCGTAGTGACTTTGTTTTGATTACTCTTATCCAAGAGCCTTCATAGAAGCTCATTTTTATAGCTGACCCGGCAAAGTTTTTTTTATGTTAAGATCGGCAGACAGGCTGACGGTCCACTTGATGGTAAGTCGGTGCCGTCGTCTATAATACAAATAACGCCACAGCTTCTTCAAGTGTTTCATCAAACGAAACAGCCGAGAATTTATGAACGTGAACACGGTGATATATCTATATAAAACATTGGTTAGGAGTGTTTTAGAATACGCTTCTCCAATCTGGAACCCTACGTATCGGTCACATATAGCGAGGTTGGAGCGTATTCAACGCAGTTTTACAAGGTACTTGGCTCATAGAGATAATCAATGTTCCCCATCTCTGAATTACGAATCAAGATTACTACATTTTAAACTTCAGTCCTTAGAGAAACGTCGCGGGATTGCGGATGCAGTGACCTTGCATAAAATAGCCAATGGAATTATCTCGTCTCCTGATGTCTTAGGTCTCTTATCTGTGGCTGTGCCCCGTGCTGTGCCTAGATGTCCTATCACGAAGGTATTTTCATGTGACATGGTGCGTACAAACTTGGGCAGGTTCTCCCCGGTCCCCCCTAGGTGTGCTGGGACCTTGTCGCGGTGGGAGGGCTTAACCCTCGCCAATCCGGACGGTTGCAGGGGTCGGTGGGGTCACCGGCCTTCGCTTGGCTGACCGGATTGTCGCTGGGGAACTAAGAAAGCACACCCGTGAGGGCTCCGAGCGAGCTCCGAACATCGGAGCTCGTGACGGAGCGTTTGCTGGGAGGCTCCAACGGTCAGTTGGAGCTTCGCCGGTCACCGCTCGCTGGGCCGAGGATCCGTACTCGGCTCATGCGGGTGTGGGCCGGTGAGAGACGGCACCCCCGGTCCTTGTTCGTCGGACCGAGGTATGGGTCTCGGTTTTGCGCATGAGGACCGGCGCGGGTCGCAGCGGGCGGATTCTCTCGGATGGCTCTGTCGCTCAGTGGTAGTCGGGCAACGCACGCGAAGACGGAGCTTTACGGCAGGAAAGGACCGTCTGGCAGAGTACCGCAATCGTGGCCTGGTGGGGGGTGGTGAAGACCCGGTTAGGGCCACCGGCCTAGTAACCGCCCTTCGCAGTCGTCCGGAAGAGTGAACACCCGGCCTCGTCACCTGGCCTAGTAACTCTTCCGCGACGACAACACGAGGTGGAGTCCGTCTCTCGGGCTGCCGCGATTGCTGTGGAAATGCCAGATGGAAACCCCCTTTGGGCCGCCCACCCTTAATGCCGTAGAGATGAGCGGCCACATGAGCAGGGGTTATCCGAGAATTTCAGGTGGAAGCGGCCTCCGACTCTGTGGTAGGTTGTGCCGCAGAGAAGAGGTAATGGGGTGCTTCAGAGGTGAAGCCCCTCGCTGACTGCCCGCTGCGAGAGGTGAGAATGGGCGGCTCGTGCCGCTTCGCCCGGGGGCGGTGGACATGGGGTTGTCCGCCGTCATCACAACACCGGGCAACGATGGAAGACGTGCTGTGTGTTTCCGGCACGTCTCTCTACGGCGCGGAGATCAAACTCCGCGCCTAATCGAGGTGGAGCCCGCAAGTGCGCGGGCCGCGTCTGGCGGGGGAGGCAGATGCATGTTTTCCACGATCCCTTACCCTCCCGCCCATAGACGGCGCGAGGAAGCACTGTGAGTTTTTAGTGGGTAGAAGTCCCACATATCCCACCGATGTCCCCATGGTTGGTGGGGATCTGCCTCGCAGATTTTCTCACGCAAAAAAAAAAAAAAAAAAAAAAAAAGGTTCTCCCCGGTCAACCGTATGATTTCCAATTTCCACTCTCTCCAGACTGACATGGAATTGGATATTTTTCATGACAGTTTGAATTGTTTTAAAAGGAAACTTTCAAAATTCAAAAGTATTGACTGATTGCGTTATCGATGACATTTTACTCAAGTGATGGGGGATTAAATTGCTTGACTTATATAATTTTATTATTTCACTGAATCGATTTTTGAACGAATTTTGCTTCTTATATGTATACATATGTGTTCTAAGTAGAAATAACATAACTATTATTAATTATGACATTTTTTTTCCAAATTTTTAACAGAGACAACATGACGTAATATATCTGTAGATACCAGTAATTGGTACACAAATGTAAACGTGTCTATATAATTTATGAATGTGACTTAGTCAATTTTGATGTGCTGTTGGTGTCTCAATAAAATAAAATAAAAAAATAAAATAAAAATAAGTGCGCTGCCGACTTCAGTAGGATTATGGATAAGGGATTAGGAGGGGTAGGTACTCACTCACCGAAACACAACAGCACACGTGCTATTATTTCACGGTGGTCTTCTGCAAGGGGTGCTTACTGCCGCCAGACGGGCTGCCCAAATAACGGCCCCCTTTTTTTCCGTGGGAAAATCTAGAACCAGATCCCCACCGATCTACCCATGGTGATCGTGATATCATATATGATTAAATATGCGTGAAATAACAGCACGAGTGCTGTTCTGTTTCGGTGTCAGAGCCCATTGCCCTATCCCTTTCCTAATCACTTTATCCTCAATTCTGCCATTGGCCCGCAGTACACTTGGAGTACCTGTGTCATAGACCGTCAGCCTGTCTGACAATCTTAACATAACAAAACTTTCCAATACGCGAGGAAACTTCTTTAGGCCGAGACGAACAAAAAAAATATATTGAAATCTGTCAATCTCTTCTCGACATGAATTTTAACCAAATTTTTTTTTTTAATATTTCAGGTGTTTTAATTTTTATTCTGCTATTCGGCGCAAATTCAACAAATCAAAGATCATCACCCAGCTGTTCTCGAATTTTAAATGATGTAACTAACACGACTTTCTTTTATTATTTAGATTCCAGGAAATATAATCGTATATAAAAATAAAATAAAAATATTTTTATTTATTTATTAATTAAGTGCTACTTCAGCACATAAATGCTTCTAAAGTACTCTATGTTAGACAACAAAGCACCCACATAAATAATTTGAGAATAAAAACGCACTTTCCCAAACCATTATGGACTAACACCATCGTATTTGCAGACCGAATGAAAGACCAATATTTACGAAACGCGAATATTTCACGCAATATGTTCACGCCCATGCCACAGTCGCTTTAGAGGCGGTAAGGAATGTGTGTCCAGGTGATCGTGTCCATTCATTTAAAATGTCAAATAATAGCATAGATGCTGTTATTTTAAGGTGAATTAGTAAAGATAGTCTAAATACATTACTTTAATTTCTTTTCTTGTCAAGTATGGTGTTCCATCCGATACACTAGACTAGACTGACAGTGTTTAAAATATAAAAAGACCACTACAAAATTTTCAATATTAATTACATCCCATGAACATATCTAGTATAGTTATATCCAATACAAGTTTATTATATTAGGAGTGATTTAAAAATATTGTTCTTATATGACGGAAAGGCAAACAGATTTGCACACCGAATATTTATCGGTTGGTCATGAAGGAACAAGAAAACTAAATGTCATCTCTGGTATCAGTTACCCATGGTTATCGCAAATAATTTTTTATTATTATTATTATTAAGCAAATAGAATTTTATTAGTATATTAAAAAAGTATATCTAAAGACGGGGTAACAACAGTGATTCCGTCGTCATTAACACTGGAAATAAAAGTGAGGGTCGTACAATGTTGAATGTTCAGCCTTCAACAATGAAGAACCATCTATACTAGTTAATTAATTATTATTAATATACTATAAAGCTCAAATACCACTCACTTATCATTGACATTTTTGTTTTGATATGAAGGGGTCACCGGGGGATTCCCCCTTGTAGCGGGTCGGAGAGGGGATCCCCCAAAACCCCCCAGGAAAATCCGAGATGTCGAGGATGTTGACCTGGTAAAAAGTTGGCGACGGGATCTCGGAAACTATGAACCTGAGAGGGACCCGGTTTGCGGAATGTCATAGAGGGTCACCGGGGGTCTCCACACCGCGACCCCCCCCTCTCCCCCCCATACGATTTTTTTACGCTCCATACAACCGTCCGGATCTTCGAATCCCCGCAGCTCCGAAACGGTGAGAGTCATGGCGGCGGTCACTTTGGGGGATAACATTGGCTCCCGGATATCCGTCGTCCAGGACCCTCGCCCTCCCCCCATCTGGCCCCCTTCGGACCCCCCCCATACAAAATCACACTCTGTTATGGATCTTTTGTTTTTGGAGGAGGGCGGTCGACCCGCCGCGGAGGGTCTCGACGCCGGGGGGGCGAACGACGAGGAGGGGGGAGGCGGGGGGGCAGGGGAGCGCGCAGCGCGACCCTCCCCCCCGGCTCCCCCTCCGAGGAAGTTCGCGACCCCGGCGTCGAGGGCCGGAGCGGCGGCAAACGTCATCGGAGGGTTGCGGAATTACGTCCCTTTTGAATTTTTCGCCCTTCGTCACCGCCCTCCGGACCCCCCGTCCCCTCCGCCCCCCCCCGCAATCGGAACTCGCAAGCGGTTCGACCGAAACACCCCGTGTTTGGGCTCGTTCGAACGGGCTCGCCGGATGGATTCCGATGGCTCCGACGGAATTTGGATTTAGCTCACTCGACCTCCCCTCCACCTCCCCCTTCGTACGAAACCAAACCTCAGAGGGTCCCTTCACCTATGAAGAGACGGCGGTCGATCCGTCGCGGAGGGCAACGAGGCCGGCGAGCGCGAAAGACGAGGAGGGGGGAGGCGGGGGGGCAGGGGAGCGCGCAGCGCGACCCTCCCTCCCCGGCCCCCCCTCCGAGGATTGAGCGCGCTGCCGGCCGAGCGGCCCGCAGCGGCGGCAAGGGGTATGTCGGAGCGACGAAAAGAGAAAATTTTGACACCCCCTCGAACCCCCCCCGTAGTAACTCGGAAACGGCGCGACGCAGCCGGGTCGTGTTTGGGGTCGTAGGAGACGTCTCGGGAAGAGGAATTTTTTGGTCGCGACAAAATTTCAAAATTCGCATTTTTGGACTTTTTTGAAAATATCTCGGGATCGGTGCGTCGCAGACCCCCCGTGTTGGTACTCATTTGATAGGTCTCGGGGAGACGGATTTTTTGCAATAGACCAAATTTCACAATTTGACAGTTGTGGTCTACTCAATAGACCGTCGATAACCGTGGCAGGCAGACCCCCCGTGTTAGGTATCATTTAAAAGGTCTCGACGAGGACAATCCATTGACACCATCCCCCCCCCCCCTCCCCCCCTCTCCCCCCGCCCACCCCCGAAACGGCACGAAATACAAAACATATATCCAATTCCTTACCAAAACAATTCAAAAGACCCAATACTTTACCAAAACAATTCTAAAGACCCAATACCACTCCAGAACCGGTCGAGGGGCTATCCCCCCGCGGGCTGCTTGCAGCCCGCGGCAACGAGCACAATCTAGTTAACAACTATAAAGCCGAAATACCACTCATCAAGTTCTCCGGGAAGCGGTCACCTGGGGATTCCCCTTTGTGGCGGATCGTAGAGTACAAACAAAATCAATGACAGATTAAATCAAGACCCTCGGTACACCTCCCTGGTAAAAAGTCGGCGACGGGATCTCGGAAGGTGTGAGAGCTAGGGATGGGGGGTTTACGGAATGTCATAGAGGGTCATCGGGGGTTACCAAATTGAGTCTCATCCCCATCCCGTTCATACATTTTTTTTATACTCCATACAAATTTTTTGGATTTTTCGAAGACGGATAACTCCAAAACGGTCGAGGATAGGGAGGCGGTCTCTTCGGCGGACGATCATCCTTCCTCGAGGTCCAACGGCCTGGACCTTCGTCCTCCCCCCACCTGCCCCCCTTCACCCCCCCTCCATACGAAATTGCCACTTTTGGCCAAAGGGATGGGGATATCCGCTAAACGGTCGGAGCCATCCCGGCGGTCTCTATGGCGGATTTCCATCCTATCGTGAGGAGCTTCCTGGGGGTCAACCAGGTTTTCGGATTTTCCCCCCCTTCATCCCCCCTCCATACAACGTGGTCTTTTTTTGGAACAGCTACCTTTTAGCCCGGAAGGAGTCCACCCGGGCCAGACTCTTGCACCTCGTTGGAGAGAGGATGAGTTTCCGCATTTCAGGAAGGCATCGAACCCTCGGTGTACCGACCTGGTATGATGTCGGCGAGAGGTCCTCGGAAACCGTGAGGGATAGAAGGATGACGTTTACGGAATGTCATAGAGGGTCATCGGGGGTTACCAAATCGAGTCTCATCCCCATCCCGTTCATACATTTTTTTTACACTCCATACAAATTTTTTGGATTTTTCAAAGCGGGATACCTCCACAACGGTCGAGGATAGGGAGGTGGTCTCTTCGGCGGACGACCATCGCTCCTCGAGGTCCAACGGCCAGGACCTTCACCCTCCCCCCACCTGTCCCCCGTCACCCCCCGTCCGTACTAAATTACCACTTTCGGCCAAAAGGATGGTGATACCCGCTAAACGGTCGGAGCTATCCCGGCGGTCTCTATGGCGGGCTTCCATCCCTCCGTGAGATGCTTCCTCGGGGCTATCCCGCTTTTCCGGTTTCTCCCCCCTTCATCCCACCTCCATACAAATTTTTAGTTTTCTGGAACGGCTGCCATTTTCCCAGGAAGCAGTCGACTCGGGGTGGTCGTTTCTATCCCATGTTATAGGAGGTGACCTCGTGAGTTCCTCAGACTACCTCAACCCTCGGTACACCGACCTGGTATAAAGTCGGTGAGAGGTCCTCGGAAACTACGAGTCGCAGAGGGGCGGGGTTTACGGAATGTCATAGAGGGCCATCGGGGGTCACCAAATTGTCGCCCATCCTCATCCCGCCCGTACATTTTTTTTACACTCCATACAACCTTTTCTAAATTTCCAATCCACTTAAATCCCAAACGGTGCGACCTATCCCTGCGATCGCTTCGGAGGATAGGGATCGCTCCCCGAGCTCCACCGGCCGGGACCGTCACCCTCCCCCCACCTGCCCCCCTTCACCCCCCCTCCATACAAAATTACCACTTTTTCAGAAAGGGATGAGGATATCCGCCAAACGGTAGGATCTATCCCGACGGTCTCTATGGCGGGATTCCATCCCTCCGTGAATTGGTTCCTCGGGGCTATCCCGCTTTTCCGGATTATCCCCCCTTCATCCCACCTCCATACAAATTTTTTGTTTTTTTTGGAACGGCTACCTTTTCACCCGGAAGGAGTCACCGGAAGAATCCCCATTGTAGCGGATCGGAGAGAGGGTGGCTCACTGAGTACCAGGACAGTATCAAAGGTTGAGGATCGCGACATGGTAAAAATTCGGCGACGGGATCTCGGAAACTGTAAATCGCAGAGGAGCGGGGTTTGCGGGATGTCATAGAGGACCATCGGGGGTCACCACGTCGCGACCCCCCACTCCCCCCCCCTTCGGACCCCCTCCATACGAAATCCCACCATGTTAGGGATCTTTCGCCCTTAAGAGACGGCGGTCGACGCGTCGCGGAGGGCCACGAGGTCGGGGTGCGCGAAAGACGAGGAGGGGGGAGCCGCGGGGGGGAGGAGAGCGCGCAGCGCGACCCTCCCCCCCGCGGCTCCCCCCTCCGAGGATTTCGCGCACCCCGACCTCGTGGCCCGGAGCGGCGCTAAGGGTCTGCCGGAGCGCCGAAAAAGTAAAAATTTAGATCCCCCCCTCGAACCCCCCGGCCGTATCTCGGAAACGGCGCGCCGCAGCCGGGTCGCGTTTGGGGTCGTCGGAGACGTCTCGGCGAAACGAATTTTTTGGTGGCGACAAAATTTCGAAATTCGCATTTTTGAACTTTTTCGAAAATATCTCGGGAGCGGTGCGTCGCGGACCACTCGTGTCGGTGCTCATTTGAGAGGTCTCGGGGAGACGGATTTTTTGCAATAGACCAAATATCACAATTTGACATTTGCGGTCTACTCGGTAGACCGTCGGTAACCGTGGCAGGCAGACCCCCCGTGTTGGGTATCATTTGAACGGTCTCGACGAGGACAATCCATTTACACCATCCCCCTTCCCCTCCCCCCTCTCTCCCACCCCCGAAACGTCACGAAATACAATACTTATATCCAAATCCTTACCAAAACAATTCTAAAGACCAAAAACCATACCTAAACAATTTACAAGAGCGACTCCAAAACCACAGCAAAACCACTCGAGGGGCTCCCCCCCCGCGGGCTGCTTGCAGTCCGCGGCCGCACGCAAAAACTAGTTAATATACTATAAAGCTGAAATACCACTCACTCACCCACCCTATTGATCTCCCGGAAGGAGTCACCTGCGGATTCCCCCTTGTGGCGGATCGGAGAGGGGGTTTCGATTCGAGTGGCAGTAAAATCCCGGATCCTCGGTATACCGATCTGGTAAAAAGTCGGGGTATGGATCTCGGAAACTATGAACCCGAGAGGGACCCGGTTTGCGGAATGTCATAGAGGGTCATCGGGGGTGACCACGTCGCGACCCCCCCCTCCCCCCTCCATACGATTTTTTTACACTCCATACAACCGTCCGGGATCTTTCGATCCCCGCAGATCCGAAACGGTGAGAGTCATGGCGGCGGTCACTTTGGGGGATAACATTGGCTCCCGGATATCCGTCGTCCGGGACCCTCGCCCTCCCCCCACCTCCCCCCCTTCGGACCCCCTTCATACAAAATCTCACTCTGTTAGGGATCTTTGGCCGCTAGAGGAGGGCGGTCGACCCGCCGCGCAGGGTCTCGACGCCGGGGGGGCGAACGACGAGGAGGGGGGAGGCGGGGGGGCAGGGGAGCGCGCAGCGCGACCCTCCCCCCCGGCCCCCCCTCCGAGGAAGTTCGCGACCCCGGCGTCGAGGGCCGGAGCGGCGGCAAACGTCATCGGAGGGTTGCGAAAGTACGAAGTTTTTCAATTGTTTACCGTCACCCCGCCCTCCGGATCCTTCCCCGCCCCCTCAGACCCCCCGATCGGGACTCGGAGGCGGTTCGACCGAAACACCCCTTGTTTGGGCTCGTTCGAACGGGCGCGGCGAATGGATTCCGATGGCTCCGGGGGAATTCGGATTTGGCGCACCGGCCCTCCCCTCCACCTCCCCCTCCGTACGAAACCAAACCTCAAAGAGGTTCCTCTATCGAAAAGAGACGGCGGTCGATCCGTCGCGGAGGGCAACGAGGTCGGCGAGCGCGAAAGACGAGGAGGGGGGTGGCGGGGGGGCAGGGGAGCGCGCAGCGCGACCCTCCCCCCCGGCCCCCCCTCCGAGGATTGAGCGCGCTGCCGGCCGAGCGGCCCGCAGCGGCGGCATGGGGTCTGGAAAAGTAAAAATTTCGACACCCCCTCGAACCCCCCCGGTCGTAACTCGGAAACGGCGCGACGCGGCCGGGTCGCGTTTGGGGTCGTAGGAGACGTCTCGGGGAGAGGAATTTTTTGGTCGCGACAAAATTTCGAAATTCGCATTTTTGGACTTTTTCGAAAATATCTCGGGATCGGTGCGTCGCAGACCCCCCGTGTCGGTGCTCATTTGGGAGGTCTCCGGGAGACGGATTTTTTGCAATAGACCAAATTTCAAAATTTGACATTTGCGGTCTACTCGGTAGACCGTCGGTGACCGTGGCGGGCAGACCCCCCGTGTTGGGTATCATTTGAAAGGTCTCGACGAGGACAATCCATTGGACACCATCCGCCTCCCCCCTTTCCCCCCTTCGGACCTCCTCTATGCAAGAAACACACATCAAAGAGATTCTTTCGCCGACGAAGAGACGGCGGTCGATCCGTCGCGGAGGGCCACGAGGACGGCGCGCGCGAAAGACGAGGAGGGGGGAGCCGGGTGGTAGGGGAGCGCGCAGCGCGACCCTCCCCCCCGGCCCCCTCCGAGTATTTCGCGCACGCCGGCCGAGTGGTCCGAAGCGGCGGCACGGGGTCTGCCCGAGCGAAGGAAAAGTGAAAATTTTGAACCCCCCCAGTCGTATCTCGGAAACGGCGCGACGCATCAGGGGCGTGTTTGGGATCGTCGGAGACGTCTCGGGGAGACGAATTTTTTGACCCCAATAGAATCTTGGAATTTTCATTTTTGGACTTTTTTAAAAATATCTCTTGAGCGGTGCGTCGCAGACCACCCGTGCTGGTACTCATTTGAGAGGTCTCGGGGAGTAGAATTTTTTGACATAGGCAATTTTTCTTTCCGTGATATTTCAGCAACGGCGCGTGGCAGACCCACCGTGTTGGTACTCATTTAAGAGGTCTCGGCGAGTAGAATTTTTTGACATAGGTAATTTTTGTTTCGACGATATTTCAGCAACGACGCGTCGCAGACCCCCCGTGTTGGTACTCATTTGAGAGGTCTCGAGGAGTAGAATTTTTTGACATAGGTAATTTTTGTTTCGACGATATTTCAGCAACGACGCGTCGCAGACCCCCCGTGTTGGTACTCATTTGAGAGGTCTCGAGGAGTAGAATTTTTTGACATAGGTAATTTTTGTTTCGACGATATTTCAGCAACGACGCGTCGCAGACCCCCCGTGTTGGTACTCATTTGAGAGGTCTCGAGGAGTAGAATTTTTTGACATAGGTAATTTTTCTTTCCGTGATATTTCAGCAACGGCGCGTCGCAGACCCACCGTGTTGGTACTCATTTAAGAGGTCTCGGCGAGTAGAATTTTTTGACATAGGTAATTTTTGTTTCGACGATATTTCAGCAACGACGCGTCGCAGACCCCCCGTGTTGGTACTCATTTAAGAGGTCTCGGCGAGTAGAATTTTTTGACATAGGTAATTTTTCTTTCCGTGATATTTCGGCAACGGCGCGTCGCAGACCCACCGTGTTGGTACTCATTTGAGAGGTCTCGGCGAGTAGAATTTTTTGACATAGGTAATTTTTGTTTCGACGATATTTCCGCAGCGGCGCATCGCAGACCCCCCGTGTTGGTACTCATTTGAGAGGTCTCGGCGAGTAGAATTTTTTGACATAGGTAATTTTTGTTTTGACGATATTTCCGCAACGGCGCATCGCAGACCCCCCGTGTTGGTACTCATTTGAGAGGTCTCGGGGAGTAGAATTTTTTGACATAGGTAATTTTTCTTTCCGTGATATTTCAGCAACGGCGCATCGCAGACCCCCCGTGTTGGTACTCATTTGAGAGGTCTCGGGGAGTAGAATTTTTTGACATAGGTAATTTTTCTTTCCGTGATATTTCAGCAACGGCGCATCGCAGACCCCCCGTGTTGGTACTCATTTAAGAGGTCTCGGGAAGATGAATTTTTTAGTGGAGATGAAATTTCGAAATTTGAATTTTTGGACTTTTTCGAAAATATCTTAGGAGCGGTTCGTCACGGACCCCCCGTGTTGGCACTCATTTAAGAGGTTGCGGTGAGACGAATTTTTTTAACATAGGCATTTTTTTCGTTACTTGTGTTATAAAGTAACTATTGCTACCTACCATCAAGATCGATACATAAAAAATAATATCAATCTGAAGTTAGTAAGGAATAAAAAAATGTAAAGTAAAAGATAAAAATGAAATAAGAATGTTTAAATTATGCTGACTACTTTTTAATCATTTAAAGCTGTTTAAAGTTTATCTAATGATTTAAAAGAATTATTTTGTTACAGTTTTAGTAAGTATCATGTAAATGCCATTTACATAGGAGAGCCCATTTCCTTATCATCTCCTAATCCCTTATCCTTAATCCTACTGTAGTCGGCAGCGCACTTGCAGCACCTGTAGCGTTGCTTGTGTTATAGGCGACGGTAGCCACCTACCATCAAGTGGACCGTCAGCCTGTCTGTCGACATAACATTTAAAAAAATGCATAAAATAAAAGTATCCATTTATAGTTATAAAAAAAAAACATACCAGCAACGTAAGTATTATTCTTGCTATAACAATTAATCAAATAGAAATTAATATCAAAAACCTTTGTTCAAAATAAAAATACGAAATATAATAATGTGAGAAATATAATAATAATAATATGTATATACATATAATAAGCATATATATTACATTTAGTATTTTGATTAAAAAATTCAGTCTCTATTCTTACATACTTATTAGACCCACCGTGTTGGTACTCATTTGAGAGGTATCGGGGAGTAGAATTTTTCGGTGAAGACGAAATTTCGAAATTCGCATTTTTGGACTTTTTCGAAAATATCTCGGGAGCGGTGCGTCGTAGACCACCCGTGTTGGTACTCATTTAAGAGGTCTCGGGGAGAGGAATTTTTTGACATAGGCAATTTTTCTTTCTTTAATATCTCAGCAACGGTGCGTCGCAGACCGCCCGTGTTGGTACTCATTTGAGAGGTCTCGGAGAGTAGAATTTTTCGGTGAAGACGAAATTTCGAAATTCGCATTTTTGGACTTTTTCGAAAATATCTCGGGAGCGGTGCGTCGTAGACCACCCGTGTTGGTACTCATTCAAGAGATCTCGGGGAGTGAATTTTTCGGTGAAAACGAAATTTCGAAAGTTAGATTTTTTGACGTTTTCGATAATATCTCGGGAGGCGTGCATGGTAGACTCCCGTTTTGGTACTCATTGAAAAGATCACAGTGAGACGGATTTTCTACCATAGGCATTTTTTTGTTGCTCGTGTTATAAGTAACTATTGCTACCTACCATCAAGATTTATACATTAAAAAAAAATATCAATCTGAAATTAATAAGGAATATACAAAATTGTAAAATAAAAGATAATCATGAAATGAAAATGTTTAAATTATGCTGACTAATTTTTAACAATTTAAAGCTCTTTAAAGTAGGTACGTTAGATTTAATTAAAAGAATTATTTTGTTACAGTTTTAGTAAGAATCATGTAAATACATAAAAAATAGAAGTATCAATATATTGTTATAAATAATAAAACATACCAACAACATAGTATTATTCTTACTGTAACAATTTATCAAAAGAAAGAAATTAATCAAAAAATACAAAATATAATATGTATGTGAATAATATTATATAAACATATACAATAAAAATATATTACATTTAGTATTTTGTTTCATTCTTACATACTTATTAGACCCACCGTGTTTGTACTCATTTAAGAGGTTTCGGGGAGACGGATTTTTTGCAATAGACCAAATATCAAAATTTGACATTTGTGGTCTACTCAGTAGACCGTCGGTATCCATAGTAGGTAGACACCCCGTGTTTGGTATCATTTGAAGGGTTTCAACGAGGACAATCCATTGACACCACCCCTCCCCCCCCTCCCCCCACCCCCGAACGAAATACAAAACATATCCAAATACTTACCAAAACAATTCAAAAGACCAACAGCAACACCCAAACCTAAACAATTTAGAAGAGCAAATAAATACCTACAACCACTCCAGAACCGGTCGAGGGGCTATCCCCCCGCGGGCTGCTTGCAGCCCGCGGCAACGAGCGGAAGCTAGTTATAAACTATAAAGCTGAAATACCACTGACACATCATTGATATAGTTGTTCTCCCAGAAGGAGTCACCTGGGGATTCCCCCGCATAGCGGATCGGAGAGGGGGTGGCCATCTCACCAGCGGAAAAATCCCGGATCCTCGGTATACCGACCTGGTAAAAAGTCGGGGTATGGATCTCGGAAACTATCCACCCGAGAGGGACCCGGTCTGCGGAATGTCATAGAGGGTCATCGGGGGTGACCACGTCGCGACCCCCCCCCTCCCCCCTCCATACGATTTTTTTACGCTCCATACAACCGTCCGGGATCTTTGGATCCGCGTAGCCCCTCAACGGTGAGTCACGGCGGCGGTCACTTTGGGGAATAACATTGGCTCCCGGATATCCGTCGTCCGGGACCCTCGCCCTCCCCCAATCTGGCCCCCTTCGGACCCCCCCCATACAAAATCACACTCTGTTATGGATCTTTCGCCTTTGGAGGAGGGCGGTCGTCCCGCCGCGGAGGGTCTCGACGCCGGGGGGGCGAACGACGAGGAGGGGGGAGGCGGGGGGGAAGGGGAGCGCGCAGCGCGACCCTCCCCCCCGGCCCCCCCTCCGAGGAAGTTCGCGACCCCGGCGTCGAGGGCCGGAGCGGCGGCAAACGTCATCGGAGGGTTGCGGAATTACGTCCCTTTTGAATTTTTTACCCTTCGCCTCCGGACCCCCCTCCCCGTCCGCCCACCCGCAATCGGGACTCGCAAGCGGTTCGACCGAAACACCCCGTGTTTGGGCTCGTTCGAACGGGCTCGGCGAATGGACTCCGACGGCTCCGACGGAATTTCGATTTAGCTCACTCGACCTCCCCTCCACC
This sequence comes from Bembecia ichneumoniformis, assembly GCA_910589475.2. Taxonomy (NCBI): domain Eukaryota; kingdom Metazoa; phylum Arthropoda; class Insecta; order Lepidoptera; family Sesiidae; genus Bembecia; species Bembecia ichneumoniformis. The sequence continues at coordinate 1,382,990 of OU342544.1, read as the reverse complement.
TCCCCCTCCATACATAACCAAACCTCAAAGAGGATCCCTTCACCTGTGAAGAGACGGCGGTCGATCCGTCGCGGAGGGCAACGAGGCCGGCGAGCGCGAAAGACGAGGAGGGGGGTGGCGGGGGGGCAGGGGAGCGCGCAGCGCGACCCTCCCCCCCGGCCCCCCCTCCGAGGATTGAGCGCGCGCCGGCCGAGCGGCCCGCAGCGGCGGCATAGGATCTGGAAAAGTAAAAATTTTGACACCCCCTCAAACCCCCTCGGTCGTAATTCGGAAACGGCGCGACGCAACCGGGTCGTGTTTGGGGTCTTCGGAGACGTCTCGGGGAGACGAATTTTTTGGTCGCGACAAAATTTCAAAATTCGCATTTTTGGACTTTTTTGAAAATATCTCGGGATCGGTGCGTCGCAGACCCCCCGTGTTGGTACTCATTTGATAGGTCTCGGGGAGACGGATTTTTTGCAATAGACCAAATTTCACAATTTGACAGTTGTGGTCTACTCAGTAGACCGTCGATAACCGTGGCAGGCAGACGCCCCGTGTTGGGTATCGTTTGAAAGGTCTCGACGACGACAATCCATTGACACCATCCCACCTCCCCCCTCTCCTCCCGCCCACCCCCGAAACGTCACGAAATACAAAACATATATCCAAATCCTTACCAAAACAATTCTAAAGACCAAACCAAATACCATACCTAAACAATTTTTAAGAGCCAACACAAAACCACTCCAGAACCGGTCGAGGGGCTATCCCCCCGCGGGCTGCTTGCAGCCCGCGGCAACGAGCGGAAGCTAGTTAATATACTATAAAGCTGAAATACCACTCACTCACCCACCCTATTGATCTCCCGGAAGGAGTCACCTGCGGATTCCCCCTTGTGGCGGATCGGAGAGGGGGTTTCGATTCGAGTGGCAGTAAAATCCCGGATCCTCGGTATACCGATCTGGTAAAAAGTCGGGGTATGGATCTCGGAAACTATGAACCCGAGAGGGACCCGGTTTGCGGAATGTCATAGAGGGTCATCGGGGGTGACCACGTCGCGACCCCCCCCTCCCCCCTCCATACGATTTTTTTACACTCCATACAACCGTCCGGGATCTTTCGATCCCCGCAGATCCGAAACGGTGAGAGTCATGGCGGCGGTCACTTTGGGGGATAACATTGGCTCCCGGATATCCGTCGTCCGGGACCCTCGCCCTCCCCCCACCTCCCCCCCTTCGGACCCCCTTCATACAAAATCTCACTCTGTTAGGGATCTTTGGCCGCTAGAGGAGGGCGGTCGACCCGCCGCGCAGGGTCTCGACGCCGGGGGGGCGAACGACGAGGAGGGGGGAGGCGGGGGGGCAGGGGAGCGCGCAGCGCGACCCTCCCCCCCCGCCCCCCCACCCAGGAAGTTCGCGACCCCGGCGTCGAGGGCCGGAGCGGCGGCAAACGTCATCGGAGGGTTGCGAAAGTACGAAGTTTTTCAATTGTTTACCGTCACCCCGCCCTCCGGATCCTTCCCCGCCCCCTCAGACCCCCCGATCGGGACTCGGAGGCGGTTCGACCGAAACACCCCGTGTTTGGGCTCGTTCGAACGGGCGCGGCGAATGGATTCCGATGGCTCCGGGGGAATTCGGATTTGGCGCACCGGCCCTCCCCTCCACCTCCCCCTCCGTACGAAACCAAACCTCAAAGAGGTTCCTCTATCGAAAAGAGACGGCGGTCGATCCGTCGCGGAGGGCAACGAGGTCGGCGAGCGCGAAAGACGAGGAGGGGGGTGGCGGGGGGGCAGGGGAGCGCGCAGCGCGCCCCTCCCCCCCGGCCCCCCCTCCGTGGATTGCGCGCGCTGCCGGCCGAGCGGCCCGCAGCGGCGGCATGGGGTCTGGAAAAGTAAAAATTTCGACACCCCCTCGAACCCCCCCGGTCGTAACTCGGAAACGGCGCGACGCGGCCGGGTCGCGTTTGGGGTCGTAGGAGACGTCTCGGGGAGAGGAATTTTTTGGTCGCGACAAAATTTCGAAATTCGCATTTTTGGACTTTTTCGAAAATATCTCGGGATCGGTGCGTCGCAGACCCCCCGTGTCGGTGCTCATTTGGGAGGTCTCCGGGAGACGGATTTTTTGCAATAGACCAAATTTCAAAATTTGACATTTGCGGTCTACTCGGTAGACCGTCGGTGACCGTGGCGGGCAGACCCCCCGTGTTGGGTATCATTTGAAAGGTCTCGACGAGGACAATCCATTGGACACCATCCGCCTCCCCCCTTTCCCCCCTTCGGACCTCCTCTATGCAAGAAACACACATCAAAGAGATTCTTTCGCCGACGAAGAGACGGCGGTCGATCCGTCGCGGAGGGCCACGAGGACGGCGCGCGCGAAAGACGAGGAGGGGGGAGCCGGGTGGTAGGGGAGCGCGCAGCGCGACCCTCCCCCCCGGCCCCCTCCGAGTATTTCGCGCACGCCGGCCGAGTGGTCCGAAGCGGCGGCACGGGGTCTGCCCGAGCGAAGGAAAAGTGAAAATTTTGAACCCCCCCAGTCGTATCTCGGAAACGGCGCGACGCATCAGGGGCGTGTTTGGGATCGTCGGAGACGTCTCGGGGAGACGAATTTTTTGACCCCAATAGAATCTTGGAATTTTCATTTTTGGACTTTTTTAAAAATATCTCTTGAGCGGTGCGTCGCAGACCACCCGTGCTGGTACTCATTTGAGAGGTCTCGGGGAGTAGAATTTTTTGACATAGGCAATTTTTCTTTCCGTGATATTTCAGCAACGGCGCGTGGCAGACCCACCGTGTTGGTACTCATTTAAGAGGTCTCGGCGAGTAGAATTTTTTGACATAGGTAATTTTTGTTTCGACGATATTTCAGCAACGACGCGTCGCAGACCCCCCGTGTTGGTACTCATTTGAGAGGTCTCGAGGAGTAGAATTTTTTGACATAGGTAATTTTTGTTTCGACGATATTTCAGCAACGACGCGTCGCAGACCCCCCGTGTTGGTACTCATTTGAGAGGTCTCGAGGAGTAGAATTTTTTGACATAGGTAATTTTTGTTTTGACGATATTTCCGCAACGGCGCATCGCAGACCCCCCGTGTTGGTACTCATTTGAGAGGTCTCGGGGAGTAGAATTTTTTGACATAGGTAATTTTTCTTTCCGTGATATTTCAGCAACGGCGCATCGCAGACCCCCCGTGTTGGTACTCATTTGAGAGGTCTCGGGGAGTAGAATTTTTTGACATAGGTAATTTTTCTTTCCGTGATATTTCAGCAACGGCGCATCGCAGACCCCCCGTGTTGGTACTCATTTAAGAGGTCTCGGGAAGATGAATTTTTTAGTGGAGATGAAATTTCGAAATTTGAATTTTTGGACTTTTTCGAAAATATCTTAGGAGCGGTTCGTCACGGACCCCCCGTGTTGGCACTCATTTAAGAGGTTGCGGTGAGACGAATTTTTTTAACATAGGCATTTTTTTCGTTACTTGTGTTATAAAGTAACTATTGCTACCTACCATCAAGATCGATACATAAAAAATAATATCAATCTGAAGTTAGTAAGGAATAAAAAAATGTAAAGTAAAAGATAAAAATGAAATAAGAATGTTTAAATTATGCTGACTACTTTTTAATCATTTAAAGCTGTTTAAAGTTTATCTAATGATTTAAAAGAATTATTTTGTTACAGTTTTAGTAAGTATCATGTAAATGCCATTTACATAGGAGAGCCCATTTCCTTATCATCTCCTAATCCCTTATCCTTAATCCTACTGTAGTCGGCAGCGCACTTGCAGCACCTGTAGCGTTGCTTGTGTTATAGGCGACGGTAGCCACCTACCATCAAGTGGACCGTCAGCCTGTCTGTCGACATAACATTTAAAAAAATGCATAAAATAAAAGTATCCATTTATAGTTATAAAAAAAAAACATACCAGCAACGTAAGTATTATTCTTGCTATAACAATTAATCAAATAGAAATTAATATCAAAAACCTTTGTTCAAAATAAAAATACGAAATATAATAATGTGAGAAATATAATAATAATAATATGTATATACATATAATAAGCATATATATTACATTTAGTATTTTGATTAAAAAATTCAGTCTCTATTCTTACATACTTATTAGACCCACCGTGTTGGTACTCATTTGAGAGGTATCGGGGAGTAGAATTTTTCGGTGAAGACGAAATTTCGAAATTCGCATTTTTGGACTTTTTCGAAAATATCTCGGGAGCGGTGCGTCGTAGACCACCCGTGTTGGTACTCATTTAAGAGGTCTCGGGGAGAGGAATTTTTTGACATAGGCAATTTTTCTTTCTTTAATATCTCAGCAACGGTGCGTCGCAGACCGCCCGTGTTGGTACTCATTTGAGAGGTCTCGGAGAGTAGAATTTTTCGGTGAAGACGAAATTTCGAAATTCGCATTTTTGGACTTTTTCGAAAATATCTCGGGAGCGGTGCGTCGTAGACCACCCGTGTTGGTACTCATTCAAGAGATCTCGGGGAGTGAATTTTTCGGTGAAAACGAAATTTCGAAAGTTAGATTTTTTGACGTTTTCGATAATATCTCGGGAGGCGTGCATGGTAGACTCCCGTTTTGGTACTCATTGAAAAGATCACAGTGAGACGGATTTTCTACCATAGGCATTTTTTTGTTGCTCGTGTTATAAGTAACTATTGCTACCTACCATCAAGATTTATACATTAAAAAAAAATATCAATCTGAAATTAATAAGGAATATACAAAATTGTAAAATAAAAGATAATCATGAAATGAAAATGTTTAAATTATGCTGACTAATTTTTAACAATTTAAAGCTCTTTAAAGTAGGTACGTTAGATTTAATTAAAAGAATTATTTTGTTACAGTTTTAGTAAGAATCATGTAAATACATAAAAAATAGAAGTATCAATATATTGTTATAAATAATAAAACATACCAACAACATAGTATTATTCTTACTGTAACAATTTATCAAAAGAAAGAAATTAATCAAAAAATACAAAATATAATATGTATGTGAATAATATTATATAAACATATACAATAAAAATATATTACATTTAGTATTTTGTTTCATTCTTACATACTTATTAGACCCACCGTGTTTGTACTCATTTAAGAGGTTTCGGGGAGACGGATTTTTTGCAATAGACCAAATATCAAAATTTGACATTTGTGGTCTACTCAGTAGACCGTCGGTATCCATAGTAGGTAGACACCCCGTGTTTGGTATCATTTGAAGGGTTTCAACGAGGACAATCCATTGACACCACCCCTCCCCCCCTCCCCCCACCCCCGAACGAAATACAAAACATATCCAAATACTTACCAAAACAATTCAAAAGACCAACAGCAACACCCAAACCTAAACAATTTAGAAGAGCAAATAAATACCTACAACCACTCCAGAACCGGTCGAGGGGCTATCCCCCCGCGGGCTGCTTGCAGCCCGCGGCAACGAGCGGAAGCTAGTTATAAACTATAAAGCTGAAATACCACTGACACATCATTGATATAGTTGTTCTCCCAGAAGGAGTCACCTGGGGATTCCCCCGCATAGCGGATCGGAGAGGGGGTGGCCATCTCACCAGCGGAAAAATCCCGGATCCTCGGTATACCGACCTGGTAAAAAGTCGGGGTATGGATCTCGGAAACTATCCACCCGAGAGGGACCCGGTCTGCGGAATGTCATAGAGGGTCATCGGGGGTGACCACGTCGCGACCCCCCCCTCCCCCCTCCATACGATTTTTTTACGCTCCATACAACCGTCCGGGATCTTTGGATCCGCGTAGCCCCTCAACGGTGAGTCACGGCGGCGGTCACTTTGGGGAATAACATTGGCTCCCGGATATCCGTCGTCCGGGACCCTCGCCCTCCCCCAATCTGGCCCCCTTCGGACCCCCCCCATACAAAATCACACTCTGTTATGGATCTTTCGCCTTTGGAGGAGGGCGGTCGTCCCGCCGCGGAGGGTCTCGACGCCGGGGGGGCGAACGACGAGGAGGGGGGAGGCGGGGGGGAAGGGGAGCGCGCAGCGCGACCCTCCCCCCCGGCCCCCCCTCCGAGGAAGTTCGCGACCCCGGCGTCGAGGGCCGGAGCGGCGGCAAACGTCATCGGAGGGTTGCGGAATTACGTCCCTTTTGAATTTTTTACCCTTCGCCTCCGGACCCCCCTCCCCGTCCGCCCACCCGCAATCGGGACTCGCAAGCGGTTCGACCGAAACACCCCGTGTTTGGGCTCGTTCGAACGGGCTCGGCGAATGGACTCCGACGGCTCCGACGGAATTTCGATTTAGCTCACTCGACCTCCCCTCCACCTCCCCCTCCATACATAACCAAACCTCAAAGAGGATCCCTTCACCTGTGAAGAGACGGCGGTCGATCCGTCGCGGAGGGCAACGAGGCCGGCGAGCGCGAAAGACGAGGAGGGGGGTGGCGGGGGGGCAGGGGAGCGCGCAGCGCGACCCTCCCCCCGGCCCCCCCGCCGCGGATTGAGCGCGCGCCGGCCGAGCGGCCCGCAGCGGCGGCATAGGATCTGGAAAAGTAAAAATTTTGACACCCCCTCAAACCCCCTCGGTCGTAATTCGGAAACGGCGCGACGCAACCGGGTCGTGTTTGGGGTCTTCGGAGACGTCTCGGGGAGACGAATTTTTTGGTCGCGACAAAATTTCAAAATTCGCATTTTTGGACTTTTTTGAAAATATCTCGGGATCGGTGCGTCGCAGACCCCCCGTGTTGGTACTCATTTGATAGGTCTCGGGGAGACGGATTTTTTGCAATAGACCAAATTTCACAATTTGACAGTTGTGGTCTACTCAGTAGACCGTCGATAACCGTGGCAGGCAGACGCCCCGTGTTGGGTATCGTTTGAAAGGTCTCGACGACGACAATCCATTGACACCATCCCACCTCCCCCCTCTCCTCCCGCCCACCCCCGAAACGTCACGAAATACAAAACATATATCCAAATCCTTACCAAAACAATTCTAAAGACCAAACCAAATACCATACCTAAACAATTTTTAAGAGCCAACACAAAACCACTCCAGAACCGGTCGAGGGGCTATCCCCCCGCGGGCTGCTTGCAGCCCGCGGCAACGAGCGGAAGCTAGTTAATTAATATACTATAAAGCTGAAATACCACTCACTCACCCACCCTATTGATCTCCCGGAAGGAGTCACCTGCGGATTCCCCCTTGTGGCGGATCGGAGAGGGGGTTTCGATTCGAGTGGCAGTAAAATCCCGGATCCTCGGTATACCGACCTGGTAAAAAGTCGGGGTATGGATCTCGGAAACTATGAACCCGAGAGGGACCCGGTCTGCGGAATGTCATAGAGGGTCATCGGGGGTCTCCACACCGCGACCCCCCCCTCTCCCCCCCATACGATTTTTTTACGCTCCATACAACCGTCCGGATCTTCGGATCCGCGCAGCTCCGAAACGGTGAGAGTTACGGCGACGGTCACTTTGGGGGATAACATTGGCTCCCGGATATCCGTCGTCCGGGACCCTCGCCCTCCCCCCACCTCCCCCCCTTCGGACCCCCTCCATACGAAATTACACTTTCGTATGGATCTTTCGCCGCTCGAGGAGGGCGGTCGACCCGCCGCGCAGGGTCTCGACGCCGGGGGGGCGAACGACGAGGAGGGGGAGGCGGGGGGGGGCAGGGGAGCGCGCAGCGCGACCCTCCCCCCCGGCCCCCCCTCCGAGGAAGTTCGCGACCCCGGCGTCGAGGGCCGGAGCGGCGGCAAAGGTCATCGGAGGGTTGCGGAATTACGTCCCGTTTGAATTTTTCACCCGTCACCCCGCCCTCCGGACCCCAACCCCCCCTCCGGCCCACCCTAAATGGGACTCGCAAGCGGTTCGACCGAAACACCCCGTGTTTGGGCTCGTTCGAACGGGCTCGCCGGATGGATTTCGATGGCTCCGACGGAATTTGGATTTAGCGCAGCGGCCCTCCCCTCCACCTCCCCCTCCACACGAAACCAAACGTCAAAGAGGTCCCTTCACCTATAAAAGAGACGGCGTTCGATCCGTCGCGGAGGGCAACGAGGTCGGCGAGCGCGAAAGACGAGGAGGGGGGTGGCGGGGGGGCAGGGGAGCGCGCAGCGCGACCCTCCCCCCCGCCCCCCCCTCCGAGGATTGAGCGCGCGCCGGCCGAGCGGCCCGCAGCGGCGGCATAGGATCTGGAAAAGTGAAAATTTCGACACTCCCCTCGGACCCCCCCGGCCGTATCTCGGAAACGGCGCGACGCAGCCGGGTCGTGTTTGGGGTCGTCGGAGACGTCTCGGGAAGAGGAATTTTTTGGTCGCGACAAAATTTCAAAATTCGCAAGCGGTTCGACCGAAACACCCCGTGTTTGGGCTCGTTCGAACGGGCGCGGCGAATGGATTGCGACGGCTCCGACGAAATTCGGATTTGGCGCACCGGCCCTCCCCTCCACCTCCCCCTCCGTACGAAATCACACATCAAAGAGGTTCTTTCGCCGACGAAGAGACGGCGGTCGATCCGTCGCGGAGGGCAACGAGGCCGGCGAGCGCGAAAGACGAGGAGGGGGGTGGCGGGGGGGCAGGGGAGCGCGCAGCGCGACCCTCCCCCCCGGCCCCCCCTCCGAGGATTGAGCGCGCGCCGGCCGAGCGGCCCGCAGCGGCGGCAACGGGTCCGTCGGAGCGACGAAAAGTGAAAATTTTGACACCCCCCTCGAACCCCCTCTGCCGTAACTCGGAAACGGCGCGACGCGGCCGGGTCGAGTTTGGGGTCGTAGGAGAGGTCTCGGGGAGAGGAATTTTTTGGTCGCGACAAAATTTCGAAATTCGTATTTTTGGACTTTTTCGGAAATATCTCGGGATCGGTGCGTCGCAGACCCCCCGTGTCGGTGCTCATTTGGGAGGTCTCCGGGAGACGGATTTTTTGCAATAGACCAAATGTCACAATTTGACATTTGCGGTCTACTCGGTAGACCGTCGGTGACCGTGGCGGGCAGACCCACCGTGTTGGGTATCGTTTGAAAGGTCTCGACGAGGACAATCCATTGGACACCATCCACCTCCCCCCCTTTCCCCCCTTCGGAACTCCTCTATGCAAGAAACACACATGAAAGAGATTCTTTCGCCGACGAAGAGACGGCGGTCGATCCGTCGCGGAGGGCCACGAGGACAGCGCGCGCGAAAGACGAGGAGGGGGGAGCCGGGTGGTAGGGGAGCGCGTAGCGCGACCCTCCCCCCCGCCCCCCTCCGAGTATTTCGCGCACGCCGGCCGAGTGGTCCGGAGCGGCGGCACGGGGTCTGCCCGAGCGAAGGAAAAGTGAAAATTTTGAACCCCCCTCGAACCCCCCCCCAGTCGTATCTCGGAAACGGCGCGACGCATCAGGGGCGTGTTTGGGGTCGTCGGAGACGTCTCGGGGAGCCGAATTTATTGGTCGCGACAAAATTTCAAAATTCGCATTTTTGGATTTTTCGAAAATATCTAGGGAGCGATGCGTCGCACACCCCCCGTGTTGGTACTCATTTAAGAGGTCCCGGGAAGACGAATTTTTTAGTGGAGATGAAATTTCCAAATTTGAATTTTTGGACTTTTTCGAAAATATCTTAGGAGCAGTGCGTCACAGACCCCCCGTGTTGGTACTCATTTGAGAGGTCTCGGTGAGTAGAATTTTTTGACATAGGTTATTTTTCTTTCGACGATATCTCAGCAACGGCGCGTCGCAGACCCACCGTGTTGGTACTCATTTGAGAGGTCTCGGGGAGAGGAATTTTTCGGTGAAGACGAAATTTCGAAATTCGCATTTTTGGACTTTTTCGACAATATCTCGGGAGTGGTGCATCGTAGACCACCCATGTTGGTACTCATTTAAGAGGTCTCGGGGTGAGGAATTTTTCCGTGTAGGCAAAATTTTGAAATTAGCATTTTTGGAGTTTTTCGAAAATATCTCGGTAGCTTTGTGTCGCAGACCCCCGGTGTTGATACTCATTTAACAGGTCTCGGGAAGACGAATTTTTTAGTGGAGACGAAATTTTGAAATTTGCATTTTTGGGATTTTTCGAAATTGTATCAGAAGCGGTGCGTCGCAGACCACCCGGGTAGATACTTATTTAAGAAGATATTTATTTACCATCAAGATCTATACTTTAAAAAATAATATCAATCTGAAGTTACTAAGGAATAAAAAATTGTAACGTAAAAGATAAAAATGAAATGAGAATGATTAAATTATGCTGACTATTTTTTAATCATTTAAAGCTGTTTAAAGTATATTAGATTTAAAAGAACTATTTTGTTACAGTTTTAGTAAGTATCATGTAAATTCATAAAATTTAAGTATCAATTTATAGTTATAAAAAAACATACCAACAACATAAGTATTATTCTTGCTGTAACAATTAATCAAATAGAAATTTTAATATCAAAAAACATTTCCTCAAAATAAAAATACAAAATATAATAATGTGAATAATATAATAATAATATAATAATAAGCATATACATTAAATTTAGTATTTTGATTAAAAAATTCAGTCTCTATTCTTACATACTTATTAGACCCACCGTGTTTGTACTCATTTAAGAGGTTTCGGGGAGGGTGATTTTTTGCAATAGACCAAATATCAAAATTTGACATTTGTGGTCTACTCAGTAGACCGTCGGTATCCATAGTAGGTAGACCCCCCGTGTTTGGTATCATTTGAAAGGTTTCAACGAGGACAATCCATTGACACCATTCCTCCCCCCCTCCCCCCACCCCCGAACGAAATACAAACCATATCCAAATCCTTACCAAAACAATTTGAAAGACCAACACCCAAACCTAAACAATTTAAAAGAGCAAATACCTACAACCACTCCAGAACCGGTCGAGGGGCTATCCCCCCGCGGGCTGCTTGCAGCCCGCGGCAACGAGCGGAATTAATTAATATACTATAAAGCTGAAATACCACTGACACATCATTGATATAGTTGTTCTCCCAGAAGGAGTCACCTGGGGATTCCCCCGTATAGCGGATCGGAGAGGGGGTGGCCATGTGACCAGCGGAAAAATCCCAAAGGTTGAGGATCGTGACCTGGTAAAAAGTCGGCGACGGGATCTCGGAAACTATCAACCCGAGAGGGACCCGGTCTGCGGAATGTCATAGAGGGTCATCGGGGGTGACCACATCGCGACCCCCCCCTCTCCCCCCCATACGATTTTTTTACGCTCCATACAACCGTCCGGATCTTCGAATCCCCGCAGCTCCGAAACGGTGAGAGTCATGGCGGCGGTCACTTTGGCGGATGATCTTGGCTCCCGGATATCCGTCGTCCGGGACCCTCGCCCTCCCCCCAACTCCCCCCCTTCGGACCCCCTCCATACGAAATCACACTCTGTTATGGATCTTTTGTTTTTGGAGGAGGGCGGTCGACCCGCCGCGGAGGGTCTCGACGCCGGGGGGGCGAACGACGAGGAGGGGGGAGGCGGGGGGGCAGGGGAGCGCGCAGCGCGACCCTCCCCCCCGGCCCCCCCTCCGAGGAAGTTCGCGACCCCGGCGTCGAGGGCCGGAGCGGCGGCAAACGTCATCGGAGGGTTGCGGAATTACGTCCCTTTTGAATTTTTTACCCGTCACCCTGCCCTCCGGACCCCCCCGTCCCCTCCGCCCCCCCGCAATCGGGACTCGCAAGCGGTTCGACCGAAACACCCCGTGTTTGGGCTCGTTCGAACGGGCTCGCCGGATGGATTCCGATGGCTCCGACGGAATTTGGATTTAGCTCACTCGACCTCCCCTCCACCTCCCCCTTCCGTACGAAATCACACCTCAAAGAGGTTCCTCTATAGAAAAGAGACGGCGGTCGATCCGTCGCGGAGGGCAACGAGGTCGGCGAGCGCGAAAGACGAGGAGGGGGGTGGCGGGGGGTCAGGGGAGCGCGCAGCGCGACCCTCCCCCCCGGCCCCCCCTCCGAGGATTGAGCGCGCGCCGGCCGAGCGGCCCGCAGCGGCGGCATAGGATCTGGAAAAGTAAAAATTTTGACACCCCCTCGAACCCCCTCTGCCGTAACTCGGAAACGGCGCGACGCAGCCGGGTCGTGTTTGGGGTCGTCGGAGACGTCTCGGGAAGAGGAATTTTTTGGTCGCGACAAAATTTCAAAATTCGCATTTTTGGACTTTTTCGAAAATATCTCGGGAGCGGTGCGTCGCAGACCCCCCGTGTTGGTGCTCATTTGGGAGGTCTCCGGGAGACGGATTTTTTGCAATAGACCAAATTTCAAAATTTGACATTTGCGGTCTACTCAGTAGACCGTCGGTAACCGTGGCAGGCAGACCCCCCGTGTTGGGTATCATTTGAAAGGTCTCGACGAGGACAATCCATTGACACCATCCCCCCTCCCCCCTCTCCCTCCGCCCACCCCCGAAACGTCACGAAATACAAAACATATATCCAAATCCTTACCAAAACAATTCTAAAGACCCAATACTTTACCAAAACAATTCTAAAGACCCAATACCACCCCAGAACCGGTCGAGGGGCTATCCCCCCGCGGGCTGCTTGCAGCCCGCGGCAACGAGCGGAAGCTAGTCTATATTATAAAGCTGAAGAGTTTGTTTGTTTTATATTATTTGTTTGTTTGTTTATATTATAAAGCTGAAGACTCATCTATATTAGTCTATATAATAAAGCTGAAGAGTTTGTTTGTTTTATATTATTAGTTTGTTTGTTTATATTATAAAGCTGAAGAGTTTGTTTGTTTTATATTATTTGTTTGTTTGTTTATATTATAAAGCTGAAGAGTTTGTTTGTTTTTTTTGAACGCGCTAATCTCAGGAACTACTGGTTGGAATTGAAAAATTCTTTTTGTTTTGAATAGTCCATTTATCGAGGACGGCTATAGGCTATATAACATCACGCTACGACAAATAGCAATATGTAAGCAGTGTCCAGTACCGCGCGCCCCATGCGCACGCCGCCGCCGTATGGTCCGCAGCGAAGCGTGGCCGAGTTCAGCTAGTTGAGTATAAACTTCTTGCATGTATCAGTAAATAGTAGAGTTTCCGCACCGTGTATTAACAATCCTATGCATACCTAGATCCATAGGGCTGACAGTGAGACGGGTAGACTTTGGTGAACAAAACTGGGGCTTTTCTTTATTTTCCACTCTCAAACCTTTTTTGTGTAGCGTACCGAGAAAAGAACCATCTAATGGTTAGGAGTTAATTCCGGAAGAGGATGTATAACCTGTAAGCTGTAAGCCCACTTCGCATTGTAAAAGCATGATTTTCATGTTTTATGTTCTGTTAAGTACGGACTATATAAAAAAACTAGTTATAAAACACAGACATATAGCATGCTTTGTATGTGTGGACGATATTGAATTGAATTGAATTATTTTCACGTATAAATTGTATTAGTACTTACTAGCGACCCGCCCCCGGCTTCGCCCGGCGTGCAATTTTTATATAATAAGAACATTCCCCATTTATCCCTCTTTCCATTAGTGAAAACCGAATTAAAATCGGTCTACCCGTTCACGCGTGATGCCGTGACCAAGGGAAATGGGGATTCATTTTTATATATATAGATAAAGTTTCATCAAAATCCAATCAGCAGTTTTTTGCGGAAAAGAGTAACAAACATCCATCACGAACAACTTTCACAACCATACTACTATATATATACGTATAATAAATGTGAAACTAACTCTGTCTGTCTGTCTGTTACCTTTTCGCGCCTAAACCGCTGAACCGATCATCATGGAATTTTGCAGACACGTTGCCAGGGATGTAGGAAAGGACATAGAATACCTTTCATCCAGGAAAGAAGTACTGTTCCCGAGGGATTATCTAACGCCTGGCAAAGCTATAACTGCAATAAAGATGTTGGGCGTTACATTGCTCATATATTCAGTCAGGCGTAATTTTTATTTTTCAACGCAGGCGAAGCCGTGGGCACCAACTTGTTTATAATATTAGGAGGATTTATAATTCACTAGCGGACCTGCCCTAATTTCGCATGGAAGCACTTTTAACAAACACAAACCTTCCTAGTTTTAGCCCTTTTCAACAATCAAAACCCTATTGAAATCCCTTGCGTGGTTTAGAACAAAAAGTAAACAGCCTTTTTCTATTTAGAGATGTCCTATTTTGTTAATTTTTTTTTTACAAAATATTTAATTTCCTAAAAATTAAAATACCTAGGTTCTGAAAAATTATTATTTACTATTACCAATATCAATAAAGTAAGCGACAGTTGGTATGACGAGATAACACGGTACAGACGTAAAGATTTTAAGCTAACTCACACCACCGATGAATTAGTTGGAACATACGATTGCCAATCTTCCGACGAAGTCTCTTATGAATTTGACAGAATAGGCATGATGACGGTATTGAAGAATCAAAGAATAAATGGTTTTGGAGAAAAATATATGTTGAAAGGATTCTAAAAAATTACTCATTTTTTGTATTAAAATTGAGATTAATAAGATTTTCAATAAAATATAAGTATAAATAACTGCAATCGGCCATGTTCACTGAAACACCAATCAGAGCGAATGACGTCACGCCCAGGTAAGTGCCATCGTGTTGCTTGATTTTGCTTTGACAGAATGAAAAATCTGATGAGACGTCGGGTTGTGACGTCACATCTTATCAGACGCGACGCCATGACACATAATTCAAAATAGATTTAAAAACATTCAATAATTCGCGTTAAAATTTAGTTTTTTGCTGAAATATTGTTTTTTTCGGATAAGGTAGACGTGTATCTACATTATGGAAGCGAATTTCAAAATCTGTCATCATAGCTATTCTGTGGTTGTATAAATTCCATACTACGTACACAATTCCAGGATTACTCATTAGTAATTATGGTCGTGGAAAATGAAAAAAAAAAAAAAAAACATGGTATCCACCGCGGAGGTGCGTTCATTATAGGTGGATCTTACTTGCGCGATGAGAGTATACTGTGGTATTGTGTGACACTTTAGTGTAACAATCACGTGACGCTTCCCGTAACGTTTCAGCATGACATCTACCGCTTGCCATATATTTGATCGCCGAAAGGTTTTTTTAAATAAACCCTGACGGGGACCATTAGAATATTATTTAACACAGCGTTTTACAATTTAAAACATCGACTCTGCGAAGAGATTGCGATAATTGTGGCCGTCGATAATCGTTGGTTTTGCGGTAACATTTCACTCTTAGTGTGGTTTCGAACCACGAAGAGTAATCATCACAAATTACTTGATGTGCTATTACGATTGTTGTGTAAATTTGCATTTTATTGACTCATTTTATCCACTTCATTTAGGTCTTTCATTTATTTCAAGGGAACAATTTTTATAGAACTATTTTAACTACCTTCACTATACCTTCAAATAAGCAAATAAAATTGCATAATCAACGATGTTTAACTAGCTGTGCCCGCGTGGAATTCAGATTGTTTCTCAGTATCGGGTACCTACCTCGCAGTCGTAGCGTACGCGTCTTGACCTACTTACACTGCCTCTGTAGCTTCACGGCGCGGTCGCGCTTTACATATATCGTATTATCTCTTTAACCATACGTCCAAAACATGCAAAAATCACGTTATTAATGACTTGTGACGATAAAGTTGCTGATAAGGATTCATAATTGTTGATGATATGATCAATAAACTTAACCAAAATAGTACATTACTGCGGAGTCCAGGAAGTGAATCCGGCAATCCTCATTCCGGTCGAGGTGCTTTTCTCAATAAATATGAGGAAATAATGAAACACGCCCCCGCTTACTACGCCTGTGACAGCGGCGGGCGCGTTCGTGAAGACTTGTCAAACTTCGGGTTTCATCGGGCTGAGCATCGCCAGGAATGAATTTTCATACAACATTCTTGGCCTAGGCCGAGAAAGAAATGCATGAGCCAACAATTACAAACTTCGTTGCTTGTTTTTAGTACAAGAATGCCTACATTTCGGAGCATGTTTGAGAAAAAGTAGTTTTTGTGGCTTAAATATAAAAGTTAGACATAATTGCTATCGCTGATTTTTTGTAGGCATCATCTACAACTTTTCTATAGATCTCACCGTTAGCAGCGTTCGAAAGAAACGTTTTCGTTGGACCGTTTTTTCGTCGACTTTCTTTGCAAATTCGATTACCACGAAAAAGCCTTTTCATTTTACGAGATAATACGTATGTAGCATGTCCATCGTGAAATTCTGTTCTATTGCTGAAAATTATTTAAATATATTAGAATTCAGAAGGGTAGTTGCTTTGAATAAAACTCAATATTCTAATAATTGACTTCAAATACATTATAATTCACTTGTATTCTAGGTTACACACATTTATTACTCTGAAATTACAAATATTCACGCTATTTTACTGACACTCTTAATCAACATTAATTCACACTCCGTTTGTTAATTATTTCATTAGCGACTCTACTCGTCGAAGATTTAGTCAAGACTCCCAAATCGCCAACGAGCCAGGGGCCTTAGACAAAGTAGCATTCGCTCCGTAGCGATGCGATATCGAAGTTCGTTATCGTCTCAGAGACAAAGGAATCGACACTGTAACACGTGATAAACACGTGATACCTTGTCGTGATTTCTTTGTCTCTGAGACGATAACGAACTTCGATATCGCTTCGCTACGGAGCGAATGCTACTTTGTCTAAGGCCCCAGCTTATTTATATCTTTCCTTCGTTCCGCTCCGTTGACCCAAACAAATATCGACCGATATTAACATTTAGAACACACGTAGGTAGATATATAAATAAAAACTACCCACAATATTGAAAAATTGCTCACAAATAGTTTCTGTCAAAAGCTATTGGACTGTGATGTGCATATGTAAAATACTTTGTACATTTTCAATTTTTATCTTCATAAGAACCTTCCTCGTATCTCAACGATTGTGTGGAAAAACATATCCGAATTGGTCCAGCCGTTCTCGAGTTTTGCGCTAAGCGAGACATTTTTAACTTCATTTTTATTTATATAGATTTTACAAGTATATTTTATTGCCACAATCCCTCTAGTTTATTCATAAGAATCAGAGTGGATTTTGAGCTTAAATAATTTGCATCATAGTCAGTTCAGCGATTATTGCGTGCCGATGACTTGCGGTCGGAGCCGGTTCGGTTCTCGGTTTGGATACGAACAATCTCAAGGCGTTATGTGGTTTCACACAGGAATTTTGGCTGTTGAGGCCGACAAGTGTCTACGCAATGTATCCCTAATAAATTTGAAATGTTTTCAATCCAATCCCTTATCCTTAAGGATAAGGGATTTGATCTTGATTTAGATATTCCTTAAAATCAAGAATTCAATGCAATGTTTTCAAATTATTATATATTCTGAGGCGAACTTCGTACCGCCTCGGAATAAAAACCGGTTCCATATAAAATGTATGGAGAAAATGAATTTAATTCTGAATTTCTGAATTTCTTTCAGCCGTTCTCGAGCTGTTATAAATGGTGTAAATATAACACTTTCTTTTAGAAGCCTAAATTTTGAGTTTAAATTAGCGTAAACAAAATGAATTTATAAACTTATCATTTAATTATTAAATTGAAAGAATATACAATTACAAGATAAAATTGTATTTAAATACATTAAATCTTATAAATTACGAATTTAAATACTAAATCAATTTTGTTCTCTCATTCGCACAACTCATAAAATTTGCAAGTGCAATAAAAATCAGTTCATTTTAATGTTAAGATCAGCAGACAGGCTGACGGTCCACACTTAATAGTAGGTGGCTATAACACAAAAAATACCACAGCTGCTGCAAGTGTGCTGCCGACAACAGTAGGATTAAGGATAAGGGATTGGATAATAAAATGGGCTCTGCTTGTGTTTCTTTCTGTCGCGCCTTTTTAGGGTTCCGTACGTCCGAATAAAAAAACGGAACCCTTATAGGGTCACTCGTGTGTCCGTCTGTCCGACCATCCCCCCCCCCCCCATCTCCGAAACTAATGAACCTAAAATTTTGAAAAAAATATACAGAAATTAGTTTTCTACTTATAGATTAAATAGGAAAACCTATAAGAAGTCCATGATATTAAAATAATATGGTAAATCACTCCATATTGTGCGGATAGGTAACATCGTACGGAACCCTCTTCAACTCGCACTTGTCCCGTTTTTTTTGGAAATTATTCCCCATTTCTTTCCAGAGCCACTGCCTTATCCTTAATCCTACTGTAATCGGCAGCGCATTTGCAGCACCTGTGGCGTTTCTTGTGTTATAGGCGACGCGACGGTAGCCACCTACCATCAAGTGTGGACCGTCAGCCTGCCTGCCGATCTTAACATAAAAAAAAAGATATGTTTTGTAATCTATTAAGGCGACGCCAGCCCCTAATGATAAAAAAATCCATTTATTTGTAACCGTTTTTCTTTTAGATTATCATAATAATTATAATTTAAAAAATACTCAAATCATCTGCAGGATATATGAAAGGGGATCACATTAATTATTTTTTAAATTATATTTAATTATATATATTAAAAAAAATACTAATTTGCGGTCTAATATCGATGTTGTAACCGTGCGATTTGCTTAATAATCAATATTTTAAATAGCTAATTCTCAAGATAAATTTTAAGATCCACTATCTGAAGGCTCATCAAAAGAAAAATTTGAATTATACTTTATTTAATTTATAAATAGATATTTCCGAGATTTGCAAGTAGCGACTCCCCCTCAGCAGTCCCTTCAATTTAGTACAGAACGAGTTTCGCGTCTGGTGTCGCCTTAATATTAGGTATTTGTTCTTTATTGTTAATTTCTTTTAAGAAGAAATAATCTTGTACGTTATGATCCCTACAAGTGTAGGGATGATATCACTACAGAAGCGAACAGCGACTTTATTTTGTAATATGTACTATAATAGATATAAAAAATCTTAATAATTGAAAAATATTAAGCCTGACTTAAGGTAGATATTTAAGATAGGTTGTTACTTTTAAATTTCAACCAAGACATGTTTTTATTTTAAAAAAATAAAGCCTTGTTTATCGGAATTCCCTTGACCAGTAATAATCCATATAACATTTCCAAATAAATAATGTTCTTCGTCCGTTTTTTTGTTAGTCAACAAATCCAACAATCATGTGGATGTAAGCCTCGTGAAATCATAAAATTTGATGTTGTCACGTCTCCGTATTATTACTGCGTGTAATACGGACGTGGTGACTGGCGAATCTTGTATCTTTTTTTTTATGTTAAGATCGACAGACAGGCTAACGGTCTACTTGATGGTAGGTGGCTACCGTCGCTTTAACACAAGCAACGCCACAGCTGCTGCAATTGCGCTACCGACTACAGTTGGATTAAGGATGAGGGATTAGGAGGGGATAGGAAAATGGGCTCTGGCATCCCCCACTCACTCACCGAAACAGAACAGCACACGTGCTGTTATTTCACGGTGGTATTCTGTAAAGGGATGGTTACTGCCGCCAGACGGGTTGCCCAAATGACTGCGAAACGCAGTATGCCCTGCCACTACTACCTACACTTATTGTACACCTTACACCTTAATACCTGTCTTCTACCAACACTAATTGAAGTAGCTGTTTTTTTTTTTAAATATATTTTTAGCATTTTAATATGTACTCATTTTTCGTCTTATACAACACGATAAACTATTGCTTCTTATGCCAAAACTGGGCATTGAGCCTCAATCTTCGATAGGAGATATGGACTTACTACTTACTATAATGACACGTGTCTCCGACAAAAGCTACAGTCTTCGTGGTGTTTTGTCAAAAAGTTTTTAATATTTTTATTTCACTCATGAAATTAAGGAGACTCGAAGGTTTCTGCGCGATCGGGTTTTGAACATGCATCTAGTTATTTATTTCTTTATTTATTAATACCACAGATACAGTATGTTTCAGTTGACTTAACATAAGTGTGAACATAAACTCGTACACTATTAGTTATAATACTTATAATTACTAATAAATTAATTCCTACTACTATGTAGGTACAGAACTGTGTAGATAATTGGCTGGCTGGTCTTTTTCAATCTAAGGGGATTGAAATAAAATATTTATCTAAAGAGTTGTTAACAAAAAATAGTGAATATTCAATGTTTTGAAGTCATTAAATGGAGTCGCTCTATTTGTGGGTCCATTTAGTGATTAAAAATATAATATTTTCGTGTCTCAAACCCCGCTTTATTTATTTGGCTTCTGTTAAGTTTTTTAATATTTTTAAATTTTAATTTGATTTTCTATAAAAGATTAAAAATACCCAACCAAATAAGAAATTTAGACATTATTATAATAATTTATTTAAAGGAAAGTTAAAATCTAGCGTAACAGACATCATAAATCAAAGAATGGACCGGAATAGCCAACGCAGTTGAACTGTCCTAAGAGGACTGTTCCAAGCTGATTGCCAACCTTCACTAGCTGGAGAGGCAAGATGCAGCGCAAAAACGAAAGAAAGATATGTGACGGGTATGATTTTTCGTAAAAGAATGGGAAAAATGTCCATTTTTAGTTGAACGAGCTTCGTGACCGTGTGTAAACAAATGGCATGAAATTTTTGGCACCCCTGCCACCGTAACAAATTGCAAAGCAGCGTGATGCAATACATTCAATGCAGTGAAAACCCCTCGCAAGGTCAACAATGGGACCCTACTCGTTCTAATCTAGGGTTGCCACTCACTACTACGTATTATATTTTTGTTTGCTCAGCGCCTAAATCAACCCAGTTCTCGGGCATTGTTTATTTTTCATTATAACCATGTGCGTTGGAGGTTACTGCATTGAAATTCTATTGTTTGGGATGATTAAAGTATGAAACGGCAGAAGTCTGAGTGCTAGAGCGCTTTATGGAGCAGATATTTGTGTAACTTATACAATCGTATGAGAGTTACATATATCAATTCCATATAAAAAGTCTAGTTCCATGTCTGAATTAGTACGAACTCGTATGTGAAATATTTTTAGTTGTATTTTGCTGTTGGTACAACTTCATTTTCTTACTTGCTATACGTGGATACATTTGAAAACTTCAAAATTTTGAAGTTCAACAGGAAGACGTTCCCGGAAATGGGTTTGCTTATTGGCCAGCATTTATCCGTTAGGAAAGATGGAGCGAGCGAGCGTTAGGAAGATGGAGGAAAGAGGAGGAGTGAATAGGCATATGAGTATATGCCTATTCACTCGAACCTTAAAAAGATTTAGGTGTATGATTAGCAGACGCCGGCAGGGAGTTCCAATCCTTAGCAGTGCGCATTATAAAGATGTTTTAAAGAGCTTGATCCGAATTAGAGGGATTTCGAAAAGGTGAGGATAGTCCATGCAAGATCGGACTTGCGCCTTGTACAAAGATAATTTATATGAAAAAAAAAAAGGGGGGGGGGGGGGAGAGATCTAAAATTTATATATCTATTATAAACTTCATATGTGTTGTAAACAAAATTAATTAAATCAAATATTTTATAACTAAATTCTAAAAAAATAGTCTATGGTCGAACAAGTCGCACGGAGTAAAGATTGAAGCAAAGTAATTTTAAAATTTCAACAATTGAAATTATTGAGGAACGAGATTGACGTATGATCTGATTTCAAACATATTAAAATCTTTACTATTTTTTATTATCAAAAATATATTATTTCAATTTATATTAAATATTTTTTGAAAAAAAAAAAAAAATTTGTACCTATACATTGTACTTATGTTACCGAGGTCAAAAAAATAGTTTTTAGAGTTTTTGTCTGTTTATCTGTTTGTCTGTGCGTTTGTGCACGCTAATCTCAGAAACGGCTTAACCGATTTGAATGCGGTTTTCACTGACTGAAAAAACCTTGCTACGGCAACGTTTTTTTATGTCAAGATCGGCAGACAGACCGAGGGTATACTTGATGCTACAAGTGCGCTGCCGACTACAGTAGGATTAAGGATAAGGGATTGTTGAAGGGATAGGGAAATCGACTAACGTAACATTTAGTGTTTGTTTCATTCCAATCGGTTTACAGACAAAGTTACGCGCTATACAGAATACCACGCGTACAAAGTACCGGACTCAGCTCGTGTAAGAATATAATTGGGTTTTGCCAGATATTTCGCGTGTTTGAAAAATTTCAAAATGAGTTTCCTAAAGTTACATTTATTTGTGTTTATTTTCTATACGTGTTTTCATTTATAATAATAAACATTTAATTAAACATTATTTTTCATTTAACATGTGTTTGATCGTCGTCCAAACACTCTCACGCCTCAATAAAAAGCACACTTTTTTTATGTTTAGATCGGCAGACAGGCTGACGGTCCACTTGATGGTAGGTGGCTACCGTCGTCTATAACACAAGCAACGCCAAAGCTGCTGCAAGTGCGCTGCCGACTACAGTAGGATTAAGAGGAGCGGATAGGGAAATGGGCTCTGGCATCCCTTACTCACTTATCGAAACACAACAGCACAAGTGCTGTTATTTCACGGTGGTCTTCTGTAAGGGGGTGGTTACTGCCGCCAGACGGGCTGCCCAAATGAATGCGAAAACGCAGTGTGCCCTGCCACTACTTTCCAAATCCAGACCAGAGCCAAATTTGATAAGTTGATTTTTCAAAGTTGACCCTGCCGGGAATTGAACCCGGGAACGGGAACCCAAGAACAGAGCGTTAAGGCCAGCACCCTAAACACTCATCCAACGGGCTCGTCGATGCATATTACAAAAAATAATAAAGCCAAGAATCAAAAATGAATTTTCATTATTATGTTTGTTCAACTTTTATAAAAAAAAGTCTGACGGTTAACTTTTATAACGAGCCTTTTTACCGACAGAATAAAATACATTCTCAATGCAAACAAAATGTTTAGATTTTAACAAGAGAGCAACCATTTAATATTTATAAGGTTTGTGAGTGTAGCACAAGTTTAGATTAAAGAGTGAATTTGTAAGAATGTTTGTCTTAAAAATTGAATAACCGCACTTGCAATAGACGTTGAACCGAATAAGAGCGAGTAAATAACTTGTCTAGCTAACAAGTAAAGTATACACTTGCGTCTAGGACTGAGCTGCCTGGGCGTTTTTTTTTTTTTTTTTTTTTTTTTTTTTTTTTTTATGGAATCGAGGTAGCGCTTGACCACTATCTCACCTGATGTGAGGTGCAGATGTGGCCGAAGGTGGACCACGCTTACCTAGTAAATGCCCATTTACCCTAGTTTTGAAGACCCCGAGGTTGTAGTTCTGTGGGAACACAGACGCAGAATCATAGATATATTTCTTTATAGTAAATACTAATTTTTGCTCGCGACTATACTTATTTTATACTTATTCACTCTTTATTGCTAACTAGCGGCCCGCCCCCGGCTTCGCCCGGCGTGCAATTTTTATATACCCTAAAACATTCCCCGTTTATCCCTCTTTCCATTAGCGAAAACCGAATTAAAATCGGTCTACCCGTTCACGCGTGATGCCGTGACCAGGAGAAATGGGGATTCATTTTTATATATAAGACTAGCGACCCGCCCCCGGCTTCGCCCGGCGTGCAATTTTTATATATAAGAACATTCCCCGTTTATCCCTGTTTCCATTAATGAAAACAGAATTAAAATCGGTCTATCCGTTCACGCGTGATGCCGTGACCAAGGGAAATGGGGATTCATTTTTATATATAGAAGATATATTTTTGTCAGGTGTTAAATTTTTACATTTGGGAAATATTTATTAACAATTTGCCCATAAACATAACTAAATGTATTTAGTAATCTATAGAACATGAAAAAGGACATATAATCACATGGTACCCCTGTGTCCAATACGTGTAATTATAGCAGAAAATGTACTTGAAGGTAAACCATATAAATGAAAAACTCCAAGAAAAACCAGCAAATAATAAATACTTATCTTGTAACTAATACACTAATTTTTATAGGAATAAGCTTTCCTACGAAAGCATAGAAGGGTCAATTTACAAAGAATTATAACAGAAACAAGCTCAGAGAAAATGTTAATGAAAAACTCAAAGACCGTTAACAAACGAAAGAGAAGAAGATATGGATTATCAGCCTACTCAACTGTTAGTATCAATATTAATACTATAGCTGATAATCTAGCTTTCTATAGGTGAAAGAATTTTTAAAATCGGTCCAGCAGTTTTTGAGTTTATTCATTACAAACATACAAAAGTAGTGGCAGGGCACACTGCGTTTCGCAGTCATTTGGGCAGCCCGTCTGGCGGCAGTAACCACCCCCTTACAGAAGACCACCGTGAAATAACAGCACGTGTGCTGTTGTGTTTCGGTGAGTGAGTAAGGGATGCGAGAGCCCATTTCCCTATCCACTCCTAATCCCTTATCCTTAATCTTACTGCAGTCGGCAGCGCACTTGCAGCAGCTTAGGCATTGCTTGTGTTATAGGCGACGGTAGCCACCTACCATCAAGTGGTCCGTCAGCCTGTCTGCCGATCTTAACATTAAAAAAAATACATACATACAAATATTTTCTCTTTATAATATTAGTATAGATTACTCAATTTACCATATACGTTGGGGGGATTTACGTAATCAGTTGGGGTAAAATTGATATCTCGTTCGGTAATAGTATTTGAAGAAAGAAAAACAAGGGGGCTATTACTATGAATGAACGTATTATAATATTTGCAGAAGTATTTCTGAATGTGCGCTAATAACAACTCTATATTCGGTTATTTCGCTTCTATTGTGTAGTTCTTTCGAATATAATGGGATATTGGTTTTGAATAGTCAATTGTTACGAGATGATATTATTAGGTTTTATTCCGTTTTTGTATAATACAGTTTTCACTTAGACTAGTTGTATTTATACAGAATAAATATACGAGGTATTTATGTTCCTGTAAGTGTCCTGTAAGTACAGGATAACCTTGGAACTAAAGATAGGTCTAGTCACGAGTTACCCGTAACCAGATTTTAGCCCACATTTTGTAGGACAAATATTTTTTCAAATAATTTAGATAGTTATTTTGAGATTTAACAAAAAAAAACCAGTTAGTAATAAATTTTTGAGAATCATCAAATCGACATATTTTATCCTTGCTACCTCTGTTAGCTACCACAATCGAGAGTTTTCGTACAGGAAATTGTTGGGCGTCTCATCAAAATGAAGCTACTCACGAAAAATTAGCTTGATAGTAATCAAGTGCAAAAATGGACCCTGGATCCTGGACTATTAGTAAAAGTCGCATGGTTTTCGATATTTTTTGTATTTTTATGTTTTTTTAAAGTCGACACCCTTTGTCAGTCAATTCGATGTCATTTCTTTACAAGGAAGAATATTTCCATTATTTTCTGTTAATTATTTTCCATGAGTGGTATTATTGAATGATTTTAATAATTTTTCAATAACCCTTATAAATTTCTTAAAAAGGAACAAAATTATTCAAAATTATTTTAATCTTCTGATTTTGAACTACAGTCACGTAAAAAAAATGTACCGAGCTAAAATGGCCAGTTATCTAAAAAAATGCCTATTTAATGCACTATTCAAAATTTACAATTATGCTATTTTTTTTACAAAAACATAAATATTACTATTAATATTGTCAGTGAGCTTCTGAACTACATTTTTACAAGGTTATCCTATACTTACCGGACACGTTGTATAACTCGTGGTCTTGAATGTTTCTTTGAATGCCTAAGTCATTACAAATTCTTACATTAACAGGCGGTGGTTACTAACGCCAGACGGGCCGCCCAAATGACTGCGAAAAGCAGTGATCCTTGCCATTACTTTCCATCAGACCAGAGCCTTTAAAAGTACATGTTTCAAAGTTGACTCTGCCGGGAATCGAACCCGGGAACCCTAAATCAGAGCGTTAAGGCAAGCACCCTCCTAACCACTCATGCAACGGGCTCGTCAAAATATGTATATATGGATAAAAAAATATATAAACTTTTAATTTCTTATGATAAATTTAATTCATCAATATGGAATTTTAAAATTGTATAGAAATTAAATTTTATAGATTTTTATTGTAGAACTTATTCTGAGGACCGATATCCTCTTAAGCATCATTTGTCTAATATCTCATACACGTACATAGAGTCAATTAAGTCATTAAGTAAAATTAAGTCAATAATCCTCCACGGCCGGTAACTGCATTTGAGAATAACATAACGAATAAAGTGATACTCGCGCAAGAACGCGCCGAAGGAATGTGTGAAAGAAAAACTCGGAAACTATAACTGGCCGTACAACGCCCACGAGTCACCCGACTTAACACGGACCTCACGACCATGGATTAGAAATACGTTTATTCATCGGTGACAAGCTATAATTAAAAATTAAAAATTAACCCCGAAGAGCTATTGAGATCATACTAATGAGCC
The DNA here is from genome assembly GCA_910589475.2 of Bembecia ichneumoniformis. Lineage (NCBI taxonomy): Eukaryota > Metazoa > Arthropoda > Insecta > Lepidoptera > Sesiidae > Bembecia > Bembecia ichneumoniformis. Next base: position 1,356,720 of record OU342544.1, on the reverse strand, counting down.
CAAACACGATAATATCTGTTGTAATTTGCTTAGGAGTTGGTTGTCCCCCAGGCTACTTGATGCTGCAGCATCAGGTCAAGGTTACAATGTCATGGAAATACCATCTAAGTAATCAAATCAATCGAACCTGTGTAAGATTCCTTCGTCCACTAGGAAATGAGCTGATGATCTTCCAACGCCTGAACGTATCTTCGTAAATTATAGCTAAGAACCGTCTCGATCACGTCAAAAAACAGAAAAAAACTGGATTAAAATCGGTTTTACGATGCCACAGAGAGACACACAGATACACAGAGTCCACTGCCGGTCGCCCATGTTGTGTAACAACGTTCCTGCGACTGCGCTCATGCTAGAAAGTCGTTGGGTTTTAGCCGGTAGGTGTCCGGCATAACCCACAGCGTCCCCCTTCGCTGCTGGGTATCCATGGTGGATTTCCCAACGTAAAAAAAAGGACGTCCATTGCTGCACATGGGTGGATCCCCCTACAATTTTCTAATAGGACCGGTCAGAAGCAGCCTGGATCCACTGTAAACTCGCGACCCACATCAGATCATCTTCCCACTTTGTGGGCGCGCTTGCCGGTCTGTCCGTGGCCTCCACTCGAGTACCTTCCGAACACAGAGGCCGTCGGCTCTCCGTACTATGTGTTCTGACCACAAACATATCATTTTTCTGACGTATTCAACTTACAATGTGATTAATATGACAGTTGTGTTTCGTGTTCTCTGAATGACTTCACAAAGTCAGCATTGTTCATAATATGCTACAGTTGTAAGAAATAAAGTAAGTTGTACTAATAGTTACACTATTGTCTTTAGGCTTAGTCCTGTAAAAATAGTTGTAAGCGTAGAAATATTTTTTTTATTTTTTTTTTATTACATCTGGGTAGCGCTTGACCACTATCTCACCTGATGTGAGGTGTAGATGTGGCCGAAGGTGGACCACGCTTACCCAGTAAATGCCCGTTTACCCTGGTTTTGAAGACCCCGAGGTTGTAGTTCTGTGGGAACACAGACGCAGCAATGAGTTCCACTCCTTAGCAGTCCGAACAAGGAAGGTGGAACTGAAACGCTTCGTTCGTGATCGAGGTACATCGACCACGAAGAGATGAAACCCCCGCCCACGCCTAGTGTTCCGCAAGTGGAAAAAAAAAAAAAAAATAAATAAAAGTTTATGTATATTTTTAAATAGAAATGGTAGAATTTATTCATCTCATGTTACTTGTATGGCTAGTCCAGTAGTAAAGTGGTACCCGTTGGATCGTATCGCGTAAAGTTTTGATAGCAGATGCTCTCCCGACAATATTTGAAGATAGCTTCCCGTTCCACTTTTATTTAGTTTTCATTTTCCGGGCGGAGGAACATAGGTCTCATATAAAAAATACGTTATTTTTATAGCCAAGCTTATAATGAGAACACAGGAAAGTTGGTAAGATGGTATTTGGAATAAGAATGCACAGAGTACAATTTTTATTCAATAAGTGATTGTTGATTGCATTACACATTATGCATGAGACGTGTTAAATACCGGATAATTAAATACAGTAAATAATATGGTATTTTTCGTGTACTGATTTATATTAAACATTATATTGGCTGTATACTGTATAGCATTTAAGATAATATTACAATTTTTTTTTAATGTTAAGATCGGCAGACAGGCTGACGGACCACTTGATGGTAGGTGGCTACTGTCGCCTATAACACAAGCAACGCCAAAGCTGCTGGAAGTGCGCTGCCGACTACAGTAGGATTAAGGATGAGGGATTAGAAGTGGATAGGGAAATGGGCTCTGGCATCCCTTACTCACTCACCGAAACACAACAGCACAAGTGCTGTTATTTCACGGTGGTCTTCTGTAAGGGGGTGGTTAGTGCCGCCAGACGGGCTGCCCAAATGACTGCGAAAACGCAGTGTGCCCTTCCACTACTTCCCGAATCCAGACCAGAGGCAAATTGAAAAGTTGATTTTTTCAAAGTTGACCCTGCCGGTAATCGAACCCGGGAACCCTAGAACAGGGCGTTAAGGCAAGCACCCTAACCACTCATCCAACGGGCTCGTCAAATAACGGCTAGATATGTATATTAATAGTAAATTTTCTGCATATAAAAGTGCAGCCTTAACACTGTACCTGAAGCTGCATCTTTTAGCTTCTTGTTATAATGCAATTGAATAGATCAAAAATATAATTATGCTTTTACATAATGTGTAACGGGTTTAAATCCATTAGATGTGAATTCGCCTTTAGACCTTCGCAATACCAGGTCTCTGGCATCCTTTATTTACGCACTAAACCAATAGCGCACGTGTTGATTATCACTGTGACATCTGCTACTATACACTGAACCGTAAAAGTATCTTAATTTTACTATGTTAACGTCGTCAGACAGACTGACGGTCCGTTTGATGGTAAGTGACTACCATCGCCTATAACGCACAGGTGCTGCAAGTGCGTTGCCGAAGGACTGAAAAAAGAGGATCGTGAACTGATATTTCATTGCATATTTTATTTTTCCCTTTAAAGTTTATTTTTAAATGTTTTTTTTACAATTTTACTAATAGCTTAGACAACACTTTACTTAGACAAAGATTTTAACTTAGACAAGACTTTAGAACAAAACAAGAATACAATTTACTTTACAAACATTTATGTGTCTGTAGTGTGTGTGTATTTATGAGTGAGTGTTCATAATTCGCGATTTAAAAGATTTCTAACTCCCAGTAACACATTTTGTATAACTAAAGTGATTTTAGTCCACGAAACATTGGAATTTAAAGTCACTTTTATTATGAAAAATTCTAAAAATAAAATTAAGCATAAATGCTATTATAATATTTTCAAGCTATGCTTAGTGTAAAGGTCACCGAATAATTATATCTGTAAAATTTAATGAATTAAATTAATTAATTAATTAATTTAATGAAAGACGAGGTGTTTTACTTCATTCGTTATTCCATTCATTTCCATTCTTACATCCCCTATTCACTCACCGAAACACAACAGCACACATGCTGTTATTTCACGGTGGCCTATAAGGGGGTGTCATAATAATGTCGCATGACTTAATGAGTATGTGAATTGAAAGTATTGGAAATTTAGTTTGATATAAAATTCCGAAACCCTATTATTACTTATCACTAACTTATCTACAAAGCAATTGCGCATTTATGCTATTTTAAAGTACATACCTTACACTATGAAATAAGATTGAACGCAAACATACAGAAGTCGTGCGACATAATATCATTATTTTCACATAATTTAATTAGGTATATTATTTAAACATATTATTATATACAAGAGGCCCGCCGCCCGCACCTCTCTCGATCCCCTTTGTTGTCCATACCTCGCGCCCCTGTACCGCGCGGGCGAGGACTCATTTAAGCGGTCCATCTATTGTGGCATACATAAACACATAAGCTATTATTTAACCTTGGTCTTCCGTCGCCAGAAGGCTTCTCAGTTTATGACTATTATTTAAAGAAATGTATGTATGATCTTTCCCAATGAGGCTATATGTCCTTTAGGGAAAAATCTCTAAAAAAAAGCAACTGCAGCATGTAAAATACATTTATACATAACTAGCGACCCGCCCCCGGCTTCGCCCGAGTTGCAATTTTTATATATATGAACATTCCCCGTTTATCCCTCTTTCCATTAGTGAAAACCGAATTAAAATCGGTCTACCCGTTCACAGGTGATGCCGTGACCAAGGGAAATGGGAATTGATTTTTATATATAGAGATATTATGATAATACGGAAATTGTAACAAATCAGTATCTTAATGTACTCTTATTCGAGTTAAGACTTATAAGGGCGACAAAGTAGGTACTCAACGTAAGACAATGTTAACACGTTGAGTACCAATCTCGATTAAAAGTCGAATGTGCACGCATCGACTTACTCATGTCGCTAAGTCTCCAAGGCTATTATTTGAACGTGCGAATGAAACATGTGACAAATTGCTATTAAGTGTTCTTTGAACATTAACTGCTATATCAAATGAGCGATTTCAGTCAGACTTATAAAATATTCAAACGAGGCTTTTGTTGCTTATTTAGTTAATAATTAAGTTGTCTGTGCTCGATTGGGAAATGTATATGTATATCTAAGTCAATAAATAAATAAATTATAATATTTATTTCCCATGTAAATTCTTACAGTTTAAACACTACAAACAAGCATAAACTACAACCTATACAATAATAATTGCATAAAACTCGTTTCCACAAAATTGTCGACTCTTTTATGATCTGACGAGCCCGTTGGATGAGCGGTTAAGGTGCTTGCCTTAACGATCTGTCCTAGGGTTCCCGGGTTCGATTCCCGATAGAGTCTTTGAAAAATAAACTTTTTAAATTTGGCTCTGGTCTGGATTTGGAAAGTAGTGGCAGGGCACACTGCGTTTTCGCAGTCATTTGGGCAGCCCGTCTGGCGGCACTAACCACCCCCTTACAGAAGACCACCGTGCAATAACAGCACGTGTGCTGTTGTGTTTCGGTGAGTGAGTAAAGGATGCCAGAGCCCATTTCCCTATCTCCTCCTAGTCCCTTATCCTTAATCCTACTGTAGTCGGCAGCGCACTTGCAGCAGCTTTGGCGTTGCTTGTGTTATAGGCGACGGTAGCCACCTACCATCAAGTGGACCGTCAGCCTGTCCGCTGAAGTTAACATAAAAGAAAACAGGATTCCTGCTAATATACAATAGTTATCCATAAATAAATTTAAAGTTTATATCAAGAAAACCATATGAAAAAAGCGATATTATAAAATATAGGATTATATAAATTGTAAACTTCCTTGGAGTTAAATTATAATATTACAATGTTATATAATTTGCTGAATTTTGTTACAAATTATGTAATTGATGATTTTCCCGATTTCTTCCCCCTAGAGCTTTTTGTGGTTTCTGTCACCACACAATTTATGTCCTACCGCTACTAAACTTAAGAGATATAAATAACTATTAACTACATCTCTTAAGATGCGTATTTAACGCTAATTTACGATTATAAAGTTGATTATTGTTTTACAGGTGAACCGTGAAGCAGGTTACATTTATCAAAAAACAAAAAAAAACAAACTATAAATTAAATGCGGTCAAATCGAACGGTTACATAACCAGCAGTTAAATTTGACATTAGGTATATTTGTTTAATACCATCTGTCTATTGGTTACGGTTGGTGATCCATTAAGGATAGGACTCGTAACGGCTGTTGCATTGTGGGATGTCGTTGCACGTCATGTCAATGTTGGAAAAGGTTAATTGCTAAGCAGAGACAATACAAACTATACGATTTTTACAGAAATAGAGCAATGAGTATTGAAAACCTGTTATTGCACGATTGAAAACCTTTTATTCAAATGAATTGAAAATGTACGTGTAATTATTTTAAAAGTAGACAATGACTATTTACTGCGTGTAGCTTTGAATTATATAAATTATAGAAAATATAAATCAAATTTATATCGTTCGTTTAATGTATAGGTTCCCAACCTTTTATGGATTACCGCCCCCTTTACAAGAAAAAAATCCAACGGGCCCCCTTCTTACATAATAGTTAAATATACCAACTTTATAAGTCCATTACCTATTAACAATCACAAATTAAAAATAATTCTCTCTCTCTCTCTAATTCTCGTTGTCGTGGCAGGGGGTCGTTACTGGCAGTCCTAAAGTTATATTTAGTTTATACTTAAAGCTTATTTAAAAGTTTTAGTGTTTAGTTACGCCATAATAATATAATATTTTAGACGGCTAGATAAAAGGTTTTTTTTTTAAATGAAAATAAAGGTATTTTCATAGTATTTTATAATATTAAATTTCTAATTAGGTAGGTACGTCGCGGCCGCCCCCTTGATAGACTTAATGCCCCCCCATTTGCGTTTGGACTCGCTACCGCCCCCACTAAAAGCTCCAGCGCCCACTGGGGGGCGGTACCGCCCCCGTTGGAAACCTTTGGTTTAATGCAATATGAAATGGGTATTCAAATAAATTGAGCGATATGTTTCTTCGAAAAATTAAAGGTGTTTTTGGAGAATTTGTAAGAGGAAATAAAATAAAAATCAAACAAAATTTTTTGCACGGCAAAAGTACAAAAGTACACCACTCATTCATTATTTTGTCGAAATAAGGAACAAATACGGGACATGTAGCAATACGGGAAAGGATGGTCAAATACGGTGACAGTCCCGTATATACGGGACGTATGGGAACCTAATCTATAGCCCAGACGATGACGAACAATAGATACCTTGGCGTAGAATACAGTAAACCAGAAAATCAAGACCCTCAGGCGTACTCCCATCCTACCTCGACTAGGTATAATATTCAGGTATCACAAAACAAATGTACATTTTGAACATGGAGACTACAATTATAAATTATTCCGGGGAATGTCTAAATTTTCGGTATCCATTTACCCGTATCGCTCGCTTATTCAGACTGGCTCCGGCGGAGCGCTGCGAAAATAAAACTTGTATTGTCTACTAACTTTACATTGTCATGTAAATTTGACCCCGCATAGTTTCACCGTATAAACCTTGAACTCTTGACAAAATCTTTACATTTTTAAGATGCAGTAACAAACAATTCAGTACTACATGATTATGTTCAACTAGCTGAACTCGGCCACGCTTCGCTGCGGCCCATACGGCGGTGACGGCTGCGCATGGGGCGCGCGGTACTGGAAACTGGTTATATATAATACTATTTATCGTAGCGTGATGTTATATAGCCTATAGCCTTCCACGATAAATGGACTATTCAAAACAAAAAGAATTTTTCAATTTGAACCAGTAGTTCCTGAGATTAGCGCGTTCAAACAAACAAATTAGTTTAATATTAGTATTAGTATAGATTATTAAGCAGAGGTCAGTTAAGCTTAGAAATAATGCAGTTAAGTGAATATGTAACTGATTCATAGATTCACGCATATGTTATGCTAATAAGGAAATCATGAATTTTTAGGTAAAAAAATATAGGAATTTATACTAAATAGCAAGACCCCGTTGGATGAGCAGTTAGGGTGCTTGCCGTAACGCCCTGTACCAGGGTTCCCGGGTTCGATTCTCGGGTCAACTTAAAAAATGAACTTTTCAAATTTCCCTCTGGTCTAGATCTGGAAAATAGTGGCAAGGTACACACTGCGTTTTGCAGTTATCTGGCGGCAGTAACCACCTCCATACAGAAGACCACCGCGAAATAACAGCACGTGTGCTGTTGTGTTTCGGTGAGTGAAAAGGAACGCCAGAGCCTATTTTCCTATTCAATCCCTTATTCTTAATCCTACTGTAGTCGGCGGCGCACTTGCAGCAGTTTTGGCATTGCTTGTGTTATAGGCGACGGTAGCCACCTACCATCAAGTGGACCGTCAGCCTGTCTGCCGATCTTAACATAATTTTTTTTTTATTTATTTTTGATTATATATATAATCCTTGGAAGCACAGAACCAATTTAAACATTCTTTCACTAGGTACCTTGAAAGGTACATTGTTCCAGGTGGATTTAGGCATTATATTTATATATGCTAGATTTGATTCTCTCTCTATATATAAAAATGAATCCCCATTTCCCTTGGTCACGGCATCACGCGTGAACGGGTAGACCGATTTAAATTCGGTTTTGACTAATGGAAAGAGGGATAAACGGGGAATGTTCATATATATAAAAATTGCACCCCGGGCGAAACTGGGGACGGGTCGCTAGTAATCTATAATGATGTGGAGGGTTACCCTCCACATAATTAAAGGTTAAAAGGTATTTAAAAGGTAGTTATTACAGATGAATATAGACTATATTATAAACCCCCAATCGAAAGCTGGAGCGTCACTCCAATATTAAATAAAATTTAATAAAAATTTTCAATTTTTTTATCTCCCTGGTTTATTAGGTTGCTTCAGCATCCTTGTATTGTATCCTTTGCAAAACGCATAGTTTCGCGAATTCTGGGCCGGTACACTCAGCACAATATAAAATTTAAGTCACCCTTATTCCTTGACCTACTTGCCTATAGTTCAACATTTGCCTATAGAGATTTAATCTTTCAATATTTACGATATGGTAAGAAAATATTATTTTTTAATATTTTTTTCTTTATTTTTTTACTAGATAAATACTTTATTGAGATTGTATCATATTATTAAATAAATAAACTCATAGACAAATACTTCATGAGATACATTTAACCAACTGTATCCGAAAGCTAATTAGCCCTGTAAGAGCGTGAGACAGTTGGCTTCAAGCCTAATTTGACGCCATCTTTAATCTTTAGGTAACCTACTTTAGCAAAATACATTTTTATTGTATTCCTCATAAGAGAAGATTTGAAAACTTGATGTACATTGTCGGGAACCGACGATATCCTGACCAAATCCAGACATTAAGACAGGCTTCAGATTTAAGTACGCCTGGACCAATTCGGACATTTTTTTAAAATATTCGTTGAAGTGCGAGGAAGGTTCTTATGTAGGGAAAATTTGGAAAAAGATTAAAAATTGGACATCCGTGCGGAGGGGAAAGTTCGCTAGTTCACGATGTAATATTAAAAGCGTGGTAAGTTCTTTAGTAAGATTAGTTTTTGTTAATTATCAATGTATATGAATTAATAAGAAATTTAAAAAATTTCATATGTAGCATACATTAAATCTTATAATAATATATACATGTAATATGTAAAAGTCGTAAACAAGCCGTGTTTGTCTGTACATTAAATATTTTTTCAAAAAAAAAAAAAAAAAAAAAAATTGTACGCGTTGTACTTATGTTACTCTGGTCAAAAAAATAGGTTTCAGAATTTTTGTCTGTTTGTCTGTGCGTTTGTGCACGCTAAACGCAGATTAGAATGCGGTTTTCACTGATGTGCTTCCTTAACATTTAGAGTGTTATTACAAAAAAGATAAACATACATTGAACATGTGTCTAAAAATTTTTTTTATTACAAAAGCGTGTTTAAGCAGTTGGAGTTAGGCACGGTTTAAATAATACTTTCCATATTTAAATACATGTCAATACTTGTCGAAGACTCAAAGTTAGTCTACTGCTTTGTCTCTAATTTTCGCAAGTTGTATTTAGTGGTGTGATGAAATATCGGGTTGTTTTACCTTTTATTCTTGAACCCAATTTTCTTCACGTTCACGAATTTTTATTTTAATATTGCAATTGTCCATTTTTTTTCCATAATTTTTATTTATATTATACTCATTTGACAATGAGTAGGTAATGATGATTGACAAGTCTCGATAAACACATTCCATTCTTTCAACCGATCACTGTTCTATGTGTACAATGTACTCATTATACACGTAAGTTTTGGTTCCAAAACATACTTATGGCGGTATATTTAGAGCAATAATTAATTTATAATCACACACGTCACTGTTTTATTTATATATAGATAATTTTAAAATATTTTCTGCGTAGGATATTCTATTAGCACATAACAAATTTGCATAGAAAGGAACGTTTCGGATTGAACCAAATGAAGTTGAACGAACGTTTTGTAATGTTGCTATTTTATTGTTACTATTTGCTATTTTATAATTTTAAAATAGCAACATTTGGTTGCCTATAGGTTGCCTAGCGATGTTTTGGTAAGTCAAAGGACAAACACTATTTTGTAATAGCGAAGGTTAAACATTATTTGAGGCAGGGTTTAAACTGTGAAATTGTATACAAATGTCATTAGACGCTGTTTGACAAAACACGTGTTGAGACATAGTTTAGTATTTTTTTTTTGTAATAACACTGTTAGTGTTTATTTCATTCCAATCGGTTTACAAACAAAAACGTTACGCGTACGAAGTTGCGGACTTAGCTAGTTACACATATAATTTAGCCATAAAAGAGTTGCGACACTAATTTTCAGACTCAGATTTTAGACCCATAAAAGTAGATAAGGTTAATATGAAAAATATGTTTGACATTTAAAATGATACTATGTAAAGGAAAAAATGATTAGCGAACTTATACCATTACTGCGAATAAAAACAAACAATTAAATGATTTAAGTGTGAAAATAAGATATCTAAACTAAATTTCTAGTCACGAAAGCTAGTCTCCAATAGCTCCAACGAAGCAGAGAAATAGCTTTTTCCTTTATCCCTTCATTGCTTTAAGAAAGAAATTTCAACAGAAAAATAAGTTTTAAAAATCTGCTTTTACACGAGTCAATGGGTTTGCTTTGCTATATTTTACTGACTAAGTTGAGTGCATATAGTTTGATCAATAAAAAAAACAGTTACTAAAGAGCTTATTCCGATAACGGTTAGTTAATGTACGACTGCGTGCACGTCTGTAAAATGGTTAAGAAAAACATGCCCTTTTTAAGCCCTTTATGTTAAGATCAGCAGACAGGCTGACGGTCCATTTGATGGTTGGTGGCTACCGTCGCCTATAACACAAGCAACGCCAAAGCTGCTGCAAGTGCGCTGCCAACTACAGTAGGATTAAGGATAAGTGATTAGGAGGGGAAATGGGCTCTGGCATCGCTTACTCACTCACCGAAACACAACAGCACACATGCTGTTATTTCACGGTGGTATTCTGTAAGGGGGTGGTTGCTGCCGCCAGACGGGCTGCCCAAGTGAGTTCGAAACGCAGTGTACCCTGCCACTACTAATAATAATTATGCCTTTAATAGTTAACAAGTAGAAAATGAAAACATAGATTTTGGATACATCCATTGTTAAGGGAACGTACTACAAAAGCATTTTACTCTTTCTATAATGATTTACTGGGATACAAAACAAAAAAATTCAGTCTAGTTCTCTCATAAAGTCTTACGTATTTTCGTCTTGCGACGCCCATGTCCCTGTCCCTTTCCTGTGTCTCCCTATCCCTTTCTCATTCTAGGATCAGCAGTTCACTTGCAGCAATCATGGCGTTGCTTGTGTTAATAGGCGACACTAGGCACCTGTCATCGAGTGGACCGTCAATCTGCCTGCCGATCTTCACATAAGAACAAACCCTCCCACACTGCGCTCGTCCTGCGTCACCGGTGCGAAACGCCGATTTGATATAGAATAGTTATGCTTTATTTTAAATACATAATGTAAATGGTTTTCATGTTTTTACGGTTACACTTTTAACCGATTTATAAGCATGCGATACAGTTACTATATAAAAATATTTAATACAGCTAATAAACATGTACTTGACGCTTTTTTATGTTAAAGTATAGCAGACAATCTGACGGTGAATACAGAGCCTATGAACACGAGCAACACCGGTTACACCGGAATGATGCAAATGCCTGTTCCGATCTGGTATGAATCTGGTAGTAATTATTATGTTTTCTACAGCGATGAAATGGCCGGCAGTGAATTGGCCGATGATGAAAGGGCTTGGCGAAGAATCGGAAGCGATGAATCTGCGGCGGTGAATCGGCGGCGATGAATCGTCCCATCCAGCACAAACCTTCCTCGTTGATCGCTCTTTCCATTATTTAGTGAAAACCGTATTATTAGTCAAAACCTTGTTGGGTGATTTAAAAGAAGTAGTCGAGAAACAGATAATCGCGGAAAGCGACTTCATTTTATAATATTTAAATAATTAATGTTTCTTTTCCAAGAAACAATGTTTTATTAATATATTTCCATTTATAATGAATATTTTTATTAAATTAAAAAATCAATGAGCATAGCAATAATAGTAAAATTTACTTAATAGGTATGAGTTGTGGGTTTCCGGGATGATGGCCCAGGTCTGTTGGAAATTCTTCCAACAGACCTGGGCCATCATCCCGGAAACCCACAACTCTTATGGATACCGGCCGAGAAAACCTACATTTTACTTAATAGGTTTATCAAGATAATAATGCAGAGACTCTCTAAAGTTACCTAAGAGGTAACATTCCTAAAAATCTTATTAACTAGCTGTTGCACGCAACTTCGTCCGCGTCTCTTTATAAAATATTTCTCGCTGATTAGCTTTCTATAAGTGAAAGAACTTTTAAAATCGGTCCAGTACTTTTTGAGTTTATTCATTACAAACATACATACAAATCTTTTCTCTTTATAATATTATTACTAGTAAGTATAGAATCAAAATCGTGAGGTAATTTATTTGTAAGATAAATTTATAAAATTAGTTACCTATAAATATGATTCAAACTGCAAACTGGTTACCAAAATGGTAAATAAACTCTTTAATAAATTAAATAAGAAAATATATTAAACTATTAATCGTCATACCATTATCAAAGTGTTAGTAGGTGAAGCGAATCAGTCTTATCAAAGTCCTCGCGGAAACAGGTTTATTGCAACACGAGAAATAAATTCTTTATGAGCATTATAAGAATAATAAAAGTTATTCTACAAAATCCATCAAAATGGAGCTATGGATACGCGTAAAGTTTTATTTCTTATCTGTATGGTTAACTAGTTTATCCTCTGTTGCTCTTCCTGGTGACAAAGCATTCCAGGCGTGTAAAACCTACGGCCAATCCATGCTCGAGTGCCACAATATTCTATACCCCAAAGCAAGAGTCAGAGTTCCTATAGACCTCTTCTTATTCCCTCACATGACTCTAATTGGATTTCATCATGAAGAGTCTAAGAATACTTTGTGGAAATGTGGTGGTTCCTTAATAAGTGAATTTTGGGTGTTAACTGCTGCTCACTGCAAAGAAGATCCTATCGAGGGACCGGCCAGTGTCATGAGGATTGGTACGGCTACTTTCGAATTCGACGAAGTTGAGGACTTTGCACAAGAAAGGTCAGTTGTTGAAATCGTCACTCATCCTGAGTATAAACCACCTTCCAAATATCACGACATAGCTTTGATGAAAGCTGAAAAACCTTTTATTTTAAGTAGAAACATAAGAATTGGGTGTCTACCGTTCAACGACGAAGTTACTGGTGGTAAATTGACGGCCACTGGATTCGGTGCAACGTTTTCTGGAGCGACATCCGGGAGTCAGACTTTAATGGAGGTCGAAGTTAACTTAATAGACGGAGAGACTTGTAATAGATCCATGAAGTTTTTAATAAGAAGAAAAATAATAGCCAATGGTATAACCGAGGACCAGTTGTGTGCTGGTGATTACGAAAATGGCGGCAGAGATACGTGCCAAGGCGACTCAGGTGGCCCTTTGCATATAACAAACGAGAGAGTTGATTGCATAAAAAGTTTTCCATTGCATACAATCGTTGGGGTGACATCTTTTGGAAGAGATTGCGGAAGAAAAATGGCGCCTGGTGTATACACGCGGGTGTCCAAATATATAGGGTGGATTGAAAGTGTTGTTTGGCCATAAAAAGGTCGAATTAAAAACAAATTAATGGAAAAACAAATTAATTAAAATATGAGTTGTGGGTTTCCGGGATGATGGCCCAGGTCTGTTGGAAATTCTTCCAAACGTTTCGTCAACAACTGCGGTTGACATCCTCAGTGGTGTAGTCCAGGTTAGAAGAAAAAGTACATCACATCACTGCACTTCACTTCTGCACTTTTCGACTTCTCGAGCGAGACTGATTTGTCGACTGGAATGTGTCTATATTTAAACTTAAATTTATATCCCCACCCCGTGGTTGAATTGGTGGGGTGTGGTCACTAGGAGAGGGGTTATAATGCCCTCTCTTTCTTTCATTATTATTATTATTCCTGCGTAGTGCCGGATACCAAATGTTGTGTAGCCTTAGATTTTCCTCCTTCCTGTTGAAATTATTTGGATGCTTGAAAATTTCAATGGCTTCCCGATTAAGGCGTGAGTGATAGTGTACCTCGGATGACAGAACTAATGTGTTTTTGAAAAGGATTTTATGATTGCCTTCAGAAAAGGCGTGTTCAGCTACTGCCGATTTTTCGGTCTCTCCTCTGCGACAGTTGCCCTTGTGTTCTTTAATTCGGGTGTTAATGCTGCGTTTTGTGGTGCCGATGTATACTGCGCCACATTCACAAGGTATTTTATATACCCCTGTCGAGGATAACGGATCCCTTGGGTCTTTAACTGAACCGAGCAGGTTTCTGATTTGGCTCGTGGGCTTATATATGGCCTTGATGTTTCTGCTCTGTAACATTTTTCCTATGCGATCCGTTACTCCTTTAATATATGGGAGGAATGCTCTGCCTTTATCTGGGTTTTTGTCTTCGGTATTAGTCCTGTTTCTCCTCGGTTTTATCGCTCGCTTAATTTCAGTGGGTGTGTATCCGTTGCACCGTAGAGTATGGCTTAAATGTTCCAGCTCTTTTTGTATCTGTGTTGGTTCGCAGACTCGTTTCGCTCTATCAACCAGCGTCTTAATCATAGCTCTTTTTTGTTGAGGGTGATGGTTGGAGTTTTTGTGTAAGTACCTATCTGTGTGGGTGGGCTTCCGGTAGACTTTATGTCCCAGGCTACCATCCTCGTTTTTAGAGACCAACACATCCAGAAATGGGAGTGTGCCATTTTTCTCTGTTTCCATAGTGAATTGTATTCTTGGGTGGATGCTATTGATATGTTTAAGAAACATATTCAGTGCTTCCTGTCCGTGGCTCCATATTACAAATGTATCGTCTACGTATCGAAACCAGCATGAAGGTTTCTGAAATGCTGTTTCTAGAGCAAGTTTTTCAAACGATTCCATGTAGAAGTTGGCCACGACAGGGCTGAGCGGACTCCCCATTGCCACACCATCTACTTGTTCGTAGAATTTATTATTCACTTGGAAATAGGTGGTGTTCAGAACATGTTTGTATAATGACACTATGTCTTCCGGAAAGATTAGGCTTAGCTTCTAGTGAGCTTTGACGTCGTTTCCCTTTTTACAATGGTCCCGGTGAAAGAGACAGTTGAAAAGCTAAGCCTAATCTTTCCGGAAGACATAGTGTCATTATACAAACATGTTCTGAACACCACCTATTTCCAAGTGAATAATAAATTCTACGAACAAGTAGATGGTGTGGCAATGGGGAGTCCGCTCAGCCCTGTCGTGGCCAACTTCTACATGGAATCGTTTGAAAAACTTGCTCTAGAAACAGCATTTCAGAAACCTTCATGCTGGTTTCGATACGTAGACGATACATTTGTAATATGGAGCCACGGACAGGAAGCACTGAATATGTTTCTTAAACATATCAATAGCATCCACCCAAGAATACAATTCACTATGGAAACAGAGAAAAATGGCACACTCCCATTTCTGGATGTGTTGGTCTCTAAAAACGAGGATGGTAGCCTGGGACATAAAGTCTACCGGAAGCCCACCCACACAGATAGGTACTTACACAAAAACTCCAACCATCACCCTCAACAAAAAAGAGCTATGATTAAGACGCTGGTTGATAGAGCGAAACGAGTCTGCGAACCAACACAGATACAAAAAGAGCTGGAACATTTAAGCCATACTCTACGGTGCAACGGATACACACCCACTGAAATTAAGCGAGCGATAAAACCGAGGAGAAACAGGACTAATACCGAAGACAAAAACCCAGATAAAGGCAGAGCATTCCTCCCATATATTAAAGGAGTAACGGATCGCATAGGAAAAATGTTACAGAGCAGAAACATCAAGGCCATATATAAGCCCACGAGCCAAATCAGAAACCTGCTCGGTTCAGTTAAAGACCCAAGGGATCCGTTATCCTCGACAGGGGTATATAAAATACCTTGTGAATGTGGCGCAGTATACATCGGCACCACAAAACGCAGCATTAACACCCGAATTAAAGAACACAAGGGCAACTGTCGCAGAGGAGAGACCGAAAAATCGGCAGTAGCTGAACACGCCTTTTCTGAAGGCAATCATAAAATCCTTTTCAAAAACACATTAGTTCTGTCATCCGAGGTACACTATCACTCACGCCTTAATCGGGAAGCCATTGAAATTTTCAAGCATCCAAATAATTTCAACAGGAAGGAGGAAAATCTAAGGCTACACAACATTTGGTATCCGGCACTACGCAGGAATAATAATAATAATGAAAGAAAGAGAGGGCATTATAACCCCTCTCCTAGTGACCACACCCCACCAATTCAACCACGGGGTGGGGATATAAATTTAAGTTTAAATATAGACACATTCCAGTCGACAAATCAGTCTCGCTCGAGAAGTCGAAAAGTGCAGAAGTGAAGTGCAGTGATGTGATGTACTTTTTCTTCTAACCTGGACTACACCACTGAGGATGTCAACCGCAGTTGTTGACGAAACGTTTGGAAGACCTGGGCCATCATCCCGGAAACCCACAACTCATATGGATACCGGCCGAGAAAACCTACATTCTAAAATTAATTAAAAACAAGAAAAACTATAGTTTCTGAATATGACCCTTTTTCAAATCTCAATACAAGGCTGTGGTCTTGAACAAAAAAGGTATGTAACAGATACCACATTTTATTTTCTACATTTTTTTTATACTTAAGTTGGAGACAAACGCTAAATACTAAAAATAATGAAGATTGTTTAATGAAGATGTTACAAGAAATAGACGAGACAATTGCTTTGAAAAATATATATATTATAATTAAACATGTGAAGAACCAATTGTATTAATTAGAATTTTCGTTAATTATATCGTTCGTTGTATTAATTAGAAACTCCACAAAAAAAGTTAGAACACAAGAAGAATTTGACTTTCATTGAAAATTCTCTTTAAAACGGCTTATTGCGCGCATATGAATCCTGTACCGATTAATAAGTTAATGTCAGTTAAAAAATTGTATTAATACAATTTTTTTCTGTATTGTTAATGGTAAAAACAAAAAAACACCATTTTTAGGCCTGTTGAATTGTCTCCGCCGCCAGCGAGTTCTAATGTAAATGTCATTTGCCCAAGTGAAGCCCTTAAGACTAATATCGATGAAGCTTAATTTCAAAAGCTCTAATACGATTCAGAGATAAGGAAGTCCGAATCCAGTGCAGAATAGCTTCTATGACTCAAAATGAAAAATAAAATATTTCGGAAGTTCACTGAAAGTTTGTACTATGTACAGTCTGGGTACGAAAAACTTCGTCGGTTTTCAAATTAATTCCTTTATCAATTTGTAGACTTTTAGTACCTTTTGAAACTAAAGCACTAAGCAGACAACTGACAGACGTTTGAAATGAAAGTTTTTTATGTTAAGATCGGCAGACAGGCTGACGGTCCACTTGATGGTAGGTGGCTACCGTCGCCTATAACACAAGCAACGCCAAAGCTGCTGCAAATGCGCTGCCGACTACAGTAGGATTAAGGATGAGGGATTAGGAGTGGATAAAGGGAAATGGGCTCTGGCATCCCTTACTCACCCACCGAAACACAACAGCACAAGTGCTGTTATTTCATGGTGGTCTTCTGTAAGGGGGTGGTTACTGCCACTATTTGGTGCAAGCAAATGTCGACTTTCAGGTGACGAACCTTTCCTTACCCTGACTTTACACCTGTAAATGAATTCATATAAACAAATTTACAAACCTCACCGGCAGTAGATCCCCACTAAAGTTTTATCGTCGTTACCTTATGAAATATGTCCCGTTGCGTTCGTGTAAAAGGATGGCAACACTTACCTGAAACAAAAGGTAGTTACTATGAAAAACGGCACGTCAATGTTTTGGCCACAGGGGAGGGGATGCGAGCGAAGAGAAAGAGAAAGCGAACAACATGCAAATGTATTAAAGTGTTAGCGTGCGAAACGTTTCATTGCGATAAGGAATGCTTTTCAGAAACATCTAAATATTTAAGGAAAACCATTTTGAGGTTAAACACAGAAAATGGCAGTAATCCTGTACCATAGTGTTGCCAACATGTCCTGGTTTTTGTGATGTCCTGGATAACTTTTAAGCAGCGCCCTGATAAAGGTGACGTATTTTAAAATTTGCGCATCACTTTTGGCAAATCCAAGACTATCAATGAGTCGCATCTTTATTTTTTAAAATAAAGATGCAATGTGCCACTCTGTATCGTCTCTTTCTACTATCGTCCCGCAGTTCATTCTCTTTCTCGTTTTAAAAACAGTGCGTCCTGTTTTTAAAACGTATTATCTTGGTTTTTCCAACTGCTAATCCTGTTTTTTGAAATTGTGGTTGGCAACCCTACTGTACCATATAATTGAACACATAGTGTCAACATTATTGTTATTATTTAATTAATTAATAAAAACTTAAAGACTAAACTAAGCTATTATATTGACCTACAAAACATAGACACAGTTTGCATATGGGAACATTATTTTCAATTATTATGTACTAGCTGTTGCCGGCGACTCCTCTGCGCTTGCTATCTCTGGCAAGCGGTGGCGCGCCGCTACGGCGACAGGGGCACCCAATTTTTTATATTTTTAGAGGATCCCTCGGGAACCTAAATTTTTTGAGATTAAAAAGTATCCTATATGTTAATCCAGGTAATAAACTATCTGTGTGCTAAATTTCATCCAAATTTGTTCAGTAACTTTTACGCGAAAGAGTAACAAACATCCACACATCCATAAATCCATATATTCATCCTCACAAACTTCCGAATTGATAATATTAATAGGATAATAACAAAAATCTTTCTATATATAAAAATGAATCCCCATTTCCCTTGGTCACGGCATCACGCGTGAACGGGTAGACCGATTTTAATTCGGTTTTCACTAATGGAAAGAGGGATATATAAATTCCATTTATATATAAAAATTCATATATATAAAAAGTTACATACATAAAAATTCCACGCTAGTAATAAATAAAATGGAAGTGTCTGTTTGTAGGTAATGTCAAATACTGCTTTTTACTAAATGTACCTATATCAAAGTATTATACGGTAGGTACTTATATAAAAAAAAAAAACAAGTTTTCAAATTTTTGTCTGTCTGCTTGTTTCGGCTAATCGAGGAAACGGCTGGACCGATTTTGCGGTACGCTCCACGCGTATCCGGGTTCAGCCAGTATAAAATAAAGTCTCTGTCTCGCCCTTGTCTGTTTTTACGTTAATTTCTTCTAAATCATCCAACATAATTTGATACGGTTTTCACTAATGAATAGAGCGATAAACGCGAGTCTGGAGCGGGTCGTTAGTTTATGCACAAGGGAGTATCATAAATCCATTTATATACATCAGAGAACTTTCAAACTGAATTGATTAGCTTATTAGCAAAATTGTTATTGCCTATAATAGTAAAAGCATTTAGTCGATAAGAAGTTATTGTTCTTATTGAATTTGGCTCGAATTCGATGAAAACCCAAGGGAAATAAAATAACGCAGCTCCACCAAACGTTACAGTGCTCGCGCCCCTAAACATTTACACCAGGTATTCACGTGTCTCCTTGAACTTATCTCTCGGAAGATCTTGCATCGTTTACGTTTTGGACATATTGTTTAGCAGGACGATGGCATTACTTACCTTACCTTGTTATCTATCCCTTGTCCATGTTTTAGGTATTACAAGAATTTTGATTGTACTTTCAAATTCTGCAGATGTCAGAATTCAAAAGATGTCAGAAAGGTCGGCAGACAGGCTGAAGGTATACCTGATGGTGGTAACACAAGTAACGTCACAGGTGCAGCATGTGCCTCTTAGTAGGATAAATGATATGGAATTAGGAGGGCATAGGGAAGTGGATTCTGGAAACTCATACTCACTCACAGAAACCCAATAGCAGACAATCTGTTATTTCACTTAGGTCTTATTTTTTATATGTATATTTAGATGTATATCTTTATATTATGAAAGGGAATGGTATATAATTGAATGTCTGCTTTAATTAAAAAATAAAGTTAGGGAGTTTGTTTGTTTAATTAAAAACTTTGGAACTACCTGTAAGACTTTAAAAATTGTTTTTGAATTTCATAGACCAATTCGGGTGAAACCGCAGAACACAGCTAGGTGAGAATATAACTTAAAAAGTGAACTCTAAGTGTACAGTCCTTACTGTGATTGGTTAAAATATAATTTTTTACTTAGCTCGTACGTCGTTCTACTAAATAAATAAGCCATTAAACTTGGGATGATTAAGTTTAAAAGTCATCCTATTACAAAAACACAATTTACAACTTACATGAAAATGCGTAATTTTAATTTAAACTTTTGCTTGAAGACGCTCGAGACGGATTTGGTGGAGCCAAAACGTTGTTCGTAGTTGGCTACTCGATTAAAAATTTCACGAATTATGTAGTATAATTCATACTTTTATGAACTTTTTCTGGCGAGCTCCTTGGTCGAGTGGTTGCTTCAACGATCTATTTCAGGGGTTCCGGGTTCGATTCCAAACCGACTTTGAAAATAGACTTTTCATAGTCGGCTCTGGTCTTGATCTGACAAAGTTGTGATAGGATACACTGCGTTTAGCAGACATTTGGGCAGCCCATCTGGCCTCCCTTACAGAAGACCACCGTGAAATAAAGCACGTGTGCTGTTGTATTTAGATCAGTGTGTAAGGGTTGCCAGAGCCCACTTAATCCCTTATCCTTAATAGTACTATGGTCAGCAGCGCACTTGCAACATCTGTGGCGTTGCTTGTATTATAGGCGACGGTAGCCACCAATCAGCAAGTGGATTGCCAGCCTGTCTGACGACCCTGACATTGGTAAAAATTCTCAATTTCTAGTTTGTAGCTTATCTGTGAATGCCTTAAAATTGCCTTGTGTTACCTATACCTATTATAAACTTTTTTTGTTTGTGCTGTTGGTGTACCTTTAAAAAATAAATAAATAAAAAGTACCATTAAGAGTACCGATATCTGTAACAGCGGTGTATTCATCACCGAGAAACGATTTATTATTAAAAAAAAAAGAACAAGAAAGAGCCTAGCTAATGGCGTCCCAAAACAGAGTGAAATCCTGATCAGATGATCAGGAAAATGATGATGAAGTTGAGGAAAAAATATAGGAGCAATAATTTATTCTTGTGTGATGAGTTTTTGTGCGAAAAGTTAATTAATTTATTATATACATAAATACTATTTATAATTCTTCTCATAAGTCTTTTTCCCTAACAATCTGGTTAGGGTTCCCCTTTTTAATGGTTAGGGTGTAATTTTGGGATCATTTTTTTATAATTGCCAATCTGCCGCGAGCCATATCTAGCGGGCCCATGCCAAGATCTCGAGATCCATTATAAATCTTGGGAATTTAATTAGGTTTGCGTTTAAACTGGTGCAAATAAGAAACCTTTTTGAAGATACAGTTTTCAAGGCGTTATTTTCGTCGCCTAATTTGATTTCTTAGAATAAAATTAAAACTCCATAAAAATACAGTGCATAATAGATTACATTTAAAAAAAATTGAATTTGGCAGATTTATACCAGTTCAGGGCAAAAAAAGTCGAGACATTTTTTACAAAGTTTATTTATATTTATTTACAGTATATGTGACATTTTGTTCGGCGACTTGTTGCCATCTTGTAGATAGTGACTTGATCCCATTGCTTTAGAACTGAGACCTATTTTGAGGCAAAAGATAAATCATTCTACAAAAGTGCTACTGAAATGTTAGAGCGGCGCTGGAATGATTGCGTTGCCCTTGATGGAGATTACGTTGATCAATAAATTTAATTTTGAACAAAAAAAAACCGTGTTACATTTGTTTTAGTTAACTTAAGTTTTGTACTAAAGTTTTAATGGCTCAATTTTATTTCTTTTTTAATATTTTACACCAAATTTAAGACCTTTCAATTTTAAATCTGTTCGGTTGTCCTTGTCATAACAAATTATATAGTTTGTTGAAGTATGCGAAAAAAAAAACTTCTCAACTTTAGGCATAACATGGATCCAACTTCGACAAGGAGGTGAGCCGTCGAATCCAGCTCGAATAGACGGCGTTCGGGAAACTCCGAGACATCTTCTAGTCAAAATATTCCTCAATGCATTAAAAAAGAAAAATCTACCATCGTGTGTTGCCAATGATGACATATGGGGGTGAAACGAGGTCTCTCTATGGGCCTCGTGAGAAAGCTTAAAGTCGCTCAACAAGCTATGGAGAGGGTTATGCTCGGGGGTTACATTGCGAGATCGAATCAGGAATGAGGAGATTCCTGGTATAGTAAGTTGAAGTGGCAGTGAGCAGGACACATAGACGGCCGCTGGGGCCGGAAGGTTCTCGAGTGGAGGTCGCAGACCGACAAGTGCAGAGTAGGACGTCCATCCACAAGGTGGACAGACGACCTGATAAGGGCCGCGGGTGGACGGTGTATTCAGGCTGCTTCTGATCGGTCCTTTTGGAAAATTAAGGGGAAGCCTATGTCCTTAAGTGGACGTCCTCCCTTTGAAATGATGGTGATGGTGATGTTCACGAATTGAATTTTTATCCGTATGTTCATAATTATACTATACTAGCGGCCCGTCCCGGCTTCGCACAGGTGGACATTTATTTTTTAAACATTTTGGGATAAACGTAGAAAGAATTTTTAAAATCAGTCCAATAATTTTTGAGTTTATTCATTACAAACATACATTTGTATAAAGGGAGGAAAGGAGATGGGAGGAGAGTGAGTAGCCTATGTTACTCGCTGATAATGTAGCTTTTTATAGGTGAAAGAATTTTTAAAATCGGTCCAATAATTTTTGAGTTTATTTATTACAAACATACAAAAATACATACATACATACAAATCTTTTCTCTTTATAATATTAGTATAGATTAATTTTATAATTCACACTTTTCCTAGTACATTTATTAGATTAAAAAAACCAATTCTACGTATTTGCTGCAAAAATTGTTTTGTTTGTAATGTCTAATCTCTGAAACTAACGAACCGATTCAAACAAATTTTTTCACCGATAGATTGCTTTAATAACAAGTGATATAGGCTATGTTTTATTCATTATAAAATATGCAGAGTGAGGAACCTCCTGACAATTCGTGCCGTGTCAAGAAGGACCGCCTTCTGTATCTGTCCCTTGATCCAGCCATCTAGCGAGAGCCTCTTGAGATGTTGGTCGAGGCTCTTCGCTATAAGATCGTTCGCCGAGACGACTATCGGGACGATAATTGTCGAATCGACGTCCCACTTGGCGGTCACCTCGTGAGCCAAGTGTACTTGGTAAGCTTTTCTTTTTCGGCTTTCACGAAGTTTTAGTCATGCGGGACTATCGTCCGGCGCTGGGATCAATCAATAACCACGATGTCAGGCTTATTCGCGACAGTAGTCCTGTCCGTGATTATGGAGCGTTCCCAGTAGAGCGTAGCATGATATTATTATTATTATTATAAGATATCTAGATATAGTAGATATAGACATTATACTATTAATTTGCCCGCAATCCTTTATACAAAAAACTTGTACTGTAAGTCCAAAGAAGATTGTATGAAAAAGAAAGAAAAAAAAAAACAGTTTTATTTCTTTCGAAACAGAATTAACCCCCAAAATACATTTAAGAATATAATATTCTGACTAGGGACGATGTTACTATATACATTTACAAATATTTATTGTAAGTAAAAAAGGAACCAACGTTAATAACATAAAACATATAACATTACTGGTAAAAGCACTTTTTTCTAAATGAAGAGTCAGCATTAGGATTACGCGAACAAGTTAAGCCTCGACAAAACGGAAAACAAAGACGAGAATGATTTCGATTCATTGCATTGTCATATAAATCTATAAGTTTCAAAACTCGAACAAGGCTAA
The DNA here is from genome assembly GCA_910589475.2 of Bembecia ichneumoniformis. NCBI lineage: Eukaryota > Metazoa > Arthropoda > Insecta > Lepidoptera > Sesiidae > Bembecia > Bembecia ichneumoniformis. Next base: position 1,333,209 of record OU342544.1, on the reverse strand, counting down.
AAATACGAATAAATTCAGGTTGTGGTTTAGTTGAGGCTTCCGGTTTAAAATCGGTTCTATGATAAGGAATGGATTTTGAAAAGAGAATAGCTCCGCAGCGGCGTCTGAGATGATTGAAAAAGTTTAATTCGCCAGACACTTTCGAATATCCGATATCCGTATTCACCACACACACTACTAATGGAACTCGACAATCAACGAGCCTATTATAGATGAGTACAGCGTTTAAATGAGTACAGCGCCCGCACGGTACAGGGCCGCGGGGATATGACGAGAAAGGAGACCGAGGGAGGTGCGGGCGGCGGGTGCGCGTAGCGTGATACACCCGCGCCCCTGTAGCGCGCGGGCGAGGACTCATTTAAACGGTCTATTTATAATCCAATATCTACACATATTTAAATTCAAATAAAAAAAATGTCTAAAAAAACTACTCTTATAACAAGTAACGCCAATTTGGCCATTTTTCAAGTTAATCTAATTCTATAAATGAGAACAAATTAATTTTCAATCAGCTTAAGACAATGTAGCCTCTCTTTATGTTTTTTGCGTATGTATAATTTTTGAATGCTGGAATTAATGCCTATTCAGAATTTTTACCACAATTCTCCGCGCCGCAGATGCGGAGTTCATCTGCGTTACATGGATAACCTGCCGGTGGCACAATAGAAAATTTATCCCGCGGAGTCACGAATTTTGGAACAATCGTCCATGAGGTGTTTCCGCCTAGTTACAGTAGGGAGTTCTTCAAGCGTATAGCGTTTGAAAAAAAAAAGGTGGGCAATGCATGTACATTGCTTGCAAGTGCAGGGCGGGTAGGTTTGTAGTCCGAAACCTACCCGCCCTAAGCACATCTCCGCCGAGAAGTTCCAGTAGCAAAACCGCTGCACGAATTCCGCTGCGAATATTCGAGTAGCGGAACTTTGTACAGGAATGTCACGTGAGTCAGTTGAATTGTGGCAATCGGAACAAAATGTCGTCGCTATCAGAGTCAGAAGAGGATATATTTTCTTGAATTTTTTTCATATTATTTTTATAGTATGGATGACTCAATAAATAGAGAATAGGTCCATTTCTGACCTCTTGGATTATTTTTTCAATAAAATCGACATCCATTTTATAAAAAAGTAGTTTCGCTACTTAAATTTTTTCGACTACCTCAAACACATGGGAAACATACGCGATAACGGCCGAACGCGGATGTGTAGTTTGGCGACGGAGCAGATTCGACGAAATCACGCGAAAACGAGATAGAATTATAGTTTGTAGTGGCAGGGCACACTGCGCTTCGCAGTCATTTGGGCAGCCCGTCTGGCGGCAGTAACCACCCCCTTACAGAAGACCACAGTGAAATAACAGCACGTGTGTTCGGTGACTGAGTAAGGGATGCCAGAGCCCATTTCCCCATCCCCTCCTAGTCCCTTATCCTTAATCCTACAGTAGTCGGCAGCGCACTTGCAGTAGCTGTGGCGCTGCTTGTGTTATAGACGACGGTAGCCACCTACCATCAAGCGGACCGTCAGCCTGTCTACCGATCTTAATATAAAAAAAATAGTAAAATCAATACGTTAGAACAGGCGATTTCGCTCTCTTACAAAGGACAAGACATGTCGAAATTACTGCGGTTTCGCTGTTATGGTTCCGAGGCGGAGCGGAGGTGTGCTCAGGGCGACCATCAAATGGACCGCCTGTCTATCATTATCAGCCTGTCTATCATTATTTTTATTGCAAACATGCAAAACAGTAAACTTCAGAAGCGCTTCTAGAAGTCGTGTAAAATGTATTTTTATCTGATTTTTTAGGAAAATAATCAAATTGAAATCGCTAATGCTAAGCCTAGGCGGAGTTATTTCGTGGTAGTGGCCGCATTGAACTCGAGCGAAAACGGACAATGGCCGGATGATTAAACCGAGTTATTTCATTAGCACTCGATCTTTGGAATTCTATTAGGCCCGTGAAACCCGTGATGTTCTCGCGTTAAGATATTTAGGGTCTCAGTGGTTAGGGAGTTCAATCGACGACTAAGGAAAAAATTATGTTCGTGTGAAATTCATCCTCGCTGTATCTACAATAAAGATTTATTATTTATTTATTTATTTATCCACACACCAACAGCTTAACATAACTATAATTTCATAATTAACTTTAAAGTACTATTAGATTTATAATGTAACCCAATTACAGGCGTGAACAGCATTTACAGTTTGAAGTTATATACACAATTTACATATCCCCTATCCCCTCCTAATCCCTTATCCTTAATCTTACTGTAGTCGGCAGCGCACTTGTAGCAGCTTTGGCGTTGCTTGTGTTATAAGCGACGGTAGCCACCTACCATCAAGTGGACCGTCAGCCTGTCTGTCGATCTTAACATAAAAAAAAATATATATACAGAAAGTAATTATAATTTTTTAGTAGTCGACTGACGAGTGAGTTTCAGCAATTTACTCTTGAAATCTTTAAATGAGTCACCAAAAATATCCAAATCTGGCAATTTATAGTTTAATTTGTGGTAACCCAGGCAAAATCTGGCGAGTGCACGATGCCGACCCAGATTAGTTCGGCATGGATACAGATTAAATTTTTTAGTGATAAACATATAAATAACTCTAGGGGATGCTTACTATAGAGTTGATCAAAAAGTGTTTGCTGCGGATTTGTGTGTCCTAACACATTGTTTAATTATATGTTTAATAATACCTTCATATGATTGATATAATTTTATTGTTCTCCCAGAAGGAGCGCCGGGGGTTGCCCTTCATAGCCGGTCGTAGAGGGGGTTCCCCAATGACCACCAGAAAAATCCCGAATCCTCGGCATACCGACCTCGTAAAGTGGCAACGGAATCTCGGAAAACATGGCAGTTAGATGGAGGGGTTGGGATTTGCAGAATGTCATAGAGGATCATAAGGGGTTACCCCCTCTCTCCCATACATTTTATCTTGGATCTTTGAATCCGCGTAATTGATATCAAAATTGTATCCCTTCACATACACATAGATACACAACACATTCTATGTATACAAGCTCTTTTATTCCATTTGCAGCAATACGGAGTATAATTACTTAAATTATTATATGTTTACTATAATACTACATTTTGAGTAATATTTAGTGGGTATTTAGTGGGGCTCCGTTGTCAAAGCCCAGCAGTTTCTCTGCGGACTTGAATCGGTGGCGCGTTCCTCTGATACACATGCTGGTGGCGCGAATAAATTGAAGCGCCTATTCTTGTTCTAAGCCAACCTAGTATGGTGCTCAGGGATTTGTTCCAACGGTCTGCACAATACGGAGTATAAATACATCTTTCTACAAATCTGCGAACCCTTTTTTTCTTCTTGCCACTGAACGTTATATTCCGATGGTTCTCGTTGATTTTTTATTTTAAATCTTTTAAAATAAAATTCAAAGCGGAGGATGTGCATTATAGGGATAAAAGTATGGGGGATTCGTCACAATTCCTTCTTGGCAGTACGCCCCACATATTATTTCTTTTTAAATGTATTAAAGCTTACAGCCACTTAACATCTAAGAATAAAAAATCAAATTAATGTTCTCTTCATTGTATCGAATTAGGCCTTGCGGGCGGCGGAGCGGGAATCCGCTGAGTAAGAAACCGCTAGTTCAGCGGTTACACGCTGCGGATTCCCGCGATTTGTATCCGCTTTTCATCCGCAGAACCAGCGGAAAAACGCGCCTCGAGTTGATATGGGTGTTCTACCAGTACAAAAATAGACGTCGTTGAAATGGCTTCTATCATTTACCTAATTAATTTAATAATTAATTTGATAATTAATTTAATTTAATTAATTTCTATGACAAATTACCACGAAAAAATTATATTGTAGTTACGTTTTCTTTTCTAAAAATCTCAATTTAATTATCTCCCCCGATTTCACTATATTTTTTGTACTTCACGTATGTACCCTTCAGTTTCGAAATCCATCTTGTTTAGATAATATAAGTCCTGGCGCGTTAACCCATAAATGCGAACTGAATGCGCGGGCGCTGCTCGTCGTCGGTTCCCGCGTGCCAACCTGCGGACTCCATTCTTTTTTTTTATTTATTTTTATTTATGCACCGAAGCCACGTTCATTTATTACTATGCCACTGATTGCGTTCAGGGAGATTATAATATATGATTGTCCCGTTACGTTGTATGAAATGGAGACGATATACAAAAATCCTTGCAATTATAAAACGACTAGTGAAATTATAATATCATGGCTTTTAAAATAAACCTGCGACATATCTGAGGGTGATTTATTAAAAAATTGTGCTCTTTCAAAAGTATTTTTTTTTATCATAATATGTGATTCAAACTTTTGCTAGTCTAGTTTTGTTTAAATAAGAAAATATCAAAAATGAATCTATTCGTCTAATGTCTATGTTAATTAGTTTGACTTCTTTATAAATATTGTTCGTAGATGTTGCTCTGTCAAATAGGATAACAGATTGGGACGGGATAGGCGAAAGGGGAGGATACATATAACCTGTATAAATTTATACTTTTATTTCTACTACCTAATTCAAAATGGGAAGCATGACGTTTTGATAAAATTTACAAAAGACCGTGAAGTTAAATTAGAAAGATCGAGTCACGTCGCGGCTTCATACATATTATTACAATGTTATAATTGTAAATGTTTTTCGAAGAAACTTTGTTAGCCCAAAACTTCGACGAAGACTTTAAGACAAAGTAACTCTAAGCCGTTCGGATTGAAGCCATTGTGGAGTATATTTTTTTGAATAATCACAGAAATTTTAAACTTAAACTTTATTTGAAAACCTATTTCACTGGTTAAGATGCTTGGCTTAATGCTCTGTCTTAGAGGTCCCGGATTCGAATCCCGGCAGGGACAACTATGGAAGTTGGTTCTGGTATAATCTGGAAAGTAGTGACAAAGCAAAAGAACTGCGTTTCACAGTCATTTGTGGAGCCTGTCTGGCAGCAATAACCACCCCATTACAGAATACCACCGTGAAATAGCAGCATTTGTGCTGTTGTTTCCGTGAGAAAGTAAGCGAAGCCAGAGCCCATGCCCTATCGCTTCCTAATAAGTTATCCTTAATCCTACTATGCTCGGCAGCACTCTTGTAGCATTTGTGGCGTTGCTTGTGTTATAGGCGATGGTAGCCACGTACCATCAAGTGGACCGTCAGCCTGTCTGTCGACCTTAACATAAAAAAGTTAAGTTAGAAGCTCTTATTTTTTTTTTAAATTTTAAGTAAGACAATTAGCAATAGTAAAGCTTGTACCAAGAACGCTGTTTCCAACACAGGTTCGAATCCAGAATCCCTGAGACTTTTTAATTTGTGTGTGTTACAAATGTGTTGTATTAAACAATAAGAGAAAGCCTGCATTCCTGAGAAGACCAGCGACCTTTGAAATATAAAAAGACCAGCTAACCCGCAGTTAGCTAAAGTATTCCATTGATGCACCGGTAATCCTTAAACTAATATAATTTATATCTAGATAAAAAGCGTCAAAGAGAGTTTGTTGTCCAGAACTCAAGCGAATATTCGCGAAAAAAGTGCAAATAAAATGAAATGATTAAAGAGGCCTCTATGAAGCTTTTAGTGATTGCGAAATCACGAGCCAAGGATTACATACAATATATTGAATGTATCGAAACAATGAAAGACAAAAAAAAACTGTGTATCCATATTATATGTACAATAATTATTGAAATAAAAATATTCATTATTGCATTTAGTACCTGAGGCTCTAGTATGAGTTTACGATACTACACACGCTCTCGCTAGCGAATGTAGTATCGTAAACTCATGCTAGAGCCACTGTTCAGAATGCAGATTCTACAAGTACGAGGAAAAACTGGCTTCTTAACGTCACAATCAGCCATCAGTCCCAAGCAGCTCCATCAGTCTAATGATCATTATAAGAGTAATTTGTAAATGATTTTAATGATTATGTTGTTTATTTGTTAATGATTATACTTTTAAATTTGTATAATAGTAGGGCTTGTATATAACCTTATTATAAAAGTGTATGCATTAGCATATAAAACAATTTATTTAGTTACTAGCTGAGCCCGCAATTTCGTACGCGTGGTATTTGGTATAGCGCGTAACTTTTTTGTTTGTGAACCGATTGTAACCGACAATTTATCACTGAAAACCGCATTCAAATCGGTTAAGCCGTTTCTGAGATTAGTGTGCACAAACGCACAGACAAAAAAATGTTTTGGCTATGTTTTGGCCTTGGTAAGTACAACGTGTACAAATTGTCTTTTTGAAAAAATTGTCACGTGATACAAAATCGCTAACTTTACAAGGCTATTTACGTAGCTACGCCATGGCCAACCTGATTACGGCGATCAGAATCAATATTTTTGTAGGAAAAATTTCCCAATGCCATCTCTATATGTATATTCTACATATTTAATCTTTCTGGTTTATACTGAGTTGACTGCTATCTAGAACTCTGCCCATATGTACCTATTCAAGACAGAACGATGATACGTCATGTGCTACGGTCTTCTCTTGAATATCGTGTGTCGAAGGCGTCAGAGTCACCTAATCGATTTTATCGACTTAGACAGCGAACGAGATGTTAAGCGACTTTTTGATTTAACTAATGGCAGTTAACAGTCATTTGGGCATCCCGTCCGGCGGCAGTAACCACCCCCTTACAGAAAGAAGACCACTGTGAAATAACAGTATGTGTGCTGTTGTGTTTCGGTGAGTGAGTAAGGGATGCCAGAGCCCATTTCCTTAGCACGCACTTGCAGCACCTGTGCCGTTGCTTGTGTTATAAGCACCGACATTTAGGTAAAAAAAGTGGAGTGAGCCATTAGGGTTGTCACAGCATAGTGAAAAAAAAAACTTCTTCAAAATAGATTGAAATAACTATTAATAAAGACTGAAAATATCGTTTAAACCGCAATCTAGGTAAATGGTCCGAAACAAAACACACGTCAATTTAAAAAGTAAATTTAGAATCCCGAATCGATTGTGAAAAACAAATTTATTTGTTGTTTATTTTCGCGTGGCCGCCATTCTATCGGTTTGCAATGATTCAAATAGAATTGCAGTGGTATTTTTAAATGGTAATGTTGGGCAAAATCCTTTTATGGATTGCCGGATCACGCGTGATGCTTTACTAGAAATTTGAGTTGTGGGTTTCCGGGATGATGGCCCAGGTCTGTTGGAAATTCTTCCAAACGTTTCGTCAACAACTGCGGTTGACATCCTCAGTGGTGTAGTCCGTGTTAGAAGAAAAAGTACATCACATCACTGCATTTCACTTCTACACTTTTCGACTTCTCGAGCGAGACTGTCTCGCTCGAGAAGTCGAAAAGTGCAGAATTTCCAACAGACCTGGGCCATCATCCCGGAAACCCACAACTCATATGGATACCGGCCGTGAAAACCTACATTCTACTATTACTAGAAATTTTTATATTTAATTAAAATTCTCTTACTAATTCAAACTGATTTATTTGTACCAATCAAAAAGATTTAATGTATAGAATGTGTATAGAGAGGACATTGGAAATTTTTTACTGCAAACATATTGATCCTGTGGCTCTAGCATGAGTTTACGACACTACACTCGCTAGCGAGAGCGTAAAACATTTATATGGAAAATTGATAATTTGACATTGACATTTCACGATTTCCCATACAAAAGTTTTACGTTCTCGCTAGCGAGTGTAGTATTGGTGTAGTATCGTAAACTCATACTAGAGCCTCTGATCGCCGTAATCAGGACGGCCATGGCATAGTTAGCGATTTTGTACCACGTGGTTTTAAATGTCACATTATGGATTCTTTCGTCTTACCCGAGTTGAAAATCGTTGGTACTAATTAACTTGACAGTCACGAATAACTGACAGTTGATTTTGACGTTTATCAATATGTCCCACAATTATCTTTCCGCTACACCAAATAAAACATCTTCAAAATATCACTCCTTCAGTTTATCCAAACTAGTGTTATAAATGCATAACTGATTATGCTTTAACACCTAAAGAATGGGATGCGAATGAAGTCCTAAATAAAATGGTACAGAGTTATTACATTTATTTTCATATATAAATATACTAACAAATCGCTTCGACATACATACATGTGCAATTAAATTTTAATCAGCATTAAATATGCAAAAGTATGGCTGATATAAAATACTTTTGCATATTTAATGTCCATTAAGCACTTTTGCTTCAATACTTTTGCAAATCCTTCCATTTGAGACTCAATCCTATAAACCAGGCTTTCTCTCTTAAAGAAATAGGTACTGCTGAAAGATATTGGAAAGGAATAAGAGTTTTAAGCATAGCTATAAAAAACCATTTTATTTCTGTATGTATGTCGTAAATTACGACATACATACGACTCGTAATTCACAATATTTATTAAACACATATACTATAATACTAAAAATTTATCAGCAGCGCAGAAACCTTTACTTCAATCTATATTAATATTATAAAGAGCTAAAGTTTGTATATTTGTTTGTTTATATGAAGGAGGTAATCTTGGAAACTATTTATCCGATTCAAAAAAATCTTTCACCAATAGTTAGGATATAGTTTCAGGATGGACATAGGATAAATATTCCAATAGGGCATCAGCTACCTAACAATAAAACCCAACGCTTGGTAAAAGTATAATGTCAGGCTTTATATTGCTTTACATGTCTGGCGTTATAATTATCATTTATTTTATTAATCTTTATATATAAAAAAATGAATCCCCATTTCCCTTGGTCACGGCATCACGCGTGAACGGGTAGACCGATTTTAATTCGGTTTTCACTACTGGAAAGAGGGATAAACGGGGAATGTTTTAGTATATAAAAATTGCACCACGGGCGAAGCCGAGGGCGGGCCGCTAGTCATTTATATTATTAAGATCGAGTTACTTATTTTAATTTTAGGAAATCAGCAGAAGAACATTCGTGAATTTTACTATTTTTAAGATTATAATTAATTATTATTAAGTTTTTTATTTGTTGTTTCTGCAAAATCAGTTCCAATTTATGAAAACTAGCGATTTTTCCATACTTTTAAAGTGTGCAACCGAATTAATTGCTATTTTCATATAATTTTCCTTACCCTAGGGTTGCCTGGAAGAAATCGCTATTTTATAAAGCGATAAGGCCGCCTTTTGTACTATTACTTGTTCTTTCTTTCTTTTTTTAAATCTTTTTTATATTTATAATACAAATAAAGAGTTTTAATAATAATTATAATTAAATGTCCAATTTATAACTTACATGTTTGTAAACATCGAACTTTAATTGTAAGTTACAGTGATACAATTTTTCTCTGAAAATTATACACACAAACCTACCTCGTTTATCCTCTTTCAATTAGTGAAAACCGTATTAAAATCCGTTGGGTGCTTAGAAGTTAGCGAAGAAAATGACAGAAGCGAAGAGAGACTTTATGTTATAATAAAGTTATAAAAGAAAGTGACTATCCGTTTTGATCTGCTTCTTTGCTACAGATACACAGCAATCATCATTTTCATCTCAGCTTAGCAATCATTTATTTATTTATTTATTTATTTATTTATTTCTACGCTTACAACTATTTTTACAGGACTAAGCCTAAAGACAATAGTGTAACTATTAGTACAACTTACTTTATTTCTTACAACTGTAGCATATTATGAACAATGCTGAATCATCATTTAGTAGTGGCAGGGCACACTGCGTTTCGCAGTCATTTGGGCAGCCCGTCTGGCGGCAGTAACCACTTCCTTACAGAAGACCACAGTGAAATAATAGCACGTGTGCTGTTGCGTTTCGGTGAGTGAGTAAGGGATGCCAGAGCCCATTTCCCTATCCTCTCCCAAGCCCTTAGTTTTAATCCTACTGTAGTCGTGGTATAGGCGACGGTATCTGTGACTACCATCAAGTGGACCGTCAGCCTGTCTACCGATCTTAACATAAAAAAAGCTTTAATTTTCCAGGAGGACCGTTGAGAAGCAGCCTGAATTCAGTATAGACCCTTGGTCCTTATTAGGTCGCCTGTCCGACATGTGGGTCATTACAGTTTTTTTAAATTAAAGTAAAAACCATCCCCTCAAATAATTCCATTTAAACAACAGTAGATAGAAAGAGCTTCCCTTTTTAGTGAGTATATCTTCCCAATGTCAAAACTTGCGTCGAATACCCAAACTATTTACGTTTATCCAAAGTAAATCGGAAGTCCCGCGCGAGAGAAACCGCAATGAAACGCTAGTGGTACGAAACATTCCAACTGCAATCCGGGATAACTGTTCAATTTGCCCCGGGAAACCAGTTATTGGGAAACTAATATGGGGAATTATGTTACAATTCGTCGGAATGGAGGCAGAGCTTATGGGGGTTTGTATTTTTAGCTTTTAGCTGCAACATTGTTATATCTAACCAACTTGTCATTCAGTGTTTTATTAAAACTACAAATTTTTTAAAGTAAGCATTTGTTTCTGATTTCTATATATATATATTTTTCGAATTAAATTAAACGGTCTTTTGATCCTTTTACGGTATTAACAACACGTCGTAAAGATAATATACATATATTTATCGCCAACTATCTGTAAAGCTAAATATAGCAATAAATTTTCCTCACAAATACAAAATGTTGACACCAATTGTCAATTCAAATTAATTAATAATAGTTCACTGTGGCATGTGCTGTCTCACTCCCATCATATGCCTATGCATGTAATATGTCTGTCACTACCGCAACCCATGCGACCGGCCATTTTATGAAACCGCGTCATTCTAAGAAAAACGTCGCAAGAATAACACGCGATTTATCCGAAGATCTCGACCCGCGAGATTTGAATTTATTGCATCCGCTAATGTTATCAGGAAATTTGCTTGTAGTTTATCTATTTGGTCACGCTTCCCGCTCCGCGAGTGTAATCATTGAAGTGGTCTGAAGCTCTGGACTCTATGTGTGACGGGCCCGTTGCAATTTTCGCTGCCGGAGGACCAGGACTTGGTGATTCACCAGGTTCTGAATAAAGGAAAATCGGTAGGTGACCGATTTTCCTTTATTTCTTCGTCTTTTGATTACATGTACCAACAACGAAAAATACAGTCCACTTTTACAATTGCTTGACGTGATCACAAAATTTATGCATTCATAGTTAATCATTCTTTTTCATATTTAAATGATATATAAAAACCCTTTTTTAGCTTTTTTATATATTATTATTATGTTTATAGTAGTTATATTGCGCAGCGGCAGGCAGCTCGAGATTCCACGTGATGGTACCGTCACCACATAATACAAGCTAAGGGGATTACAGCTCCCTTAAAGATAATAGTTTTAAAGTGAGATGGAAAAAGCATGGAGTTTGCAACACAAATCGCTTATCCCCTAGATGAAAACATCTAGGGGAATCGCCATCTGATATTTATGCTGCAACAATAGGGATAAACTCTTAGGGATAACCGCAAGAAAAGATGATACAGATTCAGTATGAAGCGGAAGGAATCATTTTACATCAATAGCCTTTATTATTTTACCATTTGATTAAAAATTAACCTAACTAACCCAACAGGGCGACGACGGTTGGGTCAGGACAAGAGCTGAGGGCGGCCGAGAAACAAGCATTAACGAGAAGAGCCGGGACAAGGACAGCAGGACAAGGGAGTGTTATATCTGAATCAGAAGTACCTGTGCTTTTACACTGTATTCCTTTTTTAAATTAGATTTATGCTGTCTAACTCAACGTATGATATCGTATCGGATAATAACGGTGGCAGCGAGCATCGATCAGTTGTAACCCTCGAAGTAATCAGTCACACTCGGCGCCTGATTTATTGTGAACAACATATTTGAAATGCTTACAAAACGTTCATGCTTCTGTGTCACATATATATATCTACCATTTTATTTTTCAAAATAACACATAGTAAAATACTTTAAATGAAAAATACACATCTTGGTAGTTAAGAAAGCAAATCTTGAAATAAATTCAGTATGTACAAATAGGTGCTCGAGAGCTGCATGAGATCATACCGCCTTCCCCTTTCTTCTATCGGACATGCAGACGTACGGCTGGTTACCATCCTCACCTTGTCGATATCCCTCTAATTCGGACCAAGCGCTTTAAAACATCTTTTGTGATGCGCACTGCTAAGGATTGGAACTCCCTGCCGGCGTCTGTATTTCCGAGCTCATATAACCCAAATCTTTTCAAGGTTCGAGTGAATAGGCATCTTCTGGGTGAGCTCGCTCCATCTTCGGCCTCATCCTTCCTACATGGATAGATGCTGGTCAAGAGCAAACCCATCTATGATAAAAAAAAAAAAGGTACATACATCTGAAAAGCAAATACACACAGTAGTAATTGTTAAAAAAGTTAAAATAGTTAAAAGGCCCTATGAATTGCGTAATGATCATTTACAATATGCAACAAATTTCAATTTTTCGATAGGTTTTAATTTTTTTTCCTACTCAGTGGACATAATACCAATTTTTTAAATTGTTAGTTGCGAGATAATTAGAGTACTCTATTTTAATTAAAAACAAAATAGGAAATAATGCTGTAATTTTTATTTCTAAATATTTTTGAACAATTGGGTCATTTTAAGAAACACCAACTTTAAAATAACCATAAAATAATAATAATAATAATAATAATAATATTTTATAAAATGTCCCTCAATTCGGTGTGCCTTTTGGCATAGGCCTCCTCCAACTGTCTCCATTGATTTCTATCTAGTGCAACTCTTGTCCAATATGGCCCCAAGGTCATACGAATTTCATCTTCCCATCTTTTTACAGGACGCCCCTGTCTTCTAACTCCATCTCTTGGATACCAAACCGTAACCTGCTTGCTCCATTTATTTGTCTTGCATCTTAACATATGTCCTGCCCAGCCCCACTTCTGATGGTCAATACGAGTGAGTATGTCGACTACTTTGGTTTTGTTCCTTATTTCTCTATTACTTATTTTATCTTTTAGTTTTATTTCCGTCATACTTCTCTCCATCGCCCGTTGACACTTAGCCAATTTTTCTCGGTGGATCTCGGTTAAGGACCATGTCTCACAGCCGTATGTTAAACATAAAACCATAAAAACAATATTTAAATATTTTTATTTTTCTCCATAATTTTAATTTTTTCCCTAAGTGAACGGGACACATTGTATTATGGAGTCGTTACGTTACCGTTTACACCATAAAAATTGTTGCATTATTTATGTACGAGTTTGTTATGTATTTTTTCATGAAGAAGGTTTTCATGACGTCGACATGACGAAGCTGCAGGCACAGCTAGTATTCTATTTCATACTAATATTAAATTAAAAATGTAAATGTAACTCTGTCTCTCTGTTACCATTTCACGCCTTAACTACTCAACTGATCATCATGAAATTTTGCATACAGTAAAGGACATAGGATGCCTTTTATTCATCCAGAAAAAAGTAAAAAAATGTGGCGGCGCCACCGTCGTGTTATGTTCTCAATGTTATGATTTTTATTTTATTAACGCGAAGTCGCGAACGAAGTCGCGGGCACCCGACTGACGACGACCCGTTGACGAGCCCGTTGGATGAGTGGTTTCCGGGTTCGATTCCCGGTAGTGTCAACTTTGAAATTTTTTCAAAGTTGGCTCTGGTCTGAATCTGGAAAGTAGTGGCAGGGCAGTAAGTAAGTTGGGCAGCTTGTCTGGCGGCAGTAACCAACCCCTTACAGAAGACCACCGTGAAATAACTGCACATGTGCTGTTGTGTTTCGGTGAGTGAGTAAGGGATGCCTCTCCTAATCCTTTTTTTAACTCCCTAACTTTTTAAATTTGACTCTAGTCTGGAAAGTAGTGGCAGGGCATACTTCGTTTCGCAGTCATTTGGGCAGCCCGTCTGGCGGCAGTAACCACCCCTTTACAGAAAACCACCGTGAAATAACAGCACGTGTGCTGTTGTGTTTCGGTGAGTGAGTAAGGGATACCAGAGCCCATTTTCCTATCCAGTCCCCTATCCTTAATCCTACTGTAGTCGGCAGCGCACTTGTAGCTCCTGTGGCATTGCTTGTGTTACAGGCGACGGTAGCCACCTACCATCAAGTGGACCGTCAGACTTGGCACCGAATTTAACCAGTCTTTTAAAAAATACTTTTAAATGTTACACCAATTGCTTTTATTTCCAGAGAGTTGTCCAATTACAGACCCCACAATCTAGCATGTCTTTTGCCAACACATTGCGGCAATATGGTCAGAAAAATTACTATGACTAAGAGAAACCATTTCCGCACCCCTGTCAGCAATACGTTCAAGTTAATGTTACTTTACTACAAAAGAGTCTGTATGAATCAAGCTCTGTAATGCGGGTCAATTTTCTATGCCACCTACTTACCACTAAAATCCATCCTATTTTAATTTTTTTAATTTTAATCCTATTTTAATTCCCCTAAAATCCACAGGCGATCTGTGTCACCACAATTAGTCATTCAGTAGTAGATCTAGCATAATTATTACGTCAATTGTACGAAGAATTTTGTAGAAAAGTGATAACATTTTTTTTCTCGCGACCAAGTACTGATACGACGAAATTTAATAAATCATTAAATAAAGAAAATAAAACATAATCATAATCATTTATTTGCTGAATATAGGTAATTACGACAGTGGTTTTATAATGCACTAGCGGCCCGCCCCCGGCTTCGCCCGGCGTGCAATTTTTATATACTAAAACATTCCCCGTTTATCCCTCTTTCCATTAGCGAAAACCGAATTAAAATAGGTCTAGCCGTTCACGCGTGATGCCGTGACCAGGGGAAATGGGGATTCATTTTTATATATAAGATTACGGCTGTGTGGCTTCAAAAGGTGATTTAGTTAGCGACTATTCGCACAGCAGAAATCGACATTTAAAGAGCATCATACAACATTAAGAATTAAGATATGACACACATCTTTTATTTCCATATTTTTAATCATTCTAATCATTCTAATCTATACATATAATAAAATCGTAATGTCTGTACATTTAAAAAAAAAAAAAAAACAAAAAAAAACACAATTTATACGTTGTAATTATGCTACCGAGGTCAAAATAATCATTTTTAGAATTTTTGTTGTTAATCCCCGAAACGGCTTAACCGATTTGAATGCGGTTTTCACTTATGTATTGTAGCAATCTTCCCGTAACACTTAGTGTCTGTTTCATTCCAATCGGTTTACAAACAAAAAAGTTACACGCTATACCGAATACCTCAGCTAGTTTTAAAAAAATGTATTCTAAAATTAAAATTAATTAAATTCTCCATAAAAAATCGAATCCTGGTCGAGCCTGCACTTATAGAGTTTTCAATATTATTTTATTACTTACCTACTAACATTAGCCTTTTAGAATTTATTTGTAGTTTAAACATAATTAATTGTATCTAATGGAAAGCGGCTGGGTGGGAAGCGCAAAGGACCTTGTGTGATGGCGAGCCTTGGGAAAGGCCTATCCAACGGTGAAGACACAGGCTGATGAAGATTGTAACTAAATTCTTTCACCATCATCAAATCATCAACTTAGTGATATAAAAAAGTAGTGTTCTACGACTAATTTATAGCTGCGCTTTGCATGTCGCCTTTGAAACCTTATCGGTTGCCACAAATTGAGTTGAAGAAACACGTTATCAGCGATAAATTCAATCCTAAAAGCATCCGTACAAAGGAAGCCCTTTTCTGCTATCAACAAAATGTCAATAATTCCCGCGTCGACCCGCGTCAATTTCAGTAAAACCCGAAATCACCCTAAAATGTTCAAACAACAATTTTTAACAGCCACGTACGCTTATCATTGATTGATCGATTCGATTGTCACCGTTGGTCACTAGATGGCCTATTATAGATTAACTACAGAATGTATTGAGATTAATCACAGTTTATTTAGAAACATTTCTTCAAGTTGTGCTTATTTTATCATTGTAAGAAATATTGAAATTTTAGTCGCAGTGTACATACACTGCGATTCATGGACATACACTCTTAAGGAAGACCACCTTAAAATAACAGCCGACCTTAAGTGACGAGCCCGTTGGATGAGTGGTTAGGGTTCTTGCCTTAACGCTCTGTTCTAGGGATCCCGGGTTCGATTTCCGGCAGGGTCAACTTTGAAAAATGAACTTTTCAAATTTGGCTCTGGTCTGGATCTGGAAAGTAGTGACAGGGTACACTGCGCTTCGCAGTCATTTGAGCAGCCCGTCTGGTGGCAGCAACCACCCCCTTACAGAAGACCACCGTGAAATAACACCACGTGTGCTGTTGTGTTTCGGTGAGTGAATAAACGCCAGAGCCCATTTCCCTATCTCCTCCTAATTCCTTATCCTTAATCCTACTGTAGTCGGCAGCGCAATTGCAGCAGCTTTGGCGTTGCAACGGTAGCCACCTACCATCAAGTGGACCGTCAGCCTGTCTGCCGTGTTGGTTTTATCGAAACAATAGATCTATATTTTTCGGGTTTTCTGCGAATGCATTGTAACCGTAGAACTTCAACCCACCTTCCGAATGTATGAGTTGTGGGTTTCCGGGATGATGGCCCAGGTCTGTTGGAAATTCTTCCAAACGTTTCGTCAACAACTGCGGTTGACATCCTCAGTGGTGTAGTCCAAGTTAGAAGAAAAAGTACATCACATCACTGCACTTCACTTCTGCACTTTTCGACTTCTCGAGCGAGACTGATTTGTCGACTGGAATGTGTCTATATTTAAACTTAAATTTATATCCCCACCCCGTGGTTGAATTGGTGGGGTGTGGTCACTAGGAGAGGGGTTATAATGCCCTCTCTTTCTTTCATTATTATTATTATTCCTGCGTAGTGCCGGATACCAAATGTTGTGTAGCCTTAGATTTTCCTCCTTCCTGTTGAAATTATTTGGATGCTTGAAAATTTCAATGGCTTCCCGATTAAGGCGTGAGTGATAGTGTACCTCGGATGACAGAACTAATGTGTTTTTGAAAAGGATTTTATGATTGCCTTCAGAAAAGGCGTGTTCAGCTACTGCCGATTTTTCGGTCTCTCCTCTGCGACAGTTGCCCTTGTGTTCTTTAATTCGGGTGTTAATGCTGCGTTTTGTGGTGCCGATGTATACTGCGCCACATTCACAAGGTATTTTATATACCCCTGTCGAGGATAACGGATCCCTTGGGTCTTTAACTGAACCGAGCAGGTTTTTGATTTGGCTCGTGGGCTTATATATGGCCTTGATGTTTCTGCTCTGTAACATTTTTCCTATGCGATCCGTTACTCCTTTAATATATGGGAGGAATGCTCTGCCTTTATCTGGGTTTTTGTCTTCGGTATTAGTCCTGTTTCTCCTCGGTTTTATCGCTCGCTTAATTTCAGTGGGTGTGTATCCGTTGCACCGTAGAGCATGGCTTAAATGTTCCAGCTCTTTTTGTATCTGTGTTGGTTCGCAGACTCGTTTCGCTCTTTCCAACAGACCTGGGCCATCATCCCGGAAACCCACAACTCATATGGATACCGGCCGAGAAAACCTACATTCTACTACCACCTTCCGAACTTTAACAGCAAATCTATATTTATAAAATAAATGCGTATAAGAGTTTGAGAATACGTATATAGTTTGTGGTTGGGCGTTGTGTTTAGTGCTGGCCTTTTCGCAGTTTCGGGCGAAAGAGGGCAGCAGTAGTTCGCTTGTCGCCATCCATTGCAGACGCGACCTCGCTCGTCTCGCTTATAAACAATATTATGAACTTAGCAGCGCACTATAATCTTAAAGGAGTGTTTCATTGTGGACAATAATTTGTTGTTGGTGACTGGCGCCGAGCTGAAGTTTCTCATCTGGAGGACACCTGGACCTGGATGCATCGAGGAGTCGTCGAGCAGGTACTGTTACCTACTCGATCGCGTTTATTTTGTGTTTAAGCGCCAGCTAATCCACAGGAGCCCCAAACCCGCTTCCGCACACGCCCTAGGATGGTGGTTATTTACACACCGCCATACCAGTTTGTAACATTTCAAAAGTAACGAAAACACCTGAGACCCTATTTCAAATGTAACAATGCAAGTCAATGAAGATTATAAATAACAATTATTATCAATGTTAGGCTCCACAAGTGAGCTTGATACTTTTAATATGTTGGCAGATTTCACAGAACTTAACCAAAAAATCTATTCACCATTGAAATCAGTTTCTGAAGAAGATTCATTTTCCACTGTATTAATTACGACATGATTTTGAGCTAAGTGGACTAAACCAAATATTTGGTAAGAAGTTTCAAAACTGATCCTAGAATCATCACAAACGTGGAGCCATAATCATCCAACCTTATGTTTTGGTTACTTTTAAAATGTGACCAAATGTAGGTAACTAGCAAATTTTTTGTACCAAAACGGACTAATACGAAAACTACAGCCACAGAAACCTCCTGCCCTTTGCTAACCATCCTCTTTATTCTTACAATTGTTAAGAGTAACAATACACGGTCGAAATCAAGGCTCAAAGTTAACAAACAAAAGATGAAGGCAGAGCCAACAGGAATGAAAATCACAGTAAAAATGCCAACGGTGCGATACAACAATTTCTCCTGGTCACTGTTATTCGTGAACGACTCGATTAAACATTTTATACTTTTTATCCTCGTCAAATTTCACAACTGGGATTATTTTAAATTTACGGTCCACTAGATAGGAAGCGTCTCCGCCTTAATAAGCATATACTAAATCAAATCAATAATGAAAATTTTTCTAATCTAATTGGTTGGTGTTTGCCGCCAAACGGGCTGCCCAATTTAAGACTGTGGAACGCAGTCTGCTCTGCCATCACTTATCTTGAAGGCACACTGCGAAATAAGACTTGGGACCTTTGTATTTCTGCATATCTTCCGAATGGTAGGACTTCACATCCGCGGGTTTCCTCAAACTATTCAGCCAACTTAATTCAATACAAATACATATATTAATAGGCTTAAAGAAGCGTGTCTTCTTAGCATCTATAGTAACCATTCAATGTGTTAAAAACCGAACACAGCAAAAGAGAAGAACCATAATGCTACCAGGTAAGTAACAGAAACTTTGGTAATCTACTGTGACTTATAATGATAAGTGCAGGCAAGACGAGGGTTCGATCCTGCGTTTGTTGTAGTAGTGTGTGTGTAAAAAGACTCATATTTGTCCGTGGTTTAGACAGTTTTTATTTTTTTATTGCTGACATTGCTGACTAAAAGATCAGTAAAATCACATTATTAATTATATTACTGACCTTGTTTGCTTTTATTTACACTAATTAATAATTTTATTCTGTTTTTTTTTCTGTTTTCTGTTTAGACTTTTTATTTGTGCAAGCTGTGCCTCTTATAATTGCGGCCGCATCTGTCATATTGTGTTGCTTTTCTTTGTTCTTTGTTGTGTGTTTTTAATGCCTGCCTCGATGGAGGTCATGTAATAATAATAAATAAATAAAGAGATTCAGAGAGTGTGTACTGTTTTAAAAACCTGTGTTTAGTCTTCAAATGTTATTTTGGCAAATGCAACTCGAAACTTTTCAGTATTTCTAGCAGACGCATTTCGATGAACACGTTCGAATTTGGCACTGATGTTACCAATTTTTGTCCGTCTGCAAACTGTTGTACGAATTGATTATGTCCGTTTTGTTTGTTTTTTAAATGAATCTCTTCATGCTTACAAACAGTTTTTTAAGTGTTTTATTAAGTGCAATTACAAAATAACCAATTTATACCTAGCGTTTTATTTGTTTTATGATAAAGACCGTACAATAAATCACACAGAGGTGACGTGCACTGTCTATTCTGACAGGATAAAGGAAATAAAAATATAAAATCTTTTGCTACTTTTAACCACTTGTATGCTGGAACCTGAATTACCCTTGTCTGCCAGCGCTTAAATTTATCATTTCAAGTGACATTTGCCATGATATACAGGTCATATACAGGTTGTTCAAATTTCAACGGTTTTTACCGATTTAACTACTGACTCTGACTGACCTAATTGTTCTCCCAGAAGGAGTCACGGGAGTTCACGTTCCGGCATACAAAGGGTTAAGCATTTAATAGACCATGGGCCTACCTACCAGTCGTCTATAACACAAGCAAACGCCACGGGTGCTGCAAGTGCGCTGCCGACTACAGTAGGATTAAAGATAAAGGATTGTGAAGGGATTTGGAATCTGGCATCACTCATTGAAGGACCCAAAGACGCACCGAGCACAAGTGTTGTTGTGTTTCTTCGAATCTCCAAAAATAAAGTCTTATAAAAAAATATATTAACAAGTGCGAGTTGAACTCGCGTGAAGAGGGTTCTGTACAATGTTACCTATCCGCACAATATTGAGTGATTTACCATGTTATTTTATCATGGACTTCTTATAGGTTTTCCTATAATCTATAAGTAGAAAACTAATTTCTGCATTTTTTTCAAATTTTAGGTTCAGTAGTTTCGGAGTTAGGGGGGGGGGGGAATGGTCGGTCAAACGGACACACGAGTGATCCTATAAGGGTTCCGTTTTTTTATTCGGACGTACGGAACCCTAAAAACTTAAATAAAATCGCAACAGTATTCAGTAGTCTTGAATAATTGCAGCAGTTTCAACCCTGAACTACTAAGTCAGCATCGTAGGTAGAGTTCTACTCGAACACGCGACACTGCGAGATGCGACCGCTCTCTCAAGAAACAGCAAGCTACAAAATAATAAAATGATTTTTCACGTATTTTTTGAGATATTTCCGCAGATTTAGCTGACTGGCACCTTGGCACTTGGCACTTGGCATTTGGCTTGTTCCATTATTTTCTTCAAATCACTACCCATTGGAGAAACAAGGAATATCTTTTGAATATCTTTTGAAGTACCCATAATAAGTATATTAAAATTAAGTTAGGATTTATCTATTACTTAAAAGTAGTTTATTACATACTTAATAAAGAAAATTAAGTTTTTCTTAAATAAAATTCTTTCTTTAAATATTTATCTCTGATTTTATTTAATTGAATTATAATTTTATTGATTAAGTTTAATTTTATTAGTGGCAGAGCACAACACTATTCGGACTGAAAATTGGAAATACAAATTGAGACTCGCGGTAATACCAAAATGAAATTAGTCAAATCCAACTAATACCGCATCTATAAATTAGGTTTCGTATCACACCGTTTGTTGCGTCATTTTCTTTGCACTTTGCGATGAATAACTATAAGAGGGGCCATTTAAGATTGCAAACCTCTTTATGCATGACATATTACGTTTTAGACGAGTAGCCATCATAGACCGCCTGCGTTTTAAATCACATGGAATCTTGACAGCCCATACAGTTAGACAAGTTGCTACCATAGACCACTGCGTATTAAACCATATGCATACTTAGACAGCCCATATAGTTAGACAAGTTGCTACCATAGACCACTTACGTATTAAAAAACCATACGAGACTATCCCTAATCATTTACTTTTTAGGGCTCCGTACGTCCGAATAAAAAAAAGGAACCCTTATAGGATCACTCGTGTGTCCGTCTGTCCGACCATTACCCCCCCCCCCCCCCTATCTCCGAAACTACTGAACCTAAAATTTTGAAAAAAATACAGAAATTAGTTTTCTACTAACATCGTACGGAACCCTCTTCATGCGAGTTCAACTCGCACTTGTCCCATTTTTAAAGTTAGTTCACATATTTGTGTTTTATTTTAGAGTCGGCAGGATACCTGGTTCCTTCACTGCAACATGCTTGTAATCTTAAGAGATGGAAGATACTTCAATCCGTCTGCTGCTCTTCGTACATTTTTTTTACAATTATGATTTGTATTTCCCTATTGCCTATCCTAATCCGTTATCCTAAATCCCACTGCAGTCGGCAGCGCACTTGCAGCAGCTTTGGCGTTGCTTGTGTTACAGGCGACGCGACGGTAGCCACCTACCATCAAGTGGACCGTCAACCTGTCTGCCAATCCTAACATTAAAAAAATGTAAAATTATGACATGTAAAATATGACTGAAATTTAGTCTTTGTTTAATTCCAATCGGTTTATAAACAAAAATGTTACGCGTTATACCAAATACCACGCGTACGAAGTTGCGGGGTCAGCTAGTATATAATTATACCAATATTATAAAGAGAAAAGATTTGTATTTATGTATGTTTGTAATGAATAAACTCAAAAACTACTGGACCGATTTTATTGCAACTCGTGGTACGGTGTGAGAGAAGCCCACTCGGCCGTACAGCTAATAGCTGAATTTATTAACAGACTCGATTGCATTTAACCAAATTAAATAGATTGGAAATAACCTGACAAATGCATTACTGTGGTAATCTATAACGATACAAATTATATAATAAGGACTGGCAGGTCTGGCGGCAGTAACCACTCCCTTACAAAAGATCACTGTTAAATTATTGCTCGTGTGCCCATTCCCTCTTTATCCGTATCAAGGTTGGCGCCACGCACTTGCAAGTCCAATGGCTTTGCTTGTGTTAATAGGCGACGGTAACTACATAAAACCCACATATTTTTATATGTTAAGATCGGCAGACAGGCTGATGTCCACTTGATGGTAGGTGGCTACCATCGCCTATAACACAGCAACGCCACAGGTACTGCAAGTGCGCTGCTGACTACAGTAGGATTAAAGATTGGATAGGAAAATGAGCTCTGGCATCCCTTACTCACTCACCAAACGGTGGTCTTTTTAAGGGGGTGCTTACTGCCGTCAGATGGGCTGCCCAAATGACTGCGAAACATGTGCCTGCCACTACTTTCCAGAGCCAAATTTAAAAGGTTCATTTTCAAAGTTGACCCAGCCGGGAATCGAACCCTAGAACAGAGAATTAAGGCAAGTACTCTAACCACTCATCCAAATAATTAATAAGATAATTTAAATTAATCGTATTTCAAGATTTCGCAGTAAATACTTAAGTATAAGCTCAAACAGATCCAAATTGGCTGTGTATTCGTAAAGCACCCACAGCCCTTAGGCATAAGAGTGTTTTTTGTCTAGCACCAGTCATATATATTGTTCGGAATCTTATATATATATATATATAAAAATGAATCCCCATTTCTCCTGGTCACGGCATCACGCGTGAACGGGTACACCGATTTTAATTCGGTTTTCACTAATGGAAAGAGGTATAAACGGGGAATGTTCTTATATATAAAATTGCACCCCGGGGGCGGGTCGCTAGTACATTATAAAAACATTGTCTTAATTACCTATATTGAGCAAATAAATAAATGATTATGATTATGTTTTATTTTCTTTATTAAATGATTTATTAAATTTCGTCGTATCAGTCCTTGGTTATCACTTTTCTACAATGGCATTTCTACAATCCGAATTCAAATATAATGCCGAAAATTGACAAAATCTGCAAGAGCTCTCGAGACGCGAGCGAAAAGCGACCTCTTTAAATTGTCAAATAAGGAACGCGCGCCGTGAAACCTAAACTACGTCTTCAATTGTTCGCCGTTCGCCAGCAGAAAGTCCAAGCAAACACAGAATAAAATTTCACGGGGCGTGCATTTTTGCTAGTTTCCGAACGAGTCCCGATATTTCGCGACATTTGGAAGAGTAACGACGTAGTTGTTGCCATAATATCTTTTAAAACTCACTTTACAGTTTATAAACTATGATTTAAGAGTTGAGAAAAAGCGAGAGTACGAGAGACACTTTATTTCCACCAAATTCTTCTGTTATTTTCCTTTTTACTCTTTAAAATAATTCTTATCTATACTTCTATACTAATACTATAAAAAGAAAAAAATTGTATGTATGTTTGTAATGAATAAACTCAAAGACAACTGGACCGATTTTAAAAATTCTTTCACATATAAAAAGCAACATTATCACCGAGGAACAAAGGCTACTCACCCTCCCCCATATTTCACCTTTACCCACCTCCATACAAATGTAAGTTTAAATGAATAAACTCAAAAACTAATGAAGCAATTTTAGAAATTCTTTCACCTATAAGAAGCTACATTATCACCGAGGAACAAAGGCTACTCATCCTCCCCCCATCTCCCCCCTTTACCCCCTCTATACAAATGTAAATTTCTAATGAATAAACTCAAAGACAACTGGACCGATTTTAAAAATTCTTTCACCTATAGAAAGGCTACATTATCAACGAGTAACATAGTATTTTATAAAGAGACGCGGATGAAGTCACGCGCAACAGCTAGTATATAATATGTTGCTAAATAATCGCATTATCTTACATTGTTTGTAAACTTCAAATTCACTTATTTAAAGGACAGATTCTTTTTTACTAACAGCAAAAAAGAAAATTACTAATAATGTGAACCGATTTTTTTAGTGGCTATTGAAGAGTTTTATTGTGCTATCCAGAGAAAAATTTTGGTAATTTTTTTTTTCCAATTTTGAAATTATAATGGTCGATTTGCGATATGTGAGCGAACATTAGTATTATTTATTATTATTCTTGTAATACCTCATCGTCAGCCATAGGACGTCCAGTGCTGGACATAGGTCTTCCCATAACTTTCCAATAGGATCGATCAGAAGTAGCTCGATTCAGTGTCGATCCGTGGCCCATATAGAGTCGTGTAAAAACAAGATCGGATGAAGAAGTAATGCTGTCAGTTTGGTAACAAGATGAATTAGGCGTAGATATAAAATTAAATAATTAAAAATAAAATATTTATTTACTATACAAAAAATAAATAGCATTACGCAACGGATATCAACATTTGTATTAGGATACTGGCTGTGCCCGAGACTTCGTACGCCTGGTTTTTTTTTATTAATTCAAGGCAGCGCTTGACCACTATCTCACCTGATGTGAGGTGCAGATGGTGGATCACGCTTACCTAGTAAATGCCCATTTACCCTGTTTTTGAAGACCCCGAGGTTGTAGTCCTGTGGGAACACAGACGCAGGCAATGAGTTCCACTCTTTAGCAGTCCGAACAAGGAAGGCGTAACTTTTTTGTTTGTTAACCGATTGGAATGAAACAAACACTAAATGTTACGGGAGACTTGCTACAATACATCACTGAAAACCGCATTCAAATCGGTTAAGCCGTTTTTGATTAGCGTGCACAAACGCACAGACAAACAGATAAACATACAAAAATTCTAAAAACTATTTTTTGACCTCGGTAACATAAGTATAACGTGTACAAATTGTTTTCTGAAAAATATTTATTATATGTATAGTTATAAATTATAGTCGTCTGTGGAAAGCAAAAACACCCATCTAAAAAAATATATTGTAACAAAATCTTCAGTAAAACAAAAGATTATAAAAGAAAATTCAAAAACAATAGTAAGTAACAAAGCCTTATGCAACAAAATTTAAGAGTACCATTATTTTGCTTTTGTCTAACGTCCTTTGGCAGTTTAGTTGTATAGAGAATCATTTTGCCGATAAAGTTAAAACAAGCGACAATATTTTATAGTGAATACAAGCGCAGTTGTTTTCGTCCATTTTCGACTGTCGACCAAAGTGTCGTAAACAATTTTGATATATTTTACTGATGCGGTTTGAATCGATCGTAGGTATTTACTTAAACAAGACATGTCGAGAGGGACTTGGTCATGAAAATCTTTTGGCGATAGATGCGTCTGTCTGTTACCCTTCAGCCTTCAGGATATTAACTGACAATGTTTTATTTTTTCCCAATAGTATTTGAACTGTCATCTGAAAAATTTCCAAACGAGAGGAAATCATTGAGTCATTTTCAATTGACGTATAATCCATCATTTTATAGGCTGACTTTTTTTTTCAATATATTAGGTTAACTATAAAATTTGTCAAATCGGGAGGAAATGACTAAAAATTTGACGAGCCCGTTGGATGAGTGGTTAGGGTGCTTGCCTTAATGCTCTGTTAAAAAAAAATCAACTTTTCAAATTTGGCTCTGGTCTATTTTGGAAAGTAGTAGCAGGGCACACTGCGTTTTTGCAGTCATTTGGGCAGCCCGTCTGGCGACAGTAACCACCCCCTTACAGAAGACCACCGTGATATAACAGCACGTGTGCTTTTGTGTTTCGATAAGTGAGTAAGGGATGCCAGAGCCCATTTCCCTATCAACTCCTAATCCCTTATCCTCAATCCTACAGCAGTCGGCAGCGCACTTGCAGCAGCTTTGGCGTTGCTTGTGTTATAGACGGCGCGGCTGTAGCCACCTACCATCAAGTGGACCGTCAGCCTGTCTGCCGACCTTAACATTAAAAAAAAAAGATTTTTTTTAAGTGTATGGGAAGTTACCGCTGCTAAACCCACTCACGGAGCTGCAGCTGACGTTCACAAGGCTTCATGATACAACTCTCACAAGCATTTTACGAGTTATCGCCTGAGAGGTACTGGGTCATGAAAATCTGTTGCTGGCTTGCGGACCATAAGTCTGTCTATCGTTTAAACGACAAAGTAGTGGAATGAGCTCAGACTTCTCTACTCATGAATGGCAACACAACAGCCACTGTGCTGGGGATGGTTACTCACACCAGACGAGCTACACACCCAACCCGTTAGCGAAGAAGATTTTCCATTTGAATTACTTAAGAACCAAAAAAGATTCAACGACGTGTGTTGATCTGAGTGTGGCCACAAAGAGAATAGTTTAGACAAAAGACAAAAGCAACCGGATTACATAAGTGAACAAACATAAGACATTCTCGACAGAGGAGGAGCGTAGCCCAAATTGAATTTACGTCCAAGCTAAAGTCCGCCTAACGAACTAGTGCCCCTGTTTCGAACAAAAAGAACAAAAAAGCAAAAGGAAGCAAACCGTGTTTATTGTGTTATCTAACCAAAAAAAACTTGGTTAAACACAATCGTGACTTGTAGTGTTTAACACTGCCGCGTTAGTTTTATCACAATGCTGATGTGGTAATTTTTGTTATGAAACATCTATGGGCGCGGGTTAAACTGATTGATAGCGTGGCGACGCAGTCCGTGGCGACGCGTCACCACGCTATACGAGGGTATATATGTACATATACAGTATAAGCGTAGTAGTGTGTACGGTGTGGGGACGCGTGCCGTGGTGATTGTTGTTGTTGTTGTGATTGTTGGTGGTTGTTGTACTTTGAAATAAATATTTAAATTTTTGTATTCAATAAAAATAAACATTTTGAATAGCATTTGAACTGTCATCTGAAAAATTTTCAAAAGAGAGGAAATCATTGAATTCTCAATTGACGTATAATCCATCATTTTATAGGCTAAATGACTATTTTTTTTTTCTTTTTTTTTTCAATATATTAGGTTTGACAAATCGGGAGGAAATGACTAAAAATTTTTTTTACGTGTATGGGAAGATACCGCCGCTAAACAGTATCATTATTTATTTATTTAAATAAATAAATAAACAGTCATCATTTTATTTCACTCGATGATTCACATCTACCAGGCGTCCCGTGACGGCTCATTTTTTTTTTCATTTAATGTAAAAAAAGGGAATATTTTATGTGAAAATCGGCAGCCAAACTGACATTGGTCAAAGATGCGAGGTAAGTTGATCGCTTACACTCGTACGAGAGTGAATCAAAAAGTTTTTAGAACTGCATTGTTATATAATCTTTTTATCATATTTTTTTATTTAATCTGTCGTTATGACACTTTTTACCCGAATTTCAATAAAATACGTGCTGTAATCAAGTACTTGAAAAAACTTTACGGAAGCTCTAACTTATTCCACGCTTGCTTATTGGGTGGCTGAATTTAAGGGAGACAGTAAAGACATGTAAAGATGATCCTCGCTCTGGCCGACTTCTAATAACCAAAATAATTGGTATTAGAAGAATTACAATATTTAGGTGAGACCCTACGCATTTCTTTCGGCAGTGTCGTAACTTCTAAAAGACAGGTCCGATTCAGAAATGTACATGATTATGAAACTATTTAGTATGTTAAGATCGGCAGACAGGCTGATGGTCCACTTGATGGTAGGTGGCTACCGTAGCCTATATAACACAAGCAACGCCAAAACTGCTGCAAGTACGCTGCCAACTACAGTAGGATTAAGGATAAGCGATTAGGAAGAGATAGGGAAATGGGCTCTGGCATCCCCGAAACACAACAGCACACTTGCTGTTATTTCACGGTGGTCTTCTGTAAGGTGGTGGTCACTGCCGCCAGACGGGCTGCCCAAATGACTGCGAAACGCAGTGTGCCCTGCCACTACTTTTGTAGTTGACCCTGCCGGGATTCGAAGCCGGGAAACCTAGAACAGAGCTTTAAGGCAAGTACCCTAACCCCTCATCCAATGGGCTCGTCAATACTTGTTTTATAGGCGACAGTAGCCACCTATCAGTGCAGTAATAGTGATAGGGTATACTGCGTTTTAGGCAGTATCAGTAGCATCCTGTCAGTAGCAGTACCCCAGTATTTATGTTTTAGGCGACGGTAGCCACCTACCATCAAATAGACGGTAATAAAACTACAATAGTTAGCTCACGAATTTTTTTGTGGTTATGGATGAGCACTTAGTATATAAAATTGATGATTTTCTTATTTTTTTTTTTATTAAAGATGGTTTGCTCTTGGCCAGCATCTAACCTCGTAGGAAAGATGAGGCCGACGATGGAGCGAGTTCACCCAGAAGATGCCTATTCACTCGAACTTTGAGAAGATTTGGGTTGTATGAGCTCGGAAATACCGACGCCGGCAGGGAGTTGCAATCCTTATAAGCAAAATTAAATATGTATATTTTGATACCTGGGCTTACATTATTTTAACTTTCGTAGTGATCTCTTTTTTTTTTAAATTAAATGCTATATTACTCGCTGATAATGTAGTTTTTTTATAGCTGAAAGAATTTTTAAAATAATAAAAAAACTATTTGGATAATTAAAAAACTACTTAGATAATATTTCCTCTTTATAATATTATAATAACACAAGTCTAATTGTTGGATATAGGCTTATAATAGGATTACATTATAAGCCTATGTCATAATACATAGGAAGAAGTATTAGGTTCAAAAGTCCACCACGCCAACACATGGCTGACAGGGATACTTCACATTCTTATAAGATTTCTAGTCTTCTCGACATGGGACAGGTAAATTATGAGAATCCAATTAAATGAATACAGAAGAGTATTAATTCTCTAAAAAGTCAACTGATCCAACCAACGGTAAGATGAGGCGAACGGGTCAACGACTTAACCGGGTTGATCTGCACGATAAAGACGATACGAGTGCTTCGTTGTTTGGGCTTTCTTTGTCTTACCTTCAACCACTACTTGTATCTTCGTTCCATTATTATGTCTATCATTTACAACTTATAAATTACTAGCTGTTGCACGCGATTTCGTCCGCGTCTCTTTATAAAATATTATTCGTGGAAAGCGGCAATTTGTATGGAGGGGGGTTAAGGAGAGGGTGAGTAGCCTATGTTGCTCGCTGATAATGTAGTTTTCTATAGGTGAAAGAATTTTTAAAAACGGTCTAGTAGTTTTTGAGTTTATTCATTACAAACATACATACGTACGAGTCCATTGCCAAAACAGCTGCCAAAAAGTATTTCACTGCGAGGCAGCTCCTGGACTTATACAAAGCACAGGTCCGGTCTTGCATGGAGTACTGCTGTCACCTCTGGGATGGGTCTGCCCGTTACCAACTGGCCGCACTGGACTCGATTGAAAGGCGAGCAAAGAAGCTTATTGGCAACGACACCCTTGTGGATTCCCAAGTTCAAAGCCTGCAGCATCGCCGAAAAGTAGCGTGCCTATCGATTTTCTATCGTCTACACTATGGAGAGTGTGCATCTATACTGTACGATTTAATCCAACCGGAACCGTTCCACTTGCGGACCACTAGACGTGGGCAGGGGTTTCTTCCCTTCGTGGTCGATGTACCTCGATTACGAACAAAGCGTTTCAGTTCCACCTTCCTTGTTCGAACTGCTAAGGAGTGGAACTCATTGCCTGCGTCTGTGTTCCCACAGAACTACAACCTCGGGGTCTTCAAAACTAGGGTAAATGGGCATTTACTAGGTAAGCGTGGTCCACCTTCGGCCACATCTGCACCTCACATCAGGTGAGATAGTGGTCAAGCGCTACCTCGATTACATAAAAAAAAAACGTACATACAAATATTTTCTCTTTTTAATATTAGTATAAATATAGCCTAGTATAGATTAGTATAGAATGATTTTACAATTTTATGGTAAGCTTTCGGCAATCTATTTACTCTTAATACCTGCGAATTAAAAACAAATAAAACGCAAAAACTAATCTATTCTCTATATGAAGAGTCAAAAAATAAGTTATTAAATTTTTTTTCTTTATAATATTGTTCGGAAGACCAACAATCAAAAAATAGTTAATACAAAAGTATACCGAAAAAAGTAAAGCAGAGGTTCCTAAACTTCTTCTCACATTTCTAATACTCGACAAAAAATGTGAAAATTAGATCTAACTATGGAAATTTGCGTTGCGGCTGAGTTCCAACCGCGAATGGGGAGTTTTCTAAATGAAATAAGTGAGAATTGATTGTCACCCCCATTTTTTTGTCACGCCAACGTAGACCCCCGTCGAGTCTCCCGTGGACTCCTGGGGGTCCACCTGGACCACTTTGGGAACTAAGGATCCTTCAATTTAAGTCAACATTTTAGTAATACTTGCTAGTACTCACTGACTAGAATTATTCAAATAAATACAATATTCTTGATATAAAATAACACATTACTTATTTACGCCTTGCCAATGTGACAACCACTTTAAGCCACCTTTAACCTATTGGTGGCTCTGGCCATTAGAATAATGGGGCCCTATGACTATGACAGAGGATTATTTTATTAAAGTAGGCAAAATGAATTTCCTCCCCCTCCATTACCGCTCCACTTATCATTTTCAAAACAAAATACTTAGGGGGCCACATTGATCGCGGGGCCCTGGGCTCTTGCCCAGAGTGCCCAAAGGAAAAGAGGGGCCTGACTACTGTTAGAAATCTCAAAATGAAATTAAATCATTTATTAAAATAGGTTATTTGACAGATTTTAGGAAAATATCTCAAATTGTTCATTATACTTGCAATTTGGCTCATTCTTCGCGAATTGCTTTATTTTCTATGAAAATTACAATCAAAGTTTAAATAATAAATAAGACTCAAATCGTAGTACGCTCATGTACTGTATCGATTGTAAACAAAACAATCACGCACGAAGCGTTTCAGTTCCACCCTCCTTGTTCGGACTGCTAAGGAATTGAACTCATTGCCTGTGTCTGTGTTCCCACAGAACTACAACCTCGGGGTCTTCAAAACCAGGGTAAACGGGCATTTACTGGGTAAGCGTGGTCCACCTTCGGCCACATCTACACCTCACATCAGGTGAGGTGTGGTGAAAAAAAAAAAAAGCAAATGACGCAACTCTATGTGCCACCAATCGCGTGCGTTTTTAATCCCGTGGTCAAACATGAAAATTTAGTTATTTTAATAATGATTTCTTATGAAAATCGTACATATTTTTAAATACTGTGTTAGTTAATTTGATTTAAAAAAATATTTATTTATTTATTTATTTATTTATTATTACATGGCCTCCAACGAGGCAGGCACCGAAAAAAACACACAACAAGGAACAGGAAAAAAGAACATGGCAGATGCCGCCGCAATTAAAGGAGGCACAGCCTACGCCAATAAAAGTCAAAATAGCATCCCGGCAATAAAGTTAGAGAAGAAAAGAAAAAAAAAATTATCAAAAAATTTATCAAAAATTCATCAAAAAAAAAAACACAGTCTATGGTAACAATTTGTTTCATATTTTCATTATAGTCAAATACCGCATTGCTGCTCGCACGCCCAACAACAGTATTTTGTTTGTACTTTGCAGTAGCAAATGGTGAACTCAACAGCATATTAATTTTAAGAGGCTTAACAGGAGATGGTGTAGTGGAAGCTCAAAGCAGTGAATACAACTTGAAGCTATCTTCGAGAGTAAAGTCAAGATCTGTTTCGCGACGTATGGTGAGAGGAAGAAGATGTTTTTCACAATGTTTGTGTTTTCTATAAACTTAAATCATAAATGGAAAACCTCTTAACGTTCCAGAAAAAAAAAGGAATTTTCACCAGTCTCTCCTGGAAAATCACAGATTATTTCATATTTCGTGATATTTTGACAAAATATCATATTTCATATTTCGTGGATAATTGGAAATAAACTTTGAACGTTGTGTTAAAAATACACTTCAGCCGGTTAATGGTGTACGCTGTGTGCAATTATTGAGCTCATTTAAGGCCGCTTACCGGTTTTGTCTGTTGTTCTGCTAATTACATGCTCTGAAAGTGTTTTTGCCGACAAACATGGTAAATTGCGACTTGGCAACGGTCCGCTAATAGGTACTAATATAGTGACTGGTCATTATGGGGAAGCAAAAATGGTGTTCAAATGATCCATTGCAGACAGACGGACAGACAGACTAGAGTAGAGCTAAAATACAGTAATTTTATGTGAAAAATTAAGATATAAGAAATACCACAAGTTATCTACACTGATGGATAAATCTATAGCTATATTAGCTATAGATATTATACTTAGCTATATTGACTATACTTATCTAAGTAATAATCAATATAGCTATATTAGCTATAGATTTATAGATAGTTCATCCTAAGGAGAAATTCTATACTTTGGTTAAAGAATACTTAAATTTAGTAAGTAGATTACGTAACTTTTGAAGTTAGAAATGTGTTCTTTATAAGATAAATTTTGCCTTATATGGTTTGCGTAGTTTTTATAGTATACTTATCTAAGTAAATAAATCACGGGTGAGGAATTATAAAAAAATGTGTTGATCGTTTTATTAATTGGTAAGGACCTTTTAAGTTTCAAATTTCGAACCCTAAAGGGACAAAAGCTTTGATTTAATATGTACAAAAGTTAGTTCTACACATCGCATACGGTTTCTGTGATTTTTAATAATAAAAACATGAAAATTAATTATTATAAAATAGAGTGTAGAAATCTGTAGATTCGTTAGACAAACACACATAGAGGTAGCAGTATGTTTATATTTATTGTCTGTGCGTTTGTGCACGCTAATTTCAGAAACGCCTTAACCGATTTGAATGCGGTTTTCACTGATGTATTGTGGCAAGCTTCCCGTAACATTTAGTATTTGTTTCATTCCAATCGGTTTATAAACAAAAATGTTACCCGTTATATCAAATACCACGCGTACGAAGTTGCGGGTTCAGCTAGTATATATACTAATATTATCTTAATATAATATTAGTATATATATTATAATATTATATGTTACCGAGATCAAAAAACTAGTTTTTAGAACTTTTGTCTGTTTGTTTGTAAGTTTGTGCACGTTAATCTCAGAAACGGCTTAAGCAATTTGAATGCGGTTTTCACTGATGTACCAAGTTCTATTTAATCGCTAAAAGTGTTGCTAAGCGCAAAACTCTAGAACGGATGGACCATTCAGCTATTTTTTTTTTCAAATATTGGTTGAAGTTTTTTTTTATTAAAGATGGGTTTGCTCTTGGCCAGCATCTATCCACGTAGGAATGAGGCCGACGATGGAGCGAGCTCATCCAGAAGATGCCTATTCAAATGAACAGATTCTTATGAACAGAAAAATTGGAAAAAAATCCCTTGCGAGAGTTGGGGGCGGGTTGCTAGTAAGAAAAAAATTTGCTTCCGATCGATGATCCGGGAGCCCTTTTTCCAGCAAGTCTTTTAAAATGATTTCTCTGATTGATTCTAAAAATATCGACAACAACTTTTCATCACAAACCCAATTAAACATTTATTAATTATAAACAGTCTTCAATAATTGTTCAACAAAGGCAAATCTAAATTCGACTCGAACGAAGCCTCAAAAGAGTAGGAATCTGGTCGTAAACATAATAATGACATCATAAATAATAGATGTGATTTCACTTTGAGAACATTTACAGAAAAATAGAGCCAATAAGAGTGTGTCCCAACCATTTCCATTTCTTTATTACAATTCCGAGCTGTTTGACGGTTACCGTTGTATTATCTCGTCCTATATATATTTTTATTACATTATCGTTATTTGAAGCGTGTTAGGGTTACACTGAGGTTTGGATCAATTTATTTGACGAAATGATAACATAAACATTTTCAAAGTTATGTGTACTGTAGCAGCCCCCAGTCGTGGGATGGATCACAGGCTCGAATACGCACTCTCGGACGGGCTGCCGACACGTTTAATCTCAGCCATGTCTCGGCGTCAAGTAACGTGCTGCGTAACGAGTCAGTGTTGCCCGTTTGAGGAAGAGAGTAAATAACCGCATACACTACATGTACATTTTTCAAACATTACGCATGCTGTCATTAGCTGGACTCCAAAAGGTGACCAACGCAAAAGTCCTGCGAGTGATTGGAGAAGAACGCAACCTCATGCTCAGTGCTCACGGTGAAAAGACGAAGAGTTTCCTACCTGGGTCATTTTCTTAAACATGAGCGATACAATACAACCTGCTTCAGCTAGTGATGACGGGCAAAGTCGCTGGAAAGAGGAAAGTTAGGCGAAGGAAGAAGTCATGACTGAGGAACATGAGGGAGTGGACCGGAGCTAACTCAGTAGAGCTGTTAGCCAACCTTCACTAGTTGGAGAGGTACCGCAAGAAGACGTATAAATCTTTTTTGGAAAAAATTTGCTACATTAACCAACGAAAATCTATTAAACCTGGTTTAAGTAGTCAATTAAATTCTTTAATTACTAATTTATTTATTGTAACTATATTAAGAAGAAAAGTAATTTAAGAAGAAAACTTAATCTTAAAATACTTTGAAAGCCATGTAGCGTCATCGAATTTCGGAATTATAAAACTGTAAACTGTAAACAAATATTAATTTCTGAATTTAAATCCTAACTTTTTTTCATGTTATGGTCACGCAGACAGGCTGACGGTCCACTTGATGGTGTAGGTGGCTACCGTTGCCTATAAACACAAACAACGTCACAGGTACTGCGGATTAAGGATTAGGGATAGGGAAATGGGCTCTGGCCAAAACACAACAGCACACATATTGTTATTTCCCGGTGGTCTTCTTGTAACCGACAAATACCCATTCATTAACTAGAACATGCGTGATTTTAAAAGTATAATATTCTTAAAAGCTAGCACTGTTCTACACTTAGCACATGGGAACACTAGTGTACTTAGCTATTACTTGTAACTCCTTCCCAACCCAGCTAAACATGGGAAGTGTTAACAATTGAACAAAAGAAAATATAGATTGGGCGCCAGTGTTTATCTACTAAATTAAACACAAATTTGATAATAATTAAAATTTAATAACACAAAAAAATAGGTAGGAAATATATATAAAGAATTAATTAAATGAGACTCTAGAGGGCGAAGGCAAAAACCCCTAGTTTATGAACATTATAACTTTTAAGAATTAACATAGAAAAATACAGAAGAAAATATAGAATTAATACAGAAGAAAATATATGTTTAATACAGAAGAAAATACAGAGGTAATACAGAAGAAAATACGGAAAATACAGAAAATACAGAAATAAATAAGAAAACACCATTAAACTTAACTTATGATCAGGAAGGTCGCAAAAGTCCAAATATGCAATTATTAAGTTCCGTTAGTGTTCTGAAGTAATATGTAATGGTTGCGAAGATCTTCACCGCAAGCTGCTTCCAATTAATAGAGCAATATTGTAATTTGCAAAACGCAAATAATCATAAATTTGCTCCCTGGAACAATCAGGAAAAGTAAGGAAAACCAACAAACAAAACCATAAGGAACAATCGCCTGACCATTTACAGAGACAATAATTATAATATTAATTTACTTGGTCAGGCAAAGCTAGATAAATAAAAACATTGATACTCTTATTCTTAAAATGAGAAAACCAGACATCAAGGAATTCGATTATAACATGAAATGAACAAATACAATAATTTAGCACATTAAAGACAAAAATATTAAAACATAAATAAGATGACGTATTAATAAAATTACATACCCGAAGGAAAGAAACGGGGCTTATTATATTTATTGTTTATAATATAAACAATAGGATTAATTACAATATAAAGAATAACTTTCAAAAAATAAAATATGAGGCCGGCTCATCAGCTCTGAGAGACCAATGTCCGTCCCGACAGAAAATCGAAAAAACAAAAAAACCTAATGACAATGTCGAGATTTAAATGTGTATAAAAAGAAAACTAGTTTAAGAAAATAAAGAAATAGAACAAATAAACAAAAAAAGGTTGAATAGGTAATGAAATGAATAAAATATACAACGTAAATATAAATAAATGGCTAAATATATAAAAGAAACTATAAATATAAATATACTACGTTACATACTGCTAAGTACAAGTATTAATTCAATTTAATTTTGAACAAAATTGTCCTTGACATAATTTGACTTCAATGAATAACTTAGGAGATATCATAGTTTTAAAATAACTCCACAATATCTTATATTTTATAATAAACGCGGACGAACGTCTGTGCAACAGCTAATTGTCTTATAAAGCAAGCAATGTAAAATATACAACGGGAAATATCCGACATAAGTTTCGTGCCGTTCGAAACATCCCAGGACTGGATTGATTCATGATCACAATTACCTTCGGATATTGTTGGGACATATCCAGTTACGTCCTAGTGTCAGTACATCTCCAATCCAACTTGACCCCCGGCGTGCATCAAAAACTCTCCCGACGAAGGATCAACTTGTACAGATTGAATGGGGTTATATAACCAATTCTACTAGACCTATCGGCTTCCAATAAATTGCATTCCAAATGTTCGAAAACTCAGTTCAATATAAAGTGGTGTACGTTACGAAGAGAAATAACCAATTCACGCTGACCTATGGGATAGGGATAAATGTTAAGAAGAATGTGCAAACGACAGGCCATGTTAGGTTGGATACGATACAGGCATCAGATCCAAGATTCGTTCGTATTGAGGATTTCTTACGATCCCGTTGTTTAGTGATGAATTGGCTTTTGTTTGGACTGTAAATAAATCAAGTGTTTAAGCGTGTTACTTTGATATATTGAAACGTGCCTCCAATCCCTCGTATTGCTACACACTGTAATGGGTACAAGTAGACAGATAAGATATAACTTTTTTGGGAGCTCAAAGCATGGGACAAAGCAGCACTTCCGAGTCGTTTCGACAGTAATTTTTTTTATTATTTTTATTTATTAAAGATGGGTTTACTCTTGACCAGCAT
The DNA here is from genome assembly GCA_910589475.2 of Bembecia ichneumoniformis. Lineage (NCBI taxonomy): Eukaryota > Metazoa > Arthropoda > Insecta > Lepidoptera > Sesiidae > Bembecia > Bembecia ichneumoniformis. Next base: position 1,296,103 of record OU342544.1, on the reverse strand, counting down.
CTATCCATGTAGGAAGGACGATAGAGCGAACTCACCTAGAAGATGCCTATTCACTCGAACCTTGAACAGATTTGGGTTTCAATTGAGAAATGTCAATTTAGAATTTATATATTTTTTATGTTAAGTTCAGAATAATCTCAGAAACGGCTTAACCGATTCGAATGCGGTTTTCATTGATATATTGTAGCAAGCTTCCCGTAACACTTAGTGTTTGTTTCATTCCAATCGGTTTACAAAAAAAAAGTTACGCGCTATACCGAATACCACGCGTACGAAGTTGCGGGGTGAGCTAGTTAGAAATAAATATTGATTGATAGATCGATTGATTGACAATATTTTAGACGGGTTGTCTCAGCAAATTGACACGTGAGTAAGAGTAAACGGACTGAAAGAAAAATACTTTTGTAAGGTTAACAAACAGGTTTACAGTCCACTTGATGTAAGCTTGAGGTAGCTTCGGCGTCTATAAGCACAAGTGACACAAGTCCAATTACACTGTCAAGTCCAATTACCGGTAATCCTTACAATGTGTTTCGACGACATTGAATAGATTTCAAAAGTAAATCATGTCATTTAAATTTGACGAATGTTTCAATACAATAAATAAATAATAATAAATCAACTTCTCTTTAATTTAAAATCAATATAATTGTTAATTAGTCACAACAGGTTCTTAATTGGTATTAATGATATGTTAAAACACTCATTTGAACTGTTAAAACCATCAATGGGTTCCGTGAATAGAAATAATATTAATAATTTCTTAGTTTTCTTTAAAGTAATAAATACAATGTTAATTATTTATTAGTTGTAAATTCCTGAATTTGTTTCTATATATACGTATTAGGAACAATCCGTAGTTTATCCATACTTAATATTAGAAATGTGAAAGTAACTCTGTCTGTCTGTCTGTTACCTTTTCAGGCCTAAACCGCTGAACGGATCATCATGAAATTTTGCATACACGTTGTCAGGGATGCAGGAAAGGACATAGGGTACCTTTCATCAAGAAAAAGGACTGTACCCGAGGGATCCTCTAACGCCTGGCAAAACTATAACTGCAATAAAGATGTTAGGCGTTACATTTCTCATATTATATATTTAGTCAGGTGTAATTTTTTTATTTTTCAGCGCGTGGGCACCAGCTAGTTTTTTTTATGTTAAGATCGGCAGACAGGCTGACGGTCCACTTGACGGTAGGTGGCTAGTGTCGCCTATAACACAAGCAACGCCAAAGCTACTGCAAGTGCGCTGCCGACTACAGTAGGATTAAGGATTAGGAGTGGATAGGGAAATGGGCTCTGGCATCCCTTACTCACTCACCGAAACACAACAGCACAAGTGCTGTTATTTCACGGTGGTCTTCTGTAAGGTGGTATTTACTGCCGCCAGACGGGCTGCCCAAATGACTGCGAAAACGCAGTGTGCCCTGCCACTACTTTCCAAATCCAGACCAGAGCAAAAAGATTTCCAAATCCAGACCAGAGCAAAAGCAAAAAGAGCAAAAAGACCAGAGCAAGTAGATTTTTCAAAGATGACCCTGCCGGGAATCGAACCCGGGAAACCTAGAACAGAGCTTTAAGGCAAGCACCCTAACCACTCAACCAACGGGCTCGAATTTATGCGAATTTTGTCCACGACGTTCCACGACAGCAAGCGATTCCCTCGACGGACCTAATAATAGGAACGAATCCGCGACATATTATAAATTTAAATATATTTCTATTGAATATTTTATTTAATTAATATTACAATAACAATCCCAACTAATATAATAAATGCGAAAATTTGTTTGTCTTTTAAACCTTAACTAGATACTCGACCAATCACCGTGACATTTTGTATTCACGTTTCCGGCTACGGAAAAAAGACTATTCTCGAGCAACACGGGTGAAGTAGCGAGCAAAAATAGCTATAAATATTATATAAATATAATATAGTATATTTAATATATTTTATAAATATATAAAAGTAGCTAGTATATATTATAACAAAATATATACAGCTAATATGAAGTATATAGTAGTACATATGTATATTATATTGTTATGACTCACCATGGAACGTTCTAGAAAAGCGTTCTCGTCTGTCAACAAATCTCGAGAGTTCCACCCTAGAATAGAAGTCACGCTACTCTCCGGTTATTGTCAAGGGAAATTGGTCCTTATGTACACAGCATAGAGTTCACATTCAACAGAAATAGCGTTCCCGGACTTTCAACGACCTTGCTGTTTACAATACATGTTTACTTGTATTTGTTTATTGTTTGTTTGTAGTAAATTCGAGATAGATCTAGATGTTTGAAGGCGAATATAAATAGAAGAGTGGCGAGGTGGCAAGACAGTCCGACTCTGCGATTCGAAAGCTTAATTATTAATTTAGCTTAATTTAGCTTAATTATTATTAATTAATTATTAATTAATTAATACTTCGGAACTTATTAACGGAATCATTGCGACTCATTAACGGAATCATTGAGGACTTTTGGCAAGTTTAACGGTTTTATCGAACAAGTTTAGCCCTATTGGAAGTCATCTTGGTTTGTGGAAATAAATAGTAGATTTTCGCCATTACACGGCAGTTTGACTCATCCCACACGTAATAATATATTATAGCAGTGTAACTAGTTTTAAAAAGAAATAGTAGTTAATTAGAGAAATATTTTTTTAATATTTTAATTAAGAAGTCAATTTTTAACCGCCTTTTGTTACTTTTGTGGCAGGCGTTATCATAAGTAATAAGGCTGTCCTAACAAGGCTGCGTGCCAACAGAAACTGGTGATTATGTAGAAAACCAAATCTTCAGTAAAATTAATAAATACTAGGCGAACAAAAAAACAGAGCGGGCAGCAGAAAAGAATATAACAGACTAAATAACTAAGTAAAAGGGTTGCCATATTTTAACAATAAGTAGGGTTGCCAAAATAGGTTGCCAGAGAGTAACCAGGAAATTACCAATTTAGAGAAAACTAAAGTGAAATAACAGCGCGTACTCTTTCTGTTTCGGTGAGTGGTAAAGGGTGCAAGATCCCTTTACTCTATCCCTTCCCTATCCCTTATCCAATCGAGGTCAGCGGCGCATTTAAAACCCCTATCAATACCATCAAGTTGATCGTTAGCCTGTCGGTTTTATGGTAAAACGGGTTCGTACTGCGAAACCCTAAAACTGTTTTCAATTAAAATCCCACAGTAGTCAAATTACGCTCTAAAACGGATGCATTAAATTAGACAACGATCTGGTTTAATGAGTTGTTTTTATCTATAATTGATGATATTCAATCAATCTCACCGATAAGAGTTCGTAAATTATATTAAAATATAGGATAGAAATAATTTGTCAAATATTAGCGTTTCAAACATTTGCGTGAACAAACGCACAGACAAAGAGACAAAAATTCTAAAAATCATTATTTTTTTTGAAAAAAAAAAAAAAAAAAACAGACAGTTTATTATATGTATACATATAAATATAGATATATAGATAACTATATTCTTTAACATATTTTGTTATATTTAAGCTATAACATGTTTATAACATATATAAACTTATAATATATTATATTATAAACAGCTTTATATATGTTATGTTTTATAACATATATAAAGCTGAAGTTTGTTTGTTTGAACGCGCTAATCTCAAGAACTACTGGTTCGAATTGAAGAATTCTTTTTGTTTTGAATAGTCCATTTATCGAGGAAGGCTATAGGCTATATAACATCACGCTACGATAAATAGTATTATATATAAGCAGCGTCCAGTACCGCGCGCCCCATGTGCACGCCGCCGCCGTATGGGCCGCAGCGAAGCGTGGCCGAGTTCAGCTAGTTATGTTATAGTCTGGACTCACTTTAAGCGATTGGCATCTAGATTTATTTTTAAACTGGCGGCCCGTCTCGGCTTCGCATGGGTGGACATTTTTTTAGTTTATTTGTGGAAAACGGCAATTTTGGATGGAGGGGGGTAAAGGGCGGAGATGGGGGAGGGTTAGTAGCCTATGTTACTCGCTGATAATGTAGCTTTCTTATAGGTGAAAGAATTTTTAAAATCGGTCCAGTAGTTTTTGAGTTTATTCATTACAAACATACATACATACAAATCTTTTCTCTTGAAGTATAGATATAGATAAAGTGAATGTGTTGTTAATTCTACGTGTCTAGTATAGGTAAGAAAAAGAAAAGTTGATATTACATTTTTTTCCAAGCAGATGTGATTACGGGGCAACAAAAGTGCAAATACAGGCGGAGAAGTGAATTAGTCGTATTGACTGTTCTCTGCAAACACAATCAGCCGCGGAAGGATGTCTTCGTACTGCGAAACGACGATAAAGCATTCACTGCTATAATAGTTTTTCACTCTCCAATGTTGGCTGCGTGAAAGGAAACCTTTCATACATAAAGCGTAACATTTTTTAAATAACATCAATTGAATCGGTCATTTCAAAAACCTCTAAGTCACTTAATTAGAATTTTTCAGAAATCAATAAAAACTGTTTCATGGGTAATTCTCACGAAAACTCGAAATTTGGTCATCATAAGTTAATAAATAATATTGAAATAAATTTGTATATTTTTTTATATGGATGAATAGTACTTATGTTACTTGATTTTAATCATATAGTGGTCCCCAGAATAAACGTGTTTTATAGGAATTATGAGTCTATTCAAAGAAATGAAAGTGAGGGAATGACGTCTTATCAGAGGGAATGACTTTTACAAGCATTTCATGAACCTCTGTTAATAAAACAATGTTCATTTTTAAATACTATCTTTTCATTTAGTAATCAAATATATTTTCTGACATTAATAGGAACAATTACCTAACAAATCATATCTTATTGCAGTCTACAGATGACATAATTATGGTAAAGCTTACATTATGAATCGGTCATTTCAAAAACCTCATAAGTCACTTAATTAAATTTTTTCAGAAATCAATAAAAACTGTTTCATACACAAACAAATGAGTTTTAAAGGACTTTTTTATGTTCAATTTAGTATTTGAGTGACAAAAAATTAAAATAGCGAATAACCTTTACAGATTATTAATAGAAATAATGAGAAAAACCTGAAAAACAGTTTTTGACTTATGTTGTTTTAGCGAGAAATAGGGTTAATGGTATATAATTTAACCAAAACAATAATAGCAATCATATTTTTTATTGCTTATAATAGAGAATTACGCTTAAAATAATCTTATTATCATTTTACATGTATTAATTTGTCATGTTTTAATATCTTTATGGGTACATAATCATATTCTCCATCATTCTCATCTGGATTATCTTCAACATTTGCAGTTGGCCATCTAAAAATGTTGTTATAAAATGGCATAAGCTCTTCCAGAATGCTATCTTGATACGCATCTCTCTTTAAGAAACCATTTTCAGCAAAAAAAGCATGTTGGAAAAAAATGTGATTTAAGAGGTTTTTGAAATGACCGATTCAATTCCTATGGTAGTTGTATGAATTTTTAAAATTACGCTCGAGGTCTCATCCCTATAAAATCGTTCGGTAAAACGTAAATAAATAAAAGTTGATGCTATTAAAAAACACAAATGTAACTTCAATATAAAAGATTTCTCCGAGTTATATTAAGAGATCACGTGTTCCATCTTTTGTTATAACATGGCAATACATTGACCTGATTGAAGGGTAAGGTCTTCGCTGAACTAAATATTAAATACAGCTTTGAAACTATTTTGTTTGTTTGTAATGTTTATTTTTTTCAGCCAAATAAACCGTAGGTCTAAGCTTCTGCTCAGGATTGGGTTGTAACACACATCTGCTTTCGGCATATAGAATCTATAGAAAGAAAGAAAACCAGAGCGAGAATCATCAAACCATGATTTTTAGGTAATACATGTATATTTGACGAGCTCGTTGGATGAGTGGTTCGGGTGCTTGCCTCTAGGGTTCCCGAGTTCGATTCCCGGCTGTGTCAACTTTGAAAAATCAACTTTTCAAACTTGGCTCTGGTCTGGATTTGGAAAGTAGTGGCGGGGCACACTGCGTTTTCGCAGTCATTTGGACAGCCCGTCTGGCGGCAGTAACCACCCCCTTACAGAAGACCACCGTGAAATAACTGCACGTGTGCTGTTGTGCTTCGGTGAATGAGTAAGGGATGCCAGAGCCCATTTCCCTATCCACTCCTAATCCCTTATCCTTAATCCTACTGCAGTCGGCAGCGCACTTGTAGCAGCTTTGGCGTTGCTTGTGTTATAGGCGACGGTAGCCACCTACCACCAACCACCAAGTGGACCGTCAGCCTGTCTGCCGTCCTTAACATAAAAAAAAGCTCTGGAAAGTCAGTCAGTTTATTAAGAGTGTAGTGTATTTAAGTGTATGCGTTTATTTACTTTCTTTCTCTCTCACTGGCAACACTGTCTCGTGCACACCAACGTTTGTTTAGTAGACGCGAGCCATCGGCGAGAATTGACGTGTCGGGAGTCCGTCCGTTTAGTGCGTGTTTGAGCCTGTGATTCATCCCATATCGATCGAGGAAAGAAAGAGTTTTTCCTATTATCGTTTGCACAGTGTCCGGAATTTAAATACAATATAGAGAGAGCTGATACAATATAGGTAATTTCCGAAACCATTGCACCTATTTTAAAAATTCTCCATTATTTGAATGGTACATTCAATAGGGTTCATTGAACATAGGCTATAGAAGGTCTCAATTGCGCCAAGCCAACATAACCCGGGGGGCGTTATAGTAAATTATACAACACTATAAACATAAAGGGGAATATTTTTCGCATATTTATTTAGCCGTGTGCAAAACCATATGCGACTGCTAGTGTACCAACGATATTCGATAGTCGATAATGGTGTTTGTTTGACATATTGTCTTCTTATAATACAAACATGGGACTGTAATAACAATAAGCGGGATTTTATTATGATGAAGAAACGTTATCACTTGTGTGCGAGATTATATTGAAATTGATAGCACAATTAAATAATGATATTGGGTTTTATGAATACTGCGTACCGTGTATGTACATTGTACAATTAACAGTGGCAGGATACATATATTACGTTCTGCAGACACAAACCGTGAAATAACAGCACTTATGTTATTATAACCACCTTCGAAAGGTCAACCATTGAATCCAGCTCGGATGGGCAGCGTTTGGGAAGCTCCGAGACATCTTCTCGTCCTAAATTCCTCAGCCCCTTAAAACAAAAGTTTTCGACCAATCTGTGTTGCCAGTGATGACATATGGCGTTGAAACGTGGTCTCTAACTATGGGCTTCGTAAGAAAGCTCAACGAGCTATGGAGAGGGCTATGCTCAGGGTTACATGCGAGATCGAATCATGAATAAGTAGATTCGTAGATGAACGTTACCGATAGAACCCGCAGGTAGGAAGTTGAAGTGGCAGGTAGGAGCCGACGGCCGCTGGGGCCGGAAGGTTCTCGAATGGAGGCCACGGACCGACACAAGGTGGACAGATGACCTGATAAGGTCCGCGGGTCGACGGTGGATCCAGGCTGCTTCTGATCGGTCTTTTTGAAGAATTAGGGAACAGACCTTTGTCCAGCAGTGGACTTCCTACGGCTGAAACGATCATGATGACGATGATAATGAGTAGCCACCTACCATCAAATGGCACGTCAGTGTGTGCCTGCTGACATTACATAAAAAATGTTATGTAAAATTTAAGTGTATATAATATACAGGGTGACCCGTAAATTGCACGTATTCCTCTCGGGAGACGAAACGATGACTTTATTGGAGTAATTAAATCTCAGTCACATACAGGTCGAAAATTAACCATTTTCGAGAAAAACGAGTTTGAAAAAAATTCAGAGACTATTTATTCCATATTTTGTTTGTGTAGGTGGCTACCGAAAAAGCTACTTCATATGTGCTTCAAATGCGCTGCTGGCCTATCAGGATAAAGGAATAAAACTTAGGAGGAGAAATGGAAATGGGATATGGTATCCCTTACTCACTTGCTCCACATCGCACACTTGATGTTATTTCACGGTGGTCTTCTGTTAGGGTGGTTACTGCCACCGGACGGGCTGTCAAATACGATTTTGATTATGAAACAGTGTGCCCTGGCCCTTCTATTTGGGTTCCAAACAAAATTGTTCCCTTTCTACTTTTTTTTCAGGAGCGCTTACCACAGATCACATTTGGTATCTTTAATGCATCTAAATTAGCAATTCTCTCGACTTCATTTCTTCGAGTCTTCTGAGACACCGCGAAAGTTTTTATAATGTTTATAAATAAAACAGGGATTTTATCCCTGTTTAAATAAAGTACCCCGTGCCAAGTCCCCAATACGTTTAAACACGCATGCATGAGTTAAAAAAACATATTTACCAACTTTAATAAGTTTAATGTATCTTGAGTTTTTTAAGCTACTGAAGACTTATTACTCGAATAAATACAAATCATGTAATGATGACACTTTCTGGAAAACCACTTAGTGTTTTACCTGAAACAAAAAAAAGGTAATTTATATCTGTTGTTTTTTATTGAACAGATCCTCCCACGTACTCGAGACTTGTTTCGGTAGAAAATAAAGCCCGTTGGATGAGTGGTTAGGGTGCTTGCCTTAACGCTCTGTTCTAGGGTTCCCGGGTTCGATTCCCGGCAGAATCAACTTTGAAAAATCAACTTTTCAAATTTGGCTCTGGTCTGGATTTGGAAAGTAGTGGCAGGGCACACTGCGTTTTCGCAGTCATTTGGGCAGCCCGTCTGGGGGCAGTAACCACCCCCTTACAGAAGACCACCGTGAAATAACAGCACATGTGCTGTTGTGTTTCGGTGAGTGAGTTTTCCTATTCCCCTCCTAATCCCTTATCCTTAATCCTACTGCAGTCGGCAGCGCAATTGCAGCAACTTTGGCGTTGCTTGTGTTAAAACCATTTCATTTGTTGGTTAGCTTTTTAAAAGTTCATATTTTCGTTTTTCACTCAATACATAAAACGCTGACGATTTTTAAATATTAGGTATCATATAAGTTATCACTATGAATTATATATTATGTTAAATTAAATACACGACACACTTGAAATTTTAACACGATGATTTTCAACGACGAGATAAATATCTTTTGAAATGGAGTTTGTTTTAGTTAGAATCCATTTTGCAAACACACTGATGGTTCAAGAAGCTTTCCCAGGGGGATCAAAGTGCGATGCTGGATGTTATCTAAAAAGGTAAAGAGATTATTGATAGAAATCTAGGAGTTTACGATATAAAAAACACTTTGAACATAATAAAGACTGCCTCATTGAGAAAGACTACTCGTACTTTAGTCGACCAAAATAAAACTGATTAAATTTACAGGAACAGATTAGCTCAAATAGAATAGAATAGAATAGAAGAATCTTTATTGTCTATCATTTCTTTGTTACATGAACTGTCTCTTATAGTGAGAATGTGCTTAAGATTAATGTCCAGTGTGGAGCTAGATCTGTGTCTTTATTTTATGTGTGCTTATCTTAAATGCTAGTGTACTTAAAAGATTAGCTCAAACTCGAAGTTGAGTCGATGCGAAATTTTAATATTTTATTTTGTTTACTTTTCTCTTTTTTTCTGTTAAAGTCTGACGTCTCATTATTATGACAAAAAAAAGTAAATAAATATAAACCAAGAAATTCTGGCTTATGTTTTAATGTTTTATGACATAATAATAGCTATAAGTACTGTTAAATCCGGGTGTCAAAATAAGTCATTTTGTTTACTAGATCGATTGTGACGCGCATCTCCAATGTTTAGTAGTTTGTGGTTTAGCTTGAAGAGGCGGTTAGGATAAAGGTGAGGGGACATGGAACGGTCGCTTTATTTCTATTTCTACTGCCTAAGAATATATATATGATTGAGCAAAAGCTTCAATCAAGCTGGAACAATACGAGAAAGGCTAGGATGTTTTTAATTAAACTAGAAAATAAGATTGAAGTGGCACAATTTAGTCCAAAATTGATGTGACGTCATTGTGCTAGACTGGACGTTGTATAGTCAAAAGTAATTGATAATTGGTTATTTTTAGAGCACAAAAATGTAAAAAAAAATACGACTTTCTTGGTCGAAACATTGAGGAAATTTGCTCCTCCTTTAAATACGATGGTGCAAGCACTTTAAACTGGGCAAAACACTCACAGAAAATGAACATTGTAAAGGACGAGCATAACGTCCCAAACCTATGAAATTGTGAATAAATCTAGTTTTAGCTGACATAACAGTGATTATCGGCATTTAGCTGAGTTCTCAGGGATCTTACACGACAGGGTTCAAAGAATTCTCAGTAACGAACTTCACAAGTGTTCGCACATTGGTTCCCCATTCTCCAGAATGTTAACCGCCCAACATAGGAAGAAAAGAGCGAAAAAGTCAAGATCAAATCTTAACCAGGCTGATTCGAGCAGAACTCGATTTGTGAAAATGGATGAGATTTGAATTGTGACATTTTGATTGCGACACAAAAGTGATGCGTCCACAAAAGTGATTTTGGGAATCAGAAGGAATAGTTATGGTGATTTACCTAGAAAAGGAACCACTATTACACTTACTACGCTGATTAAACAAGAAGATTGCGAGAAGATATCAAAGAAAAAAGTCGAGGCAAACTGTGAGGTGAAGTGCTATTTCACCACACACAAAGCCGAAGTTGTGATGGCTACCGATCAAAAGGCTGGTTGCGAATTACTTGAACACCCACCCTGCTCCCAGCTTAAGGAGTGGTAAGACTTCTATTCCAGCTTAAGGAGCAACTCAGGGGTAAGAAATTTAAGACAAAATACGCGTTAACGGCCGCTGTAGAAGCATTTTGGGAGAATCGGGATAAATCTTTTTTTTTTAAATGAATTCGTGCTTTAGAGAAGAGATGAACCAAATGTATTGGATATATTATGAGGCTAGGTTGAAAAATAATTATATTTTTTTTCTATGAAAGATTCTACTATATTAGATTATTGCTTTGGATCACCCCTCGTATAGGATATGGTATAGGCACGCATTTAGTAATGCGTCATTGTATTTTATTCGCTACTTTGGCGTGCAATTAATTGAAAACAAATTAAAATTCTGTGAATCATAATTTCAATAACAATAGCAATCGACCAATTTTACTTCCAAATTTAAGTTACATTTATTGGCTAATACACATTTTTTAAATTGTAGCTGCTATGGGTTATGGCATCCCTTACACAACTAAATAAATGTCAAAAGTCTATCACTGTAACATATCACTGAAAGGGGATGATCACAGTCGATCGATGGACAGCCTTAAGCTTATAATTGCGGAAAGCAATGTGCCACCAAAACATAAAAATCCTGCCTTTTTGAAAATAAAAAAGGTGTTCAGTACAAAAAAGTGTGAAAGGTTTAAGAAAAGTGTCAACACGCGTAACAATTGTGTACATGCCTTTACAAAAGTAACAAAGTCAACAGACGGCGTAATATTTCGCACTTGGACTACTTGGGGTTCCTATTTGCATAGAATTGTCACGTTTGTTATTTTGTTTACGGGTTCCTTTTTTTCGAACCCTTCGCTGTGCCGTCCAAATAGAATTGAAAACCGATTTTGTGACAATTGCTGTATGTTTATTTCTTCTCGTCACTTTAATATTGGGTTGCCCACTTTTTGTGTGATATTATCCATTGTTTTCCAAGTGTATGTCAAAATTTTTTTTTTTTAAATATAATTTTCCTGGAAATGAATTCACATGATACGTTGAATAAGAATTTGTTTATTGTAATTTCAATGAATCAGCCCCTTCGTCGAGTGGATGAGGTGCTTGCTTTATTGCTCTGTCTTAGCGGTTCAGATTTCGGTTCCATGCAGGTCCAACTTTGGAAATGAATTTTTAGTTGGTTCTGGTCTGGATTTGGCAAGTGGCGGCAGGGCACACTGCGTTTGGCTGGCATTTGGGTAACCAGAGCTTCCTCCTAGCCTGTTTCTATCCTCTTCCTAATCTTTTGCTCTTAAATCTACTGTGGTCACCAACGCTGTGTTATAGGCGATGGTAGCCATCTACCATTAAAGTGGCCGCTGTACGAGCGTGGAAACTCAATAATAGGTATTTGGGAGAAATTGTTGTCTCAACTTACTATAATGCGAATAACCGAAGAGAGAATGCGACGCAACACATTCGCACCACTTATTCAGCACGCGAAAATAATAAAACATACACCAGCAATTCCAATATATTAGAAAAACCTTCATAGATGGTAGCTATTGACATCACAATTTCAAATGTAACAGGTAGGATGTTTCCATGGAAAAATATTTTTGGATTTTAGTCAGTAATTACAAGAATTCAACCCGCGAAAATGTCACAAATTCTGCACATTTCAAGAATTAATTATACTAGATATAAAATTAATTTCAGTTTTTTGTTGCGATGCAAACCTTCTTATTAGGTCCCACAAATGTCATGTTTTTTTATGTATTGCTACGACCTAATAATTAATGAGTAATCATGGAATTACGTAGTATGGAATAGATAAGCTGTTCGAGTTGGAAAAGATCCTCTGAAGTGGACCGTCAACCTGCCTGACTATCTTAATTAATCTTTCTATCACTTTGGCTTTGTGATAATCATTCACGTGTCTATTATTTAGAATACATTTTTAAATCGTCTAGTTATTGGAACATTTGATATTCACCACTTTATTCTAATTAAATATTGAGTGTTCAAATGTAAAATGTAGAGTATGCTCATCGTAAGAAGAATTATTTTGCGTAGAATTATTCTGATAGCTGGCCTGCTGGTGTATGTCGTATAGGAACCTACTTAAATTTAATTTAAAAGAATGATAATTGCAATGCCAGATTCCCGGTATTTTTTGACTTAAATCATGTTTACACGAAAATCATTTTATCAACCCTTCGTATCCTGCGATGCTCTGTCCGCATGACCGTGACCGCGTCTTCGTAGATATCTTTCCACTTATTTGGCGGTTGTTGCCGTTTAATTTTCCACGGCGTTGACCAATCTTATTACATTACACTCGAGGGAGAGGATATTGTGTTCATTTTTTTGGAAAGAGTGTCGTGATGCTCGTAACGGTGTGTTGTATAATTTTTTGTGAGGCTTTTTATATCTACATACGTCTTCAAAGTCACGGTATTCATTACCATTAAATCATGGATTAGATTTCCTATTAATAGTGGACTGTAGGCATTTTATACTTTTATTAAAAGAAAATTATGTTAAGATAGGCAGACAAGCTGACGGTCCACTTGATGGTAGGTGGCTACCGTCGCCTATAACACAAGCAACGCTATAGCTGCTGCAAGTGCGCTGCCGACTACAGTAGGATTAAAGATAAGGGATTGAACAGGAAAATGGGCTCTGGCATCCTTTACTCACTCACTGAAACACAACAGCACAAGTGCTGTTATTTCACGGTGGTCTTCTGTGAGGTAGTGGTTACTGCCGCCAGATGAAATGTCCATATAACTGCGAAACACAGTATGCCCTGCCACTACTTTCCAGATCCAGACTAGAGCCAAAATCTGATATACGTATAAAAGAAGAAAGCAAATAAAAAGCATTTCATTTGGCACAAACAGTTTTAAATTATAAACGTCATTTCAATAAAATTACATGTCAAGAATGTTTCCAAAAGAACAATTATATAAATTATAAACATATAAGTTACAGCATACAAGCTTAAGAAGAATCAAAAGAATGACAGCAAGTCATAGTATATTAAAACATGATTAATGTAGGTTTAGGTGACTGATATTTTTTTTCTATATTAAGGTCGGCAGACAGGCTGACGGTCCACTTGATGGTAGGTGGCTACCGTCGCCTATAACACCATAGGAGCTTGCAAATGCAAAATGGAATTATTTAAAAGGATTACTCATAAAATTGAATTAAATACACTTATATCGAAGACTCCAGCGTTTATTCAAGATTGGCAGTGCCGATTCGGCGTTAACACTAACGCAGACGTCCGCGTTACGTCTCACAAATTTAAACCCATTACCGCCGGCACCCGACGAAATTTACTTTGGGACTTGCATAAATTGCAGCTTCCTGTTAAATGTATCCATTACGCGTTGACGTTTTTTAAGGAGCGTTTTCGCATTCACGTCCGATATCATATTAAGTAAGTTGATTTTGTTTAAAATTGTAAATACTGATAGCTGATTACTATACTGAAAAATACTAATTTTTTTTATTGTTACCCACATTACAAATCAAATTAACCACTTTTCCATTACAAACTAATTTTCACTAATTTTGTGTCAGCCTACTAATATTATAAATGCGAAAGTTTGTATGTTTATTTGTTTGTTACTCAATCACGCCAAAACGGCTGGACGGATTTGGATGGAATTTGACACAGAGATAGTTTATTACCAGGATTAACGTATAGGATACTTTTTGTTCTGGAAAAATTTTAGGTTCCCAAAAGATCGTCTAAAAACATAACAAAATAAAAGATAAAGATAAGATAGATAGTTTATTTGTTTGTTACTCAATCACGCCAAAACGGCTGGACGGATTTGGATTGAATTTGACACAGAGATAGTTTATTACCAGGATTAACGTATAGGATACTTTTTATTCTGGAAAAAATTTAGGTTCCCAAAAGATCGTCTAAACACATAACAAAATAAAAGATAAAGATAAGATAGATAATAACAGATAAGTCACAGCGACTAAGATGTTCAGACATTATATTACTCATTTGTTTTCTCAGGTGTTATATTTGTCATTTATTAACGCGGACTAAGTCGCGGGCATCAGCTTGTAGATAAATCTATGAAATATTTCTATTTTAAAATAAGTATACGTTATTACTCGATGTGAAGAAATTATTTAGTACAATTTAAACCAATCTTCACTCAATCCATTTATAAATTGAATTTGGTAAGATTTTTAAAATTAAAAAAATAAAATCGTTATTTCTAACTTAAGTGGAAGTCAGTGAAACTCCAGCTTAAATAGGTACTCTCTTCGTGCTCTGGCGCCGCTCCAAGCCGCGAGTGGTCGCAGATGACATAGCGTCTCCAAATCGTTATCTCCGATGCAGTGCAGACGAGCGACTGATATAATTATTTTAGAATAATTTATCTACATGTTATGAAAATAAAAAAATAAAACAACAAAAATATTACCCATATGTTTCGACGAACCAAGTAAATTTATAAATAATTGGGAATATTTGAAACATCGCGAATTAATTTTTAACTCTACCATGCACCAGTAGAACATCTTAATGACGAGTCGCATTTTTTAAAAACTATTCAACACACATTGACTTAAGGGCTTCACTGAGAACTCGCTGGCGGCGGAGACAACAGGGGATCGGACATTTTTTCAGAAAGTGTTTTAAATTAATCTTCATGGATATTTATTCCCATAAAAAATACGATTTTATTTATTTATAGCCTTTTAGGTACTCAAAATCATGTTTTAATATTGTTTGTTTGAAAATGCCGCCAAAACGCCACGATAGTTCATCTGAGAGCGCGTAACGTCATCTGTGGTCATATCATAACAAAACAATGATTGCCCACAAATGACGTCACGCACTGTGATTGGTGTTTCAGTGTAGATTAAAAATATTGTAAATAATAAAATTTTATTTCTTCATTTAAAAATATTTAAATGAATTATATTAAATTATTATTCGATAAATAATTGTAAAAAATTATATATTTTCTTTCTAAGTACATTTTAGATTTTAATCTGATTACTGTCCGATCCCCTATTCAACGGGCCTAGAAATGGTGTTTTTTGTTTTTACCATTAGAACACCGCGCAAAATAAAATAAAAATATTAATACAATTTTTTAAACTGACATTAACTTATTAATAGGTACAAGGATTCATATGCGCGCAATAAGCCGTTTTCGAAAGAATTTTCAATAAAAGTCAAATTCTTCTTGTGTTCTAACTTTTTTTGTGGAGTTTCTATTACTTTAACGAAAATTCTAATTAATTCAATTGGTTCTTCACATGTTTAAAGTATAATATATATTTTTTTCAAAGCAATTGTCTTGTCTATTTCTTGTAATATCTTCATTAAACAATGGATATTTTTAGTATTTAGCGTTTGTCTCCCCCTTAACGTACCTACTTTGAAGAGGAATATTTATACAATTTAAGGAATATATTTACAATTTAAGTATACCAAACGTAGAAAAATATCTATAGTATGTTATATTATGTCAGTTATGAGTTATAACTTTCATTACAATAAGTTATGAAATAGTATACACTTAACGGTGTAGATAGAAAAACCCTACTTTTATTTATCATGAAAACCAATTGGAGTCTTAAATTGCAGTGGATTGGTCATACATATCACGGAGTACCAAGACCTAAGGTGAACACTACAGCCGATCAAATGAAAAACACGTAAAGGTTACAAAAATAATAAGCTTTTACTAAAAAAGCTTTTCCATAATTATGTATCTAATTACATACGTTATTGTATTGGTGGTTAGATAAAAGGTTATGAATAAGGGTACAATTAAAAAATCGCAAGAGAAATCGCGCGTCTGAGCAAAATTTTAGCATTTCAAAACTTCACAACGCACGAATGTTAGATCGTATTAATAATTACCTCGTGTTTCCGGAAAGACTAACGCTAAATTGTCGCCAGTTTGTACGTTTTCTTGCGATTTATTGCTGTCTGGTGACTGCGATACACGGCAACTTAAATATACGTTGAACATATATAATTTTATTATACAACATAAAGCTAAATTTAAATTAGTAAATTACTTACCTACAACTTCGTCTTTTGGTAATTATAATACTTGTAAAGATATTTCCAAATACGCGTTAAAAAACTTTAAAACATAAATCCCAGTAAGTCTCCAATAAGCCCATTTGTTTTAAATGCAATTTGTCTAGTATTAAATGGCTTACTACCTTCAGTAGCCTTTTGTGCGAAGACTTCCAACAGTGCTGGTTATTTACCTCAACCCTTACAGCACTTTTTTAAGGAATCCAGGTTCTTCATCGACTTTATGTACATAAGTGACAACTAAGTGCACAGTAAAACTCGGTTTTTGGATTATAAAGCGCTAATAAAAAATGTCTCTAAATATGGGTCTCGTAAGAAATCTCAACGTCGCTCAGCAAACTATGGAGGGAATTATTGTCGGAGTTACACTGCGAGATCTAATCAGGAATGAAGAGATCAGTAGACAAAGGAAAGTTGGACCGCTGCAGCCGGAAGGTTCCCAAGAGCAGCGTAGGACTTCCATCCATAAGGTGGACCGACGATCTGACCGATATCCATGAGGTCGACGTTGGATTCAGGCTGCTTCTGATCGGTTCGATTAGAAAATTATGGGCGAGGCCTATGTCCAGTAGTCGATTAGTGTGATTAAATGATTGGATTAACCACCCGCGGCCCATTATTAAAGCTATTTTTTTTTTTTTTTTTACTATAGATGGGTTTGCTCTTGACCAGCATCTATCCATATAGGAAGGATGAGGCCAAAGATGGAGCGAGCTCACCCAGAAGATGCCTATTCACTCGAACCTTGAAAAGATTTGGGTTATATGAGCTCGGAAATACAGACGCCGGCAGGGAGTTCCAATCCTTAGCAGTGCGCATCACAAAAGATGTTTTAAAGCGCTTGGTCCGAATTAGAGGGATTTCGACAAGGTGAGGATGGTAACCAGCCGTACGTCTGCATGTCCGATAGAAGAAGGGGAAGGCGGTATGATCTCATGCAGCTCTCGAGCACACTCTCCGAAGTACATCTTATAGAATACACACAGACAGGCAACTTTGCGTCTATGTGCCAGGCTCTGCAGCTTAGTTCTTATTAGTGTATCATCGCCAATGAGCCTCCTAGCTCTGCGATCCACCGAGTCGAGTGCAGCAAGTTGGTATTTTGCTGAGCCACCCCAAAGGTGACAGCAATACTCCATTACTCCATTTTATTATGTCAAAACATATCACTTTTTACGGCTGCCTTGATTTTGATTTAAAATCTTAATGCTTACTAGGGCTGCAGAGTAAGGACCCTTCTGACAATTGGTGCCGTGTCAAGAAGTACTGCCTTCTGTATCTGTCCCTTGACCCAGCCATCTAGTGAGAGCCTCTTGAGATGTTGTAATTATATTAGCTTTGCTATTTGTAAAAATGCACACATCCTTTCTTTCTATAAAAATTTGCATCTTTACTTAAATGATAGCGAAGCAAGTAAAGCCTTCTTGATGCTTTCAAAGCTCTTTGAAATGCAAAACTACTTAATAATATGTAGAAAGATCTTTACAAAGCTTTGATATCGATAGGAGGAATCCGAATTATGAATATTATATCGGTTTTTCTTAGAGTGAACTTTGTAGTTGCATATTGGACAAAGAAAAAACTACTCAACAGAAATAATCTTCAACCTCTGTTGAAGCAAATAATTTTTGTTATTTTATTAATTAATTTCTTTATTTTTTAATTATAAAAAATAATATATAAAATTAAAATAATTATAAAAAATAACTAGTTTCTGTTAAAAGTCTATTTAACAGATTAATTTCGTAACATGTTGTATTTGGTAACAAACGTTCAAACGGATTTTTTTTTCATTTCCGCCTAGACTTTACATTGAGCCCTAACTAGCTGAGCCCGCAACTTCGTAGGCTCGGTATACGGTATAGCGCGTAACTTTTTTGTTTGTAAACAGATTGGAATAAAACAAACACTAAATGTTACGGAAAGCTTGCTACAATACATCAGTGAAAATCGCATTCAAATCGGTTTAGCCGTTTCTGAGATTAGCGTGCACAAACGCACAGACAAACAGACAAAAATTCCAAAAACTATTTTTTTTTTACTTCGGTAACATAAGTACCTATAACGTGTACAAATTGATTTTTGAAAAAATATTTAATGTACATGCATGGCTCGTTTACAATTTTATTTAATTGAAATCTTGATACGTTGATCTTGATCGTTTACGATTTTATTTAATTGATCCTTGTTTGTGGTGAAATAAATAAATCTTATATATAAAAATGAATCCCTGTTTCTCCTGGTCACGGCATCACGCGTGAACGGGTAGACCGATTTTAATTCGGTTTTCGCTAATGGAAAGAGGGTTAAACGGGGAATGTTTTAGGGTATATAAAAATTGCACGCCGGGCGAAGCCGGGGGCGGGTCGCTAGTAATTTATAAAATCACCAATAAGCTAGCAATTTCTTTTGAAATCTAATATAAATATTTATTATGATCACGTCACAATCAGGATGTCTCATCGAAATTTCCTTTTTAGATTTCACTTAAGAGCTCAATAACCCTCATCAGTCCGTATATTTATAAAGCAGAAAATGGAAAGAGTCCGGAAACGAAACAGTAACGCTAAGTAGCGTCGGCGCGACTGAATATCTCTTTCATTTTGTATGGCTTAGGTCGCTTGTACACTTGCGACTGCGTGGAATCAAATTATTGCTAAATTAATTCCTTGGAAGAGTTTGTTAACGATTGCTTGTATGTACTACAACGTAGTAAAAAATTAAATAGGAAGATAGAAGGATTGATTATTTTTTTTGTTAAGATCGGCAGACAGGCTGACGGTCTACTTGATGGTAGGTGGCTACCGTCGCCTATAACACAAGCAACGCCAAAGCTGCTGCAAGTGCGCTGCCGACTACAATAGAATTAAGGATAAGGAATTGGGAAGGGACAGGGAAATGGGTTCTGGCGGGGGTGCTGGAAAGGACATAGGGTGCCTTTAATCCAGAAAAATACTACTGTTCCCTAGGGATCATCTAACGTCTGGCAAAGCTATAACTGCAATAAACGTTACATTGTTCATATATTTAGTCAGGCGTTATTTTTTAATTTTATATTATTATGACATCCTTAAACAAAAGAATTATTATTTTACTGACCCAGCAGCCGTTGTCCTGCCCGAACCTGAAAATAATTCTTTAGCCCGATTGTGGCGCCACCTATCGGGTCCAATTTTATTTTCAAACCATATATGTCAAAGTGAACGCGACAAATCACGTCAATCAACGACGGTCAAATTATTTCGATATTGTTCATACAAAAATACTAAAATTGCGATTAAAAAATGGTGGGTGGGGAGTAGGAGGGTGAAAATTACTTCCTATTCTCATACATAACAAATATATTTAAAAAATATATCAAAATCGGTCCAGCCGTTTCGGAGGAATTTTATTACAAACACTGTGACACTAGAATTTTATGGCCCGTTGGATGAGTGGCAAGGATGCTTGCCTAACGTCTCAGGGGTCCCGGGTTCGATTCCCGGCGGGGTCAAGTTTGGAAATTTTAATGTAATTTTCAAAATTGACTTTGGTCTGGATTTGAAAAGTAGTGGTAGGGCACACTGCGTTTCGCAGTCATTTGGGCAGCCCGCCTGGCGGCAGTGTGGTCACTTACAGAAGACCACCGTGAAATAACAGCATATACGTGCTGTTGTGTTTCGGTGAGTGAGTAAGGGATGCCAGAGCCCATTTCCTTATCCCCTCCTAATCCCTTATCCTTAATCCTACTGTAGTCGGCAGCGCACTTGCAGCACCTGTAGCGTTGCTTGTGTTATAGGCGACGGTAGCCACCTACCATCAAGTGGACCGTCAGCCTGTCTGTCGACATAACATAAAAAAAAATGTATTAGATTGATCTATTTGGAATACCCAATCTGACATTTATACAGTCTTATCCCTCAATTCCCACCTGTTCTGTTGAGTAGTTCTGTCGGCAGAACTAATGGGATTTTTTTTACCATTAGTATTGTGTTTATAAGACTATAGGCATTACACCCTGCTTCAATCTCAAATATTCCCAACTGTTCTATTACGTAGTTCGGTCGATAGATAAGACCAGTGAACGTAAACAATTTACTTTCACAAATATGTAATAATGCAGTTTCTCTTATAACAAACATATCATAAAGGATTTAAAAAATATTAATGTAGTTTCTCTAAAAATAAAGGTAACCCAATGTCACCGTTAAGTAATTGCATTTGGTACACTCTGATCATCGCGTCGTTTTCGAGTCTTATCTAGTAACTTTTAGCTTTATAATGTCTCACTTTTAGTTTCCGGTACTGTTTCTTATTTCCAGTTTAGAATTTTTTATTTTATTAATGAATAAATAATATTTTAAATAGTGAAAGATTTATCCCTCATTAATCTATTTTTACAGCACTACCGCGGTTCGAAGAATTCTGTGCCTCTCCATTGCGTAAGGAAATACCAACTATCGTAGTATCACAATTCTTACTTTTAATTTTCTATTGCAATTAGGTGAATAAATATTTGAAGTTTTGAATAATTTTCAAATATTTATTATGATAAATAGGGTACAAGAAGGCCAGAGATTCATTGATGTTTTATTTTCTCAGCAAAACATAGCACTTTTAACGGTATATTATATAAAAAGAAACTACCTACATTATAAAGCAAATTATAAAAAGGATGGACAGAGTCTTCCTGAGCAACTGCTGAATCTTCAGAATAATTAGTCGTGTGAAAAAAATGGCGATTAGAGACTTACATGTTATTAGTACATTACATCAGCGAGCTATCCTGCTTTTGGTTAGTACGTCATGTTCGACAATAAGTCCGCCCTTTTAACAAACGTTGTAGTATAAATCTATGATCGGATAAGAGAAACGAGGATTTTTCTGATATTTATACAAAAAATCTGACCTAATCCCCTATAAATAAATTAATAAAACGCTCAAGTGGGCCGAAAAGCAATTTTTGGGGCACACCGAGGCTGGGGCGCTTCGCAGCGGTTCTACACTTGACATGTGACGAGGGGTAAAGCGTTACTTAGTTTACTTATAAACGATACACACTGCCAATGTGTTCACTACTTTATAGCATCAGCACAGTTCGCTTCCAGAATCAGACTGAAATTGATTGATGGCATGTCTAAATGGTTTGGCTAATTTACCATAAGAATAAATAATAACAAGTAGAAAGGAATCTTCTTTGTCCGAGTCCCAAACGCCGCCATTTATATAACTACTTCCCCCTTCACGTCGTTACGCCCCTCTGTCGCCCAGGCTTGTCGCCAGGGTTGCTTAATGTTAAATATTGCTTACGCATAAAGACAATATCACTAAAATATCAGTTTTTTTTTACTTTGAAACTATTATTTTATTCTAATTTTATAAAATATTAGATTTATAAATACTTACCTACAACACTATGTTACGTACCTACATTAAATATGCTTATAAATAATAAGTTATTATAAGACAGTACCATACCAAATGAAGCCATTTAAGTAAGTATTACTTACCTAAAAATATAAAATAAAAACATACAGGCTCACGTAAAGCTATTAAGTAAGTTTATTCGTGCGGAGACTGAGTATCCCGTTTAAAGTGTAGTCGTGACCTTGAGCGCGTCCGGAGCGGGAGTTTCCGTTCTACGTGTTCTTATTTATTCTTATGCCTTTACGTCGAGTCTCCTTCTACTGCTTTCACAAAAAAGTTAGACGTGCACACTTGAAACGTCGCTAAGTAACGTTTTTTACTGTGTGCGGTTAATAAGACAAAACTTGAAAGAACTCTGAGATGATTACATAAAATAGTAAATTAAAGATAAACAAATTGGGTTAAAGTTTTCCTGTATTCGAAAATCTTTTATCTTTGTATCTTTGAAACCTATTTATCGAATTCATTGATTAGGTGAATTTAACGTTTGATAGGTCTATTTAACGAATTCATGAAAATAACCGTTTCGTTATTTAATAACTATAAAATAATGAACTAGCAGTGGCAGGGCACACTGCGATTCGCAGTCATTTGGGCAGCCCGACTGGCGGCGGTAACCACCCCCTTACAGAAGACCACCGTGAAATAACAGCACGTGTGCTGTTGTGTTTCGGTGAGTGTGTAAGGGGTGCCAGAGCCCATTTCCTTATCCCCTGCTCCCTTCCAATCCCTTCCAATCCCAATCCCTTGTCCTTAATCGTATTGTAGTCGGCAGCGCACTTGTAGCAACTTTGGTGTTGTTTGTGTTATAGGCGACGGAAGCCACCTACCATCAAGTGGACCGTCAGCCTGTCGAGCAATGCCTGTATTTTATGATCTTAACATAAAATACAGCAGAAACAGACAAATGAAATTGATCATCATTGGTGATGACAGTGTGTCTCCACTGTTAGTTTAACTCACAACCGCAACCTCCAAACGTTTTTGCTCGCGATTTAATAAATTATGTAAGGCCGGTATTGTCTTTTGATGGTATCTTAACTTAGTGGGTTCATTTACTGGTGCTCGGAGTGGGGTGGGGAGATTTATTAAACGCCTATTGTGCTGTGTGTTTTGTGGCATATTTCAAACATTACAATCGGCGAGTTAAAGTATACGTAACAAACTTTTAGAGTGCTCTTGAAAAATTATACTCAATTATTCACGTTGAAAAAGGTTCCTGCAAACTTAAGTTTTCATAAGTAGCTAAACAATTTTATTCCAATTAATTTTTCTATATATTTTTTTTTAATGTTATGCCGACAGACAGGCTGACGGTCCACTTGATGGTAGGTGGCTACCGTCGCCTATAACACAAGCAACGCTACAGTTGCTGCAAGTGCGCTGCCGACTACAGTAGGATTAAGGATAAGGGATTAGGAGGGGATAAGTAAATGGGCTATTCTTTTTATAAAAAACCAACTTAAAAATAATTAAACAAGTCAAAACTTAATTCATACTTAACAAAGATATGTCTTCCATCCACCTCAAAACTAAGATAAATGGTTAACCAATACCGCGCATCGGCGAGACAGTTACAGAGACTAAGTTGAAAGATATATTGTAAATTGTAGAGGTTATCTAAGTTAATTAATGACCAAATAAAAAATAAAACATTGTGCAAGGCAACATACATATTTATTTTTTAATTTTCCATAACTGATATACTTTGAATTCGACTTTTGGTATATGTCCTTGATTCCGCATTGATATTTAAAAAAGTGTGGAGTTTACTCTTTTAAACGTATAAAACTAAATTTATAAAATTTTCCTCGTGACAATAGATAACTAGATACCCAATTGTTTATATTATTTAGTTACATTCTGCACACTCAGATGTCACGTGTTCCAACAAAAGTTTGTTAGTTACGTTCGGTATACACAGATGTCAGTACGTTTTATAAGTTCAAACAGTTGATTTTTTCGAAGACAGATGTCGTTGCGCCGGCAGATAACGCGCTATAGTTTCGTTCCTCAACGCGGACTACACTTTTCATACAAAAGTTCAATCGGCGTTTGCTTTTATAAGCCCAGAGAATAGATGCGTCAGCTGTCGTAGAAACGTCAAAGTGACAGACAACGTAAACGCTTTTTAGTTAACGCTTGTATTAATTTTGCTCCTCCTCATAAAATTTCCATATATGAAAGGAGTAAACTCCAAAAACTATATACCTATGTATTTTATATTTTTTCATAAATTCATAACTTCAGGTACTCATAAACTGATTCGTATGTGTATGTGTGTGTGTATATATATATACAAAGTTCTTACTTAAAACAATTATTCATTTACTCAATTTTTTTGAAAAAAAAAAGTGTATTAAGAAATAATATAAATAATTCTTTAGTAGCATTTTGAAATAAAATCATTAAAACAAAACAAAAGGTATGAAAGTGTTATAAAAATAATTATGTACTTTCATACATATCACAAGCAACAGGTGTAGTAGGGTTGCCAGGCCTCAAAATCGAAAATCCGGACACAGACTTATATTTAGCCGGACATTTTGCCACAAAACCTGACACACGGGTTTTTAAAAGAAATAGTACTTTTTATTTGTGCATTTATTACTTTAAGACTTTGCTCTACTCTTTATTATGTATCACATATTGTTTTCTTAAGGGGGAGACAAACGCTAAATGCTAAAAATATCCATTGTTTAATTAAGATGTTACAAGAAATAGACGAGACAATTGCTTTGAAAAAAATATATATTATTCTTAAACATGTGAAGAACCAATTGTATTAATTAGAATTTTCGTTAAAGTAATAGAAACTCCACAAAAAAGTTAGAACACAAGAAGAATTTGACTTTTATTGAAAATTCTCTCGAAAACGGCTTATTGCACGCATATGAATCCTGTACCTATTAATAAGTTAATATCAGATTAAAAAATTGTATTAATAAAAAAAATTTTTGTGTAATGTTCTAATGGTAAAAACAAAAAAACACCATTTCTAGGCCTGTTGAATTGGATCCGCCGCCAGCGGGTTCTATAGTAAATGTCATTTGCCTCAGTTGTAAGATCGCGAATCATGCATGTCCGTGTGATTCTGGACTTGTATATATTTGGCCGGACACGACTGTAAAAAGCCGGACACCTAGCAACCCTAGGTGTAGGTCTGGGGAGGAGGTTGGTTAGGCATATTTAGTTTATGTGTTCTTTAAGTAGTAATTTAATATTTACAAATTAAAAGCCACTTGTAGTGAGAACCTACATAAAAATGTTAAAATTTAAGTAATAAACAAGGTCCCTCGAGGGCTGTTATAATGTTATAAACAAACAGACATGCATAGTTAGGTTGTATTGCATTCCATGTGACCCAATTACAAGCAACTACGCAGGCGTGCGCTAGTATTATGTAAACAAACAGGGGTTTAATTAAATTTGGAGCCTCGCACAGTGAGGTCTGTATGTTGTACCGCGTTAACTTAGTGTCCCTTGACACGTGTAGTTCACCTCGAAAGACCCCTTAGTCTTCTATCCATATGTATAGCTTAAGTCGAGTAATTACTTATTTGTAAGGGCTATTTTTCTTGAAACGAATTTCAAGAAAAGAAAAAATTTAAACGATTCGTGTGTATATGGAGACATTACAACCATTGCAACAATTATTGATAATGGAAATAGGCTATTTATGAAGATTAATTCCCAAAATTGCACCGGGACAAAACCGGGTTGTATCAGTCTAGATTTACAACAAAAAATAAACACTTGGACCGTCTAGCGACAGTAACTGCCCTGTTACAGAAAAGCACCGTAAAATAACAAAGCTGTTTTGTATTTCAAGTGCAGCATTTTTTTTAAATTCTTTTTTTTAATATTAACACCGGCAGACAGGCTGACGGTCCACTTGCAAGTGCGCTGCCGACTACAGTAGGATTAAGGATAAGGAATTAGGAGGTGATAGGGAAATGGGCTCTGGCATCCCTTATTCACTCACCGAAACGCAACAGCACACGTGCAGTTATTTCACGTTGGTCTTCTGTAAGAGGGTGGTTACTGCCGCCAGACGGGCCGCCCAAATAATTGCGAAACGCAGTGTGCCCTGTCACTACTTTCTAGATCCAGACCACAGCCAACTTGTGCTTACAACAGCAAAAGTGTTAAGTAAAAGTAAGCAAAAATAAGCACAAGTTAAAGTATTGGTATAAGGTAAATCAAATTACTTTTTTACTGACCTTAAAATGACAAAATTGAAATAATTTAAAAGTTACAAAAAATAATTTCATAAATTCAAAGTAATTGTTCACGAGTCCACAATGCAATCATCTTTTTTGTCATCACCTGTCCGATCACATTACGCGAAACGACTGGCCCTCTCACGGTCGAACCTTTTCTGTGAGCCCGACAACTTATAATAAAAAATACATTTTAGGTTTTTCCCACAATATTTTCAATATTTTCTCCCCAAAAAGTCAATGCTTTTCTCGTTTTTTTGAAAAGTTGTTTAAAATTGCGCTTAATAGAATAACAATGACAGTATAATTTGATTTCTGACTAGACTAAAATCAATTATTCTATGTTTGTTTGTGTTTTAGAAATCGATCTCAGTTTGGATTATTATCTGAGTATCTTTTACTAGAGCTAGAAAACCTGATAAAGATACTTCTAAAAGTTATGCAAAGATCGACCTGCATGAATATATCTCTTTTTATGTTAAAGTAGACAGGCTAATGATCTACTTGATAGCAGGTGGTCAGTACATAAGCAACGCCAAAGGGCCAAAGCGCTACCGCAAACACAGATGTCCCGAAAATAGTAAAATTAAGGATAAGGGATTAGGAAGGGATAAGGAAATAACTATTGTAATGAATGAAATTGAATTATCTGTAATTTGTACAGCCACAAATGTCGAAATTTTCAATGAAAATAATTATGAATTTTACCAGTGCCACCCGAACTAAAAACCTGTGCACAGCTAGGGTTGCCAGGTGTCCGGCTTTTTAAAGTCGTGTCCGGCCAAATATATACATGTCCGGCCCGTCCGGCTTTTTTGAGGCTTTTGGTCAACCCCGCAGCGGCCAAAATCACGCATAATTCGCGATCTTACAAATTACTTTAAGAAAACAATATGTGATTCATAATAAAGTGTAGAGCAAGTCTTAAAGTAGTAAATACAGAAATAAAAAGAACTTCTTTTAAAAACCAGTGTGTCAGGTTTTTATGGTAAAATGTCCGGCTAAATATGAGTCTGTGTCCGGATTTTCTATTTTGAGGCCTGGCAACCCTATGCACAACAGAATTTTTTTTTAAATTACTTGTATTAGAAAATATGATAGAAATTAATTTAAGTTGATTAGCTAAAGTGATTAAGCTGACTTAGGTTGGAATATGTATTTATGCTATTGGGTGTTTAACTTTAACACTAAACCGAAAACATAATTTTTATTACATTAACATGCTTTACATATTTACATAGTTAATGCTTTACATAGTTAATGCCGAAGTAATGAACAAATCTGCTTTGATATATTCCAAATAATAATTGAGACGAACGTTTCCCACAAGGCCTATATAAGCTAAGCACAAGTGCAAAATAAGTCCAGCCCTAGTAATTGGATACGAGGCTAAAATGAGCGCACAGGGGCGCACTCTGATTGTTCTGGGCCTTTTTTTAATAACAACCTCGGTATTAACACAGATACAGGAATCGCTAGAATAGAAATCATAAAAAAATAAAAACGGGACAAGTGCGAGTTGAACTCGCGTGAAGAGGGTTCCGGTGATTTACCATGTTATTTTAAGGTCGCGCTGTACGAGCGTGGGAACTCAATAATAGGTATTTGGGAGAATTTGTTGTCTCAACTTACTATAATGCGAATAACCGAAGACAGAATGCGACGCAACACATTCGCGCAACTTATTCAACTCGTCAAAATAATAAAACATACGCCAGCAATTCCGATATTTTAGAAAAACCTTTATAGATGCTAGCTATAGACATCCCAATTTCAAATGTACATTATAGGTAGGATGTTTCCATCGAAAAACATTTTTAGATTTTAGTCAGTAATTACAAGAATTCAACCTGCGAAAATGTCACAAATTCTGCACATTTAAAAAATTAATTATACTAGATATCAAATTAATTTGAGTTTTTTGTTGCGATGCAAACCTTTATATTATGTCCTAGAAATGTCATGTTTTTTTATGTATTGCTACGACCTATAATTAATGAGTAATCATGGAATTACGTAGTATGGAATAAGTAAGCTGTTCGAGTTGGAAAGTGCCCTCTTAATATCAAGGACTTCTTATAGGTTTTCCTATAATCGATAAGTAGAAAACTAATTTCTGTATTATTATTTTTTCAAAATTTTAGGTTCGGTAGTTTCGGAGATAAGGGGGGAGGGGGAATGGTCGGACAGACGGACACACGAGTGATCCTATAAGGGTCCCGTTTTTTATTCTGACGTACGGAATCCTAAAAACTGATTTTATTCATAGCTTGCTGATTAGGAAACAAACATATTTTAAAAACTAGCTGAGTCCGCAACTTCGTACAAGTGGTATTCGGTATAGTACATAATTTTTTTGTTTGTGAACCGATTGGAATGAAACAAACACTAAATGTCACGGAAAGCTTGATATAATACATCAGTGAAAACCGCATTCAAATCAGTTAAGCCGTTTCAGAGATTAGCGTGCACAAACGCACATAACACATAAGCACAACGTATAAATTTTTTTTTTTAAATCTTTAATGTACAGACACGGCTCGTTTATGATTTTATTATATGTAAGATAACCGTGACTTCTAATTTTTAATTGTTTTCAAAGTGAAGACGAGATAAAGAAAAACTCAGAGAACGGACGAAATCTGGAGGACCTTTGAGTCCTTAAAGAATTGATGCTTACTTGCTCTTAACGGGAAGGAAAATATCGCGAAGATCTGAGAAGACCAGCAATCTGCAAAGACTCGCAGATGATGAGATATACATACTAACAAATTAGATAGACCTGTTCCAAGAATAAGACGTAAATAACAGAGAAGAGAAAAAACATATTTCTACATAGTCATTTGGAATAAAGATTTAATTTATCAGTTGGAAAATGTGAAATATGATGTACGCTGAAGACGCTTCAAGTAAACAAACAGATCCATGTATTAATAGTTTGCGGGCCTACACATGAGGCTTTATTGGCCGTGAGTTCCTGCCTCGATAGTTGTATTGCCACTTCTCGTTTTGTTCTATCTTCGTTGTCGGCTCGTCTTCTTATATTATTTCTCGACATCTTTTATTTCAGTTCTGAATTCAGAGAAATTAATGAAGTTTGGCATTTCTATGAATATTTTTTAATAATATACAACAATTACGTACAACATAGGTACACTTACGCGTGGTAACCTATAAAGAGTAGGCCCGCGAAGTTTATAAAACATATTTTTTTATTTAAAAAAACTATTAAAATAACTGTTTAGTAGGTATACAAGAGGCAATTATCAGGGAAAAATACATTTTGTTATTTGGATCATAAAATCCAATACTATTTATTATATTATAAATGTAGCTCTGTCTGTCTGTTACCTTTTCACGCCTAAACCCCTGAACCGATCATCATGAAATTTTGCATACCCCTTGCCAGGGATGCAGGAAAGGATATAGGGTACGTTTCATACAGAAAAAAATTAGTGTTCCCGATTGATCATCTAACGCCTGGCAAAGCTACAACTGCAATAAAGATGTTAGGCGTTACATTAGTCAGGTGTTTTTTTTATATATTTTTAGACGCGGGTGAAGCCGCGGACACCAGCTGGTTGATTATAAAACCACTATTTTTTCATCTCTTGAACTCCAAAAAATGAATTCAGCTTGAGAAGATATTCTCACTAAGCTACTGTAAACATGATTTGAAAAAATAAATGTATTCTGTAAGATATGGTCGCTATCTTTATATCGGTTTACGGCGTTGAGCCGGTATTCTGTCCCATTATAGTGACATTAGGGAAACGTCAGCGTTTAGGCAAACGTTCAGGTGGACCAGCGAAGAAAGAACCCCCGACATTTTACCGCCTCTTAATGTTTTCTTACTCAGAGTACAAGTGGTTCCAAAGGCAGATCGTTTCGTAGAAATTTTATTTACGAAAGCAGAATTAACTTTTTCAATAAATAAAAATATCGTAAACGAGCTGTGTAACATTAAATATAAAAAACGGGACAAGTGCGAGTTGAACTCGCGTGAAGAGGGTTCCGTACGATGTTACCTATCCGCACAATATTGAGTGATTTAGCATTTTATTTTAATATCATGGACTTCTTATAGGTTTTCCTATAATCTATAAGTAGAAAACTAATTTCTGTATTTTTTTTCAAAATTTTAGGTTCAGTAGTTTCGGAGATAAGGGGGGGGGGAATAGTCGAACAGAGGGACACACGAGTGCTCCTATAAGGGTTCCGTTTTTATATTCGGACGTACGGAACCCTAAAAAACCATTTGTACACGTTGTACTTATGTAACCGAGGTTAAAAAAATAGTTTTTAGAATTTTTGTCTGTTTGTGCGTTTGTGCATGCTAATCTCTGAAACGGCTTAACCGATTTGAATACGGTTTTCACTCATGTATTGCAGCAAGCTTCCCGTAATATTTAGTGTTTGTTTCATTCCAATCCAAATAAAAAAGTTACGCGCTATACCGAATACCACGCGTACGAAGTTGCGGGCTCAGCTAGTTATAAATATATTTATTATGTTTATTGCCAATAGGTATAAAAAATGAACTTATAATTTGCAAATGTGCTACAAATTGCTACCTCTATGTAGTAAATTTTAAATATTTCAAATTTGAAATACGTATTGACTGCCGACCTTAGTAGGTTAAACAAAAAGAGATAGATAAGTGGACTTAGGCATCCTTTTCTCACTCACCGAAACACAACAGCACACGTGCTGTTATTTTACGATAACTGTCACCAGACAGTCTACATGCGTCCTGTCACTAATGCGTCCAAGACTCTTGTGTTTTCATTTCTCATCATTTCAACATATCCATAATATTTTGGGCCCCCCATTT
This sequence comes from Bembecia ichneumoniformis, assembly GCA_910589475.2. Lineage (NCBI taxonomy): Eukaryota > Metazoa > Arthropoda > Insecta > Lepidoptera > Sesiidae > Bembecia > Bembecia ichneumoniformis. Next base: position 1,264,904 of record OU342544.1, on the reverse strand, counting down.
GCTTCCCCACATTTTCAACGTCTTACATTCTTGATACGTCGGTCCACTGTGGCTCTAGCATGAGTTTACGATACTACACTCGCTAGCGAGAGCGTAAAACATTTATATGGAAAATTGATAATTTGACATTGACAGTTCACGATTTCCCATACAAAAGTTTTACGTTCTCGCTAGCGAGTGTAGTATTGGTGTAGTATCGTAAATTCATACTAGAGCCTCAGTTCGTGGTAGGTTGTTGAAGCTTCGTAAATCTTCGTATAATAATTTCGGTTGTCTTCGCGAATGTTCAGCTGGCTAGTTTCCACTTCATTTGGCCGAGCAATGTCAATTTTGCGTCGTCATCCTTTAATGATCGAACATGACGAGTCGAGGAAATGACGGTTAAAAACTGTTTTAACCGAAGAAAGTAAAAAATAAACATGTCTTAAAGAGAGTCCTAGTTTTTGCTGGTCATAAGAACGTAACATATTTTGTACATCACGGCTAGGGTTACCAGATGAAAAAATCAAAAGTCCGGAGAAAAGGCCTGATTTCCATGGAAAAGTCCTGAGATTTTCTACAGCTTGAGAATTTTCTCTCAAAAACGTATTATTATCTTGCGCACGCGTTTTACGCGACGCGTTGCAAGCTTGTTTCACTTTGATAAATAAGTATTTATTTTAACTGCAATTGTTACCAAAAGAAGATTATTTTTAGTTCATTTTACTTCGATAAATAAGTATTGATTTTAACTGCAATTTTTACCAAAAGAAGATTATTTTAAGTTTGTTTTAAATTAATACATAAGTATTGATTTTATTAACTGCAATTATTACCAAAAGAAGATTGTTTTTAGTTTGTTTTACTTTCATAAATAAGTATTGATTTGAACTGTTCAATCGTTACCAAAAGAAAATTATTTTTAGTAGTTTAATAAGACAGATCTTTAAAATGTAACCTGTGTTTTATTGAAAATCCTGAGCTATCACTAGATTTGCTAAATCCGGCCGGAATCCTGAGAAGAGTCGAAAAATCCTGAAATCTCAGGACAAATCCTGAGATATGGTAACCCTAATCACGGCAGTCATTACACGAGTCACCATTATGAGAAGGTGGACTTTCCGCAGATTGTACAAAGATACTATTAACACTAAAACCCAATTAGTTGTTTGTATAGGTAGGATATATTTACGTTATTACGTTGTTTACTCAATAGTCTCTAGTCTTTTTTAATCTTTTTTCGTTTTCTAGTGTTTTTTTGGCTTTTTTAGGGTTCCGTACATCCGAATAAAAAAACGGAACCCTTATAGGATCACTCATGTGTCCGTCTGTCCGACCACCGCCTCAGAATCGACAAATGTTGTATCACCTTATTAGCTGAATTAAACTCAATTCCTAATAAATGAATAGTTAAAATTAATTAAGATCCACAAATGTATGAAAAGAAATGTATACAAAAATGAAAATGATATCTAATGTAATTTTCTATTGAAGCGAATCGAAATAATTCGTGTATCATTATTTTTGTATCAGTTGTGTATCAGACATGGCGATGTATAGATACATTTTTTTTAAATTTACTTACTCTTAGCAGTGACAGGGGCATACTGCCCCTGTCAAAAAAAAAATACAGAAATGCCAGAGCCCATTTCCCTATCCCCCCCCCCCCCCCCCTAATCCCTTGTCCTTAATCCTACTGCAGTTAGCGGCGCACTTGCAACAGTTTAGGCGTTGCTTGTGTTATAGGCGACGGTAGCCACCTACCATCAAGTGGACCGTGAGCCTATCTGCCGACCTTAACATGAAAAAAATAATAATTCAATAACCCAAAGATCACAAAAATCAATCCAGCCGTTCTTGAGTTATAACACTATTTCCTTTTATATTTCTTTATATACGTATAAAGATAAATTAACAGTCAGAAAGAATAGTCATCCCAAATAATACTAACGACTCTTTGTAATGGTTAAAACAATTTTAAATAAAAAAAAACATATATTTGGAACGGGTAATGAAAGCGGAGGTGAATCTGCGGATCGAAATGTATTCTTTTGATATTTAAATCGGGTACTAATGAAATGATCCCGCGGGTTTTCAGCCAAAGATATTTCATTCGTGAAACCTTAGTATTTTTTTTTTAATTTAAATTCATTCTAGGTATTTGAAAAGTTTCTGATTGTGTTGAAAGTTCAAACTTACAATTTTGTAGACGAATAATTTAATTTCATAATCTCTTGTTTATTGATCGTTGAAGATTACGGGGTAAACTTTTTAAAATTACCGTAAAATATTAACTGTGATTCATACATTTTACTATAGTCGGTTATCTACATATATACATACATATAATTAAATATTTTTTCAAAAAAACAATTTGTACACGTTGTACATATGATACTGAAGTCAAAAAAATGTTTTTAGAATTTTTGTCTGTTTGTCTGCGCGTTTGTGTACCTACGCTAATCTCAGAAGCGGCTTAACATATTTGAATGCGATTTTCATTGATGTATTGTAGCAAGCATTCCGTAATATTTAGTGTTTGTTTCATTCCAATCGGTTTACAAACAAGAAAGTTACGCACTATACCGAATAATCACGCGTACGGCTCAGCCAGTGTTTCAATAAAAAACTCTATACAAACAGTACCCAATTTTGAGCTATAGCCAAATCTGGCAATTATAATCTTATATATAAAAATGAATCCCTACTTCTCCTGGTCACGGCATCACGCGTGAACGGGTAGACCGATTTTAATTCCGTTTTCGCTAATGGAAAGAGGGATAAACGGGGAATGTTTTAGGGTATATAAAAATTGCACGCCGGGCGAAGCCGGGGGCGGGCCGCTAGTTTTAAATAAAAATAAATCTCAGAGATCTCAGAGTAATAATAAGTATACTTATATTATTACTCTGAGATTGTGATTGATTCGACGTAACTATTCATTGACACATGTCTTGGATGAGTGGTTAGGGTGCTTGCCTTAACGCTCTGTTCTAGGGTTCCCGGGTTCGATTCCCGGCAGGGTCAACTTTGAAAAAATGGACTTTTCAAATTTGGCTCTGGTCTGGATCTTTAAAGTAGTGGCAGGGCACACTGCGTTTCGCAGTTATTTGGGCAGCCCGTCTGGCGGCAGTAACCACCCCCTTACAGAAGACTACCGTGAATCGGTGAGTGAGTAAGGGATGCCAGAGCCCATTTTCCTATCCCCTCCTATTCCCTTATCCCTAATCCTACTGTAGTCGGCAGCGCATTTGTAGCAGCTTTGGCGCTACTTGTGTCATAGGCGACGGTAGCCACCTACCATCAAGTGGGCCGTCAGCCTGTCTGCCGTACTTAATATAATTTTTTTTTTTAAATAATCTCTTTCTTATTTAATTATCTAGTAAGTCCAGACATTATAAAAATTCCAATTATTTGTTAAAATTTCTTTAAAAAAATTTCAATTCTACTGAATAAAAAAGCAAAGGAATAGAGAGAATTAAATTTCCATTGAAATTCAAGGTATAAAAATTATGGAACTAGGATACTGTATCAAAGATCAAAGTCACATGCAAATACACAACGTGAGTTCTACACCAGGAAAGGCTAGGACTCGGTGACGAGTAATGAGCGATTTTTTTTAATAAGCGTATAACAAAGTAGATGAACTGCCCTCAAGGCGAGAACATCGGCAGACAGGCTGACGGTCCACTTGATGGTAGGTGGCTACCAAGCAACGCCACAGGAGCTGCAAGTGCGCTACCGACTACTGTAAGATTAAAGATAAGGTATTAGGATTAAGGATAAGGAAATGGGCTCTGCCATCCCTTACTCACTCACCGAAACGCAACAGCACACGTGCTGTTATTTCACGGTAGTCTTCTGGGGGTGGTTACTGCCGCCAAACGGGCCGCCCAAATGACTGCGAAACGCAGTGTGCCTTGCCACTAATTTCCATATCCAGACCAGAGAACAAAGTTAATTTTCAAAGTTGAACCTGCCAGGAATCGAACCCGGAAACACTAGAACAGATTGTTAAGGCAAGCACCCTAACCACTTATCCAACGGGCTGGTCAAGACCGTTTCCTATTAGGAATAGTATTTAATTTTAGTACAAATGTTGCGGATAAAAGTATTTGATTACGCGATGATTACCGTGAATAACAGTGTTTCTTATAGAACAGATTCTATTTAATGTAACCGCAGCCTTATGAATGTCAAAGTGAAACAAAATTTAAATTTCAAACGTAGTGAACTGGAAACAGGACAAATGCTTAATTTGAGATACACATCGTTTGATGCAAAATGAGATTCTTGGCTTACATTCTAGTAGTGAAGAAAGAATGGCTAATAGAAATGCGCATATCATGTCCTCTATTGAATAGAGGATCGGACAAATTTTTAGAAAGTGTTTTAAATTAATCTTCATGGATATTTATTCCCATAAAAAATACTATTTTATTTATTTATGGCCTTTTAGGTACTCAAAATCATGTTTTAATATTGTTTGTTTGAAAATGCCGCCAAAACGCCACAATAGTTCATCTGATAGCGCGTAACGTCATTTGTGGTCATATCATAACAAAACAGCTGCATTGGCATAAGACAATGATTGCCCACAAATGACGTCACGCACTGTGATTGGTGTTTCAGTATAGATTAAAAATATTGTAAATAATAAAATTTTATTTCTTCATTTAAAAATATTTAAATGAATTATATTAAATTATTATTCGATAAATAATCGTAAAAAAATATATATTTTCTTTCTAAGTACATTTTAGATTTTAATCTGATTACTGTCCGATCCCCTATTGAACCTGGAACGGTACATTTGCGTTACGGAACTAGTTCCTCAAACGTGTACGCGGAACTATATAGTTCCATCGGCCAACATGTTCTGCGTGACATGTCCAAGCGGTTCATCGGAATCGGTACATAATTAAATATTAAATCTAAACTAGAACTATGCAATACCAATTTAAATTTGGTATTGCATAGTATGGTATTGCATAGGTCACAGTAGATTTCCCATACAAAAGTTTTACGTTCTCGCTAGCGAGTGTAGTATTGGTGTAGTATCGTAAACTCATGCTAGAGCCACAGTGCGAGTCGTGAGGGGTGAGACGCGAGTGGAATGATACCGAGCTGCACACTTCGTCGTTCTTAGTAGCTCGGTACAAGTTTTCTAGGGCTATCGCGTCTTTAAAATTTAAATTTCTTAAATTAATATGGTGCAAATATTTCTCTCGCATAAATAAAGAACTAAGATTTCATCACATATGACTTACATTAAATTTTATTGCATTTTGTTGTATCGTGCTCTGCGTGTGCGAACTTGTAAACAAAATGACGGTTGTGAAAATACGGTGTCTATTTGATCATTTTGGAGAATGTTTTGAGGTGTTTTTGGTTTATATTTTATTTATCAGAAACAAACAATTTAATACATTTAAGTATTAAAACCTAGTGTTCATAAGCCATTCATTGATAAATAGATATGGGTGTGATCGAGGTTTCTTGGGGTGCTGACTATGAAAATGACCCATCCAAGATGGCGGTCATGCATTTTTTGATAAATACACATAAACATTATATTTTGATACTTCTTGCCGCTGTTAAAGGATGTAAGTGCTTTAATATTACAAAAAAGTCATTGTCATTCCATTTGTGACATTACCGTACTTTCGTAAATACCTACACAGGTGGCGGCATCGCCCAACTTAATATACTGTGGTATGGTAATGAATATAAAAATCAATTGCGACATGTATGACGGAGCATCACTTGTAAACGTCATTACTATACGAGATAAGTCGGAAATTTGGATGGCTGTTTATAACATAAATAAACACTCAAGTGTGGGATATTTCTTTGCATGACTCTAATTTTTTTTTAATGATGAGTTGTTTTCCTATTAAGGGCTTCACTGAGGCAAATGACATTTACTATAGAATTCGCTGGCGGCGGATCCAATTCATCAGGCCTAGAAATGGTGTTTTTCTGTTTTTACCATTAGAACAATACACAAAATAAAATTTTTTATTAATACAATTTTTTAATCTGATATTAACTTATTAATAGGTACAGGATTCATATGCGTGCAATAAGCCGTTTTCGAGAGAATTTTCAATAAAAGTAAAATTCTTCTTGTGTTCTAACTTTTTTTGTGGAGTTTCTATTACTTTAACGAAAATTCTAATTAATACAACTGGTTCTTCACGTGTTTAAGTATAATATATATTTTTTTCAAAGCAATTGTCTTGTCCATTTCTTGTAACATTTTCATTAAACAATGGATATTTTTAGTATTTAGGGTTTGTCTCCCCCTTAAGTAATGCCTTCCCCGAACTTTAGATGCGCTGCGCGCCATAGATGAGAAGTTCGTACCTATTTGAATAAGGTGCCGTGCAAACTTAGGAACAAACTCCGTTCTGAACACGTGTTTCCATCTCGCTGCAATTTGGGCTTCTAGCTTGTTGTAGACAAATCCTGAGTCGCCACCCAGTGACGTAGCTACCGTAGGTACCGTGCACGGGGGCCCCCAAGCTCAGGGGGCCCTCGGACCCTAACCCTCAAATTGAACTAACGAAAAATTCTTCCACCATCGTGTGACACGATGGTGGTGTGACATTTATTACAAAAATGTGACCAATTCTAAAGCAAATATTCTGATATAATGATCTTTTTTTGCACCAGGGCCTTCGGTGGCCTAGCTACGCCTCTGATCTTACCTGTCATTGTCTGTGTCTTTAGGCGGCGGTAGCCACCTACCAACCATCACGTGGACCGTCGAAACTCCCTGTCACCCTTTTGTTCCCCCAACCTGATCAAGAACTCGTAGAACACGATGTCACCTATGACACCATAAGGGTCACGTAGGTATGGTTGCGTGATGGTGGAACTCACTACACTATTCTAAATAAAATGTATGGATAACTAATGATGATAAATATATATTAATTTATATTTAAATTTAAATGACTTGGGATTAATATTGTTTTCAGTTATCGACTGACATAAAATTGGTTCAAGGAACGCTTAATCGAGTTGTGTATTTTGATAATTGTCTTTTTCTGTAATTGCTTATGTGCTTATCTGCAAGTGCCAAAACCATTTGCCTATGCTGAAATAAGCAATAGAAATCACTATGGATGGCATAATAGGTCGTTTGCTGTCGCGTTTCAGTGCCTGAATAAGTGAAGCAGAGCTCGAATCGATAGCCACCTAATATCGAGTGGATTGTACGCTTGTCTATCATGCGTTATCATAAAAGAAGGACAATATTACGCTACTTTCGAGTTTATTACTCAAAGTTAAAGATATAAGTATACTTACATTTTTTTTAATGTTAAGATCGGCAGACAAGCTGACGGGCCACTTGATGGTAGGTGGCTACCGTCGCCTAGCACAAGCAATGCCAAAGCTGCTGCAAGTGCGCTGCCGACTACAGTAGGATTAAGGATAAGGGATTGGGAAAGGACAGGGAAATGAGCTCTGGCATCCCTTACTTCACTCACCGAAACACAACAGCACACGTGCTGTTATTTCCCAGTGGTCTTCTGTAAGGGGGTGGTTATTGCCGCCAGACGGGCTGCCCAAATGACTGCGAAACGCAGTGGGCCCTGCCACTACTTTCCAGATCCAGACCAGAGACAAATTTGAAAAGTTCATTTTTGAAAGTTGACCCTGTCGGGAATCGAATCCGGGAACCCTAGAACAGAGCGTTAACGCAAGCACCCTAACCACTCATCTAAAGGGCTCGTCTGTAGTAATTTACTTCTTTAAGTAGTAATTTACTTTAAGTTAAAGACATAAATTTTCGACAAGGATTTTTTTTTAAGAAATCTGACATTTACTGAAAAACAAAATGAAGAAACAGTATTTAATACCATTTGAATACCTATTTATAAAAAACGTGTTCAGAAAAAATGAGAAAAGAGGCAGATGTTCGTTGTATGCATCTATCCTGCTATTATGTTTTTAAACACGCTTTTAAAACGAGACAGAGAATAAAAGGCAGTACGAAAAAGCGAGATAAACATACATTACGAAATATAAGCTTTAAATTGCAAGATAAGCGGCATCGCACACGGCTGCCTATGAGCGAGATAGATGCATTATTTAGTCTGAAGACAGAAAGGAACAGACGATATAAATAAATCTAAATACCGTTCGACTCGGGCGGCGCGCGGCGATTAAAGATTCTCGTTTTATGATAAATCTTGAACATTATGCTACATAGTTTTCGATGTCCGAAAGATTATCCACATTAAAATTGTAAATAACGTCCATATATTTTGATGACTTTATTAATAGAGTTATTGAAATAAAGTGATAACAGAACACATATTATGAATTTTATACTTGTAGTGAGATATTTTTGTTAATCGATGTGACACTGACAAAAACATGCTACACAAGTATGGAGTATTTTTGATATGCCACAAAGAACGGTTTTATCGGAGAGTCCATACAGGGTCTCTTTAGTAGAAAATTCTTAGAATAGAGAAGGTGTATTGAAATTCTAGACTGGGCAACCCGTATGGCGGCAGTAACCAACATTTCACAGGTCCAATGTGAAATATTTAATCATCATATTTTGTCATATAATATCATATGATTTTGTCCCATTCGGTAACGAGACCCTTGGTCCGTGGGGTCCTAGCGCTATAAAGCTTTTTAAGGAAATAGCAAAAAGTTTAGTCGAGATCACAGGAGACCGAAGAGCTGGCAGCTACCTCGGACAAAGATTAGTCTAGCTATTCAAAGGGGGAACGCTGCGAGTATCTTCGGAACCTTGCCTAAAGGGACTCCTTTTAATAATATATTTTAGTTATTATATTAAAATTAGGATATCAGTTATAGATATGTGAATGACAATTAATTAATGTCCCCCTAATTCTATTGTAGTATAATAAATTAATAGATCATCATATTGTGCTGTGTGTATAGATAGACCGTTTAAACGAGTCCTCGCCCGCGCGGGGGTATGACGACAAAGGGGACCAAGAGAATGCGCGGGAGAGGGGGGGGGGGGGTTGGGTTATATATCTATAGTGGTGCGGTGCGCAAGTAAAGAATGTCCCTCTTCTTTTCCCGTTAACTTTTTTTATTATCTTTTTTGCATTTTTCACTGCGATCCGGGTTAGCTTGAAGTGTTGTTGTACGCGCATTCTAGTCCACATCCAATTCCGACTGCAATGGGCTGTCTCCACGTGTTATCTATGCTATAAAGAGAATCTATATATATAAATAAGTAGTGTTACTACTTATTTATAATATTATAGAGAGAAAATATTTGTATGTATGTGTTTTTGTATGTTGTAATGAATAAACTCAAAGACCGATTTTAAAACTTATTTCATCTATAGAAAGCTACATTATTAGCGAATAACATAGGCTACTCACCCTCCCCCCATCTCCCCCCTTTAGCCCCCTCCATACAAATGTATGTTTCTAATGAATAATCTCAAAGAGTACAGGATCGATTTTAAAAATTCTTTCACCTATAGAAAGCTACATTATCAACGAATAACATAGGCTACTCACTCTTCCCCAGTCTCCCCCCTTTAGCCCCCTCCATACAAAATTGCCGTTATTATAAAGAGAAGCGGACGAAGTCGCGTGCATCATAATATAAACAAATACGTGGACATTCTTCTATATTTATCAAATTTATTTTATGATTAATTTTTTATGTTTAATAATGTTCCTGGATATGAACATTAATAAAATTGTCACAAACTCACGAAAATCAGCACCTTTTTTATACGCAAATTAAATTTATCTATAACATTTGTAATTTCACAATTTAAATTAAACGACGCGGCGGCGCGGGCGGGGCGTTTGGGACCTAAGATTTGTTAAAAAAATATAATAAGTTAAAAATCAACGAACGTAAACAAATTGATGAAACTAAATTAAGTTAGGTCGCTATACAAGTATGTATGTACCCTGATCCATAATCTTCTTATATATAAAAATGAATCCCCATTTCTCCTGGTCACGGCATCCCGCGTGAACGGGCGGTAGACCGATTTTAATTCGGTTTTCGCCAATGGAAAGAGGGATGAACGGGGAATGTTTTAGGGTAGGTATATAAAAATTGCACGCCGGGCGAAGCCGGGGGCGGGTCGCTAGTCTTATATATAAAAATGAATCCCCATTTCTCCTGGTCACGGCATCACGCGTGAACGGGTAGACCGATTTTAATTCGGTTTTCGCTAATGAAAAGAGGGATGAGCGGGGAATGTTTTAGGGTATATAAAAATTGCACGCCGGGCGAAGCCAGGGGCGGGCCGTTAGTCTATACATAAAATGTAAACGAGCCGTGTTTGTACATTAAATATTTTTCAAAAAAAAAAAAAACAAAATATACACTTTTGTCTGTTTGTGCGCTTGTGCACGCTAATCTTAGAAACGGTTTAACTGATTTGAATGCGGTTTTCACTGATATATTGTAGCAATCTTCCCCTAACTTTTAGTGTTTGTTTCATTCCAATCGGTTTACAAACAAAAAAGTTACGCGCTATACCGAATACCACGTATACGAATTTTCGGGCTCAGCTAGTCTAGCAATATATTCATATAATATAGTAAGCAATGGTAATGAATGGTCATCCCATATCAACTCTATATTTTTCATTACATGACCTGTGACAATCTTATGTGCACGCCTTTATTCGAGTTCTTCCTGTGTTGCTTGGTGTGGAAGAAATGTATGCAGATTATAAGCAGTTGTGAAAAAATTAAAAATTAAAATCTAATGTTAAGATCGGCAGACAGGCTGACGATCCACTTGATGGTAGGTGCTACCGTCGCCTATAACACAAGCAACACTACAAGTGCTGCAAGACCACTGGCGACTACAGTAGGATTAAGAATAAGGGATTGGGGAAGGGAGAGGTAAATGGAAATATGTATAATGAAAATATTTTTATATTTTTTTCAATTCAGTCACTATAATCAATGTAAAAATAACAATAATTCCATTTATACAAGTCACAAATTATATTTGCTTCACTCATCATCTGAATCTGATACATCAGAGTCGGACTGTTCTTCTGCTATGGTTCTTTTGCTCGTATTTTCTAACACTTCATCATACATCTGGTCTACGATCCTGTCTTTCTTGTAAATATACTCTTCTTTCAATACTATATCTCCATTTAAAAGAAACCAATCTCTTTTCGAAATAGAATAAAACATTTTTTCATATCGGTCATAGTTTTTGCTGATGGACACTGGGTTTGCACACTTACGCAGTAAAACTTTTATATCGACTTCTAGAGATTTAGCAACAAAATAGGCTGGAGATAAATCATTTATACATTTTGGTATTCGCAATATTTTATGACCATAGACTTGTATAAGCGTGTCCAGTTTATATAACTTTTCATCACTATCGCTTGCATTTTTAATTAGTTCGTACAACATAAATTTAGGCGTGTCTTTTTCGAATGGCACTCCCTTGTATTCTAGCCATTCTTCCATTTCATGCCTAAGACTGAAGGCATCAGGTGGCATTAACACTTGGTCTTTGTACATGTTGTCCTCGATGACGACAACGCTGTTTTGATGCAACTCTGGAAAGAGATTTTCGTGTAGCCAAACGTGAAAAGTGTCTTCACTGAAATCAGGCACGTATGAAAAGCTGACACCTCTGCCAGCACCACTCTTAATGGACACTGCAAACAATATCCAGGTGGACATTGAGTTAGAATTGGGATCTTCTGAACTCAACAATTTGCCTTTACAATCAAAACTATAAGCCCCGATAAAAAATATAGATTTATTATTTTCTCTGAATTTAATTATATTATGTAAGTAATTGTATCTCTCCATAGTAACTGTTGGATTTTCAACAACAACGTACCTATTGGACACTCTCTTCCGATCATAACCCATTTTGCGTAACAATCTGCGGAAACCTCTTACGTTCATTAATGGATCTAAAAATTCTCTTGACGCTATTAACATTTCTTTAGTTGTAGGCATTATCTTCATTTCCAAATAAAAATGTAATAAAGCACTGTGCAATAATGACCTATTAAATTCTTTATTCGTGTGAAGCAAATTTCTGTACTCCCAAATGCTGATCTTCTTCAAAGTGTCTTTTTCGATACCCGTTAAGCGTTCACCGCGGGTCCAAATGTCGGCCAGATCTGTTGGTTTAAGGCCCTCTTTATTACACTTTTCGGCAACACGTTTTATCAATCGTTCAACAGGCTTAGGTATCCTGGTCGGATTTGGTTTAACACATTCAGTAAGAGCGGATGTAGAAGGCTCTGGTAGCGGTGACGTCATTCTTCTCAAAAATATGCGCACAGAACTAAAAGAAACACATTAATGTTATTTAGATAAAATTAAACGTATACAACGTGTGCGTCACACAAAATACGAAGCAAGACTGAGACGCGATTGGCGCATCGGCTACATGAGAGAGAAGGCGTTATATACAAGTACAACAAAATGCAACAGAAGCCTCCCGCTTCCCGCAGGCCCTGCCTCGCCCCTTTAATTCTGTCATTGTTCTCAAACAAAGCAACAGCAACATGGATAACGGCTGATCAGTGTAAACACATTAGTTGTTTTTTTAGTCCTGATAAAATATGGATAGTATTTTTAATACATTATGTGAAATTACTATCTATTGCTATAAATTAAAAATTATGCTACTTTTATTATTAAAACACATATTTTAATTTTTAATTTTTATATTTTAATTTCTTGTATATATTTTTATATTTCAGTGTAATGTGTATTGGCGTGAAGTAAATGTCTAGACAAACCAATAATGGTTTACAGACATTGTAAACATTGTGTATTGAATCATGTATGAGATAATAAATAAATAAATAAATAAATTTAAAAAATGATTACTGAAAAATATCGCTTATAGTAGATAAAATTAGTATAAAAATTTGGCAAGTAGTGGCAGGGCACACTGCGTCTGGCTGCAGAAGCCACCCCCTTACAGAAAATCACAGTGAAATAACAGCACGTGTGCTGTTGTGTTTCGATGAGTGAGTAAGGGATGCCAGAGCCCATTTCTTATCCTAATCTCTTTATCCTTTAATCCTACTATAATCGTCAGCGCAATTTGAGCAACTGTGGCGTTGCTTGTGTTATAGGCGACGGTAGCCATTAATGAACCGTCAGCCTGACTGACTAATTAACATAAAAAAGACCCATACGATTTCCGCAAAATCGATATTTAGACATTTAAGAACAAATTTAAAATGATTGAATTTAACGGTTTTTAATGTAACCTTTATTTTGTAGTAAGTAGTGAATTTTTTAAAAAAGCCAAATTTTAATATCGAATATCAATTTACTGTTCAAGCTAAAATTAAAATTATATACATTAAAATTATATACATATGTATGTATATTATATAAAGCCATTGTTTAAACATTCGGTTTTTCATCACTGTAGACTTAAGTTTTTATAATTAGTAATCATTGTGTTATTAGTGACAATATGAATTATTATTAAACTCATCAATATGAATATACAATTCACATAATAATTTCATACGCGTGGTATTCCTAACTTTTTTGTTTGTAAATCGATTGAAAAGAAACAAACACTAAATGTTACGGAAAGCTATGCTACAATGCATCACTGAAAACCGCATTTAAATTGGTTAAGCCTTTTCAGAGATTCACGTGCAGAGAAAAATTCTTAAAACTATTTTTTTTAAATTATTTTTGGTAGCATAAGTACAACGTGTACAAATTGTTTTTTTGAAAAAAAAAAACTTTGATGTACACACACGACTCGTTTACGATTTTATTATATTACTAGCGGCCCGCCCCCGGCTTCGCCCGGCGTGCAATTGTTATATATAAGAACATTCCCCGTTTATCCCTCTTTCCATTAGTGAAAACCGAATTAAAATCGGTCTACCCGTTCACGCGTGATGCCTTGACGAAGGGAAATAGGGATTCTAGTGACAGAATCAGGTAGTGTGTTTCTACCAAAGATCGGGCATACTGCGCTGCGGGTAGGCAGAGAGGGAGGGACGCGGAACATCGCCGAAGCGAGGTCAAACAGGGCGAGAGACGAAATTCAATCCAGTCGAGTTGGAACTATTTGGCAGTTTAGTTGGTTGTAAAGTAAACATTTGTCAAGCAGTGAAGTATTTAATCTTTTGGAGGTTAGTACTTTTTAATTTTGCTAAGCAAATCCGTAATAATATATGTATACCATCAATGAGATCTTGTTTTAGTTGTTAGATTTAAATATCAACAAGCGACCGTTACATTCATGGTCGCCGCATGTGTACACTGACGAGCAGCGCATTCCAATTTTCCTATAAACGTTAGTTCATCTAATTTTGGTTTAATTTTGCATGTGTTAAAACATATAACTTGGTTTCTAGTAATGTTAAAAATGTCCAGTTATTATTTTTCAATAGTTAGGCGAACAAAACTAGAAAAATGAATTTGTAAATTTGCATAATCCTATTTTTTGTACAACGTCGATGCAACGTGCAAGGTTAGATTTTTGTCATGGTTAACAACTGTTGCTTACATATTTTATTATAGATATTTTAATATATTGTATGTGCAAAAAATTATAATAAATAAAAATAGCCTTTGTTGTATTGATCGTAGCGTGATGTAGTCCATTTATCTGGACTATTCGACACAAAAATGGACTATTCGACACAAAAAGAATTTTTCAATTCGAACCAGTAGTTCCTGAGATTACCGCCTTCAACCAAACAAACTCTTCCACATATATTAAGTATAGAGTATACATAAGTGAAAATCGCATTTATATCGGTTAAGCCGTCACTGAGATTAATAGATAAACGGACAAAAATTTTAAAAACATTTTTTTTACCTCAATCGTTTTTTTTTTTTTTTTTCAAAAAAATATTTAATCTACAGACATTAAATATTTTCGATTTCACTCATTCAAACATTATAGTGGTTTTGATAAAACAAGGTTTAGTGAGTTTTCAGATAAAAATTAAACTTTTGTATATTTTAATCATTTTATAAATTTCAGTGTTGAGTAAACAATGGAAAAAGAGAAAACCGAAGAGAAGGAGAGTGTAGCAACTGATGTTTTTATGTTAATCCGTCGAATCATAAAAACCTGCGTGGACGAATCTAAAGAAGGTGTTAAAACACCTGATTGCGATGAAAGAGTTCGTATGTACACTGGTCATGAAACGGTTCCCGATGTAACAAACATTAAAAAAAGGAAGGATCAACAACAACAATCACATGTTCTAGAAAACTGTGAACCGATACGCAGTCTTCTTGTGAGAAAATACTTAAAAGAATACAAAATTTTAACAATAGACGATGTTAAAAACGAATTCAATAATTACTTGGATATTGAAAACAATGGTGCAATAGCTCTCCAGACTTTCATAAGAAATGCTGGATTTGTGTTAAAAAACCTACCAAACACAGACAAAGAAATTGTTATGGAGCATCCCTTGCAACTTTTCAGAAGACAAAAGTATTTGAAAACCATAATGAAATATAGAGAGCAAGGTAGAAATATAGTTTACATAACAGAACTAGATTTCAATGCACCCAATTTAATAATTGACTATAATAAATTTATACTAATTGCGATGTCGACAAATCTCGGTGTGCTCAACATATCTCACTGTGAGAATGACACAATCGATAAAAAACATATTTCCTTAAAAGAGCTTCTCAAAGAAAAGTTGTTTCCTGCAATTTATTCTAACAGCGTATTGGTCCTTGAAGAAGAGGATCTAAGACAAAACAAGGATACCGACACCGTTTCTATAAATAGTACACGTAAAGAGATAATAGATTTTCTCGAAAAGAACGACATTCCATACGATGAAAAGATGCACAAATGTATGTTACTAAATTTAGCTAATAAAGTACAAGTACCATACAACAATAATGACGATATTGTAGATTTCATAAAGAGTTTTGGATACGATGCCTTAAGACGACCATGCGGGTTTCAATCCCTGGATGTATTTCAGCCTCTTAAGGGAACAATTCAGAATATATATACGAGTATAAATAGCAATACTCTTCCTTTATACAGTACGTTTAGTACATTAGTTGAAAAAATTACTTTGCAAGATTGGAAGAAGCACGAGGATAAACTAAAAGAAATAGAAATAAATATATATGAGGATGATGCGAAAGTGGATATATTAATCGATAAAATATTGACAATGTCAAAGTACAGCCGTGTACCCATCGATTTGGAGCATTGTGTTTTCGATAAAAAATAAAATAAATATTTTAAAAATAATTTCAGACAATTATTTATTTTCATAAGATATTTTAAAACCTGTCTCTTTTAGTAGACCTCACTTAGATTAATAGTAATTAACTTGGTGAGGTTTTTAAATTTTATATTAAACAATTAAGTTCCATCCACAATTAATTTTATCCGGAACTACTGATCCGATTTAGAGAATTTTATTACCTAAAATTGATCCACATTCAGAACGAAGTATGAGAATAGGCATTATTGGCATTATAGGTCAGTAAATAAAGCCAGTAACAAGGTTGACAGTAGCAGTTCAGAACACTGCGGAGTTAAAACTAATTCAAACAAGGACACAAGTTTACAAGGAGACCTAGAGATTACTGTTTATAATACTCAATGATTTCCTCGGCCCCCCTTATTCTTCAAAATGTTTTACACAAAATTTAAGCAAGCCCTCTTCAATTTCCTTAAAAATGTTTATATCAGCCCATAAAATAAACTAATAAAATGTTAATTTAGCCTATTCCCTCTTTATCCCTTATTTTTCATGCTAATAAGGTCTATAGCGCTAATGCAGCACCTTTGGCGTTGCTTGTGTTAATAGGCGACGGTAGCCACCTACCATCAAGTGGACCGTCAGGCACTTGGTCTTTGGTAGTTATAGGTACAAGCGATATCCCATTATTGAGTGTAAAAGCCATGAAGCCATTAATGAGTAAATGCCATTAAGCAGCGATATCCCAGTTTAAATTAAGAAAAAAGATGGGGATAGAGGAATAAACTTTGGGATCCTTAAAGGCTTCCATTCACGGGCACTCTATTCGGCAGCATACACCTTCGGTGGACTATACCTAAATCCTCACCACACCAGCGAAAACTGCTCGGGGCAGCGCTATTCCATTTTTTATCAGTTCCTGTGCACGAGAAATGGACAGTGAAGAGAATTTTATACTTATGGCAGCCGCTGCTTGTGTTATTGAGATGAAGAAAAAAAAAGAATATTTCTTACATTGCGTTTATTGTTCTCATGAAATTCGTGGGCAGTAGATTTCAAGAGACTTGGGTGAATTTTCTCCTGCCGGGAATCGAACCCGGGAACCCTAGAACAGAGCAATAAGGCAAGCACCCTAACCACTCATCCGGCTCGTCAGGAGCTTCAGTGGATGGAGTGAAGCCAAATGAATTTACTCACGCAGCAAAACAGGCGTACTGTTCATTATTTCTTTGTGGTCTTCTGTGAAATTGGTTACTGCCGCCTGACTGGCTGTTCTATTTATAACTAGGAATCAATGAGCTACATCGATTTTCCATCAAAATACATATTCTTAGGGGCTCCTCAAGGGAAATAAATTCTTACAGCGTCGACAACACCTCTACTGTATATAGTCTCTAGGTAAAGGAAACCATCAAGTGGACAGTCAGCCTGATTACCACCTCCTACTATAAAGATAAAAAGGTAAAAAATATAGCTTTATAAAAAAAGATTTTAAAAATCTCTATATATAAAAATAAATCCCTATTTCCCTTGTTCACGGCTTCACGCGTGAACGGGTAGACCGATTTTAATTCGGTTTTCACTAATGGAAAGAGGGATAAACGGGGAATGTTCATATATATAAAAATTGCACCCCGGGCGAAGCCGGGGGCGAGTCGCTAGTCTTATATAAAAATAAAAACTGTATTTTAAGATGTTTTATCGTTTATGAAAAGATAGTGGTACTTATATTATATTTAATTATAGTTTAAGAAGAATAATTTAAAGATACCAACAGGGATACCATCTTACTATGAGAATTTTTAAAATCAATTATCTAAGGTTGCCATAAATTATTTTACAAAATGCCGAAAATAATATCATCACTTCAGACTTTAATGTATTCAAAAGCCTGACCGGATTTAAAAATGGGTTAATTCGTCAAATGTGATAAATTTTAATTGAATTTGAATTTTATTGCCCTGAAAATACGAGCATTAAGTTAGAAAATGATAGGACGGACAATTCTATCCAGTTCATCGATTAGTGTTCTTTGAAATAGTGACTCGTTTTCTTCAATTTATATTTAAATTAGAGCTTTAAGTCTACGGAATTTAAGTTCAATTTACTTTCAAAGTAATTTTAGCAAACTAGAGGTTGCAATTGAAATTACGTACATACATTTTTCAAACTATTTTTGTCTTTGTGTCTTTCGCAGTAAGGTTGTAATTTGAAACGTCTTTTTGAAGATGCTATCTCATTGCCTGGAATGTTTCCGAAAGGTTCTCTTAGGAAGTTGGTTTTTAATTAACCTCGGGTGGTGATGGTGTATCAGTTCGATTCCTGGTCGGACATAGGTTTTCAATTTCCATGGATCGATTAAACCTGAACCAATGTACGTCCCGCTGTTTATTTTATTTAGATTTTCGAATTGTTCTTAACTAACTTCTTTTACTGTACCTACTTAAGCAGTATTTTATTTAATGTAGTTTTGAAGCAGTAAGCTTTTATAAATATATAGTGAAAACACTATATACATATTTACAAAAAGCCCTATATATACAAAAACACTATATATTACTATATATTTATAATTGAGGCATTGGCCTCGAAAGAAGTGACTTAGCTGTGTTAACTTTGTTGTATCTCAAACTGTGTTGTATGCCCTTCTTATTTGGCCACGCGTGGTATTCGGTATAGCGCGTAACTGTTTTGTTTGTAAACCGATAGGAATGAAACACACACTAAATGTTACGGGAAGCTTGCTACAATACATCAATGAAAACCGCATTCAAATCGGTCAAGCCGTTTCTGAGACGTGCACAAACGCACAGACGAACAGACATACAAACATTTGTTTCATGCTACGAAGTTGCGGGCTCAGCTATTTACTGAGGCAAATGACAATTACTATAGAACTCGCTGGCGGCGGAGACAATTCAACGGGCCTAGAAATGGTGTTTTTTTGTTTTTACCATTAGAACATTACACAAAAAAATTTTTTTATCAATACAATTTTTTAATCTGATATCAACTTATTAATAGGTACAGGATTCATATGCGTGCAATAAGCCGTTTTAGAGAGAATTTTCAATAAAAGTCAAATTCTTCTTGTTTTCTAACTTTTTTTGTGGAGTTTCTATTACTTTAACGAAAATTCTAATTAATACAATTGGTTCTTCACATGTTTAAGTATAATATATTTTTTTTTCAAAGCAATTGTCTTGTCTATTTCTTGTAACATTTTCATTAAACAATGGATATTTTTAGTATTTAGCGTTTGTCTCCCTCTTAAAGAATAAATATTGACTCAAAGCAATATTTATGGATACCTTCGACAAATGATATTTAGCGTAACAAGTGCACAAAACGAACCATTTTTATCCGAGACTTTTAGCAGCCCGAGCCGAAGGATAAAAATATAGTAATGTCGAGGATAAAAATGGTTTTGTCGACGAGTTATAAACTCTGCTTTTCACTTTGATCGCGAGGAAATAAAACAGTAGTATAACAACATTTCTTTAAACGCACGAAAAAACAAGAGCTGTTTCCCGCCGCTTTATTTTTTTAAATCTTACGACATTGACATTGACAACTTATGACATTGGCTTGGGCTGCAGACCTATGCAGCCTACTATTAAATTAATTTTGTAATAATAATTTTCTTAAATTAATTAAATAACCTACCGTACTTGAATTTAAATTTTTATGTCTTAAAAAACACATAAGGCAAATATAAATTTAAGTAAATATTATAAAATAGCAAATTCTATCTATGAACTTCTTATTGTTTGGCTTTGGCTTTGGCTGTCTGGCTCATTTTCTTTGCCTTAATATAGATACATTTACATCATTAACTTGATCCCACAGACAAACTGCATTCCAGTTTTATGGGACTTTGTAAATATTTTTTGTAATTATTCATGTATAATAAATAAATAAATAATAATAATAAATGAGTAGATACGTTAATGCACTTGTGCACAAAATTCGATCCTGCACAAACAAGCACTTTCAGAGCATGAGAAGTGAAAAACAAATAATTCATATTATTCAAAGCCATATTATAAATTCTGATTTTAAATATAGAAATTAATTCGCCAAAGTCCATGTAATTTCCGAGCTGGAATTTGAATTTGACACGTGCTGTCATAAACATAAGATTGAATTAGCTATTGATCTTATGTTTAAATTGTGAAGGTTGAGTACTTATAATAGCCGTACTTATAAGCCAGTACTTATAATAGCCGCTTTCATTCGGCATTTTCTTCAGACGCATTGAAATGATTTTTTCATGAAAGTGAAAATAGTAAGTGTTTCACTAGAAGACAGAGCAACCAATTGCCCGGAATTTTTTAGCACTGGTCGATATTACGAGTACTGGAAATTGGTCACAATGCAGTTACGGACATTCTAATCCAGTTAGAGGGCTCTTTAAAGCAGCTCTGACTGGAGGTAAAAAGGATGAATAGGGCCAATTGACGAGCCCATTGGATGAGTGGTTAGGGTGCTTGCCTTAACGCTCTGTTCTAGGGTTTCCGGGTTCGATTCCCAGAAATGAACTTTTCAAATTTGTCTCTGGTCTGGATCTGGAAAGTAGTGGCAGGGCACACTGCGTTTCGCAGTCATTTGGGCAGCCCGTCTGGCGGCAGTAACCACCCCCTTACAGAAGACCACCGTGAAATAACACGTGTGCTGTTGTGTTTCGGTAAGTGAAGTAAGAGATGACAGAGCCCATTTTCCTATCCCTTCCCAATCCCGTATCCGTAATCCTATTGTAGTTGGCAGCGCACTTGCAACAGCTTTCAAGTGCAGCATCAAGTGGACCGTCAGTCTGTCTGCCGATCTTAACATTTAAAAAAATTACAATTTTATAATGACATGATGTAAATGTTTTACCACTTTTTATACCAAATAAGCGGTTAAAAATTAAGTTCAGTAAGCACTTAAACTATAAAAACCTAGGTAGGTAATAATTGTTTAAATTTCGCACATTGTCAGATCTCAAATCGACCTAATATTTTACGTACAAATAATAACATATTATATAGAAGGACAAGTCCATCCCAAATTGGGGTTCAATGTTCAGAGGCGTTATGGTCTTCCGTTAACTTATTTGGAAGTTTAGTAAACACATTAGTCGAGGCACTCAGATAAATCCATTCCGTGTTCAGTTACGGAAATTATGCGTGACAGCCTCTTTTCAGCAACAAGTGATTTTGGTTACAACTTGACAGGTGCGGCCTCCGTAAAAGTATGGATAGGGATCCATTAATAAAAACTTCCACCAATCATTAAGTAACATGTTCTATATAGTACATATCTGAAATTAAGAGGCATGAATAAAAATTATATAAAGTCCATTCAACATATGCGTGAACTTTTAGTAAACAAAAACCGTTTAAAACGGTAGAACGTGCAATTTTATATCTATCCTTTTCTATCAAGTGTAGTTACAATAACGGCAAGCGCTCTTCGTTCTTTTTCATTTTTTCGATGCATTCGATCTTGGGGGACACCAACATTTTTTCGATGTATTACGTTCGTTTGGAGTTCCAGTTATTTGTTATTATTTGTTATGTTTTAAGCTTATTGTTGATTGATAGTAGAATGTAGGTTTTCTCGGCCGGTATCCATATGAGTTGTGGGTTTCCGGGATGATGGCCCAGGTCTGTTGGAAATTCTTCCAAACGTTTCGTCAACAACTGCGGTTGACATCCTCAGTGGTGTAGTCCAAGTTAGAAGAAAAAGTACATCACATCACTGCACTTCACTTCTGCACTTTTCGACTTCTCGAGCGAGACTGATTTGTCGACTGGAATGTGTCTATATTTAAACTTAAATTTATATCCCCACCCCGTGGTTGAATTGGTGGGGTGTGGTCACTAGGAGAGGGGTTATAATGCCCTCTCTTTCTTTCATTATTATTATTATTCCTGCGTAGTGCCGGATACCAAATGTTGTGTAGCCTTAGATTTTCCTCCTTCCTGTTGAAATTATTTGGATGCTTGAAAATTTCAATGGCTTCCCGATTAAGGCGTGAGTGATAGTGTACCTCGGATGACAGAACTAATGTGTTTTTGAAAAGGATTTTATGATTGCCTTCAGAAAAGGCGTGTTCAGCTACTGCCGATTTTTTCGGGCAGTATCTTTTGTCGGGAAGACATCACCACATATCAGAGACTCGGCGCATTTCGTAGAAAAGATCGAAAACATGACATGACAACAAAACCAACAGATATTCTAGTGAGCTTTGACGTCGTTTCCCTTTTTACAATGGTCCCGGTGAAAGAGACAGTTGAAAAGCTAAGCCTAATCTTTCCGGAAGACATAGTGTCATTATACAAACATGTTCTGAACACCACCTATTTCCAAGTGAATAATAAATTCTACGAACAAGTAGATGGTGTGGCAATGGGTAGATGGTGTAGCTGAACACGCCTTTTCTGAAGGCAATCATAAAATCCTTTTCAAAAACACATTAGTTCTGTCATCCGAGGTACACTATCACTCACGCCTTAATCGGGAAGCCATTGAAATTTTCAAGCATCCAAATAATTTCAACAGGAAGGAGGAAAATCTAAGGCTACACAACATTTGGTATCCGGCACTACGCAGGAATAATAATAATAATGAAAGAAAGAGAGGGCATTATAACCCCTCTCCTAGTGACCACACCCCACCAATTCAACCACGGGGTGGGGATATAAATTTAAGTTTAAATATAGACACATTCCAGTCGACAAATCAGTCAACTAACCTATCCCAATTACCTGTTCTAGCACGACCCAACGGCCCTCCAGCGTTTGACGACGACGAGAAGGCCGAATACCTTGCCGACTCCCTCGAGGCCCAATGCTCGCCCAGCCTTCAACCGGTCGACGCCAACCACGTCGCTCGGGTGGAAGAAGAGGTGGAGCAGAGGACATCACAACCTCCTGAAGACACTATTGAACCGATTTCTCCTGCTGAACTACATATCCTCATCAGACAACTGAACCCTAAGAAATCGCCCGGTATAGACAGAATTCCCAACAAACTACTGAAGCGATTTCCGCCGACGTTGTTCTCGCTCCTATTAAGCATCTTCAATGCAGCCTTGCGCGATCGCGTCTTTCCAGATGCCTGGAAGGAAGCGATAGTTATCGGTATTGCAAAGCCGGGCAAGGATAGAACCCTCCCCTCCAGCTATAGGCCAATTAGCCTCCTCAGCTCCATCGGGAAACTCTACGAGAGAATCCTGTTGACGCGTATCCTTCGTCATGTTAACTCCAACAATCTTCTCATCGACGAGCAGTTTGGCTTCAGAGCCAGACACTCGTGCGTTCATCAAGTGCATCGACTAACTGAGCACATTCTCACCGGGCTTACCGCAAGCCCTCGTCCGACAGGCACCGGTGCCGTCTTCTTCGATGTGGCGAAGGCCTTCGATAAGGTGTGGCATGCCGGGTTGATATACAAGCTATATCAACTCGGTCTGCCGGAGGGCCTCGTACTTATAGTACGGGACTTTCTAGCCGATCGAAGCTTTCGCTACAGAGTTGAAGGCACTCTCTCCTCCCCCCGCCCCCTACGGGCAGGCGTTCCTCAGGGTTCAGTTCTCTCACCAACCCTCTACTCCTTATACACCAACGACATACCACGCACGGAGGGGGTCGAGTTGTCTCTCTTCGCAGACGACACGGCCCTCTACTTCTCCACCCGACACCGAGGCTTCTTAACTCGAATGCTTCAAACCGCCGTGACCGCTCTCGGCGATTGGTTTCAGAAATGGAGAATTGAGGTGAATCCCGAGAAAAGCGCAGCAATGTTCTTTTCGCGCGGGAATCTACTTCAAACTCCTCGCGCTCAGAATGCCCTACAAATTGATCGAGCTTCACTCGGTCAAATCTCACTCCAGGGCCGCGTTATCCCTTGGGTCCATCAGACCAAATACCTCGGTGTTACCCTCGACCGAAGACTTACCTTCGGTCCTCACATAAAGCGTGTCAGGGACAGGGCAGCGTTCGTCCTGGGTCGCCTGACGTGCCTCATAGGCAGGCGGAGTACAATGGCCCTTAGAGATAAGGTGACATTGTACAAAGTCTGCGTCAGACCGATCATGACGTACGCTAGCGTTGTCTTTGCGCACGCTGCTCCCACCCATATCCAATCCCTTCAAGTCATTCAGAACCGATTCCTGCGGAGAGCTGTGGGCGCCCCATGGTACATCCGCAACGTCGACCTCCACCACGACCTCAACCTTCCCTCCATTGTCAAGTGCATCAAGGACTTCGCCTTGAAGTACTACGACAAACTCCCTCGCCATCCTAATCCGCTAGTGGTCAGTTCTCTCATTTACACTCCTGACACTAGCGATACTCTTTCTCGTTTCAGAAGACGACCTCGACACATCCTACTGGACCAGGATGACCCCATCACAGCAGCAAACGCGGCGTTTGCTGGTGATGACAACGACGTGCAGCTGCCCCGACATCGTGAAAGAAGAGGAAGACCGCCGCGCCGCTTCTCACCTCCGAGGCGCGACCAGGACACGGCGCCTGCGAGGGACCTCACGGCCCGGGGACCACTTGTACCGGCCACGGCCAACGCCGTGGTCGTCGCAAGTGGCCCTACAGGGCTAGCCGGTCCCTCATAGCTTAAGCTTTAGTTAAGTTTTTATTTGTAAGGGCCGGGCGCTTCTCGCCCCCCCGACGCCCGGTGACGGTTCCAAAGTCCCCTACGGACTAGAACCACACCCATTTCGAGGTGAGTTTTAGTGCGGTAAGAGTCCCACATAACCTCTATGGGCATTTGCATTGCATGCGGCATTTGAGCATAAGGTATCTTTTGAAGATTTCTCTCCTCGGGAAAAAAAAAAAAAAAAAAAAAAAAGACAAATCAGTCTCGCTCGAGAAGTCGAAAAGTGCAGAAGTGAAGTGCAGTGATGTGATGTACTTTTTCTTCTAACACGGACTACACCACTGAGGATGTCAACCGCAGTTGTTGACGAAACGTTTGGAAGAATTTCCAACAGACCTGGGCCATCATCCCGGAAACCCACAACTCATATCTTATTGTTGATTGTTTAGGTTAATTTGTTTGTTAAAATTTTGTTTAGGTTTTTATATTGTTATTAAGTGTTCTTGTTATTAAGTATTTATTGTTTATCATGGAGTCAAGCACTTCCAAAGACTTCAGTTCTCCAAAAAAGAAAAGACCGAAGGTAAGTTTAGTATTATTGTTTTCACAAGCACTGTATTATTACTAATATCATTAATTTGTTATATTTACCGGACTATTGTAAAAATTTTAATAAACATACGACTTTCAAAAATGTTTAGTAACACTGAATGAACTGCGTGACCTGCGTTCGGTTTGTTTACATTTAGTTTATCCTTATATTGAATCAACAGAATATTCTTTTTTGACGATTCATTCATTAATTCTTTCCTACGTATACATAGTAAAGAATTTTGGGAATCTAATCATGTGTGGGAGTTTTAACCATTTTATAGTGCGGTCTTTCTATGAATGAGTTTTTGACATTTCTTCATGACATTACATAAAATTCATTTCAGATTAAACGATATAGAGTATAATATAAAAAAATTGTTTACCTATTCTGTAAATATATAAATTAAAAAAAAGCTTTGGACAGTATGGACATTAAGTCCTAAGCTTAGATACTTTTTAATTTCCCTGGCATGTTTGTTCGAAATTTTGGTAAATAATCTTATTAAAACGGTCCTCTTGATGGTAAATGATCGTCGCCTATTAAGAGCGTTCTTATTGCCAATGACCTCGAGCGTTTCACTCATTCCCTTTCCCGCCTCAATTCTGCGTTCATACATCTTCATACGATATGTTCATGCGATATAACTAATACATAAACTAACTAACTAAACTAACTAACTAAACTAACTAACTAAACTAACTACATAAACAAAAAAACGTCTTTTCGCTTCATTAAAAAAAAAACATTTTGCCAAGAATTTGTAAATTATTTACTAAACTTTTTAAATAAAGCTCGAAAAAAAAATTTATTTAGTGCAACTTTTAGATAATTAAATTCTCTATCCATGCGTGTGTGTTGCAACTAAAAATAACTTTTACTTTCTACGTAGATGCAGGATATTTGCAATTATAGGGTATTTTTTGGATGCAGATTTCAATGGTATTCTAAAAAAATGTTATAAATATAAAAAGTGAAATTTGTTTTTGAAAAGCCAAAGATTTTTTTGGTATTTTTTAATTAATTTTCTTTCTCTTAGTTATCGAGTTTATACGCTTTAAAATGTTACAATTTTACAGCTTTGACAGGGAGAAGCCTCTTAACATAAGATACTCGAAGACCCTTAGTATGATTAAGGATAATACTTTTCCTTATAGTAAGTATAAGGATAAGTATTGACTGGAAATGGAGTATTGAAACTTTAACAGTTTGAAGCTTTTCTGAAGCGCTTAGAACATCTATACCTCACTAACTCATATTGATCATTCATCAAAAAGTTTTCAATTTGATCGCTGTGAAAGTTATCCAGTCGGACTGAAAGTGAAAGTGGATTTTTGCTCCTGAAAATGATAATTTGAGTAAAAGCTTAATGTAGTAGTGGAGTACTTGTAAAAGTCTATGTGGAGATACAAATTATTATTAAAAAACTAACTGAGCCCGCAACTTCATACGCGTGGTATTCGGTATAGCGCGTAACTTTTTTTATTTGTAAACCGATTGGAATGAAACAAACACTAAACGTTACGGGAAGCTTGCTACAATACATCGGTGAAAATCGCATTCAAATCGTCTTGTACTTTCCACATTCAGACCAGAACCAAATTTAAAAAATAAATTTTCAAAGTTGACCCTGCTGGGAATAGAACCCCGGAACCCTAGAACAGAGCGTTAACTCTAACCACTCATCCAACGGGCTCGTCATTTATAACTTACTAGCTGAACTCGGCCACGCTTCGCTGCGGCCCATACGGGGCGATGGAGTGCGCTTGGGGCGCGCGGTACTGGACACTGCTTATATATAATACTATAGATCGTAGCGTAATGATATAAAGCCTATAGCCTTCCTCGATAGAGGACTATTTAATACAAAAAGAATTTTTCAATTCGCATCAGTAGATGCTGAGATAGCGCGTTCAAACAAACAAACAAACTCTTCAGCCTTATATATTAGTATATATAACAAATTATATATTTGGTTGTCTACCAATTACTGTCAACCCTGCAGTCGGGGGAAGACAAGCTTTGGCCAGACACGTCCGTGAACTATCCATCGATGATAAATTGGATTCGAGTTTCGATAGAGAACATGCAGTAGTTATCCTCCACATGGGACACTCCGAGCAGTAATTTGTTAAACCAATTCCAAGTCCCAACTTAATGCGACTACGCGACCCGCCAACTAGATTTAACTGATAACTTATTTAGTCATTCATTATTTGCTAGTTTTAAACGGGATGTACCGCCGCTGATTTAAGATAGTGGGCACACAGATATTGCACTTGCTTGAATCTTGCTGGCAGGTGCAGGTATCGCAGAGAAGGTCATTCGCGCTATTTATAAACAGAGTGATAGGTTTTCTTTAAGAGACAGATTTAAAAACATTAAAATTATGACGTTTGTAGCGAATATATTAATGTAATTATTTAAGGCGACGCCAGCCCCTAATGATAAAAAAATCCACTTATTTGTAACCGTTTTCCTTTTAAATTATCATAATAATTATAATTTAAAAAATACTCAAATCATCTGCAGGATACATGAAAGGAGATCATCATAATTATTTTTTAAATTATATTTAATTATATATATAAAAAAATTACTAATTTGCGGTCTAATATCGATTTTGTAACCGTGCGATTTGCT
The DNA here is from genome assembly GCA_910589475.2 of Bembecia ichneumoniformis. Taxonomy (NCBI): domain Eukaryota; kingdom Metazoa; phylum Arthropoda; class Insecta; order Lepidoptera; family Sesiidae; genus Bembecia; species Bembecia ichneumoniformis. Next base: position 1,236,881 of record OU342544.1, on the reverse strand, counting down.
TAATAATCAACATTTTAAATAGCTAATTCTTAAGAAAAATTTTAAGATCCACCATCTGAAGGCTCGTGAAAAGAAAAATTTGAATTATACTTTATTTAATTTTTAAATAGATATTTCTGAGATTTGCAAGTAGCCACTCCCCCTCAGCAGTCCCGTCAATTCAGTACAGAACGAGTTTTGCGGCTGGAGTCGCCTTAATGTATTACTTATACAGCGTAAGCAAACACCGAATGCTAGGCCGTGAATCTTTAAAACTGTCCAGCAATGTCTATTATTGTCCCCTTGGACATGAACAGAAAAGAATCGAATGGTGTATTCTTTTTTTAAAATAATGAAACCTTTTCTTATGTTAAGTTCGGCAGACAGGCTGACGGTCCACTTGATGGTAGGTGGCTACCGTCGCTTATAACACAAGCAACGCCAAAACTAATGTTGCCGACTACAGTAGGATTAAGGATAAGCGATTGTTGAAGGAATTAGAGAAATGGCCTCTGGCATCCCTTACTCATTCACCGAAACACAACAGCACACGTGCTTTTATTTCACGGTGGTTTTCTGTAAGGAGGTGGTTACTGCCACCAGGCGGGCTATCCAAATGACTGCGCAACGCAGTGGTGCCCTGCCACTACATTCCGAGCAAGTGGGAGAAATAGTTATTTTTAGCACCAAAAAATCAATGGTTTTAAAATATAAATTGTTTTAAATATTTTTTTTATACACCAGACGAAATGGTATAGTGTAATCATAACCGGGAAATGAACATTTTTGTAGGTTGCGTTCAAACATAAGGATACAAGTGACAGATTCAAGAAGTGTTGTTATCCATTTTGCTTACTTAGTGGATTGACAACAATATTCAGACAACAAAACTTGTGAATCTAAACCAATAACTCAATCGAACCAGTGGAGCGAAGTTATTAGTACAAGATTCGAACCGGAACTAACACTTGCCTATCATTTCTTAATCACTAAGCTTAGAAACAATACGGTCTGTTAAATCGTAGAACATCTAGACTATGCTGCCCTTTATATTAGCGTCTATTTTTATTTATTTATATATATATATATAAGCATCTAGCATGAGCTTTATTCAATAACGAGTTGAATAAGAAGCTGAAAGAAGATTTAGACACGGCTGAATCAAATATCGCATGAAATCTACATAAAGAGACTATTAGCGCAAGTATTACGGGTTAATAATAAAAAAAAATCTAAAGGTCCAAACACACTGAAATATTTTTTTACAAAACTACAATTCCTCGGATTCGATTAGCTTATAATATTTTTTTTAGGTATAATCAAAAACACTGTTAGGACAGTTCATGCTCAGCATTCAAGGCGATACTAAGCTTTCGTTGTTAACTCATTCTAGCATACGAGTAAACCAATGGGCAATCGAATGTTATAATAGGACAGAGACCTACACAACTCTTGAAACCACAGCCATATAGTCTTCTCTAATAAATGTGCTTTTGAATTTATTCTCTTAGATTATATTATAAATAAAATAAAATAAAATAAATCTTTATTTGCGCGAACACATGTTTACAGGATTTTAATTTGTATACAGCAGTTACAGTACAAAGTATGTTCTACCCGCCAAGGGCATGCAAATATTTGTGTTTAATTGTTTGTAAACTAATATATTAATAAAGGAATTAATGTTTCTTATTATAAAATTCTTTAACATCATAATAAACAACAATCTAATAACCATTTTGTTAATGTTCTTGTAAATTTAGGATCCGGCAATTCTTTTATATTATTAGGTAGTTTATTGTATGTTTTAATGGCCATAACATAAACATTTCTATTAAATAGTTCTAATCTACATTTCGGTCTTTGCAATAAATTTCCTTGTCTAGTTATTTTGGTTCCTATTTCGTTATTTTCGACAAAACAGTTCGGATATTTGTAACTATGGTTTCGTAACTAACAGTTGTCATACGATTACTTCGTAACCGGCTTTCTTCGATGTTTTCTAATAATGATCGTTATTATTACTTGTGTAAATGTACTTAAAAACTTGTGTTAGTCATAGTTAAATTACAAACAGTAATTAATATTAAGAATGCTTTTGTGATCCAAAAAAACCCTGATAAATAAAATACGTAAACCGTACTTAAGACAAATTAGATTTATTACAATTATTATTCTGGAATCAGACTCCTTTCAAGCAGTAATTTACTACTTTTTTTTTCAGAAAATATATTTTTTTGTATAAATCTGCCCGATTCAAACATTTTGTATTTTTATCTAAGTTTTAATTATACTCTAAGAAGTCTAATTAGGTGACGAAAATAACGCTTCTCTGCTAAGTCCTCACCGTGCCTCACCTTAGCAGAAAAGCTATACATTATTGTATAGCATACATTAAAAAAAGTATATTGCGGACAGTGCATCAACAAGTCGGCGGCTGTTCTAAGAAGGACAGAACACGTCTTCGATAAGTGATGATCAACAATGACTGAATGGGATAGGGATGACTGAATGTGTTTAAAATATCAATGTGAAGCCACGCAATTTCTCGAGATGTATTTCATTGTAATTTTTATTCTTAAACAACTAAATATTTGAGACAATTTCTGTTGTACTTTAAATATTATAGACTCACAAGCGCTTGTTCCGTTATATAAAAGGTATGCATAGGTACTTATAATCATAACGGCAAAGTAAACAGGTGATGTCAAAAACAACACGGCCTTTGTCTCGGAAACAAATCACACTCCGGGACAGGAAAAGTTGATTCACGAAAAATTTTACAGTTAAAATGTTAATAAACATTTTAACTGATTCACGAAAGTAATTTAGAACATTGTTATGCAAAGTTTATTTAATAAATTAAATTTTATCGTTTAATATAATACATATTAAAATGTCAACAGTGTCCTAAGAAGAAGTACTGTCATTACTGACACATTAGAGTGGTGGAATCTCAAAAGGGTATACCTATTTAAATTGAAAAAAGGATTAAGGGGGAGACAAACCCTAAATACTAAAAATATCCATTGTTTAATGAAAATGTTACAAGAAATGGACAAGACAATTGCTTTGAAAAATATATACATTATACTTAAACATGTGAAGAACCAATTGTATTAATTAGAATTTTCGTTAAAGTAACAGAAACTGCACAAAAAAAGTTAGAACACAAGAAGAATTTGACTTTTATTGAAAATTCTCTCGAAAACGGCTTATTGCACGTATATGAATCTTGTACCTATTAATAAGTTAATATCAGATTAAAAAATTGTATTAATAAAAATTTTTATTTTGTGTATTGTTCTAATGGTAAAAACAGAAAAACACCATTTCTAGGCCTGTTGAATTGTCTCCGCCGCCAGCGAATTCTATAGTAAATGTCATTTGCCTCAGTGAAGGCCTTAACAATGAAATGCAATGCAACGCAACGCAATGCACTTATTAATTATTTAAAGTATTATTATTGTTTTAATTATTTAAAGTATTATTGTTTTTATGACTACGCTTCGTTGATTTAATTATTTAAAGTATTATTGATTTTCTGTTCTATGGAATAAATTAGCATTATTAGTCTTAAAATATATTTTAGCTTTTCCCAACCTAAAGCTTTCTAATCTAAGCTTTTCAAGTAAGTGCCTAATTTATTCTTTCAAGTAGGTCATTAGCAATTTTACAGTTTAGATTTGCTATTACTACATATATTAGATTTTAATGTTTCAAGAAATAAATAATGATTATGAATTATTTATTTAATTAATAAATAAATAATTCATAATCCGTACAGAAATAATGACACGTTTTCTTAAATCACACAGATAGATATAAATTAGATACGTAAACTAAGAAGACATTATTAAGTTTCGGTTTTAAGTATTTAGTTTCGGAGACCCCTGACCTTGAAACTACTTATAATATACTAGCGACCTGCCTCCGGCTTTTCACATATGCAAATTATTTACGAAAACCTTCCTTGTTTATCTCTCTTTCCATTAGCGAAAACGTAATCAAATACCGTTGGAATAAGAAATTAGCGGAGAAACAGATAGAGGCGGACAGAGACTTAATTTGTGTAACAAGCGACCCGTTGCCAGGATTTGCAATGCAATTTTTCTGCAAATTATATACTCAAACCTTCCTCGATTATTAGTGAAAACCGTATCAAAATTCGAAACCCGTTGGGGGCCGAGAAACAGAGAGAAGGCAGCGAATTTATTTCATTTATTTTATTTTTATATTTTTTTTTTAATTTTTTTTTATTTTGTCGTGATTTGCATACTGCTTGTCGGTAGAATATGTGGACATATATGTATAAAAACTTACAACTTGTATACCATATTCAGCAAATAAATTAATTTGAATTTGAATTTGAATTCATAACATGTATAGATTATTAAGCATAAGAGATTCCTATGGTAAATTTAAAATTACATTCGCAGTTACTTCTGTAACTACAATGTTTAATAATGATACATGTATTTTTGGTAATCCTGTCCGTGTGTATACGAAAACACAGGTGCGTTACAAAATTTACAATCACAGATATGGTGCGGGATTTTATTTGAATAATTTAAGAGGCATCGTCTCGAGGCACGATCTTATCGCTTAAATTGCTCACACACCTCCGCCTTGTACTGAGAGAGAAATGTCGTCTTGTTTGGATATGGTATATTGTGTTCCCACCTTCTACTGTTGTTACACTTTATTAAAATTTTTACCAGTAAAAACAAGCATATCTACACAAATACCAGCGGACCTGGCAGACGTAGGCCTGCCTGACCGGGTCTAATTTTAAATCTTAACCATTCAGAGAACCACGTATAGCGGTTTAATTGTCGTTTCGCACAATTATATATATCTTTAGAAGTCGTTTCGCACACAGATTATTTCCTTGCGTTACGTGCGACACGTAAGGTGTACGTACGTAAGGATAAGGTTTAGATGGGAAACCTTATCCTTAATCATAGTAATCGTAGTAATGGCACACAGAAACTTGAAATAAAAGTGCAATATTTTAATTTTTTTTAAATGTATTTGTAATTTTTTGTATGCTGTTAGGTTTGCTATTCAATAAATAAATAAAATAAAGTAAAATAAATACTGTACAAAAGTGATTACCTAGGGTGGAGCATTTTAACAGTAAATTTTTAATGAAGTATAGGCACACAAATGAATCAAATTATTAGAAATTAAAATTATATTAGTATTTTTTATTAGTTGCGGCAATAAACAAAACTCACCAAAATTCGTAAATATAACCTCATTAACAGCAGAAAGTGCAATCTCGCTAGATTTTGGCGAAGCGAAAATTTCGCCCTTTACGAGATTTCGCCAGATTGGTGATTTTTTTATTCTTTTTTTTACAAATTGTCAAAATAATAAGATTTTTGTTAGAGAAATAATAAGTTTGATGAAATATTTAATTATCAATGCAGCACACGACTGTACTTCTGTACTTTTTTTTTCTGTACTATCTTTATTAACCTGTCATGCCTTGACTACTCGACCGATCAACATGAAATTTTGCATGTTGAGAGGGATACAAGTGAGGATATAGGGGGCCTTCGTCCAGATAAAAAGGGCTGTCCACGAGCAGTAAATACTGCCGCAAGACTTGCTGTCCAGTTTATGATTGTGAAACGCATGGTGCTGCCGCTAAAATTTGTATTTGAAATGAATGGAAATTTAAAAGATGCCTCATCTGAAAATTCTTCGCGTATTCAAGTCGACAACCAAATGTTGGAGCGAGTATAAAAATTCTCATGAAGGTAGGTGATGTGGCAAATGACCGTGTTTAGTAGGCACATTGCGAGCGACTCGACGCCGCGGGGAAACGTCACAGCAGATTTAAGATAAAGACGTTGTTAGCAAGATGTCAGCGAAACCGGCATTTATTAACATGCAAATGAAGAAGGTGGGTTTGCATCAGAAATTTCTACAGAATGACGTACGTATATTAATAAAGTCGAGATTGGAGTTGAGGATGCTGCACCTTTTTAGGGTTCCGTACGGAAAAACGGAACTCTATCTGTCTGTCCGACCATTCTCCCCCCCTATCTCCGAAACTACTAAACTTAAAATTTTGAAAAAAATACAGAAATTAGTTTTCTACTTATAGATTATAGGAAAACCATGACTAGAAGTCCATGATATTAAAATAACATGGTAAATCACTCAATAGTGTGCGGATAGGTAACATCGCACGGAACCCTCTTCACGCGAGTTCAACTCGCACTTGTCCCGTTTTTGGTTCAACTAACGAATCAGTGGCGATGCTCGTGAATTCAGTTAGAAATTAAAAATATCAAGAAATACTGACGGTTACTTGCTATTGCAAATTGATTCTTGAAATACCCGCCGGAGAAATGATTTTCCATTTCCAATGTCAAAAATTAGTTTCAAGGCAAAAGAAGATTTTTTTCTAGCCTTTGTGCGAAGCCGTTAAGTTAAAAATAAATTGATGTCATACGAGTACACACGACTGACATGAGTTTTGACTACTTCTATGTGAAGTCTAACTGTTCGAAATAGAGTAGGAATATTCACTTAATTACTTACATTTTAAACTTTTATATTTGCTTGTACTTATTGTAGATTTATCTTCGATACAGAATACTTTTTCTAATTCTTACCTGAAAACAAAAAAGGATTTTTAAAATAATGCATAGATATAGTTAACTTTTTGTATTGCTAATAATATTTATTTATTTTTAATTTTAAGATCGGTAGACAGGCTGACGGTCCACTTGATGGTATGTGGCTACCGTCGCCTATAACACAAGCAACGTCTAAGCTGCTGCAAGTGCGCTGCCGACTACAGTAGGACTAAGGATAAGGGACTAGGACATAGGGAAATGGACTCTGGCAACCCTTTACTCACTCACCGAAACGCAACAGCACATGTGCAGTTATTTCACGGTGGTCTTCTTTCTGTATGAGGGTGGTTTCTGCCGCCAGACGGGCTGCCCAAATGACTGCGAAACGCAGTGTACCCTGCCACTACTTTCCAGCCAAATTTGAAAGGTCCTTTTCAAAGTTGACCCTGCCGGGTATCGAACCCGGTAACCCTAGAGGCGTTAAGGCGAGCACTCTAACCGCTCATCCAACGGGCGCGTCATAATGTTGCTTCCTAATAATAGACTTGAAACGGAGGCTTATGTTTCATCAAAGGGCTATAAAGGGTTGTGTTCGATATTTCGGCCGTCGGAAGACGAGTTACCCCTGTGTACCCTACGCAGTAAAAACTCGTCTTCCGGGCGGTAATAATAATTTCATAATTTCATTAATTTAATTAACGAAATTTAGGTTATTTAGAGTATAATTTCTCGTATTTGATCCCACAGTCAAACTGCTTTCGAGTTTTATGGGACAATGTAAATATTAAAATTCAAAATTCAAAAGTTTACTCTGCAAATAGGCCGCAGGGGGCTCTTTTACATGTCTTGAGTCTAGAAGCGCTTCGGAAGGACCATCAAAGCCAAGAAGAATGCGCCGCAAGAAACTTGGTAGAAAGTCATCAAAATAAGTTACAATTTATATATTTCGAAACAATTCCCATATGTCCAGAAGATAGGTTTTATTATGGCTTTATATACTAGGAGCTTGTTAGTAAAAGACAATTGCTTTTTAAGTGGCATGGTAGCTTCTTTCTTCTTAGTTTTAATATGTTTTGCCCAAATGAGACTTTTATCCAGTTGTAGCCCAAAATACACGTGTCTTTTTCCGTTGCTTAGTAATGCTTTGTCTTCCATATACACAGGTGTGCAATCACCCTTTCGCAGAGTAAATCTGACCTTCGTAGATTTAGTTGCGCTAGACTTGATTCTCCACCTCTGAAGCTAGTTATCTATTTTTCTAAGAAAATAAAAAAAATATATAAAATAACATCCTTTCAGAAGACCACCGTGAAATACTCTTATTTAAGCTATGTTCATCATATCAAGGTCGGCAGCGCACTATTTAATGGACTATGGCATTGTGTTTAAGGGCAACAATAACCACCCTAGCAATATCTAGATATAAGCTTCCTGTCGATTTTTACATAATAAAGAACTTTTGTACTCGGTAAACTTAGAATGAATACACAAAAAATACCCTTTCTATAAATAAAATAGTTAATATAGAGCTTTTTCAGTATTATTTCAGTGAGACAACTCAAGTCGGCAAAAGCTATTAGGATAGATAAAAATACTTATTTCACACATTTAATACATTTTTTGTCATCGTCCCTACGAAGCATCCCATGTGTTTAGCTATATGACAAACGAGTTCACATTCAGTGGACTATCCACGCTTCCCCGAGCGATTATTTTTAAATGCCTACATCCTCCCACTACGCCCCTCTTAATAGATTGTAACGAGGTAATTTATCGCACGAAGTGTTGTCGGATGGCTGTAACTAATTTATGATACGTATGCAACACATATTTAGATAGATACGCATCTAAGAATAGTCGATTCGTCTAAGTTTAGTCTTCTGTTTCGAAGTAGACAAATTGAAGCCGTTAAATGGCATCACAGCACGCAAACAACGTGGAAAGAGTTTATGGTTAGATACGATGAAAACTTTATTTTTATGGAGTGTACATTTATATTTTAATAGTAAGTAGAAATTTGCATTAATGCATCATTAATTAATTAATTATTTGCATATTTGTATAGACGTTGTAAGCGATGATTGAGATTTTCGGCGCATGGATGTCAGCACAGTTTCATATGAAAAAGAAACTTGCGTTTTGCTGTGTGAGATATTATTATTCTAGAATAAAATCAAGCAGACTATAGTCTGCAGACTATGTTCGTAGGAAATACGCTTAGTAAATAGTAGATAAATAGGTTAAGTATAAAGGTACTGACAGACATGCTAAGCTTGCTTACAATTAGCATGCTCCGTAACTGTCAAAATTTTAAGCATACTCCTAAATAAGCATGCTTAAAGCAAACAATTGGACACACGTGCTATTTTACTGGCTCTCGGCTAAAATGGAAGTACAAAAATATTATGTCAGTGCACGTTGTCAGTGATATCCGTACAGAACTCAATTGATTGTAAAGCAGTTATTTAAGACCAATTGTTCAAAAATAAAAGAACAAAAAAAGCAAAATTTGGGTGAGTAACTGTATAAATAAAAGAATAAAACACTAGATTTATATGTATAGTGTATGTCACGAAAGGTAACGTTTTTTTTTTCTTCCCAAAGCGACATAATTTTTTAATTGTCGCAACATAATATCGCAGATCGAGATCAATCGAATTGCTTCCTTTTATGAGAGCATGCTAGGATAGCTAACATGCTTATAAACAAACTTCGGAGCACGACCCCTCCACCTCGCAAATTTGTTGAAGCGTGCTCAAAATAAGCATGCTCATTACTAGCAATGTTTCGACACACATACTACTAAGTAGCAATTGCTCAATAATAGCATGCTTTCGTGCTAGTAACAAGCATTTCTGTCCGTACTTTTACGCACAGAAATACTGTTACTTGTCCCAAGTAGACGCTCTCCAAAAATGGAATAAATTTGTTCATCAAACACTAAAATATGGTTATATTAGAATGGTGTGTAATGATTTCTTGCCGCACCTCTATTAGGTCAACCCTTACGCAGCAGGTTTGTAAATTTGAAATACACGTCGCCCGGTCATCCGGGCCCTCATTAGAGCACGGCCGTCGTATAAATCACTTTATATGAGACTTGCCGGCTCAACCTCAATTAGGCGTCGAGGGGTGGAAGGAACTTTGCATTGATGCTAATGGCGGTGAAAAAATTCAAAACTTTTCTCAATTAGATCGTGGAACAGATTAAAAATTCACATACGCTCTTTCTAGGTTACATTTGAAATAATAGCCTTTGTTTAAGTTTATATTAATAAAATACATTTTTCATTTCGGCGTGACGTTCTGATGATGTAGGGACATTTTAATCATCAGCTCTGACAAAGAAAGTGTTAGAAAAATTTTCAGAAAAGTACGTCAGTTAACATCTGACGCTATTCACAGCACTCTTGTACTATTAACTCTATGCTGCATACATATTTTTGGAGTTTAATCCTTAAAAATCTATTTTTATATAAGGCCCGGATATTTTATGAGGAGTAAAGCGTTAACTAAAAGTGTACGCGACGAAATATAGAATTGTAAATAATAATAATAATAAAAAGACGAAGACAACAGGTTAGAGCGAGACGGCAACAGGGGGACCCTAAACTTTACCTTTGCCGTCTCGCTACACGTCCTTAGAACGGATATTTCTTGTAAATAAATTGTAAATATGTAGAATAAGATAGGGGAAATATCCTGTAGAAATTTCATTAGGATAAGATAAAAAATGAAACGCACAGATGTAAATAATGAATAAAGACACAGAGCGGGCTTAGGAAGAGTGGGGATAATTCCGCGAATTGAGAGAATCTTGGTGGGGATACACTCTATATAAACGCGCCGACTTCCTAGCCAAAATCACTTCCACTTCGACTTCCACTTCCACGATCGCAAAGGAGTCACCGACCTGGCCGTATGAAGAGGCCCGAAGAATAGCCGCGAAAAGGCTGAAGAAAAGGTGTGTGAATTCCTGGCCGTATGAAGAGGCCTGAACAACGCGGTCGTATGAAGAGACCGGGAAGAATAGTGTAGTGCGCGTAGTAGGCAACCAGTCGGGGTATAGGACGCGAAGTGGCACGAACAGACCGCTCCCGCTGACACTCTGAGCCTAAGCCCGCTCTGAATACATTGATCTAGTTACGTGGTGTTTTCCTCCAATCCCAGCAAACGGTGCCGGTAACGTGTCCGGTACATTTGGTCCTTCGAGCCGGATAGAGAAAATGCCCGTGACTAGGTCAAAGAACGGTCACTCTCGGAAGGAGAACGTAACGTCGGAGAGTGCGACGGGCACTCAGACATCTACCACCGGCGTTACAAACACCGCTACTTCATCGTCGCTTCTGACCACCGACACGCCTTCGTCTTCCGACTCCGTCGGGACGACTGCCGCTGCGACGCATACACCGAACGCACCAACTGAGCCCACGATGGAAGTGCCAGGGAACAAGGGTCCTCCTGTGCCTAAGGAGACCCCGACAAGAGCCAGAAGCAGGGCATCAACCAAGAAGTCCGCAAAGTCACGCCGACTGGCCACAGCGAAGGAAGAATTGCTCCTGCTTCAGATCGAGCTTGTGAAGAACCGTATCGCCGCCATAGAGTCCGAGTCCGACTCAGAGGACGATACGGTGATGGACCAAGAAGCTCAAGAACGGGTCCACACATGGATCCGTCGAAGTGAAGAGCATCTCGCCACGGATGAGCGAGAACCCCCTCTGAGCCGGGAAAATGTCGAGCGACGATTGCTGCCACTACAACAACCGCCGCCAACCCAGAGGGAGGATGCCGAGCGACAGCTACCGCCGCCATTGCCGCCGCAGCACACACAGCTGCCGCCATCAGAGCTGCTGCCGCCGTTGCCGCCGCAACGGGCGCAGCTACCGCCACCGCAGCACACACAGCTGCCGCCATCAGAGCTGCTGCCGCCGTCGCCGCCGCAACGGGCACAGCTACCACCATCGCAGCACACACAGCTGCCGCCACCAGTGCAAAACGACATCGTGACACCGGCGGGAGAACGACACTGTACTACCATCGCCGAGAAGACGTCGAATCAAGTGGACATCTCCGAGCTCGCCGCCGCCATCGCCTACGCCGCACGAAGCTCACAGCCGCCGCGGATGTCCTACGAGCTGCCAGTCTTCTCCGGCGCGCATCAAGAATGGTTGTCCTTCCGCGCCGCCTACTACGAGTCTGCACTGTCCCTGAACAAAACGGAGAACACAGCGAGGCTGAGAAAATGTCTACGGGGCGCCGCCAAAGAAGCCGTCGAGAATCTACTGATGTACAACGTCGAGCCAGAGGACGTAATGAAGATACTCGAGACTCGCTTCGGTCGTGCTGACGTCATCGCACGATACGAAGTAGACAGACTGCGCGCCCTACCTCGCCTATCAGACTCGCCGACGGACATATGCGTGTTCTCAACGAAAGTAACAAACATCGTGGCAGCTCTACGGGCGTTGAACAAAAGTCGCTATCTTCACCATCCGGACGCAGTGAAGATCGTCGTCGACAAGTTCACGCCAATTATGAAGTATCGCTGGTATGACTTCATGACCGAGAGCACGAGCGAGGATCCAGACTTACTAATGCTTTCACACTTCCTGAACAAAGAAGCCGACAAGTGTGGGAGCTACGCAGCGCCGGACGCGTTGCCGCCTTCTGCATCCGAGCTCAGACCAAGGGCTCTCCGACCACAACGAGCACACTTTGCCAGCGATGCCCGGAGTCCTGACACGAAGAAGGACTCATCCTGTACAGTGTGTGGGAAACGAACCCACACCACCGACAACTGTACCGACTTCCTCAAAGCCTCCACACAAGACAGGTGGGACTTAGCCAAGAAGCACCACCTCTGCTTCAGGTGTTTGCATCGCCGCACCAAGGGACATCACTGCCGCTACAACCAATGCGGAATCGATGACTGCAAATACCCACATCATAAGCTCCTTCATCACGTCAAGGAACCAGAGCCAGTGCGAAGAACTGAGACAGTCTCCAACACCTGCAAGACGAAGAGTAGCCACACCTACCTGAAGATTGTGCCTATACAAGTGTCGGGACCGGCGGGAGTTGAAGACACGTTCGCGCTACTGGACGACGGGTCAACGGTTACCTTAATCGATGAAGAGTTAGCACAAAGGGTAGGGGCAACCGGCGACATCGAACCCCTTACCCTAGAAGGGATTAAGAAGACAATGGTGGAGTACCCGCAGTCACGACGCGTCACCGTGAACCTGCGACGAGGCAACACAACAGAGGACATCCGAGCGTGCACAGTCCAAGACTTACACCTGGCAAAACAGGAGGTACGCCGAGAAGATTTGAGGAAGTACACACACTTACACGACATCATCGAGGACCTCGTGTACGACAACGCCGAACCTAGGATACTCATCGGCCAAGACAATTGGCATCTACTACTCGCCTCGAAGACGAAGACCGGACGAAGAAACGAACCGATCGCGTCGCTGACGAAACTCGGCTGGGTGGTCCATGGTGCACACGGTTCTTCAAGGAAGACTGTGCACTACGTCAACAATTTGAGGACAATAGAGGAAGAGAGCATGGACGAACAGCTGCGTCAGTACTTCGCAGCAGACTCTCTCCTCATCACACCACAGCGACCGCGCAACGATCCGGAGAAGCGAGCCATGAAAATCCTAGAAGACAGTACAAAGAAGATAGAAAATGAAGACCAATATGAAGCCTCTTTATTGTGGAAAGAAAACAAAGTTGACATGCCGAACAACTACGACAACGCACTAAAGAGATTGGTCAACATTGAGAAGAAATTGGACAAAGATCCGGAGTTGAAGTCCAAATACGCCGCTCAAATAGACTCCATGTTCCAGAAGGGCTACGCAGAGCCAACGCCTTCATCGACTACCGAAGGGAAGACGTGGTACCTTCCCCACTTTGCCGTGTTCAACCCGATGAAGCCGAACAAGATCAGAGTGGTACACGACGCCGCCGCAAAGACAAAAGGGGTGTCCCTCAACGACCACCTTCTCACCGGGCCCGACCTACTGCAGTCACTACCTGGGGTGCTGATGCGCTTCCGCCAGCATGAAGTCGCAGTCACTGCGGACATTGCAGAGATGTTCATGCAAGTCAAGGTGCGCAGTGAAGACAGAGACGCACTCAGGTTCCTGTGGAGAGGTGACAGAAGAGAAGGCCCTCCGAATGAGTACAGGATGACGTCACTCATCTTCGGCGCCGCGTGTTCACCATCAGTGGCGATATATGTGAAGGACTTCAACACCGAGAAGTTCAAGAACGAGTTCCCGCAAGCCAGTTCAGCCATAGTGAACAACCACTACGTCGACGACTACCTGCACAGCTTCAAGACTATCGAAGACGCGATCAAAGTATCCAACGAAGTTCGTAACATACATCGAAAAGCACATTTCGAGTTGAGACAATGGGTTACGAACTCTCCCGAAGTCCTACGAAGCCTCGATCAACATGCAGAGAACACGAGTCACCGCGAACTATCCGACGGAACGAAGGCTGAACGAGTACTGGGACTCATATGGAATCCAAACACAGACGAGATGGCATTCAATCTCGACCTAGCCCGCCTACCTCCTGACATATTTGAAAACCGCACGCCGACGAAGAGGCAAGCCCTGCAAGTCGTCATGTCGCTGTACGACCCTCTCGGTTTCGCATCACCGGTGACTACGCGTGCGAAACAGATCCTGCAGGAAACATGGCGCCAGGGCATAGGCTGGGACGAGAAGTTAGACGAAGAACTCGCCACTCAATGGAGAGCGTGGGTCGAACGCCTACTCGACCTACGCAACGTAAGGATTCCACGGTGCTACAGACACTACGACGAAGCGACTTCACTACAGCTGCATGTCTTCGTCGACGCTAGTGAAGCCGCCTACTCTGCAGCACTCTATTGGCGCGCACAGACTCCGGACGGAAACGTGCACCTGTCATTGATCGTCGCTAAAGCACGGGTCGCGCCATTGAAACTAACATCGATCCCGCGACTTGAACTACAAGCCGCCGTCATGGGAAGTCGCATGGCAGCTGTCGTCCTCGAAGAACATGATGTCAAGCCCGAATCGAAGACATACTGGACGGACAGCAAAACGGTCCTCACGTGGCTCAGAACCGGGTCGCGATCATACAAAGCCTTCGTAGCCCACCGCATCGCCGCCATTGAAGAAAACAGCGCTGTCAGCGAATGGAGATGGGTGCCTACGAAGCAGAACGTCGCCGATGACGCCACCCGGGAAGTTCCTACGGACTTCAGTCAAGAGCACCGATGATTCACCGGACCCGACTTCCTACTGAACGAGCCTGAGTCGTGGCCTCAGGAAACAATGAAGAACTCACCGCTGGTAACGAACGAGGAGAAGAGTGTCGTCCGAGTCGAGTTGTGCAACACAGTGTCCGCGTCTAGATGGACTGACTGTCTACCAGACGACACTCGCTTCTCCAAATGGGAAAGGTTGCTGAGAACTACGGCAAGAGTGTTGCAGTTCATCCAACTCTGTCGTCGCAATCGCCAGCGAGTGAATTATAAACGAACAAAGAAGATCGTCAAGAAAGTGTTCCCGGGACCCGATGACATCGTGCGAGTAGCTGACGTCCAGACCAAGGGAGGAGTCCTGCGCCGGCCGACGAAGAAACTTGTGATCCTGCCTACAGACGTCGCGTCTACAAATTATGTTTCGTAAAAAAGACGAAACACGGCGGGAGAATGTACGCGACGAAATATAGAATTGTAAATAATAATAATAATAAAAAGACGAAGACAACAGGTTAGAGCGAGACGGCAACAGGGGGACCTTTGCCGTCTCGCTACACGTCCTTAGAACGGATATTTCTTGTAAATAAATTGTAAATATGTAGAATAAGATAGGGGAAATATCCTGTAGAAATTTCATTAGGATAAGATAAAAAATGAAACGCACAGATGTAAATAATGAATAAAGACACAGAGCGGGCTTAGGAAGAGTGGGGATAATTCCGCGAATTGAGAGAATCTTGGTGGGGATACACTCTATATAAACGCGCCGACTTCCTAGCCAAAATCACTTCCACTTCGACTTCCACTTCCACGATCGCAAAGGAGTCACCGACCTGGCCGTATGAAGAGGCCCGAAGAATAGCCGCGAAAAGGCTGAAGAAAAGGTGTGTGAATTCCTGGCCGTATGAAGAGGCCTGAACAACGCGGTCGTATGAAGAGACCGGGAAGAATAGTGTAGTGCGCGTAGTAGGCAACCAGTCGGGGTATAGGACGCGAAGTGGCACGAACAGACCGCTCCCGCTGACACTCTGAGCCTAAGCCCGCTCTGAATACATTGATCTAGTTACGTGGTGTTTTCCTCCAATCCCAGCAAACGGTGCCGGTAACGTGTCCGGTACAAAAAGCGTTACGTTATTTGTCACTTTGACATTCGTGCGACAGTTGAAGCATGTATTCATGTTCTCTTATTCTATTCTCTGGGCTTATAAAATCAAACGTCGAAATCTTGTATGAGTAGTCCGCGTTGAGGAACGAAACGACAGCGCGTTATAACATGCCAGCGCAGCGACATCTGTGATCGAAAAAATGAACTTATAAAACGTAGCGACATCTGTGTATACCGAACGTAACTAACATAGCTTTTGTTGGAACACGTGACATCTGAGTATGCAGAATGTAACTAAATAATATAAAGCAATTAGCTGACTCTGCAGACGTTGTCCTGCCCGAACCCGAAAATAATTTTCTAACCCGATTGTGGCGCCACCTATCTAGTCCAATTTTATTTTCAAACCATAATATATGTCAAAGTGACGCGACACTTCACGTCAATCAACGACGGAATTATTTGAATATTCTTCGTACAAAAATGCTAAAATCCCGATTAAAAAATGGGGGGTGCGGTTAGGAGGGTGAAAAATACTCTACGACCTATTCTCAGACCTATTGAATATACACACAAAATTTTATAAAAATCGGTCCAGCCTTTTCGGAGGAGTTTTGTTACAAACACTGTGACACGATTTGGTATCCAGTTATCTATTTAATTTTATAAGTTTAAAGTAGTAAAATTCAGCCGTGCGTCGGGGTTGTCGCAGGCATTTTGGCAGCAGGAAGACTGACAATCCACTTAATGTCGTCTAACAAAACGAACAAAACCTGAGGGAAAATTCATTCAGACTAATCTATCCTGTTGATTATCTATGCAAAGGAAAAAGAGTTTATTGTGTATCTGAGATGCAGACTTACACAGAAGGAAATCTCTGAACCCAAAAGAAATAAATTTAGATACATTTTAAGACAAAGGTTGATTAAAAAAATGTGTTACATAAAATTTCGTAAACAAAAAAAGAACAATTATTTTATTGCTTACCCTTTTTATGAACGTGCCGAATAAAAAATACATAGGTATCCGCCATACATTTTATTTATATTTGCAACTAGTGTTGTACAGTATCAATGAGTTACCTCGAAAGTAGTCGAGTTTTCGAAAATAAATGAATCACTGAGATTTAAAAGTAAATGATATAAAAATTAAATTAAAATAAAATACACTGAAATTTATAAATAAATACAACTGTTTTTTCAGATTTCTTAAAACTCACAAAAATTGAATAGTTATAAGATGAAACTATACGTATGATGAGAAAAATTTTCAAATTTGGTTCTGGTCTGAATCTGGAAAGTAGTGGCAGGGGCACACTGCGTTTCGCAGTCATTTGGGGAGCCCATCTGGCGGCAGTAACCACCACCTTACAGAAGACCACCGTGAAATAACAGCACGTGTGCTGTTGTGTTTCGGTGAGTGAATAAGGGATGCCGGAGCCCATTTCCCTATTCCCTCCCAATCCCTTATCCTTAATCCCACCATAGTCGGCAGCTCACTTGCAGCAGCTTTGGCGTTGCTTGTGTTATAGGCGACGGTAGCCACCTACCATCAAGTGGGCCGTCAGCCTGTCTGCCTATCTTAACATTAAAAAAATCTATTCATTATTAACTGATGATATTATATTTAAGTAAGTGTGCATTTTAATTTTTAATAATAGTTTTTAAATAGTTATTAGCTCACGTCTCCTCATATAGGAATATCTTTATTTCTCCCTCATTACTACGTATGACGGGAAGATACATATATCACGGGCAGTGCTTACTGTGATGGCTCCCATTCCGGCCATTTACGAGCCGCGTGCGTTTTTCTTTTCAATTTACGATCTCGGCCGGGCGTTCTCTAATAGATGTATAAAACAGTAGGTTGCCCATTAACTCATTCCCTCGACCTCGCCTCATTTTAGCTCATCACTAATTTAAGCTCAACTAACGGAAACAAGCCTATCTATAGTCTACACAATACGGGCGAGGCACAAAATAAATGCTAGAATAAATAAAAGATCGCGTCATTTCAGAAATGTGATACAAAATATTTGCATCTATATGTACTAACTAGCTGAGCCAGCAACTTCTTGCGCGTGGTACTCGGTATAGCGCGTAACTTTTTTGTTTTTAAACCAATTGGAATGAAACAAACACTAAATGTTACGAGAAGCTTGCTGAAATACGCCAGTGAAAACCGCATTCAAATCGGTTTAGCAGTTTCTGAGATTAGCGTGCACAGACAAACAGACAAAAATTCTAAAAGCTATTTTTTGACTTCGGTAACATAAGTACAACGTGTACAAATTGTTTTTTTTTTTTTTTTTGAAAAAATATAAAAGTAGAGACACGGCTCGTTTACGATTTTATTGTAGTAGTGGTAGGGCACACTGCGTTTCGCAGTCATTTGGGCAGCCCGCCTGGCGGCAGTGACCACCCCCTTACAGAAGACCACCGTGAAATATCAGCATATACGTGCTGTTTGTTTCGGTGAGTGAGTAAGGGATGCCAGAGCCCATTTTCGTTATCCCCTCCAATCCTACTGTAGTCGGCAGCGCACTTGCAGCACCTGTAGCGTTGCTTGTGTTATAGGCGACGGTAGCCACCTACCATCAAGTGGACCGTCAGCCTGTCTGTCGACATAACATTAAAAAAAATGTATAGATAAATATAGACATATAAAATAGATAATAATCTCTGCAAAATATATATAGTAAAGATTGTACATTTAGATATAGTAAGATAAATTTATTCCATATATGTATGGAGTAACCTATATAATTACATAATGTATTTGGTTGTAACTTGATTGTAGGTGACTAGCTAACACAGGTAACGCCATAATTTCTACAAGTGCGTTGCTGTCCTTAGTGGGATAAATAAGGGATTGGAAATTGATTGCTTCTATTTTATAGCAGTTTTCCAAAAGGGGGTGGTTACTGCTGCCAGGCGGGGCTGTCCAGAAACGCAGCGTGCCTAGCTGCTAGCTAAATCTCTGTTGTTATACTATTAATTTATTTGATTAAATCTAAAATCTATGTATTTATTTAAATAAATTGAGTTTCGCTACTGTTTCTCCCATTTCTTGCTCTGCTCGTGTACTACGAAATTCTACGAATTTCTTTTAATTAATGACCGCCTATTATTTACCTCTTGTAAGGGGATTCCTTCGAGCTATTAAGTGGATGTTTCTATGGAGAAGAGTTGAAAATTGTTAGAAAAATTCTGTTAAATTAAGAGGTCGAATGACGAGGCTGTTTTGTGTCTGTTGTGATTTTCTTTGAGCTCCTCGCGGAAGTAAATGGGGATTTTGCGGTTATGGAGACCTAGTATCAGCGTGACTTGACATTTTTCTTTTTTTTTACACTTTTGACATAAGTATAAGATAAATTTTGCAGTAATTTATTAAGCCAGTTTTTATTGTCGTAGTATCAATAAAATAATAGGCATTAGCTTGCATCTTAACTTATCACTAAATGTGAAAGTGAATTTGTCTCTTTGTATGTTTGTTACGCTTTTACGTGTTAACTGCTCAACTTTTTTTGCATACGCGTTTTCAGGGATAAAAAGGCCTTTCATCCAAAAAAAATACTGTTCCCGAGAGATGAAGTCGCTAGCAGAAGCTAGTCTGTACATATAATAAAATTGTAAGCGAGCCATGTCTCTACTATAAAAATTAAAAAAAAAAGAAAAAAAAATTGTAGGTACACACTGTACTTACATATATTACTGAGTTCAAAAAAATAGTTGTCTGTTTGGGTGTGCGTTTGTGCACACTAATTTCAGAAACGGCTTAACCGATTTAAATACGGTTTTCACTGGTGTATTGTAGCAATATTCCCCTAACTTTTAGTGTTTGTTTCATTCCAATAGGTTTACAAACAAAAAAAAAATACCGAATACCGCGCGTACGAAGTTGCTGGCTCGGCTAGTAACAACTAAATTATAAAAGTTTTCCAAGAACAACTGGGACTTTGTTTAATTATAGATTCCTCGAACTCTAATAATGTAGGTAGCTTAAATATTTAATTAAGTTGGGTCACTAAATTTATCTACTTGTACCCTATGTCACAAAGTTTTGGCGACGGACACAATTTTATTATTCCCCAACGCAGGTTCGTCTGGCGGCAGAAACTTTTTAAAGAAAACCTCTGTGAAAGGATAAAAAAATAAAGAATAAAAAGAAATGAAAGAAATGCCAGATACCACCCTATTCTCTCATGCTTATTTATTTCTTAAAGAAGTGTAAAGAAGTGTGAATATAAATTAAAAGTCCAAAAGATAAGTTCATAAATATTATTTTAGTTGTTTAATTCAATTTAAAACCGACAAATTCTCATTGAATAATATTATAATGATTAAAACTACCCAGACGGACATTAATTTGAACTTATTTAATGAGAGGAGGTAGTTAAGTATAATCGTGTCTGGACTGTTTGCATGCGACATCTAATAACTTCAAATGTTGTTTCTCTATAATTATTTTGAAACGTTCATAATTAGTTATAAAATAGTTCTTAACTGCGAGTGGGCGTGTACAGTGTTTATTTATGACGCCGACTGTACATTTAATATGTGCAAATTAAAATAGCTCTTGGGACAAAAATACAAATCAGCAAAAACAATTAGAACTAACAGCTTGTTTTGTATTTCGTAATTAATTTTTGAATCAGACTTCTGCAACCTTATCAGGGGCCTTAGACAAAGTAGCATTCGTTCCGTAGCGATGCGATATCGAAGTTCGTTATCGTCTCAGAGACAAAGGAATCGACACTGTAACACGTGATAAACACGTGATACCTTGTCATGATTTCATGATACCTTGTCATGATCGAAGTTCGTTATCGTCTCAGAGACAAAGGAATCGACACTGTAACACGTGATAAACACGTGATACCTTGTCATGATTTCATGATACCTTGTCATGATCGAAGTTCGTTATCGTCTCAGAGACAAAGGAATCGACACTGTAACACGTGATAAACACGTGATACCTTGTCATGATTTCATGATACCTTGTCATGATCGAAGTTCGTTATCGTCTCAGAGACAAAGGAATCGACACTGTAACACGTGATAAACACGCGATACCTTGTCATGATTTCATGATACCTTGTCATGATCGAAGTTCGTTATCGTCTCAGAGACAAAGGAATCGACACTGTAACACGTGATAAACACGTGATACCTTGTCATGATTTCATGATACCTTGTCATGATCGAAGTTCGTTATCGTCTCAGAGACAAAGGAATCGACACTGTAACACGTGATAAACACGTGATACCTTGTCATGATTTCATGATACCTTGTCATGATCGAAGTTCGTTATCGTCTCAGAGACAAAGGAATCGACACTGTAACACGTGATAAACACGCGATACCTTGTCATGATTTCATGATACCTTGTCATGATCGAAGTTCGTTATCGTCTCAGAGACAAAGGAATCGACACTGTAACACGTGATAAACACGTGATACCTTGTCATGATTTCATGATACCTTGTCATGATCGAAGTTCGTTATCGTCTCAGAGACAAAGGAATCGACACTGTAACACGTGATAAACACGTGATACCTTGTCATGATTTCATGATACCTTGTCATGATCGAAGTTCGTTATCGTCTCAGAGACAAAGGAATCGACACTGTAACACGTGATAAACACGCGATACCTTGTCATGATTTCATGATACCTTGTCATGATCGAAGTTCGTTATCGTCTCAGAGACAAAGGAATCGACACTGTAACACGTGATAAACACGTGATACCTTGTCATGATTTCTTTGTCTCTGAGACGATAACGAACTTCGATATCGCATCGCTACGGAGCGAATGCTACTTTGTCTAAGGCCCCAGGTTATCCGAAGACATAGGCCTCCTTCAGATCATCCAGCTGCCAGCTGTCTCCATTTTTTAGGAAAATCGTCATCCCATCTTCTCAGCTGCCTTCCCTTTTTTCTTCTTCCTTCTCTTGGATACAAAGAGATTTTTAAGTTTTTAAGTTAAGTAACATTAATCCAATTTTTAAGTTACATTAATCCTAATCCTAACTAATATTTTAATGTGAAAGTAACACTTTCTGTCTGTCTGTCTGTTACCTTTTCAGGCCTAAACCGCTGAACCGATCATCATGAAAACTTGCATACACGTTGTCAATGATTCAGGAAAGGATATAGAGTATCCTTCATTCGGAAAAAAGTACTGTTCCCGAGGGATCATCTAAAGCTATAATTGCAATAAATAAATTAGGCGATACATTGCTCATATATTTAGTCAGGTGTTTTTTTTATTTTTCAATGCGGGCGAAGCCGCGGGCACCAGCTAGTTTTACATAAAAAAGACTTTAAGTAAACATGTAACAAAACATTTAAAAAATTTATAGTTTTGGCAGGGCACACTGGCGGCAGTAACTACCCTCTTGCAGAAGACCACCGTGAAATAACAGCACGTGTGCTTTTTGTATTTCGGTGAGTGAGTAAGGGATGCCAGAGCCCATTTCCCTATCCTCTCCTAATCCCTTGTCTTTAATCCTACTGCAGTGGGCAGCGCACTTGCAGCAAGCTTTGGCGTTGCTTGTGTTATAGGCGACAGTAGCCACCTACCATCAAGTGCACCGTCAGCCTGTCTGCCGATCTTAACATTAAAAAAAATGTGAGATATGCTCACAAATGGCTCCATTCTTTTCTAAAAAACTTCAAATTCTAAATACCTTTTGTAAGCTGAACATCAAAACTAGAACATTTGCATTTAATGGATTACTTTCGGCAACAGTAAAAACTTTAGTAACCCTTTTTATGAAAAAAACGTAAGTTACTCCAAACGAATGATTTAACGAGTCGTTTTAATATCAAAGATTTATAAAAATAGCTTCTTTCTTTTTGTGAAGGGTTAAAACAGTTAAGGGTTAAAACAGTCGTTTCTGTCCTTGTTGAGGCAAGAAATATTTTTGAGTAGGCTTTTTCATTTCGACAATGCCGACTTTTTCTTTCTATTCATAAAAGAATAGAATACATAGCAAGTAGAATTCAACAAAAGGTAAAGGGGGTTGTTAGGATGCATGAGATCATACCGCCTTCCCCTTTCTTCTATCGGACATGCAGACGTACGGCTGGTTACCATCCTCACCTTGTCGAAATCCCTCCAATTCGGACCAAGCGCTTTAAAACATCTATTGTGATGCGCACTGCTAAGGATTGGAACTCCCTGCCGGCTTCTGTATTTCGGAGCTCATACAACCCAAATCTTTTCAAGGTTCGAGTGAATAGGCATCTTCTGAGTGAGCTCGCTCCATCGTCGGCCTCATCTTTCCTACAGGGATAGATGCTGGTCAAGAGCAAACCCATCTTCAATAAAAAAATAAGATTATAAAAGTTGTTTTAAAGCGCTTGGTCCGAATTAGAGGGATTTCGACAAGGTGAGGATGGTAACCAGCCGTACGTCTGCATGTCCGATAGAAGAAAGGGTTTAGGCGATATGATCTCATGCAGCTCCCGAGTAGGTAGGACACTCTCCGGAGTACATCTCATAGAATACACACAGACAGGCAATTTTGCGTCTATGTGCCAGGCTCTGCAGTTTAGTTGATAATAACGTTATTATTTGGATGAAGATTAATATTATACCTATTTATAAAAACACTTTCGCAAATTAGAACAAATTTGATTACCATAAAAAAAGGTTATAGTGAGTTTAAAATATAGAGCAGCGGACTTTTTTTAGAACTTTTAAAGAAGAACAATTCCGTCAAACATCATTTTTACATAACTTTAACCGTTTACGCGGCGCACGCAACGGAAGGTCTCAATAGGGATAATTTTCCCGTTTTTGCAACATTTTTCATCGAAGCTCCGCTCCTATTGGTCGTAGCGTAATGTTATATATCCTATAGGATTCCTCGATAAATGGACTATTCGACACAAAAAGAATTTTTCAATTCGAACCAGTAGTTCCTGAGATTAGCGCGTTCAAACAAACAAACAAACTCTTCAGCTTAATAATATTAGTATAGATAAAGTAAAAAAAAAACATAAAATACAGATTAAAGGCTGACGTCTAATATGTGAATTTTTGTTTTTAATAGATTTAAAAAAACTAAATAAAATCTAAATATAAGGTTCTATTTAAATGTATGCCGTATCAAAAAAATAATTTGTGACTCTTATGACACTAGATGCGCCCTTTTTAATATCCCTCCGGTGACATGGGAAGGTGCCCTTTCGTAAAACGGTCCGGTATTTCAGTGGGGCATATTTCGTACAGTAGGTATATAGGTCGCTTTATAAACGAGTATATAGTGGAACCTTTATGAAGACTTGCTATTATCAAGTCTTTGTTGAGAAAATTGCCATTCAGACGAGAATGTAATAAAGTTAAATAAAATACTTCAATGACATAACTGACTTTTATTCCGTTTGATTTCGTCTCCTTTGTGAATGTATCCAATCAAAAAAAATATGATTTTAAAAATCATTTAAAGCGTTTAAATATTATTTAAAACTCAACAACTGTCAAAAGCTCGTATATACATTCTACCAATCGCAACTTTTGTTAATGCTTTATGTAATACTAGCTTCTACCTAGTTCTTACATAAGGTAACGATTTACTTTTAATGTTATTGTTTTGTGTTGTTCATAATAGACATCTTTTTGTATGACTGATGGGGATTCCCCTTTCTCTAATACTAGCTGTTGCACGCGACCTCGTTATTGTTCGTGGAAAACGGCAATTTTGTATGGAGGGGGGTGAAGGCGGGAGATGGGGGGAGGGTGAGTAGCCTGTGTTACTTGCTGATAATGTAGCTTTCTATAGGTGAACGAATTTTTAAAATCAAATCCCCATCAGTCATACAAAAAGATGCCTATTATGAACAACACAAAACAATAACATACAAATATTTTTTCTTTATAATATAGCTTATAGTTATTTTAACGAAATATATAACATTAATTAATAAAGTCCTGTGTTTTCCTCAATGTATCTCTTACAATAATGTTTTGCAAAATGTGGTCTTGTCATAAAAACATTAAGAAAAAATTAATATCAACAAGAGATTCTATCTAAACACACCAATTTACTAAAATAATAATAAATCACATAAATAATCAAAACTAATAAGCTAAATTTATCAATTTTGCTTAACTCTTTTTTTTTTTTTTCTATTTTCCATTTATGCATATGTAAAATCCTTAATTGGCTGTCAGACATGCTTTATTTTTGTTTGTTAATTGTATATTGAGAGCTGTGGATTTTGAGTGAATGTGTAAATAAATAAATCAGATCATAAGTTCAGCAATGTATAAATTTTATGGTATTTTTAGTACCTACTGACAATTAGCGTACTAATTTGCTGAGTATCTCTCCCACCCCATCCCCTCTCCCCCCCTTCCTGTATAAGAATAGTGTCTTTTCCAAACCGAAGTTTTAATAGATATATTTCCAAATTTTCAGATTCTCTGAGAGATCTTCAGAATGGAGTAGGTTCTCGACCAGAGGATATATTGGTGGAAGCTATCCCTTGTATTTGATATTTTGATCATCGCCACTTCAAGACCTCGCTTTGCTAGGTGAACCTTTATTAAGTTTAAAATAGAGCCATAGAAGGTAAGTTTAAGTGAGAAAATAAAGTGACTCCATACTGGCAAGTTCACAATTTTGATTTGGGACGTTCGCTCGGATTATCTAGGTCTCTTTATTACGATTTCTTTATTTTTTCGTCATCGCCTCTCTTGAGCCTCATAATGAATTATTCAAGGCGTGATTCGTCGTTTTTCTGTGTGACCTCCCTGTCTCGTGTGCGTTAAGATAGTTGAAATAATTAAGACGGTTGAAGCTTTCAAAATTCCCTAAATAAATTATTTTATTCTTTCATCATTGCACATAAGAAGTTCACAATGGATTATAATCATATAACGCTTTTGTATGACCAATAAGGCCCCACCTCATTTGCTTACTTTCAATTGGTCCTTTTTAAAGTAATGTGGTCCTTTTAAGGCGACGCCAGCCCCTAATGATAAAAAATCCACTTATTTGTAACCGTTTTCCTTTTATATTATCATAATAATTATAATTTAAAAAAATACTCAAATCATCTGCAGGATATATGAAAGGGGATCATCATAATTATTTTTTAAATTATATTTAATTACACATATAAAAAAATTACTAAGTTGCGGTCTAATATCGATGTTGTAACCGTGCGATTTGCATAATAATCAATATTTTAAATAGCTAATTCTTAAGTTAAATTTTAAGATCCACTATCTGAAGTTTCATCAAGAGAAAAATTTGAATTATACTTTATTTAATTTTTAAATAGATATTTCCGAGATTTGCAAGTACGGCGGGTAGCGACTCCCCCTCAGCAGTCCGGTCAATTCAGTGCGGGACGAGTTTTGCGGCTGGAGTCGCCTTAAGGCCTCGTAATAGCATAATAATATAGAAATTTAATATAACTTAAAAAACATTTTCGCTCAAAAAAAATGCTCTAGTTTCATTGGAGATGAATTCTTCATTCGAAAAACTGTAGTTCTGGAAGCTAGACTCGTTCAATCCCAGAATTCAGAATTCCCAGAACGCTTTGAGCAAACTGTAGATATTGACAGTTTCAATAAAAAAATATTAGTTTTATTTTTAAACCTTTAATAATTTTCTAATAACAAAAGGAATTAAGTATGCGTAGGCCATCTGATTTATGTAATTATGTAGTTTGACCTAAAAACGACTGTGAAACATATGCAATAGTTTAGCGATATCTATTCATCTTCAGATCACACAATCTCGTCAATGTTGAAGTAATTCAGCTCCTCGACATCATGGATACGGTGAAAAGACTTAAACAAATAAAGCCGTGTAGTTACTAGTTAGTGTTAGGGAAAAGTGAAAAACAATAGTACATACACGTGAAGTGTTAAAATAATATTACTGACTAGCTGAGTCCGCAACTTCATACGCGTGGTATTCGGCATAGCGCGTAACTTTTTTGTTTGTGAACCGATTGGAATGCAACAAACACTAAGAGTGTTATTACAAAAAAGATAAACATACATTGAAGATGTGTCTAAAAAAATGTTTATTACAAAAGCGTGTTTAAGCAGTTAGAGTTAGGCACGGTTTAAATAATACTTTTCATGTTTAAATACATGTCAATACTTGTCGAAGCCTCAAAGTTAGTCTAAACTGCTTTGTCTCTAATTTTCGCAAGTTGTATTTAGTGGTGTGGTTATGATTATGATGAAATATCGGGTTGTTTTACCTTTTATTCTTGAACCCAATTTTCTTCACGTTCACGAATTTTTATTTTAATATTGCAATTGTCCATTTTTTTCCATAATTTTTATTTATATTATACTCATTTGACAATGAGTAATGACGATTGACAAGTCTCGATAAACACATTCCATTCTTTCAACCGATCACTGTTCTATGTGTACAATGTACTCATTATATACGTAAGTTTTGGTTCCAAAACATACTTATGGCGGTGTATTTAGAGCAAGAATTAATTTATAATCACACACGTCACTGTTTTATTAGTATATAGATAATTTTAAAATATTTTTCTGCGTAGGATATTCTATTAGCACATAACAAATTTGCATAGAAAGGAACGTTTCGGATTGAACCAAATGAAGTTGAACGAACGTTTTGTAATGTTGCTATTTGGTTGCCTATAGGTTGCCTAGCAATGTTTTGGTAAGTCAAAGGACAAACACTATTTTGTAATAGCGAAGGTTAAACATTATTTGAGGCAGGGTTTAAACTGTGAAATTGTATACAAATGTCATTAGACGCTGTTTGACAAAACACGTGTTGAGACATAGTTTAGTATTTTTTTTGTAATAACACTGTAAATGTTACGGGAAGCTTGCTACAATACATAAGTGAAAATCGCATTTAAATCGGTTAATCCGTTTCAGAGAACAGCGTGCACAAACCTACAGACAAACAGACAAAAAATCTAAAAACTATTTTTTTGACCTCGGTAACATAAATAGAACGTGTAAAAATTGTTTTTTTTTTTTTTTTGACATGGCTCATTTACGATTTTATTATATGTATAGATTAACAATAGGTTAGACTGTAATACAGCTACTTGTTTACTAGCTGATGAACGCTAATGAAAAATACTGGGAGTGCTAAACTAACGCACACCACGCAGACGAGGGGCGAATTTTGTTTTTTCAGGGCGAGTAGTTAGCGACTTGTAAACCAAAAAATACCGCGACTTTGATTCAGAATCCACTCTCCATTGTTTTGTTTGTGACGATTTGATTTCTGAGTCGATCATAGGATTGCTGGAATCGGTGGAATCATACTTTTAAATATGTTTTTTGTCTCGCACTCTTCTTTCGTTTGAGACATTTACGTCTCCGATAAATAACTTTATCAGAATTTTAAATTGTATAAAAAGCAGTGCCGCTCAGGGGAGAAAAATCTCTGCTCTAAAAACATTCATTTGATTTGCGATCTTCTCTTATCCTGAGTCCTGTAAGTTAATACACAATACATAGGTATGTATCTTCAAAATGACTATACGATTTACCTACTGTTTAGCCGGCCTCTGTACAAATTTTATGAAAATTAAAAATTACTATTCCTAGAAGTCGGTACGAAACAGCCTCCGCATAAAAATTTCAGAACACCCCAACTTTACTTACAATAGTGATTTCCCTGCTGGTTTCTTGTGAGATTCTATACAAAATTTACGAGTTAATCAGTAATTATCCCACACTATACATTTGGGTTTAGCTTTGTTGGTGTATTGTACTTACGCACATACCTATCCTTTTTTGTGGAACTCTATCTTATATTTTGACTCATGTAAGTAAATAGAAATTTAAACTGGTAAGTCATAAGATCCGTACTAATGAGGAACTACTATAAGTATAAGTACTATGAAAGAATTTTTAGAAACGATTCTGTGGTTTCAGCTACACACTAACAACTTTTATTTATTTAGTATATGGCTGATACTAACTAAAAAAAGTTAAATGTATTATACTTATTCACACAATTATTGTGTGATTATTTTCCGATTTAGTTATTCAGCGTGTCCTGTGATAGGTCCTGTGACAGGCCTCCTCCAGCTGCTTCCTTCCACTCTCTTGCCGTCTCGTGATTGCCACTCAGTTATAATTTGTGTCCACTAATTATAACATTAACTTATATTAACTACTATTACTAACTTATATTACTAAACTTATATTACTAACTTATATTACTTATATTATTAACTTATATTACTAAACATTAACTTTATATAAATTTAAAAGGTTTTTGTTTGCTTTTTTGCTGGATAAATGTTTTTATAATGTGAATGATTACCTCAATTACAAATAACTTTTATGTTCTCTGACTTTTATATTATTTTAGATTGTTGTTTATTTTTTGTTGCTATTATTAATTGACCGTAGATTATTTTAATTATGATTGACTTTTTTATTATACCTACTTATGATTTATATTTTGCACACCATATGTGGTAGTACATGCTTGGAGGTTATTATTGTAAAATCTGGTTATACACTCAAGTACAGGCAAATAAATGGTTTGAATTTGAATTTGAATTTGAATATAACACACACATATTAAAAAAAAAAACTAACACATTATAAAAAATAAACAAATTTTCAAAACATTTCACAAATTATCTCTTTATAATATTAGTAAAGACTACTAGATGTATTTGTACAAATTAATAATTTAAATTTATTTTGACAGCCCTATCAGATAGCATCTATTTTTATTGTTTTATTTTCGAAATAACTTAACTAAGTGCTCATTTCGCGATTATCCGTTGGAAGCATACGTTAATTTATTTATGGGTTCAATTAAATTCAAATGGAATTGTGAAACAGTAAAACAGCTGCGTAGGGTTGTCACAATAGAGTTACATTTGAGTACTTCAAAGGTTGAGTACATCATTGACTCTAATGGAAGCGGAGTCTGTATGCTATGTCATGGTTTAATACAATTTAAAGTAGGTATTTCTATTTCCAAAAAAAGATTTTCCTAGCACGATTTAATAACAGATGATTTAGTCTGTTATTAAATAATAATAAACAAAGAGTGTAATGAATTTTAGCTCTAAATTGAAGTCTTGAAGAAGAGACGCTTAATAGAAAATAAGATAAGGTTACACTATTAAACTGCTCGATTTAGTGTTTTTTTTTTTTGTTAAGATCGGTAGACAGGCTGACGGTCCACTTGATGGTAGGTGGCTACCTTCGCCTATAACACAAGCAACGACACAGGTGCTGCAAGTGCGCTGCCGACTACAGTAGGATTAAAGATAAGGGATTTGACAGGAAAATGGGCTCTGGCATCCTTTACTCACCCGCCGAAGCTTACTTATCTGTAAGGGGGTGGTTACTGCCGCCAGATGCCACTGCTTTTCAGATCCAGACTAGAGCCAAATTTGAGAAGTTCATTTTTCAAAGTTGAACCTGCCAGGATTCGAACCCGGGAACCCTAGAACAGAGCATTAAGGCAAGCACCCTAACCACTCATCCAAGGGGCTCGTCAAAATGTGTACTTTTTAGTGGCTAATGTATTTCAATTGTCATTAGATAAATATTTCTATTTACACAGTTGTAGACTCCATTTTGCAATAAATTACTTTGTCTAGTTTTTTGGAAACTATTTCGCTAGTTTTGACAAAGTAATATTTTCTATAATCTATACATATAATAAAATCGTATTAAATATTAAAAAAAAAAACAAATTGTACACGTTCCTACTTATGTTACCGAGGTCAAGAAAACAGTCTTTAGAATTTTTGTCTGTAAACTCAGAAATGACTTAACCGATTTGAATGTTGTTTTGACTGATATATATTCTAGCAAGCTTCCCGTAACATTGAATGTTTTTGTCTGCGCAAGGTAATCTCAGAAACTGCTTAACCGATTTAAATGCGGCTTTCACTGATGTATTGTAGTAAGCTTCCCGTAACATTTGAGTGTTTGTTTCATTCCAATCGGTTTACAACCAAAAAAGTTACGCGCTATACCGAATACCACGCGTACGAAGTTGCGGGCTCAGCTAGTTATAAATACAGTTATATAAATGTAATTATTTGTGCTTATCTAGTTATTTACTGTGAATGTTGTTGATGTACATAACCGGCTCTTATAGTAAATTTGCCTTCAATTGAAATTGAATTTGAATTGCATTGAATTGAATTGAATTGAAATTGAATTGCTCTTATAGTAAAATATTTTCAGGCAGATGTCAATGTACTGTTTGTGGGTCATTCAGTAAACTACCAACATTAATAATTAATCTACGTTAGTTACAAGTAGAGATACCGTTAACTACTTTTTCAAGCGTTGATTACACGAGAACAATGGCTATTTATATTAATTATTAACAGATTATCGCGTAAGCTGCCTTTCTGCCTCTATAAATCACGGTGGAATGAGATTTTTTTTCTATTTTTCTACACTTAATATCCTTAAGCGAAAATAACGCATGATTCATTTCGCCCTTAAGTAAAAGTAATGATGCAAAATTTATTGAAGGGATTTTTTAACCTTTTTTTTAAATGTTAAGATAGGCAGACAGATAGGCTACCATCGCCTATACCACACTGCTGTAAGTGCGCTGCTGACTACATTAAGGGTAAGGGATTGGGAAGGGATCATATAAATGTCATAATTTATATGATACATATCCTATGAAATGAAGACTCTATTACGATTCGTTAGTGGCAAAGCACAATTTGTTCTGTAGTCATTAACTGGGCAGTCCGTCTGGCGGCTGTAACCAACCCTCTTACAGAAAAGACCACTGTGAAATAACACAATTAAAACTAAACTAAACTTTAATGGTATCTGGCACTGCTTGCCAGATACCATTAAAGTTAATTTCCAGACCTTTGAGACAGAGCATCCTAAGCAATCCTAACCTTTTCACCAAGGGCCTCGTCAAAATTGAAGGCCTTGATTTTTTTTTATTTTGTGTGAGGTGATTCTTAAAAACCCTCTTGAGAGCGCGTACAAATAGAAATAGCTAATCCTAGATTTGAATTTTGTCTAAGTCCGAATAAGAAAATATTTATATATAGATTAATCTTTCTATGTATAAAAATGAATCCCCATTTCCCTTGGTCACGGCATCACGCGTGAACGGGTAGACCGATTTTAATTCGGTTTTCACTAATGGAAAGAGGGATAAACGGGGAATGTTCATATATATAAAAATTGCACCCCGGACGAAGCCGGGGGTGGGGCGGGTCGCTAGTTCATTATAAATAAAAGTAAAATGTCAACAAAAAACATTATACAATGAAATCTTCTCGATAGAACAAAATAACAATGTTACCTCTCATTTTATGGTTTTTTTGTTTTATTTTCAAAATGACACATATTACAAACCTAAAAAATTATCAGTAATCTCACTTCATAGATTATCTAGGCCTTTGTGTATTAATTTTTCATTTGACATTTTAGTTTACGAGTAATTAATATTTAATACTTTTGGCACTTATAACACTTTTATTTCGCGATATGCGGGATCATTTCATGCATCCTTCAAAGTGCAGATGATCAATCACAATCGCTCCACTGAGACGGGAAGGTTATGTTTCTGTGCGCAAGAATATTTAGACCTAAATTTTTTAATAAGACTTGTTTGTGAGTAGATTATTATAAGTGTGGTGTATAGACTGTTTATAAATCGTTTCATACTATTTTAACAAGATTGCTTTAATATATTGCTAATGAAGGAACTCTATTGTGTTGGTATCGTGACCATACAAATTTTGGGGCTACGAGGGTGAAATTAGATTATTTTTTTGTTTTGTACGCCCCCTTAAGTCGACAGCGCACATTAAATCCATGTATTTATGTGGTTACTTGTGATAATTGGCGTTATATGTTTTCATACATGTTCTAAATTAATACATGTTTTATCTTCATACGTCATTAAATCCTTATAAGACACATTTACTTGTATTAATGAGAACATTTGTGATGATGTATTTTTGTTGAAACTATACAATAGAGTTTAAATATAACATTCGGAAAATAATTTATACAAAAGCGGACAAAGTCGCGGACAAAAGCTGTCTCATAAATATTGTGTATGTGTGTGTGTGTGTGTGTGTGTGTGTGTGTGTGTGTATACACATATATTATATAATATATATTGTAAATCTCAGCGAATGCCTCATGATAACAGTAATATCCTTTAAAATTGACGAAGGCTTGTTGAATGAACGAATTAGAAGTACATGGTAATTACAAAAGTTTTAAATCGTAACCTGGTCGCCTGGTAATATTTTTTCAAATATTACCAGGCGTTTAATTAATTAATTAATTTAAGATACACCAACAGCATACACGTTACACATTTAAAATAAAATGAATCACCACGAATCTCGGCCAATTACAGGCGTACATACAGGCATAACCATAAGAACGGTAACAATATATTTCACGATCAAGTTAAGAGTTTTTAAAAGTTAAAGTATAAATTTTTTGCCCAGTTGCTGTATTTTTCTCAGTAATTTTTAATAACTCAGGATTAAAGCTAAATCCTTATCGCCAAAAGACTTAAAAGGCCTCGCGGCGACAAGTCGGCCTAGTTTGAAATGAGAGTTTTATAAATACTTTTAAAATATTTAGGCAAAATTCAATTATATTAATTCCATTATAATTTTGAATTGTACGTTTCGAAAAAGACTTTTTTCTGTTGAAATATTATTTTAAATTATTTCAGTAAAACATTTTGTGAAGATTATTATTTTAACCCAACTGTGACTTCTCAATATCTTCATTCTGTTTGAATTTCATTTTATTTTATAAGTTTGCGAAGATTTCAATTAAATTTTAAGTAATTCTATTTTCCCTCAGAATTTTGCTGTTAAATAAAATTTATAGTTTACGAAGTTTGTAAGCAATTTTTGACATTATGAGCTTCAAAGTTGAAGTTACAAGTTAAAGTTTAGAAAAATT
This sequence comes from Bembecia ichneumoniformis, assembly GCA_910589475.2. Lineage (NCBI taxonomy): Eukaryota > Metazoa > Arthropoda > Insecta > Lepidoptera > Sesiidae > Bembecia > Bembecia ichneumoniformis. Next base: position 1,202,985 of record OU342544.1, on the reverse strand, counting down.
GGTTGAATTACTTAATTAAAATTAATCGGATTATTTTTTTAAACTATTTCTCAGTTTTTCACCTATCATCTTGAATGAAAAATGTCGTTTTTTTTTTTTTTTTTTTGTAAAGGTGGTCAGAAAAGCTGATGGTATACTTGATGGCTAGGCATAAGCATCGCCACAGGTGCTGCGAGTGGCGCTGAAGGATAAACAATTAGGAGGACAGACTTGCTGCTATTTAACGGTAGTTTTCTGTAATTAGTTGGTTACTGCCGCCAGACGCAGTGTGCCCTGTCACTACAAAATGTTATAAATATTGTGTTTTGCATAGAAAACACAATATTCTTTAAATTCACAACGTAATTCTATTGAAATTAGTAAAGGTTATATGTATAATAATTTTTGTTAGACGATATAGGTTGTGGAACTAAGTTCTGTTAGAACTACTGACTGGGGTGCACTAACAGTCATAAGAGAAGATTATCTTTGTTTACAAATATTATCAACCCAAGCAAATAGAGTGCGGTGTTTTTATGAAACTAAAGCAATTTTTATGTAAGAAAGGTTAATTTGCATTACAAGTGGCAGGGCACACTGCGTTTTCGCAGTCATTTGGGCAGCCCGTCTGGCGGCAGTAACCACTCCCTTACTGTGAAATAACAGCACGTGTGCTGTTGTGTTTCGGTGAGTGAGTAAGAGATGCCAGAGCCCATTCCCCTATCTCCTAGTGCCTTATCCTTAATCCTACTGCAGTCGCCAGCGCACTTGCAGCAGCTTTGGCGTTGCTTGTGTTATTGGCGACGGTAGCCACCTACCGAGTCGACCGTCAGCCTGTCTGCCGATCTTAACGTAAAAAAAAACAAATCAATGATATCGAAAAACCATTTAAATGTTATTAAAGAATTATTATTCATTAAATATTATAAATACATATGTAAAATATTTTATTGATTTTTTTGACGACGTGTGTATTTAATTTTGTATAAAAAAATCGTGCTTATTTTTGTAACTCTCTATAGTCCTATCCCATACCACAGGCCTGTTTTTACTAGACTGATTATACAGATCCATTATGTTATACTCCATTACTAACTCAATGATACGAAGCAGACTTGAATACTGTTCTGTTGCATGGAGTCCGTATTATCAAATACATAAGAATAGGATAGAGAGAGTGCAGAAGAAATTTTTACGACACTTAGCATACAAGGACAAAATGTTAAAAAAAGTTAACAGCTACACTGATCTCTTAAAATTATATAAAACATTGTCACTGTCCAATCGCAGGGACTATATTGATCTCTCATTCTTAAAAAATATTATGGATGGAGGGATCGATTGCCCAAATCCGCTGAGCAATGTGCGATTGGCGGTACCAAAGAGTAATTCTAGGTCGCATATTAAGAATAGGCTAACGTTCAGGCCTAGAATCGCCAAAACTAATCTGGGCGGAGCCGCTCCCTTGAGCAGAATGGTCGTCACCTGCAATAATTTAATTAGGGGAACTGGTGTAGATATTTTTCAGTATTCCTCCGCATGTTTTAAAAGAAGGGTTAAAAAAATTCTTTTATCACGTACTGCATAATGGTTTGTTGTTTTATGAGTTTTTGTTTTTTATTCTTTTATTATTGGTTTATTTTTTTTAATTTTAATCTTTTTTTTGTTCTTGTCGTCTTCATGCATGCCAAGTTAGCCTATAAGTGGAGTATACGATATTATAAATGAATTTTTGAATGTGTTTACGTATAAGGATGATTGTATACTGCGTTGGCTTCCTAATAAAATAAATAAATAAATAAATACTAACTACAAACAGTACTAAATAGGTACAAAAAAATGTTTAAGTTCGAAAAACGTCTGTCGTCGTAGTGAACACACGCGTATGAGCTGTCACGTTTCACAGTAACGATTCATAATGAATAAATAAGTAATAATACTTAAGTAATACTTAAGTACACTGGGCAACGGACTATACTACCCGTTGCAAAAAAACCAACCGTTGCCGTTAAAGAGAGGCCCTAAGCCTTAACCAACCACCATCCTTTATTTTAGATAGATTTTTATTATTTTCACAGCTATTTTTAGTAAAGAGGGGAAAAGTAAATATTGTTGTGTGTGTATACTATATTATATTGTAGCAAACAATCTCGCTGACAAAAATAATTTGAAATTTTTCATGGAATATTTATTTAAAAAGAGATAACTACTACAAGCTTTCCAAACCATTTAAATGTAGATTTATTTAGTTCCTTTTGTGGTACATTCATTTACTTTTATTGTGTCTGTTAATCTATAAATATTTGTCTAAAATAAAAATATAAATAAAATAAACTAAAACATAAATAAAGGTATTTTTGTTTTTATCTTTAACTAGCGACCCGCCCCCGGCTTCGCGTGGGGTGCAATTTTTATATATATGAACATTCCCCGTTTATCCCTCTTTCCATTAGTGAAAACCGAATTAAAATCGGTCTACCCGTTCACGCGTGATGCCGTGACCAAGGGAAATAGGGATTCATTTTTACATTTATGAGATTGTGAAAAATTTGCTGAGCCCGCATCGTACGCGTGATATTCGGTATAGCGCGTAACTTTTTTGTTTGCAAACCGATTGGAATGAAATAAACACTAAATGTTACGGGAAGCTTGCTACAATACATCAGAGAAAAGAGCGTTCAAATCAGTTCAGCCGTTTCTGAGAATAGCGTCCTCAAACGCACAGACAAACAGACAAAAATTCTGAAAACTATTTTTTTGACCTCCGTAACATAAGTACAACATGTACAAATTGTTTTTTTTTTTTTTTTTTTTGAAATAATCTTTATTAATCAAGTAACCAACTTTTCTTTTGGCTTTTCGTTTTAAAACCTCCTCATTCGAGGCCTTATCTGTCCCTAACTGTCTTGATGAGAGATTTTCTTCCGGAGGTCTGTCCTGGGTTCGCACCCGTAAATGTCTGGCCAAATATGACATTGCAAAAGTGAGTTTCTGTTATAAAATGCAAATAGGAAATCTGTGGCGCAACTGTATTTAACGCACAGGTAATCCGTGTTAAGGGTGCTTCGAGCATAACAGAGTAATTTACGTAGACAACAGAGCGTGTACGCTGTGCGCGCCGCCCGTTGTGAAACGACACGTTGTAGACCTGTTTAAGCACTTCAGTATTATTCAAAAATACATAAATAAAACATTACAACTCTATGGGGAAAAAGATAAAATTATAATAATATTTACATTTACAGACGTATGCAATGTTTATGTCACCTTGGCAATGATTAAAGCGAAGACTTGTTTCTTTCTGTTTTTAAAGAGAATCAGCTCAATAACTGTTTGACTAAAATAAATATTACCTCTAACTTGTATAGCGTATACCACTCTATACATATGATAATATCTTAAACGAGCCGTGTACATTAAATATTTAAAAAAAAAAAACAATTTGTACACGTTGTACTTAAATCACAGAGGGGAAAAAAAGTTATTAAATTTTTTGCCTGTTTGTGCACGCTAATCTTAGAAACGGATTAACCGATTTGAATGCGATTTTCACCGATGCATTGTAGCAAGCTTCCCGTAACATTTAGTGTTTGTTTCATTCCAATCGGTTTACAAACAAAAAAGTTACTCGCTATACCGAATACCACGCGTACGAAGTTGCGGGCTCAGCTAGTCTAGAATAAATTTTAGATTTTTTTTATTTATAAAGACACCATAAGTTTTTTTACATAATTTTTATTATTATTATTTTTTATGTTAAAGTCGGCAGACAGGCAGATGGTCCACTTGATGGTAGGTGGCTACCGTCGCCTATAACACAAGCAACGCCAAAGCTGCTGAAAGTGCGCTGCCGACTGCAGTAGGATTAAGGATAAGGGTTTAAGGAGTGGATAGGGAAATGGGCTCTGGCATCCCTTACTCACTCACCGAAACACAACAGCACATGTGCTGTTATTTCACGGTGGTCTTCTGTAATTATCTGGAATTAACATAACATATAACCGGAGGACGCGGTTCGACGATGCCATTAAGTTTAAAAAATAATGGCCAAGTAGTTATGCGTACAGAACGAGGCATTAAGGCGAAGTCAACGAAGTAAGCAATTTGGAGCCGTGCGAGTTTTAGATAAGTATTGTAGCCTTAATTACTGATACGGCTTTGTTTAATTTTGTGGTTTTACGGTAACGTGATGGGTTCAAATAATGAGTTTTTTTGTTTCATACTTACTGTGTAATTTGATAATTTAGATTCGTGTGGTATTTTGATAGATTAGGCGATCAGCTCGTGATTTCAATAGCATATGCTATTGAATCCAAGAGATATGCTTGGAGTCGTGTATGTGATGATGAAATTAATAAAAAATAAGTGCAATCATTAACAAAGCTTGACAAGCTGTAAGCTTAGTCTCTCTAAACTTATATACAGAGTGGGATTTTTATAACCGCTCCTGGAGGAAAAATACCTAAACTAAATACTGAAGATAGCAATTAATATTACTCAATGAAAACATTCCTTTATTTTTTGGAACTTATAGATTTTATTTTTTCCGATTTTAGCCGGTTTGATTCCCGGGTGTGGCAAAAGAATTTTAAAAATTTTGCCTCTTTTAAAAAATGAAAAATTTATTTATTTATTTATTATCTCATACATGATTCAATACACAATGTTTACAATGTCTGTAAACCATTATTGGTTTGTAACCATTATGTTTCCTTTGAGTAAAATTAGAGTATTTATTTTGTTCCAGGTCTGGTTAAACTTCACCCTGTAATAGCTAAAGAAAGATCATTTTGCACTGGTGGTCCTTGTTTTAACCCACAAAGGACTTCTAACATAAGTACACCCCTGTAGGAGTAGCAGAAGGCATCCTCTCTTTACCCACCGAAACACAACACAACAGAAATTTCAAGGTGGTCTTCCACAACAGAAAGAGGTACGACGTCAGACGGACTGACCAGGATATAACTTTAAAATCAATGTTTCCTTATTTGTCCTGCAACTCCTAATGTGTCTTTGTCAAATTTCATGGGTTCAGAAAGACTTTTTGGTTTATTGGGTTTTGTGCAATTTACCTTCTAAACCATACTTATTTTGGACATAGCTTTATTTTATAACATATAAGCATCCGCTAAGAAAGAATTTTTGAAAATTTCAAATCTTAAATTTAACCACCACGATATGCACGTGTCTCCAACATGCAGTCAACAATTCCTTGCAAATTGTATAACCAGCGTTATCAAATTTATGATAACCTAACCCTTACACTCAGTAAATGTTCCCACAAAATATCGTTTCATACGATAATACTGTTTAACAACTAATTTCGCTTTACGATCCGCTTATTTGACTCTTACGAGCGAAGTGACCTGGTCACGGTTAATTCACGGAACGACTCAACTAGAAATTCCTCTTTATTCGTAAGATGTTATGACATAATTTTGCTCAGTAACCCATTGTATCACAGCTTATGAATGACAAAATTGGCCTTTTATTGTTTAGTCGAAAGATCTTAAAATCGTTGTTCTTTGTAATTTTGTATGTCAAGAAGCGCTGGCGTGTGACAAATGATTTTTGATTTGCTGCGTACCAGCAAAAGGATGTCTGGTAATTATGTGAAAGTTTTTTTTTACGCTCTATGAAATTATCATGCCACACATCCAGCCGACGTCTTCTCTCGGACTTCAATTTACTCTAGACGGACCTCCAATCAGGAAGAGGTTTCCTGCATTGCAGCATAAGGACACACTGCAATTTAGTCATAAAAGCTACTGATGGCAGTAAGGGGTGTCATCAGACGCTAAGCATAAGCATCATATTGAATATGATATATATAAGCATCATATTGAATATCATATCTATAAGGGTCATATAAGGTGGCCCTTATAGAAGACCACATGAATAAAAACCGATCTGTTTCGGTGAGTAGGTAAGTAAGGGATGCCAGAGACCATTTATCTATCTTCTTCTAATGATTTGATGTAAATACTCGTATAGACCACATACAGTATGCTCCAATTTATATGAATATGGAGTTTGTCCCACATACAAAATTGATGGCGATGGTTGAACAGGGTCGACCTGTTCATAAAAGAATAAGAGATATAAAACAATGTTATGAAAATGACGTTAAAAACTATAGTTTTTGTACACAAAACAAACCACTCAAGGTTTACAAGGGTTAATTTTACGATTCACTAGTCTCAATATGAATATAAAAAATTGAAATCGAACGATAAGCGATAACCTACAGAGACAAATGTAGGTCGATGCGGCCCGACGCACAGCCTGAACGAAATGTCAAATACAGGAGCTGGCAACTCGAAAAAATTGTTTCGACCTGTTTTAACGAATTATTTTTATATAGGACGGAGGTTCGGGTTTCATAATTCAAAGGAGATTTTTTTTTTTTAGATACGAATACTTATTTAATTAGAACGAGGAATTTTATAATAATAATAATAATAATTCCGGTTGTTCTCATCTTGCTAACGGCGAGTATTTGCACAGACATAATCAAGTAGCCAGGATTATTCACCAACAACTTGCTTTTCGATACCACCTTGTTGAGTCTGTGGTACCATATTATCAATATGTACCTGCGCCAGTTCTCGCAAATGGTCATGCCACGCTCTACTGGGATCGGTCAATAATCACGGACAGGACTATTGTCGCCAATAAGCCTGACATCGTGGTTTGACCGATCCCAACGCCGGGCGATACTTGTTGACATCGCTGTCCCTCATGACGAAAACCTCGTGAAAGCCGAAAAAGAAAAGCTTACCAAATACATTGACTTGGCTCACGAGGTGACCGCCATGTGGGACGTCGATTCGACAATTATCGTCCCGATAGTCGTCTCGGCGAACGGTCTTATAGCGAAGAGCCTCGACCAACATCTCAAGAGGCTCTCACTAGATGGCTGGATCAAGGGTCAAATACAGAAGGCGGTACTTCTTGACACGGCACGAATTGTCAGGAGGTTCCTCACTCTGCAGCCCTAACCACCGGTAGCTTGGGCCCTGCCCCGCTATCTGCGGAATCCTAGTTTTAAGTTTTTTATGATATATATTGTTTGTTTTTTAATATTTATATTGTAAAAAATTTAAAATTAAGAAAATAAATAAATATGATAAGAATAATAATAATAAAATAAATACTTATTTTTAATTAATAGTCATGGCAATCGAGATGACTATTAATTAAAAATAAGTATATTTTAAATAGTTTGCCCGAAGACATTGTCCACGAGAAAAATAAAACTATATATAAAAATAAGTTAATGAAATATTATCTACTTTCTTTTAATTAATTAAGGAAATTTAGGTTTGGGTTTAAATTTAGGTTACATTTATTTTTAAATTTAGTCCTATTTTATTTTTGATGTTTAGTTTGACATCATTAACTGATCCCACAGACAAACTGCTTTCCAGTTTTATGGGACTTAAATATTTTTTGTAATTATTCATGTATAATAAATAAATAAATAAAAAAAAATTGATAATAATAAAAGATTGAGATCCGAATTTGCTATGAGCTCAAAAGTAATTTACTATGGTGTCTCTAAATGTTCATTTTGTGTCAATAAGTTTATCTCGAAGAGCGGTTATTAGTGAATAATCTCGGATGGATTGTTCGGTTTATATATCACTAGCGGCCCATCCCGGCTTCGCGCGGGTGCAAATTTATTTTTTAAACATTTTTGAGTTTATTCGTCGAAAACGGCAATTTTGTATGGAGGGGGGTAAAGGGGGGAGATGGGTGAGAGTAGCCTATCATACTCGCTGATAATGTAGCGTTCTATAGGTGAAAGAATTTATAAAATAGGTCCAGTAGTCTTTGAGTTCATTATTCATTCATTACAAACATACATTTGTATGGAGGGGGAGTAAAGGGGTGGAGATGGGGGAGGGTGAGTAGCCTATGTTACTCGGTGATGATGTAGCTTTTTATAGGTGAAAGTATTTTTAAAATTGGTCCAGTAGTCTTTGAGTTCATTATTCATTCATTACAAACATACATTTGTATGGAGGGGGAGTAAAGGAGTGAAGATGGGGGAGGGTGAGTAGCCTATGTTACTCGCTTATGATGTAGCTTTTTATAGGTGAAAGTATTTTTAAAATCGGTGCAGTAGTCTTTGAGTTTATTCATTACAAACATACAAAAATACATTTTCTCTTATAATATTAGTATAGAACTATAGATAGTAGGTATATAGATTATTTACTTTTTTTATGTAGGGGTCGCTAGTTATGTTGACGGTCTGTATAATACAGTCGCCTATGAACACAAGCTACGCCATTAATCCTTTACCTTAACAAAATAATGGATTAGAAGGGAATAGGGATATTAGCCCAGGCATTCCTTACTCTATCGTGTCGTATTATGTGATCCAGATTAGTGACACGATAAATACAAACTTTTGCAATTGATAATAAGACCAGACAGATGTAAAACGTAGTGTAAGTGGTTCAGGATGAGCATACGATCGTTGTTCAGAACGGCTGCGACAAAGTTAATGTGATGACGATCGTATACCTCCCGTAAGAGGTGGCACCGTAAGAAGAAGAATTTCCTTACTCACTCAGAGAACCACAAAAGCCAAATGGGCTGTCCAATTTATGCCTAAAGATGTTTTACATTCTTCCAATGTGAAACTCGAGAAAACTTCATGAGACAAACACTGAATGTTACGGGAAGCTTGCTACAATACATCAGTGAAAACCGCACTCAAATCGGTTAAGCCCACAGACCCACAGACAAATCGACAAAAAATCTAAAAACTAATTTTTTTATCTCGATAACGTAAGTATCACCTGCAGAAATTGTTTTTTTTTTTTTTTAATATTTAATATACCGACACGGCTCGTTTACGTTTTTATTATGTTTAGAATAGATGAATTGACATGAAATGACTGAGTCTTTCAATTGAGTGAGCGGACAAAGCGACAATGATTTGTTCTAACGGTAAAAATGAAAACATTGTGGGAAATCAGTAAATCAGTAAAGTCCTTTTTCTCGCCCGGTGAAGTAATTTGTCACCGGGAATAGCCACTAAAACCCCATCAGCGGCGATGTGCGGGTCCGACCCACAGCGAGGTCTTTTCCTCGGATCCCCACGCACCGCTACGTTCTCTTCGAACCCAGCTTAGGGCGATGGCTTCGCCTCGAATCAGTAAAGTACTGCCAATCCAAACAGACCACACCTACACACACAGGGACGGTAAGTGGTTCGATAATAATTCCGTATTAGGAAAGAACATACACAAAAAACAAAATTACATTTTCTTTTTTTAAGCGTAATTTGTTTTCAAATATAAATACTTTATTCAATGTCTTTGATATTTCTCTATAGGCATATGTCGCAGAAGTATCTCGTTGAGTTGATTTTTTCCCGAGTCCTATTTCCAAATTGTGAAAGAAAAATAAGACTCCAGGGAGCCATCCCTGGCGATCAATTAGGCCGTGAAATTTCGAATGAATGCTCTGGAGCGTTAACTTCATGAAACAACATTTTGTTGGCCGCGATCCCTTCAATTTCTGATGCCTATGGTATTAAGTAATTAATAAATAGCAAATAGTCAATAATTCCTTGTAGTATTACTCCATGATCCTACTTTCTTTCTACAAAATATCCACAAGTATTATTCCCAAGGAATCCTAGAAAATCGTAACCCATGGAATCGTCTTTGCTTTCTTTGAAGCAAAGCCAATGTCGAACTGTGATTCGTTCTTTTAGATTTATAAATACGTATCCAAGTTTATAGACCCAACGGTAACGATTAAATGAAATTCCACTTAAAAGAGGTCCAAACGCTACTTGAGGTCCAACGTATCTTGTACACAGTGAACTGCCGCAGCAACCACCAGGCAAACGCTTTCTCGAGCTTGATATCTCATATTAAACTCCAAGTGACGTATCAAACGAGAAGCGTAGTCTCTTCCATTTGGGTAATTTAGTCGGTAATGAACGAGAATTATTTCGTAAACCTTTTCAGCAACTTCCTCAGTACTGAAGATTTGCCGGTCGGTGTAAGTCGCCTTAAGGAGTGTTAAGACGCCTTTTCCTTTTAAATTATCATAATACTTATAATTTAAAAAATACTCAAATCATCTGCAAGATATACGAAAGGGGATCATCATAATTATTTTTTAAATTACCATATTTAATTAAATATATAAAAAAAATACTAATTTGCGGTCCAATTCGATGTTGTAACCGTGCGATTTGCTTAATAATCAATATTTTAAATAGCTAATTCTTAAGATAAATTTTAAGATCCACTATCTGAAGTCTCAACAAAAGAAAAATTTGAATTATACTTTATTTAATTTTTAAATAGATATTTCCGAGATTTGCAAGTAGCGACTCCCCCTCAGCAGTCCCGTCAATTCAGTACAGGACGAGTTTTGCGGCTGGAGTCGCCTTAATTTAAAAGGTATGTTATAAATTATCATGGTTTAGAGACCACATAACAGAAAGCACCCAAATTAGATTTTATTTATTCCTACGTTTTTCAATACATAAAAAGTATGTTTTTCAGCTCCGACGCACGACTAGAGTTTATTCCTTTAAATGTATAAAATTTTCCTCGTGGCAATAGACAACTGGATACCTAATTACTTTATATTATTTAGTTACATTCTGCATACTCAGATGTCACGTGTTCCAACAAAAGTTATGTTAGTTACGTTCGGTATACACAGATGACGCTACGTTTTATAACTTCAAATAGTTAATTTTTTCGAAGACAGATGTCGCTGCGCCGGCAGGTTATAACGCGCTATCGTTTCGTTCCTCAATGCGACTACCCTTTTCATACAAGATTTCGACGTTTGCGTTTATAATCCCATAGAAACCCTCTGCTGTTGCTTGTTATACTACAATCGAATTAGGGAACATAAATACATGCGTCAGTTGTCGCATAAATGTCAAAGTGACTGATAATGTAACGCTTTTTAGTTAACGCTTGTATTTTACTACTCATAAAATATTAATTAAAATCAAAATACGGATAAAGAGTCGTTTAATAGATAGATAATATTGTAAAATTTTGTACATAAATTAAATGATTATTTCATTATGGAGAAATTGTGCATATTATATTCAATTTGCAAAGTGTTTTTAAACAAACTCTTATGAGCAGACAAACAACAAACATCGAGCTTATGAACAGTCGAAGTAGAAACTGACAAAATTGAAGCCGCAGGGGATATATCATCCACTAAAAACTCAGATAACCGATTCGCTCCACAGCCGCTCCACCGTGAAGATAAATCTATCCGGGGACATATCCTGGGATAGGGAAAAAATAAGACCCCACGAGCTGGAGAGCGGCAACGACAATTTTGAGCGTTCATATCTCAAATTTTGGCGTTTTGCCAAACCGATCTAGCGTTGGTACGCGTCGTGAGCATGGGAAGATTGTTTCGTGCGAGTTCGATGCTCGGGTTAGTGATTGAATTAAAGCCGTTGCACTGAGCTGTTTGAGTGATTAAACACGGAAGTGCGTTCAAATGGACACACCGTATTGTGTGGAATTGTTTGTAAACGGTTCAGTACAAATTTTGTGTTCAACATTTATTCTGTGCTTACAATTTCCAGGTCGAATGAAATAGTAGACAGAATATGGGTGCCTCTTTATCTATACTTATAAAATCTTTTGTAATGACTTACTGTAAACGTACTGCAAAAACTAACTGACTTTAAATTGAACGCGATACCTACTTAATTCTGTAAGCTATTAATACAGCGGCTTTCTTTAAGATCAAAGGAGTGCATCTTCCGTACGTTGGTACTATTATTTATTATGTGCTCTGGTATATAATTTAGACTTAGTTACTCTGCCTAAAAAAGGCAGAGTAACGTGTAGGAAGTAGGAAGGTAACGTCAGCAATATAGGCCGGCTAACTGGGTTACGGGAACAGTTAAACAAGACAGTAGGGCATATTGTTGGGATTTTCATATTAAAATTATCTTGGATCCACTTTACCTTACTTAGCGTAGCTGTACTGGATACATTTATTTTAATGATTTCAATGTGTATCTGAATATTCTGTCAGCATTCGCTACCTTCCAAACAGTCTTCACTACTTCTAGTAACTTCTTTAAACATAATAGGCATGATGACGGTATTAAAGAATCAAAGAATAAATGGTTTTGGATAAAAATATATGTTGAAAGGAGTCTTAAAAAAACGGATTTTTTGTTTTAAAATTGAGATTAATAAGATTTTCAATAAAATAGAAGTATAAATAACTGCAATCGGCCATGTTAACTGAAACACCAATCAGAGCGAATGACGTCACGCCCAGGTAAGTGCAATCGTGTTGCTTGACTTTGCTTTGACAGAATGAAAAATCTGATGAGATGTCGGTGACGTCACGGTTCATCAGACGCGACGCCATGACACCTAAGAGCGTTTTCGCGCGTAATTAAAAATAGATTTAAAAACATTCAATAATTCGCGTTGAAATTTAGTTTTTTGCTGAAATATTTTTTTTTTCGGATATGATAGACGTGTATCTACATTATGGAAGGGAATTTCAAAATCTGTCATCATGCCTATTTACCAGCCACGTACCGCCCGTTCGGCCTTTGTCGAAGTGAAATGGTCGTCAATCTGTCAAATAAACATCATAATAATGAGTGCGATTGGGCAAAACGACAAGGGCGCATCAAAGGCCCATTTCGTGTTTTTATCGTGTACAAAGGAAATGGCTATATTTCCTCGACGTGGGCGGTCGTGTGAACACGCCTTTAGTTCCGGTGTGCCCTTTGATCGAACATTTTGTACCGGTGTCGGTAAACGTATTGGCGCAACCTTTGACTGTGAAGAACCAAATTTACTTCTTATTCGTTATTTTCAGGATAGTAATAGCAGACTTTTAATTTAGGATCTGTACCTAATTGTTTTAGTCTATAGAATCTCAGAAAGGGCTTTACCGATTTTAATGCGATTTCACTGATATATTGTAGCAAGCTTCCTGTAACATTTAGTGTTTGTTACATTCCAAATTTAAAAAAAAAATGATCCCGTATACCACGCGTACGAAGTTGCGGGTTCAGCTAATCTGCAATATATAATTATAAAGAGAAAAGATTTGTATGTATGTAATTTGGTATGTTTGTAATGAATAAACTCACAAACTACTGGACAGAATTAAAAAATATTTCACCTATAGAAAGCTACGTTATCAGCGAGTAACATAGGCTACTCACCCTCCCCCATCTCCCCCCCTTTACGCCCCTTCCATACAAATGTATGTTTGTAATGAATAAAATCACAAACTACTGGACCGATTTAAAAAATTGTTTCACCTATAGAAAGCTACATTTTCAGCGAGTAACATAGGCTACTCACCCACCCCCCATCTCCCCCCTTTACGCCCCCTCCATACAAATGTATGTTTGCAATGAATAAACTAGAAGACTACCTACTGGACCGATTTTTAAAATATTTTATAAGGATACGCGTGCAACAGTTAGTCTGCAATATAATCCGTAGCTTTTTTCAACTTTGTGTATAAATTACCTTGCCTATATGAATATAGGCTGTGTAAATTTTATATTATATTGTTAATTTTATATTATATTGTTAAATAAATTAAATAAAATAAATAAATAAATGTTAGGTAAGCTCTCCATATCAGCTTCGCTGTGTAAGGCTTTTTTATAATGGTTTAGGAAAAACTATGACAATGAAAAATGCGAAATGACTTTTTTGGAGGGACTAAGGGGAAAAACAGATACACACGGACAGTGAAATTTTATACTGCTTTAAGATAAGTTCTGCTCTTCATTAAGAGAACGAAAGAAGCTCTTGGACGATGAAAGAAGGTTTATTAAAAGAAATTTATTCGAACATTATTTTATCTCTTGCAACATTTTCTTTGACATGACAAAGACAAGTTCACTCGAATTTTAATTTGCCCTCTGCAAAATCTAATTAGAGATGTCGCAATGATTTGTTCCGGTTAGTCGGTGTGGCACAATAATATCGAATGTCGTTTGTCCTCGCAAATTTCACGGTTCACAGACTACAAATTAACTTTGCGCCATTTGGTTCAAATATATTGACGTTTTGTGTGACTGTTGCAAGAAATAGCACTACCAGATTTCTGTTTCGTTCAATTTTAATCCGCACTAATATGATTAGGACGAGTGCTCCCGTTTGTCTGTTACGGCTAAATGTGTAATCCGATTTTGCTCCGACTTCGAAGGCACTAAAGGCTACTTTTTAAACTACACATGTGGGTAATTTACTGTTAAATCCTATGCTTAAATATGAAGCAAAGCCTCAGGAACAAATTTACTGAATTTAATTATCGCTAAGCCGATTACTTTTTTAATATAATTACAATCTTATTATATAAAAATGAATCCCCATTTCCCTTGGTCACGGCATCACGCGTGAACGGGTAGACCGATTTTAATTCGGTTTTCGCTAATGGAAAGAGGGTTAAACGGGGAATGTTTTAGGGTATAAAAATTGCACCCCGGGCGAAGCCGGGGGCGGGCCGCTAGTTACTTTATAAATTCAAGTCTGTTAACTTGTAACTTGTACAGAAACACTCTTAGTTACTGGTTTTTGCCTGCCGACTGGCTTTCAGTGACTACGACAGTTGCAGACAGTGGCTCCGAGCCGTCCTAAGACCTAAAGGTTCTTTTAAAACCCCCATAAAACACGTACATTGTGAAAGTATAAATCTGTGAATAAAATACTTAGTTATATATATTAAACACTAGCGATCCGCCCCTGGCTTCGCCCGGGGTGTAATTTTTATTTATATGAACATTCCCCGTTTATCCCTCTTTACATTAGTGAAAACCGAATTAAAATCGGTCTACCCGTTCACGCGTGATGCCGTGACCAAGGGAAATGGGGATTCATTTTTATATATAGACTAGCGACCCGCCCCCGGCTTCGACCGGCGTGCAATTTTTATATACCCTAAAACATTCCCCGCGCATCCCTCTTTCCATCAGCGAAAACCGAATTAAAATCGGTCTACCCGTTCACGCGTGATGCCGTGACCAAGAGAAATGGGGATTCATTTTTATATATAGACTAGCGACCCGCCCCCGGCTTCGCCCGGCGTGCAATTTTTATATACCCTAAAACATTCCCCGTTTATCCCTCTTTCCATTAGCGAAAACCGAATTAAAATCGGTCTACCCATTCACCCGTGATGCTGTGACCAAGGGAAATGAGGATTCATTTTTATATAATAGAAAAGATAAACGGTTGCCGTCTTACTACAAAAGATTAAATAAGCACTGTCTAAATACGTGCTTACGTAGACAATGTATAACTATTTAAACATTGTTAGGCGAGCGCTTAAAATATCCTTACCACAAAACCTTGTTTAGCGCTTGTTTTTGTAGATAGTGTTAAAGTACGAGAATGATATTGCATTATGGCAACCCTGACAAACATTCATTCAGTCACTCGCCCTGAATTCATGTCTTTTTCATTTTACGCAGATTTTGGTTTTCACAAGCTATTATTACGGACTATAGTAACGATATAAGTAAATTATCAAATTGGAATAAGGCACAAATTACAACAAATACGTTAGATTGTTTATAAAATTTTGTTATATCAAAAAACATTGCGCTTAACGGAACGTAACTGACACGGGCGTAATTGTCAAATGTCAAGTTGGATTTGTTAATTTAATATTCTTATTTTCATAAATTCCAATTATTATTATTAACATGGATAAAAAACGTGAGCGCGGCGTTGCGTCATCGTAATATTCGAATGGATTAATTCGCTCGCGATGTATCCTATCTCACAAAATTATATATCCTTATAAATAATTCATATCCTCCATACGTAATCAATTAAATTTAAAATATCCATAGTCATTTCAAAAATCAAAAGAAATATTTAATATTACGCAAAACGATTACAAATTTGAGAGCACGTCCAAGGAGAAGCCGCTAACTAGATAGACACTTGTTAATCAAGCATCTGGCGGTATTTAAATTTAAATAATGCTCAAGCATTGTCTAACCCTAAACAATGCCTAGACACTCTTTTGTAGTAAAGTTTTATTTAAACACGTGTCCAAAGCCTGTATAAAGTGTGTTTAATGTTTTTGTAGTAAGACGGTTGCCGTCTTACTACAAAAGATTAAATAAGCACTGTCTAAACACGTGCTTACGTAGACAATGTATAACTATTTAAACATTGTTAGACGAGCGCTTAAAATATCCTTACCACAAAACCTTGTTTAGCGCTTGATTTTGTAGATAGTGTTAAAGTACGAGAATGATATTGCATTATGGCAACCCTGACAAACATTCATTCAATCACTCGCCCTGAATTCATGTCGTTTTCATTTTACGCAGATTTTGGTTTTCACAAGCTATTATTACGGACTATAGTAACGATATAAGTAAATTATCAAATTGGAATAAGACACAAATTACAACAAATACGTTAGATTGTTTATAAAATTTTGTTATATCAAAAAACATTGCGCTTAATGGAACGTAACTGACACGGGCGTAATTGTCAAATGTCAAGTTGGATTTGTTAATTTAATATTCTTATTTTCATAAATTCCAATTATTATTATTAACATGGATAAAAAACGTGAGCGCGGCGTTGTGTCATCGTAATATTCGAATGGATTAATTCGCTCGCGATGTATCCTATCTCACAAAATTATATATCCTTATAAATAATTCATATCCTCCATACGTAATCAATTAAATTTAAAATATCCATAGTCATTTCAAAAATCAAAAGAAATCTTTAATATTACGCAAAACGATTACAAATTTGACAGCACGTCCAAGGAGAAGCCGCTAACTAGATAGACACTTGTTAATCAAGCATCTGGCGGTATTTAAATTTAAATAATGCTCAAGCATTGTCTAACCCTAAACAATGCCTAGACACTCTTTTGTAGTAAAGTTTTATTTAAACACGTGTCCAAAGCCTGTATAAAGTGTGTTTAATGTTTTTGTAGTAAGACGGTTGGTGTTCAGCCACCCTAACAGTAAGTATTGTTACGGTAAGTGCGAATAATAGAAAATTAATAATAATTATCAATCATTATTAATAATTACCAAGATTGAAGGTAAAAGTGATTAATTATTTACTTTTACCGGTTATTACTAATAATTACACCTTACGCTAGTACTCTTTATTATACTGTGCTTCTGGTAAACGTAATAATTATTTAGCACATTATTTTCTTCTAGTTACCAATAAATACTATAATTATACCATTAAATAGCTACAATTAATATTAAAATTACTAATAAATGCTGGCGAAAAAAGATCGTTTCTTGTTTATTTTATTACTTTTACCGAAGACAGTAGTGAATTATTAATAACAACCAGTAAAAGCGATAAATTTCACAGTTTTCATCACATTTACCAAAATATGAGGTAACTATTAATAATAACCGGTCATTATTAACTCACCATCACCACACTAATTGCACTTACCGTAAAATACAAATAAAAAGCGTAAAAATGGGTGAAGGCAAATTCTGTCTGTGAAGAGGTTACTGCGATCCCAGACAGAATTGAGAAAAAATACCTATCGCAAGCTCGCGGATTCCCCAGGGTTCAAGGAATCTAAGTACCTCATCATGAAAATTAATTTTCTGGTTAAACTTTGAAGACTTACGGAGAGACAAAGATACCTTCGCTTTTATAAATCAGCGTATACAACTAACGCTTAGGTCTTTGATTCACAGGGACGGGTGGAGACAGTTTATGGGGGCGGCCGGTCCATTTCTTGTACATTCTCCGTGTGCTATTGCATATTTACAGTGAATTTGCCATATAGATAACTAGCTGGTGAAATCCTTCAGTAGTTTTTAAGAAAATTGCTATAATCTCAGCCATTGATTGTACAATCGTATTCTGAATTGTCCCGCGTAAATGTTTGAATGTTTTTTTTTTCTTTTTGAATATCTGGTCCCTGGCAGAATATCAGTGTTGTGGTCTGCACCAGAATTCAATACTGAGCTAGGGTTCCTTTTCCTCTCGTTACTTGTCTATATATTTGTTTGTTTGTAATTATTATTTTGTTGTTTGTTGTATTGTTATATATTGTTTGTATTTTACACATATTGTATTAGAAGAATAAAAGATGGTTTCTTTCTTTTTCCAATTATTCACAGGAAGACTTTCAATGATAGGAGAAACGATGAAATCTTGGTGTCTATAAAGCTGCGTCTTCGTCGGCGAAACCAATATTGTTTCACAAGATAGATTGGAGATGGAATAAAAGAGCAACCAATTTCCCTAGAGAGCGAACGAATCTCGCAACGTGTGAAATAAATGAATTTTCGTCAATGTATACATAGCTTTATATCGAATGCAGGTGTTGTCAACAACATGTTTGACGTTCGTTTGAAATCTCCCCTTTTTCGGAAGGAAATTTAGGTATTTTGTTTGATAGACAGGTGTTGGAAACCGTTTAGACTTTATGGAAGTATTTTTTTAACTTTTAATAAACATACAATAACATACAAATAAACATATAACATATTATATTATATTAAATCATTAAAAATGTCTGTTATCTATTCTATTTAATAAATATAAAATACCTAAATACAATATCAAATTATTATTATTATTGATATTGATAAGTCTATCGGTTTATGACCAAAAATGCACTCATATGTAAGTACTTAATTTCGTTTTTTTTATCATTTTTTTTGTAAGTCCTTAGTTCTCAACAAGGAACTTAAAAAAAAAGGAAATAACAAAAATTTAGTTTAGTTACAATAAACAAGTAAAAGGTATGAACATCGATCAAAAAGTTCAATTAGAATGTCCCATTATTCATTAATTTAGTCTATCCATATTAATTAAGTCACATCAAATTTGTCCGCAAAATATTCACAAACAGATTATAATACCATCCATCAATAGTTGAAATAATTCGTTATTGTTATGTTTTTATAGTTTTTAATGCTTTGTCTTTGGTCATGAGAAAAAATATAGTGGTCTATTTGGCTCTGTTCTTGGCAAGGTACACTGCGTTCCAGTAATACGCTGTGCAGCCCGTCAGTAACCAACTCCTCACAGAAGAGGCACAGAAGGGGCATAAATGCTGAAATCCACCATCTTACGTAATCAACAAAATCTTACACAGCACACATGCTGTCGATTGCTGTGCGTGAGTGAGGAATGTCCATTATCTCTCGATAATTTATAGAGAGAAAATATCGTGCAAAATGTTACCCGGATGGAGAAACGTAGAACAATCGCTTCGGAATGTCCCGTTTTAAAAGGTGACAAAGCGAAATAATTTTTCAGCTATCGATTTAAGCCCAGCTGGCAGCTGACAACCCGTAGCGCTTCAAGCTTTTAAAGTTCCAGCAAAACTCTAGCCATTTTAGTGTTGAATGAGCCATCACAAAATCGGGAATCGAAGTTAGAAATGCTTGTAAGGACTGAAGTAAATGATACGAAGTTTAGAAGGTGCATTATAAATTGACTATTCTAATTCTAATTGCATTCTGTTGACGAGCCCGTTGGATGACTAGTTAGGGTGCTTGCCTTAACGCTCTGTTCTAGGGTTCCCGGGTTCGATTCCCGAAAATCCAGACCAGAGCCAACTTTGCTGGTCTGGATCTGGAAAGTAGTGGCAAGGTACACTGCGTTTCGCAGTCATTTGGACGGCCCGTCTGGCGGCAGTAACCACCTCCTTACAGAAGACAACAGTGAAATAACAGCACGTGTGCTGTTATTTAGTCAGGCGTTATTTTTTATTTATCAATGCGAGCGAAGGCGCAGTCACCAGCTAGTTACACAAATAAATCTCACAAAGAAATTTGTAACGTAAATTTTTGGCACATTAAGAGAAATTAACATTAATTGGTAACAAATTTAAAATAGCTTATGATTATAACCGCCATCTACCGCATGACGGTATAACCACCTTAAAACGTTGTTGACTGGCGCACGAATGCCCGACACACCATTATGAGGCGACATCTATCGATGTCGGCTCGACGGGGAAGGATTAGACCGATGCACGAACGAAGAAGCTATGGGATTGGTTAATTTTTATGTCGGCCATAGGAAGTGGCACGACTTCCGGCCGAGCTATCAAGGGACGGTGGCAGCGACCACGCGGTCTCTTGGCACCCGGCGTTTGGAAGAAGAGGAGCTCGAGGGACTTTACGATTTCTCTAAGACTTAACGAACCGTCTAGTGTTTCCACTTACCACGCGGTCGTATATAAATATATTTATGGCTTTTTAGCCGTTAGGTCGCGGATACATATAAGTATTGACCGTCGACAGTAAAAGTATCTGGCAAGCGTCAAATAAATATATAAGAGGGAATCGGTCCATCCGCACACGTGCGTGCGATTCGTCCTGCGGCTCCTGGGTCGATCTCGCCTTCCTGCAGTCCAAGCCACCCCTGGTTTGGACTATAGCTGCGTCGCAGTCGGAGGCGACGACATCCACGTGTCGAGAGGTGTCTCGACAACTCCCTTCGCCGCGCCACCAGGCCACGTGGCATCACTTCGGCGTGGTCTGTGAGCTACTTGGTGTCTTTCAAGTGAGTGCTTCAAGAGCATCCCCCGCCTTCTGCGAGGAAGATTAGGACCAACCTTTAACTTCAAAATTGTTTCTCATTTGTATATATATATATTTTGTGTGTATCTTCATATATTAATTGTAAGTTTTTTGCAAATATAGCGTTGTGTGGTTGAAGTCTTGGCTTTCCTTTGTCTAAGTTCACCCCAAGTAGTTGGCGCCCTCGAGAATAACACAGGTCTCGTGTAGTGTCTGCCCCTGAGTTTCAGTCGGTGAGTAACGGTTGGAACGCCTGCGGAGCCCTAACGCCCCGCAGAGGTTTCGCGGTTACAAAGTGGCGCACCAACTCGGGACTCGATCACGAGTGACGACGCATAGCCAGTAAGGCAGAGCGTCTGTCGTTACGAGTGTCTATAGGACTGGCAGCCGGACTAGACACTACAAATAAATTTACTACTTGGGAGGCTTAGACGAGGAATTTATGCCACAGTACGCCGCTGGTATTAATTAAATTCCGTGGTAGAACTTAACTTTTTTTTCCAGGACAACGTTCGCCTGATGAAATACCACTCCCTAGTCTAAGTTGAGTAGACTAGGGACATCAGTGTCCATATCCCATCCTTATTCCCATGTGTTCCCATTAAGCTCATACCCAAATACCCTACCTATAAATTTCCTACCCCCCAATTAATACCAGCTCTCAACATTTTTCAATCGCACACACTACCGTCTTTTCTAAATTTGTTAATCTTTTTAAGCGAGTTATACAAACTCGATCACAGATGTCGCTAGTGTGATTGTGCTACTGCGCACGTGTGTCGTGTCCAATCCAATGTGACATTTTTTTCGTAAAAAGCACTAGCGCTTGTGTGTATTTAAACTGTACAAATAAATAAAACTATGAAGTGAATTGAGGGATTGTAGGTAGTGGCCGTTTATTGCTAAGCTTCAATTATATGAGTTTTGTGATTGCATTTGTTGTGAAACAATTTGTAAATTGTTTTTTTGTAGCTAGCAATTTGTTAGAGGTTTTTCAACACACTTTACAAGGTGAGTGGTCTTTATTTGAGTTTTATTTGTTGTTATTTGTTGCCTATAAAGCACAAAGTTTATTTATTGTTGTGTATGACCTCTCCACAGTATATAGTTTGTAAGTGTGTTGCTGCTTAATACTTGTTTACAACATAGTATTTTATCTGTCACTACCCAACCTCACTTTTGTTATTGTAGAATAAAGCCTATTAACAGGCAAAAAGTATATCTTAATGCTGTGCTAGTAATAAGTTTTGAACTCGAATCAGTGTGATTTTTGTGATATATAGCTTAAGTCTAAATAGTTATTGTTTTGGTGCAACACACACCAAATATTGAATCAGTAGTTTTATATATAATTTTCTTTTAGTAGATAGATAGCCTATCATTCATATATTGGTAAATTATAGTTAATTAAATTCAGTTGTGTAAAAACATATTTTATTAAAATTTTAATACATAGTGGTGTAATAAATTATAACTTGTAACACTATGCCTCTCTTAAAGTATATTAACTTCCTGAACAAGGAGGAACTGGCAAGTGAGCTCATGAACTACAACCTAATTTCAGATGAGGAGACTACCGTCGAAGTGATGCGACGGAACCTAAAACACGCTTTAGTGGCGGCGAGGCGAGGGAGTTTTCCTGTTTCCAAGGAAGTCGTGGTGAATGTCGACTATGAGATGTCCACTGCGACCAGTGCAATTGAGAGAATGGAGGCAAAATCGACCGCAGGTACCCCCGCTTCCCTCCGACGTATATCCGCTAGGGCTAGTTACTGGTTAGACCGTCTTAGTCGAATTAAAGATGAAAGTACACGGTTAACGCAATTGCGCGCGCGTATAATAGGGCTGCTGAGCATCTCCGAACACGACAGTGATGAGAGTGACGAATGTGAGAAATCACCAAAGGTCCCAGTTGCCGATACGGCAACTGTACCTATGTTAGTTACCGAAAGGCAAGTTAACATTAACTCTTTAAATTTAAAATTTGATGGATCTACATGTGTTAGAGCTTTTCTGGAGGGTTTAGAAGAGCTAAAAGTATCGAGATCAATTTCAGATCAACAATTACTAAATTCATTGCCGGAGATATTAAATAAATCTCCTTTGTTGTGGTTTAGGTCGAACAAACGCAACTTTGCTAGATTCGATCAATATAGATATGCCTTTCTACTTGTTTTTGAATATAAAAGATATCCTGAAGTACGATGACTGAGTAACATGTAGTAAGTTTGTGTTCTGCATCTGCAGATCAATCCAGTCATGTTATATTGGGATATAGAATATAGTTTGAGTTAATAAGTATAAACTTGGTTTTTTTTTTTTTCCTTTGGTAGGGAAACACATCAGACAGACTATTTTTTGGTAATCTTGTAGCATAATAGTTTGTGGGTAAGGAACATAGTTTCCTTCCAGTTCTTTGGAACATTTTTTGCGTGGAGTATACTTCAGAGTTTATTTGTGTTTTTTATGCTGCAAGATTTTAGTTGTTAAAGGGATTAATTAACCTTTGTTGAGAGTTTGTCTAGTCTGATGTGTTTTATTAGAAGCACTTAAATATAATTTTGTTTTTTTTTTCATATTGATATACTTCAAATATTTAGTAATTAATAGGATTAATTAACTTATCTACTTACAGATTTAATTTTTTTGTCAAAATTTATTTACACCCTTTTGGACCATTTGAGCAGTGAGAACGGTCGGTGGACCCTGTCGAAGGCAATGTCCTGTTGTCTCACCACGGAGACTGGACTGAGCTTTGGTGTCCAGTTGAAGTCATAGCGGCTGGCACACGTCCATGGCGACTTGTTCCAGTGACTAGTTCCTAGTCCATAGCGCATGGTATTTGGCTGGGCACATTCCAAGATGCCGTCACGTGAGACAACGGAGACAGGACTTAGCTTCAGGCATTGGGGAGATTTCGCGTGGGAAGTCGTATCAACTGTGGATGCGATCTTCTGGGTCGTTTCGACTCCTAGCACGCGCAGGTCAACCCTGTGCATTTTCCAATCGCCTCTCGACAGAATCACGACGGCTGTGTCTCTCTGCTCATACAAAATTAAAAGCTTTAGGATATGCAGACTGAAAGGACGGATGCAAGGTTTGCATGACGAAGAGTGTGTTGCGACGGGTTTTAGGAGAACAACGATGATGTTCGGTTTGACGACTTCAGTAAAGGCTTAGTTTCCTTAGACGTTGTTCTGTAGGTTGTTCTACAACTTTATTAAGTGTAGAAACGTTTGACATGGCCACGCAACCATGTCAAGTTATTGAACTCGATTTATGCTTAGGCAATCGGTTCGGCCCATAATGCATACACCCTCGATGGGTCTTACAAATTTTGAAAGATGCATACGTTGAGTCACAGCATAGTGAACTGCAGCTCAAAATTAATATAATTAAAATTTAGTAGTTTACTGTAATAAGAGTTTGTTTTTTTATTTATTCATTTTTAACTTTTGGTGTAATAATGTTTTAAATATTTCTTTTTTCATATACATGAGAGTCAAAAGCGAAGGATGTCTGAGCGTGAAAGAGTTGTGTTGGAGATGTGCTCAGAAATCTTCTTACGGGAAAATTAGTACTGTGGTATCCTTCGGGGATACACTAGGACCCTTCAGGTCAATGTGTTGTGGATTTTTTTTTTCCCTTATTAGGACCCTTCAGGTCATTCTTTCGTGCGTGCATCGGTCCTTCCTTCTTCTACGGGTGAGCTTGGATACTCAGGTGTCCGAGCATAAGAAAAAAAATTTTCTTCGAAAATTTTTTTTTATATAACTTGGGTGTGTGTAACGTAAATTTTTGGCACATTAAGAGAAATTAACATTAATTGGTAACAAATTTAAAATAGCTTATGATTATAACCGCCATCTACCGCATGACGGTATAACCACCTTAAAACGTTGTTGACTGGCGCACGAATGCCCGACACACCATTATGAGGCGACATCTATCGATGTCGGCTCGACGGGGAAGGATTAGACCGATGCACGAACGAAGAAGCTATGGGATTGGTTAATTTTTATGTCGGCCATAGGAAGTGGCACGACTTCCGGCCGAGCTATCAAGGGACGGTGGCAGCGACCACGCGGTCTCTTGGCACCCGGCGTTTGGAAGAAGAGGAGCTCGAGGGACTTTACGATTTCTCTAAGACTTAACGAACCGTCTAGTGTTTCCACTTACCACGCGGTCGTATATAAATATATTTATGGCTTTTTAGCCGTTAGGTCGCGGATACATATAAGTATTGACCGTCGACAGTAAAAGTATCTGGCAAGCGTCAAATAAATATATAAGAGGGAATCGGTCCATCCGCACACGTGCGTGCGATTCGTCCTGCGGCTCCTGGGTCGATCTCGCCTTCCTGCAGTCCAAGCCACCCCTGGTTTGGACTATAGCTGCGTCGCAGTCGGAGGCGACGACATCCACGTGTCGAGAGGTGTCTCGACAACTCCCTTCGCCGCGCCACCAGGCCACGTGGCATCACTTCGGCGTGGTCTGTGAGCTACTTGGTGTCTTTCAAGTGAGTGCTTCAAGAGCATCCCCCGCCTTCTGCGAGGAAGATTAGGACCAACCTTTAACTTCAAAATTGTTTCTCATTTGTATATATATATATTTTGTGTGTATCTTCATATATTAATTGTAAGTTTTTTGCAAATATAGCGTTGTGTGGTTGAAGTCTTGGCTTTCCTTTGTCTAAGTTCACCCCAAGTAGTTGGCGCCCTCGAGAATAACACAGGTCTCGTGTAGTGTCTGCCCCTGAGTTTCAGTCGGTGAGTAACGGTTGGAACGCCTGCGGAGCCCTAACGCCCCGCAGAGGTTTCGCGGTTACAAATTAACCTATTTTAATTTATACAATTAAAAAATTGATAATGACGTCATATTATCGACATCATATTTAAAATAAAACAAATGATTGTATAGTTTGTTGAAAATATAACCTAAATTTCTTATGGATATTTCAAAAATACGCGGCCATTTTGATTCATATCTCAACTCACGGCGCCTGTGGAAAAGCAACGTTCCGTTCCGGTGATGGGTTTTTGCGAAATTAGCACAAAGCGCTTTTTCCAATGTTATGTGATTGAGTATTCGTGCGGTTGAAAGCGCTTAAGCGGTTTGTTATTGCTAAATGGGTTTTATTTTTGCAGTGCATGTTCGAAATTAAAGCTAGAGCGAACTGAAATTGGTATACGAGAAATATTTTGTATTCGAAAATAAAATCTCTTTTTTAGCTTAACTGTAAATACTGGGCATTTATGTTTTTGAAGAAAATGATAGGTCCTAACGGTAACATAATGAGTCCTAAAAATATGTATACATATATTGATAGATAAAATAATCTTTACCCAATTAATTGTAGAGCATAATATTACAAGTAACTAGCTGAGCACGTATATTCGGTATAGCGTAACTTTTATTGGAATGAAACAAACACTAAATGTTACGGGAAGCTTGCTACAATACATCAGTGAAAACCGCATTCAAATCGGTTAAACCGTTTCTGAGATTAGCGTGCACAAACGCACAGACAAACCTACAAACAGACAAGAATGACAAGACAGACACGGCTCGTTTACGATTTTATAGATTATCATTCGTAATTATTAACTATAATCTATAATACTATATTATAATTAGCGTGGAGCGCGCGGTACTGGACACTGCTTATATATAAAACTATTGATCGTAGCGTGATGTTATATAGCCTATAGCCTTCCTCGATAAATGGACTATTCAAAACAAAAAGAATTTTTAAATTTTTCTACGATTAGCGCGTTCAAACAAACAAACAAACAAACTCTTCAGCATTATAATATTAGTATAGAAGTATAGATAATAGATTGGTTTAAATCTAAAAAAACGGTTTTTCATATTAAGTAAGCGTCTTGAGAGTGAGTAGGTACGTGTATTTTTATGTAACGGTCGGCAGCCAAGGCTGACGTTCCATTCGATGGTAGGTAGCTACCCTCGTCTATAACACAAACAACGCCTCAGGTGCTGCAAGTGAGCTACCGACCATGGTAGAATAGGAAATGGGTTCTGGCATCCCTTACTCACTCACAGAAACACAAAAGTACACATGCTGTTATTTCACGTTGATCTTCTGTGAGGGGACGGTTACTGCCACCAGACAGTTTGCCCAAATGACTGCGCCAGTACTTGCCAGATCCAAGTTCAAAGTTGCCAGAGCCAACTCTGAAAAGTTCATTTCCAATTTGGCCCTGCTGGGAATCGGATAAGGGAGCGCTAAGGTACCTTAACTACTCGGCCAATGGGCTCGTTATACAAGTTTATTACGTAAAGGCCGGCAGCCAAGGATCACGGTCGACTTAATGGTGGTAAGTGGTCACCGTCGCCTATTATCACAAGCATAATAATTTATTAATTATTCTTGACGTAGGTACAATAATGTAAGAACTGATATTTTTTTAATGATTTTTTTTGCAATGTAAGTATTTAAATATGATGTGTACACAGCTTGGGCCCCTACCACGATATTTCTCCGATTGCGAAACAATAGTAGTGGTCATTTTCAAAGAGCAAAATATAGAATACTTGAAACACTCATCGTTCCGGTTCGCTTTGAGTTCAGACAAACGCTGGAATTTTCAGCGCTCTTTGTATTATTGTTATTTGAGACGAACATTGTTTAAGTAAATTCCTTCAGAATACAATTGTGGTCGCATTTTACCCGTGAGACGTATTAAGCCTAATTATTGCGACCCGGTGATTTTACTAAATTTATCGACATGTTTTAAAGGCCTATTAACCTATCCCTTACCTCAACCCTTTATCCTGTGGCTAGAGGCGATTCTCTAAGACAATTACTTGCACCGCACTGCTGGCGTGGTCCCAGTGCGTGTCATGAGACACCGGCAAGGGCACAACTGAAAATCAGCGATGTAACAATGTTGCAGCCTAAGCTGAGTTGTCCTTTTGGTGTTTACTTATTATGTTTTTTGTTTTGTTCATATGTTTTAAACGCCAATAAATGTTTCTTTCTTCTTTCTTCATGTCAGATAAGATAAATTAAGAAATTTTATCAAACGAAATAACATCAAAACAAAATTAACATCTAATTTCAGACCGAACATAATTTTTACCAAAACGAGCGCAACCTAAATAGCCTATGAATTAAGGTGCAATATTGCACAACAATTTTTTTTTAACCGAACAGATTGTATAAAATATGAAAAAAGAAATAGGAAGGAACTTAAGTTAATTAATAAGCATAAAAAATCACAGTAACAAAATAAAAAATAAAATAGGTTTATTTGGGCAGTAATTTACTATTTGTTTTCCTCAGAATTTTTTTTTTTGTATTAATCAGCCCGATTCTAACTTTCTTAAATATCGTCTATTTGTTCTGTATTTTTATCTAAGTTTTAGTTTTACGATTTTCTGCTAAGTTCTAGCACAGGTTCTAGCTTTAAGCATTGCCTTTGTTTGTTATTTACTAGCTCTGCAAAATTTAAGAAAAAATAGGGTGGCCGGTTAATTAAAAATCATTAAGCGGTAGTATATCATTTATTCCCGAGGTAACTGATGCAACAACCTTCGCTCAGAGACTGAAGTGGAAATGGGCTGGCCATGTGGCAAGGTACACAGACGAGAGATGGACTCATGCACTAACAATATGGAAAGGACCACAGGGAAAAAGACGCAGAGGTCGACCATGTTCCAGGTGGCAAGACGAAATAGAAGCAGTTGCTGGCAGGGACTGGATTGAGAGAGCGAAAGACAAGGGTGTTTGGCATTCTATGGAGGAGGCTTTTACCCGAGAGGGGCCCATACAGAAAAAAAAAATAGTAATTTAAATGTTAGACTCAAATGACTCGAAATCACTAATATTCAAAATACTAAAGAATAAATTTTATCATTATTATACCTGACTATCTGACTTTTTGACTATGTATGACTAATATTTCAATGTATGTTAACTTTGATTATTTCATTTGTAATTATTGTGATTATGTATGTATGGGATAAATAAAGCTTTATTATTATTATTATTATTATATCATTTATTCATAGAGTCCAATTTACAAAAAAAAAAACTTTTTTTAAAATACTTATTCAGGGAATAGATATACAGAAACTAATATTTTTACTTTCGCTAACCCAAATCCCGAATCGAATACAAACACTTGGAAAATAAGTCAACAGAGGATTGTAGACTGTCGCCTCTAGAAAAACAAAGTTTCCCCTGTCAGGGCCACTTCGGACCGGTCCTTGAGGGAGTCCTTGCATCACACCGACTCGAATTTAAAGGAAATGATAACTTTTCTGTGTTCACGTTTGACGGATAAGCAGACGTCCCATTAAAGGATAAGTCTTTTGTAGACTATTGTGACGAGTCCTGGAGCTAACGATTATGCCTACATATCGTTTTTTTTTCTTAACTATATTTTTTAAAGATTCTCCATATTCCACTGATAAATTTCTTCAAAAATTTAGTCAGGACAAACATTTTGAGCACAATAAGGTTAAAATATTGGTTTAAACTATAAATAAACTAACTTAATATAACCAGCTAATCTCTAGAAGCAGGAGTTAGATTTGAAAAATTCTCTTAGTAGTTGAGATCTCAAATCTTAGGGAAGATTATTTAACACCACGTTATGACCCTTAGCAGCTTTAGGAAAAAGGAAATTTTGAAGGAACATATAATAAAAACCAGAAAATGAAATTGGTTGTACGCTATATTCCAGTGGGGTCTTTGGTCGCGGAGATTCGCAAGCTAGGGGTCGCCATGCGACAAGGCGTCTGTGGTCGCGGTCGCTAAGATCTAAAGTGCACCTTTAGCGCCAAAGAATAAATAATCATGCATCGCTTACATTTTCGCGTGTTTTCTGAGGTACCGTATCATCTTAAGTTAACCATCCCTTGTTTATGCACCGAACACAAAGAGCATTAGTGCCAGTATTTCAACGTGTCTGACAGCTTGTCCAGTTTATGCGCGGTCACGGTATGTTAAGATCGGCAGACAGGCTGACGATCCGCTTGATGGTAGGTGGCTACCGTCGCTTATAACACAAGCAACGCTAAAGCTGCTGCAAGTGCGCTGCCGACTACAGTAGATTTTAGGAGGGGGATAGGGAAATGGGCTCTGGCATCCCTTACTCACTCACCGAAACACTTGATGGTAGGTGGCTACCGTCGCCTATAACACAAGCAACGCTAAAGCTGCTGCAATTGCGGTGCAAGTGAAATGGGCTCTGGCATCCCTTACTCACTCACTGAAACACAACAGCACACGTGCTGTTATTTTACGGTGGTCTTCTGTAAGGGGGTGGTTACTGCCGGACTGCCCAAATGACTGCGAAACGCAGTGTGCCCTTATACAAAAGTAAGCAAATGACTAGAGTATTTGGTTATTTTTACGTCTAATGACCGTTTGGTGTGATAGACGCCCGCCTTTATTTCTTTCCCTATTTTTTTACTTCAGCAAATAAACAGTTCAGTGAAAACTCTTATCATTGTCTCTCTTTAGATAATATCTGTTTGGGACAGCGTTTTAACGAAGGCCCGGCCGGATTTTGTGATCAAATAATTTCTCATTAAGCAAATGTTGCATTTTGTTTGCATTAGGTCAGAGATTATCTTTCTTTTATGAAGAATGATAATAAAATATAACATTTCCATTTATATTTTTATGCTACTTTTGAAATTGTACCTTGAGTTTAATGAAAAAACATTGACATTATGGAAGTAGACTCGATGAAACGCCGACGCCAGGTTGCCTAGCTGGCATAGATAAAGGATAAGGAGTAAACTCTGGAAACTCTGGAAACAAGCACCAAAATGCGACAGCTAAAATGATACAGGTTACATTTAACCTAAAAAAATATATCGGTTAAGGTGTTTTTGATATGTTAAACATTTATTCCCTCACAGGTGAAGTTATGCCAAGTATATTGCTTTTTATATTGTTTATTTAAAACAATTATTTACTAGTAAGACCTAAAAACCTTGTGTTTTTTAAATTAAAATTAGTTAGACGAACTAACAATAAACATTATTTTAATTAGTTGGAATTTTGTTTTTAAAATATTATGAAAACTGAATATTTTTATAATAAAAGTTGAGAGTCAGTGGATTTAATATGTAGAAATTAACAATTAAGTAGTTAATTAGTTTCGACGAGTCCGTTGGATGAGTGGTTAAGGTGCTTGCCTTAACGCTCTGTTCTAAGGTTCACGGGTTCGATTCCCGTCCCGGCAGGGTCAACTTTGGGAATTAACTTTTAATTTCGCAGTCATTTGGGCAGCCCTTCCGGCGGCAGTAATTACCCCCTTACAGAAGTTTCCCTAACCCCTCCCAATCCCTTATCATTAATCCTACTGTAGCTGGCAGAGCACTTGCAGCACCTGCAGCGTTTCTGGTGTCATAGGCGACGGTAGCCACCTACCATCAAGTGGACTGTCAGCCTGTCTACCGAACTTATCATAAAAAAGTCTTTCGGTTATTATAATGGCAAATAATTTTATTAAAAATATAAATCGCACAATACGTGGACCGTTACTGATTACAGAGGAAACTCATTTGGAGATCGGTTTGTGGTTGCGGTGATCGCATACGAATGGCAAATTTTGACCAACTTATTTACTTTTTAACTTAACTAAATTTACTGTACGACCATTAAAAATAATATTTTGCCTTTATTACAAACAAAGCCTTCGGTACTTAACTGGTATAAGCAATTTGAATTGAAGGAATTTAATTGTTTTGATAAATAAAGACTTTGCGAGTGTGCTTGTTTGAATACGTCTAACAATAGATCCTCTAATATTACTTGTCAGAATTCGTATTGCTCAATTAAAATAAGGTATTAATTACTGTTTGTATTATTAATTATTGTCTACTGTTTCTGGTGATATATTCCGTTCTAATACCAAAAACTAATACCACTGGTATTTGTTTGAACTAATATTTTTTTCTATTCCAAACGGATACCACTCTTTATATAATTAAGTTTTATGTGCGAACCAATACCAACAACTTGAATTTGGTGCAGTCAGCTCAGTAAAAATTGTATTTTAATATTTTTATGTGATCGCCATCGAACTATAATAAGCAGTTCGATGGTGATCGTAATATAATACTAAAATTGTTAGATTATCAGTGAATTATTCATATTTCATGTCTTTGTAAAAAATTTTTGCCAAATATGCCAAAAATTATTTGAGTTTTGAAATCTGAAATTCATACTATGAACACAAAGTTAAACTATAGGATTAGATTTTTACAGTTTTTAAAAGACATTAGAAAGAGAGTTTAAAACGTGAACTTAGGAGAGAGATGTTTCGTAATTACACAACTACAACGGATGTAATACAAACAATACAATGATTAAGTTGAAAATGTACTATGGATGTCGAACGGAAATGCGTATGGCGTGCACGCACCCAACTTGAGAACGCACAACTCAACTTGAAAATCGCTTAGCAGAAAACTGCGATCAAGTACAGAATCCGAGGGTAAATTATTTCATGTTTTCTTTATTAATCTGTAGATTATTTAGTACACGAGATTAGAAATGATTAATTAATGGTGATGACTGATTATGCAGACAGTTGATTTTCTGTGATATTTTGCAATTTTTTGATTTTTAGTAAATTGTTATTGTTCGATGTTTTTGCAAAAAAAAATCAGTTAGCAAGCGTCTCCATACAGGTATGGAGGAACCAAAATTATAAATAATAAATAAAGTTGATTATTATTACTCATAATAAAACTGAACTAAACGCTTGCTAACTAAATTTTAATTTTTTGAATGTACTTAAATATTAAATATTAAATATTAATATTAAATAATAATAATATAATATTAAATATTAAATAATATAATATTAAATATTAAATATTAATGTCCTTAAAATTATTGCTAAACTTTTAACTGACTGTGCCTTTTATATTTGAACTTTGTTTTGGTATTAGTTAATACAATGGTATCCGTTTGGAATAGAAAATAAATATGAGTTCAAACAAATACTAGTGGTATTAGTTGTTGGTATTAGAACGGAATATATTTCCTTTTTCGCCACTACAGAAGCTGATATTGTAATACGTTGGCAACTGTTCTGAGAAGTAAGTTCAAGTTTAGTGGGATCTGAACACAATATTTTAGAGACCAAAGGATCTGATGTGAAAATGGTAGTAAAAAATGAGACGTTTATGACGGTACTGGTAGCGAAATATGATTGAGAAGACGACAAACACATTTTTGAATTAGTGTTATTTATAACAATTACTGGTTGCAACCGGTTGAAATTTTTTTTGCCATGGCAGCTTGCATTTTCCTTAAATAATATTTACAACAATTTAAATAATATTTAGATATTTGCGTCGAATAATAAATTCGGCGAGCCCATTGGATCAGTGGTTAGCATGCTTGCCTTAACGCTCTGTTCTGGGGTTCCCGTGTTCGATTCCCCGCAGGGTCAATTTTGAAAAATGAACTTTTCAAATTTAGCTCTGGTCTGGATCTGGAACGTAGTGGTTAGAGCACACTGTGTTTCGCACACACAGCACGTGTGCTGTTGTGTTTCGGTAAGTGAGTAGGGGATGTCAGAGCCCATTTCCCTATCATGCCCCTTAACATTAGCTTGTCTACCGACCTTATCATAAAAAAAATGGAAAATAATAATATACGCTACACAATTTGTGTCGTATTCGAACAAAAACAGTCACATGAAATGTTTTAGGTCAAATTACCTTTGAAATTTCATATTTGGCGGGTAACAAAAAGCCTTCCGAAGCTGTGGTTAGACAAATCGACGAGTCAAAGTAGATAAACTATTTCGAATTCGAATAAATAATTTCGTATTTAAATTTATACGTCGCCACTCCACAACCTGTCAACACTCAACCATCGCTAAAAGCGGGGGTGAAAAGATAAATAGATGTTCAGTACAATTTGAATGGCTGCAAAAGGGAACCAAGTTATAAAATCATTTTTTTTTTCTTTATAAAATAAGATTGCCAGTTGAACTCGGTTTTCACCGGATATCCGGCTTTCAATGCACGGGTGTACCGTTGACAAAATCATAACTAAAAAAAAACGTAATCGAGTAAATTGTGGCTGATAAATATTAATTTATCCAAAATAATTCTAAGATGGACAGAAAACCTGATATAAGGACCACCTATTGTATCCAATCCCTTATCCTTAATCTTACTGTAGTAGGCACCGCACTTGCAGCAGCTGTGGCGTTGCTGGTGCTGGTTTTGTAGCCACCTACCATCAAGTGGACCGTCAGCCTGTCGGTTGATGTTTTAACATAATTTTTTTAAATTTTTTATGTTAAGGTCGGCAGACAGGCTGACGGTCCACTTGATGGTAAGATGGCTACCGTCGCCTATAACACAAGCAACGCCTAAAACTGGTGCAAGTGCGCTGTCGACTGCAGTAGGATTAAGGATAAGGGATTAGGAGTGGATAGGGAAATGGGCTCTGGCATCCCTTACTCACTCACCGAAACACAACAGCACACGTGCTGTTATTTCACGGTGGTCTTCTGTAAGAGGGTGGTTGCTGCCGCCAGACGGGCTGCCCAAATGACTGCGAATCGCAGTGTACCCTGCCACTACGAAAAAAAAATAATATAAAAAAAAAAAAAAAAAAAAAAAAAAAAAAAAAAAAAAAAAACGGGTCGAGGATGGATCCAGGCTGCTCCTGACCGGTAGTTGGATGTTCAGCAGTGAACGTTCTATACGGCTCAGAGAATTGGAGGGAGAATTGGATTAAGTAGAAATAAATAAATTGCTTTCTTTGCTCAATAACGCATTATTGAAAAAAAATAAAAACTAAAAAATATAGCTACTTTTACTAAATGAAATTTTTAAATTAAATAAAATCTTTTTAAAATTTGAAATAAGATACATAATAATAATTATCTAATTGATGCCCTACTTTTTTTTCATTTTTTTTAATTAAAGATGTGTTTGCTCTTGGCCAGCAGCTATCCGTGTAGGAAAGATGAGGCCGACGATGGAGCGAGCTCACCCAGAAGATGCCTATTCACTCGAACCTTGAAAAGATTTGGGTTGTATGAGCTCGGAAATACAGACGCCGAGAGAGTTCCAGTTCAGGCCATCTTGGCCTCGAACAGGCTTGATAATCCGGGTTTATCGTAGAAAAATAAATACTTAATATATAATAGAATTCTTATTTCTCAAATATGCTAACCGTACCACACACCAGCGTACACCATTCATCTTCCGCAATCATTTGTTAGGATATGAGCTTCACTGTACCCTAAAGAACCCTCTCACCCGGATTTTAGGCATCGCACAAATAACTAATAGTAGGTCTGACGCTTATCAGATGAATTCTAACTTTAATATTACATATTTTTATTATTAAAATAGTATATAATGTTTTTCTGCCTCTGCGTCTCTAAACGCATTTTTAAGTGAGAATTTACAGTTCCTCCAGGAATTACTGTTCATATTGTGGCCAGCAACCAGAAATTTTTGACGAGCCCGTTGAATGAGTGGTTAGGGTGCTTGCCTTAACGCTCTGTTCTAGGGTTCCCGGGTTCGATTCCCGGCAGGGTCAATTTTGAAAAATCAACTTTTCAAATTTGACTCTGGTCTGGATTTGGAAAGTAGTGGCAGGACACACTGCGTTTTCGCAGTCATTTGGGCAGCCCGTCTGGCGGCAGTAACCACCCCCTTACAGAAGACCACCGTGAAATAACAGCACGTGTGCTGTTGTGTTTCGGTGAGTGAGTATGAGTATGCCAGAGCCCATTTACTTAAACCTTCCCAATCTCTTATACTGTAGTCAGTAACGCACCAGCAACAGCTGTTGCTTGTGTTTGTGTTGTGTCAGCTGATTTCGACAAGGTGAGGATGGTAACCAGCCGTACGCCTGGATGTCCGATAGAAGAAAGGGGAAGGCGGTATGATCTCATGCAGCTCCCGAGCGCACTCTCCGAAGTGCATCTTATAGAATACACACAGACAGGCAATTTTGCGTCTATGTCTGACTTAGACCATTATTTAATTAAAGAGTCATTTTAAGGCGTTCGACACATCGTTCGACAATTGTTAAAAATGATACTTTAATCTATCAAGACGTTTGTGCATTAGTTCTCATTTGATCGGAGGTCGACGTACTAGACAATTGATTTACACAGAAGAATAAATAGTACTGTTTTACACTTTAGGGTTCCAGAGTAATTAAATATTTATTGCAAAAATAATTGTTTTTAAAAGGTAGCTAATTAAGTATTTGGGATAAAAGTCCGCACTCCATTAAGACTCCTTTAAAGTTATGAAGGCTTTAAACAATGTATTTTATAGGACCACTTAAATCCTCACAACGTATTACAAAATGAGGACTTATCGTGTCCTCTTTATCAGGGTTTTACCTCAATATGGTAATAGTGTTACTCGGACATGACAGGAAGCCATTTTAAAATGACAGCTAGGTTGGATAAATACGGCGCCGCCATGACGCCAAATGTTTTTGTTTTATAGTAAAAATACTTGAGTTATTTTTAAAGAACTGGTATTTTAAGGGCTTCACTTAGGCAAATGACATTTACTATAGAACTCGCTGGCGGCGGAGACAATTCAACAGGCCTAGAAATGGTGTTTTTTTGTTTTTACCATTAGAACAATACGCAAAAAAATAATATTAATACTATTTTTTAAACTGAAATTAACTTATTAATAGGTACAGGATTCAAATGCGCGCAATAAGCCGTTTACGAGAGAATTTTCAATAAAAGTCAAATTCTTCTTGTGTTCTAACTTTTTTTGTGGAGTTTCTATTACTTTAACGAAAATTCTAATTAATACAATTGGTTCTTCACATGTTTAAGTATAATATATATTTTTTTCAAAGCAATTGTCTTGTCTATTTCTTGTAACATTTTCATTAAACAATGGATATTTTTAGTATTTAGCGTTTGTCTCACAACATAATATTATGTACATTTTACTAATTTTTAGATATGTGACATTTTCTGTTTTCTTAGAAGCTATCGGTTCGGATAAAATCTTTCCTTCGCCCCTTGGATTTTATTCGATAAGGTAGACCCTACACTTGTATTAGATACTTGGTGTTTTTCTGGCACATGTGTTTAAAAGAAGATTTTTTTAAACTATGTATATGTGATAATAGTGATCAAAACATTAAGAGGAAACGTAGTTTCCTAACTAATATAAATGCATAAGTGAGTTTGTTTGTTTGTTACGCTTTCACGCCTGAACTACTCAACAAGTTTGCTATACAAGTTTTCAGGGAAACAGATAAGGTCATAAATGGTACTTTTCATGCAAAAAACGGTACTGTTCGCAAGGGATTGTCTAAAAATATAAAAAAATAACGCCTGAAAAAAATATATGATCAAATAAATATTGAATAAATTATTGCTCATATCTTTTTGTCAGGTGTTCAGAAAAGGGAACGCGGACAAAAGCTAGTCTCAAATATTCCCAAGCAGAATAGAGTTGCAATTGATTACATAACTCATTTTAGTATCTCAGATTTTTTTTTAAATTTTTTATTTACACACCAACAGCTTAACATAACTATAATTTCATAATTAACTTTAAAGTACTATTAGATTTATAATGTAACCCAATTACAGGCGTGAACAACATTTACAGTTTAAAGTTACATTAACACAAGTTACATACATAATATATAATATTTTATTAGTAGTCGACTTAAAAGGCGAAGAAAAAAGCGTTATTAAGATTACAATATGAAATTTAGTTAAATTAATTTAGTTTTAGAACAATAGGTGCCTACCTATAACGAGCGCCGTGTTTTAATGCGGACGTTGGACTGAAGACTGTTAACGCCGGTTGCCATGGAAACCAGTAATCCCACAGCTTAAGCCACGTGATCATGCATGACTAGTGCATTTAGCACTCCGACATAGCCACATACATTGCTATCGCATAACATAATACCTATCGATTTGACATGACAGTACTTATAAAATTGCAAGGAAGGTTTCAAAGCCACATCTGTGAAAATTGTGAATTTTACAAACACATAGTGTTGCCAGTTTAAATTCTATTACAAATTCCTATATAATTTTCAACTAAGTCAATGCTTTAGTTTAATGAGTTTTTTTAATGTTAGCCACCTATAACACAAGCAACGCCAACTCTGCTGCAAGTGCGCTGCCGACTACAGTAGGATTAAGGATAACGGATTAGGAGGGGATAGGGAAATGGGCTCCGGCATCCCTTACTCACTCACCGAAACACACGTGCTGTTATTTCATGGTGGTCTTCTGTAAGGGGGTGGTTACTGCCGCCAGAGACGGGTTGCCCAAATGTGCCTACTTTTTTTTACCTGCCACCACTTTTCAGATTCAGACCAGAGCCAAATTTGAAAAGTTCATTTTTCAAAGTTGACCCTGCCGGGAATCGAACCCGGAAACCCCAGAACAGATCGTTAAAGCAAGCACCCTAACCACTCATCCAACGGGCTCGTCATTGTTTTGTTTGTTCTTATTTTGTTGTTTCTTATTGATTTTTCTCTCATAATTGCTTTATTTGTATGTCCTCTTCGTATAAAATTTGTTTACTACTTTGTGGAAAATGTTGTTTTACTTACTAGTCTAATATACACGATGTATGTCTAATATTATGTCTAATATTTGTAAAATAACAAAATTTACAAATATGTCATAAAATTATCATAACAAAACAAAACATAAGTTAGGCAGTCATAAATTGGGAAGCCCGTCTGGCGACAGTAATCAAGCCCTTATAAATTAACACCGTGAAAAAACAGCACTTGTGCTTTTTATTATTAGTAACTATGGATAATGCCCTTGAAGAGACTGCGTCCTATTAGCTATTAAATACAAACGACTTTTAAATTACATAACATGTCACAACGCACATAGCACCAACATAATCTACAAGTTTCCTCATCGGAATTTTGGCTTCGACATAATACAAATGACCCCTCAACTGACCATACACGCGGAGATTAAGATCTGACAATCTGACACCAAGTTTATTACCTACATTTTGACACTGATGTTGATTCCCGTCAACTCCGCGTGACATATCAGTCAAATGTCTTTACGGTCAAATACAAGGTCAGATCAAATAGAAACCCAACATATATACATTTTGTGTTATTTGATTATCTAGAATTACGTGCTATTGAAAAGTGTAAAACGAACCAAAATTTAGTTTTTTTTTTTTTAGGTTAAGATCGGCAGACAAGCTGACGGTCCACTTGATGGTAGGGGCTACCGTCGCCTATAACACAAGCAAAGCCAAAGCTGCTGCAAGTGCGCTGCCGACTACAGTAGGATTAAGGAAATGGGCTCTGGCATCCCTTACTCACTCATGTTATGCCGTGACATAACAGCACGCTGCTGTTGGTT
This sequence comes from Bembecia ichneumoniformis, assembly GCA_910589475.2. Classification (NCBI taxonomy): domain Eukaryota; kingdom Metazoa; phylum Arthropoda; class Insecta; order Lepidoptera; family Sesiidae; genus Bembecia; species Bembecia ichneumoniformis. The sequence continues at coordinate 1,164,060 of OU342544.1, read as the reverse complement.
ACTGCCGCCAAACGGGCTGCCCAAATGACTGCAACACGCAGTGTGCCTTGCCACTACTTTCCAGATTAAAATTACCAGAGCCAAATTTAAAAAATTCATTTTTCAAAGTTGACACTGCCGGGAATCGAACCTGGGTACCCTAGAACAGGGCGTTAAGGCAAGCACCCTAACCAATCATCCAACGGGCTCGTCAGTGGTCAATGGTTACATTTCATTTTTTTTTATTTCATTCAGTTCACTCGATAGCAGCACTGCAGACCTTAGCACGATAAAGAATTACGAGGGTATAGAAAACAGGCTCTGTCATTCCTAGGACATCGAAACACAACAGCATAGGTATGTGCTGGTATTTCACGGTTGACTTATGTAAGAGGGATAAATATTTTGATCAGCAATATATCTATTTGGTCAGCAACTTTTTTGGCTGACCTAGTACTTGCTGACAAAATAGGTTTCTTAGCTGATCAATCATTAATTGGTTAGGTTAGTTTTCTAGTGGATTAAATAACAGTATGAGTTGTGGGTTTCCGGGATGATGGCCCGGGTCTGTTGGAAATTCTTCCAAACGTTTCGTCAACAACTGCGGTTGACATCCTCAGCAGTGTTGCCAGTGGCAGATAGTCAAATTTAACATGAGAGAGTTCAAAAAGTAACATTTTCCCGAGAAAAGTAACATTGCCTTATTTTATGTAGAAAACGACACTATAATATGGCTTTTTATTATACATAAACTAAAAAAGTTACATAACTAAATATAAACTAAAAAAGCGACACCATATTTGTTTACCTTTCTTAACATTCTTAAAAAAAAATGGAATACAGGGATTAGCAAAGAGATCGAAGAAGACAAAATCAAATTCTCGGTCACCGGCCGATATCAGCCCACTCTAGTTTCTGTAAACAAACAAAACCAAAGTTACTATTACTAGTTAAGTAATAAATAATTTCTTGAAGCTAATGTGCAGTGACATTCATCATGCGGGATAGTTATGTCCACTAAAACCACCCTCGATCAACATAATATCAGATCTATTCCCTAGAATAGTCAGGATTGCAGGATGCAGGATCCTGGCTGCTTGGTTGCGCCTATGCAGATACTAATTGTTGGCAAGAGCGGAACAACCAGAAGTAACATGCCGGAGTGTCTCTGGATGGCGACAGGCTCACATATGTCCTCTGTGCCATCCTTTATGATATACTTTCGGTGATTCCGTGTCCTGACAACCTGATCTTGTATCGCACAGACAAATCCCTCGATCTCTCCAAAGAGATCACCGAAGCGCAGTCAGTGCTCGGAGGCTTTACTATTAACTGATTAACTGACTGAACTGACTGACGGCGCCCGCTCGCTCTTGCCTAATACTAACAATATTCAACAGTGCTAGGTTATGAATATACGCGAGAGATGCGATACGTACGACGAAATTATAAATTTTCGGGTGGTCGTGACAGCGCCAACAAAATAAACGATGTTACAAAAGTAACATTTTAAGCCGTGTAACATGGAGGTAACATGAGAGGGTCAAAAGTAACGTAAAATGTTACAAAAGTAACATTCTGGCAACGCTGATCCTCAGTGGTGTAGTCCGTGTTAGAAGAAAAAGTACATCACTGCACTTCACTTCTGCACTTTTCGACTTCTCGAGCGAGACTGATTTGTCGACTGGAATGTATCTATATTTAAATTTATATCCCCACCCCGTGGTTGAATTGGTGGGGTGTGGTCACTAGGAGAGGGGTTATAATGCCCATCCCAGAAACCCACAACTCATATGGATACCGGCCGAGAAAACCTACATTCTACTATTAAATAACAGTCTTATGTAAGGGGGTGCTTACTATTTCTGTTCAATTTATTAATGCGCAATTTGCAAAAAAGAAATATCAATAAAGTTTTTCTTTTTTGTGCATCCTCTGTCATCCACTGCCCTGTGAACTCATTCAAATTATGAAAACTCTGTTGCTATTACGTAAAACTTAGAATTTAAATGTCTTGTATTGAAGTTTGCAATTTCCACGAGAGCAGAGCCTCAAGCATAAGCAATAAGATAAACAGAAGCAATGTAGGAGTTTTTTTCTTTTTCAATTTAAACACATTTTTCATCTAACACGACGCGACGTTTTTAAAATCGAGACCCAGCTCAATAGTTGTAAGACAAGCTATACGAATAAAGGAGGGATTTAAAAAGTGCAATCGCAGAAAACAACCCCTACAAAACGTTCGCGGGTGGAGTGTAAAATTGCGATTGGGGGATGCATTCTTAATATCGAAGACTGGGCCATTTTCCACCTTTCGCCCTTAGTAGATGTATTTTTTTTTTCATTACCTACGTCTAAAATTACAGCTCACAAATATTTTTTTCCTAGAACTTGAAATTCTTAGTAGCATCAAATAAACCCTACTTGGATTCGTAAGAAATTTTGGCTCAAAATCATTTCTTAGTATTTATAACGTTACAAACATTGTTTGAGAATAGGGAATAAGCGTCTAATTCAAAAAAGGTTTATTTTTTTTTTATCAATATTTTGGCTTTAGAATTATGTCTATGTAAATATTTTTTAATATTATTTCTTTCTCGTTAAGAAAATAATTATTAAAAAGTGCAATTCAAAATACTTGAAACGGTCAGTTCGAATGTGACGTCAAAGTCTATGAAATGTCAACAAGCGCGTAGATGTTTGTGATTTTTAACATTTGATTGTTATTGTAGACTGTGACGTCACGACAAGCGCGCCAAAATGACGGGTGTTTTAGGTAATTATTTAATATTTTTTTTCTTACTAAATTTATGTAACGATATAACCTAAATATTTAAAAAAATGTGCATATTCCCTATTACTACGGTAACATCCCCAAATAAAACTGCGCAGTTATTTCTATTCTTGAAGATACTTTTATTAGAAAATAAAATTATTTATTGCATGTGTTTTTGATAAGTATAGCGATTGGCGATGGATCGATTATGTGGTTGTCCAGTTTAAATGACAAACAGTGGGATCATTACCATCATCGACAGTCGGCAGAAGCCTATCGCTAGATGTAGGCCTCCGCTATACACCACCGAAGCCCGAAGCAAAATTACTTAATGTGTGGCATTCTAAAATTTTCTCATTATGGAGAGCTATTCCGTAGCCTGCTATTTACCGTTGATGGTAAATACTAAATAGTGTAAAACAACACATTTTTAGAGATTTAATAAAACTATTTTTGTATAAAATAGTGCCGATGCAAACTAAACACCCTTATAGGTAAACTTCCGCTCACTCGCCTCGCTACAAAAAAAACAATGGTTTAAAAACAATGTCACAGCTGTTTTTATATTTGCTATTTTCGTCTATCTTTCATTATTTATTATAACACGTATCTTGCAAACACATGTTTTGGGCGGGAAGCGTTAAATTATCTTCGAAACGCCCCCCGTCATGAGCTCTTGTGCGTATACGATGGTCCTTCGAGCCGGATATTATTAATAAACTCTTTTCTGAGACCCGTTGAACACACTGGCTATTTTCGCTACGATTAATACCATCGGTATTTTGAAATAAAAGAATTCTTTTTTATTTTTTGTGATGAATTATGTTCCATATTTTCAAATATCTCCCAGCTGATTTTGATGAAAGAATCTTACGTGACAAAAGCACAGTTCACTAGAACAGTGCTTTTCTGAAGACTTCAGTGCGTGCCCTACAAAATAATTAAATTATCAATTTTCTTAATTACTAAGAGAGATGAATAAATATAATAAGCTTTAAATGATTAAATTATATTAAATTAAATTTTCTAACAATATATAACTTTTGCTGCTGTTAACGCCAATTGTCAATTCAAATTAATTGATAGTAGTTCGTTGTGGATGTGCTGTCTCACCTCCACCATATATCTGTTACCACCGCAAGCCATTTTTAAAAACCACAGGCAGTCTAAGAAAAACATCGCAACAATAACACGCGCACAGACTCATCCCGCCGATTTTGACCAGCGAGATTTGAATTTATTCCATCCGCTAATGTTATCAGGCAATTTGCTTTTAGTTTATCTATTAAGTCACGCTTCCCGCTCCGCGAGTGTAATCATTGAAGTGGTGAAGTGCTGGAATTTTTGGACTCTATGTGTGACGGGCCCGTTGCAATCTTCGCCGCTGGAGGACCAGGGACAGATTTTCCTCCATTTCCTCGCCCTTTGATTACATGACTGTACCACCAACAAAAGAAATACAGTCCGTTTTTTACAATCGAAGATATTCGACATTATAAACTTTGGCGTGATCAGCTACCGTAGTACGACAAAGGACAATAGTTTGGGACCCTCCCATAGAGAAATGGGCTCCGGAGTATACTCACTCACTAAAACAGAACAACACAATATAAGACCACAGTGAAAAAACATTTTGTATTGCAAAATTTGTTTTTTTTTTTTAATTAAAATATTTGTGCATAATACAGGTAGCAAGACAGACTTCCGAAGACATATGAGCTAACTAGTATAAAAAAGTATTACAGTACCGTGATGCCCTCATTCCCAATAGTTATCACGTTCCCCAACACTTTCGCAATATCGCCCACAACTTTTGTCGAGCTCTAATGAAAAATGTTTGAGTCTCTTCTTTGACAAATGTCGTTTCTTCGTAAACTTATATTGCACTATGTTTGGTGCAAGTATTAAATTCATAACTCCATTTCAAAATTAGAAAACAAGACTGAATAAGGAGACATTTTGAAGAGATTTGTATGTACATATATGTTATATGTTTGTAATGAATAAACTCAAAAACTGCTGGACCGATTTTAAAAATTCTTTCACCTATAGAAAGCTACTGTTATGTGCGGGGTGAGTTAAAATGCCGTGTAAGGGCGAAATGAACGATTTATTTTCACAAAACAAGATGACTGCCAAAAACACCACAACTTGTCCGATGAAACCGTTAAACTTGCCAAAAGTCGTCAATGATTCCCTTAATGTGTCGCCGGTTCACTGTCGCAGATGATTTCGCAAAAGCTCCGAAGAGTCGTTTTCGTGTCGCTTGTTGTCGCGCAACTCCTCATCTCGACCGGCCGCACCCTTATTTATACTTGGCGCCAAATGCCTGACGTATTTCGATTTTTCCAGAAAATATAAACAAGGCATTGAAAGTACGGGAATGCTATTTCTGTTGTAAGGTCAACTCACTTTCGCATTTGATAATATTTTTATTTAAGACAAATTTTGTTTAGGGAAATTTATTGGTAGGTTTTTAATAAAACGTTTGTGTTGCTAAATTTACTACTTTAAGCTTGACTAACTTTAACTTTTAAATTAATGCACATTTCTTGACAATAAGATTTGAATAAAAATTAACAAACTGACCGAGACACAATCTGTGTATAATTTCGAGCGAAGTCTTCCCATAAAAATTGAAATTCCTGTTTCTTTTCGGGACGCAAATGTACACAATATACCAAATTCCAGTTCAATTGGCACCGAGTTCTTTGAAGTGTACTCAGCTGTACGCCCGATGAAAGCTATATACTAATATGGTTTCCATATCGACTGAAAAATAAATAGGCCAGGCCCTGTTCGTCGCGGGGTGGAAGACGTTCAACAAAATACTCCAAGATTTTTTCTTATTCCGTCAAATGTTTAGGAAGCTAATTTTAAATGTCGTTAAACAAATTGATATGAAAGGTTTAAATGTTTGTGTGCTTTAAATTTATATAACGTTATATAAATTAAATGTATATAATGCTCAATAACTCTTATATATATTTTTTTTTTTTTATGTTATGTCGACAGACAGGCTGACGGTCCACTTGATGGTAGGTGGCTACCGTCGCCTATAACACAAGCAACGCTACAGGTGCTGCAAGTGCGCTGCCGACTACAGTAGGATTGGATAACGGATTAAGGAGGGGATAAGGAAATGGGCTCTGGCATCCCTTACTCACTCACCGAAACACAACAGCACGTATATGCTGTTATTTCACGGTGGTTTTCTGTAAGGGGGTGGTCACTGCCGCCAGGCGGGCTGCCCAAATGACTGCGAAACGCAGTGTGCCCTACCACTACTTTTCAAATCCAGACCAGAGTCATTTTTTGAAAATTACATTAAAATTTCCAAAGTTGACCCCGCCGGGAATCGAACCCGGGGCCCCTGAGACGTTAGGCAAGCATCCTTGCTACTCATCCAACGGGCCGTCAAATAAAATATAAGAGTTATAAAATATAAGGCCGTATATAAAATATAAGAGTTATTGAAGCTACTGGTTTTCATTTTATGTATTTTTAACTTTTTATAATCACGTCTGCCTTAAGTTTTAAAGATTATAATAAAACTTAATTATAATAAAACTTTAGTTCATTAGAACTTTTCTTGTCAAAAACGGTTACTATAGTAATTTATGACTACGAAACTCAGTCTTATAAACCCATCGATTCTGTCCACCATGTGTCTCATCCAATCTGGACGTTTTGTCTACGAAGACGTATTAGAATCTAGATTCTAGACTTTATAGACTCAATCCCTTTAGATGTAACTTAAAAAAAATACTGTACTTATTGATATGCTTAATGCCCTCGTTAAAAGTTATAATTATTTTCACATAAATAAGTAATGCAAATGTTTAAACTGTTAAGCAATTAAATTCTTAAGCAACAACAGGTTAAAGGTCTGCGTACAATATTCTAGTGGCCTTATGCAAGTAAAATTATCTGAAATCAGTCTTATTGCAATGACCTTAGCGTTTATATTCCAATAATAGTGGTAAGTCCTCTCAAGTTAGTTCATTTACAATGCAAATAGGATCATAATTGTTATAAAATAAGGTATAATTTTAAATAGGAGTAAATGACCTTTCCAATGGCGAATAATGTAGTGTTCTAAGTAGGAACACACCCACGTCAGGTATAATTGAGGAGGCTATAAATCTAGGAATTGTAAACCTACGCCTGTAATCAATCTCTGGTAATCTTCAATCAATTTTGATACCCTATAAAACGACTAACGAATTTTAACATCTAATATCTATGAATACAGATGTTGGTTTGTGCAGATATTAAAGTTGGATTATCTAGGCTTATAACTATTTATATTAACTAATAATGGCCTCGATCCTAGTCGGTACACGGGATAGTTACCACGTTTGAGCACAACAAAATTATTTATCTTACAAGGATAAACTTTGTGAAAAAAAAATCTGTCCCAACGATATAGTTTATAAAATAAAAATATATTAATAGCCTAGCGTCTGTTTCCTTGATTTTAGCAAGTATGCAGTATCATACATGCTATGCTATGAAAATGTCGATAATTTATCGTGTCCGAACGGGCCTGCTCACTTCAAGGCTGCGAAGCGAAGTCTCTATGGAGTTAGGGTTGCCAGATGGTCGGGATTCGTCTGGATTGTCCCGACATTTCATTTTGATGTTCAGACTCCCGACAAAATACAAAATGTCCCGACAAACAGCTTCTAGTAGATTTTTTAACAAACCATACATTAAAAATGACCACGCGGATTCTAAATCATTTCCTACAACCTGTTGTCTGTTAAATAACTTGTACACCAAACAGAGAAATCGCATTGCCATTAATTAAATAAAAGCCGAATTAATAATAAGACTGAATTTTGATGTAAACTGTTATTTTAAAATTTATCAGAGTACTATTCAAGGGTCAAAATTGATGAATTTAGTGAAGTCTAATATCAAGTAGGTACATGTGACCACTTAAAAAATAAGTGTATATTAATTATAAGTAACTTATGTCATGTATGAACTCTTAATGTGGCAAAAAGTTTTAGTTTTTTTTGTCATTATTCAATAAAAAGTCATTATTTAATAATTTTGAAAAATAATATTTATTTGTCCCGACGATAATCCCATGATCCCGACTTTTTGAAATTTTGCCCGGATATGGAGTGTGATAAATAGGGAGTAGGGGTGATACAAGCTGTCTTAGTCTGATTTGAAATATTGAATGTAATAATAGTTCCGCCTGTTAAACAAAAGTCAGCTGGAACAAGTTTTGTTATCCATTTTATGTGCTTATTATGTGGACAGCTATCTCTACTGAGTAGCGGTTTGGTGCCAATGTAGGGTGACAACACTTTCATTCAAATATTGTATTCGTGTTTCTTTGCGGTAATGGTTACGATACTACAAAAGAATGACTGCCTATTGCCACCCAATATAACTTGTTAAAATATCTTTTAAACTACTTTATAAATCTATACTATAGTACTTTCACTGTATGATGATATGCGTGACAGTTCTCACTTTTTCATACTGTTTTCGACTAAAAAAACGGCACAAAAGAAAAACAAACAAATGTATGAAAAAGAAAATTATCTATTCTAAAAACATAAAAGGAATCACTTTTATTATTAATTTATTATTATAATAGGTAAATGTAATAAAAAACATATATTTTAAAAGTGTCAAACGCGTGGAGCGGAACCTGTGTCAATAGGGATTGACACTAGGGATATTCACTTATATTCGATATATCGAAAGTACTCTATGTTTGTCATTGGATATTCGGAGATTTAACAAATATTTTTCTATTCCATAAATTTTTAAAAAAATCGTATTTTGATAATAAAACTAAAACTATTGTTAAATAATAACAATAAAACAAAAGTAAATTTTGTTCTGAGTCTGATACAAGTTGACAAGTTTCGAGTTCTGACAGTAATGAATATATAAATTAATATTTTAAACAGACTGCATTGTATTTTATAATTTATTTAACGTAACCTATATTCTTAATTACTAGAGTTTATTTCTAAATCTGAAAATCTAAAATCGGTAGCTCGATTCCATTTTCTTTGACAACTGATTCGATATTTTCAAACAATCGATTAAATGTCGTTAGGTTGCATCTCTAAAATTGTCAGTTATACGAACTGTCACGCATATCATCATACAATGAAAATACTATAATATTAAAAAGAGAAAAGATTTGTATGTATGTATGTATTTTTGTATGTTGTAATGAGTTTCCTAAATTTATTGTTGCCAGCCCTCTTATACATACAATACTTAGTTACTCATTCCTTCCCAACTACCTCTTACCTACCTAGCCCTACCGACTATCGACATACTTTTTTCGAAAAATACTTTAGCTATTAATAGTGTGTTAGCTATAAATTAGCCATAAACATTAAATACTAGCTGAGCCCGCAACTTCGTACGCGTGGTATTTGATATAGCCTTTAACTTTTTTGTTTGTAAACCGATTGAATTGAAATAAACACTAAATGTTACGGGAGGCTTGCTACAATACATCAGTGGAAACCGCATTCGAATCGGTTAAGCCGTTTCTGAGATTAGCGTGCACAAACGCACAGACAAACACACAAAAATTCTAAAAACAAATTTTTTACCTCGGTAACATAAGCACAACGTGTTCAAATTGTTTAAAAAAAATGTACAAACCTGACTCATTATCGAAGTTTTTATATGTATATGAATTCGTTTGTTTAATCGACAATTAAGCTTGGAATTAAAGCCTGTATTCGGAGCTCATACTATGTTTAGTATTGTATATGTTGTACTTTGATTTAAGTGTATCTAATTGTTGTAATTTTATATTTTAAAGATGACAAAAAGAATAGTATCCTGAGTTTCTTTCGGGGTTTCTTCTCAGGGTCGTCATCTTGGCTTTTTTTCCGAAACCCTGGTAAATTTAAATGACCATCATAAGAGTTTCTTGGAGAAACCTAATTGATAAATAAATATTTTGATTATTATTTTTTTAATTTATATAGATATTAAGACTATTCGTCTTTTAGTAATTAAATTTGGTAAATTAAACTGTTGCGTTGCTCTGTAACCAAAGTATTTATTTCATTAATTATAATATTTTCAAAACAACAAACTAAATTACAATTCGATTACAATATTTTACAAATTTAACAAAAATCCTACCTGTAACCAAAGAAACGACAATTAAAGTTTTATTGTCCACCAAATCCTTTTTAAAATAAAAATAATTTTCATTAAGAAATTCAAGTAACAATGAAAATAAATTGATTGACAAATTTCATTGACACAGTTGCTTGTTACAGTAAATAGGCAACATTAAAAAGTATTTTACCTACACTAACGCTAATACATATGTATTCTTTACATAGATATTGTAATTTTGTTATAAATAAAAAATGACTAGCTTGTAATCAATCTAAGTTAAAAAAATTTAATATCTATAAGTTTTTAGATAAATACTTTTATACATTTTTAAACCCTTAACAAATTCAACAGCAGGCACTGTTTAAACTGTTATTTTTTTTAAGATAGTTACTCCCTTTATTTTATTATTCTCTTATTTTCCAAAAATTTTAGCCACCCTAATCTCTCGTCACGCGCGTTGCGGTCACGGCTTCGCTTTATTACCGTGATGTTATTTTCAATCATAACATACAATGCCTTCCATCCGTAAACATTTTTAGAACACAAAATGTTAGTTGAGCACGTCCCAAGTTGCTTGAAACACTTGAAAAAAGCATATCAGGTTCCGAAGACTGTTTAAATTTTGTCGACAGCAGTGCGGTATGGATGCGGTTATTTTGGAAGTAAGAAAAAGCTTTAGGATAAAATTTTCACCTCGATGTGCGTGGGTCCTCTGGAATGTAATATTATTTATTTAATATTTATATAAATAAATAAATTTTAATTTTCCCTGCAGGGTCACCTTTGAAAAATGAACTTTTCAAATTTGGCTCTGATCTGGATCTGGAAAGTAGTGGCAGGGCACACTGCGTTTCGCAGTCATTTGGGCAGCCCGTCTGGCGGCAGTAACCACCCCCTTACAGAAGACCACCGTGAAATAACAGCACGTGTGCAGCTGTTGTGTTTCGGTGAGCGAGTAAGGGATGCCAGAGCCCATTTCCCTATCCGCTCCTAATCCCTTATCCTTAATCCTACTGCAGTCGGCAACGCACTTGCAGCAGCGTTGGCGTTGCTTGTGTTATAGGCGACGACGGTAGCCACCTACCGTCAAGGGGACCGTTCAGCCTGTCTGCCGATCTTAACATAAAAAAAAAGAAAAAAAGATCGGATGAGTAATTCAAATCTGAACTTGCAAAATTTGATTCCTTTGATTGTACAAATTCGTTCGTTATTGCACTATTAAATATTTTACGGCTGTATTCGTAAAAATATTCAAATAGTTACGAATAGATTAACTAAGAAACCATTAAGTATACCTATCTACGTCCAGCTCTGGACAAGCCATACAACAAATTCTCGAGAAATTTATGGCGTAATCTTTTGGCGATTATTAATAATTAATTGCAACTTTAACAAAAGGGCCTAGGTGTTGAAATTAAATAAGCGATTGGTTTCGCATTCCTTTGTTCGTCACTAATAATTCCCAGCATTATCACTGATTGCTATCTAATCATGATCACGATCCACGATCTCTTAGCCAATCTGGCTTTAAGTCTATCAGACGGGGAGTACTTAATGGGTAGGCGGCTTGGATTATGGAAGAAATGGATATGCTATTTTAATAAATTACGTTATTTCCCATTTCATGTGATGAAAATATAAAAAAAAGAGTGTTAAGTGTGGGGTGAGTGTAAATGCCGTGTATGAACGAAAGAAACTATTTATTTTCACAAACCAAGATGACTGCTAAAATTACCAAACTTGTCCTATGAAACCGTTAAACTTGCCAAAAGTCGTCAATGATTCCCTCAATGTGTCGCCGATTCACTGTCGCAGGTAACTTCGCGAAAGCTCCGAAGAGTCGCTTTCGTGTCGCTTGTTGTCGCAAAATTAATTAACTCAATCGGCCGCACTCTTACTTTTACTTGGCGCCAAATGCCTCGATGTATTTCGAATCTATCAGAAAATGTAAACAAGATTTATACACAAGCCATTGAAAGTTCGGGAATGCTATTTCTGTTGAAATGTAAACTCTATGTTGCAAACATAGGGATCAATTTCCTTTGACACTAGTTGGGAAGGGGCGTGGCTACCGTCGATAGGGTGGATCGTTTGAGGGTTTTGGCCGGCGCGAACGCTTTTTCCAGAACGTCCCATAGTTAGTCGTATAACAATAAGATAGAATGTAAACTACAATTGTGAAAAATTTTGTTTCACATTTGGTAACATCATTATAATATTGCAATTTTGTAGCTAACATTAAGAACATTATGCATCTCATAATAAAATTTATCATAACTATGTATTTTCTTTACCTAGAAAAATAGAATTATAACCTAAAGTTGTCACGAGAGGTACATAGGATACAATTGGTGCATAGTTTGCTCAAAAGGCAAATCAAAGTCTTTCAATGGCGTCCTCCGAGTCGGAAACGCTCGACCGAGAGTGGTGGACTTCCGTTTATTAGCTGCCGAAAGCATGTGCTTGATATTGTATATATTTTCTTGGTAACTGTAAATAATATGTATATAAATGTGTGGATTTATTATCTTTATCATGATCACCCACAGGCCTTTTGTTAGCAACGGAATTAAAGCACAGCACAGAGCTGGTTAATGCTGTATACTTTAGCACAGGGTCTAATTCTCTATTAATCAATTTAGGTGTATAGCTGCTTACCGAATAAGTATCGTGGACCGTAGCCAGCGTTGATGTTTCCTTGAAAGAATTCCTTGTAATCCTTGCACTAATAACTGACCGTTAACCTTATTAGAAATGGCGTGATACACCTGTCTCACTTCCGGGTCATACTGATATATTATTGTGGTTTCACTCTAAATCCATTCTTAGAAAAATACCTTATTATTACTGCGTAAGTGTCATAAGAGATTATTATTATGTGATTTACAGTGTTGCACATAAGAGCTATTATTTGCAACTGTTTTAAAATCTTTACGCTGCAAGACCTCCTATGTGACGATATAAGCACATAAGCGATTTTAATTTTCCACAAAACGTTGGGAGCCACATAAGATATATTAAATATGACTTATAACTCAGAAAATAAAAGCGATATTCACATAGGAGTTTTTTCAAACGATTGGAATAAATTTATTCTCTTCAAAATATTGAAAATCGGCATTTTGACCAAATTGTCACATAAGAGATTTTAAATTTGCAACGACGATATGTCTATCTTTTAAGGTCACTATAACCTTATTTATGGTAATATGCATTATTAGCGAAGGTGTTTTTATAAACATGATATTAATCCGTATTCAAATAAATATATATTTCATTTTGGTCTATTCCCAAAATGTCCCACAAGGAATGTCCAATTTGGAACATTTCGGGAATTACAAAAATAAATACTTTTATTGTTCCCAAAATGTCCACTTTAATTTATCATTGTGGACATTTTGGCAACTTTCAATAAATATTTAGTTTCCTATTCCCAAAATGTCCCATTCATAATTTTAAATACTATTTATTGAGTTGTACAGTCAGAAAGGTTAAGATGTAAGAAGATAGTTAATTATTGTAAAAAAATAACCGAATTAGTTTTAAATTCAACGCGGACGAAGTCGCGGCCACCAGCTACTTTATTTTATAAATTTCACGACATAATGGCACATTAATAGTATGACACAAAATTTTGAGGAAAATAATTTTTAATTTCTTTTTTTATAAAGGTCGGCAGGAAAGCTGAAGGTTCATTCGATGGTAGATGGTTACCGTTACCTATTAACAAAAACCATAGATGTTTTAAGTTTAAGATCTAATGTAGGATAGGCTTGTACTGTGAAAACCAATAATGAATTGTTGGCCTAGTTCGAAGAACCGATTCTTTAATTTTCCTCATGAAAAATAATAATTGCTTATGATAAAATAAAATAAGTGTAAAATGTAATAATAGTACATTAAATCAAAATATTAAAAACAAATAAACTCGTAAAGCTTATATATTTATTTATAAAATAAAAACTTCGAAGTAGAATTTGTGAAAAATGTTAGCACCAATTATGAAAAACGCTTAAACGAGTCGACCGCGGTATTGACGGTATTGAAAATTTGGAATACAAAACCAATGGAGTATCGTTATAATTAATATTTTTAAGTTTTCACTGTCAGCATACTCTGTGTTCTTAAGACCAACTAAAAGCTACGATTCGGTGATGATATTAGAGCAAACAAGAATTTCAACAGATTCGCGGTAGACCCTACATCATATCCATATTCTGGATTAATTCATCATTATAGGATGTGACATAATTTCTAAACTTCAACCTACTTAATAACATTTTCGACTAACTTTGCTTCAATTATGGTGATAAGAAAAGTCTAGTTGATCGATTGACATTTAAAATAATTTAATTTTATAAGATACTAGCGACCCGCCCCCGGCTTCGCCCGGCGTGCAATTTTTATATATATATGAACATTCCACGATTATCCCTCTTTCCATTAGTGAAAACCGAATTAAAATCGGTCTACCCGTTTACGCGTGATGCCGTGACCAGGAGAAATGGGGATTAATTTTATATATAGAGATTTATAAGTTAGAAATCATCATTATCAGGCCTATTACTGCAGAGGCACGGGTCTACCCTCTAAACAAGGCGTATGAGAGCGTCGGTGGCGTAGTGGGAAAAACGCAGCCTATCATGTCGAGAGGTCCGAGTCCGATCCCCGGTCAGAATGAAATGTACCAATGGTTTGTTTTTCTAAAAATGCAATTGCATTTACTGACTGCTCTCAAACGGTGAAGGAAAACATCGTTAGGAAACCTGCATACGCCAAAGAAGATATTCTAAAACACATGTGAAGCTCACCAACCCGCACTGGGCCAGCGTGGTAGACCATACAGGTCTACTAAAGGTCTTTGTTATCTAAATTAACAGAAGACAGTAGTCACCTACCTTCAAGTGAACCGTCAGTCTGGCCGACATTTACATAAAAAAGGAAATATTTTATGTTATTGGTTTAACACCGACTCCACAGCGTTGCTGTTAATGCATCACCATACAAGATATCACTTTGTATGCGGGTGCCGCAGGTGTTTCGACACAGAACGTTTGACGTTACCGACCGTTTTGTCTGGTGCCGCCTTTACATTGGACTATAAAAACGAAAGTGTCGAGTGTTGTGTGTTGAGTACACTTTAAAGGTTTTTCCAAGCGTAGTTTAAAGCCTTTTGGATGTTACATTTTACACAGTGAAAACCGCGTTTCTGTTCCATTTAATTTTACATTTGATACAATTATTTCGAGGGGAAAGATACGCTCGAAAAGCATCACCATCATAAGATGACGCTTATTGACACCAAGCTTTTGCCCAAGAATTCGTCCGCGTCCGTTTTTCTTAAACGTTAAAACATTGATTTAATCTTTATTGCTCACTAGCGGCCCGCCCCCGGCTTCGCCCGGCGTGCAATTTTTATATACCCTAAAACATTCCCCGTTTAACCCTCTTTCCATTAGCGAAAACCGAATTAAAATCGGTCTACACGTTCACGCGTGATGCCGTGACCAGGAGAAATGGGGATTCATTTTTATATATAAGACTAGCGGCCCGCCCCCGTTTTCGCCCGGCGTGCAATTTTTATATACCCTAAAACATTCCCCGTTTATCCCTCTTTCCATTAGCAAAAACCGAATTAAAATCGGTCTACCCGTTCACGCGTGATGCCGTGACCAGGAGAAATGGGGAATCATTTTATATATAAGATATATATATATATATACTAGCGATCCGCCCCCGGCTTCGCCCGGGATGCAATTTTTATATATAAGAAGATTAGGTATATTTCTGTAGGGCGTTAAATTTTTATTGTAGAATCGATTTTCATATAAGGCCCCGGTATGGAAATTTTACGAGGAGTAAAATTAATACAAGCGTTAACTAAAAAGCGTTACATTATCTGTCACTTTGACATTTGTGCGACAGATTATAACACAGGTGCTACAAGCGCGCTGCCGGCTATAGTAGGATTAGGAAGGGATGGAGAAATGAGATGGGAAAAATGCATAATAAATTATATATTTTTAAAATTATCTTTTAGCTGTATCCGAGGACCAAAAATCACAATGGCTAAAAGTGAAAACATTCGTGGCCCGAATGGTCTATATATCCTATAAGCTTAGCTTGTCTCGTCCAATCAAAAGGCTAGCATTAAGCTACAGATCAATTTGTAGGTATGTATTTGGGTTACGGGTACCGAATTGAGCAAAATGAATGGACAAGTAATTATTCACTGTTACCCATGTTGCGTTCATTGTTAAAACCAAAAACAAATGAGCTAAACAATTTACCCCAATTTAACACTAAACCGATTTGAATGAAAGTTCCTGAAACTGCCTCTATGTTTAACGAATTCAATGGACATGTCTAACTTAATTATATGAAACTTTTATTTAATTTTAAAGAAAGTCCTCAGAATGTTTCCTTTTGAAAAAAAAAACGGGACAAGTGCGTTTTTTTTTAAAAAAAACATAGGAGATAGAATTCAGTCTAAAAATTCCCAGTACATAAATATACATAAATATTATTCAGTAGTAAATGATTATATAACCTTTTTAACACTTTTGACTCGGTGACTATAATTTAAAAAAAAAACGGGACAAGTGCGAGTTGAACTCGCGCGAAGAGGGTTCCGTACGATGTTACCTATCCGCACAATATTGAGTGATTTACCATGTCATTTTAATATCATGGACTTCTTATAGGTTTTTCTATAATCTATAGGTAGAAAACTAATTTCTGTATTTTTTTCAAAATTTTAGGGGGAATGGTCGTACAGACGGACACACGGGTGATCATATAAGGGTTCCGTTTTTTTATGCGGTCGTATGGAACCCTAAAAACGACTTACTTCATTAATATTTTGGGTTCAATAGATTAGATTAATTTTGGCAGGGGACACTGTGTATCGCAATCATTCGGGCAGCCCGTCTGACGGCAGTAACCACCTACTTACAGAAGACCACCGTGAAATAACAGCACGTGTGCTGTTGTGTTTCGGTAAGTGAGTAAGGGATGCGAGAGCCCATTTTCCTATCCAATATTTAATCCTACTGTAGTCCGCAGCGCACTTGCAGCAGCTGCGGGGTTGCTTGTGTTATAGGCGACGGTAGCCACCTACCATCAAATGGCGACGCTCAATTAAAAAAGTACCCATGTCCAGTAGTGGATACGTCTAGGCTGATGACGATAACGTCAAGGCTGTTGATCTTGATGGGTACATCAATTGATTTTACGTTGCAAAGGGTACTTCGGCCGCCATCAATCCGACAACGCCGTGACTCAGGCCGCAAACGATTTGTACATCGGTACGCATTCACAGTCTATTGACCTTAGAGCCCACGGGAGATACACGATGCCGTTCAAGCAACATTTTCTTCTTTATTCTATTAAATAATAGTTCAATTTCTAATTTTATTTCTATCATTTTAAGGAAGCTTAATTATTTAGTTCAATACACAATAATATCTTTTAATGTTATTAAACACTAGCTGAGTTTTTTGTTTGTAAACCGATTGGAATGGAATAAACACTAAATGTTACGGGAAGTTTTCTACAACAGTGAAAACCGCATTCAAATCGGTTAAGCCGTTTTTGAGATTAGCGTGCACAAACAGACAAAAATTCTATTGTTGACATGTTCTGTTGTTTCAGTGAGTAAATAAGGGATGCCAGCCAGAGCTCATTTTCCTAACCCCTTCCAATCTACTGTATCCTTAATCCTACTGTAGTTGGCCGCGCACTTGCAGCAGTATTGGCGTTACTTGTGTTATAGGCGACGGTAGCCACCTACCATCAAGTGGACCGTGGACCGTCAAGCTGTCTGCCGATCTTAACATAAAAAAAGTCTAGAGAATATTTGGAAAAAATATTATTTTTTATATTATTTTTTGTATTAAAAATTACAAAAAAATATTTTATAACCGCGAACAGTTTTTTTTCCGAGCCAGTTTCAAAGCAAGAGTATTGATCACAAAACCTGAACATCGCACTCTTAATAGAATAAGAAGAAAGCGATCAAATGCAACAAAACGAGTACAGCGTACGGTCATTCAAGCGCTATTTTAGTTTCAAAGATAAATGTTAAGAGACAGACAGGCACGCGCGTGCGACTAACGGTCGTTACTTACAAAGCTGGAACGCAACAACGCGACTAAAAGCAGTTACGACTAAATAAACTGCAATCATTAATCCTGCGCATAAAGACGAGTGCACACTGACAGGGCTGAGTCTAGTTATCGCGAATGAATATAAATCGTCTGGAGGCAGTAACCATTTTGCTGTTGTGTTTCAATGCGTGCGTAAGGGATGCCAAGACCTGGCTCTTTTACCATCACTGTTTGTCCATAATTCGTCCAAGAATGTGAGTATAAAGCCCGATGTTAAAATACTGAGTCCTATACACATTTTAATTTGAACGAATAGACAGGCGGACGTTCTACTGGATGGTAGGTGGCTATCTTCGCCTATAACAGAAGCAACGTCGTAGGGATTGTAAGTGTGCTGCCGAACCTGATAGGATAAAGGATAAGTTATGAAAAGAGGATAGGGAATGAGCCCTGGCATCCCTTAATCATTCACCGAAACACAACAGGACACGCGCTGGTGTTTCAAGGTGTTATACAAGGAGTGGTTAATGTCGCTAGAAATGGCTGTTTAGTTAATGACTGGAACGCCATGGTACCAGTCTGCTGAAATTATTACAATTAAAATTATCAAGATTATCAAATATAGGGGGTTCCAATATTTTTTGTGAATATTGGTATAACCAGGCTGGACACGCACAAAATTGTACTCGATTAACAACCTTAAAGTCTACCAAAAATTGGCTAATAATATTTGAAGGCAACGGTTTAACCAGCTTACCAAGGAGTGGATATAAGAAAAGAACATTTATACGAGTGATTGAGAGTACTCTTCTAGGATTAGGATTCCTGTAATCATTTCTGCAGCTTCGACAATTCCACCTATGTTACCATCGAAACGCGTTACACAAAGCGAGAATTTACAGCCGATGAAAGAAAAGTACAAAACTAACTATTAATTTAATTCCTGACGACATGCTATTTATCGTGTTGTCAAACAAGTGACAACGTTGAAACGCTTTGAACTAATGTTCACAGAGAAAATATTCTCTATGGATCACTAGCTGTTCACGCGACATCGTCCGCGTCTCTTTATACAATATTATTCTCTGATAATGTAGCTTTTTATAGGTGAAAGAATTTTTTAAATCGGTCCAGTAGTCTTTGAGTTTATTCTTCACAAACATACATTTGTGTGGAGGGGGGAGGGGTGAGTAGCCTATGTTAGTCGCTGATAATTTAGCTTTCTATAGGTGAAAGAATTTTTAAAATCGGTCCAGCAGTTTTTGAGTATATTCATTACAAACATACATACAAATCTTTTCTCTTTATAATATTAGTATAGATTAAAGAGTGAGCGAAGTATGCCTTTAAGTAAGAAGGAGAAGGCATATTAAATGCCTTTCAGGGAAAAACCGCACAGACTTTTAGGTTAATTAACTATTGTGTAGAAATAGACATGTAGGTATATATGTATATTGTATATATGTATATAGTAATTTATAAAGTATGTTTGTATGGTTATAAATGAGTCACATACGGTGTTGGCTGAAAATCAGCGCTGTAGGTTTTTGTCTAACACCTCAGCACAATGCTGAGTCAGTATCCGATTCGCTGCCGCGAGGTTACACACACGTTTTTTATTAATCTCTGTCCTGTTTTGTATATAATGTCAGTGTCTTTCGTGCAGTGAATAAAAGTCTTTCTTTCTTTCTTTTCTTTCTTTATGTAAATAAATCTAGAAAAACTCGCGCACAAAAATTTTTGAATAGCGACCAACGAGGACCTTTTGGTTCCGCACCATTTTAACCGTAAGGATACAATCGTATACGTGCCTAAGCACTGTCCCCTTTTGTCCCTGTCCGCGTCCTTCTGTCGTAATAACCCCTCGAGCGTATATCCACTCGAATAGTTACACATGTGTTTCGTTTGACACAATATGTCTTCAAGTGCCGTCCTCAGACACGGTGAGAGCTCTCTGCGCCTTGTAGGGGGCGATCGGTGTGCTGAATTCAGGATTTCAATGGAGAATCACACGTATATAGAATATATTTTATTCTTTATGAGCTCCTATAATTTATAAAATTCACTGAGGCACTGTAAATATTTAATTAAATAAAATAAAAACAAATCCATTTATTTCAGACATTATCAGTCCATTAATCAAGACCACCGTCATAACATAGTAAAAAAAACGGGACAAGTGCGAGCTGAACACGAATGAAGAGGGTTCCTTACGATGTTACCTATCCGCACAATATTGAGTGATTTACCATGTTATTTTATCATTGACTTCTTATAGGTTTTCCTATAATCTATAAGTAGAAAAATTATTTCTGTATTTTTTTCAAAATTTTGGCTTCAGTAGTTTCGGAGGTAAGGGGGGGGGGATGGTCGGACAGACGGACACACGAGTGATCAGGTTTCCGTTTTTTTATTCGGACGTACGGAACCCTAAAAAATATAATTGTCAATGGAATGAAAATTCGTATAAAATCATGTAATAAAAACTACAAAAATGGTATCAATTATGGTAATAACAGTTAAAATATTTACAAAAATGGATTAAATTGAAATTAATATGTGGTCAGCGGGCTATGTATCTGTTTGTCTCATAATTTAAACAGTCTATTCTCTTAGCAATAAAGCTCATAATGCCTTATTTACGTTACTGTGAAAAAATATGTATAGAATTTGTATAAAAATTAATAATTTCAATTTAGTGAGGTTTCTTTTGTATGTATCCTTGATATAATCAATTTAATGGAACACTACAAAAACTTCATAGAGTAAGAAGATGAGTAAATTTTTTGTTGTTTATTAATTTGCAAATTGAAATGTTCTAACTTTCAGTACCTAATCAATTTTGTTCCTGTGACTTGTATATTAATTTACATTAATTTAATTAATTAAATTTATAGGTATCTTAATAGCTCGTAGGTATTATATTATTTTATAATTGAAAATTCGTTAGATTTATTTGATTTTTTTAAGTTTTATCTTAAACTACTATGAATAAATATAATTTTTGAAAAAGATTTAATATATAGCGACACAACACTTCCATATTTAAAAAAAAACTCGTTTTCGTTAGCCAAAAATAGGAATATCCTTTTGCCTGGAGATCAGTAGAATTAGATTGGACGTGTTCAATCGACTTGAAACTTAATTAAGTATTTGTTATTTATGTATTTGTAAAAATAATCCGAAGAAGACTCACCCAAAATATCGAAAATATAGTTGAATGATAACAAAACGGTCGACTGCTGCTTACCTGTGGACAGAGAAAACATTTTTACTTTGATGTACAGCAAGTATTTATTATATGAGTATATTATTATGAGTGTGTGTTTATTGAAATACACATCCCATTGAACAGTGATTTCGGCACAGAACGTAAGAAAACATAACACGCTACAATGAACATTATATATTGAACGAATGAAACTCCTTCAAGCATGATGATAAAGCCCTTTCCCGGGCAGGTTCTACAAGAATTAAGTCTCAATGAATTAAATATTGTATTTCTGAAACTAATATTTAGGAAATCAATTAACAAATAAGTAATAGGTACATATTTTTGGTCTTAATTGTGGATCTCTTAACTATTAGAAAGCTTAAAGTCGTTCAACGGCAAGCGCAGCGTAGGACGCCCACCCACAAGGTGGACAGACGACCTGATAAGGGTTCCACGCTACGGTCCAGGTCCTGATCGGTCCTACGGGTGTGTCGGCAGGCAGGCTAATGAACCACTTCGCGGTAGGTGGCTACAATCACCTATTAACAGTATTTCGGTCTATACAAACATATTCATTTATGTTAAGACAGGCTGACGGTCCACTTGATGGTAGGTGACTACCGTCGCTAATGACACAAGCAACGCCACAGCTGCTGCAGATACGCTGCCCACCATAGAGGATTTAAGGGTAAAGGGTAAGAGGTATCATAAGGGTAAGGTATTATAATATACATTAAAATAAGGGGGCTCCGGCATCATTTACTCACTCACAGAAACACAAACACCTGTTATATCACAGTGGTCTTCTGCAAGAGGGTGGTTACTGCCGCCAGACGGGATGCCCAAATGACTGCGAAACGCAGTGTGCTCTGCCACTACTTAACTTATTTACAAAAATCAACGTTATTATACCGAAACAACCTTAGTTAAAAGGTAGATTTAATTTACATTTAAAATATGGTCAGAGTAACCCATGTAAGGGTCTGAAGTTAATTTGCAAAACATCAGACTTGTTGAAACACATCTTCCCAAAAAAGGCTTCGGAAGAAACTTTAAACATTAGCGGAGACCGCATTAAAACATCACTCCACGATCCACAAAACACAAGACAGGTGAATACTGCTGTTACTCCTGTATGACAAGATGATAATAAAGGAATAGGCTCTGGAATCCCTTTGTTTGTACAGATATTAATGTTAAAACAGACCAAATTCAGTTTAGCAAAAAAAAATATCAATCGCTTCTAATATCCGAGGGCGATGGGTCACTAACCGTAATTTAGGGTTCCTGATCGCCAATAGAATCGCAAACCCCAGGCCCGAGATCCGAATGGACTACCTTTTTTGATAAAGTGGTGTGCACATTGAGAGAATTGAAAAAAATCTTAAAGTTTGAGTAAGATCAACTCACAACAATTGTGCTTTATGATTTTAATATGCCATAATAATTAGAACGACAGGGCACACGGCATTTCTATCAAGTGTGTTAGCCTGTCTACCGACCTTTATATTTTAAAAAATCTTTGAATTTTCTTTCCAAATATTTTTTTATGTTAAGTTCGTCAGACAGGCTGACAGTCCACTTGATGGTAAGTGGCTATCGTCGCCTATGACACAAGCAACACCAAAGCTGCTGCAAATTCGCTGCCGACTGCAGTAGGATTAAAAATAAGGGATTAGGAGGGGAAGGGAAATGGGCTCCCTTACTCACTCACCAAAACACAACAGCACACGTGCTGTTATTTCACGGTGGTATTCTGTAAGGGGGGTGGTTACTGCCGCCAGACGGGCCGTCCAAATGACTACGAAACGCAGTGTGCCCTGCCAGATCCAGACCAGAGCCAAATTAGAAAGTTAATTTTTCAAAGTTGATCCAGCCGGGAAACGAACTCGGGAACCCTAGAACAGATGGTTAACCCTAACCAGTCATCCAACGGGCTCATGTAAAAATCTTAATCGGACATATATATATTTCAATATAATACAATTGTCCCTTTTGTATTAACGAAACAATTAAATGTCTTAATTCTTCAAAAAAAAAAAAAATTTTTTTTCAGTATAAATGATATTTTTTTCATCATTTTACGACCACAAGTTAGTTAGATTTTAGTTAAAAACAAAAGTGTCCCTAAGTAGATATGTAAGTATTGTAAGTAATGGTACTTAATTCTCCTGTAAATTTACTTAAATGTAGGATTGTGGTGAATTTAGTTTAGATCAAAAATTCAGACGGTTTTATGAGGACTAAAAATTTAGATGTTCTCCCAGTGTGTCCAAAACCCTCCTCTAACGGCCAGTTAACCCTCCGTTACTGGTCATTTCTTTGGGGTCCCAACTACTGTTTTTATTTCGGCAAGTGGATGAATTAACGCATCATTTTCTGGTTAACAATAGATTCGACCGATTTATTTATTTATGAATAGAAACTTTTTTAAATATATATACTTATGTATATCTGCAAAGTGATATAGCAGTTTAGCTGGTATTTAGCAACTTTGTATGGACTATGTCGCTAAAAAAAACAGGACAACTTAGCAATACTAAAGAATGCAAGTGCTATCCTGTGACAGGACAAAAGGTAATAGGATTTGACAATTGTCACCGTCACTGGCATATATGTGCTGTTATTTTAAGATTCTGTCCTACTCTTTCCTCTAGAGCCTTAGTTCCAGGTGGACCCCTAGGAGTCTACGTTGGGAATAACTTTTTTGATTGGCCAACTTTATTTTTTGATTGCACAATCAATTAATTAATTAACCAATCAATTGTCACTTATTTCATTTAGAAAACATTTAGTTTATCGTCGCAGCCGAGCTGTCTCGGACGATTCCGGAGTAAGGCGCTGGGGTTGCGGAGGAAGTCTCGTCTAGCTGCGCATGCGACCATTGCATAATCGTCGAGCTAAAGAAAGTTCAAAATTTTGACATAGATTGTAAAAAAAATTTTACACCGGAAAAGCACAAAGCACTTCCGCTTTTTCGCTTCGCCCTGATACGTCGGTCTGTCGCATCCGGCACCCTAGGTGTCTCCGTGAGCCCCTATCGGAGCCCAAGACAGTTCGAGTTGCGCCTGGTAGATGACCGCAACTCCTAAACGAAAGGTTGGCCACTTTCGTTTTTTTACTTTTTTTTTCATTTATATTCTTAGTAATTTTTACTTTGGAGGCGTTTGGTGGAGACCCCTTTAATTATTTCCACAGCTCTCCTTCGGTGGAATAACTTCAACTTCTCTCAAGGACCCTGAAATTTAATTGTAATTTTTTTATTGTGTATAAATAATTTAATAAATATTGTGCCGCCGACAAGCGATTATTATTATTTTTTATTCCCTTTTTTATTATTGCCACAAAAAGTGTAACAATACTATTAAAGTTCATCAGCCCATTTGCAACAAAATGGCGATTAGATGCTTTGTGTTCAAAAAGAAGAAGGCAAAATTGGGTCATGTGCAGAATATATCTAGACTATAATGTAAATATATGTATGTTATAGTAGGTGTAGCAAACATACTTATTTTGGGTGCGACAGTTATAATGGGGCTCACTAGTACGGGAGAGTGTCGCTTGTGCCATGAGGCAGAAGAAACACCAATGCATATCCTGTGCGAGTGTGGACCCTGATGCACAAGCGCAGTCACATCCTAGCAAGCCACACAATGGCTTGTGAAGATGTGAAGAATGCCTCTATCAAAAAAGTACTACAGTTCCTTAACGTGGTAGGCATAGGTAGAGAGCTTTAGTTCACGTGGCGATCACAATATTTCAGCAATGGACGAAGTGATACTGGTACTCTAGCAGACAGAAATAGCCACTAAGACAAGATAAAAGGTATTGTTTGAACAATGCTACTTACTTTACCCGTTTGTATACGTTCTACAAAAATACTTCCTTAGTTTCCAAAAGAGAATCGTAAGGAGAAATAATCTAAGTAAAATATGACACGATTCAACGAAAATTCGTAGCAATTTCTCTCGCCGCAGCACTGATATAATCATATGTAAAAAAAGTTCACGGAAAATTTCCTTTATGGGGCTGGAAATCTGTTTATGTAAAATAAATTACATGTGAGGGTTGCCGCATTGTTTTTCTCGTTTGTTTCTATTTTAATGAAAGCTATTTTTTTTACTGATATAATTGAATTTTTAGGTTTAAAACAATATTCTATTGTAAGTTCAATATATATACAATAAAATTGTAAACGAGCCGAGACTGTACATTAAATATTTTGCAAAAAAAAAATGTTACTGAGGTCAAAAAAATAGTTTCGGTTCGAAAGAATGCTAAAATTCATTAATTGCAATACTTTGAAAAAAAAAAAAGAAAACTTAACAAGTGCGAGTTGAACTCGCGTGAAGAGGGTTCCGTACGATATTGAGTGATTTACCATGTTATTTTAATATCATGGACTTCTTTATAGCCTTTCCTATAATCTGTAAGTAGAAAACTAATTTCTGTATTTATTTTCAAAATTTTAGGTTCAGTAGTTTCGGAGATAAAGGGGGAATGGTCGGACAGACGGACACACGGATGATCCTACAAGGGTTCCGTTTTTTTATTCGGACGTACGGAACCCTAAAAACAATAAAACATAATTTATGTAAACTAACCAGCAAAGACCTACTAAAACGGTTGAAAAACTTTGATATGGTAATAACCCGAACACGGGAGACATTTAACAGTTTTTACGCGGCCAAAGCGGCAACATTAAAAATATGCCATCGCCGCTAATGTGAATTGTAAATGTCGGTTAAGAGTCCTTTGACTCTTCAGCTGTACAAATTACAATGTTTCCGTTAAAATAGTACTGAGTTATACATTAAACTCCTCTCGGTATTAATTCAAGAGTCCCTTTAAAAATGTTATTTTATTTGAAACGGAGTAGGAAGTTAATTAAAAGCGTTATCTCGGAAAGTCGCACCCGCCGGAGTACTCGAGTCCCCGACGGCGATGGAGGGTTAACGGTCCAAATAACCGGCCCATTTAACACTGTCTCCGACACTCACAATCTACAGTTGCTACTCTTAAAGCGCTAATATCGTGTGTCGTCAACGTAAAAAACACATTTGCGTCTCTATTCGTCGGGTTATGACTAAAGTTTATGTGAGGGTATAGTTTAAAACACTTTAAATATAACAATGGAAGTCAATTAAGATTGTAAACAACGAGTGATCTTGATACTTTTCAATATTTTCCTAGATTTCGAAGATCTAGAAAATCTAGAAAGAAATAGGGCCGAGTTTAATAAAAAAACATATTTTTAAGTTTTTTTATCGTTTTATTTTATGGTTTAAAAAAACCACAAATAAAATGAGTACCTAGAATTAAAAAAATGTACGATTAAAGAAAAACGTTGAAATTTAATTTTGTTTTAATCTTCTTCTTTCGGCTTGCGCAAATCGTCAGATTAAGGTTTCCCATTATCCTTGAATTATTTCCTTTATACATATATTCTGGAGAATATAAAATATATTCTTATAAAATATATTCTGGAGAATGTCCAGGTAACGATTTTTTTTGCAACTTTATGACTCTCCTACTTCCTTAAGCACACTCAAATCGTCAGATTATTAAAGTGCACACTTATCGGCATGTAATTAATCTAAAATACCTTAATCTAACGCGCTCGCGAATGTCAAGGTGACGATTTTTTTGCAACTCTGTGACCCTCCCATTTCCCTTCGTCACGTTCAAATCGTCAGATTATTAAAATACACACTTATCAGCATATAATTAATCTACCATACCTTAATCTGACGTGCTCGAGAATGTCAAGGTGACTTTTTTTGCAACTTTGTGACCCTCCCATTTCCTTTCGTCACGCTCAAGTCGTCAGATTATTAAAATGCACACTTATCAGCATGTAATTAATCTACCATACCTCAATCTGACGCGCTCGAGTAAATCCCGAAATTCCCTCGTGGGCTCCCCTACTATGAAGAAAATTCATTTTCGGTTGTATTAATTTTATTACAAGCTGTTGTACGCGACTTCGTCTGGATCTCTTTATAAAATATTATTCGTGGAAAACGGCAATTTTGTATGGAGGGGGGAGATGAGGGAGGATGAGTAGCCTATGTTACTCGCTGATAATGTAGCTTTCTATATGTGAAAGAATTTTTAAAATCGATCCAGTAGCCTTTGAGTTACAACATACAATTGTAAGGAGGGGGGGGGGGGGGGTAAAACGGGGGGAGACGGGGGAGGGTGAGTAGCCTATGTTCCTCGCTGATAATATAGCTTTCTATAGGTGAAAGATTTTTTAAAATCGGTCCAGTAGTCTTTGAGTTTATTCATTACAAACATACAAAAATACATACATACATACAAATCTATTATCTTTATAATATTAAAGTATAGATGAGGTGATTTTGAGATTCGTTTCACTTAATTGATTTTCTTCTAACTGACTACCAAATATTCTGTTATATTATACCTAAACGGTAACAAGTTTCGAAACTGTTGAAGGCTCCTAACAAAATGTATTTAAATACAAAATCAGTCACTACCTGTGCCATCTGCTCTAAACTACCCTTAGTGTGTTTGTGAAAGAAATGTTTAGTCTGTACTAGGCATCTAGGTACTAGGCTTCGGCTGTTTCATTGCAAAAACCATTCCTAGAATCTTCAAAAAACTTTATTTTATTTAACAATACAATGACATTCAAGTAGGAAATCACCCAACCTTTTGTTTGTTTATAGTGCACTGTTGAAATGTTTTCGTTACTTTTAAAATGATACTTGATTTTTTCATAATACAGTAGAGCCTCGCTAATCCGGACCCCCACTAATCCGGTGATCGCGGTAACCCGGACGCAGGCAGCGGGTCTATTTGCGGGGGAAGCGGGAAGCGCCCGCAGCTGCGCTTTACTACTATGTAGTAGTAAATAAATTTTACTACATATAGATATATTGACTAGTGTATCATTCGATAATAAAAAATAATAACTAAACACATAAATGAGTCTTTCATTTAATTATTGGTTATACATATTTATGTACATACATATAAACTTCAGCCAAATTTTGCAGACGACAATCCGGACACCTTGGTAATCCGCCAATGGGCGATTTTTTGCCTGTCCGGATTAGCGAGGCTCTACTGTAAAATCGTAAACGAGCCGTACATTAATTTTTATTTTAAAAACAAAAAAAAATATTTGTACACATTGTACTTATGTTAAAGAGATCAAAAAAATATTTTGTCTGTGCGTTTGTGCACGCTCTAAGAAACGGCTTAACCGATTTGAATGCGGTTTTCACTGATGTAGTATAGCCTGCTTCGCGTAACATTTAGTTTTTGTTTCAATCCAATCGGTTCACAAACGAAAAAGTTATGTAAATTAAAAGAATCACGTCGAACATTTTTTCGATAAAAATGCAATAAAATAACTCTTCAGTTGAATTGGCTGAAATATTAAATAGGGTTCACAGCTTACGCTGGTGAATTTATATAAATAAAATCGTTGTTTGCCTATTTTAACTGTGATCTATATTTAGAGTAGCACAGGTCAATAAGAGACATTGTCATAAAATAAAATACATTTTTCTTTTCTATAATAAATTATTAAAAAAGACATTAATTACACCTGCTGCAATAAGATTAGACTTTATCATACATTATTACTCCAACAGCTTTAGGTATCATAAAGAAACAATTATTATCAATGCAATATTTGTAATAAATTTTCTTGGATTTCTTATTAATAATCTTTTAGCAATTTTAGACTTCGCTTTTGCCGTCACTGACTATGCTTTCGCAAAATTTGAACATTATTTTGTTTAATCAGAATCACATAATTTGGTAATTTCATAGAAATGTTTTTTTTTTCTCTGTAAAACGAAGAATGTGTTGTACAAATGTGTGTTTCATTCATTTGTATTTTTTTTTAGGAAATTGTTTTCATAAAACTACTACGTACGTACTAACTTTCAGTATTTTTCATTATTAATTTCATTATTAAGTATAAGTATCTATCTCTATATATAAAAATGAATCCCCATTTCCATCCCATTGGTCACGGCATCACGCGTGAACGGGTAGACCGATTTTAATTCGGTTTTCACTAATGGAAAGAGGGATAAGCGGGGAATGTTCTTATACACAAAAATTGCATCCCGGGCGAAGCCGGGGGCGGAACGCTAGTCTCTATATATAAAAATGAATCTCCATTTCCCTTGGTCACGGCATCACGCGTGAACGGGTAGACCGATTTTAATTCGGTTTTCACTAATGGAAAGAGTGATAAACGGGGAATGTTTATATATATATGTCGGCGCCAGGGATGGCTGAGCGACACCGACACCATTGCCAAAGTCAGTGTTTTCTGGCAAGGGGTTCATGGCGTAGGTCTCAGGCAAATCAAATTCAAGTGTTGTGAAGTAAAAAGAATGTATTCCACGGTTGATAAATTACAGAGCCCTCTATTTCAGCTACGAGTAAACCAACGGTCTCGTGTTGGACGTCTGAGCCGCGCAACCGTTCCGAAAAGACTGCCCCTTGCTCGACCGACACGATTCCGTTCACGGTCAGTCACTCGTGACGTCACGGCGTCCACTCGTTTCCGTAACAAAAATCAATTAAACAACTAATTATCATAAAATTATCGAAATCGACGACATATATATAAACAAGCCGGGGGCGGGTCGCTAGTTTATAATAATAATAGCATTACTATTATTACTATTAAAGACTATTATTATTGTTCAAGTAAAGGTTACAAGAAAGTATGCTAATTATAGTGCAGTTTCAGAATCGAATTACAATTTTTTTTTCTACTAAATGAAAATCATGAAAATATTGACTCAAGCAGCCTGAGACGAAAGAATTATCATATTCTTTTGGTTTGTGAGCCGTTTATAAGTGTTTCAATTATATTTAGTACAGACACAAATTGGTAGGTAGTGTTGTTTTGTTTCGGTAAGTCAGTAATGGAAGTCAGAGCCCATGATGCTATGCCTTATAATCCCTAATCCTTTATTTTATCAAGGTCGGCATCATTGAGTAGACCCTCATAAAAAAGTAGGTATATATTCGTTTAATTTAATATCGAATGTAAGCATGATGTGTTGAGTTTTGGTCATGTTACAGTCCTGAACATTGCTTATCTGAATAGATAAGGCGAGGGTCCAAATACTTATTAACTAAGGAAATGCTACAGAATAATAATGTTTATGATAAACTTAACAAATTGATAACGGATGGAATTCGGGTTTGTGTTTTAGGGTTGATTTATTAAGGTATCTAAGTAGATTTAAAAAACTATTATTCAAACTGTTTGGACATAATCTCTTGGTCTATAAAATGCATATGTATAAAGATCAACTAATACATATATATACATAAAATCGTAAATGTACCGTTTCGGTACATTAAATTTTTTCAAAAAAATAGGTTTTAGAATTTTTTTCTGTTTTTCTATTTGTCTGTGTCTTTGGCATGCAAATCTCAGGAACGGCTTAACTGATTTGAATGCGGTTTTCACTGATGTATTGTAGCAAGCTTCCCTTAACATTTGGTGTTTGTTTCATTCCAATCGGTTTCCAAACAAAGAAATATCGCGCTATACCGAATATCACGCGTATGCGAAGTTGTGAGCTCAGTTAGTAAATAATATATTTGATGAGCGCCTTGGTCGAATGGTTATAGTGCTTGCTCAGGGTTCGATTCTCGGTAGGAACTTTTGAAATGAACTTTTCATAGTTGATAAGTAGTGTCAGGGTACACTGCGTTTCGCAGTCATTAGAGTAACTCGTCTGACGGCAGTAACCACCCCCTTATAGAAGACCACCGCAAAATAACCTAATAATGTGCTGTTGTGTTTCGGTGAGTAAGCCAGAGCCCATTTCTCTATCTCTTCCTAATCCCTTATCCTTATCCTCTTGCAGCACCCGTGGCGTTGCTTGCGTCATAGACGACGGTAGGTACCATCGAGTGGACCGCCGTTATAACTACAATCATATATGCTTGTATAGAAAGAAATAGTGTTTATTTTAATTCTTTATGCGACTCTGTAAGGTCTTGGAGCATTGATATAATTAATTCCTCATTTTGTAAGTATAAAAAGGAATATTTCACCCCTGCGCCCTGTACTCCGATAAGTAATGAACAGAAAATAATACTTTACAATTCCCTTCTGCAAATGAATGACTTTGCGATCTGTTTATCCATTCACTCTCTTAATTAAATTACACACTGTGTTTAATACCTTAACGAATGAACTGAGAATGATTTGCATTTTTTTTAATTTACGCCCTTTTTATGTTTTTACTCGTTATCTTAGACCATTAAAGTTTATAGAGATAATGTGATTATGATTAATATTTTTAGGGTGGGATTTTACTTTTAGCGAAGATTTCCGATTGAAATACAGCCAAACATCCATAAATAATTTGAAACTCTCATAAATAATAAGTTTATAAATCGATTGCAATATAAGATATTCCACGTATAGTTTTATAATGTATATTCCTTAAATATCATGTCCGAGTTCGACCCTGGTCATGCCATGTACCTATCAATTGTTTTTTTACTGACTGCTCTGAAACGCTGAAGGAAAACATCGCGAGGAAACTTGCATACGCCAGAAATTCTAAACCGCATGTGAAGACCACCTTTTTTTTATGTTACGGTCGGCAGACAGGAAGACGGTCCGCAACGCCAAAGCTTCGAAGTGGATAGGGAAATGGGCTCTGGCATCCCTCACTCACTCACCGAAACACAACAGCACACGTGCTGTTATTTCACGGTGGTCTTCTGTAAGGGGGTGGTTACTGCCGCCGGACAGGCTGCCCAAAATGTTATTGTAATTCGAGATAATTTAAATGTAATTTAAAGATTACATTTTAAATTACATCTTTAATTTTACATTTTAAAGAAAATTTACAAACAGTAAGTACAGTTTTTCACAAAACGGATATAATGCAAAAAATAAATAAAAGAAATGAAAGATACGAATTAAGTTTAAGCTCTTTTAAGTTAGAATTGATAAACTTATTGAACTAATTTATATACCAACACTATATTTGTAAATTAGTAAGCTAGTATAATGTTGAATTGGCTTATATCGAACATGGTTTCATTTAATACATTTAACATATCAATCCCAAAAATGCCAAAAAAATCTACATATTGATATATTTTCTATCAAGTGTCTTAAGAAACTCTCAACGTCTTAGATCAATCTTTAGATCAGTTAATTCCACTTGAACAAGAGAAGTCAGGAACGCGACGTTGTCTAAGTACAGTGATTAAATAACACGCTTCGGGGCTTATAACAAACCTGTAATACTTGTTAGGAAGAATTAAGATCGAATCCTATAAAGATTGGCTCGAAAATCCCATCGGATCGCAATCCCTAAAGTTGCAGCCTAATTTACAAGCGACTGGACTCTAATTGTTTCCTCTAACACTATACTTTAAGGCCGACACAAAGTCCTAATAAAAAATATAGTAACTTAGAATGATTACTTTTAGATAAAATAGAAATCTAGACAAGGTTAACTAATTGTCGAATGGTTTGAGGAAGATTTTTAAGTGCTTCTTTAGGCACAACACAGGTACAGTTTTTCGTAGTTGAATAACTAGAAATTAAGAGAATTTATCTATTATTGTCGTTTTGGTATTCGCATACCTTTTTATTTACACATGAACAACAAAACATTTCATAAAATTCCTCTAAATTTTAAATCATTTGGTACAGTTCAAGTAAAAGTTTACATGTGGCTAACTGTTCATAATTTGAAACTGCAAAATTTGAAAATGGTAGGATATAGCGACCATTATCAATCAATCAATCAATTTATTTGTAACTTATAAAACACACATTTAACAGACACAGAGAAAAAAGAAATAACAGTAACAGCAAGAAAGAAAGTTACAAAAAGGTCCCTACTCAGCATTTTGCTGGCATAGGCCAGCACTCATCTTCCGTAGGAACCCTTAGTTAATACACAAACACGATCACACACCATGCATGTACCCGCTAACAAATGAAATAAAAAATATTTATTTAAATTTATTTGTTGTCAACACAACTGTTTCTTATTGTTAACAACTACAAATACAAATAAAACTACAAATAAAAGTACAGATAAGGGCGAGAAGCAGAGCATGAAAGTCAAAATTAAATTTTATGAGTAGTATTAAAGTACTTACTACTCATAAAATTAAGTATTAAAGTAGTATTAAAAGAAAACTAATCAGTAAAAATTCAATATTCGACATTTGCAGTTTTTCAAGATGTCAAGATTTGCACACCGAATATTTATCGGTTGGTCATGATGGAACTAGAAAACTGAATTTCATCTCTGGTATCAGTTACCCATGGTCTTCGAAAATAAATTATTATTATTATTATTTATTTTACTAAACGCGAGGTTGGGCCCAAAGTTACTTCAGAAGTAACCGTATCGCTTCGAATGTGCCTTGGGCCAAGAGTCAGTGGCAACATTCGACATTGAGGAGACAATAATCCAATTTATCCGTCGACTTCGAGACTCGTAAATTTGCTTCAAACTTTGGTAAGGAGCAACTCAACTCGCGTTGACCTACTTGTTTTGACTAATGATTACACCTGGGAGCGCTTACACACACAATGGCCGAAAAAAGCTTTGAAGCACGGGGAAAGTTACGCTTTATTTATTATTTATTTTTAAATTTAAGGCTCTGGAGGTTCTTTATGTTAAGACTAACGATGGTAGGTGCTACAAGTGCGCTGCCGCAAGGATTAATAGTACGGGAGGTAGCTTGCATTTTGATACCTGCTGAAAATCATAATCTGAGAGTCAGCTACTTCAGTACCTTGGAACTAATGGTGATAGCACGTAAAAGCTGTAAAAAATAATAATACTCCGAATAGTTTCATAAAGTGTCAAAATATAATTTAATAGTTCTTGAGATTATTATAAACTAGCTGAACTCGGCCACGCTTCGCTGCGGCCCATACGGCGGCGGCGGCGTGCGCATGGGACGCGTGGTACGGGACACTGCTTATATATAATACTATTTATCGTAGCGTGATGTTATATAGCCTATAGCCTTCCTCGATAAATGGACTATTCAAAACAAAAAGAATTTTTCAATTAGAACAAGTAGTTCCTGAGATTAGCGCGTTCAAACAAACAAACGAACTCTTCAGCTTTATAATATTAGTATAGATTAAAAAAATATAGTCAGCTGTATTGAAGAAAGTGGATTATACGTCGGTCATGTATATAAATCATAAAAAAATGTTCATGTATAAAGTAATTTTATACTGAATGAACTTTATACAGCTGAATTTTTATATTTATAAAAGAATTTAAAAAAATTCAGC
Source organism: Bembecia ichneumoniformis (assembly GCA_910589475.2). NCBI lineage: Eukaryota > Metazoa > Arthropoda > Insecta > Lepidoptera > Sesiidae > Bembecia > Bembecia ichneumoniformis. Next base: position 1,129,546 of record OU342544.1, on the reverse strand, counting down.
TACTTTTTCAAGTACATGTTGTTTTCGCTCAGAACCTATGTATGTATGTAGTGGCACGACACACTGCGTTTCGCAGTCATTGGGCGGCTAGTCTGGCGGCAGTAACCATCCCCTTACAGAAGACCACCGTGAAATAACAGCACGTGTGTATGTGTATCGGTGAGTGAAGTAAGGGATGCCAGAACCCTTTCTCTATCCCCAATCCCTTATCCTTAATCCTATTGTAGTAGCGCACTTGCAGTAACTTTAGCGTTGCTTGTGTTATAGGCGACGGTAGCCACCTACCATCAAGCGGACCGTCAGCCTGTCTGCCGATCTTAACATAAAAAAAGAGCCTAATCAGATTTTTTATTAATTCAACTAAATATTGATTAAGTAATTACTATTACCTTATCCCTTATTTAATACTTTTATGAAGCTTTTATGATATTAACTATTTTCAAATACAACTATAAACGCCATCTGTTTTTCTGAGGTGGTATTTAAGTACTGATAAGACTAAGATTGAAAAACAACGAAGGCTGTAGACACTAATGTTTTACTAAATTTATGCGCTTGGGGAAAATAATGAAACGAGTCAATTATATATAGAATTGTTCATTTTAATTAGTAATATTTCACACAAACACACCCCCGTATTAAGATTGTTTATAAACATAACGCAGGATTTATTAGATGATGGACGACTACGCACTTGAAAGGGTCTTCCGCATTTCGAAGATAAATTATTGCTTCTGACATGTTTCATAGGCGTCTTGAAGTTCCAAGACAAGCAAGTGCTCACTTAAAAACTTAAACTGCCTTCCGGTTGACAGGCAATTTAGAAATAAGTTTTATGTTATGGTCGCAATAGTTTCATTTGTTTTTACCAAATCATCTCCATTCGCGTTACAATTGCTATCTCCTATATACAGCGCTTGATGACTGAGAAAAGTGACTCTACTACTCAGGGTAAGCAGCAGCAACTAGGGTTGCCAACTTTTTTTACAAGAAATAAAGTATAGTATTTAAGGGAAATGAACGTTTTATTTTATTTATTTATTGTTTTAAATACATATTTTTTAGAGCTTCCCGCACAACTTACTAATTTACAATCTTTTTTAAAAACTTCTTACGCCTCATCACAATTATAACTGAAATTAAAATAAATGAGGAGCTCATTTTTTATAAAATTAATAGATGCTCTATTTCTATCCTCCCGTCACTTGGCATTCATTACTGAAAAAACTCTTTCAGTAAATGCTGAGGTGATGGGAACAGAAAGTAGATATGAGACAATTTTAGTTATGTATGGCCGCGCTGCACTGAGCAGTGAAGTATAGTTGGCAACTTTAGCAGCAACCCCCTTGGTGTAACCGCCTACCATCAAGTGGACCGTCAGCCTGTCTGCCACCGTTTAAATCAATCAACCGATCGAAGGATCGATCGAGAATTGTGGACGAGTTGCATGCGCATGATAAAAACACACTCAGTATACATGATTGGCGCTGCAAGGATGCGGACGCGAAAGCTTAAAGCTGAATTGGGATGAATAACTGTAGTTATCCATAAACCTTAAATTCCTCATAGGGCCGGAAATGTAAACCATATTAAAAATACTATATTTATATAGTGTGGTATTCGGTATAGCGCGTAACTTTTTTGTTTGTGAACTTATTGGAATGAAACAAACACTAAATGTTATGGGAAGATTGCTACAATACATCAGTGAAAACCGCATTCAAATCGATTAAGCCATTTCAGAGATTGCCGTGAACAAACGCACAGACAATTAATATAAACATAAATTTCGGTAACATAAAATACAACGTGTACAAAGTGTTTTTATTTGAAAAAATATTTAATGTGCAAACACGGCTCGTTTACAATTTTATTATACCTATGTATAGATTTACAGTGTATTGATAGATCAATTCATGAATTTTTAATACAAAATACAGAATATGGTTTTGTATTTGTTTATGTTTTCGAATAATCGGACTAGGTCCAGTACTAAAAGCATAAAATATTAATGTGTGATAGGAAAATATAAAAAGTATAAGCACAAAATAATGTCTGACTATAAAAAATTCGTCATTCAAACGAAATTGAATATGTTGACGATCAAAAAAACAAGTCAAGTGCCACTTTAATCGATATCATGTGGAACTGTCGAGTTGACAATTGTCACTCGTCGATGGCCATTTCAACGACACGTCGTTGTAGTGTCAATTGAAACTAAAAATGTTTCTCAAACTTTATATAGAAATGAAAGTTCTAAGGAAAATTATGGGGGAGGCCTATGACTAGCAGTGAACGTCCCACGGGTGGGACGATGATACTGTATAAAATCTGATACTGCGTAAAATATATAAAAACAAAGTACATAAATTAGGGACTTATATAAAATAATATTTAAAAAAAATTTACCATACTTCAAATACTTTCTCAAAAAAAAAAAACGCATTATATAAATTATAATATTTATATAATGCCATAAATATTATAATCTCCATCTTCGGCCTGATCCTTCCTACATGGATAGATGCTGGTCAAGAGCAAACCCATCTATAATAAAAAAAAAATTATATAAATTAATTATAAATTAAAAATAAGTTCTATACAATATATAAAACATGCATACCTATGTACAAATTCTAAAAATAAACGTATGTCGCTCGACTATAATCAAATTTGAAATAGATTTGGCGTTTGCATAGAATTAGGCCAGCACCTTATTCTAAAAGTTAAGGCAATACATCTGCCCTTTCAGTCTCCCAACTTTTCCAGTCTACAACAGAACCTTGGCAAGTGGATTCGGATGGAGGCAAAGACGATACTTGTAACTTTTTCTATGGCGCTCTATTTCTTCCGCAATTATTGGAATCTCAAGATATGAGTGAATCTCACTGTTCCGAGCATGAAAACGAAATTAAATAATACAGTAAGTATATAATATAATTTATGTTAAAAATTCATAAGTTTGAGCATCGGTGACCAAGCTGTCAAGCGACGTGATTGGATGGCATTTGATTGGCCAGAATTGACCATCTCTACAATTTGTCACAACCCAGAATCAATCGACAGAGTTCGATAGCCTTTTTAGTGTCGCAAACAACTATTTGGTAAACTAACAAAAGATATCCCGCATAGGTATTATAAAAAGTACTGTTTTGTTTTGTGAATAAAATACGTGTTTTGAATGTGTCACTTTTTAATCTACACTAACATTATAGAGAGGAGTGATTTTATTTTTTCTATGTTTGTATATTTGCGTTTGTAATGGACAAACTCAGAAATCACTTAACTGATATTTAAAATTCTTTCAACTTTAGAACGTTACAAAAGCTAAATAATCAGCGAGTAACATAGGCTGTATTTTATTAATGTAACCTAAAGTATCAAACATTATTATTTGGGGTGCCCTGAAAAAACTATTGATAATACAAAAAATAATGTAAGTACCTGTTTATAGTACCCACAAGATAGTTCGCAAGGCTTATAGAGGCTATAGACTTTCTATATAAGCCTAACTATTACAGTTGTAAGGCTATAATCAAAACACGAGTAGAGTCAAAGACCTTATACCTACCCTAATTTAACCTTATACCTATTTAGGTATTAATGTCTTTGGGTGGAGTCAATAAGAGGATGACATTCGTATCATGGTATTAATTTTATGCAACTAAATAATTTTATGCAACTATTAATTTTTATGCAACTAATTAAATTGTCGCTCATGTTGATCCAACCATTGCCAAGAATTTCTCTTTTTTAATAATTCCCTTAAAATAGCAGTTTCTTCTGCCAGATTTTTTATATAAAAGCCTAAATAGTTATCATGTCAAGAAATCTTTGTAATTCCTTAACATTAGTAGGACTAGACATTTTTGAAATTGCTTCAATTTTAGACTTAGTTTCATAAAAAGGCTGATTATGTATAATTCCCGGCACATAAGTTGGCAAGAATGGCGAGATGCGCAGAAGTCGTTTTTAACGCTTTTACAAAGCGACTGATGAAGACGCCATATGACAGTATGTCTAATAAATTATCGCGATTAAATGAGGGTGGGGGTAGGAGGGTGAAAAATACTTAACTTAAAATACTTAACTTACTTAAATCTATTCTCATACCTATTAAATATATTTTTTTAATTTCTTTTTAAATATTAAACATTTAAAAAAAATATTTAAATAAAAAATGTATATATAGTGTTGTGACCTTGCACGATAAGGTTACATATTCTTTGAAAGATAAACTATCATTGATTACATTAAATACATATAACCGATATCATTTTAAAAAAGCAAGTAAAAAAAAAGTGTGAAATACAAGAAAAATGTCAACTCGTTACACGAAAGAACCCATTAATTTCGTTCTCTAGAAATATCCGTCGTCATACACCCATTAAATATTTTTCCAAAGACATTAATAATACAAACGCTTGTATAATCAAACATCATTAAAGCGTTTATTATTGTAATTAATTTCTACACAAGTCTCGGGTCGAAAAAGCACAACCTCCACTGAGGCGCATACTACATTTTCACTTTTAATAACATATCAACATTTGTATGGTGTCGCGTGAAACAATTCAGTCGAAGAAAGACACAAGTACATTTTTTAATGTACGATTATGTCGAACGTCGGTTAAGACGTGTTTCTCTTGTGTAGTGGTTTATGAGCTATTACTATTTTATACGACTTTCGAAGAGCGTAGGAAAGGTACGGTTGAACGATCCATTTTGTTATCCGACATCCAACTATTTGTTTTACGCGATCGTATATTATTTTCCAATGCCACGATTAACTTTTATAGCATTACCGATTATAGTATGATTAAATCTAACTTATTTTTAATGGGCACTCTTGGAGATATTTATTAATGATAACCATATCACACGACGTGTGATATTCTTTAAGTCGTTTTTCTGATTATACAGAATTAAGGCCACGCACCGGGAAACGCAATGTCGGCAGACCCCCCCCTAGATGGATAGACGATATTAAAAGAGTCGCGGGGAGTCGCTGGCTTCAGGCGGCACGAAATCGTGGTGTTTGGCGGTCATTGCAGGAGGCCTATGTCCAGCAGTGGACGTCCATCGGCTGAAACGAACGAAGGCTGCGTACAAAGCAAAAAATATTTCCAATTTCACCCGCGTGGCCCCATAAGCGATTGTGACTGATCATGTGAAACAATGCGCATTGAAGTATGCATAACATGAGACGGAAGATAGCGCATTTCGCGCAACAAAAATGTTATAAGTGCCAAAAGTATTAAATATTAATTACTCGTAAACTACAATGTCAAATGAAAAATTAATCCTCAAAGCCCTAAATAATCAGGGAAGTGAGATTACTGATAATTTTTTAGGTTTGTAATATGTGTCATTTTGAAAATAAAACAAAAAAGAGAGGTAATTTGGTGATTTTTTCATCGTATAAAATTCGAGAAAATTTCATCGTATAAAATTTTCTTTTCCACATTTCACTTTTATTTATAATGTATTAATCTATATATAAATATTTTCTTATTTGGACTTTACAAACTTAGATTAGCTATTTCTCTTTATACGCGCCCTTAATTTCGCAGTCATTTGGGCAGTCCGTCTGGCGGCAGTAACCACCCCCTTACAGAAGACCACCGTGAAACAACAGCACGTGTGCTGTTGTGTTTCGGTGAGTGAGTAAGGGATGCCAGAGCCCATTTCCCTATCCACTCCTAAATCCCTTGTCCTTAATCTTACTGCAGTCGGCAGCGCACTTGGAGCAATTTAGGCGTTGCTTGTGTTATAGGCCAAGGTAGCCACCTACCATCAAGTGGACCGTCAGCCTGTCTGCCGACCTTAACATTAAAAAAAAAACCACATGAAAGTTTACCCTTAATATCGGAAATTCAATTACAAATTACTATTAAAATGGATTTTAAGCTTGGCTATAGCCATTACTCGTCAAAATTAGGAAGCCGAATTGGCCGAAAGGTGAGAATTTAATAGGGCCTGTAAAGCAAAGGGGAGCCCTCATTCTCTTTGAATAAAAAAATAACTATGAGCGATAGCTAAAAGGCTAAAAGTTTACTACATGGCTGGAATAAAACAGTAGGTAATTACATATATAAAAATAAAAAAATAAAACTTTTTATAAGTTCCGTTGGATGAGTGGCTAGGATATCTGTCTTAACGCTCTGTTCTAGGGTACCTGGGTTCGATTCCAGCATGGTCAACTTTGAAAATGAACTTTTCAAAGTCGCTTCTGCTCTGGATCTGGCAAGTAGCGGCAGAAGATATTGCGTTTCGCAATCGTTTGGGCAGCCCGTCTGGTATGGTCTGGTACCGTGAGTGGTGTTCTGTAAGGAATGCCAGAACCCAATGCTACTGTACTCGGCGGCGCACTTGTTGTACCTGTGGCGTTGTTTGTGTCATAGGCGACTATCAAGTGGATCGTTAGCCTATCTGCCGTTCAAACGGGACAAGTGCGAGTTTAACTCGCGTGAAGAGGGTTCCGTACGATGTTACCTATCCACACAATTTACCATGTTATTTTAATATCATGGACTTCTTATAGATTTTCCTATAATCTATAAGTTGAAAACTAATTTCTGTATTTTTTTCAAAATAAGTTCAGTAGTTTCGGAGATAATTTTAGGTTCAGGGGGAATGGTCGGACAGACGGACACACAAGTGATCCTATAAGTGTTCCGGACGTACGGAACCCTAAAAATAGGTTCGCGTAAGCTAGCGTAATAAAATGCGGTCCGATTGATCATGCCTAATTTAATTGAATAACTTCATTATTCCAGATAAAAGATAGCAAAGATAAAGAGGTCTTGAGATAAGTTGCTTTTAAAACTGTACGTTTATCTTTGAAAAAATCAAACTGCGAAATTAAAATTGAAAACAGATTTTAAATCAACTATTGGATCGGTAAAAAGGATATTAGATAACAGATTGCTATGGCAAGTCTCTTGTGTCGATATAAATTTATTTTCGTTACATATTGAATATGCATTAATCCAAGATTTTCTTTAATGCAAGTTATCATTTTATAAGTAATCTTTACTGTTATGTTACAAAAGATACAGATTTAAAAAAAAATGTGTGGATAAACTTCAACTATACAAACTACCATCCATAAAAATAACACCATAGTATCTTTTTAACACCATAGTGTTAAAAAGATAATATTTTTAACACCATAGTGTTAAAAAGATAATATTTTTAAATTTCGAATTTTGTAAAAATCAATTAATTATTTCATAATACAATATAATATTTTTTTATTTTCCAATACTCATCATTCCTATCATTGGAAACTGTTTTGGAAAATATTATTATTTTTTGCAATCAATCAATCAATTTCAATTTATTTGTAACTTATAAAACATAAATTTAACAGGCACAGAGAAAAAAGAAATGACAGTAACAGCAAGAAAGAAAGTTACAAAAAGGTCCCTACTCAGCATTTTGCTGGCATAGGCCAGCACTGAACTTCCGTAGGAACCCTTACTAGATGAACTCGGGCACGCTTCGCTGCGGCCCATACGGCGGCGGCGGGCGTGCGCATGGGGCGCGCGGTACTGGACACTGCTTATAATTATATATAATACTATTTATCGTAGCGTGATGATATATAGCCTATAGCCTTCCTCGATAAATGGACTATTCAAAACAAAAATAATTTTTCAATTCGAACCAGTAGTTTCTATTATTAGCGCGTTCAAACAAACAAACAAACAAACAAACTATTCAGCTTTATAATACTAAGTATAGATTATAGATGTTTGCTTCCTTTATTATTAAATAAATAAGTAAATATATTTTACATATACATACATTTTAAATACATGGACAGTCCCGATTACAGAGTAGGTAACACAAAACAAGTACGAAGAAATTATGCATTCACATGCGAAAAAATATTTATCAAAAACGTTAATTAAAACCCGTCAACGGTAAACCTTCCCAGATAAATATGCGTTGTTCGAGTACTGTTCAAAATTACACGGCGGTTATTCGCATACTGAATTTGGCTGCATTTTTCCTCTATACGTACAAAGGTTTATTGTATGCACAACCAACGACTTACCAAATGCTCAAACATACCAAAATTATAAGCTCAAAACTAGATTGTCCACAATTGCTAGCTAAATTCAAGTTCAAGGTCCCTCTTAGGGTTCCGCGGCAGCCTTGTGCTCCGCTGTCACCCCTCTCACGAAAGACATTATTTGGTACGGTTCCAAAGTCCCCTATGGACTGAACCACACCCATCTCGAGGGTAGTTTTAGTGCGGTAAAAGTCCCACATAACCTCTATGGACACTTGCATTGCATGCGGCATGGGTTCATAAGGTATCTTTTGAAGATTTCTCCCCTCGTAAAAAAAAAACATTATTTGGTTCCAACTCTCCTGTGTCACGAATGAGCAAGCTTCTCAATCTCCACTGTGATGAGCTGGACATCTATACCCTGCTCAATTGGTCGTTTTCGTTCGTCTGTAAACGATTTGTTCCAATGATTTCACCGGCGTCTTTTTCCCATCTTTTTGCTGCCTAACTTCTTTTCTTTCCAATTCTTTTCTGTGCCTCGTACAATGCAATGAAGTATTTATTTATATGTATATTGTGTATATGTATATATGTATATTATCTATATGTATGTATTTAAATTTTTTGTTAAATTTCGCAAGTGGTGTTCGCTTATAAATGTTGTACACATTTATTATAAACTATTTAGATTATTAAGTACTTACTGTAATTATAATAATGTAGTCAACATAAGGGAGCCTAATAAATAAATAAATAAATAAATATAAACATTGGATTATCTATTAACATTATTCTGTTATTGATGACCATTCAATTATTTTAATAAATATATATTTACAAAATAATTAACTTCAGTTAAGTGCAATAAAATATATCGATAAGAAAAAGTTTTTTTTTTAAAATGGGACTGGCAGTTCTAGAGTTTAAGGCGACGAATTGGAAATTTTGGTGGAAGGGATTTAGATTTTTCTCAGCAATAACAAAACATATGAAAGAGATGTTTGGTAATCTGTTACTGTTACTGACTTCAATTTGTCAGTTGGATTACGCGATTGGTAAACTTTTATAACAGAGAAAAAAATTTCAAAGAAACCTCTTTTAAAACACAGATTTACATTTTACAGGCAAACGGGACGAATTTATACCTCCAAATTTTTCATGTACATTAGTATAAACATACACTTTAATTTTACAGTTGGATTTCTTAAAATACATTATAGTTTTTTAATAAAGAATCGTTTTGTCGCATACGATCTTACGACATAAGCAAACGCGTTCTCGTTTTCGTATGCAATCACAGCCGTATTAATTTTTTATCACTGTGTCGCCTTAAGCGTTTTCATGTTAATTGTAAGAGTACAGATTTCCCAGTAATATCCAATATTAAGTAGTCTACAAGTACATTTAAAGGTTGCATTAAGAAAACTCTATGTAAGGGAGGTTAAATTGAGGGTCTAGGAAAATTCACCACCGCCTATTCATCGCCGCCCTTTCATCGCTGGTCATTTCATCGCCGTTTAGTTAAAATATCAACATTAACATCACTAAAAAATCAATGTCACACAGGTTCCCAGTACTAATATATAAATAAGTCTTGTAACCCATTTTGCAACAGACAGTTTATTTGGCAAAACCAGTATTCCGGGTGTACTTGCTCGGCACACGTTTAATTTCAAAGATTTCAGAACCTAACCTTACTTTGTTTTCAGTCTTATTACACATTTTGTAATAGATAGTCTTTTTGCTAAAACAAGTACTCCGTTTATTCCGAAATCACATTTATTAAAACTAATGTGATTTCAGATTAACTATTTAATTTGCTAAAATAAAACTAAAATACATCGCATTTTATGAAAATTTACGCCTTTTCTGACGATAAGCATCTGGTAGTGATAATTCTTTTGCTTAATACTGCGTATGATAAACAATAAACCACTACGAACGGTGATGAAATGGTCGGCGATGAAACGTCCCATCCCGTTAAAATGATATCTGGATGGGCATTCTCCTTTTAGCTAATGCACACATAAGCACTACAGTGCTTATCGTGTCTGCTTTGTATACATGTGGCGGCAGTAACCACCCCCTTACAGAATACCACTGTGAAATAGCAGCACGTGTGCTTTTGTGTTTCATTGAGTGAGTAAGGAATGTCAGAGATCATTTTTCCTATCCAATCCCTTATCCATAATCCTACTGTAGTCGGCATGAAGAAGTTGTGGTGTTGTTTGTGTTATAGGCGACGGTAGCCACCTACCATCAAGTGGACCGTTAGCCTGTCTGCCGATCTTAACATTAAAAAAAAAATCGAATCCCAAGCGCACCTGGGATTTGTGTGTCTATGACTATCGACATTTTTCTTTTCCTTCACTAAACTAAACCCAAACGACATCATAACCACTATGCTAATAACGGAGACAGGTTTGCATGAAACGAATCTGTCGCCTCCCAATTAAGGAATTGGCAATTAATTTAAATTAATGGATGTCCTAGTGAGGATCTCTAAATATTTTACGAGTTTTTAATTAAATAATTTTTCAATCGATCATTTTTATAGTCTCAAATATTATATAAAGTCTGAATTATACTTTTATAATTCTTTTAAATATCTTTAAAGGACATATCGTTACGACGACAAACGACTATATATATATCTATAAGTATACATATAATGGTATTTTTATGTTTTTTATTTTATTTATTAAGATGCTCTTGACCAGCATCTATCCATGTAGGAAGGATGAGGCCGACGATGGAGCGAGCTCACCCAGAAGATGCCTATTCACTCGAACCTTGAAAAGATTTGGGTTATATGAACTCGGAAATACAAACGCCGGCAGGGTTCCAATCCTTAGCAGTTTAGGAACAGTGTTGGAACAGTTTAGGAAAATGACACAAAGGCGTGATTGCGTTTCTCTAAAATAACGAAGATTTATTTACAATATTTTATAAATATTATTTAACAAAGTACATGTTCAGTTTTACAAGATTCACTCACCTGAAATATCGAAGAAACAACATTCAAAGCCTTTTATTTACGTCTTTTTATATCTTTCAGGGAAATTGGTGGGACTTTGTCTCCACCGACTAGGTACATCTAAAATGTCATGACCTTAAAATTGTAAACCAATAACTTGATTTAGTTTTCACTAGCTGAACCCGACTACACTTCGGTGCGGGGTTAACGTGGGGCATCCGCCTTCTTTGACAAAAACCGTGATAACTCGGTTAATATAAATAGGACATTGACGAATTATACACATAAATTATCTTCAGAAATTTCGCTTTCCGTCGATACAATCGGAAACAAAATCCCTTAACCATTTCCCGAGATTAGCGCACACATACAGACAGGCAGAGTAAAAGGGGGACTTTATAAATAGCAAGTTGCCTATAAATTGAAATTGAAGTCAAAACTTGAGCTTATTACGACCTTCGTATCACTCGCATACATTAATTTATCCCCAAATCTTTCTAATTAATAATAATTTGTTTAAGTTTTGAATCGAACGTAACTTTTAGCATGTCAATAATTACCAACTGAAACTGATTTTTATAAATAAGAAAATAAATAAGAGGCCAATAAAGATTCGTCCATTCAAAGTTCGATGAATAAAAAAGCAGTGGAGCGGAATAGGTTCCATAGATCATCACTCCATTTTAATGGCATTTATACATCACTGACTTGGAGACATGTGGCACACGGATGCTAAGTTCGGAGAATACCTCATCAGCTTTCACACTTCGCTGACGGCTTTTGCATACGATTTAGCATCACCGAGATTACATTGCAGTTGCAAGTAAAAGGAACGTTGCTTTTTTCATAATTTAAAATTCGTTTATAGAATAACTAGCTTTTAAAACATGTTAAAACATTACACTAACCGTCAGCCGTTGAATAGAACAGAACATTTTTTTTTTTCTGGAAGAAAGATAACCCTATGTCATTTTCTGTATCCCTCCCTGATAACGTGTATGGAAAATTACATGATCATCGGTTGAGTAGTTAAGGCGTGAAATTAATTATTATAGTTAAGATATCACTGATTTGATTTGTTTATGTTTGTCAATTAGATACACCAGAGATTAAATAACATTTATAGTCAATTCATTTTTTTTTAAAATAAATTACCAAAAAAAGATAATACTTTAAAAAAACTAAAATATTGATAAATAATAATATCTACACTAATATTATAAACTCAAAAATCACTGAACCTATAGGCTGTATTTTAACTGAACTCATTTGGTGCCGAATTTGATGGTAAACGCCTAGGTACTTAATCTTTAAAATAATGAAACTGTTTTTCAAATCAAATCAAAATATTTATTTATCAATTAGGTTTATCCAAGAAACTCTTTATCGTCATTTAAATTTACCAGGGTTTCGGAAAAAAGCCAAGATGACGATCCTGAGAAGAAACCCCGAAAGAAACTCAGCATATTATTCTTTTTGTCATCTTCAAAATATAAAGTTACAACAATTATTATACACTTAAGGACGTCATTACATTTTTGACGCGCTCGAATTCAGCTAACTGCGCCAGAACACTACAGCAAACATTGAAGCCGCTTTACGTTCAATTCTATACATTAACAAAATAATCTTGATACTTGGCGAACGAAATCTACGACGCAGTGCGATCCCTTAGAAAAATGTATGGAGAAAATATAGTGCGTTTTTTAGTGTCTATTCTTTCTCAGAAATGAAAAAGTAATTTATTTGAGTACAAAATAATAAGCTAGACGTATAGAAGACTGTATAAGCTACAATTTCTTATTATTTTCATGTTAAAATATGCAGCGGATTTAGCTATTTATGTACCTATCCAGACACCATTTTTCGACATTTTCAGCGATTCTTGCGATGGTAAAAGTGTATTTATGTGAAAATTTTGTATTGGGCTGTCCAGTTTTTATTAGCTATCTTTAGAGATGAATACATTACCTTTTATTTTATACCATGATATCTCTACAGATGTGCTTCCTGGATATATAAATGGTACCGAAAAACCATTGATATTTGTGAATACGTCCTTAAGTAATACTTAAATCAAAGTACATATACAATACTAAACATAGTATGAGCTCCGAATCCTTATCAGCTAATTAGTTATTTGTTAATAACTATCAGCTAATTAAACTATTTGCGAAAAACGCAATTCTTAAGAGAAAATGTAACAAAAAAACATAAAAGAACGAAATTTAACATTATAAAAGAACAGTCGGATAAGAAAATAAATAGACTGTTCATCCCAGAATTGATCGTAAAGATGAGGATCGGGCGAAATGACACACACGACAAATAGTCTCACATTACAACCAATGGTGTTCTTCACCCGACCTTTTGTCGTACTAACAGTGAATTGTAGATGGAGCCAAATTTTCTCACCTCCCCTCTGATCGAGATTACGTATATTGGTCTATACCTTAACTCCGATCGGCGCCATTTTCAATTTGTTTGATCAAGAAATGGTTTGCACAACGCGAGTGTAAGTCTCGCGATACGTCAAAACCAACTTCGAAATGTTTGCATATTGAAATTTTCAGAGTATTCTTTCGGTTTTCAGGCTGTTTTTTCGGAGATGTTGATCTAGTCCTTACTAACAAATAGGCTTTCTTTTCAGCTCGAATAGCTCTCATCACTAAACTATAATATGTACAATTCCACATAACGCTTAAGGGCCTTGATTCTGTATGGCAATTATAATTTCACGCTTTTGTCTTACCTTATCAAAACACGTAATGTCATTTATATATTTGTAAGAGAATGTCTTATTACCAGATATCGTAGCAATTTGAGGATATGACGTGGTGGAATCGCTAAGTGGCGTTAGTGAATTAGGGCCAAGGTCTTAGCTGATTTAATTTAATTATAATCAAATTCTTTAAATTGACAAAATAATAGGCAGATATTTAATAAAACACCCATTATTGAGAGCGATGTCGCAGTATCTGACGGCCGCGGCACCATCGCCTAATTTTTTAAGTTAATATCTAAATGTATCAGTAATCAGTTTTGTATGGAGATCGGGCCATCAGTGTATGGTATTTTCGTTTTAACGGTTGTAACTTGTACCATTTGGTAGGAAGATTTCACTGAAAATATCTTGTAATTTCATAAATATTTAAGTTCGTAAACTATTTAAAAAAAAAACAATTGTTCATAGTGTGAAATATTCACAGGAAATTACTGAAATTAAGAATTGTTTCTGTTATTATTGTCTTCTGTTCGCGGAGTTGTAACCAAATTTGCACAGATCAGGATACATTACTTTTTTACATTATCGACACAAATGTGTTAATCCAAGACATCGTCTGTCTTTGTGGGAAGTTTCATTCGCATTCATACAAATCAGAATTTTTAAGGCCAATTCGATTCTTAAGTGTAAAACAAGGTGTAATTGTTTTCCTGTGTAAGGTGTAAGTGTAAAACAAGGATCTAAAAAAGAAAAAAGAAATAACTTCTGACAATATTTATGAGCAATAAAGATTGAATAAATGTTTCAACGAATAAAGGTCCGTTTATATCTTCAGACAACGAACGTATCAGACACGTAGCGTGTCAGACAAAATAATATTATTTCATATTATATGTAACAAGTTATTCATATGTAGCGTAGCGTGTCGTCCGCTTAGACGCCATCAGACACTGTCCGCATACGGACGGCATTCGTGGAGAAAATATTTTGTCTGAACCGGAACGTGTCTGAGGCTCTGCTCTGTTTTTGTCTGATATGGCACGTTTCTGGTACGCTAGATGTAAATAAACTGTGTCAGACGGTGTGTAAGACGATACGTGTCTGATAAGTTCGTTGTCTGAAGATATAAACGGACCTCAGGACGCGATCGAAGTCGCGGCCAAAAGCTCGTGTTATGTTACAAATAAATTCACTTCTCTTCTGATATAATGAGACAGCCCACGTGATGCTTTGTGACTACCGTCTCCTAGGACACAAATGCAACTCCAGAGGAATAGGATCTGGCATTACTGCAATTATAGGTATAGGGTGGTCATGTTATTTATGCTATAGCTTGTTGAAGAAAAATTACAACTTTCATGTCCGAGTTGAACTCGTTATCTTCTGCAATTGTAGGGAAACGCTCCAAACGACACTGAACGAATCCACATTTAAAATTTAAACTCCGTATCAAACGATGATATATTCCAACAATAAATTAACGACAAAACCATTCACAATCGTCCGCTAATAAACCCAATAAGTTCTCGTATTAAAAAAGCATTAGTCTTTGACGGGCGACAGAACCATTTTAAGGTGATCCGTTTCTTGCACAGAGCTTCCCCGCAATGGTCTATTCTATTAATAAAATAGGAGAGGAAGGTGGGTCGTAATAAAGCGGTTATGTTTCTATACAATACGAACGCCCCCATATAATATGAGAGAGAATTTTTATTTAATATCGCATTTATTGATTTATAGCTCGGCTCGAGTGAACGCCGTGTCCCATATTGCCCCGTTTCCCCTAAATTGTGTTTAGTGACGTGTGCCGCTATAAATGTTGTCGTTACTCATACTATTTGTGTTTTGCAATATGAATATGTAGGAAATATTTATTAGGCCAATATGACGGCAGCCCGCTGAGAGAGTATTTTCTTTTCGACGGTGATTCTGTGCGAGTTTATTATTATTTCATATTAAATAAATTTTCGTGAAAAAATTGACTTTTTCTCGCATTTTTGTTTATTGCTTAGTGTTTGGCTATTTGACACGACATTTTGCTGTTTTTATTGTTTGAATTAAGAGCTAACAGATATATAATAATTAAATTATTTATAAGTATTTATATTAGTTTATAGAATATATAGATTTATATTTAGTTTAGATTACTAAACTTGTAAATATATTTAATTAGGTTAGATTTATACATACTAAATTATGTTTTATGTTATATGATTTATGTAAATTAGTAATATGTATATAATAAATATGTACTGTCGAAACTTAGATAAAAATACAGAACTAACAGAGATATTAATTTAAAATCAATGGAGATAAAACATAAAACAAAGTGTCAGATGAGTTAATCAGACGTATTTAATTCCTTCCGATGCGTCTGTCCGTCTGTCGGTCCGATTGTTTGTATTCTTTTTTTTAAACTTGATAAGGAAATAAAGTTTAACTTAATATTAACTTACTAATTATATAATTTAATATTTCATTGGTGGTATGAAAAATTCATTAATAGATACAAATTTTTATTTACCGAATATGGTACAAATTGCATCGCTTGCATAGTTTCATCGTGTAGGAAATCATTGAGGGAATAATATTCCTGATACAATATTTCTTATATTTTTCGGAATCTATAATATTAATAATTTCGTCAAGGGGTACGGTAGACTCGATTGAAACCTTACCTGAATAATAAAACATAAAAAAATAAAGATTTCGAGTCGACAACATATATCCGCAAAATTCGGATTGTCAGGTATTTTGTTAAATTCTAATGATGCTGACAGACAAATCGCAGTCGCCATATTGGCCACTCTAGCGAAACGTCACTCACTGACACCTGTGACATCTTGAGTGGTTAATAAACGTTCCGTTTCATTCATACTAGCGCACATACGCCTCGCCACTCAATACGTCGTCCCACCATTCATTTTAAAAACAAAGTGTCCATTACAAAGAACTGTGACTCGTGTGACTGTGTAAAACGAAACGTCTTGCCGCAAACATTGAGCGAAATCTATGCCGCTTTGCCTTTAATATTCCTTGGGAACCGATAACTACAGAAATATCTACCTGCATTTTGTACCTACGTGCGTTATGAGTACACCCGAGCGAAGCCGAGTTTTCGTCTAGTATTATTATAAAAGTGCGGAGCCTTACAAAAGACACATTCTGCTATTTTTTTTTACATTTTTTTTAAATATTTGAATTTGTGTCATTTGTGATCTAATCTACATATTTAATAATATTAATAACTAGCGGCCCGCCCCCGGCTTCGCCCGGCGTGCAATTTTTATATACCCTAAAACATTCCCCATTTATCCTTCTTTCCATTAGCGAAAACCGAATTAAAATCGGTCTACCCGTTCACGCGTGATGCCGTGACCAGGAGAAATGGGGATTCATTTTTATATATAAGATAAAATTGTTTGTCCTGAAAACCAGTCTAAAAGAATTTTTGAAAACTTCGTGCTAAAGTTGGGAGTGGGTTGTTAGTGTAAAATAAGACCTAACATAACATAAATATGTCATACATTTGTTGCAATTAACTAAATACCTTTTGTTAACTTTTATTAACAAAAAAAAAACAGAAATCGCTTTTAATGTGCCCTTACCTTAAACATCTTGGCAACAAAACGTTTTCCTTACAAAACCTCGCCTAAGGCCGGTCTGGTAATTAATACTGAATTCGATTAAAAGATAATTGAATGTATATAACTGGGAGGTTTTCGGGGAATTTAAGGGGTAATCCATCCAACTTTATCTTAACTTAAGATACTTTTGGGAGTAAAGTTATTATGTTCAATTAATCTGTCTTGTCTATCTCTCTTACAATAGTATGACTATAACAAATATTTATTATTTTAAAAGTTAAAAATATATGTAAAAATCCTTCTTTATTTTAAGTTCGTCAGACAGGCTGTCGGTCCACTTGGTGGTGGTAGGTAACTACCGTTGCCTATAACACAAATAACAGGATTAAGGATAAGGGATTAGGAAGGGATAGGGAAATGGACTCTGCAAATGATCTTTTACAAAAAATTGACGATTTCATATTTGGAGATCAGAAGTAAACATATTCTCTAACAAGTTAAAATTAGGCAGAAGTGTTAAAACAGAGAGTGATTACCTTATATTTTTTAATAATTTTATTTCGTAAAGAGATTAGCTGATAAGAAACCTTTTCAACACAGCGATATTAAAACATGTCGCTCTGTCAAAAGCTGTGTAGTGTTTGACGTCAATATTTAATTGAAATGTTTGTAATGTCAACTATAAACGGGTTGAGAAAAAAATTGATATTTTAAGATTTCCTGGGCAAATTTTGCAATTTTTCTCTTTATAAGAACCTTCCTCAGACTTCAACGAGTCTGACTTTTTGAGTTTATTCGTGGAGAACGGCAATATGGGTAGAGATGGGAGAGGTTGAGTAGCCTATGTTATTCGCTGATAAGTTAGCTTTCTATATGTGAAAGAATTTATAAAATCGGTCCAGTAGTTTTTTTATTTTATTCATTACAAGCATAAAAAAATACATACATTCAAATATTTTCTCTTTATGTAGATTAACTCAAGATTATATGAAAACAAAATCAAAATTGGTTTAGCCAAAGTAGGTACTTTGTTCACAACACATGCTTTGTTTATAATGTTTTATTTATCAATAGAAGTATATATTAAATAACATTAATAAAATACTAAAAATAAAATTGCTCACTCATTTTACAATGAAAAATGAAACGAAATTATAACGATTTTACATGTGTAAAGTCAAGTGCATAAACATGTACTCAAAATCGATTTTAGTCTCAAGCAAATCTCTTTAGGGTATATTACCTTAATATTAATGTAACTATGTAACATAATTATGTCATTCTATACTAAGCCATTCATTTTTAATTCTATTTTAAACTAATTAAGTAATATATTGACAGGATTTTTAAACCATTATTTTTTGAAAGTGAGTCAAACGAAAAAAATGTTCTTGCAAATTGGACATAACTTAGTAATTTATTTTTATTTTTCTTAGTTCTTAACAATTAATGTACGTCATAACAAAGTAACGTAAAAAAAAAACGAATTATCTTAATTCTTATTAAAATATGTAGATATAAACTTTTTGAGTAACTCATTCTTTTGAGTAACTCCCAAACAAAAACGCGATTGTCTCCGCCCTATTTGTCGGCATTCCCTGTGGACTTTGGCCCTTCGAAATACTTCACATTACTACCGGAGTATACATGCATATGAATTCTTCCGTTATTTTTTCCTGCTGTTATATTTTGTATTTTTTACCCAAAGTATGACTTTAAAAATTCACTCGTATTTTTTTCCCTAATGCTTTGTTCCATTTGCACTTAATGACAAAGACACAACAATCAGATATTAATGGAGGGTTGTTTCGCATGAGTCTTCTATTTTACGCTATTTAAGGCGTTTCAGCATAGGGTCGTTTGGTCACTTATAAAATGGGTTGTTTCGTCGTTGATTATTATATTTGTGATTTATTATTGAATTAAAAGAATAAAATATTATATTTCTTCTTAATAAAAGGGTAAGGAATCTTAATACACATGGAGTAAGCACTTCTTTCACAAGCCGTCTCAGGTCCCAGGACACGTATCTAATATCGCCGCATACCTCCCACCGATGTGATTCAAGTTCTACGTGCCTTTATAGTATTGATTGTGCCAGCAATTTATACTTAATCATAGTTTTTATATGTATGGAAAGATATTTTGTTGTCGCTTTCCGATATAGCATAGAAACTTTGAGTAAGCTTTGAGTAATCGTTGTAATTAGAAGTTTAATACAAGACATCACGGTTTGGTCTATTTAAAGAATCTCGTTCATTTCCATTTTTCGTTTTATTTTTACTACATATTCTCCCCTCTAACTCCGAAACTACTAAGCCTATAATTTTGAAAAAAAAAATACAGAAATTAGTTTTCTAGTTATAGATTATATGTAAACCTATAAGAAGTCCATGACATCAAAATAACATGGTAAATCACTCAATATTGTGCGGATAGGTAACATCGTACGGAACCCTCTTCACGCGAGTTCAACTCGCACTTGTCCCGTTTTTTTTTTTATTTTTTATTAAAGATGGGTTTCCTCTTGGCCAGCATCTATCCGTGTAGGAAAGATGAGGCTCACCCAGAAGATTGCTATTTGGGTAGTATGAGCTCGGAAACACAGACGCCGGCAGGGAGTTCCAATTCCAAAGATGTTTTAAAGCGCTTGGTCCGAATTAGAGGGATTTCGACAAGGTGAGGATGGTAACCAGCCGTACGTCTGCATGTCCGGTAGAAGAACGGGGGAAGGCGGTATGATCTCATGCAGCTCTCGAGCACACTCCCCGAATTACATTTTATATTAGAATACACAGAGACAGACAATTTTGCGTCTTGCCAGGCTCTAAATTCTATGTTAATTTTGGTCCAATATATCAAGAATGTAATCACTGTATCTGGACTAACCTGTGTTTATGAGGTTTAAAAAAGGGATTGCAAAATTTAGCACTAAGTATAGCTAAGAAAAAGAAAGATCATCTATAAAAGCAACTTTCTTGAACTTATCATTCCAGAAAAGTTTCAAAGCCCAAGGTGGCATTTTGAATATTGACGATTTAATACCATAATAAAAAATCGGCTGAGATATAAATTGTAATAAAGGTCAAATCCAGAGTGTGTCAAGGAAATTTGTGCTTATCTTATTGTTAACTTATAAAAAGTTATTTTATAACTTCCTTGCTGGCGCTTGTTAATTGGAATTCATGATACAAATAAGTCAAATTTTCCGGAAAATGTAACTTCAGCTTAGGATCGTCACTTATTTGTGATCACAGCAATAAATTTTCCATGACAGCTTTCAAATTAATGGATAACAAACACGGACTCTAAATGAAAATTAATATTGTCCCTTTATTGGGTCAAACTTGGAAATTTCTTCAAATTATCTCACGCTTGATTGAAAACGCACTTATTACTCAAGATTAATGAAATACCCAATTTGAAGACCTATCGAAATTGAAATCGAATATGAATGTCAGACCGACCTTGGGAAAATTAATCTAATGAAAAACGTATTAAAATTTGTCCTAACATTTTTTTTTTATTTTTTATTTTTTTATTATAGATGGGTTTGCTCTTGACCAGCATCTGTCCATGTAGGAAGGATCAGGCCGAAGATGGAGCGAGCTCACCCAGAATATGCCTATTCACTCGAACCTTGAAAAGATTTGGGTTATATGAGCTCGGAAATACAGACGCCGGCAGGGAGTTCCAATCCTTAGCAGTGCGCATCACAAAGGATGTTTTAAAGCGCTTGGTCCGAATTAGAGGGATTTCGACAAGGTGAGGATGGTAACCAGCCGTACGTCTGCATGTCCGATAGAAGAAATTCATTTCATTGTCTTTTGACGATGTATGTCGACTTCTACTGCTAATTCTGTTAAAAACTAACTAACTAAAACTAAACTAAAATTTATTAAGTACAGTAACGAATGTTGTGTATAAACTAAGTTTACAAAACTCACAGGTTCTTACAGAAAATGAGTTAAAATATACTTTTCCGTGATAAAAACATGCTCTTCATAGAAAGCAAGAAATGCATAAGTGGCAATTTAAATACATTCTTGGTGTAACGAAACCTAAAGCAACGAGTCTGCTAAAATTAAATGTGTCCATTTCCCTATCCCTTCCCAATCCTTTATCCTTAATCCTATTGTAGTCGGCAGCGCACTTGCAGCAACTTTGCTCGTAGTCATTTAGGCAGCCCGTCTGGCGGCAGTAACTACCCCCTTACAGAATACCACCGTGAAATAACAGCACGTGTGCTGTTGTGTTTCGGTGAGTGAAGAAAGGGATGCCAGAGTCCATTTCCCAAACCCTTTCCAATCCCTAATCCTTAATCCTATTGTAGTCGACAGCGCACTTGCAGCAGCTTTGCTCGCAGTCATTTGGGCAGCCCGTCTGGTGGCAGTAACCACCCCCTTACAGAAGACCACCGTGAAATAACAGCACGTGTGCTCTTGTGTTTCGGTGAGTGAAGTAAGGGATGCCAGAGCCCATTTCCCTATCCTATTGTAGTCGGCAAGCGCACTTGCAGCAGCTTTGGCGTTGTTTGTGTTATAGACGACGGTAGCCACCTACCATCAAGTGGACCGTCATCCCGTCTGCCGATCTTAATATTAAAAAAATATAGCATAAACTAGCAATCCGACGGAAGAAGAGTGAACCAACTTTTTGCTGAGGTTCAAATATATCTCACACGACGTAAAAAAACATTATATTCCTATCCTAACCCGTCGACATTTGTGATCCCGTTAAAACCCATTATGAAAGAACCCTAAGTTTTCATTCCAGAGGCTAAATCTTAATCTGAATTTATGATCATACGTTACGCGGCAATACCAACCTTGCTGCCTTAAATGTAAAACTCAAATTCCATTGCATTAGGTTCAGATATAACAAAATTTACAACTACCACCATAAGTAAACTGCCCTCGTAAGTTATGAGGTCGATCTCTATTCGTATAATAGTCCGAGGCGATTTGTTTCGATTCCAATAATATTTGTCAAAATAAATTTATTCATCCCATGGAGTTTTTAATAAATTGCCTCTCGAGGACTTAACGGGATAAGATTCGTATACAGACTCGAAACAGATTCAAAACATTTGTGAGATTCTAGTAGAAGCTTCCTAACTACTAAGATTTATTGATGCAATCATTAACTTAGTTGGAGCGAATGCTGGTCTTCCGAAGTTGGAAACGTGTGAATTAACCTCGAATATTTTAATTCGAGCAATTTCATTGTTGTTATCTTGCCATTGATTGTTGTTAACTAACATTATAAAAGTGAAAGCAACTCTGTCTGTCTGTTACCTTTTCACGCCTTATATGCTCAAACGATCATAATAAAATTTCGTATACACATAGTCAGGTATACAGGAAACTAAAGAACTAAGTTACTTTAAAACGAATAGAAGTAAGCATACTAATTTTTAAGAGTAACATTATATCGGTTAAAAAGGACGGAGGCCAGTAATTAATTATATGCACAAGAACAATTCATTTAACTAAAAATGAGGTTTGTACTATACTTTACGCCTTCGTGGAGTTTTAATGGCCACAATTTACCGTTGGCTTTCAGCTAACGGGGTTTTCATGTTGAAAAGGCAGTAACCATATTATAAAAAAATATTAAGTGTATTATTATAATTTGAAAGTGTAGCTGTTCTGTGTTGAAAAATAATTTAAAAAATAACGAGGTTCTCAATGGAGACTATCGTTTTTTTGCTCACCAGTTGGCGCCACTGATGACTAAGGTCCAGAGATATAGCTGTCAAAGGTCTCGATAACTATTATCATATCGAGTAGCTATGCCGCAATGTTGTGCAGTTCCGTTTTGTTCGAAAAAAAAAGGACATATGTTTCCAAAAGATAAAACTGTTCTAAAACACTGCTTGTGGCGATTCGTAGGAATAACTAAACTCCGACAAAACATTCTCGTGTTTGTAAAAAACATTTTAACCTCGAGGATTATGTGTTAGCCGAAGAATCAAATACAGAAAATCGTAAGTAATAAGCTTCTTTATTCATCATTATTTGAGTAATGTTTGCGTTACTTTGTATGTTGTAATCTTCTGTTCACTGTAACATAGCTGTTCCTTCGGCAAACAAGCATACTTTCGGCAAAAAAGAAGTTTGTAAACAGTAAACAAACTAACATCTGAATTAGCTGCTCTTTGAGGCCGCTTATTTTTGCGCCTTTTTTTTCTTAATTCCGCTTTCAAAGCGTTCACAGTCATCGCCAAATAATCCATATTTGCGATAATTTCACAAAGGAAATCACTTTTAAACAGATAAATTAAAGAAATTATAATTTATGTCACGAAGCCCGCTAAAACCAGTGAAAATTGAATTTTTTTGGACCTCACGCGATACAAGCGCCTCTAGTGGCAAATTCACACGCGATAGCCCCCATTAGCTTGTTTTTAATTTTGCTAGTTTGTTAAATGAATAAAGCGCAAAACACACTGGGCGGTAAGCGATCCGGAAGCCGAAAAGCGAATGTTTTCCGAGGCGTTTTCCGAAAGCGGCGCGTTCCGGGTCCGGCGCCGCTCCAGCCCCGGACCCGGAACGCGTCCGTCTGCTTTTGATATATTTCTTGCCCCCCAAATCACTTAAAAACTGTTTGTATTAAAAAGTTACGAACTTTATGACTGGTAGCATTTTAAGTTACCTACCTAAGGGTGGGGCAATAAATTACTTTTGTTATATGAATCTGTATCGATGAATCTAAAGGACCATCTGTGTCGCGCAATTAGCGATGTGAAGTCGGTGGACTTATTTTCAAAGTCATTTGATATTTGAATATTTTTTGTTTGTCGTATCACATACACTTATCAATTTTATACATTACTTAGCTGACGCAGCAGACTTTGTCCTGCCCGAACCCGAAAATAATTTTCTAACCCGATTGTGGCGCCACCTATCGGGTCCAATTTTATTTTCAAACCATATGTCAACGTGACGCGACACTCACTTCACGTCAATCAACAAGGGAAAATACTAAAATACTAAAAAAATGGGGGGTGTGGGTAGTAGGATGAAAAATACTTTACGACCCATTCTCAGACCTACTGAATTATACACACAAAATTTCATAAAAATCGTTCCAGCCGTTTCGGAGGAGTTTTGTTACAAATACTGTGACACGAGAATTTTATATATTAGATTATATCAAAATATACGAACTAATAATGACAAGAACTTAAAAACCTCATAACAATTACTCCATAAATTAAATACCACATCACGTTCAAATTAATAAGAAAGTTAATTCTAAAAATAATTTTAAAAAATAATTAAAAATCGACATTTTTGAATATATTTAAGTCCTAAATTCTGTTTTAGACTTACGCGACACGTAATTATACGTATATTAGCGACCTGAGTTGAATTTTCAAAAATCCTTTCTTAGAAATAAATTTATGTTCTAAATTTCAGCTTTTTTAGACTTTGTAGTTTTGGCTGTGCGTTGATAGTCAAGACAAGCACTTTTATAAGTATAGATATTATCTGTGTTGGAAAATAGGGGTCTTTAAACCGACATACAAAGTCAGAGAAATGTCAAAAATTGTCGAACACTTTTAAGAATAGACCATCAAGAAAGTCACGCTGTACAATAGTAATTTTTCGAGCCATTTGCTCCAAGTCATTGTTGCTGGGAGCTGTAATTAGGGGAGTTAAGAGGGGGGCAGAGATGTGACGCTCCTCTGATCGCGTATTAATAGGTAATTATTGTCGCGACGTTTAGTTTACAATAAGTTATAACTAAGTTATGTAGTAGTAAAGTAACAATTAGAAATAGAGACAAAGGCTAATCAAAATAAGCTATAGATTTCCGGTATGTCTAAATTAATATAATTCTCGATGGACATGAAACCTAAAATGAAACCTGGCACACAGATAGTCCATGTCCTGAATTGAAGGAGATTTTCCACACTTATTACTGATCATCAGAGGCATCTTGCATCTAGGTATGTTCTCCATCATTCAAACAGATGGCGTGATAAGCAATTCAAGGCAGTAAATTATATATCTTATAAATATGAATATAGTCTTACAGAAAACCACCGTGAAATAACAGCACCGGTGCTGTTCACTCCTAATCCCTTATCCTTCATCCTACAGCAGTCAGCAGCGCACTTGCAGCATCTTTGGCGTTGCTTGTGTTATAGGCGGCGGTAGCCACCTACCATCAAGTGGACGGTCAGCCTGTCTGCCGACCTTAACATGAAATTTATATGAAAGAGATTGGGTCAAGCCAGTTGTACCTAATGCCATCGCTATGTCAAGCCACGTAAGGCGTCAGCCAAAACTATTTTATATTTAAATGGTTTTATTAATAACTAGCTGGTGCCCACGGCTGGTACTGATCCCACGGGAAAAGTAATTTTTTTCTGGATTAAAGGTACCCTACGTCTTTTCCTGAATCCCTGACAACGTGTATGCGAAATTTCATGATGATCGGTTTAGCGGTTTAGACGTGAAAAGGTAACAGACAGACATACAGAATTACTTTCACATTTATAATATTAGTATGGATAGTATGGATTTTAATTATTTTCGTATGAGGTACGGTGTCACACAAATCGTGAGGTTGTGTTGATTATTCCAGACAAGGTACTTTATCGTTTTATAATCCCGCGATAATGAAGGCATTGTAAACATGTTTACACACATGTCTAACAAATACACGGCGTTCTCGAGTGGCGAGTGGTTAGAATGATTGAGCCGACCGCAAGGTCGCAAGGTCCCGACCTCATCCTTTCACTTACTTGCATAACATCTTAGATTGAATATAAGATCATTGGTTTTAATGTATCTTTGGTATGAACATTAAATCTTAACTGGGCGTTAATATTTAACTAGGATTTGGTTTAGGAAATAAGAAAGAGATCATGAAAAACTACATTTCGCCCAAGCATGGGCAAAAATTTATAATCAGTAAACGATTAGAAAATGTTATGATGGGTATGGCAACATAGATTTCACTTTTTAACAGACAGGAGGTAGTATTACTAATAATCAGAGATTAGCAGGATTAGCAGGAGTAGGATTCATTAAGCATTTTGTCTAAAGGGAAAATTTCATTGTTCATCCTTTGGTGTACCTAAACTCAGATAACTCAGAAGTAGATCGACACCAATCAACATGAGTCGCCTTTTGCTTCTGTCTTCTGCTCCTTCTTCGGGAAATTAGTTTTCTGTCACCCAACTCACTATGCAAAATAGTTTGGATTGCAGTCATACCATCAGTGCCTATGGTTGCCCGGATCTCAATTCCCTTTAATTTAGGTGTGCTCCTTTAGAGGGGGCGTAAGACGTTTAGAGGGGGGAGGTGATCGAGCCGAATCTCACTCAACCTCAGGTTCTCGACGAGTCTCGACGAATATCAAATTTTTTTTTCCTGCAAGAAACAGTTCAAAATTGCAGTCCACAATGCACCAGTTGCGCAAGCGCGCAAAAGTGTGATCCTCACGGATTGACACAGGATGATCTACTGTTAGTGTGGGTTAATCAGGGCGAGGTTGAAGGAGCAGATGATTTTACTGAAAATCATATGGACATGATGGTACCATTAGTCACTATTGAAACCATGCATGACTCTCTATGGACTGAATGGGAAAGAATATTCCTTTATTAATTTTTCTATTTATATCACTGTGATTCTAGACTACGTTCTAAGCAATCTTAAGTACTTAAGTCTTAAATAAAAACAATGAAACAAAAAAAAAAGTTTAAAATAAATCCGACGCATTTAAAATAACATGTTTTTTTAAATCTCACGTGAGATTAGAGGACGAGGAGAGGGGGTCAGTCAAATTTCACGATCATGGGAGGAGGGGGATTGGAAAATCGCCGAAAACGTCTAACGTAATTAATGGACGTCCCCTTACGATTGAGTGGGTAATTATTACTTCTATAAATAGTGTATACATAAAGGCATCTGCAGCGAATGTTAGGTCATTGAACGGTATGCGCAGTGACATCACTTTGGGCGTGGAAGTTTCTGTTCCCGTGCGAATGCTAAACGAGCCACAATTTGCTATGCAGTGCTCGGAGTGTGAGGCGCTTGTGAAATGTAAATGCTATTTAAGCAAATGCAAATTTTCCTACTAGGAAAATTCTAATTCCATTCTCTAATGCAATCTTAATGACAGTGGGAGCCCATTGTTACTGTCCTGTCTGCCATCTTTGACTCTTCAGTATCACATGTTTATTAGAAAAGTCTAACATCATGAGGAAGCCTGTACTTTTTCCATGCTATGCCTTTGTTCAAAAATGTATGTAGTATAACATATAAATAGTATAGTCCTAACAAATATTATAAATGCGAAAGTGAGTTTAACATAATAATGAATAATACATAATACAACATATATACCTAATTTAAAAAAACATTTTAGTGCTAATAAAGCAAGTAGTCCAAATATATTAACATATTTTTTCATTCTACAGATTGTCCGTTTATATCTTCAGACAATAGACTGATACAGACGTATCAGACACTGACGTAGCGTGTCAGACAAACTAATATTATTTCATATGATATTTAAGAACTTATTCATATCTAGCATAACGTGTCCGCTCAAACGCCATCAGACACTCTGCGCACGGACGGTATTCGAGGATAGAATATTTTGTCTGAGCGGAAACGTGTCTGAAGGCTATGCTATATGTAAATAAACTGTGTCTGATGGTGTATGAGACGGTACGTGTCTGATACGTTCGTTGCCTGAAGATATAAACGGACCTTAAGAAATTCAATGGGCCTCGTTGAATTTCTTAACAGTTAGGTGTACCTACTGAATTCGCAGCCCAAACATTCTTTACGTTTGGGATGAGGAAGAATTGGGATGGGTCAAGGGGATGTACGATGAAGTGCGAAGCGAGCGATGTTGATAACTGTTATTTTTTATCTATTACACTCTCTATTGCTGCTGAAGTCACACATGTAGGTACAATCGAATACACGACCGAGGAATCTCATCTAAGTGCAATCGTGCAGTGAAAGTATTCCAAACAGCTTACATCTCGACACATAATTATGTGGAAATTGTACGTGTTAATAAAGCATCAGCATGAATTTGTAGGTATACGAGTGTAAATATATGTATGATCGGTCATAATTCTAGCATTACAAAATCGATTCGAGTTCAGCGGGTCATTCTCGCAATAATCGCGATTTGACTGCGATTGTAATACGCAACCGATTTGTAATGTTTTCGATTGGCCATTATTATTCAGAGTCGCATTTATATCATTAAGTTTAAATTCAAAGGTTATTGAGATGAAAGATTAGAGGATTTAAGCCCAAGTTAAGTTTTCTGCATTTACAATAACGAAACTTTTTTTAATCCATTCTAATATAATATCAATAGCTACTCCATTTAGTAACACTAGCTGGCGATCGCGGCTTCGCCTGCGTTGAAAAATAAAAAATAACACCTAACCAAATATATGAGCAATGGCACCTAACATTTTTATAGCAGTTATAGCTTTGCCAGGCGTTAGGTGATCCCTCTGAGACAGAATTTTTTTCTGGATGAAAGGTGACCCTCATCGTGATCATCATGACGTTGTTCAGCAGTTTAGGCGTAAAAAGGTAACAGAACAGACAGACAGCTACTTTCACATTTATAATATTAGTAAAGTATGAATAAAATGAGAAATAAAATCTATATAATGTTTTAGTTAAAGCGACTCCAGCCGCAAAACTCGTTCTGTTCTGAATTGACGGGACTGCTGAGGGGGAGTCGCTACTTGCAAATCTCGGAAATATCTATTTAAAAATTAAATAAAGTATAATTCAAATTTTTCTTTCGATGAGACTTCAGATAGTGGATCTTAAAATTTATCTTAAGAATTAGCTATTTAAAATATTGATTATTGAGCAAATCGCAGGATTACAAGATGGATATTAGACCCCAACTTAGTAATTTTTTTATATATATAATTAAATATAATTTAAAAAATAATTATAATGATCCCCTTTCATATATCCTGCAGATGATTTGAGTATTTTTTAAATTATAATTTTATTATGATAATTTAAAAGGAAAACGGTTACGAATAAGTGAACGTTTTTATCATTAGGGGCTGGCGTCGCCTTAAATGCTTTTTTTTTAACTAACTCAATTTAAACTAATTCTAAACTGTTTTTGTTAATAATTGTTACGGGGATAACGATCCTGGGACTTAGCGGTAACTATAGTTGTAGTAGCTTAGATTTAACTAAATTGTACTTATCAAGTATGTCCATTAAACAATACTAAATTGATTTTGATGAAAACTAAGAAAGGAGATAGGCAAGTAATTAATAAAAACATTAGCTAATTTGAATAAAAATCCCACTTTTTTATTATAGTCACCGAAGCAAGTGTTAAAAAGCTTATATAATCATTTAATACTGAATAATATGCATATTTATGTGCTGGGAATTTTTAGACTGAATTATATCTCTATGCTTTAGGTTTATGAGGACAGTCATAAATGTGCTAGAGATACAATAAAAATATTGTGAAACTAGTTTTTTCTCGCAACTTCGTTAGCGTCCCTAGGGAACAGTAGGTATTTTATTCTGGACGAAAGGTCCAAAATGTCCTTTTCTGTAAGCCTGACAAGTTTTCTGTACGCAAAATTTCATGACGATCAGTGTGAAAGCGTAATAAACAAACAAATCCATTATCGTATTTTTTGTAAACTAGCTGAGCCCGCAACTTCGTAGGTACGCGTGGGATTCTAAATGTTACAGGAAGCTTGCTACAATACATCAGTGAAAACCGCATTAAAATCGGTTAAGCCGTTTCTGAGATTAGCATACACAGAAGCATAGACAAACAGACAAAAATTCTAAAAACTATTTTTTTGACCAACAAAGTAGTACAATGTGTAAAAAAATTTTCTTGAGAAAATATTTAATGTACTTACAGATATGGGTCGTTTACAATTTTATTTTGACCTCTACATATCCACTCCATTCGAATTTTATTTAATGTTCTTTTAAAAGTGGAATAGAATTGAATAATGTTGCAATATTTGAAATTTTAAAAGCACGAAGATACGTTTCATAATTACAAACAGACAGCCCGTCAGTTCCTTGTATATTAATTGGACAAGCGTAAAAGCGTGTTCGTCTTATTGTGCAATTATTGTAGAAGTTTTGTAACACTTACTCGTATATGGGTTTAGCATTTAAAAAAATCAGTGCTTCACTTTCTCGAATGCGGCAACGTTTACTTTACAAGTTGAAATAAGCCAGTAAGAACAGATGTGGATTTATTATAATACTAGATGAAAACCCGGCTTCGCTCGGGTGTAATGTGACTCATAATATGTACACATGTAGGTACAAAATGTAGGTAGACATTTCTGTAGTTATCGGTACTCAAGGAATATTAAAGGCAAAGCGGCATAATTTCGCTCAATGTTTGCGGCAAGACGTTTCGTTGGTTTTTAAAATGAATGGTGCGACGACGTATTGAGTGGCGAGGCGTATGTGCAAAGATGCGTATGTGCGCTAGTATGAATGAAACGGAACGTTTATTAACCACTCAACATGTCACAGGTGTCAGTGACGTTTCGCTAGAGTGGCCAATATGGCGACTGCGATTTGTCTGTCAGCATCATTAGAATTTAACAAAATACTTGACAATCCGAATTTTGCGGATGTATGTTGTCGACTCGAAATATTTATTTTTTTATGTTTTATTATTCAGGTAAGGTTTCAATTGAGTCTACCGTACCGCTTGACGAAATTATTAATATAGATGTAAATCTGTTTAATAAAATCCATTGAGTCTCCATTTTGGTAATAAAGTATGTATGTTTCCTACCCAACTAGCACACAAGTTGGGTGCTATTTAACAGCTATTTAGGAGAGTTTGTAATTTCATCAAACTATACATAATAAGAGTTTATAATATCTCCTTAATTTCAAGGAGATATAAAGGATATAAATATTATTATGCAGGCGTTGAGAGCACAGCTAAGTTATAATATACTAAATATCACTATGAGATCTAAAAGAGTAGTATGAAGGCAAAAGCGATAGAATTATCTAGACCGCTGAAGGAATTTCTAGACAGTACTAGGTAACTTAAAGCTTTACAATAGGTCTACAAAGATATTTAATACCACTTTTACCATATTGGTATCTTAGAGGTCAACATTAGCACCTACAGCCATATAGACATTCTAAGAAAGAGTCATTAATCTCTTCTATTTAGACATTAATATAGTTAAACCTGTAGGTTTAATTTTATCTTTTAATTCAAGGGCTATAAAGGAGATTTGAAATGCTACTGCAAAAGAGTGAAAAAACTCTACAATACTGTGCTTGTAGGTCTTAAAATTCTAAAATAGTGATTAATAGAGCTATATGACACCTAAAATCGTTAAAATGGAAATATTATACATCTAAGACGCCATTACAGTAAATGTATTCGTTTTTAAAATCATTTTAAAACGAATTTAAAATTTAATTTCAATAAAATCAAAATTTCTTATCTTAGATGTCATAACTTTCAAAATACGTATATATATAACTAAATTAATGCATACTTTGACAGTAAACTGATGCTCTCACTAATATTTTTACGTAAAAGATAACCATCTTTACCATATTTAACGATAACACACCATCATCACTTGAAATATATTTAGTTGCAATGTATGAACATTTCTGTACCTCATTCCAAGCAAAAAAGAACTTTATTTATGGTGGCTAAACCGTAAAAAATACCCGTTAACCGGCTATTCTAGCGCTTCTTATACCGCTTGTGTGCTAGTTGGGTGGGTAACCCTTCTGGCGGCAGTGACCAACGCGAAATAACAGTTGGCGCGCTGTGGTTTCGGGATGCCAGAGTACCTTACCAGAGTTATGGCGGCAGTAACCAACCCCTTACAGAAGACCACCGTGAAATAACAGCACGTGTGCTGTTGTGTGCTACTGCAGCCGGCAGCGCACTTGCAGCAGCTTTGCTTGTGTTATAGGCTACGGTAGCCACCTCCCATCAAGTGGACCGTCAGCCTGTCTGCCGACCTTAACATAAAAAAAATAAAAAAAACCTCATAAGTTTGTTAACGCAACTGGAACTTTTATGGCAATGCTTGTGTTTATAGCCTTACCATCTACCATCAAGTGCCTACCGTTGCTAAAAAGGACGCAACGTTTGCTCTGTTTTGGTAGGTAATAAATGCAATTATGATATCACAATGATTAATATTTGAATTTATTTTCGCTCTTGTCGGCTTATCTAATAGAGTTCAAACAGACTACTAAATAAATAACGTGTGTTTGATGTGATGCATAGTATTTGTAGTTCTGTGGAGCGGCTGATGTGAGAGTTAGTATGGGATAGTGACCTAATTTGCTTTGCAATACTGATGCGAAGTTTTCGGACAGCGGTTTATTGGACTCTGTGATGTTTGTACCAAAATGCATTGGCCCGATCTCTTCAGGTGTATTTAGATATATATATAAGACTATTCGTCTTTTAGTAATTAAATTTGATAAATTAAACTGTTGCGTTGCTCTGTAAACAAAGTATTTATTTTATTAATTATAATATTTTCAAAACAACAAACTGAATTACAATTCGATTACAATATTTTACAAATTTAACAAAAATCCTACCTGTAAACAAAGAAACGACAATTAAAGTTTTATTGTCCACCAAATCCATTTTAAAATAAAAAATAATTTTCATTAAGAAAATCAAGTAACAATGAAAATAAATTGATTGACAAATTTCATTGACACAGTTCCTTGTTACAGTAAATAGGCAACATTAAAAAGTATTTTACCTACGCTAACGCTAATACATATTCTTTACATACATATGCTGAAATAGCTAAGGGTTACCGCAATATTGTGCGCTGGTAATTTACCTGAAACAAAATAAAGGAGTTTTATTAATATCACAAAATAATTATTAAGTAATTATACAAAATGATAATGATAAGGCAACCTCATGTAATGTCGATTTTAATAGTAGCAGGAAAACTATGTTGTGATTGTTTAAACTTGGCAGTCCGTCCGACGTCAGCCGTAAATCGCCATTTTACAGAAGACCACCGTAAAATAACAGTTCGCGTGTTGTTGGGTTTCGATGAGCGAGTAAGAGATGCCAAAGCCTATTCCCTATTCCTTCTTATATCCTTCGTCCTATCAAAGTTGACAACGCGCTTGCAACCCTAACGACGATGCTTGTGCTTATAGGCGACTTTTTTTTGCAATTTTTGAAAAAAATAACTAAAAGGCCTTACCTATTTATTTTTACTTGTAAAAACTGTATTAAACAGTTAAAAAACACTTGTATTTATTGATTTATCAAAACGAGCGCACTATAAGGAACTCTGAAATAGCTTTAAGATATACATATATAAAAGATTTTTTTAAATCTACAATTCCAATTAACCACCCCCATACAACGCGAAATAATAGCATGTTGGGATGCCAGCCAGAGCCCATTCTCCCCCTATCCCTTCCTAGTCCCATATTCTTATGGTGGGCAGGGCACTTGCAATATCTGTGACGTTGCTTGTATTATAGGACCATCGTATGGACGGTCAGCCTTTCTGACGACTTTAACATAAAAAAATATCTTCTTAACTCAAAAATATCAATATCATTCATAATCAATAGAGTAATGCCAGAGGCTATTCCCTATTCTCTCTATATCCTATATCTTTAATCCAAGGTCAGTAGCGTGTTGGCAACCTCTACGGCATGACGTGTATTTATAAGAAAGAGACACGGTTTTTACGCGCATAAAAATATTAGTTAATTTAATAAAAAATGTGATGTACACAATATAGGTACTAGGTTTAAAAATAATTTAGATTTACATAAGACGCGACTCCACAAGATAAGTAACTCTTTTATGGGTTGTATACGGTTTTATAATAAACTGCCTGAGATGGTAAGAACCTTTTATATAAAACCAAACTCCTCTCGAAAGGCATTGTCACTTAAATAATAAGGTTACTGATTATTTAAGTGACAATGAAGCCTGGAATTAAAGCCTGGATTCGGAGCTCATACTATCCTTAGTATTGTATATTTACTTTAGGTATTAAGTGTATGATTATAATTGTTGTAATTTTTATATTGTAAAGATGACAAAAAGAATACTATCCTGAGTTTCTTTCGGGGTTTCTTCTCAGGATCGTCGTCTTGGCTTTTTTTCCGAAAACCTGGTAAATTTAAATGACGATCATAAGAGTTTCTTGGAGAAACCTAATTGATAAATAAATATTTTGATTTCATTTGGTAACAATATACCATCAACTGGATCGTGACCTGTCTTGCCTACATAAAATAAGCCACAGAAGATTTCTTTCCAAAAATCGCCATTTTATCAGCAAATCTAGCTCAACATTAATAAAAAGGACGTAAAAAGAGTAACGTCGAACGACCGACGGGTAGGTTTATTTCGAGTTTTAAATGTGAAAGAATTTCGATATAAAATACCGAATCCCGCCCACTCGGCTGCGGCGGTGTCGTGCATACAAAACTTTATATTTGCACTTATAGCTACCTCACGTACCAGAGATATGACACCGACATGCTGCTATTCGAGATCATCATTGATTAGGTACTTTCTACTGTTACTAAGAACATTTGCTTTTAGACTACACTCTTGTTATAGTAGAAAATAGCTTAGATGATATTAAAGACAAAATACTTTGTTTATTGTCACAACACTCTTACTATCTGAAACAGGATTTTGCTGGCGCGCCCACACATACTCTCATACACACACACGTACACACACACACACACACACACACACACACACACACACACACACACACACACAGAGAGAGAGAGAGAGAGAGACAGACAGACACCCAAATTTGTTTAATTCTCAAATATATCTTGTTAATTCAAGCTATGCTTAGTGTAAAGGTCACCGAATAACTATACGTGTAAACTATCTGTAAATTTTAAAATAAATAAATAAATAAAATAAATTGTAAGTAGAGACGCATTCGGAGTGATGGTTCTCCTGGTGGCTGCAGAATAAGGTTGCTAGCGTGATATTTGAATAAGCTTTGGTGGTCTTTACTTAAACATCAAAACAAAACAATTATTTCACAGTAGTTTCTTTAGTAAAAGCATGTAAAAGGGTCAGATTCCAGGGTCATTGTCCAGATTATGAATGCAAAAAGAAGTAAAATCTCATACTTATGTTTGTATATACATTATACATGCAATATATTAATATTTTAACCTAACTAAGATCTAAAATAGTGTCGTATGCCTATCATCAAGATCTACATGCCTATCATGCAAGATTGACTCTGGGCAAAAAGGTTAAATATGCTTATAGAATATACGGAGAGGGCATTGTGTAATTTTTCCTACAAAAATATTGGTCCTGATCGCCGTAATCAGGATGGCCATGGCGTAGCTAAATAGCCTTGTAAAGTTGGCGATTTTGTACCAAGTGGTTCTAAATGACACATTACGTGTTCTTTCGTCTTGCCCGATCTATACATTTGAAAATCTTTGACCCTGGGTCACAGGAAAATTTAATAACCATCAGCAGGCGCCTGCATGCGTTATCAAGATAACCTTTTAAAGCATATCTTATCTGCGTATTACAAAATGCATTGCTCCTTGTACCCGGTAAGTTGTAGTATTATTCTGTTACAAAATTTAAATAGCAATTATGTGCAAAAAGTGACAGAGATTACAACGCAAAAGTAGTCAGATTGCTATACTTAGTTAGGTATAGTTTCTAACATTTCAAAAGTAACAAAAACTTGAGACTACTTCAAAATATATAACAACACAAGTCTATGAAGTTATAAACAACAATTATACTTTTTTTTTATGTTAAGGTCGACAGACAGGCTGACGGTCCACTTGATGGTAGGTGGCTACCGTCGCCTATAACACAAGGATTGGATAAGGAATTAGGAGGGGGGGTAAGGAAATGGGCTCTGGCATCCCTTACTCACTCACCGAAACACAACAGCACGTATATGCTGTTATTTCGCGGCGGTATTCTGTAAGGAGGTGGTTACTGCCGCCAGACGGGCTGCCTAAATGACTGCGAAACGCAGTGTGCCCTACCACTACTTTTCAAATCCAGACCAGAGTCAATTTTGAAAATTATATTAAAATTTCCACAGTTGACCCCGCCAGGAATCGAACCCGGAGCCCCTGAGACGTTAGGCAAGCATTCTTGCCACTCATCCAACGGGCCGTCAAACCTTATTCACTTTTATAATTGGACAAAAATCAGTATCTGAAGAAGATTCATTTTACGTTGTATTAATTATACTAAATCATATATTATGTTATAATTATAAATGGTAAAAAATATTAGAATAGAACCGTTCCTACAGTAGTTAGGTGCTTCCCTTAACGCTCTGTTCTAGGGTTCCCCGATTCGATTCCCGGCAGGGTCAACTTTGAAAAATGAACTTCTCATATTTGGCTCTGGTCCGGATCTGGAAAGTAGTGGTCGCAGTCATTTGGGTAGCCCGTCTGGCGGCAGTAACCACTCCCTTACAGAAGACCACCGTGAAATAACAGCACGTGTGCTGTTATTGTTTCGATGAGTGAGTAAGGGATGCCAGAGCCCATTCCCCTATCCAATCCCTTATCCTTAATCCTATTGTAGTCAGCAGCGCACTTGGAGCAGCTGTGGCATTCCTTGTGTTATAAGGCAACGGTAGCCTACCATCAAGTGGACCTATGATATTCAAATGGCATTCGGTAGGAAATCACTCAACCTTTTGTTTAACTTCTAGCTAGATATTTGTGTATACGAAAACAAAACAGAATTATACGATTTCTGCTAAGAATGCATTCAAAACGCTTCTTTCATTCTTAAAGCAATATTAAAATAATCGTTAATTGAATTTGAATTTTTAATCTTGCTATCGATTAATTAATATCCCATCAAAACCTGTCGACCTCAAGTGCTTGGTGTTAAAAGCCGAGTGAATCAATGACACGCATTGTCTGCATGAGATCGTATCTTCGACCTCAATACAAGCCGAAATGTACTGAAAGGTCAACTGCATTAGCGTTCTGCGATAACTGTAGACTTGGGACAATTTATTGCAAATTCGGTAAGCGGACAATTTAATAATTAATTATTTAAATAGGTGGATAGCTTTAATACTAGCTTTTATACTAATAATAAGTGAACATAGATTAATCTATGTTCACTTATTATTATTCGAAAAAAATAGTAAGTATTATGTGACTAGTTAAAAATGAGGTTGGTTGCAGAAACGGTGGACTGCCCGAAACAGAGACATGGGTAGCGTTGCACATGTCACTCTCAACAAATTTATAAACAACTAGCGGCCCGTCTCTGGATTTGCATGGCCGCAATTAGGTTTTATCCATTCAATATTATAAATGTGAAAATAACTCTGTCTGTCTGTTACTTTTTTACGCCTAAACCGCTGAAATGTACATGATGAAATTTGGCATACACGTTGTCAGGGATACAGGAAAGGGCATAGGGTACCTTTCAACTAGAAAAAAAAGTACTGTTCCCGAGGGATCATTTAACACTTGGCAAAGCTATAACTGCAATAAAGGTATTAGGCGTTACATTGCTCATATATTTAGTCAGGCGTTGTTTTTTTTTTTTTTTTTTTTTTTTTTTTCAACGCGATCAAAGCCGCGCGCACCAGCTAGTTATAAATATAAACCTGTTATGAAAAATTATCCAATAGTGAAAACCACATCATAATTTAGGAGGGAATATACAGATAATAATTTTCAATGAGTCTGCGAAGGGCGAGGATTTTGAGATATGTACACTAGTGTGATAGATCTTTGATATAACAACCTTAAAATTTAAAAATAGTTATTACAAATATTATAATATAGTTTTTATTTTAATGGGATCGCTAAATAAGAACACTTCGATTATGGCAGTTAAAAAATTCCAAGATTCTTTCCATTCCAAGATTAAGTATGGTTAACATTTTTCCTTTACACTTGCTATTCCTCGATGTAATTTCCTAAGTTCACAGTTTATACATTTGCAATTTACGCAACTTGTTCTTACATAGAACAATAGAGATGGATTGTGTTACGGCCCGCACCGCATGTGACCAAGGACAGACGCCCATGCTTATCTTTGCAAACAACATACATAAATAATTAATTATCATATTATGTTAATACATTGTACAACTGCCAATACTTACTTCAGAGCATCATCTGATTAGTTGTTAGCAAAATACAATACGAGCGACGCTCCTAACTAGACTTTATTTACAGACCAACAAGCAAAAACTTACATATAAAGCTGAGCCCAAACAATATACAAAAATATATTATAAAACATAGTTATATTATATATGTATATAATACATATATAATATAACATGCATGCTTTATATATGCATGCTTTATATATGTATGTGAACATGTGTGTTAATTTAACGTGTACAGTCTCATGTTGCAATGTTACATAATGTTATATCATTTGGACGCTCCTTTACACTGCTTTGAAATAATAGGTACTAATTTTAAATGCAATAAATTTCACTCTTGCCTAACTATGTCTTGTAAGCTACATATCAATCTAATAAAACATATAATAAAATCGTAAACGAGCCAAAGGTTTAAACAATTTGTTTACATTGTACTTATGTTACCGAGGTAAATAAAATAGTTTTTAGAATTTTGTCTGTTTGTCTATGCGTTTGTGCACGCTAATCTCTGAAACGACTTAACCGATTTGAATGAGATTTTCATTCATGTATTGTCGCAAGCTTCCGTAAAGTTTAATGTTTGTTTCAATTTTAATTGGTTTACAAACAAAAAAGTTATGCGCTATACCGCATACCACTCGTACGAAGTTGCGGGCCCAGCTAGTGTTTAATGAAAATTGTAGAATAAGATGGGGACTGACGATAAATAAAATAAAATAAGCCTTTAATCACTGATAAGTTACAGATTACAGAGTTACAAATTCCATGATGTGCTACTATATTATACTGAAGTTTATTGATAAAATTTTCTATATTTAGTAATTTTTTTTTTTTTAATTTATATTATATACATATATTTAATTTGATCAGACATCTGCAACCTTATCAGGTTGTCCGAAGACATAGGCCTCCTCCAGATCATGCCACCTGCTGCGGTCAAGTGCCAGCTGTCTCCATCTTTTGGGAAGTAGTTATGGGAAATAGTTTATGGAAGGAGCGGAAAACGCCCTTTGAGTATAGGGGGTTGAAGAGGTGCGGGTGATCCCGTCATAAAATTCTTTTTCTGTTCATCCTTATCCCTTATAAGAGCACTGTTCACTATATGTGTACCAAAAAAAGACAGAGTAACATTAGTTCTGTCATCCGAGGTACACTATCACTTGAAATTTTCAAGCATCTAAATAATTTCAACAGGAAGGAGGAAAATCTAAGGCTACACAACATTTGGTATCCGGCACTACGCAAGAATAATAATAATGAAAGAAAGAGAGGGCATTATAACCCATCTCCTAGTGACCACACCCCACCAATTCAACCACGGGGTGGGGATATAAATTTAAATATAGACACATTCCAGTCGACAAATCAGTCTCGCTCGAGAAGTCGAAAAGTGCAGAAGTGAAGTGCAGTGATGTGATGTACTTTTTCTTCTAACTTGGACTACACCACTGAGGATGTCAACCGCAGTTGTTGACGAAACGTTTGGAAGAATTTCCAACAGACCTGGGCCATCATCCCGGAAACCCACAACTCATATGGATACCGGCCGAGAAAACCTACATTCTACTATTTTCTGAAACTATTGAATTAAATGAAAAACTGTTCGTGTCATTTATAGTGTAAATGAAACTCTATTATTTGATTATATACACATTGCATTACTTCTTGAAACAACTAAATTGAATCGATATTTGTAACAAAGCAATACTTTAAAATTTTATTTAATTTCTCGTAAACCATAATACTTAAAACAAAAATGCCTCGTCAGAAATATAGACCAAGAAGTTATGTATCACATTTTTTTTTTGTTACATTGGCTTTATGTTTGAACGAGCTGAATAGTGATGTTTTTCTTATTGATGGCGTAGAGCCTCTTAAGAAACTGTAGTACATTTTTGATAGAGGCATTTTTCACATCTTCACAAGCCATTGTGTGGTTTCCTACGATGTGACTGCGCTTGTGCATCAACGAGCACCAATAAGGATGGTCAGAAAGAGGCTTTGGCATCCCTCAATCAGGCTTCGATACACGACACTAATCGAGCTAATTATTTCTATAC
This sequence comes from Bembecia ichneumoniformis, assembly GCA_910589475.2. Taxonomy (NCBI): domain Eukaryota; kingdom Metazoa; phylum Arthropoda; class Insecta; order Lepidoptera; family Sesiidae; genus Bembecia; species Bembecia ichneumoniformis. Next base: position 1,088,990 of record OU342544.1, on the reverse strand, counting down.
ATACAGTGTGGGTGAAGCTACCCAGGCAGCCATAAATTTATAGTTAATTAATTCTAATGTTCCGCTTTGTTTTCTTTGGAACCGCATATGCAAAATTTTCCATCAAATAAACCCCAGTACACATAAATTCACACGCTCTCAAAATAAATCATGGCGGTCGAAGGCAGAGTTCAAATTTGAAATTTGGGAACGCCCCGCGTGCGTTCCGAATGCCGCCGTTCCCGATTTGAGCATTTGAACGTGTCTTGAATCAAATCCGATTCGATTTGGAAGCGTTGCGTTCGGAAATCGCAATAAAAATCTGGCCGTTTGTGTTTGGCGGTTACTTGGACGTTTGCCCGTCGTTCTATGCGGTTAGTGCATATAATCGGTTTCAAATGAAACTTAATACCTTTATTTATCTAATAGCTCTTTCCATCGACTTCGTACGCGCCTCTCTTTCTTAGAAACGTGTACTTTTTCTGGCCCTATGTCCCTTTGTCATTTTTAGGGTTCCGTACGTTCGAATAAAAAATCGGAACCCTTATAGGATCACTCGTGTGTCCGTCTGTCCGACCATTCCCCCCCCCCTATCTCCGAAACCACTGAACCTAAAATTTTGAAAAAATACAGAAATTAGTCTTTTACTTATAGATTATAGGAAAACCTATAAGAAGTCCATGGTATTAAAATAACATGGTAAATCACTCAATATTGTGCGGATAGGTAACCTCTTCACGCGAGTTCAACTCGCACTTGTCCCATTTTTTTATATTCCTGACAACGTGTATACAAAATTTCATGATGTTTTGTTTGTTAATGAAAGCGTAAAAAATAAAGATGTTCACTTTCGCATTTATAATATTAGTTAACTTATCTGTATGCTGTTTTTTTTAAAAAGTTAAGATCGGCAGACAGGCTGACGGTCCACTTGATGGTAGGTGGCTACCGTCGCCTATAACACCAGCAACAAAGCTGCTACAAGTGCGCTGACGACTACAGTAGGATTAAGGATCATCTCGCGACAAAATTTAGTTTAAGTAGGTAATATTTAATAGTGCGTAGTTGATAAAACCCAGTTAATGTTTTATGCAAGCAAGCGGTGATGCATGCGTGTGTCATGTCTAGAATTAACAATTGTCTAACCACAAATGACCCGAACTTGTAGAGTCAAGATGCTTTCTAGTGCTTAAGGGGAAACCCAAATGATTCATAATTTAAATTTATGTTTAAGCTAGCCGTGGTTGCATTAAAGTTTAAAAAAAATGTACACGTTATACTTATGTTACCGAAGTCATAAAAATAGTTTTTAGAATTTTTGTCTGTTTGTCTATTTGTGCGTTTGTGCGCGCTAATCTCAGAAACGGGTTAACCGATTTGAATGCGGTTTTGACTGATGTATTGCAGCAAGCTTCCCGTAACATTTAGTGTTTGTTTCATTCTAATTGGTTTATATAAAAAAAAGTTACGCGCTATACCGAATACAACGCGTACGAAGTTGCGGGCTCAACTAGTCTATAATAAACAGGCTAAACATTTTTATGTATTACATTATTATTACACAGGTCAAAAATTCTAATACTTTCTATCTGTCCTCTAAGTTAATCCTAGTTTTATCCAAGTGTTAAATCTTATCCCGAGTTTATGTTAAAATCCCTTCCCGAGTTCGTTAACATGTTTTTAATGCAAAGGTCTACAGGCAGGCTGATGGTAGGATGACTGCCGGTGCCTGTTAAGGCAACGTCATAGGGTTGCAAGTGTTACAGAGAGCATCTATTGAAATAAATACAAAATTTGTGTTAAAAATCAAACATTTTTACGAAATAATTATAATCACGAAATAATTATATCATAATTGCATTGACAATTTTATTAAGACTTATATTTACTTTTAAGAAGTAATTTTTCTTTCTTTATTCACATGGAAAAACAATAGTCGAAAACCCTGCTTTTTTTAAATTAACTTGAAAACGTGTTTAACGTATTTTGTCAATGAGAGTACATTTTTTTAATGTTAAGTTCGGCAGACAGGCTGACGGTTCACTTGATGGTAGATGGCTACCGTCGCCTATAACACAAGCAAACACCAAAGCTGCTGCAAGTGCGCTGCCAACTACAGTAGGATTAAGGATAAGTGATTAGGAGGGGATAGGGAAATGGGCTCTGGCATCGCTTACTCACTCACCGAAACACAACAGCACACGTGCTGTTATTTCACGGCGGTATTCTGTAAGGGGGTGGTTACTGCCGCCAGACGGGCTGCCCAAATAACTGCGAAGACGCAGTTTGCCCTGCCACTACTTTCCAAATCCACTACTTACTTCCTGCTAGGAATCGAACCCGGGAACCCCAGAACAGAGCGTTAAGGCAAGCACCCTAACCACTCATCCAACGGGCTCGTCAAAACATTCGAGGGGAGAAGTGTCTGCGAATTATTACCGTTATAAAACCTGTCATTAGGGCCAGAGCTCTAAATGCAACAACAAAAACCTTTTATGTCTCGCAACTAAACATTTAGCACGACCGTTCGCGACTGTACGCTAAAACTATTTTTGGGATCGTGCAAATTTTAACACCCTTATCTTAATGTTACACATGTATGGTATACACTAGTGCTTTAAATATTTTGCTAGAATATTTTACAACTAACAATAATATTGATTTTCTCAGCTGTTCCTAGAGATGACTTTGAGACATTTCTCTAAGGGAATAAGTAGAGTTTTGTGCGTGTCGTTTGGATTTTGTAACAATTAGGTTTAAATTTTTTTTATTAAATTATATTTTAAGCATTTGAAACTTACATGGAACCAATTTCCCCTTCTTTGCAGATAGAAGCTTAAGAGAAAAACCTATTGCGAAGAACCTTAGATGCTGCTAGTGCGCTGCCGACTTAAGGCGACGCCAGCCCCTAATGATAAAAAAAAATCCACTTATTTGTAAACGTTTTCCTTTTAAATTATCGTAATAATTATAATTTAAAAATACTCAAATTATCTGCAGGATATATGAAAGAGGATCATCATAATTATTTTTTAAATTATATTTAATTATATATATAAAATAAATAGGTACCAATTTGCGGTCTAATATCGATGTTGTAACCGTGCGATTTGCTTAATAATAAATATTTTAAATAGCTAATTCTTAAGATAAATTTTTAGATTCACTATCTGAAGGCTCATCGAAAGAAAGATTTGAATTATACTTTATTTAATTTTTAAATAGATATTTCCGAGATTTGCAAGTAGCGACTCCCCCTCACCAGTCCCGTCAATTCAGTACAGAACGAGTTTTGCGGCTGGAGTCGCCTTAAGAGAGCATTTTCCAACTCGAACAGCTTACTTATTCCATACTACGTAATTCCATGATTACTCATTAATTATAGGTCGTAGCAATACATAAAAAAACATGACATTTCCGGGACATAATATGAAGATTCGCATGGCAACAAAAAACTGAAATTAATCTATTATAATTAATTTCTAAAATGTGCAGAATTTGTGATATTTTTGCGGGTTGAATTCTTGTAATTTCTGACTGAAATCCAAAAATGTTTTTCCATGGAAACATCCTACCCATAATGTACATTTGAAATTGGTATGTCAATAGCTACCATCTATAAAGGTTTTTCTAAAATATTGGAATTGCTTGCGAATGTTTTATCATTTCGGCGAGTTGAATAAGTGGCGCGTATATGTTGCGTCGCATTCTGTCTTCGGTTATTCGCATTATAGTAAGTTGAGACAACAAATTCTCTCAAATAACTATTACTGAGTTCCCACGCTCGCACAGCGCCACCTTAGTACGATACACAATGTGTTATTTCAAGGTGTCATCGATAGTTCCGCATGTACTGTAACGGAATAAAATTCATTACATATTGATGAATAAATGTAATTATTGACGGCCCGTTGGATGAGTGGCAAGGATGCTTGCCTAACGTCTCAGGGGCCCCGGGTTCGATTCCCGGCGGGGTCAAGTTTGGAAATTTTAATGTAATTTTCAAAATTGACTCTGGTCTGGATTTGAAAAGTAGTGGTAGGACACACTGCATTTCGCAGTCATTTGGGCTGCCCGCCTGGCGGCAGTGACCACCCCCTTACAGAAGACCACCGTGAAATAACAGCATATACGTGCTGTTGTGTTTCGGTGAGTGAGTAAGGGATGCCAGAGCCCATTTCCTTATCCCCTCCTAATCCCTTATCCTTAATCCTACTGTAGTCGGCAGCGCACTTGCAGCACCTGTAGCGTTGCTTGTGTTATAGGCGACGGTAGCCACCTACCATCAAGTGGACCGTGAGCCTGTCTGTCGACATAACATAAAAAATAAAAAAAAATATTCCGTTACCTGCCATTGTTATTTTGATTAATATCATAAGCAGGCAGTCCATTTTTGGTTACCCACCAGTTAACCAAAAATACACGTACGAGAGGAGGTGCCCCCCCCCCCCCCCCCCTCTCTCAATTAAATACGAGAGGGCGATGCCGCTCGCGGCACAATTTAGTTCTTAAAAATACAGGCAACGCAGCGCGTTGCGCCTAATAAATTATAAACTCACAAATTTTAACTTTTAAGTACCTAATATATATTAAAACTCTAAAATTAAATAAATAGTAAAACAGTAACTTCGTATGTACATACCCGAAACCCATAAACAATTATACTAAAGGGGGTTACAACGCATCATTAAGTATGACGGCGACTGCATTTAGCGAATTTTTACGCGAATATCCTGACTAGAATAATTTTGCGGGAACAGAAAATTTATCCCGTCTGTCAGTCACCAAACAGTGAGGCGTAATGGTTTATTCATAGTGCTCCATTTCACACTAAATTTAATTGCCACGGCCCGGAGTGGAATATTTTAAAGACCATGAAAAATACATTTTAAAAGTTCCATAAATATTTTTATGTACTTTTAAACTGTGGTTTTAAAATGGAGGACGGTCGTTCCGACTTGTTATTGCATTCTGAATTTTTAAATGGGAAATGAACGAGAAGTATTGAAAATGTTTGTGGCGCATTTTAACGATATAATAAATGGAAATGTACATATAATTCAGTTAATAGACGGGCATGCCCGTCTGTGATTCAAACTATAAGTAGTCCTCAATTATTTTCATTTAATTTCCAAAGCCATTGGGTATTAATTATATTATACTTGGATAGAACTTGACAGTTTGACGCTCACATTTCAAGATGTCACTGCAATCAGTGAAAAGACCCCTATATTTCCGGCAATCAATTCAATAGTTCATTAACACGTTGACGTTTATTAACAGATATTTGACGAGCCCTTTGGATGAGTGGTTAGGGTGCTTGCCTTAACGCTCTGTTCTAGAGTTCCCGGGTTCGTTCCCAGCAGAATGAACTTTGAAAAATATTTTTTTCAAATTTGGCTCCGGTCAGGATCTAGAAAGTAGTGGCAGGGCACAGTGCGTTTCGCAGTCATTTGGGCAGCCCGCCTGGCGGCATTGACCACCTCCTTACAGAATACCACCATGAAATAATAGCACGTGTGCTGTTGTGTTTCGGTGAGTGAGAAACAGAGCCCATTTCCCTATCTTGGCTTAGCTTTGGCGTTGCTTGTGTTATAGGCAACGGTGGCCATCTACCAACAAGTGGGCCGTCAGCCTGTCTGCCGATCTTCCATAAAAAAACACAGTAAACAAAAGTTACTTCAAATTCAAATTCAGGTATGTCAATTTATTTCATTATTTCATTCATATCATTCACTTATTTCATTAAGAATATCATTAAATATACCAGTAATTTACAAGTAATTAATTCAATAGAAATTTGGGTGATGTAAACAAAATGGCGTCATCAAGTACAATACAATAAGTCAGAAAAAATATGTCTTGGTTGTACCTTATTGCCAGAAAATTACAACCAACAGAAAAAAGCTTCGCAAGTAGGAGTCAAAGTCGAGCTTGATAAATTCTCCAGATTACCCCTTTGACTTATTAAAATAGGCAAGAAATCGCGAAGTCTATGGAGTCCATGTTTTCCGTTGATCTGTATGACACTCTCCATGAAAATTAACACGTTGGAACAAGTAGATCAAATGTGCCGTGGTAGTGTGTACACAAAAGCTTACGAACTTGGGTTGAACTATGCCAGGTGGAGCAAGAGACCGGACGCGCTGACAATCTGACAAACACGCCCGTAAATGCACCTCACACGTCTACACTGCGCCAACCATAAAACTAACGGTAGGAGAAAGATTCATTTAATTGATTTTTGTATGATAAAGTATAAAATCAAAAATTACTTAACTGATTTTTTAAATTTTTTCACCTATAGAAAGCTATATCGTGATACAAGCTGTTTTTTATTTTCAAAAAAATTAGAGATCCTAAGAAAATTACAATAATGTAACACAAGGTATTAAAAATTTGGCTATAAAACTCATTGTTTGGTGTACATATACATTTTGAGTTAAGGCGACGCAGCGATAAACAATGAAAACGGCTGTGATTGCATACGAAAACGAGAGCGCGCTTGCTTATGTCGTAAGATCGAATGCGACAAAACGATTTTTATTAAAAAAACTATAATGCATTTTAAGAAATCCAACTGTAAAATTAAAGTGTATGGATCCTTTGTTTCTATGTCAAGAAACAAAAAGAGACGTACGAGGCATACAGTTTGACATATATTCGTTATTCAGTTCTTTTTAAAGTTAAGATCGGCAGACAGGCTGACGGTCCACTTGATGGTAGGTGGCTACCGTCGCCTATAACACAAGCGACGTCAAAGCTGTTGCAAGTGCGCTGAACTACGGTAGGATTAAGGATAAGCAATTGTTAAAGGAATTAGGGATATGGCCTCTGGCATACCTTATTCATTCACCGAAACACAAGAGCACACGTGCTGTTATTTCACGGTGGTATTCTGTAAGGGGGTGGTTGCTGCCGCCAGACGGGCTGCCGAAATGACTGCGTAACGCAGTGTGCTCTGCCACTACTTTCCAGATCCAGACCAGAGCGAAATTTGAAAAGTTCACACACAATAGTGTCACTAAATGAGTAGATAGTAATACTATAGCTATTTAAAACTGGAAATCATGTAGGTGTGCTACTGAATATTCCGTGCACTGTACCAAACGTTCCTTCAGACTCGAAACGTGCCTCGCAAACTTTGGGAATGCAATAAACTTTGTGTATGTTGACTGTGCTACGCGGAAAGAGGTCTACTTAATTTTTTAATTAATATTTTCCTGTAACTTCTTTCGCTTTGCCTTATCGCGAGGAAATTCTATTTTCTGTTGCATCCCCTGTTATTTTTTACTTTTTTATTGTGATAACATACAGTCCTATTGGTTAATTGGTGAATCCTATTGGTGAAGCTTGACAGCCAGGCTGACGGGACATTCATGACGACGACGGACTACCTTGGTAGGATAAAGGACAAAAGATAGGAAATTTTTATGTCGCACGAATTTTGAAATAAATTAGTACATTTTGGTTACAATTAAGTACATAACTTTGAACTTCTAGTTTATCTTAGTTGCTTTAGTTACAGAGCTACTGACATTTTTATGTTGCACTAGTTGAGCCCGCAACTTCGTATGCGTGGTTTCCTGTATAGAGTTTATTTTTAAACCGATTAGAATGAAACAAACACAAAATGTTACGGAAAGCTTGCTACAAAATCCAGTGAAAACCGCATTCAAATCGGTTAATCCGTTTCAGAGATTAGACAAACAGACAAAAATTCTAAAAACTATTTTTTTGACCTCGGTAACATATTATAAGTAAAGTGTATAAATTGTTTTTTTTTTTTTTTTTTTTAATATATATTTAATGTACAGACACGGCTAAATATAGACATAGACATATACCTACGAGTATTTAACTTCGTGATTTAAAATAAAAACTGTTAGAACATAGTACTTTTTTATGTTAAGATCGGCAGACAGGCTGACGATCCACTTGATGGTAGGTGGCTACCGTCGCCTATAACACAAGCGACGCCAAAGCTGTTGCAAGTGCGCTGCCGACTACAGGATTAAGGGGATAGGGAAATGGGCTCTGGCATCCCCCACTCACTCACCGAAACACAACCATACACGTGCTGTTATTTCACGGTGGTCTTCTGTAAGGGGGTGGTTACTGCCGCCAGATGTGCTACCCAAATGACTGCGAAACGCCATGCCACTACTTTCCAGCTCCAGACCAGAGCCAAATTTGAAAAGTTCATTTTTCAAAGCTACACCCTGCCGGGAATCGAACCCGGGAGTCCTAGAACAGAGCGACGGTCTCGTCAGTACTTACATTACGAGTTTGATTTGCTATTGGTATACCAGTGAATGGAGTGAATCATGGATAAATATACAATATTGCATACTACATTGTGATGTCGAAACAGTACGACCAATCTATGTTCTGAGTTCGGACATACGGGGTTTTGTTTAATCAGGAATACACTAAAAAGGTTGTGCTTTCGTTCAACAGCCCATATGTCACTGCTAAGTATTATTTGAACAAGTAATTAATTGACATAGAATATTTGAATGTTCTTTTTATTTACTCTATGACAGTAAGTCATAAGAAGAAGCATTTCGCATGCTAATCTTATGGCTAAGGCAATTTTGATTTAGTTTTTAGTGGTATCAGGCAGTGTTTGTTTCATTTAAATGAAACACTTTAACTTTAATCATTTGATAGGGAAATGAGCCCATTTCCCTATCCCCCCTCCAATCCCTTATCCTTAATCCTACTGTAATCGGCAGTGCACTTACAGCAGCTTTGTTGCTTGTGTTATAGGCGACCGTAGCCACCCACCATCAAGTGGACCGTCAGCTTGTCTGTCGATCTTAACATAAAAAAAACTGGATATCCCTGAAAAATAAAAAAAATAACGCCTGACTAAATATATGAGCTAAGTAACGGCTAATGTCTTTATTGCAGTTATAGCTATGCCAGGCGTTAAATGATCCCTCGGGAACAGCACTTTTTTCTGGATGAAAGATTTCTTTCCTGCTGACAACGTGTATGCAAAATTTCATTCGGTTCAACAGTTTAAGCGTGAAAATGTAACAGACAGACAGACAGAGTTACTTTCACATTTATAATATTAAAAAAAAATCGAGAAGTAACTAAAATAACAAGGCTCTTATGATAATCTTGAATCTTGAGTGTATTGTGAAATTTTCCCATGTAGGTAGATGCCATGTCTACAGTCTAAGATATCTTCTAAGGGTTTACTTCTATTATTACTTCACTGATCGCCTCCGGAATTTGGGATTATTATCTTTGGAGGATAGACGAAAGAGGTATGATATTCTTTGTCTTCATAAAATATTGCATTCTTCTTGGGATACCCCGAATCTTCTCTCCGCGATTCAGATTAAAATAAAATATAGATGACGTTCTCCCCACTCGGGTCCCTTTTCCATTCAAGCATATAAGAATAACACCTCTTACTACAATCCTCTGATCAGGATGTGTCGAGCCTATAATGACCTGGTTGTTGGGTGTGTTTAGGTAATGTTTAAAAAAAATTGTATTGCAGTAATATTTAATAACTATATTCTGTATTTAGTATTTAGTTTTGTTATCGTACTATTATCTTAAGTTAGCATAAATTACATTTAACTATTCTATGTACACTAGTTAGGAGTGCAATTTAGCAATTGATTTTTACACATGCACTTTTTTTTTTGTATTATTAATTGCATTATTAAAAAAGCTGTTTGTGTACTTTACTAAAATAAATTAAAAAAAAAAATTAAAAATTAGTCAGACTGTTAAATCCTTCCATTATTAAAAAATGCAAATTCCATTACATTTATTCGTCTCATGCATTAAAGCTATTATGAATAAATGAATGAATGTAATTGCTCACGGCTCAAAACCCTCAAAAACGACACCTTCACAGAGTAAATACATTTGTCACGTTTGGTTGGTCTATTCTGTATTCGGATTTGTTTTAAATAATTAATCATATGATAAACATTTTTATCGATGGCTACATAAGTATATTTTAGTCAATAAGATTCCGGGTTCGATTCGCGGGCGAGCCAACGATAAAATTAACTTTTCATCGTTGGCTCTGGTCTGGATCTGGCAAGTAGTAGGCGGGCACACTAATTTGGACAGCCCGTCTGGCGGAAACCTTACAGAAGACCACCGTGAAATAATAGCATGTGTGCTGTTGTTGTATTTCAGTGAGTGAGTAAGGAATGTCAGAGTCCATTTTCCCATTTCTTCCTAATCCCTTATCCTTAATCTTACTAAAGTTGACAGCGCACTTGCAGCATTTGTGGCGTTGCTTATGTTGCGATGGTAGCCACCTACTATCAACTGGACCGTTAGCCTGTCTATCGCCTTAACATAAAAAGATTTGATAAAGGTAAATAATTTTATAGCCCCATTTCCCTATCCCCCCCCCCCCTAATCCCTTATCCTTAATCTTAATAGTCGACAGCTTTAGCGTTGCTTGTGTTAAAAAAATAGCAGTTTGAAAAGCTTTCACGTGGAAACGAATGGGCCGGCGGCGGCGAGAAACCTCCATAGTTTTATTTTTTAAATAAAAATTTTATTGCAAAAAAAGTCATAATAGTCGAAATTTTCCTTCGAATGAAGAAGACTAGAAAATTTTTGCGGACACTTTAAAATAAGTAATGTGCAAGTACTTGACATGTCGAGAAAGACTTTAAGAAAAATGTGTAGGTAAACTATAATTCTTAAATGCAATTTTTAAAAAGAAATAGCGATTTTACAAGAAAATTGTCATTTTTCTAAAAACTATAAGAAAACCACATAAAATAATTAAAATATTAATTTGTGGTTTGTATCTCTAATGAATCAGTATTCAGTTGAATATTTGGTGCATAGGTAATGTCTTCATATCATTATCAGTCTCATATTTTTTTATTCAGATATATTTAAGCCCTAATATATTAAGCTGCTTGCTGAGTCAGTAACTTCGTACGCGTGGTATTCGGTATAGCGCGTAAATTTTTTGTTTGTAAACCGATTGGAATGAAAAAAACACTCAATGTTATGGGAAGCTTGTTACAAATAGATCAGTGAAAATCGCATTCGAATCGGTTAACCCGTTTCTGAGATTAGACAAACAGACGAAAATTCTAAAAACTATTTTTTTTGACTTCGGTAACATAAGTACAACGCATAGAAGTATGAAGAAAGCCGGCGGTGGTGCGTATTCGTAGTTCTATGATACAACGTGTACAATTTAATGTACGGACAGTACGTTTACGATTTTATTATGTTTATATTAAATAATTATTTTAAAAAAAATAAAAAAATATTAAAGAATTGCCCAAGTGAGAAATGGTCACGTTCCCGCACAGCAGTGGCGCGGCAACACACAGACAACAGACAGGAACACGTCTGATTAACGACCCGACAGGTTACCGCGTTTTGACTCTACAGATAGACGGATAAACATTACCAAGTATAAAACTGGTTGATAAAAAACTCAGCCTAGATGCTTGACCGATTGTTGGGTAACGGTATGTCTTTGTGTCAGAGATAAACTATTTAAACAATCAAAAACTCATACCTTTAATTCTCTGAAACTAGTGTGCCATACTATTCGAAAAATTCTAAAAATAATTCCACTATAAAAAAAAAACACTTACAAGTGTTTTTTTTTTAATTTCGGAAATTGGAATATTTTAAACTGAAAATGAAATAAAAGTAGTGGTAATTGTTAATCTATACTAATATTATGAAAATATTTGTATGTATACGTATTTTTGTATGTTTGTAATGAATAAACTCAAAAACTACTGGACCGATTTAAAAATTCTTTCACCTATATAAAGCTACATTATCAGCAAGTAACATAGACTACTCACCCTCCCCCTACCTCCCCCTTTACCCTCCATACAAAATTGCCCGTTTTCCACGAATAATATTTTATAAGGAGACGCGAAGGTCGCGTGCAACAGCTAGTTTGATGATAAAGACGCAGGCAGGCTTAGCCCAGCAAAATGCAATCAGCCAGTTTGGCAGGCACTCGATCATTAGATTTCAGGAAATAGAGAACAGAAGAAATACAGAAGACTACTGTGAAATAAAAGCATGTGTGCTGTTGTGTTTCGTTGAGTAAATAAGGATGCTAAAGCCCATTTCCCAATTAAGGGATTCACTGAGGCAAATGACATTTACTATAGAACTCGCTGGCGGCGGATCCAATTCAACAGGCCTAGAAATGGTGTTTTTTTTGTTTTTACCATTAGAACAATACACAAAATAAAAAAAAATATTAATACCATTTTTTAATCTGATATTAACTTATTAATAGGTACAGGATTCATATGCGTGCAATAAGCCGTTTTAGAGAGAATTTTCAATAAAAGTGAAATTCTTCTTGTTTTCTAACTTTTTTTGTGGAGTTTCTACTACTTTAACGAAAATTCTAATCAATACAATTGGTTCTTCACATGTTTAAGTATAATATTTTTTTTTTTCAAAGCAATTGTCTTGTTCCTTTTCTTGTAACATTTTCATTAAACAATGGATATTTTTAGTATTTAGGGTTTGTCTCCCCCTTAACCTTATTAACCCTGCTATGGTCGGCAGCTCACTTGACGCACCTGTGGCGTTGCACTTACCATCAAGTGGACCAACAGCCTGTCTGTTGGTCAAAACATTAAAAAAAATTCATTCTTTATAAAATGTGAGTGAAGCGATTACTTAATAATGTAAACAACACTTTGAAACACATTCACGCTCACTCATTAAATAAAGTGCAGTTATAAATAAAAGTTATTTTTCCATAACTCAATAAATACACGGAGAAGTCATTTTTTTTCTGAAGCCTCGAACATACTGCATGTCATTATTTGCTCCGTGTTTTGAATTTTTACGTTTACGGTGCATGCCACGAGAAAAAGGCGTTTTCGCGTTTTCACTTAAAAGACCTAAAAACATATTTTTTTAGGGTTCCGTACGTCCGAATAAAAAAACGGAACCCGTATAGGATCACTCGTGTGTCCGTCTGTCCGTCCGTCACAGACAATTATCTCCGAATCTACTAGACTGATTAAGTTGAAATTTGGTACACATATCAATTTCTGTAACCCAAACGCAGTGTGACGTGAATAGATGAAATCTGTATATAGGAGGTCATTTTTGGGGGGAAGGTGGAAAATTAAAAAATTTTTTTTTGAAAACTGCATCGTGTGACATATCAAATGGAAGGTCTTGTTGTGAAGATCTTAAATGTATTTTTTTGTCATTTTAAAATAAATAGCTTCCAAGTTATTCAAGAAAATAGACGAAAATTGACCATTCCCCCCCCCCCCCCCTTTATCTCCGAATCTACTGAACCTATTTTTTTTTAAAAAATACAGAAATTTGTTTTCTACTTATAGATTATAGGAAAACCTATAAGAAGTCCATGATACTAAAATAACATGGTAAATCACTCAACATCGTACGGAACCCTCTTCACTTGAGTTCAACTCGCACTTGTCCCGTTTTTTATTTTTAATTAATGATGGGATTGCTCTTGGTTAGCATGTAGCCGTGCAGCAAAGACAAGGCCGAGGATGGAGCGAGCTTGCCCAGAAGACGCCTATTCACTCGAACTTTAAGAAGATTTGGGTTAATTTTATGAGCTCGGAAACACAAGACGCCGGCGCTGGAAGGAATCCTTGGTAGTGCGTATTATGAAAGAATTATTAAAACGTTTGGTCCGAAAAAGAGGGATTTTGTTTAGTTTAGATTAGATTTAGTTATCTCTAATTTAAGATTATTTTTATTTAATATTTGTTTAATAAATAGGTGTCTATAATCTCACTAAAAAACTATTAAAAAATATTGTTCAATAAACATTCATCCATTTTGGGACTTCATTTGTTAGAACATATCAAAATAAAACTTTAACAAGTACATATATTGAAGATTCTTTCTCCTTCACACATAATTATAAACACTGAGTTTATTACAAATAGCTCTTTGTTTTATACAAGAGCCTTATATGTTTAATTTTGTGATTTGTAGTTAGTTCTGTTTTGACTGACCCCTTTCCTGCTAAAACAAATAGTGAATAATTAAATAATATCATTTTCTTGAACATAAATCTTTCATTGTTTCGCGTAACTCAATATCGACCAATTTGCAATGAAATTTTGTAACTAGTCCCTGTTTACATAAGAAGATTCGCATTTTTAGTGCCTTATGTCGTTTATTAGGCCTAATAACATAAATCACCTCTGCAAATGTCATATCTCCTTTGATCGAATATTTCAACTATTCTTTTATATTAGGAACCCGCTTTTAACTTGTACCAAGCCCAGAGTCCGGTAGATGGAGATTAATGCGCTTGAGCCTCAGTAACTCACCTAATGCGATAATCTTGTAACGAAAAACAATGTACGAGCAGCCATTTTTATTTATAATCGTTTGTTAAATACTTGTGAATGGGAGTTATTTATGTAACAAAGTTTTGAAGCCTACGCAGAGTCGCACACCTTGTAGAAAGTTCTTCATTGAAGTTCTGCCCACGTTAATTGAGATTTGAATAACATTATGTACCCTATAGACCATAGAAAAATGTGCTTATATAGTGGCAGGGCACACTGCGTTTTCGCAGCCAATTGGGCAGCCCGTCTGGCGGCAGTAACCACCCCCTTACAGAAGATCACCGTTAAATAACAGAACGTGTGCTGTTGTGTTTCGGTGAGTGAGTAAGGGATGCCAGAGCCCATTTCCCTATCCACTCCTAATCCCTTATCCTTAATCCTACTGCAGTCGGCAGCGCACTTGCAGCAGCTTTGGCGTTGCTTGTGTTATAGGCGACGGTAGCCACCTACCATCAAGTGGACCGTCTGCCTGTCTGCCTAAGATTACTATAATATTTCTTAAATTTTTAATTTAGTAAAATTACTCTATATTTATGATTTCATGAAGTACAGAAGCTTATCATTTATCAAGCTGCCTCGATTTATAGGTATCGCTTCTCACGGATACAAAGTCATTCAATATCTCGATCATGACTCAGTGACTCGCCGAGTCACGCCTCCAATGCAATTGTGATTTAGTCAATTTATTTTAATGACAATGGAATTCTATGGCCTACCAATGGAGTGTTCATTCGAATTAAGGTTAATATTTTTCTAGTAGTAAACACTTTCCTTGTACAAAAAATATATTATGAAACATACGTGGGAGTGTTCTGACAACATTAAGAAAAAAATAATTTAAAAACGACAAGTATAATTATTTATTGAAGTATCGTCCTAGGACAGTTTGTCTAAGTGAAGACAGTAGCTTTGACCAACCTTACTCTTAGTGAATCTAATAATAAAGGTAATATTTTCTGTATTTTTATGTGCTGCTGGGGACCTGGCTTTCATACGTATAACATTCATCAAATTTAAAAATCTCTATATATAAAAATGAATCCCTATTTCCCTTGGGAATAGGGATGGGCATCACGAGTGAACGGGTAGACCGATTTTAATTCGGTTTTCACTAATGGAAAGAGGGATAAACGGGGAATGTTTATATATATAAAAATTGCACGCCGGGGGAAGCCGAGGGCGCAGCCCTGGATTTGTCAATAGGCCGTATAGGCCATGGCCTATGGGCGGCAGCGGCCTAGGGGCGGCGGATTTTAGAAGGTTTTCGCACGCTTTCAGAAGCCATCAAATTCTTGTGCGATAATGAATGCAATAATAATAATAATTACCTAATAAAGGCCTAGGTCTACCTAGGCCACGAGGAAGAGGCGGCACAAAGTGAAGGGGCCTATACTCAAGCAAAGTATAAATCCGGCACTGCGAGGGCGGGTCGCTAGTAATTTATATATGCATGGCGTGTGACCGTGTATGTGTTGAATTCTTACGGAAGGAGATCAATTTGTAACGTGTGTTCTTGCTGTTACTGTTTTAGTTTAATTGTTTTTAGATTTTTTTTAATATTTTTTTATTTAAATGACTGGTTTATGTAATTATCGGTAGGCAGGCTGACAGTATATTTGATGGCAAGTGATCACCGTCGCCTATACAAGCAACACCACAGGGATTGCAAGTGTGCTGTTTACTTTAATAGGACATTTATTGTTATTTTATAGGAATGAACAGGGTACAGAGAATGTGCTCTGGGATACACCCCTTTTTTTTTTTTTTTTTTTTTACGTTGGGGAATCCATCATGGATACCCAGCAGCGAAAGGGGACGCTGAGGGTTACATGAGCTGTCTTTTGTAAGGGATGGTACATAACATGGTGATGCGTTTACAAAACATGGTATGATAAAGATAAATAATAATCAATAACCGTTAAATGTCTGCCCTGTTAAATGCTTACTTAGTTAAATTATTCCTCACAGTTAACAGGAGGAAAGAAACAGTTAATTTTCCTATTGCATTAACATGTCGCTTAGAAGCCTGAACTGCACTATATGGGGCTGAGATTTAATTAAAATACGCAGAACCATGTTAGGATCTTTTCCTTTTTGCAATGTATCGCTCTTCACGTCCTTTAAATTGCAAATCAGTTCACAGAGTTAGAGCGAGTGATCATTTTTTGTATACCACACAGGAAACCTAAAAGAGATAAATCAAGGCCATTGAGACAACACAAAAAATGTCAACAAATAAGTTATGGGTTTCCGGGATGATGGCCCAGGTCTGTTGGAAATTCTTCCAAACGTTTCGTCAACAACTGCGGTTGACATCCTCAGTGGTGTAGTCCGAGTTAGAAGAAAAAGTACATCACATCACTGCACTTCACTTCTGCACTTTTCGACTTCTCGATCCCGGAAACCCACAACTCATATGGATACCGGCCGAGAAAACCTACATTCTAATGTCAACAAATACTTTATAGTAGCAACCATTCACAAAAAAATATCATAAAAATGGGACCAAGCGTTTTCAAGATCGCTTTCTTGTAGCATGAAACAAATAGACATTTTTACGTACGAAGGAAAAGGACAGCGATGTTTTAAAAATCAGTTTGGGTCGAGTTTGTTTACATTGTTCGTGTTGTTTCCGTGGGTTTACTTTGGACGTGTAGTGATGGCCCTACCAGGATTTGAACCTGCTTATATGTACTGTGGTGACAACAATTATAACCGAGTATTGACGAGCCCGTTGGAAGAGTAGTTAGGGTGCTTACCTTATAGGTCTGTTCTAGGGTACCCGGGTTCGATTCCCGGTAGGATCAACTTTGAAAATGAACTTTTCAAAATTGGCTCTTGTCTGAATCTGGAATGTAGTGGCAGGGTACAATGCGTTTCGCAGTCGTTTGGAAAGCCCGTCTGGCGGCAGTAACCACCCCCTTACAGAATACCACCGTGATATAACGAGTGTTGTGTTTCGGTGAGTGAGTAAGTGATGCCAGAGCCCATTTATCAGTACCTGTGGTGTTGCTTGTGTTATAGGCAACGGTAGCCGTCTGCCGATATATACTATTAAAAAATTCCTGATCAAAGTTACAAATATCTAATCTATCAATTTCAAATCGATTGTTATTCTCAGACTAGTGGCTTAAAACAAATATGAGTCTGTATATAAATTCTAATACAAGAGTCACTTAAATATTGCAAGTTCAATCTCGCGTCGATTCGGCTGAACTAGGTCGAGTTGGGAGTTCGATTGGCGTATGGGACGGTATGGGACATGATTTCTTTTTATATGTAAAGGACAGGTTGATGGTCCACGTGGTAGAGACCATCATCTGTTAATACAAGAAACACCAGGTGCTGTATGTGTTCTGCCGAAACACAACAGTACACGGTGGTCTTCTGCAAGGGGTGATTTTTCTGGAACTACTATTGTTGCTCTCGTTGAAAATGATAGAATTTTGATCTATGGTCTGTTTATACTTATACTTATTTATAAAGAGAAAAGATTTGTATGTACGTATTTTTGTATGTTTGTAATGAATAAACTCAAAAACTAATGAATCGATTTTAAAAATTCTTTCACCTATAGAAAGCTACATTATCGGCTAGTAAATCTTCTTCTTTCTTTTCTATATATAAAAATGAATCTCCATTTCCCTTGGTCACGGCATCGCGCGTGAACGGGTAGACCGATTTTAATTCGGTTTTCACTAATGGAAAGAGGGATAAACGGGGAATGATTTTATATATAAAAAACGGGACAACTGCGAATTGAACTCCCGTGAAGAGGGTTTTGTACGATGTCACCTATCCGCACAATATTGAGTGATTTACTATGTTATTTTAATATCATGGACTTCTTGTATGTATTCCTATAATCTATAAGTAGAAAACTAATTTCTGTATTTTTTTCAAAATTTTAGGTTCAGTAGTTTCGGAGATAAGGGAGGGGGGGGGGATGTTCGGACAGACGGACACACGAGTGATCCTATAAGGGTTCCGTTTTTTTATTGGGACGTACGGAACCCTAAAAATTGCTCCCCGGGCGAAGCCGGGGGAGGGTCGCTAGTAATTTCTAAAGTCTCGAGCAAAAGTTAGTTATAAAATAAATCTATAAATAGAGATCATTCTTTTGGTAATTTGTATTTATTGGTTAGCGAAGAGGACTTCAACATAACAACGCAGTACCCAGTATACATTAAAAAAGATAGGCAATGGATTACTAGGATATACCCGTAAAATCTATAACTGCCCACTTTACAAAATAAACAGCATTGTAAACCAAGGCATTAAAAGCGGTTATAAAAGACTTTTAATGAACTATTCAGCCAAAACCAACCGCTAAACCGTTAAATTAGCAAACCAATTCACTGCAGCGTGCATTGCACCGCTTATATCCATTCCATTCATCGATTTACTAACAAAACATAAAATGTAAAGCTTACAAAATGGAAATTCGATAGCTAAAATATTATTTGATAGTCTCATAGTGATGAGGCGTCACGGCATCCAGGACTGGAAGCCCCTACCACCGAAACTGTGTCATCGACGTAATAAACAGTTATTTACAACCCGAATATAACTAGTTATAACGTTGCACGTTATATATTTTGCTGATAACGAGACGACATTGTTATAATAACTAATGTTGCTTTGAATGACTTTAGTGCAAACAATGCTTTCTATATCACCATAAAATACATTTATAAAATAAAGTCGCTGCCTCTGTCTGTTTGTTCGCTAACTGCTTCTAAAGCACACAACGTATTTTGATACAGTTTTCACTAATGGATAGAACGATAAATGTGGAAGGTTTGTGTAAGTACATATTTTGCAGAAAAGAACTAGCATTCATGCAAAGCCGGAGGCGTGTCGGTAGTCAAATATAAATATCATTGATTTGTGTTAATATATGTGTGTGTGTGTATGTGTTAAGATCGGCAGACAGACTGACAGTCCACTTGATGGTAGGTGGCTACAATAGGAGGTCCACTGCTGCAGGTGCGCTGCCGACTACAATAGGATTAAGGATAAGGGATTAGGACGGGGATAGGAAAATGGGCTCCGATTAATATTATAAATGCGAAAGTGAGTTTGTTGGTTATGCTTTCACGTTCCGATCATCGTGAATTTTGTATACACGTTATCAGGGATACATAAATGGACATAGGAGTACCTTTTAACCTGAATTTTTTCAGTTCCCGAGGGATCATCTAAAAATAAAATAAACAATAAGTTTTTTTTATGTTATGTCGACAGACAGGCTGACGGTCCACCTGATGGTAGGTGGCTACCGTCGCCTATAACACAAGCAACGCTACAGGTGCTGCAAGTGCGCTGCCGACTACAGTAGGATTAAGGATAAGGGATTAGGAGGGGATAAGGAAATAGGCTCTGGCATCCCTTACTCACTCACCGAAACACAACAGCACGTATATGCTGTTATTTCACGGCGGTATTCTGTAAGGGGGTGGTCACTGCCGCCAGGCGGGCTGCCCAAATGACTAAACGCAGTGTGCCCTATCACTACTAATACGAACTACCCAGTAATACAGATTGAATTAATTTTAATGTTTTAATGCCTAATAAAGGACGAAATTTACAAACAAGTCGCACGCCAAAGCTTTTTTTTTGTATTGAACTGTTTCCATTTTTGGAATCATAATAAACGGTTTTTTGAAATAGTTTGAAATATATCTCGCAATTATTTGCTTTCGCTTTTTTAAAATTAATAAAAGCAAATTCGTAACATACAAACATATTGTTCTGAAGATTAATATTACGCTATAGTCATGTTTATTAACAATCTCAAGTGATGCGTATCATAAACCTAATTATATAAGTATTAAGCGAAGCTATTAACTGGTCCGCCTATTACACCGAATTGTAATCGATTTAAGTTCGGAGACTGTTCACTGTAAATACAATATTTTTCAACTAGAATAGAATTATAATATTAAGAACCTGTATGTTGGTTCGTTCGTTATAATTTCAGCCACTCTCCACATGTCGCTGATATTCTACGTCAGAGATATAGACTATGCATAGGACATTTATTTAAGAGCGTGCCGCGCGATCGAAAATCTTCGAGTTGAAGTAGCGGTGACGGAACGCACACAAAAATAACTTTACAGATTAGGCTCAACACAGAGTAAAACATATTTTTACTAATTTTTCTTTAGGAAAAATTAATGTAATAAATGATAATAGAATGTAATATATGTAAATAATAATTAGTTATTATTATAATATAACGTAATATTCAGCTGATCACTATGTTTTGTTCATTTCTTATACATAATTTTACCTATGTATACTTACCTGCATATCTGGAAAAGAATAAATAAAGTATGAAAGAAGAAATGAAAAACTGCAAAAAATAATAAAAAGTTTTTATTATTGAATTTGTGATGTTTGGTTGTCGTGGTATTATAGTTATTTGTTAATCGTCGTTTATTTTTGACCTTATCTTTCGAGTGCTTTCAATATATAATCAGGCTCCTTAATTGCCATTTCTCTATCCAGTCTTTTTTCGTATGAAATATTTACGTATTGAATTTTTCCTCTGTCTTGATTATCCGAGGATGTTTGAATTTCTGCTATTGGTAGCCTGAAATAAAATGAAACACTAAAAACGACCGAGAGCAAATTGTAAACACCGTTAGTTTATAATAAACATAACTGACGAATATTATGAAAGGAACATTGAATTTAAAATAAAACGCTTAAAAGTTGATAGTTTATAACCTCTCCGTTCCGAAATTATCTACGAACATGCACTGTTCAGTACTTGGACCTATCAATGAACAGTTTTACAAATTTACTGCGCGGTTTCAGTTTACAGTTTCGTTAAAAACGGCTGTTATCAAAAGCAAAAAACCTAATCTAACCTAACCAATAAATGTTTGATTAGCTAAGAAACCTATTTGGTGACCAAGTACTAGACTAGGTCAACCAAAAAAAGTTGCTGACCAAATAAATATTTTGCTGAAAAAATATATATTCCTATTACAAACTAACATATGCAATGTTACCGGATAATAGCCTAATTGACAAAATTTGGAAATTAGTTTAAAACTATGGCTTAGCATCTATTTCACCCCAAAAATATATTATTTTAAGAAAAATAGGTCTTTTACATTAGTATTTTGAGTTTTTAGAAATGAACTTGAAATTGACCGCGAAAAAGGCCAAGAATGTCATGGCGTCTTGAATGACGTCACACCTCGCGAAACAGCCGTGTTTGTTTATGACAGTCAATTGTGTTTTTTAATAAATAATGAATTCCTCGTATTATAAATACTGTATAGTGCCCCAATATAAAAGTTCAACGAAAAAAACGCCAAACAAATTAATCATATACGTTCCAAACAATAAACAATAACAAATTGATGAAGTTAAGGTTATTACAGCTCTCAACAGCCACTATCAATACCTCGTTGTGAATCTTCAATGCCAGAGATCTAGATTCACAACAAAGAGATTCGAAGAGCACTACGGAGTCTTGACGTGAACAAAGCTAGTGGACCTGATGGCATACCTGCAAGGGTCCTGAAGGAATGTGGTCCTGAATTGTCTCCTGTACTTATACGCTTGTACCATCTCTCTCTCAGGACGAATACCGTGCCGGCATTTTGGAAGCTTGCCAATGTTCAACCAGTGCCTAAAAAGGGTAACCGTGCCAACCCCTGTAATTATCGACCAATCGCCATCACTTCTGTACTCTGTAAGGTTATGGAGAGAGTACTGAATAGTAAACTGCTGACTAGCTTGAAGCTAACGACCTGCTCAGTGATCGCCAATATGAATTTCGCCAGGGACGTTCAACTGGGTATCTTCTTGTATATGTCACGCAATACTGGGGTGAAGCCATCGAGAAATATGGCGAGGCTCTCGCTGTGTCACTCGACATATCGAAGGTCTTTGAGAGGGTTTGGCATGCACGTTTACTTGGCAAGCTTCCTACATACGGCATCCCCTCCGGTCTTTGTAGCTGGATTTCTGATTTCCTGAATGAACGGTCAATTCGAGTAGTCATTGATGGCTGCTCCTCGGACCTCATGGCAATTGATGCCGGTATTCCTCAGGGATCTGTTCTCTCTGCAACCCTTTTCCTGCTTCATATTAATGACTTACTTCTTCCAGGAGTAATTGCATACGCAGATGACAGTACGGTCATAGAGAGATATTTGTCCAGGATTTGTTCTGAGAGGGAGGCAATGGTTGAGCGAATTAACTGAACCTTAAATCTTGTATGCCAATGGGGTGACAAGAATCTGGCTGATTTTAACGCCACCAAAACGCAAGCGTATTTGGTCTCTGCAAAAAGGAGCCCTTTCGACTTGGCTCCAACTTTCCGATGTGCATCCGTACCTGTGGCCAATGATCTTGAGCTCAAATCTCAACTTCGGTAATTCTATCGAGTCCAAAGCCCAAACAGCGGCCAAAAAGTTGGGCATCCCAAATAGAGTGAAGCGATGCTTCACACTTGGACAGCTCCTCTCTTTATACAAGGCACAAGTCCGATCTTGCATGGAGTATTGCTGTCACCTTTGGGATGGCCCATCAAAATACCAACTTGCCGCACTCGACTCGGTGGATCGCAGAGCTAGGAGGCCCATTGGCGATGATACACTAATAAGAACTAAGCTGCAGAGCCTAGCACATAGACGCAAAGTTGCCTGTGTATTCTATAAGATGTACTTCGAAGAGTGTGCTCGAGAGCTGCATGAGATCATACTGCCTTCCCCTTTCTTCTATCGGACATACAGACGTACGGCTGGTTACCATCCTCACCTTGTCGAAATCCCTCTAATTCGGACCAAGCGCTTTAAAACATCTTTTTTGATGCGCACTGCTAAGGATTGGAACTCCCTGCCGGCGTCTGTATTTCCGAGCTCATATAACCCAAATCTTTTCAAGGTTCGAGTGAATGGGCATCTTCTTTTTTTTTTTTTTTTTTTTTTTTTTTTTTTTTTTTTAACCCCATTTAAAGCTGCAATCTGTCATAATAAGACATTCAGCAACAGTACTGATTTCGGTGACACGAGTCAGGATCATCCAGCGATGTTTCCCGATTTTACCAAATTACAAAAGTAAATATTATAATTAAATATTCAAAATATCCTGAGGTAGTTTTTTCTTCAGTCTACGGTTCAAATAAAATTGTGTCATAAGGTTTTTAGCTTCCTTATTTGGATGGTTAAGAATCCTATCCTTGTATCTTTTGGTCATCTCAATTACTTCTTTCTTGACTGTTGGTATATTCAAGTCATTGTGGAGGGTCTCATTGGTGACAAACCAAGGAGCGTCAGTTATGACTCGTAGAATTTTAGATTGAAATCTTTGCAGAATTTCAATGTTTGAGTTTGACGCAGTTCCCCATAACTGAATACCATAAGTCCAGATAGGCTTGATGACTACTTTATATAGAAGTACTTTATTGTCAAGACTCATTTGTGATTTATTTCCCAACATCCAATAAAGCTTGCGAAATTGTATTCCCAATTGTTTCCTTTTAGAAAAAATATGTTTTTGCCACGTGAGACGCCTGTCCAAATAGATCCCAAGGTACTTGACGTGTTCACATTGTGGGATCTGTATATTATTTAATGTTACAGATGGACAAGTCTCACGTCTTGTTGTAAAAGTAACGTGAACCGACTTTGTCTCATTGGCCTTAATGTTCCAGTTTTTCATCCAATGTGATATTTCGTCGAGACTACGTTGAAGCATCTGCGAGGCTAATACAGGGTCCTCGTGGGAAGCTAAAATAGCTGTATCGTCCGCAAACGTGCCAGTAACAACGGAAGAATTTGTTGGTAGGTCAGCTGTATGAAGTAAGTACAGAGTAGGACCAAGCACGCTGCCCTGAGGAACTCCTGCCAGTATGGGGTGCAGGTTTGTTATAGACCCTTCATACCTAACAAAAAAATTTCGATCAGTTAGATATGACTTAATTAGGAGGAAATAATCATTAGGCAGGTTAACCTTAAGCTTACACAGTAAACCCTCATGCCAAACCCGGTCGAATGCCTGAGATACATCCAGAAATGCTGCTGAGCAATATTTTTTAAGTTCAAAGGAGCGATGTATTTTGTTTGTTATACGATGAGTCTGATCAGTAGTTCCATGTTTTTGTCGAAAGCCAAATTGATGATCAGGAACAAGTTTTTTATTTTTTATTATAATGTCAAGTCTAGACAGAAACAAGGTCTCGAAGAGCTTAGAAGTGATAGGCAAAAGGCTGATTGGTCTATACGACTTAGGATCATCTGGATTTTTCCCAGGCTTCAAAATCATCTTAACTTGTGCCACTTTCCACTGAGGAGGGATGAACTTAATGCGGATCATAGCATTAAAAAGACATGTAAGGAAGAGTATGCCTGCTTCTGGCAATTCTCTGAGAATCCGACCTGTTATAAGATCATATCCAGGTGCTTTTTTACAGTTTAATTTTTTAATTGCGTGTGCTACTTCTTTCTTTGATAATTTAGGTATCTCCTCATTACTAGTATGGTCAGTTGGGTTATTATTAAGGATTCCACTCACATACTCTCTATGCTCATCTGTATCCTCGTAATGATAAGGTCTAAAAACACTAGCCAGGTGGTTTGCAAAAGTTGTGGCTTTTTCTATATCACTTCGAGCCCAGGTTCCATCCGGCCGCCTCAATGGTGGAGATGTGACATTAGGATGCTTCAATTTTTTAACAGCCTTCCACAAGGAGTAATCAGATGCTGCAGAATTTTCTAGCTGTTGAAGATGTTGCTGAATGCTGTCATTCTTTTCTCTTTGTAGAATATCTTTTAGTTCTTTGATGGCCCGATTTAACTCCGTCTTTATTTTGGGACATCTGTAAAGTTGCCATTGTTTTCTCAATTCTCTTTTTCTCTTTAACTTTTCCAGAGACAATGAAGAGCATATCAAACTGAAGTCCCTTTTGTGACCAATTGGTGTAGAGTTCCATGCAGCATTCTGAACAACCTTATTAAATTCTTCCACTGCTAGCACCAGATCCTCAGGACGTTTGAGGCTCACATTTGCATCTAGCGTAGCACCGATCAGATCTCGAAAGAGAGGCCAGTCTGTTTTTGAGTTATTTAGAATGCATTCCTTGGGTGCAGGAATTATGTTCGTACTAATCGTGAGTATGACTGGTGTGTGGTCAGATGATAAATCAAAACTCGATTCACATTTTATGTACTTCTTGTTGATGCCTTTTGTTACATAGAAGTCAATGAGGTCGGGCATTTTGCCTTTATCAGATGGCCAGTAAGTAGGATGCCTCGATGATACAAAATTTAGTCCGTGGGACTCAGAGCACTTGAGCAGCTCACGACCTCTGGGCAAAGTGAGCCTTGAACCCCATTGCACATGTTTCGCATTATAATCGCCGCCTGCAATGAAGCGTTTCCCAAGACCGCAGAAGAGCTCAGAGAATTCTGTCTCTTTTATCTTATATTTCGGTGGAGCATATACAGCGGCAACTGTAATAGGACCTCTCCAGTCTTCAACAACAACACTTGTAGCCTGCAGAGATTCAGTACTGAGAGAGTTTAACTGATGGTGTTTTATTTTATTTTTAATGAGAATAGCAGTTCCCCCATGTGCCTTGCCATCAGGATGTATTGTAGAGTACAACTTGTAATTAGGAATCGTAAAGTAGCTACGCTCAGTGAAGTGAGTTTCCGATATGAACATAACATCTATGTCATTTGAAGTTAAGAAGATTTTTATTTCTTCTGTATGGTGTGATAGCCCATTGGCATTCCAGAGAGCCAATTTTAATGCTGAGAATTTTGCAGATTTGTCATGAGTTCACCCATCATCGTGGTGAGTGTTATGAACTGACTCATTAGTGATTGAAGCATTTTTTGTATGTCTAGCAAAACATTTTGTGCACCGATGTTTGCCTGTTTAATGTTTGGTTGTCCATGGGGATCGTTATTATTTAGAAATTTATTGTTTATATTTTTCTTTTTATCATCTTCTGGGTGAGCTCGCTCCATCGTCGGCCTCATCCTTCCTACTTGGATAGATGCTGGTCAAGAGCAAACTCATCTTTAATAAAAAAAATAAACTTTGTAACTTTGTATTCGCTTACCTCAAAGTCAGCAGTTTTGAGTCAATGTCAAATTAGAAAATAAATCGTAATCACCATTTATTAATATTGTCAAGTTAAGTTTTTACTATAGTATTAATTGTATTTTTATATATTTATTGTCCTGATATCAGTGGCAAAAGAAATTCATCGTGTGATTTGGTAAAATAGCTTGAAATTTACCAACGCGCCACCATTTAATTGTAATTTAACAGGTGAAGTTGAATATATACAGATATAAACAAACATTTTTTTTACATTTTCTTGGCTTCTCAGCTCAATATTACAACATATTTTATATTGAAAATACTTTTATTTTATTTAGAACAAACTTTAAAGTAAGAATACCTTCAAAAAGTAAATCTTTAAATGTTTTAAAAATTTTAGGTTGTAAAAGCATTCTAGTCACAAAAGTTATAAGATTGTGTCGACAAGTGTCGACGTGTAAGCAGAAGATTTTACCGATTTAACAACATGGTGGAACACATTTTTTGTTTCCACCGGTTCTCAAATTTTTATATACAATACCATTTTCCATGGCGCTCACCAATGAGGGTTTGGCTCAGTTCATATCAGTTGTACCTAGTATATGGGTAAATGAAAATTCTGTCCAGTTTTGGTCAAGGGCAAGAAAAACCGGCGATCTTGAGACGGCTGATTCCACAGTAGGTAAATGCCACTCTCTGACTGGTAACTGCTAATTAAGTAAGACTTTGTTTGTTCTTCACATACTACTTAGATAGAAGTTTTACCATTGCGGAATTCCGATGAACAATAGTCGGTGTTCACTGCAAAAAATTGTCCAAGCATAACGGCGTCAATTTTGGGCAATATACTGCTGTTTGTTTTGTTAAATCCTGATTCCATGGCGAATTATACCTGTCTTTCAAGATTAAACTAAAAACGAACTGTATTAATTAACAATAATTGCTGAAAACTCGAAATAACCTGTTCACTTTATACGAAAATGACAGCCACAACGTGGTGTTTCGCGAGGTGTGACGTCACGCTTCCATGCGCTTCTCTGATTGGTGTTTAATGTCACATAATTAAACGCCTCATTTTGTCGATTTTATTTTCCAAAAATATTATTAATCTTTTATTATTTTAATAGAAAAGTTGTTTTTTGTTTACTAATTATCATGGTTAATCATTAGAAACTCTAAGCCATCCGATTTATTCTCAGTGGAAACAAGCCTGTTGTATACACCTCTGTTTGAGACATTAAATAGATAGGTAGGTATTTACCTGTATGCATTTGCATGTTCTGCGTTCGCACTACTCTGTACGGAATTCGACTCAACTGCAATATTTTATTTTGCATGTCCAGATTTTCTTATTTGCCTGAAAGTGAAACCAATGACATGATTAATTTAGCCATATTTAAGTATGCAAATTAGAAAAAAAAAAAACAGACAATTGCGTTCTCCAATAAAAATACTTCCAAATAGAAGTCTACTTACCACATTATAGCAGCATTCTTAGGATAAATTTTATGTTTAGCCACTTAGATAATGATTCTTTTTCTGGTTACCCATCCTTCACTTCCATGTAAAATGTAAATACAAAATTTATAACACAGCTGACTTGACATTGACCTCATGACGTCATGTCATACGACAAATAAGTGCGCCTAGTGATTTTATTAGAGCAATGTTTTTTGTTTGGAAAACCATCAGGCGTTTGGGTTAAATATTGAAAAGTCTTAATATTTTCATATTTATAATTTTATAATGAATATTAAGAAGGGGGGGATCTGCGGAATATCAATACAAACATTTTCATGTGAGAATTAGTGCTTCATGCGTAAAATTTAAGAAGTATTCGAAGAAATAAATTTTTAGAAGTCGTTCCGTTTATGTATTTTTTATTAATTTTAAATGTATTTGTTTCAAATTTCAACAAGGCGGTGACCTTGTGCAAGGATCAGGCTAACCTACAAAAGTTACTTTAATGTATTTAACTAATTCAGCGCATAGTACTAGTCACTTAAAAATGAGTAAATTTCCAGAATTTTGTGCAGTATCCTCTTAACATGTGATTGTATACATACATATATCGAACCTTTTGCGAATGCTAGTAAACGGCCAGTGTTAATTATGAGCAACTCGATTGGTTTGAGTTTAAATGAAAACGCCGTTAAACAATTAACCAAATTTTCGAAACAATAAATTGTACGGTTCATTAATTTCAACCACACAGTTGGTCGCGATTTCAACTCAATCTGATAGTACATTTTCTGTAATCTTGAAACTTACTGTTTTTATAACGATTTTTACTTCCATTATGTCACGTCATTATTATAGTAGGAAGGAAAGGGGACTCTGGAGTCATAAAATATGCACTACTGATGTCTTGCGACTAAGATTAACTGTCTCTGTGACACTTCAAGGGAATAATAAGACATGTTTCAAAAGGGTCGCTATTTATTTATTTATCATAAATTAATATAACAATGCCATTAAATTTTTCTTCAATAATATTGTAATTCCCGTTCTTTTTTGATTATAATTAAATAAAAAACCATCGAAATAATTACTTTAACTGAATATTATTAGCAATAAATTTGCCTATTTTTAGGTTTAATCTACTTATATTATATCTATCTATTCTATCTCTGCATATTATAAAATCGTAAATGAGCCTTGTCTTTACATTAAATATTTTTTCAAAAAAAAAAACAATTTGTACAAGTTGTACTTATGTTACTGAGGTTAAAAAAATGGATTTTTTGTTTGTTTGTCTTTGCTTTTTTGAGCACACTAATCTCAGAAACGACTTAACCGATTTGAATACGGTTTTAACTGATGTATTGTACAAGTTACAAATAACATTTAGTGTTTGTTTCATTCCAATTGGTTCACAAACAAAAATGTTACGCGCTATACCGAATAAAAAGAAAGAAATGACTTGTTAAAAAAATAGATTTTTTGTTTGTTTGTCTGTTCCTTTGAGCACGCAAATCTCAGAAACGACTTAACCGATTTGAATACGGTTTTCACTGGTGTATTGTATCAAGCTTCCCGTAACATTTAGACTTTGTTTCATTCCAATTGGTTCACAAACAAAAAAGTTACGCGCTATACCGAAGAAAAAGAAAGAAATGACTTAAAATATTCTAAATAGTTAAATTTATGATCTCATTCACACTTCGCAAAATTGCACTGCGATCCACTGTCATAAAATGGTTTGCCAGTCTGGCGGTACTGACCAGAAGCCACCGTGAAATAAAAGCACGTATGCTGTTGTGTTTTGGTGAACGGTAAAGGATGTTAAAGCCCATTTCCCTATATCTTCCTAATGACTTATCAGTAATCCTATTAACTTAAGCGGCGGATTTGCAGCATCTGTGGTGAGCTTTACATAGAAAATAATGCTGACATAGCAAATTCTATCCATATAACATGAGCAATTCCATCCGACGTGACTACATCAGAGTTATTATGTTGTATTTCAAAAACCGAACCGGAAACATTTACCGTCCTTCCTTTCAGGATAACAAAAAAATATCCCGCACAAAGAGTGGCAAGCCATTCGCCATTTCACTTACCTAAAAGGGAATTTATCATGTAAATAAAAACTCGGATAAATAAGATTGTGGAGCTCCATTCCATCACGTGATCGTGTTACGTGTAAACGCGTGTAAAATTGAGGTGAGATTGCTTGGGCACGTGTATATCGCAATCTTCTAATGCGTGGCTTTGTTACACAGTGCTGTAATCTACACTGTAGTCAGCGTTGCCACCTACACTGTAATAGTGGTAGAAACACTGTATTTCTATAAATTTTACCACCTACTGTAGAAACATAAAAATTACACTGTCATTTTGAATCCTTTAATATGGCAACATCATTATTAGGGGATTTTTTTTATAATATGATCACCGACGTAGCAAAATTGTACACTATAATACGACCTATAGTAACTATAGCACTGTTTTGTACGTTTTAAATAGTGTTTAAAAAGATTTTTTTTAAATTCTACAAATATCCAAATTAGATTTTAATTCGATCAAAACTTAAACTTATTTGCTTTTTGTTATTTAAGGTGTTATGTCGTTTATATAAAAACTAAGAAAAGAAATTTATTATTGATAAAATCAATTAAAAGAAATCTTCTGAGTGAGCAAGCTATTCATAGAAATGGATTATCGTGTGTTGATTTTCAACGTACACAAATTATGATAAATAAAATTGAACACAAATGAACACAATGAAGAAAATATTGTCAATTTGTCCGATTTTTAAATGTGATTTGTTTTTTTTAACACTGTAATTTTACCACTATTTTACAGATAGGTGCTACACATTTTCTGTAGATCTACCGTATTTTTGATAAGGAAACACTGTAATTACGTTTTCAAAGTTAGCAACACTGACTGTAGTAGACCTCAAAATAGCACACGCAACTGAGGTATACCTACTGGACATACATACTTATCACTATATACGCTGCAGCGCCAAAACAAAATTTGTACTCCCAATATTTAATATTAATATAATATTAAAGATTATAACAAAATATAATATTTTTTTCTTTTTATGAGTATATATAAGATTTATTTCCTATATTTTAAAATACTCTGAGGCAAATTGTAATAATGTGCGGCCGATTCTTTAAACAGCAATGGATATGCTGTTATTATTAGAAGTTTCTTTGGAGTCACTAAACGAGCCTCAAAATGTTATTGGCCGATGGGCGAATTCACTTTTTCTACGTGAACGTGAACCGTTCCGAAAATTATTTGCCACAGAGTAAATACAATCTCTTTTCGAAATACTTGAAACTATTTTAATTTGGCGGCTAATTTCAATACAAACTTTTTTTTAAATTAACTTTTCTTAAAAATTAACTTAATTAACTTTTCTTTAAAATTTAACCATCGAGGTGAATAAGAATCTAAGAACTACCTATCGTTATCATCTTTACATATAATAAAGTAAACGAGCCGTGTAATGTAGATTAAATATTTTTTGAGGTCAAAAATTTTTGTCTGTTTGTCTGTCAATATGTGCGTTTGTGCAAGCTAATCTCAGAAACGGCTTAACCGATTTGAATGCAGTTTTCACTGATGTTTTGTAGCAAGCTTCCTATAACATTTAGTGTTTGTTTCATTCCAATCGGTTTAGAAACAAAAAAGTTACGTGCTATACCGAATACCACGCGTACGAAGTTGCGGGCTCAGCTAGTATTTAATACATACATTCGAAAAAATGATTAGAAAAGCTATTTAAAAAAAATAGAATTAATTTATGGAAAAACAGAAAATAAATCATGTCTGGCGAAACAGCGATGATCTTCTAGACTTAGTCAAATCATCGAATTGATTCTCCAAATTTTAAGATACCCTTAACCCTACCGTAGTCGGCAACGCACTTGCAGCGGCTGTGGCGTTGCTTGTGTTATAGACTATGGTAGTCACTTACCATCAGTGGACCGTCAGCCTGTCTGCCGATTTTAACATTAAAAAATCTGAATAATTGTTCTAGGTATGTTCTAGGTAGAATTTCTTGGTATGTTCAGATTATGGAAAAGAAAAGAGTGTGTTTATTACGCTTCGGTGTGGCGGTTGGTTGAACTTAATGTGTTTTATTATGTGCAAGAGAAAATTTGATACTAAATTCGCGTGATACGCGCCCTTAAACGTGCCACAAAGTGATGAAATATTGGATTCGCTCTACGCGTCTCCAATTATTTTCTAGTTTCATCCTCGGGAGAAACTTTGGGCGTTCCTCGTTTCGTGTCAATTCTGGTGTGAGTGTTTTAGATGACCAATAAAAAACATTAAAACATCTGTTATACAACCACAAAAACACGCTAAACTAGAAGTTCTATATATTTTATAATGCGCACTGCTAAGGATTGGAACTCCCTGCCGGCGTCTGTATTTCCGAGCTCCTATAACCCAAATCTTTTCAAGGTTCGAGTGAATAGGCATCTTCTGAGTGAGCTCGCTCCATCGTCGGCCTCATCGTTCCTGCACGGATAGATGCTGGCCGAGAGCAAACCCATCCTTAATATAAAAAAAAACACAACCAACAATCGCAACCTACAACCAGTAGCCACTCCTTTACAGAAGATCATCGTTTTAATAACAGCTGTTTTAATAACAGACGAGCCCGTTGAATGAGTGGTTAGGGTGCTTGCCTTAACACTCTGTTCTAGGGTTCCCGGGTTCGATTCCCGGCAAAATCAACTTTTCAAATTTGGCTCTGGTCTGGATTTGGAAAGTAACGACAGGGCACACTGCGTTTTCGCAGTCATTTGGGCAGCCCGTCTGGCGGCAGTAACCACCCCCTTACAGAAGACCACCGTGAAATAACAGCACTTGTGCTGTTGTGTTTCGGTGAGTGAGTAAGGGATGCCAGAGCCTATTTCCCTATCCACTCCTAATCCCTCATCCTTAATCCTACTGTAGTCGGCAGCGCACTTGTAGCAGCTTTGGCGTTGCTTGTGTTATAGGCGACGGTAGCCACCTACCATCAAGTGGACCATCAGCCTGTCTGCCGATCTTAACATAAAAAAAAGCTGTGTTTCAGTGAGTAAGTAAGAGATGCCAGAGTCCAGTCCCCTGCACCTTTGTTCTTTCCTCTTATCAAGGTCGGTCCTTATCTTTATTCCGAAGTGATCCGGTGATTATTAATTTTAAAAAAGTTCTAATTAAATTATACACAATAGAAGTAAAATATTGGTTTTATTTGTTGCTGAAGTTAAAAGACAGAAAAGTCTCTTCCTGATCCTTTAAATTACCATCATGCCATCTACCATTAAATGTACCATCAGCCTGTCTGAGGACTATATAAATCCAATATTCTATAATGATAAATGCATAAAAAGTAAAATGAAAGGATGAACATGAAATCAATTAAAAGTAATCAAAATATTTTTTTTAAATATAAATTTGAATGTTTACTGTGCACGACCGGTTCTTAACTACATCCGAATCTCGTTTGTAGCCGCCTTAAATCACCTCGGTTCCGGATATATCCGGTTACTACGTTTTGACAAATTGGCGAAATTGAATTTCCATGCTTTTTCAAATTAATGATGATTACAGAAAAATCATATTTTATTGGGTAACTATTTCGTGTGGACCTCCTCTTTTTCAGATATAGAAATTAAATTTTAAGTACGGATTTAAGCTAAGTACCTAGGTAACTTTACAAAGAAAAATGGGATGAAAAAGAATTGTTTTTCAAAAAGTAATAAAGGAAAAATGGAATATTGTCCAATGGAAAAAATTTAATATTATCGAGAAACATAATTGAATTACTGATTAATCTGTAATATAACACAGACTATGCAAATCAAAAAGACGGAATTTGGACTATCAGTTAAGAGACATCCGGCAACACTGAATAGAGGTCTACCAACATTTATCATTAAAACCGAACCTCTTAAAATGAACTTTCATGTTGATAATCTACATGGAACAACACCTAGCTGACCCGGCGAACTTCCTACTGCCTCAAAGCCGCTCCATACAAAAAAAATCCTGAACATTTAAGATGTTTTAAGACATCTTCTTAAAACATCTTAAATGTTCAGGATTTTTTTTTAAGAGCGGAGACAAATTCAATAAATCAACCATCATAAAAAACGGTCCAGCCGTTTCTGTGTAATAACTTCTTGATTTTGACGATGACAATTACTTTATTCTACATATTGATTAATGATAAAAATAATAGAGAAAATCGTATATTACCCGCAATTCGCTGTGCGGATACAAATTGCGCAAAACAGGGTTAGGCACTTTTGGCGTGCGGCCAAATGTTCGGAATGGTTTAATTGATTCCCGTGTTGTTTGGGCCAAAAGTGCGGTCGTTGTGTGTTAACGCGTTTCTGTCGATAACAGTACACTGGGCTTGTTTATACTAAAAATAGAGTTCGCTTTGTTTATTTTTATGTTAAGGTCGTCAGACTGGCTGACGGTCCACTTGATGATAGGTGGCTACCGTCGCCTATAACACAAGCACACAAGAGATAGGGAAATGAGCTCTGGCATCCCTTACTCACTCACCGAAACACAACCGAACACACGTGCCAGACGGGCTGCCCAAATGCAGTGGCTGATGGTATATTTTGATTTAATTTTGATTTGATTTTTGGTGTGTCTTCACGGCGCGGTCAAACTCCGCGCCTACTCGAGGTTAAACCCGCAAGCTCTCTGGCCTCGTCTGGTGGAGCGAGAAGGTTGCGTGTCTCAACGATCCCCGACTCGCCGGCGAGACGGCGACTAGACGGCGAGAGGAAAGACCTGGGTTTTTAATGAGTAGAAATCTCACATATCCCACCGACCATGAGGAGATCGGATCTAGTTCGCAGATTGTCCCACTTGTCTTTGCGTGTGTCATAGGCGACGGTAGCCACCTATGAACCGTCAATCTGTCGATCTTAACATAAAAAAGGCAAATTGACAGTAGTTAGCCTCCCGCCGACCTTTACATAGAAGATTAGGTTAGTATAACATACAATTTATACCCTATTTTTAGAGTGATATAAATAGAAGCCCGTTTTTTCCAGCAATTCTTTCAAGACAATTTGAGGAATACTCGTGCAGAGTTTATTGTTATACTTTTATAAAATTTCCATTAGGAAGTCCGTCAAAAGCATTTTCGATCTGAGTCGCTGTCGCGTCGCTGAGGTACGGGCAAGAAACAATTTCAATGTAAGATTAATCTTTCAGAGACATTTCTTTTCAACCCTTCGCGTATACGTGAATTTCGTTTTGGTGTGAGGCCTAAATTACAAGAGATACCGAAAAATATGAAAAATATTTGACGAGCCCGTTGGATGAGTGCTTAGGGTGCTTGCCCTAACGCTTTGTTCTAGGGTTCCCGGGTTCAATTCCCGGCAGGGTCAACTTTGAAAAATCAACTTTTCAAATTTGGCTCTGGTTTGGATTTGGAAAGTAGTGGCAGGGCACACTGCGTTTCGCAGTCAATTGGGCAGCCCGTCTGGCGGCAGTAACCACCCCCTTACAGAAGACCACCGTGAAATAACAGCACGTGTGCTGTTGTGTTTCGGTGAGTGAGTAAGGGATGCCAGAGCCCATTTCCCTATCCACTCCTAATCCCTTATCCTTAATCCTACTGCAGTCGGCAGCGCACTTGCAGCAGCTTAGGCGTTGCTTGTGTTATAGGCGACGGTAGCCACCTACCATCAAGTGGACCGTCAGCCTGTCTGCCGACCTTAACATAAAAAAAAATATGAATCCATTACTTATTGCATTATAATAAATGTGAAAATTTCTTATTATGTAAGTTTATATTCAATCTATACTAATATGAGAAAACTAAGCTACGTTCACACTGCAAAGAGCCTCGCTAAGTGACTGATCCTAGCGATAACACTGCAAGCGACGTGCCAACGTAGATGCTTAATTAGTTACCAAGCGAGTCGCATAGCGGACCAACAACGTGTTGTTACAATGTAAGAAGTTCTAACTGCTGCCTGTTTTGAAACGGAACCACTATGGAACCAATAAAATAAACACTATAAATCCATTTTTAATTGTATTCAAGTTAGGTATGAATGAGGGTCACATATTTGTTCTGTTTTCACCAAAAGACGGCGCGAAAGCGAAAGTGTGTCACCAACCTAGCCAACTTGTATTTGATTGTTCACGAGCGAAGCTCCTAGCTTACCTCTAAGCCTGGCACGTACAGTGTGGCCTTAACCGAAGAGTTCGTTTATTTGGTTTAGCACACTAATCTTTAGAACTACCGGTCGAATTTCGCGAATTCTTTTTACACTTGATATTCCATTTGGAGAGAAGGCTATGGAGAATCACCGCGAAAAGCCAATTTGTGCATCCCTTTGACAATTGAAATAAAAAAGTGGGTAAAACCGCGGGATATAGCTAGTCAAGCATAAATCGTTGAACGGTTTCGGATGCAACTGAGACTTCTTGGTCTTAATGTAATTTCCTGGTTTTGTTGGTGGTGATTCGTTTTAATGTGTTAAAATATTAATGTTAATACGCTATTTATTGTATACTAGCTGATGTTCACGACTTCGTCCGTGTTGATAAATGAAAAATATAACACCTGACAAAACATAATTATGAATAAAATAACGCCCTGACACCTTTATCGATGTGACGACGGTGGATCCGATTTTTTAAATATTTTTTGACGATCCCTCGGGAACCCAACATTTTCCAGGATAAAAAGTATCCTATGTGTTAATCCTGGTAATAAGCTATTTTATACAAATCCGTTCAGCCGTTTTGGTGTGATTGAGTAACAAACATCCGAACATACAAACTTTCGCATTTATTAATGGCGCAGGTCAAGTGGCTGTAAGAAACTAACTGAACAAAAGGAAATCATTATCAAAGAGGGAAACAAATTATTAAAAATAAATTAATGAAATTAATGAATCAATATTTAGACTCATTAATTTAATTAAATATGACATAGACGTTAGGTACATTGGATAGTTCAGTGAAATTTAGGCTATTTACTTATTTAGACTTCAGTTTCCATAATTAAATTGCTTTCAAATTTCATACTTAACAAATAAATAAATAATAATAATAAAGTTCTTATTTTTATTTTCAGGCAATTTCAGGTAACTTATCAAGCAGAGCTAATGAACAAAATTCATTCTGCACCGTAATGGATAGACACGTAGATATTGCTTAAAAAGAAAGCTTTTAATGAAAGTTCGTTGAATTTTTAACTTGTACCACACATTTATCCAGGGGGGTGTTTAAGTATTCAGCTTCCCACCTGAAAGTGACTCCATAGAGGACACTCTGAGGGGCCTATTGTGACAACCAGACAGACTGACTTTGTGTTGATGCAACCAGGTAAAAGTATTTTGTATGATTTATTATGAATAGCATCCCATCTCTGCATAAAAAGGAAAAAGTTTTATGAATATTTTGCTACATATTAATTGTTTACTATTGGAAATTTGTAAGGGGTCCAGCATATCCAGCATCTTCCGGCTGAGAATTATTAAAAGTGTAAATTAATGATCCCCTAATGAAAAAATTAGAAAAGAATTGAGTGGATTATTGAGTCAACGTCAGTGGCACACATAACTTTATTTACTTAATAAATTGTTTCTTTCTTTCTTTCTTTATGTTTATAATTTGTTAAGTATGGTTTCATCTATTTACAGGTCGACAAAACCCATTTACCCTTAATCCTACTCTACTCGGTAGCGCACTTGCAGTACCTGTGACGTTGCTTTTGTTATAGGCGATGGTAGCCACCTACCATCAAGTGGACCGTCAGCCTGTCTGCCGATCTTATCTGAACACTAAGTAAAGAGCCACACAACGGTTTTGAGTTATAGTAGGGGTAATAATTTAGGGACTTTTATTTTTTATTTATTTATTTATTTATTATTATGCATTAATATAAAGTGGATAAACACATAGGTTTATTGTTAGATTTTCAAGTCATTTAACATTTTGAAATTAATGTGTGATAAGTAATTTTACATAGAAATACGCTTATATAGGCCTGGTCGACAAAAAATGGGTCGCAGAGACGCCGACGATCAGGCAATGAAGGCGAAAGATAATAATAATAATAATAATGCATTTATTTGCTCCACACATAAGCACACAAATGATATAAACAATCTAATCTAAATTGACACATACAATGGTTGTAACTGTGTAAGAGCCCGGTGCCCGTGGTAGGTATTGAAGAATACCTGTATTACAGGTCAC
This sequence comes from Bembecia ichneumoniformis, assembly GCA_910589475.2. NCBI lineage: Eukaryota > Metazoa > Arthropoda > Insecta > Lepidoptera > Sesiidae > Bembecia > Bembecia ichneumoniformis. The sequence goes on along the minus strand of OU342544.1, from coordinate 1,050,879 downwards.
CGGGTCTCACTCCGCAGGTTGCACAATGTTGACACCCACAAATTGCAAGATATAACTGACTTAAATACTAAAAAAATTAATATAATATAAATATGGTTTACTAGTATAGATGAATTTGGATGAAGGATAAAATTCATCTTAGCATCCCTTAGTCACACACCGAAATGCAATAGCACCTGTCTGTATTAATGGTTCTATGTTCTGAGGGGGGGGGGGGGGGATAAATTCATTATATGAATGGGTGAAATCAGTTTGAAATTCTTACTATATTATGTACACTAGTTGAGCCCGCAACTTCGTTCGCCTGGTATTTGGTATAGCGCAAAACTTTTTTTTTGTAAACCGATTGGAATGAAACAAACACTAAATGTTACGTGAAGCTTGCTAAAATACACCAGTGTAAACCTCATTCAAATCGGTTAAGCCGTTTCGGAGATTAACGTGCACAAACAGACAAAAATTCAAAAAATTATTTTTTGACCTCGGTAACATTAGTACAATGTGTAAAACTTGTGTTTTTTTTTTTGAAAAATATTTAATGTACAGACAGACACGGCTCGTTTACGATTTTATATGTATAGACTATTTATTAGTTAAATTATGTGTGCATTATTATTAAATAAAATCAAGCCACTTTTAATGTTAAATGACATATATACAAAATATAAAGTCCGTGTGATTGTAAACAGAAAGTCAACTCAAGTCAACCATAACAACTTTATCTCAAACTTCCCAATGTGTGTGTTATTAAAACAAACAAGAACAAGCCGTTCCGTCAACTGTTTATGTTAGATAACTGTGACAGATGCTTAAAGAAATGACTTCTAAAGACAACTCGGTCTAAACATCTCCCAGGGTTAGGGTTGCCAGGCCTCATAATCGAAAATCCGAACACAGACTCATATTTAGCCGGACATTTTGCCATAAAAGCCTGACACACTGGTTTTTAAAAGAAATAGTTCTTTTTATTTCTGTACTTATTACTTTAAGACTTGAGACTCTACTCTTTATTATGAATCACATATTGTTTTCTTAAAGTAATTTGTAAGATCGCGAATTATGCGTGATTTTGGCCGCTGCGGAGTTGACCATAAGCCTAACAAAAGCCGAACGGGCCGGACTTGTATATATTTCGCCGGACACGACTTTAAAAGGCCGGGACACCTGGCAACCCTACCCAGGGTAGATGTTTCGCAGTCACAAGCTTTGCAGCAGGTCTGTTGGTAGAATTCACCCTCGTATAAGAAAACGTTTATTACAGTGAAATAGACGGGGAGATCATCCGCATTACTTGGATAAGGTGCTGGACCTTATCCCGCGGACGCGCTAACTTTGTAACAATCTTCCACCAGTGGAGGCCACTATGGGCTTCTTCAAGGGTGTCGTTAACAAATAAAAACTACAGAAAAGCGTTTAAACGAGCAAGTGAGGGGTGCCAGATCCAAAAGGTATTTGCTACCTTGCGATCTTTTGTGATGGTAGCCACCAGTCAAGCAAGTAGACTGTCTGCTGCTACGTATCTTAAAGAAAAGTGAGTTAATTGCAGGCGTTAAAATTGGAATTCTCTGCAAAATAATACCTACATACATAAATATATAATTTAAGGTGATCCTTTTTGTGTAAGAGAAACAAAAATATTTTAAGGAACGTTTGAATATTCGACCGTAAGTCTAATAGACATTGATGTGCTGTCTACATAGGTATGTAAAGCTAAACGAGATCCCCTCCTGTCTGACGCAGACGCACTTGCTATTGTCAAGGGTTGAGTGATACTTGACAATTTTGACTATTGCATAGCCCCCTCATTTACTTGGGGAAGGTGTGTACATAAGGGATTCTTTGTGTATGCGTCTTACTACTATATATAGCGTTTATTTGAAAGAAAGCATCTTTTATTCAACAATTAATAATTAAACACAAAAGAAATAAACAAATAAAAAGAGGAAAAGAAACCCTGGCTCAGTATACAGTTCTGGTGCAGACCACAACACTGATATTCTGCCAGGGATCAGATATTCAAAGGAAAAAAAAGAACATTTACGCGGGACAATTCAGAACAAGATTATACAATCAATGGCTGAAATTATCACAATTTACTCAAAAACTACTGAAGGATTTCACCTGCTAGTTATCTGTATGGCAAATTCACTGTTAATTCGTGTAGTTTTGTTTTTTAAGTCGATCACATTCAAGAAATCCTAGTCTATAGAAAGAAGTCCTAGAATTTTGGTAGTATTTTTAATTAACTCGCTATTTTTAATAACTCGCTAGTGAAAGCCTTCAATAGTTTTTAAGAAAATTTGCAATAATTTCAGCCATGGATTGTAATCGTATTATGAATTGTCCCGCGTAAATGTTTTTTTGTTTTCTTTTTCTCTGAATTTCTGGTCCCTGGCAGAATATCAGTGTTGTGGTCCGCACCACAACTGTATACTGAGTCAGGGTTCCTTTTCCTCTTCTTACTTGTTCATATATTTGTTTGTTTATAATTATTATTTGTTCATATATGTATATTGTGTTTATTTAGAGGAATAAAAGATGCTTTCTTTCTTTCTTTCTTCTTTGTAATATTTTCCATTTCATATAACAGCAATCCATACAAATATGCTAAACGAGAAATTTTTCTGTCGGTCTAAACCACTGAAACAGTTTGGTGAAATACAAGATTGCTTTAAACCGTGGGTTTTCAAAGTGGGGGGCGCAGAGACCAGCAAAGAGGGACGTGGACCACTAATAAGACTAAAGATCCGCGGATGTAGATGCCCTGCCAGATACGCTGCAAGAGGAAGCCTTGGAAATTAAAAACTGTTCTGCCGCCAAATACGATTTCGACAAAATGGGAAAAGCTTTATTTTGGGTCAAATATTTCAAAATGTATCCCAAACCTCACTTCAATTGTACTTCCAGTAAGAAGATCTGCTGTGGTTGCGATAAAAAACCAAGTATAGAAATAAACTTGACATTGCTAGTGATTTGCACTGTGCCATTTTGCCGAATGGACGTAGTTTTTCATTCATGCACAATTAAAGTACGCAATATTCATTAGGCAGAAGGTTGAAAATTAAAACATTAAGGAATTATGAAAACCATTTTAATAATTCATTTTTAGCAAATACTTCCCTTCCCAGTACCTGTGCGCCTAAAACTTTCCGGTAACAGTCTCAAATCGTCCCAGCGAAAAGTTTTCGTCGAAGCACCAACTTTGGTTCACTTTGGTGTTCAATTAAAACTGTCATCGGGTAAAAGAGTAGATTATTGAAGTTGTCTGAAAATTGTTCGCGAAATCGAGTTTCGGAACAATATTGCAACATCGATTCAGGATATTCTCTTTATTGCGAAACTCACTTACGGGAGTTCAATTAATTCTATTAAATGTTTTACCGTTTCAAGATGGCTAGTGATCAGGAATCTTTAGAAATTATTATTATTCGTTGCTTTAAATTTTTAATTCAATAGTGAAAGGGCACACTGCGTTTTGCCACCTCCGTTGTTCTTTTGAAGCTAAAGGTCGTTCAGTAGGCTGATGGTGAGCAGGCCAACGCAAGCAACGCCATAGGTAGTAGGATGAAGGATAAGGTATTCGCAGGGGATAGGGAAATGGACTCTGGCATCCCTTACTCGCTCATCAGAATGTAACAGTAACAGCATATATAATCTTAAGGGGGTTACTGCCGCTAAAAGGTCTGCCCAATTTGTAACTGCGAAACGCAAAGTGTTTAATTAATTAATCGAAAACGATAACAGATATCGCTAAACTAATTTACAGCGTAAACTTTTGAGATTAAGTTCGATTTGAAGCAATTATTTGAAAAAATATTATATTTTTAACTCGTTAGAAGAGTCGAAACTATAGTAATATTCGAGTGTTGGTGAAAATGGAATATAAACACAAAAAGACGTGTACAATTTTATCTTACATTTGCGTGTAAAAAATGTGCGAAACAAAGGTTCTGTACACTTCTGTGATGAAAGTGCACACTTCAAACAGGTTCGTAAAACAAAAGACCTCTTTGACAAAATAACACGTCACTTTGTAATGTCAAATTAATGACAATTTTCTAATATTTGTCAATATTGAGCCGAAAACGTTTTAAAAATCTTATCTTATATATAAAAATGAATCCCCATTTCTCCTGGTCACGGCATCACGCGTGAACGGGTAGACCGATTTTAATCCGGTTTTCGCTAATGGAAAGAGGGATGAGCGGGGAATGTTTTAGGGTATATAAAAATTGCACGCCGGGCGAAGCCGGGGGCGGGCCGCTAGTCTTATATATAAAAATGAATCCCTATTTCTCCTGGTCACGGCATCACGCGTGAACGAGAAGACCGATTTTAATTCGGTTTTCGCTAATGGAAAGAGGGATAAACGATTCCCCGTTTTAGGGTATATAAAAATTGCACGCCGGGCGAAGCCGGGGGCGGCTTCGCCCTCATGCAAAATTCTCGTGTCACAGTGTTTGTAACAAAACTCCTCCGAAACGGCTGGACCGATTCTTATGAAGTTTTGTGTGTACATTTAGTATAGGTCTGAGAATATTCCTAGCTAATTCCATATTGAAATATAGGATAGGAATCAATTGATGAAATTACACGGACGAAGTTGCGAGCTAATCTGTCTGTAATTGTAGTTCTGAAATCTCTATATATAAAAATGAATCCCCATTTCCCTTGGTCACGGCATCACGCGTGAATGGGTAGACCGATTTTAATTCGGTTTTCACTAATGGAAAGAGGGTTAAACGGGGAATGTTCATATATATATATTGCACGCCGGGCGAAGCCAGGGGCGGGTCGCTAGTAATATATAATCTAGACTTGTAAAAAAAAGTTTTTCCTGACTGACTATCAATCAACGCACAGCGAAAAGAAAGCTGACATTTGGAACAATAGCTTTAGGATTTTTGAAAATTTCAACTCCGTGCGAAGCTATATATTTTAAATATAATATTTTCGTTATATATATACTTCAATCAGGGAAATTGTTTCGAAATTGTACCTACCATATAAAAACGATTTTTCCTTTTTAATTTTCTTCCTTACTCACCAAATAACAGTTATTGCCTTGGCGGCAGTGACCACCCCCTTACAGAAGACCACCGTGAAATAACAGCATATATACGTGCTGTTGTGTTTCGGTGAGTGAGTAAGGGATGCCAGAGTCCATCTCCTTATCCCCTCCTAATCCCTTATCCTTAATCCTACTGTAGTCGGCAGCGCACTTGCAGCACCTGTAGCGTTGTTTGTGTTATAGGCGACGGTAGCCACCTACCATCAAGTGGACCGTGAGCCTGTCTGTCGACATAACATAAAAAAAAAACAGGTCTTTAGTCGAAGCCCAGTCAGGTTATTATTAGCTACTAATGTTAATAAAAAATTGTTTTTGAAGCGGCTGTTAGTTAAATCTTCATTTTTAGGATGAGGATCCTCATACAATACATGGGGTCAATTATAACGACAAAACGAAATATTGCTATATCATTAAATAAAAGAAAATAATAGGCTTTGAAAATATGAACTCGTCTGCAATCTTTTCAACGAGCATCTATCTATATGAATATTTGATTATAACGTTATTGTCAGGCTGGTACGAGCTCCCCCCCCTAGGTGTGCCAGGACCTTGTCGTGGTGGGGGGGCTTACCCTGGGCGATCCGGACGGTTGCAAGGGTCGATGTTTTTCTCTCATCGGCCTTTGTCAGCCGATCGGATTGGTTTTGGGGACAAAGAAGGCACACAACAGCGGGTCCGGTGGGTGCTTCAGTGCACAGCCGGACGCAGCTCTGTCTGCACCGCTGCCAATCTCGTAACTCCCTCCGGGTCTAACGGTCCGGAGAGAGCCGAGGGTCCTGCCTGGATGGCCGGACCGCGAGGAAGGAAACCTCTATAAAAAATCACCCTTGTGGGCGACGCCGTGGCTTCTTAGTAGAGAAGTCCGAAGCTGTCGCCCAAAAAGAAGGCGCGCTCGGTGCGAACGCATCAGCGTTTTGGAAGGGGCCTAGTGATGGGCTAGTGGAGCTTCGGCTCGTGGTTCGGTGGACCTGCAAGGTCCACGAGCGCGGCGCGTGACCTAGGTCACCGTCGGGCAACCCGTAACCCCGCGCTCTGTGGGACCGGGGGTCTGGCGCACTGAGCGTCGGACCGCGTGGAAGAAAACCACTATAAAAAATTACCCCAAACCCAAGGTTTGCGTGCCGAGGGGTTGTGTGGCTGGGGGGTGCTCAGTCCCAAGCGCACCTACGGCCCCTTGGGAAAGGGCCGTAGGTATTCTTCCCAACCACATGAATATGAGAATGTCAGGACAGAAAAATATTTTGTCCAGCGATCCCGCTGACGCCGGGCGCTCGGAGCTAGCTCGGGCTCCGAGTGTGAAATATGCTACGAGCGGCCAATGCGCTCCGTCTGGCCAACGGCGCCAAGGGATACCCGGGTCCCTTGGTGTGAAATCTGCTACCGAGGAGTCAGCTGGTGTGCGTACGCGTGCGCATGGGATGGCAGAGAGTAGCGGGATACCCAACCCCGTAGTCGTGCTTCACCGCGCGGCGTTGCTACAGGACGGCAGCCCAGTGGATAAGAGTGCCGGTTCCGATACGGACTCTTGCTACTCCATGGGCTCAGCCTCTTCGCAGGGGCTGTCTGGTCGTGACAGGGTGCCAAAGAGGCACTATGAAAGCGCGTTGAGTGGCGACAGAAACTCGGGCTCTGGATCCGGGGGCTCTAGCGGCAGTTCTGCCGCAAAATCCACCCGATCCTCCGCCTCAAAAAAGAAGAAGCAGCGCGGTCGCCCACCAACTACCGGCCTCGTCAAGACGAAGGCCGACCTAGTTAGGGACAAGCAAGTGGAGTTAGAATTACAGGCGGAACGTGAGATGCTCGCTTCGGTTTCTGAGGCTAGAGCTACTCGCTTGCGACCTATTACCAAGGAGTTGGACGATTCTGAGTCATCCCCGCTGATTTTATCGCGGATAATGGCCAGTATAGCAGTCTTGGATGAGGTCGCCAACACCTCCAGTAGGCTTGAAGGCACCTACATCAAGGTGGTAAGAGACGCGACGAAGGCCATCGCTGAAAATGCGACAAGGCTCTCGAATCGTTCCACCAGCGAGGAGACCCTCGCAGTACAGCGGGAGAACGTAAAGTTGCGTTCGGATATGGCGAAGCTCCGGAAGGAGTTCGCCGCGTTTAAAGCCTCTGTGCAACAGGCGACGCAACCTCCCGCTCTTAGCGCGGGATTGGAAGAACTCGAGGCACGCATCTTGAGCCGCCTAAGCGAGAGAGTGAATGCCAGGTTTGAAAGCCTTGAGCCGCGCCTCAACCCGGAGCCGCAACACCGCCCTCCGCTGGCTCACGAAAGAGCCCAGAAAGAGACGCTGCCGCAACAAGCGGCAAAAAGGAATATTCCCCGTCCCTCTGCCGCGCCGCCAAAACCGGCCTCCAGTGGGCAAAATGCAAAGGCGACGGCGGAAAAGACCTCTCGGAGGAAAAACTTGAAAGGACGCGCGGTGGGGACCGAGAAATCGGCCCACCGAGAACCACGCCCACTCCCGCCCGCCCCCGCCTCCATGGATAAACCATGGAGTTTGGTGGCGAAGGGAGGAAAGCACAAGGAGGGAGCCGTCGCCCAGCAGAACAGGGCGACGAAGACTGGGCAGCAGAAAAAGTTGCCCCCGAAAACTCCGAAGACGGTTAAGCCCCCGAAGACGGCCGCTGTGGTCCTTACACTGCAGCCCGGTGCTGCTGACAGGGGAGCGACCTACGGCGAAGTCATAGCGGAGGCCAAGCGGAACCTAGATTTGGAAACTCTAGGCATAGAATATGTATGGTTCCGTCGTGCCGTGACCGGAGCTGTAATCCTGCAGGTCTCTGGCGCGGACAAAGACGAGAAGGCGGACGCGATGGCCGCTAAATTGCGGGAAATCTTGAGTGCGGAGTCAGTCCGGATCTCGAGGCCTGTAAAAGCCACCGAGATGCTCATCTCGGGACTCGATGACTCCGTCACTCCCAACGAAGTGGCGGCGGCCATTGCCAAATCTGGCGGATGTGCCGTAGAGACGGTGAAGGTTGGCGTGATTCGCCATTCCCGCCTCGGCACAGGGACGGTTTGGGCTAGCTGCCCTACGACAGCCGCCAAGAAGCTGACGGAGAAGAGGCTGCTGGTCGGGTGGACCGCGACCCGCGTTAAACTATTGCAGCCGCGCGAGCTGCGCTGTTTCCGGTGCCTCGAGTCGGGGCACGTCAGGGGACAGTGCACGGCGCCCACTGATCGGAGCGATAAATGTTTTAAATGCAGCCAAGCGGGTCACCGTGCGGCCGACTGCCGCTCGGACGCTCACTGTATTATCTGTGCCGAAGCCGGAAAACCGGCTAATCATCGCTTGGGGAGCGCGAAATGTCCGGCCCCCAAGCGCAAACTGACAAGGAGACGGCCGACGGGTTCTGTAGTTCAGGCTCAGAATGCCTCGACCCACCCACCGGACGGGACAATTGAAACTTCCATGGACATTCAAACAGAATGTCCATAAATTGTCTTCAATGTAATATCAACCACTGCGCCAGAGCCCAGGACTTGCTGGTCCAGACACTGGCGCAGTGGAGAATCCAGGTGGCGGTCGTCGCGGAGCCATACTTTGTTGTTCCCCGGGATAACTGGGTCGGCGACATCGACGGCCTCGTCGCCATTGTTACGACGCCAGGACTGGGAGCCCCCGCTGTCGGACGGACGTTCAGAGGACATGGGTTCGTTGCCGTTCTGTGCGGCAGTATAGTGTTTGTGGGCGTCTATTTTTCGCCAAATCGTCCGCTCTCGGATTTCGAGGGCTTCTTGGCGGAGATAGACGTTCTCATGCGTTGGTGTCGGCCGTATCAGGTCTTGATAGCCGGAGATCTGAACGCCAAGTCGACAGCGTGGGGTTCCGCTATCACGGACCCGAGGGGCAAAGCTCTGGAGGAGTGGCTCTCCAGCAATAACATGGATATTTTGAACAGAGGTACGCTGAACACGTGTGTACGGCATCAGGGTGGTTCTGTCGTCGACGTCGGGTTTGCGAGTCCTGCCCTTGCCCGACACGTTCGGGGCTGGGTGGTCGAGGAGGAGGTCGAGACTCTATCGGATCACCGATACATTCGGTTTTCCGTCTCCCCCCACTCGATCGACCCGAACAGTCTGAGTCGTACCTCAACCGAGACCGGTCCAAGATGGGCCACAAAGAAACTGGAGAAAGACACTTTAATAGAAGCGTCCCTCGTCGAATCGTGGAACAAACCGGATTTGACTGATGCGGACCTGGGGGCGCAGTGGCTCCGAGAGGCAATGACACGCGTCTGCGACGCGGCCATGCCTCGAGTCAGTAAACTGCCGCCCCGTCGACAGGTGCACTGGTGGTCGCCAGAGCTTGAACAGCTCCGAGCGGCCTGCGTGTCAGCTCGACGACAGTACACCCGAGCCCGTCGACGCAACAGGGACGCATCCACACTGAATATACTTTTCGCCGCCTTTCAAGAGGCCAAGAAGGCTTTGAGAGCTGAAATTGGTGCCGCCAAAGAGCGCGCCTGGCAGGAGCTATTGGATACGCTGGAGCAGGACCCATGGGGCAGGCCATATAAGCTCGTTATGAGCAAGCTCCGCCCCTGGGCCCCCCCGCTTACATCTGAGATGGAAGCGGGTATGCTCGCAAACGTAATAGAAGGCTTGTTTCCTGCCAGGCCGGAGGACACCGCTCCGACTGAGCCGGAACAGCTGCGGCGACCGATATCGCTCGAAGACCCCCCAGAGGTGTCCGAGGGTGAATTGGACAGGGCGGTTCTTCGCCTTCGGGCGAAGAACACAGCGCCTGGTCCCGACGGCATACCGGGGAAGGCCTGGGTCTTGGCACTCAAGGAGGGCGGTATGGACCTATCATTCCGCGCTCTACTCACCACCTGCGTGAGAAAAGGTCACTTCCCCAAAGAGTGGAAGGTAGGCAAGCTTGTCCTCATTCGGAAGCCTGGGCGACCGGTGGACTCTCCATCCGGGTACCGCCCAATAGTGTTGTTGAGCGAGGCCGGGTTTGAGCGCATTCTAGCCGCTCGACTCGTTCAACACCTAGAGGAGAAGGGACCGAACCTGTCCAACAACCAGTTCGGCTTTCGGCGAGGAAGGTCCACCGTGGACGCCATCGCCAGAGTGAGGTCGCTTGTGGAGGAAGAGATTGAGGAAGGCGGGGTTGTCTTGGCGGTGTCCCTTGATATATCCAATGCTTTCAACACCTTGCCGCACGCAATGATCACGAAGGCTATGGGGTACCATGACTTCCCGGGGTACTTGCGTCGAATCATCGACGAGTACCTCTCGGGTAGGTTGGTCGAGTGCCCCACAAGCGTTGGTATATGTCGACGAGAAGTGTCGTGCGGTGTCCCGCAGGGGTCGGTCCTCGGACCGCTCCTGTGGAACATCGGTTACGACTGGGTGCTGCGGGGCATTACCCTGCGCGGGGTCGAGGTCACCTGCTACGCGGACGACACCCTTGTGACCGCCCGCGGGAGCACGCTCAGAGACGCGACCCTGCTGGCAACAGCAGGTGTTGCGCAGGTGGTGGCGCGCATCAGGCAGCTGGGTTTGACGGTGGCTCTTGAGAAGTCCGAAGCTATATGCTTCCATGGACCTCGTAAAGCTCCACAGCCAGACACTTATATCATCGTTGGTGGTGTTTCCATCGGCATCGGCTCGTCGTTGAAATACCTCGGCGTCGTCCTCGATAGCCGATGGAATTTTAAGGAACACTTCCGGAGATTGTCTCCGAAACTTGTCAGGACGTCTCTGGCGCTCGCCAGATTAATGCCCAATCTGGGCGGACCAAGTGGAGGGTGCCGCCGTCTCTTTGCGGGGGTGGTGCGCTCAATGGCCCTGTACGGAGCGCCCATCTGGGTAGACTCTTTGTCTGCCTACAACAAAGCTCTGCTGCGACGACCGCAGCGGGTCGTGGCGAACAGGGTCATCAGAGCGTATCGCACCACCTCGTGGGAGGCTGCATGCGCTATTGCGGGGACACCTCCCTGGGAGCTGGAGGCCAAGGTCCTTGCAGTGGTTTACTATAGGACCGCGGAGGCAAGGGCCCGTGGCGTGAGCCCTCTCCCAGAAGAGGTGTCACGCTGGAGAATGGTGGCCAAAGGAAAGGCAATGGAGGTATGGCGCGACCAGCTGTCGCGGCCGACTGCAGGCGAACGCACCGCCACCGCGATCGCCCCGGTCCTGAAGGAGTGGGTGACCAGGCGGACCGGAACGCTCTCCTTCCGGCTTGTACAGGTGCTTACGGGGCATGGTTGCTTCGGACGGTACCTGTGTAACGTCGCGAAGAGGGAGTTAACCACCGCCTGTCACGAGTGCGGAGCACAAAATGATACGGCCCAACATGTGTTGGAGGAGTGCCCAGAGTGGGCCCAAGAGAGAGCAGCTCTGACGGCAGTCGTGGGACGGGATTTATCCCTACCAGCTGTCGTCAGAGCAATGATTGACAGCCTTGACGGCTGGAATGCCGTCAAGACATTCTGTGAAGCGGCCATGAGTGGCAAAGAGGCCAGGGAGCGGTCCCGAGAGGAGGACCCCCAGGCGGACCCACTCAGGCGCCGAAGAGTCGGCCGACGTCGCCGCGCATATGCCGCGGTGACCGTCGGGTAATAATTTTAGGGCGCCAGAACGGGACATCTGGCGTCCTGAAAATACCAAAACTGATGCGCGGCTGCTCACAGGGGTTCCAGTGGGCAGCCGCAACTAGCGCGACGGCGCAAAAAAGCGCCAAGTGATGAGTCTGCTCTCGGACATAGCGGTTTGTGGGATCTGAGGACATGGCCTAGCTGTAACCTCGGTTCCACACCACCGCCGATGGTGGAACCCGGAGGGGTTTTAGTGGGTATTTCCGTTGACTCTCACCGGATGAGTCCCACACTATTCCTCGTCGAGACGTCCCCTCGACGAATAGTGCGTAAATGCATTTCCCCTCCTAAAAAAAAAAAAAAAGGCTGGTACGAGCTTGCTTAACACAAACCAGCAGAAATGTTAAAAAAATTCGAGTAAATAAATAAATAAATAAATAAAATAAATCTTTATTTGCGCGAACACATGTTTACAGGATTTTAATTTGTATACAGCAGTTACAGTACAAAGTATGTTCTATTATAGCGGCATGCACAAATATTTGCATGCCGCTAAGGGCATGCAAATATTTGTGTTTAATTGTTTGTAAATAAAACAATAAAAAGTGATCATCATGAATTAACCGGTGAATAAACTTAATTATGAACAAATAAGATGTCCGAGCACTATCCAGAAAAAAATGTGGAAGCCTCTAGGGAATACAAGTAAAGGGTTCTGTGTAGAAAAGGGTGCAATCTAATTTCACAAAAGAGGGTATCTTAAACCTTTCACGGGACACATTGTCGTTGATGATTGACAACTAAATATTGTAAATTTATATGTATTTTGTAATTAAGTAACTAAGTTAGATGACGTCGAAACTAAATAACCGCCAATCGCTAATCAGTAAATGAAAAATGTACATTAATATACAGGATAGTAATAAAATTAAACAAGATAAATATGTCATTGGTTCGGAGGAAGAGTTTTTACTCTTTTCTTTAACTCGAATTAATCGCAATAAACCCAGTATTAATTCAATTAATTGCAGCAATTAATTCGAGATTAAAATGTTTGAACAGAGACGATATTTTATTTTAACTTAGAAGATATTAATTGTTAAAATAAAATAAAATAAATAATTAATTGTTGTAAAATGGCGATTCGCACGGACAATTTTTCCCTTCAGAGAACCTTCATCGGAATTCAACAATAACGAAAAAAAATCTTTTTGTTTTTATTAATAGATTAATCTATATCTACATATATAATAAAATCGTAAACGAGCCGTGTCTGCACATTAAATATTAAAAAAAAAACACGTATTGTAAACGTTGTACTCATGTTACCGAAGTAAAAAAAAAACCACTTTTTTTTTACACTTTTTGTCTGTTTGTGCACGCTAATCTCAGAAACGGCTTAACCGATTTGAATGCAATTTTCACTGATGTATTGTAGGAAGCTTCCCGTAACATTTACTGTTTGTTCCGTTCCTATCCCGATTACAAACAAAAAAGTTAAGCACTTTTCCGCATACCAACCACATACGAAGTTGCGGGCTCACCTAGTATGAAATAAAGTAAATGTACACATTAAGTATCGCTGATTCTACGAGGAAGCACACAGCAATAAAAAACAAGGAAATATTTTATTATTTCGTTTGTTGCTCCGGGTGTCCGTGTGTAAAAGCATAGATGACGGGCGGCCAAGCGTGTCTCGTCGCGTTGAATACCATCCATTTGAGTTGCTTTTTCAGGAAAACCACTCGCTATGAACCCAGTCGCTTTCTTTCTATGTGAGAAAATTCTATCGACAGAATAATTCCTATTTGCTCTCGTCCTTTCGCCGTTGAAACGGTCCCTTTAATGCTTCGAGGGCTTCAAATACATTCGCGCTTAGATTTTACCTTCTGACTTATTTAATAGTCAGAATTTCTATTGAGTGCATTCGACCTATTGAAGCGGAGTTTCTTCCGCATTTTCCTAAAACCTTCTCCGTTAACTGTGAATAAGAATAAGAATACTTTATTTGCATTAAACATTACCAGGCAGGTGTCAATATAACAATTAATGGTAAGTTTACATGTTTAACCGTTGTCGGTATGCAAAATAATGTAAAATAAAAATTGTCAATTAAATATGTATGTCACAAAGTTAAAGCATTAATTACTAATTTTTGTATTATTTACTAACTTAATTTGATTAATATATTACATTGATTGTCGGTATGCAAAATAATCTCTATATATAAAAATGATATATATAAATCCATTTAAAATGATATATATAAAATGATATATCTCTATATATAAATCCATTTCCCTTGGTCACGGCATCACGCGTGAACGGGTAGACCGATTTTAATTCAGTTTTCACTTCAGTTTCATATATAAAAATTGCACCCCGGGCGAAGCCGGGGGCGGGTCGCTAGTGTAAAATAAAAATTGTCAATTAAATATGTATGTCACAAAATTAAAGCATTAATTACTAATTTTCGTATTATTTACTAACTTTATTTGATTAATATATTACATAGGCCCATACAATAGGTCCCGAATTTACGAACTAAATGCAATAAAAACTCTTACATAATATAATAATAATAATTTCAATAACCCCAATAAACTGTTACTGCTGAATTTTTTTTTAAACTTTATGTTATACAGAAAAATAGATGGGTTTGCTCTTGACTAGCATCTATCCATGTAGGAAAGATAAGGCCGACGATGGAACGAGCTCACCCAGAAGATGCCTATTCACTCGAACCTTGAAAAGATTTGGGTTGTATGAGCTCGGAAATACAGACGCCGGCAGGGAGTTCCAATCCTTAGCAGTGCGCATCACAAAAGATGTTTTAAAGCGCTTGGTCCGAATTAGAGGGATTTCGACAAGGTGAGGATGGTAACCAGCCGTACGTCTGCATGTCCGATAGAAGAAAGGAGAAGGCGGTATGATCTCATGCAGCTCCCGAGCAGACTCTCCGGAATACATCTTATAAAATACACAGAGACGGGCAATTTTGCGTCTCTATGCCAGGCTCTGCAGCTTAGTTCTTCTTAGCGTACCGTCGCCATTGAGCCTCCTAGGTCTGCGATAGCTAAAATATAAAATCGCTTTGGCCTGAAACTTCGTATGCATACGTATTTCTTAGGTATTAAAATATTTATTCAATCTTTAATGCTTACTAGCGACCCGCCCCCGGCTTCGCCCGGGGTGCAATTTTTATATATAAACATTCCCCGTTTATCCGTCTTTCCATTAGTGAAAACCGATTTAAAATCGGTCTACCCGTTCACGCGTGATGCCGTCACCAAGGGAAATAGGGATCCATTTTTATATATAGAAGATATATTTTGTCAGGTTGAATTTTTTAATTTTATTTTTGAACAATTCCTCGAGAACGATACTTTTAATCTGGTTGAAAGGTACCCTATGTGTGTCAATAAATATCAAATAACAAATTGTAATTGGATACAGTGTGTCTCGTCAGTTTAATTGCCACTTTTTAACATAAATACCAGCTTCTACATATGTGCATTGACATCGAATCCAGCATATAAAGAGATAGTTATTGAACGTAAAGGTTCATTTTGTTCTCCGCAATTGGCAGTTAATTTCTCGATGTCATGGTTTTGTTTGCGGTAGATATACAACCCTTTCCACCGCACGAATTGTTACGCAACCCATTAATTTCAATGGCAGTTAATACGTTTCCGGGGAAGTAAATTATTTCCTTGATAATTCTGACGTTCCTATGAAATACGTTCAAAGCTGTGTATGATATATCGGCCGTAATAATGCTTGCTGCTGTCAAAATTGAGTAACTTAGTTCAAACAGTTTATTAATATGACTGGCGGCTACAGAAGAGACAAAGGTTCTATTTTAGTGTCGTGTTTAAAAATTTATGCCTATGATTTAATTATTTCAAAATAATAGCTACAGTTTAGGGACGTTATTAATAGTAGATTTTGCAACAAGTGTACAAAACGAACCATTTTTATCCGAGACTTTTATTCGGCTCGGGCTGATAGTAATGTCGAGGATAAAAATGGTTTTGTGGACGAGTTATAAACTGTGCTTTTCACTTCGATTGCGAGGAAATAAAACAGTAGTATAACATAACATTTCTTTAAACGCACGAAAAAACAAGAGCTGTTTCCCGCCGCTTTTTTTTTAAATCTTACGACATTGACATTGACATCTTATGACATTGGCTTGGGGTGCAGACCTTTACAGCCTACTATTAAATTAATTTTGTAATAATAATTTTCTTAAAATAATTAAATAACCTACCGTACTTGAATTTAAATTTTAATATCTTTCATGTCTTAAAAAACACATAAGGCAAATAAATTTTAAGTAAATATTATAAAATAACAAATTCTATCAATGAAGTTCTTATTGTGTTTGGCTATATGGCTCATTTTCTTTGCCTTAATATAGATACATTTATGCACTTATGCACAAAATTCGATTTTGTGCAGCCTATATCCTGCACAAATAAGCACTTTCAGAGCATGAGAAGTGAAAATTAATTTATCTTCATCTAATTAAAAAAAGAGAGTACATTTATCAAGTTACCAAAGAACAATTAATCTTTAAATTTTACTGATAACAGCGGAAACTTACTACTTATTGCATAAGTACAGGATAATATACAAACTTTGTCTTGTACTCGCTTTCTAAAGTGAGTTACATTTTGCATAATAAGTTGAAATTTAACTCGATTTAAGAGAGTTAAGATTAAAAGTAATTGTCAAGACGAAATTAAGTTTTAGATTTCCAACTTTTGTTAACTGTTAAGTATAGTAAATATAGATTACTATACTTTAGAAGATACGTCCCTCATTCTACTTATAAACATTAAAATTTCTGGGGCCTTAGACAAAGTAGCATTCGCTCCGTAGCGAAGCGATATCGAAGTTCGTTATCGTCTCAGACACAAAGAAATCATGACAAGGTATCACGTGTTTATCACGTGTTACAGTGTCGATTCCTTTGTCTCTGAGACGATAACGAACTTCGATATCGCTTCGCTACGGAGCGAATGCTACTTTGTCTAAGGCCCATTCGTTAAACACTATATTGATTACTTAAACACTAATCAACTAAATATGATATATATTATTCAATAATCCATAACAGAGGATAAATAATAAAAGGATTCACGATGTAGCTCTGTGAGAAAACGCTTCAAGAGCGCCCTCCGGAGCATTCCATCTATTTTCCTAATTGGTCAACTCGTCCAATCGGTCTACTTTCTCTAACTAGGTACCTTTCTTCAATCCCTTAAGACCTAAAGCCCGTCTACAACTTCGAAACCTTTTGAACTCATACGCGAAATGGATAGAGAGCGCTTCTAACTTAATCCTGGCTGCATAGGCTGTGAAAGTACAAATTCATAACTTAAGTAGTGCTAGGCACACTGCGTTTCGAAGTCATTTTGGCAGCCTGTTTTTTTTTTTTTTTTTTTTTTTTTTTTATGTTATGTCGACAGACAGGCTGACGGTCCACTTGATGGTAGGTGGCTACCGTCGCCTATAACACAAGCAACGCTACAGGTGCTGCAAGTGCGCTGCCGACTTAGGAGGGGATAAGGAAATGGGCTCTGGCATCCCTTACTCACTCACCG
Organism: Bembecia ichneumoniformis; assembly: GCA_910589475.2. Lineage (NCBI taxonomy): Eukaryota > Metazoa > Arthropoda > Insecta > Lepidoptera > Sesiidae > Bembecia > Bembecia ichneumoniformis. Next base: position 1,033,641 of record OU342544.1, on the reverse strand, counting down.
AAACACAACAGCACGTATATGCTTTTATTCTTCTGGCATTCGTTGGATGAGTGGCATTCTTGCCACTCATCCAACGGGCCGTAAGAGGGCGGCAGTAACCACCCTCTTACACCCTCTACCGTGAAATAAGAGTATTTATGATTTTGTGTTGAGGTGAGTGAGTAAGGGATGTCAGAGACCATTTCCCTGTCCTTTCCTGATCCCCTCTCCTTATTTTACTAAGGTCGGCAGTGTTTTGTGGTGTTGCTTGTGCTATAAGCGACAGTAGCCACCTACCATCAAGTGGATAAAAATATAAGGATTTTATGTACCATCAAGTGGATAAGGATCCACTTGATGTGTCGCTAATGAAATCACTATAGTACTAACTTCAATATTGCAAACGTACAATGTCAGAGAGACGCTCTTTATAGCAATAGCAAAGTTTCTAAATATTACACAGGCAAAAAGTTAGGAGTCCAACATGTCTTCAATAGTCCAAACGACAACTTTGCTGGGAACATGCGCGCACAAGTTTCGATCCGGAATCACTTTGAGACAAGTTTAGCCCAAGTTTGAAGCTATTGTGGAAGGACATTTAAAAGAGTAGACGTCTATTTTGAAGGGCTAAATAGGCGAAAGAAGGTATAACAGGGTAGAAATTGGAGGTAGTATTTATAATTATTACGAGGACAGAACCATAAAGAACCGGTTGTCGTACTTGTATGCCGGAAGCCGAATTACCCTTGTCTGCCAGCGCTTAAATTTATCATTTCAAGTGCCATTTGCCATGATATACAGGTTGTTCAAATTTCAACCATTTTTACCGATTTAACTACTGACTCTGACTCACCTAATTGTTCTCCCAGAAGGAGTCATGGGGGTTCTACCATGATTTATTAATAACGTGGATCCACGTTCCGGCATACAAAGGATTAATAGTTTACCTGTGGACATTGTCAAGAAGGAAAGAAATCGTCTTAAAAAGAAATTAATGAAATCTTACTTAGATTGCTTAGATTTATTAAAGCCTGCAACTTCGTACGCGTGGTATTTGGTATAGCGCGTAACTTTTTTGTTTGTGAACTGTTTGGAATGAAACAAACACTAAATGTGTTACGGGAAGCTTGTTGTTGGGGGGGTGTTACAATACATCCGTGAAAACCTCATTCAAATCGGTTAAGCCGATTCAGAGATTAGCGTGCACAAACGCACAAACAGACAAAAATTCTAAAGACTATTTTTGTGACCTCGCTAACATAAATATAATCTTTAATGTACAGATACGGCTTATCTGAATGAAAATTTTATTATAATAATATGTAGGTATAGATGTTTAGATCAAAATGCGAAAGTTTGTATGTTTGGATGTTTGTTACTCAATCACGCAAAAACGGCTGACCGGATTTCGATGAAATTTGGCACACAGATAGTTTATTACCTCGATTAATATATAGGATAATTTTTATCTTGAAAAATTGTTGATGGGATTTTCAAAAAACGAACTACAGCGCGTACGTTGTCGCGGAATCAGCTAGTTAATAAAGTGCAAGTTGAACTCGCGTGAAGAGGGTTCCGTACGATGTTACCTATCCGCACAATATTGAGTGATTTACCATGTTATTTTAATATCATGGACTTCTTATAGGTTTCCCTGTAATCTATAAGTAGAAAACTAATTTCTGTATTTTTTTTTTCAAAATGTTAGGTTCAGTAGTTTCGGAGATAAGGGGGGGGGGGGGGTCCGGACAGACGGACACACGAGTGATCCTATAAGAGTTCCATTTTTTTATTCGAACGTACGGAACCCTAAAAATAAATTCCTGTCTATAATAAACTATGTATGTGAACGTATACAAATAAGTAACACTGTCTGTACTAGACTTATATTTGAAAACTATAATGGATTATAGATTAAACAAGCCACGAACACCTTGTTAACTCGATCATGCAATTCTGGATTAAGCTGCTTAGTCGTCAATAATGCTTAATTGTGAGCTTAATTATTAGCAAGAAATATAGTTTCTTATTAAATATATGTAGCGGCTGATGATAATAAGGATGTTACAATATTGAATTACTAAATATTTACACTTACAGAAGTAAGTAAACGATATGAAAAAGGATGAACTTAAAATTGAACTTGAAAGTGCAGGAAAAGCATGTAAACAATCACTATTCCCTTTATGGAATTCTCTAGAAACTTCCAGAGAGCCGTAATTTAACTACGTCAACATTATAAAGGTGAGCTCCTGTTTGTTTAAAACATTTTACGTCATGCAATCCCTTCCGAGAGACCTTCCTGGTAACTCTTATATACCCCATATAAGAGTATATTAACAATTTTAATATTTTAAAGGAAAAAGAGTACTCAAAACAAAGTCTGTCTGTTTGCCAACTTCTTACTACCATTTATAGAATGGGTTTATATGAAACACTGGAAATAAAAGCGGAATAACACTGTACATACAGACCACCGGAAATAACAGCACGTGTGCTGTTGTGTTTCGGTGAATGAGTAAGGAATGCCAGAGTCCATTTGCCTAACCCTCCCCAATCCTTAAATCTAGGTAGTCGGTTGCGCACTTGCAGCACCTGTGGCGTTGCAGCACACCTACCATCAAGTGGACCGTCAGCTTGTCTGCCGATCTTAACATTAAACAAAATTTTATCGTGACACGTTATACGAAATTAACCATTTAATTTTAATACTAACACAATTAAAAAATTATGTATGTATAAATATATATTGCTTCAGACTCATTCTAAATAAAAACCTTATACAATTTGTTCTTGTTACAAATGTGTTTTGATTATACAAAAAATTCTTGTTATATTTGCAATTATGCTTTCGGAGAAACAATTTCGTATTGTAACACTAAGCGTTTTTATTGTCGAAGAGTCGTTCAACTAAAGGTAAATTTAAATTAAGGTAAATTTAAAGTAGTGGCAGGGCACACTGCGTTTCGCAGTCATTTGGGTAGCCCGTCTGGCGGCAGTAACCACCCCTTTACAGAAGACCACCGTGAAATAACAGCACATGTGCTGTTGTGTTTCGGTGAGTGAAGTAAAGGATGCCAAAGCACATTTCCCTATCCCTTCCCAATTCATTATCCTTAATCCTATTGTAGTCGGCAGCGCACTTGCAGCAGCTTTGGCGTTGCTTGTGTTATAGGCGACAGTAGCCACCTGCCATCAAGTGGACCGTCGGCCTGTCTGCCAATCTTAACATAAAAAATAAATGTTTCAAGTTACGATCACGATAAAAAAAAATCATTATTCTTTCTGATTTATAAAAACTAAAACAAAAGAAGTTGCTTCGGTTTCCAAGTAAATTTTCCAACAGTTTTTTACAATCATTAACCCTTTACACGCTATCCAGAAATCAATTACAAAATTCACTATCCACAAATCTCGCCCGAAGGCGGCCCTGAAAAAATGTTCCTTCTGTCAGTCCTTCGACCCTTGCATTTAGGTGGAATGGAATTAATTGCCGACATGCGTCCACGTCACGAAGCGGAGGTTTCGCGGGGGGAGAGAAGAGAAAAGGCAGTATTACGAATACATATTTCTATTGTCATTATGATTAAATTCTTGAATATTTATTTTATTAATTTATTAATAAAATAAATGTAAATATTTTATTAATTTAATAAAACTTTAGACTTAATTCCATACATTATTTGTTGTAATCTGTGAAGGATTTTTGATTTTAACATTAAATTTTACGATGAAATAAAATAAAATAATAAAATAAATGAATAAATAATTAATTTTACGAGATGTGCGTTTGTTTCTATGAAACGATTGTTTTTAGGTTATTATGCTGTAAATCTAGCGGAAGGGTAACACAAGTCTGATGAATTATGCAAGACGTAACCCTTTCGAATTCAATGACGTGTTAAGCTTTATGAAGAACGGGAATAATAACGCTACGAGATAAAAGTGCCCGCATAGTCAAGCGTACAGACTATTCTATTCTAAAGATTGAAGAGACAGGGCGCTGATCAGAAATCATTTCGTGACATAATGATATCACTTATATGTAGGTTACCTATATTTCTAAATTATCGCAGGGTGAATTGATATAACGCTTGCACGACCGAAGGCATTTATGGCGACGCCAGCCCCTAATGATAAAAAAATCCACTTATTTGTAACCGTTTTCCTTTTAAATTATCATAATAATTATAATTTAAAAAATACTCAAATCATCTGCAGGATATATGAAAGGAGATCATCATAATTATTTTTTAAATTATATATATAAAAAATTACTATTTTGCGGTCTAATATCGATTTTGTAACCGTGCGATTTGCTTAATAATCAATATTTTAAATAGCTAATTCTTAAGATAAATTTTAAGATCCACTATCTGAAGGCTCATCAAAAGAAAAATTTGAATTATACTTTATTTAATTTTTAAATAGATATTTTCAAGATTTGCAAGTAGCCACTCCCCCTCAGCAGTCCCGTCAATTCAGTACAGAACGAGTATTGCTTTGGGTACGAGTCGCCTTAACTCTTCGGTACGACCTCAGCAGCATTATTTGGTTTCGATATTTAGCACAACATATAGTGAGGTCTTTTGTTTAGATTTAGGTAGGTAACCAAGTTAACTGTGCAATCAATCCATCCTTAATCAATAGTTAAACGTTAGATAAGCATCAAGATATATTCTTCAACCTAGTTTATCGTGAATTAATCATGAACAAATATAGTGACACTTTCAGAGTTTATAAAGAAAAAAAGGTTAATAAGCGATAACTGTTTAAATTTTTTAATGTGAAAGTCATCAGACAGGCGACGACGGTCCACTTGATGGTAGATGGCTACCATCGCCTGTAACACAAGCACCGGGTGCTGCCGACCTAGTAGCATTAAGGATAAGGGATTAGGAATGGATACGGAAATGGGTTCTGACATCCTCACGCACTCATCGAAACACAACAGCACGCAAGCTGTTATTTCAAGGTAGTCTTTTGTAAGTTACTGCCGCCAGACGAGCTGCCCATTTGGCAAATCGCTACTTGCTACTTCGCTATCGCTACTTGCTAGATCCAGAGCCAACTTTGAAACTTCTTTGCCAAAGTTGCCGAGAATTGAACCCACTCGACCAATGGGCTTGTTGAATGAAAACAATGCAAACATATACGTATGTTAATTTTGCAAATAAACCCATGTAGGTAATATATAAGCTATGTAATAAAGATTTTTTTTATTTTGGCTTGTGTTCGAATAAAATACGTGTTAAAAAAATTCTATGTCCATGGGAACACGTAATAATGGAGACTCGGAATCTATTGTATTGCGTTGAAAAGAAATGTTCGGGGCCCACTCATATGTAGCGACTCGATTGGCCGTTGGACGTAGACGTATGGGGGCATACGTTTTTCTTGGACCCACTATTCAACACGTTTCGTCCATTCCGGAGTCAATGGGTGACGTATCGATGTCGTAATTAAAACCAATCTTGTATTATTTCTGTTTTCTGCGCAGAAACCGCGTAACGCTATGTTTAGCTATTTATGTGACTAGGCCCATGAATAGCCTTATTCTCACGAAGAGCCTTATTTTAAGCTGAATTTAAGTGAACATGGCAGTTTTGAGTTTAAGGCGACGCATTGTAAATTTTGGTGGCAGGGATTTAGATTTTTCTCAGCAATGACAAAACATATGAAAGTGGTGTTTGGTAATCTGTTTCTTCATGTTACTGACTTCATTTTGTCAGTTGGATTACACGATTGGTAAACTTTTGTAACAGAGAAAAAAATTTCAAAGACCTCTTTTAAAACACAGATTTACATATTACAGGCAAACGGGACCAATTTATACCTCGAAATTTTCTATGTACATTTGTATAAACATACACTTTAATTTTACAGTTGGATTTCTTAAAATACATTAGAGTTTTTTTAATAAAAATCGTTTTGTCGCATACGACCTTACGACATAAGCAAGCGCGCTCTCGTTTTTGTATGCAATCAGAGCCGTATTAATTGTTTATCGCTGCGTCGCCTTAAGTGATAAAAATGGAAAATCTATTCTATTTATTTGCGTAGAACCATTAAGATTCCTATAACTAGTCACTAGTAAGGACGCACATTTTTCCCATATTTATTTAAATTAATAAATTATATTTTATTTAAAACGTCACAATCTCTATCTTAACCTAAAATAATCATCTGCTCCTATTTCAGATTTTCTATTGGGAAACCATTTAATATAGTTAAATGATATACTGAATCAAAATATTCATGGTCATCGCGACCTGATATTTCGACCAAATGACCAACTGCATTCAATATCTTTTAAATTATCTAGGTCATTTGTAAAATTGTCATTAGAACTTAGTTGACTTTTAAAATCTAAGCAACATTTTACTTTCTAGAATTAAAAAGAACATTGCTAGAAATAAAATGAAATAGAGAATGAGTAAACCAATATGGGACACACACTTAATCGGCCATTGCAGATAAGAAACAATTGAAGGTGCTTAGTAGGCAACCGCAGAACAAGCGATTGTCGCTTAGCTAGATGGATAAAAAACTATTTATTGCCACAGAAATTTATTCATTAGAAAATACAACTGTCATGTATGAATGCCTAACCAGATCCTGCATATCTTCCCCATCTTCCGTGTAGGGTCCAAAGAGTCCCAACGTGTTTAAATATTGCAACATTTAGCTTGATTTGTAATTGCTCGTTTAAGTACATTTTAGAATTTTTTCAGAGGGTATTAGAGGCATCATGAAAGTGCGTAGTTATAACTCTTCTTTACGAATTGAAGACCTGACTGACCAATTGAATATTTTTAATGAGGATACAACAATATGGGGTAAAAAGCATACAGACAAAAATAAAGAAAACTATTTCGAACTATCTATACCGTGAAGTTTTTGAAGTAAACCTCCCGAAGTAGTACTCTGAGACTTAGAGTTCGAAGTCCAACAATAGTAAATAATTATTTAATTTGGAAATTGCTGGATGTAATATTTTCTAAAATGAGACTGGTTACTCCATGCTGTATTCCAGAAATAGTGCAGAACGTGGCTTCATTATTTTATTAAAACTGAGTAAGCCAGTTTTCAGAATTACTACCAGTATACTTATTAGGGTTAAATCTTTAGAAAATTTCTCGAATATTTTGGTGAGCGTTTAACAATTTTATTGGAATATCTTTCAGATATAGACAGTACTTCGGTTTTATAGGTTTATACAGCCCTGGATTCGTCAATAGGCCGTATAGGCCGCGGCCTATGGGCGGCAGCGGCCTAGGGGCGGCGGATTTTAGATGATTTTTACACGCTTTCGGAAGCCATCAAATTCTTGTGCGATAATAAATGCAATAATAATAATAATTACCTAATAAAGGCCTAGGTATCTACCTAGGCCACGAGGAAGATGCGGCACAAAGTGAAGGGGCCTGTACTCATGAAAAGTATAAATCCGGCACTGGTTTTATATCTCAGTAATCAATCTTAAGAAGTAGGCTAAGTGACTCTTAAAAAGGAAACGGAATCTGAGTGTTCTCCTTTGTCTCCAACAGCATCAAAGTCCAATTGAGGTGAACCCTGAGAAATGTTCGTGGGCTGACGTAGTGTCGCATTACACACCAAACTCGATTTTGAATGTGACAAATGACCTCGCCAGGCTGAAGTCTGTTTAAACTGAGGGAGAAATTTTGTTTTTAGTAGACTATTGTATGAGAGAATAGAATTTTTTTAGCTGTAATTCTTTTGCAGCTTCCCTTAAAATTCTATTGTTATTAGATTTTTTTTAATAATTTTAATACATTTTCTTCTTCTCTCAGTGCCTCTTACCAACATTTTATATTGAAATGTATAAATGAGTTGTTAATACACTCTTTAGCTCATGGTCCTGCCATGATAATATTTTTATGAAAGATTAGGTACGAGTCAAAGAAAAAGTGTTTGTCTAGTTATGTAGCTGGAATGTTGTTAAAATAAAGAAAAAAGAAATATCAACGTCTTAACAATGAAAAAAGAAAAGAATTATGAATATCTTCTTCGTTATTGGCTTATATTACACTAGCTGAACTCGGCCACGCTTCGCTGCGGCCCATACGGCAGGCGGCGGCCGGCGTGCGCATGGTGCGCGCGGTACTGGACACTGCTTATATATAATACTATATATCGTAGCGTGATGTTATATAGCCTACAGCCTTCCTCGATAAATGGACTATTGAAAACAAAAAGAATTGTTCAATTCGAACCAGTAGTTCCTGAGATTAGTGCGTTCAAACAAACAAACAAACTCTTCAGCTTTATAATATTAGTATAGATGAAAAGAATAAACGTTTTTGCGAATGAATCTCCAAAAAATGTATGTTTAAATGTAAGATTATATATCTGCAAGAAATAAGTGGCTAGCATAGTGGATAATTTTATCTCATACATAAAAAAAACTGATATTTAATTTTGATATTAAAAAGGTATTAAAAAGTTTCGGTTATTTTTTTAAAGTACAAAAGGACATGATAACAGGAAAATTAGCGTTCTCGCTGTGGGCTACCCTACCACAAGAATGGCATTGTACCTCCCGGGCCTACAAACTGGGCCACGCAAATAGCCCGGCGGCGGCGGCTGAGATATTAACACAAGGAAAATAATATAGTGGGGGATGTATAATTAAAAACAAATATAATATATATTATATAATATAAAAATACGTAATTATTCCAGAAGGACGTTTTATTTGAGTAATATAGGTAGCAAATTTAGAAATAATCAATCAAGGTCTTCGATCATTGAGTTGCCTGGTGGGTGCGATGTTTTTCTTGCTCTACACTCTACAATGTCATTGATTATTAGTTTTCTTTTTATCTCTAGATAAAATTAGACTAACTTATTTTTTAAATTTTAATTAAATTACTACGTATAGACCAATTTGTCTGAAAATTAAAATTTATTATTATTTATTTTTATAAAACTCATTATTTTTTATATTTATTTTTATAATGGTCTTTATTACAACAAAATGTATTTGCTTAAACACTGTTTCTTTAAAATATTGTGCAAGAACAATGTGTCATACATATAATAAGACAAGCTTGAAATGTGCCGGGTATTTTGGTGTCTAAGACGGCGTAAATACGCGTTATATAAGCTTTTGGTTGAGAAAACATTGTTTTGTATAAGCTTTTGAAAATGTTACATACTTAAGGAGATTTCTACAACCTCTCTTATGATATTTCGATATATTTAAATTTTTTAAATATTTTAGATTAATATCTTTCAAAAAAATAGATAGGTAGCCTTTTTATAAACTTAATAACTCGTCTTAAAAAAGAAAAAAATCTTAATTAAATATAATTTGAATTATATTTAACCTTAGTGATTGTTATAAATAAGGACCATAAATGAGCATGTCTTAAATGAATGAGAAAAATAGCCACAGAAGAAGAAAAAGAAGAAGGACTCATTTAATGAAAATAACTAGTCATTAAATACTAATCATTAAATACTAACAAATAAATTAACTAGTCCAAAATTAATATATGGCGATTATGTTGGTGTAATAATACTCCGTAGGTAGGTAGTATGTGCAGGAATGCATTTAATTCTAAAATTACCCTATTTATATACAGTATTTAAGTACATTGGCATAACGATAGGTATTAGGCATGCGACGACGTATACCTGTTGCCTGAGACAGGAAAACCTCGGTGTATACAAGATGTTTGCTTGTATCCGCGCGTGCACACTCCGCAGCGATGCGACATTATAAATATGGACCGCATAGGTATTTTTGCCTTTTGCCCGCCGACGCCGGGGAGGCATTGTCTCCAAAGCGTTGGTTATGACGGATGCTGCTGGTTCCCATTCATCCTCCGTCGTGAATCCAGTGATAGTGGTCAAATAAATATACAAAACCACGCTTGTTACGCAAGCCTAACACATGAAGATCATTGAACCTGCATTGTCCTCAATACGGTCTGCGGTTGCAACACCAAGAATCACGCGATCCACGAGGAGCTGATACTGCACCCCACGGACATCAACCCGAAGCCATTGACGTCAATCCGAGGGTATAAGTTACGACCGGAATCGACAGCCGCTCGCTTTCGTTCCCAACATCGGTCGAAGACACTAGGTTTAGTTCATAGCTTGTAATACTACAATTAAATTAAGTTGTAAGAAATAAAGTATATTTTTTTGCATCCTTCGCTGCGACCACGCATAACTCGCTGCTAAACAGCTCTTTTCAGAGCTATTCCAATTTATCCGTTAATGGATTGTCTAGATATTTATTTCTACACCTTCACTCGGTGCGGTATGTACAAATACAACATTATTATTGTGTGTATAATATATGTATGTGTATAATATATGTATATTTATAATGGGAATGAGAAATATACGCGCCATAAAAAGGATTCTTACTTTAACTGTTGAACTAAATATTCCGACCACAAAATTCTTCTTACAGAACGAGATTCGGAGAACGCATAAACATTTATGCGTCTTTGAAAGCCGGCACAAATATTTATTTGATAAATTACAGACGTAGGTAACATGTACGTTTATTTATTATTAAATATATACTGACAGGAGTGTTTGAGTGTCCGATTGTTTATCTCTGCTCGCTTGTCTGGTAACTGTGATTCGTTGCATCACACGAGTAACATTTTTGCTTGTGTCTTTAAAAATACAGCACCAGACCAGAAAACTTGACTTTATATTTTATCTTACTTTTAGTTTTTACTCGTGCCGTCAGGTGATATGGATTAACTAAATAAGTGAAGATGCTGGCATTTAGGGCGATTATTAGTCATTAGGGCATTATTTCGAAATAATAAGAGCTTTTAAGGCCCAAAAAAAAATGCATCAGAGCAATATGTGGCGTGGGCGTTATGGAGAGTTGTGTACCACTATTTAAAAAGTTACATATACTTCCTTTACCTTGCTTGTATATCAAGACGTTGTGTATATTTGTTAGAAAATATCCGAACTGTTTTGTCGAAAATAACGAAATAGGAACCAAAATAACTAGGCAAGGTAATTTATTGCAGAGACGAAAATGTAGATTAGAACTATTTAATAGAAATGTTTATGTTATGGCAATTAAAACATACAATAAACTACCTAATAATATAAAAGAATTGCCGGATCCTAAATTTACAAGAACATTAACAAAATGACTATTAGATTGTTGTTATTATGATGTTAAAGAATTTTATAATAAGAAATATTAATTCATTTATTAATATTAATATAGTTTACAAACAATTAAACACAAATATTTGCATATTTGTGTTTAGGTATGTTTAGGTAACAAGTATGTTCTACCCTTGGCGGGTAGAACATACTTTGTACTGTATCTGCTGTATACAAATTAAAATCCTGTAAACATGTGTTCGCGCAAATAAAGATTTATTTTATTTTTTATTTTACTTATTTTATTTTAACAAAAATGCTGCAGTAACAGGCATAAAAGGAGAAAGAGAATGATTAACGATTCACGCGAAAATAGATTTTACGGCTACTCTTTTTTCCTAACTGTCCGGAATGTCGACTAGATAGAGACCCAAATCCTAAAAATGCTCATATTTCACCAATTCCACGCCGGGCCTTTATTGCATCAAAAAAATTTATTAGAATAAATACACCATCGCAGACGGTATCTTACTATGAAAGTGAAATTTCAAAGTTGGCCAAAAACTTTATTGAATATTCATTTGAATATTCAATAAAGTTTATTGAATATTCATTTGAATTATTTTGAAGGAAGGATGAAGCTGACGATGGAGCGAGCTCACGCAGAAGATGCCTATTCACTCGAAACTTGAATAGATTTGGGTTGCATGAGCTCGGAAATACAGACGCCGCCGGCAGAGAGTTCCAATCCTTAGCAGTGCGTGTTTTAAAGCACTTGGTCTGAATTGAAGGGATTTCGACAAGGTGAGGATGGTAACCAGCCGTACGTCTGCATGTCCAATAGAAGAAAGGGGAAGGCGGTATGATCTCATGCAGCTCTCGAGCACACTCTCCGAAGTGCATCTTATAGAATACACATAGATAGGCAATTTTGCGTTTATGTGCTAGGCTCTGAAGCTTTGTTCAATTCTTTTTATTATTATTACCAGACTTCCAAGACGCGTTATTATGCGTTATAATGTACCTAATATTCTTTATAACTTCGTAGAGATTTCTACAAGACTGTAAAAAAGTACTTTTTATTCACAAGTCCGAATTGTCAGTGAAAAACATATCAAAGATAAAAAGCGTAAATTCGAACAAGTCACTTTTATGCATGATGGAGTATCAAAACAAGCAAACAAAAATATCCCATATACATATTTGGTAATTACTAATAGAGTGCTTAAACAATCAAATCAATACTTATCAATTTGAGGCTTTCATTTATTCATATCATTAAATTAGTAAGTACTAAAAAATGTTGTCGGATAAACTGTACCTACTACGTTTTAAATGCCAAACGCTAATTCCTCAGTGAAATTGGTCGGTCTATAAAAGGAACAATACTCTCATTCAGCAAACAAATTGTTCATAGAGAATTTTAACTGTACCGCTTCCGGTGAAGGTTTAAAGTTGCTTGGCAGATGAATGGTGGTATTCAAACTCTGTTCCCACGCCTCACAATTGAATGAAAGCACTCATTTCGCTCAGTAGATACAATTTGCAATGGTCGTGGGTTCAGTTCTGCCTCGTTATGAAAAGTATTTAACCATGGCAGTTAATTTTGACGGACAATGGTTAGTTGTAGAAATCGGGTGAAGATAATAAAAGATACTCTTAATGTAGGTACATCATATAAGTAATTTTTTATTTCTCAATACCACATTCATGTTCTAAAGGCTAAATAGATAATAAAGGCTAAATAAAACCAAAAGATCTTTAGATTGATCTTGTGGAAACAGAAGTTAGGGTCCTGTCTTAACGCTCAGACGGTTCCTGGGTGCGATCGCCGGCAGGGTCAACTTTCAAAAACTAAATTTTAAAATTTGGCTCTGGCAGGGCACACTGCGTTTCGCAGTCATTTGAGCAGCCCGTCTGGCGGCAGTAACCACCCCCTTACAGAAGACCACAGTGAAATAAAAGCACGTGTGCTGTCGTTTCGGTGGACGAGTAATCCTTTATCCTTAATCCTACTGTAGTCAGCAGCGCGCTTGCAGCAGCTGTGGCGTTGCTTGTGTTATAGGCGACCTACCATCAAGTGGACCGTCAACCTGTCTGCAGATCTTGACATTAAAAAAGAGAAAATGAAGCAAATTGCGCTATTTGATTAACCTTTTGCTAAAATACTTCAATATTAAAACAACTTGTACACTTTTTATCCGATACAGAGTGTTTTTGTGTAATAATCAAGAATTATTTAACATTGTATAATAAATCAACATTTAACCCAAAACAAGAAAGTTGAAATCGCTAAAAGGCTGGTTAGAAACAATGCGCAAAGTGGAAGCATGAACATGGCCGTAGCATAATTTGCGAGTTATTCAAATTCGCGAGACGTTAACTATTCCGGTACTCTGACGGTGGATTTGCAGCGATTTCACTTAGGTGACATACGGTCTTTCCAATAAACGTACCGGTCTGTTAACGGACAAACAAACTAAAGACTTGTGTAGAGCTAATAGGGAATAAATAATTATCATTAATACAAAGAATATATAATTGATACTACGATATCTATCTCAAAGAGAAAAACTGTTGAATAACGCCACCAAGTCTTGGGCGTTTTTCATGAGAAAAGGCGGCAGGTAGGCTAACCAAGAAACGGTAGATGCAAGTGCACTGCTGATCTTGGTGTTTTGGGGTTTTTTGGGAGGTACTGCGGAACGCAGTAAACGTTTCCACTCATTTCAGTTGGATGAGTGGTTAGGGTGCTTCCCTTTTTTTTTTTTTCTGCAATTTTTCCCTCTGATTGCTACGGCATCTATGGAGAAAAGTTGCGCCTCACCGAGACGAGTATTTTGATTGGTTAATCGATGTGGTTTCCACCATCGGTTCTCGAAATTTCGAATTTAAGGTGTTTTCCGGAAAATTTTCGTTGGAAATTTTCTTCGTTTTCTTCTGTTTTTCTTTTGCAGTTTTAAAGGGCCCTTGTCAGGGCTACTGCAGAAGTATTGTTTGTTGTCGTACGTTTGGAACTGTTGGTGTTATTAAAGTTTTTAATTTTATTCACAAATTTTGAACTTGTTGTCATTTCGTTGTTTTCCAACAGATTGTGCTGTGGATTACTTTGTTAGAAGCCTTTCGTAAGGCTCTACAGGGTGGTCCACAACAATTGTTGTTGTTTGTTGTTATTTCATTGTTATTGTTGATTTTGTTGTTTTGGTTAAAATTTTCTTGTTTTCGTTATCTATTCTGATAAGTTTTGTTACGCTGTCCCCCCTCTATCAGGGGTGGACTCCCCAACTGACTCGGAGGTCGGCAGGGCCATCAATTGGCCAATGTCGGACTCCAACGAGACTAGTGGGCCTGGCCCCATGGAGAAGAATGGAGCAGTCAAGCCGCTTTATTCAAATGTTTTAACGCGTTCGGTGGCACGCAAACGCTCATTAATGAAAGAGGCACCGGCCGAGGGGAGGAACGAACCTGTTCAAGCCAGCAAGTTCTATGCGACCGTATCGGGGTCGGAGGTGGAGGAGTTTGTGGAGCCGGCTGTGCCACCCAAGCTAAAAAAGAAGGGTAACAAGGGCCGCGCCGGGAAAGAGTTCGGCCATGACGTTGGCATGTCACAAGCTCGGCGCGAGCTAAGGGAATTGGATTCGGACTCTGACTCCGTCAGGTCCACCACGACCTACCTTTCGGCCAAATCATCCGGAGGCTCAGTCGAAGAACTGAGACAGCAGGCGGAGGCCAATGCCTCAATAATACTGGAAGTTGCTCGCAAGTCGGGCAACCTCAAAGGTACCTGTCATCGGGAAATTAAGGAGGCCACCCATTCACTTCTGGGTGCTTTTGATTCCGTTGCAGCCCGCAAGTCGTCGAAGGAAATTCGACGTCTTCGGGCCGACAACTTGCGACTCCGCGGTCAGGTAGATGCCCTCAGCGAGGAGGTATCGGCGCTTCGTAGGGCCTACTCGGAAAGGTCCCTACCGGAAAAGAACCCGGTCGACTGGCAGGCCAGGAAACAGGCTCAGTCTCAGGCTGAACCTCAGTCAATATCCAGGGCAGAACTCCTGGAAGCATTGTCGGCACTGCAGTCACAATTAACGGCCCATGTAGGGGGGGTGGTCAACGCCCACCTTGAAGGGCTTGAAGTGGATGGAAGATTGCTCCCAGCGCGGCGCCTACGGCCACCACTGGAAGCGGACAAGAAACAGGGGCGACAGGAAACTGCCCCCAAGCACACATCGGGCTCCACTCTTGCTCCCCCGGCTAACTTGCCAAGGGAAGCAAGGGTGAAAAAGACGATCCCGTCTTTCAAGGCCCCGGAGCCGACATCTGGCCCTGGAACTGCAGGAAGTTGGACGGAGGTGGTGAGGCGCAAGAAACGCGTCCCTGCTACTTCGGCCACACCTGCCGACCAGACCCCCAAAAAGGGTAACAAGGCGCTGAAACTCCCTAAGGAGCCAAAATCCTTGGCTGTCGTGGTGGCCCTTAAACCGGAGGCGGTTGAAAAGGGCGCCACCTATAAGGAGGCCATCGAGAAGGCCAAGGCCTCGGTTTCACTGGGGGCCCTAGGGATTGGAGCGCCTAAGTTCCGCACAGGGGTTACGGGAGCTCGAATTCTCGAACTCCCCAGGGAGACCACCGCCGCGCAAGCGGATATCTTGGCAGCAAAAATTGGTGAAGTACTGGGTGACTCGGCGAAGGTCACACGCCCCACCAAATCGGTCGACATCCGAGTCACCGGACTCGACGATTCGGTGTCGGCCGAGGAGCTCAAGGCAGCTCTGGCCCTAGCCACGGGCTGCTCTCCCGGGCTCTTAAGGGTGGGCAAAGTCCACCCTGGGCTCAGAGGTGTGGGCTCGGCCTTCGCCTCCTGCCCCATTGAGGCAGCAAAAAAGCTAGCAGCGGTCGGCCGTCTAACGGTGGGATGGAGCTCCGCCTCCATACATCTCATTGAGCAGCGACCGATGCGCTGCTACAGGTGTATGGGACTTGGTCACCCAGTGGCCCGATGCCCATCCAACAGGGATCGTAGCACTTTGTGCTACCGCTGCGGCCAGGATGGACACTCCGCCAACGCTTGCGAGGCGGCTTTTAAATGCGCCGTATGCGCCGACGCTGGTCTCCCGGCCAATCATCGCATGGGGGGCATGAAATGCTCCCCCCCAGCTGCTAGGGGCCGAATTCCAACGGCTCGACCGGTCGGAAAAGGGGTCAATAGTGTAACCAGGGAGGAGCCGATGGACACCGCCAATGCCCGGTAGGCCCATCACTAAAATCCTCCAGGCGAACATCAACCACTCTGCCGGGGCACAGGACCTGCTGTGTCAGTCCATGGCGGAGTGGGAGATCCACCTGGCGGTGGTGGCGGAGCCGTATTGTGTTCCCCAAAACCCCCATTGGTTAGGGGCGCTGGACGACTCCGCTGCGATTGCGACGAGGCCTGGCGGTGTAGCTCCTCCCCTCTCCCTAAGGGAGAGAGGTCGGGGATTTGTGGCAGCAAACTGGGGGAGAATGGTGGTCGTGTCGACCTACTTCTCCCCTAACCGCGGTCGGGCGGACTTTGAGACCTTCCTGGCCGCGGTGGAGGGTGTGGTGAGGCGCGCGGCCCCACTCCCAGTTTTGGTGGCGGGGGACCTAAACGCTAAATCCAAAGCGTGGGGGTCCCCTAATACGGACGTGAGGGGGGGTATTCTGGAGTCTTGGGCTTTGGGCCTGGGGCTCCAGGTACTCAACTGCGGTACCTCTCCCACGTGCGTACGGTGGCAAGGTACGTCCATAGTTGACGTATCCTTTGCCACCGCTGCCCTTGCTGCCCAAATCCAGGGCTGGCGGGTGGAGGAAGAGGTGGAGACCCTATCGGATCACCTCTATATCCGATACGAGGTCTCCACGCTGGCCAATAGGGCGCCACAGCGTCGGGATTCCACGGCAAGTGTCGCCTTTCCCAGGTGGGCACTTGCCAAGCTCCGCCCGGATGTGGCGGAGGAGGCAGCGATGGTGAGGGACTGGTCGTCTCTCCCCCCTCACCTCGCGGGGGATCCTGACGGCATGGCAGAGCATTTTGCTGAAGACCTGAGGGTCGTCTGCAATGCCTCCATGCCGCTGTGGCGCCCTCCCCCGAAGTGGAGGAGGGTGTACTGGTGGGCGCAGGAGATCGCCTCCCTGCGCTCAGCCTGTCTGGCGGCCAGGCGCGCCCTCCTCCGTTGCCGGAGAAGACGCTCCAGGAGGACGCCTGACGAAGAGGTCCTCCTTCGTCAGGCGTACAGGAAGGCTCACAACGCCCTGCAGGTTGGCATCTGCAGGGCCAAAGAAGAGGCCCACGAGCGCTTCCTGGCCCTCCTGGACGCCAACCCCTGGGGTCGTCCGTACAGGGTTGTGAGGGGGAAATTCTCGTCCAACTCCCCCTCTACGGCCAACCTTGACCCGGAGCTGCTCGAAAAGGTCATGGGGTCGCTCTTCCCGACCCCTGGCCAATTCGAGCCCCCCCCAATGGTGGCTCCGGAACCACTTCCGGAGCTCGAAATGGTGGGCCCTCCCGTCTCCGATCTAGAGTTTGTGGCGGTGAGGGAGCGGATCCGGGGGAAGAGGACGGCTCCAGGACCGGATGGAGTTCCGGCGAAGGCCCTAGCCATAGCGCTAGGGCCTATGGAGGAGAGATTCCGGGCGATACTGGACGCCTGTATCGCCCGGGGTAAGTTTCCGGCGAAATGGAAGGTGGGGCGACTCTGCCTCCTGCGCAAAGAGGGTCGCCCTGCCGACTCGCCGGCGGGGTATCGACCGGTGGTCCTGCTCGACGATTCCGGCAAGGCTATGGAAAGGATCATAGCAAGCCGGATAGTCGAGCATCTAGAGACAACGGGGCCGAATCTAGATGATCGCCAGTTCGGCTTCCGAGCCGGTCGGTCCACGATGGACGCGGTGGGCCTTCTCAAAAGATGGACCGAGGAGGCCACTGGTAGAGGGGAGGCTGTTGTTGCGGTGTCACTCGACATCCGCAACGCGTTCAACAGCCTCCCTCATGAGTGCATAAGGGCGGCACTAGAATTTCACAGGGTGCCGCCCTACCTCCGCGCCCTTGTCAGCGACTACCTTGGTGGGCGGGTAGTGCTATATGAGGGCGCGGACGGACAGGTCCATCGCCGGCCAGTGGCGGTAGGCGTACCCCAGGGGGCTGTTTTAGGCCCATTATTGTGGAACCTGGGGTACAACTGGGTCCTGCGAGGCAACCTACTTCCAAAGATGGAGGTTGTCTGCTTTGCCGACGACACCTTGGTCGCGGCAAGAGCACAGACGTGGGAAGATGCAGCGCGGTTAGCGTCGGTCGGCACCTCCTTGGTGGTCCGGCGCATCCGCCTGCTAGGATTGGAGGTGGCCCTAGACAAAACTAGGGCCATGGGTTTTCATCCCCCACGCCGCAGGATCCCTCCGGGGCTCCGAGTCCGGGTGGAGGGGGTCTGGATCTCGGTCGGGATGCACATTAAGTATCTCGGCCTAACACTGGACCCCCGCTGGAGTTTCAAGGAGCATTTCAAGCTCCTGGCTCCACGGCTGACGAAAGCCGCAGCCGCACTCGGACGTCTCCTCCCAAACCTGGGAGGACCGAATTCGGCGTGTCGTCGACTTTACCACGGGGTGGTAAGGTCGATGGCACTCTATGGAGCCCCGGTGTGGGCGGAGTCCCTCACTCCAAGCACCCGGGCCCTTTTGCGGAGGCCGCAAAGGGTCATGGCGATCCGGGCAGTGCGGGCGTATCGCACTGTCAGCCACGGGGCCGCCTGCGTGCTAGCAGGCACGCTCCCGTGGGATGTCGATGCCCTGGTTCTGTCCCAGGTGCATCGGCATCGGGTCGCCGCAAGGTCCCAAGGAGAGAGACCCGTCGCCGAGGAAGTGCGACGGGTCCGCGCTGAGGCGCAGGAGTGGGCCTTGCAAAAATGGAGTGAGGCTCTGCGTGTGCCTACCGCCGGCCACCGGACGATCCTCGCGGTTCGTCCGGTGTTGGAGGAATGGGTGAGGCGCCCACGAGGTGACCTCACCTTCCATATGGTGCAGGTAATGACCGGACACGGGTGCTTCGGTCATTATCTGCACAATATAAAAAGGGAGGAGTCGCCGCAGTGTCATCACTGCGGCGATCCAGACGACACGGCCGAGCACACACTTCAGGAGTGCTCGGCTTGGAGATCCCAGCGTCGGGAATTGAGGGTGGCGCTGGGAGGTGGAGAGGTCACATTGCCAATCATGGTAAGAGCCATGATTGGGAATGTGACCACCTGGAAAGCGATCGCCTCCTTCTGTGGTGATGTCATGTCACAGAAGGAGGCAGCCGAGAGGGAGCGAGAGGAAGCGGCCGGTCTCGCTTCCCTCAGACGCAGGCGGCTGGGCAGGAGAAGGCGGGCATATCTAGCTCGTCTTCAAATGCCCTAGGGGACCTGCACACATGGCTGGCGAGCTATGTGTGCTTGCACAAGGTCCCCCCCGTCTGGGGATTGCTTGGGTGTCTCCGGGCGATCCCCCATTGGAGTAAGCCTAGTCAGCAATGACTAGGCTGCCCTGGGGTGGATCGGAGTTGTTGCCTAGGCAGAACCCGGTCCACCCCGCTCAAAGGGCAAGGAGACACCGGGGAGTTTTAGTGGTGTAGGACCCAGTCCCTCGACTGGGTGAGTCCCACATATCCCTACCGTCTAGCCAGCGATAGGGAATCCGTAAATGGATTTCTCCTCGTAAAAAAAAAAAAAAAAAAAAAAAAAAAAAAAAGGGTGCTTCCCTTAACGCTCTGTTCTAGGGTTTCCGGGTTCGATTCCCGGCAGGGTCAACTTTTCAAATTTGGCTCTGGTCTGGATTTGGGACACTGCGTTTTCGCAGTCATTTGGGCAGCCCGTCTGGCGGCAGTAACCACCCCCTTACACAAGACCACCGTGAAATAACAGCACGCGTGCTGTTGTGTTTCGGTGAGTGAGTAAGGGATGCCAGAGCCCATTTTCCTATCCCCCTCCAAATCCCTTATCCTTAATCCTACTCCAGTCGGCAGCGCACTTGCAGCAGCTTTGGTGTTGCTTGTGTTATAGGCGACGGTAGCCACCTACCATCAAGTGGACCGTCAGCCTGTCTGCCGACCCTAACACAAAAAAAAGTCAGTGGAATGTGTATTTTGATTCGCTTCATTTAATTCCTGCTTCGCGATTTTAGTTATTGTTCCACCTTATTTAATTTAAAAAGCAATAGGTTCATCTCAAAAAGAACATATAGCTGTTCAGTTGTAGTCGTGTCTTTACACTTTTTGGATGAAAGCAAAAATTCAAGTTTATTTAAAAGTCCCAAAGACTTAAAAACCCATACTTGATGGTTAAAGGCGAGAGAGATTAGGGCCAATTTGAAGATAGCTAAGTACGTTGCTTCAAGAGTAAATGTGTCACCAAATACACAACTAACACCTGGAGCTCTCAAGCGTGAATTTATATTACTCCATTAACCGCTGCGTTGTACTCTCGCCGACTCTAATGAGGTTACGTAGTAAGCCCGTAATGTAACTCAAATGGCTTCCAAAGCGATATCCACGACACGATCTCGGTATGGGCCAGTATAAGTTATGCAGATTTGTAGGAAATCTTATGGAAATGGTCTCGTTTCTCCCGTCAGCGTTAAGAGTTGAGAAGGTTTAGAGTTTATTAGTACTTATCTTGAAGAAGACAAAGACCTGCGACAATTAACCTGCGAGTCATGGATGATTATGTTCCAAATTCAAATTCAAATTAATTTATTTGCTGATTATGGTATAAAAGTTGTAATTTTTTATACATATATGTCCACATATTCTACCGACAAGCGGTATGCAAATCAAGACAAATTTATCTAATAAAAAAGAAAAATCTAAAAGACATGAATTAAAGACATAGTTTGCATCGTTTGCACTATATAGTTTTATCACTTAAAAATTATTTGAGGGAATAATATGCTTTTTCCACCAGAAAATTACGTAATTGTTTCTTGAACACTGTCAGTTTTCCAATATTTCTTATATTTATTGGAATTTTATTGTATAAGTGTGGTGCCATACAAAAGACACTTATTTTTTTCATTCTAGTTTTGGCAGGGACCTTATGGGAATTATTAAACAGAACAGTGTATTAGAACTATTTAGATCCATTGACAGAAAGTTTTTAACGTATTAAATTTTTGTAATAACAATAAAACAACAATAACATAAAACAAATATCTGTCTGTTTCTAAAGAAGGTCATGGTTATGCGTTTAAGGGTAATTTTCATGAGGGTTCTTCCAGATATAGTGTTAACTTAAGCTTATTATTGTAACATTTAAAGGTATTATACTGAAATATGGTATTAGATTAAAAAATGAAAATACTGATTACATTCTATATGTAACGATCAAGAAGAGTTTAAGCAGAAATGAAAGCCCATTCCTGGTTCTAAAAAATGGAGTAAAATTTGAAAACCTCCACAAATCATATTTTTATCTATGCACATTAAAAGTAATGAACTGTACTAAATTGTCCAAAGAGGAACACTCAATCTCTGTTGAAAAATTGCTGAATAATTTGAGCAATCAGTCTTCCGAACGCTTTACGAACAATTCATACTTTTTGGAAAACGGTACAAAGCTTATTACAAAGCGCACCTAGTAGTGAACTGTTTAAGTGAAGAACGTTGTCAACGGAAAATTGCGATAAATGCGATAAGCCTATGAAAAATTAAGAGTCTATCCTTTTGTCCAGCAATAAAACCTCAGATATCTGGCGCATACTTCTGCGAGCTGCCGCATAAATAAAAAAGGTATGACTCAAGAGAGAAAAATAATAAAGAAAATTGAAGGTTTAGCTGAAAATCAGGCACTTTTGCAAGATTAACATTATTAGTATTAAATTAATAACATTAATTACAAGAAGGAGTGTATCATCTAATACGGGCACATCGGGACAGAATTTAAATTAAAGAGTCAATTTATTTTTTATGTTAGGTCGGCAGATAGGCTGACGGTCCACTTGATGCTGCAAGTGCACTTCCGACTGCAGTAGGATTAAGGATAAGGGATTAAGAGTAGATAGGGAAATGGACTCTGGCATCCCTTACTCACTCACCGAAACACAACAGCACACGTGCGCTGTTATTTCACGGTGGTCTTCTATAAGGGGGCGGTTACCGCCGTCAGAGGGGCTGCTCAAATGAGTGCGAAACGCAGTGTGCGCTGCCACTACTTAAATTATCACAACGTGTGCTTCCAATACGACTAGTTTGAAACTGGACAGGTGCGGAGGCAACCTGAATAGTGCTTTTGGGCAAGGTTCAAAGCATGCTGGCTGCTTTACTCCTTGTATTGCAAAAACTATTTGTTAATTGAAGTAAAAGCCAGCTCTTGGCTCGCGTGTGTAATTTTTTCATGATTCTACTGTATTCTAAAAGTTCACTTATTGGTAAGTCATGAAACGCCAACTCTGGGGTCGACAAATATTGAAAAATTGGCTTATTAGCAGAAGGGCAAGATTTAAGCTCGCCATACGGATCCCTTGGACCCTGAGAACAACAAAAGATTGATTCGATCCCCAATCTTAATTGGATATAGTCTCGTAATTTATGCATTGTATTGATTTTTTGGTTGAGTTACGTATATTTGACTTATTAAATTGGTTTAATATGTCATATTTTTATTTATTTATTTATTTTATTTATTTATAATTTTAACAATTTAAAAAGAAAACTAAATATACATTAATATAATGATAGCATTAAAAACCACTTAGGTTTAACCGTTTGCTATCATACTATGCTTTAAATTATTATTATAATATTAAAGATTTAACATCTAACTATGTACAATTAATTACAATGTTGATATAATCAAATACAATTTAAAAAATATTCCTTTAATTTAACTTTAATATTTTTAATGTTTATGCTGTTACACAGATCTGAAGGTAGGCTATTGATAAGGCGCGGGACAATATAAGCGGTAGTCCATTCCCCGTACATATTATTGGCACGCTGTGTACATAACCGCTTCTTTGAAATTGCCCTAGTGCATACAGGGTGTTCCATCACTCTCTTTAAGGATTCATTAAAATATTGTTCTTTCAGTAGTGAAGAAGCAAATTGAGTGTTTATTGGTAATATGTTACAGTGCTTAAAAAGATCGTTTTCATCTTCGTAACATATATTTTTTAATTTAGGTGAGACCAATGTTTTTCGAATTTTTACCTGTATATACAGGATGGTAATTTGAGACGAGTCAGTAAGGGCAGCTACCTAAACCATTGTAACTATAACAAAACACTCTTAGGAGACTATCCATAATTTTAATAGTTATTCCCATCAGCATTCAAAGATTTTGAAAAAATGGTAGTCAGCGGGAAAAAGGTCATTTTCACGTTTTGTTTTTATAGCGCCAATCGATTCTGTTACGTATACGGATCAATTAACCCTATGGGACCACCTGAGGTTAGAGTACTAGAAACGTCAAAAATTTCAAAAAACTACTTCCATACATTTCTTACAGAATGAGATTGAAAAATAAGTTCAAATATTTTCTTTTTAATTGAAAACAATTACTAACTACGTATACGTAACTAGCTGGTGGTGCCCGCAACTTCGTCGGCGTCCCTATTAAAGAAAATATAATTCCAGACAAACTATATGAACAATAATTTATTTAATCTTTATTGCTGTTATATTTTCCAGGCGTTGGAATTTTCCAACACGTTGGAAAAGTAACCTATGTCCTTTCCTGTGCCCCTGACAATGTGTTTGGAAAATTTTATAATTATCGGTTGAGTAGTTAAAGCGCGAAAAGGCAACAGACAGAGTTTTTTTCACATTTATAATAATAGTACGGATCAATTATCAGACTGCTACTTGGCGAGGAAATATTTTTTTTTATTAATATTTTTATAATTTTTTTTTAACTTAATATTTATCCTATGACACACTATAATTGCAAAAAGACCCTGACTGATTGGCTCAAGACCCTAAATTTAAATGAAACCGAATCTTTATTAAAGACTATTACTTAACTAAATTAAACATTTATTATCAAAACATTAATTTGATTATGAAGGGGGACTTATGTAAAAGGTACACTTAACTCATATAGATAATGCTACTTCACATACACATTCACACACTCATACAAACATACACACTTCATTGTATTCTTTTGATTTTAGTACGGTGTTGGAGAAGCGGGGTTCTCCTGATACAAGTATTTTATACTTAATAGGAAGCCTCCTACACCTCTTTTTGTACCTATGCTATGCTTAAGCATCATCTATTGCTGATTTTTAAGTCATAGGCTTACTAAAGGTCATCGAGTCATTTAAAGTATATTCCGTTGAGTTGTAATAGCATTGCCTAGTTAAAGTTTTAAATGAATTAGTGTATAATTCTTAAAAATAAGCTCAAAGAAGAATTTATGACAACAGTGTTATTCATCGTATGCCTTTAGTGAATGCTGGTGGAAAATACAAGATGAAAACTGGTCCACTATCCTAGCGAACTAACGACCGATGTGTTTATTTGTAAGGTCCGTCAACACCATTCGTTACACATCATTTAACAGTTGAAACGATCAACAAAACAGTAGTTACAGTAACAGCCTGGAGCAACTTAGCAACGTAACAATGTACAAAAACCTATAAATTTTAGTTACAATATTTAATCAACCTAACGTAATTAAAGCTCAGTTTAATCCTTTCAATTCCCTTAATTGTTAACAAACTACGAAACAGAACTTCAAACAATGCAAAGGACAGTTTAATTAATCAAAAAATTTTGAGGATCGTGTCATTACCATGAAGTTTTGGATCTAAAGTTGCAAACTCCAATCTCTGAAGGAACTCCGAAGGTTCTTATTAATTAACAAAGTGAAAGTCGAGTAATTATAGCTCACTGGTGCCCCCAGGTGCTTTTTGAAGATTGTAGTGAAGTAACTTTTTAAAGATGATCCGAGGTGTTGCAAGAGGTTGATCTGGAGCTTCAAAAGTTTAGAGCTTAATATTGCGCGCTTTTTTAAATGAGACTGTATGGGGCATTTTTAAACCATGAGATGGAGGGAAACATTCTCAATAATCAAAAGGTAAGAGAATAAAAAGGTCATTATTTTGATATATCTATAAAATAATACTTTATTTAATGTGTAATCGGCTCAGATGCGTGTATAACTTGTGTTTGAAGAAAATACCGATACAACTGAACTTAGTCTTCATTAAAAGATTTTTACATTTAAGGTGGAGACAAACGCTAAATACTAAAAGTATCCATTGTTTAATGAATATGTTACAAGAAATAGACGAAACAATTGCTTAATTGCTCGGGATTTAAGAGCGCGTATAAAGAGAAATAGCTAATCCTAGAATTGAATTTTATCTAAGTTTGTAAGGTCGAAATAAGAAAATATTTATATATAGATTAATACATTATAATTAAAAGTGAAATGTGGAAAAGAAAATTTTATACGATGAAATTTTCTCAATAGAAAAAATTTTACCAAATTACCTCTCATTTTTATCGTTTTCTGTTTTATTTTCAAAATGACACATATTACAAACCTAAAAAATTATCAGTAATCTCACTTCACAGATTATTTAGGGCTTTGAGGATTAATTTTTCATTTGACATTGTAGTTTACGAGTAATTAATATTTAATTACTTTTGGCACTTATAACATTTTTATTGCGCGAAATGCGCTATCTTCCGTCTCATGTTGTGCATACTTCAATGCGCATTGTTTCACATGATCAGTCACAATCGCTTATGGGGCCACGCAGGTGAAATTAGAAATATTTTTGCTTTGTACGCAGCCTTAACGTCTATTAATTAAATATAAATAACAATTAATTAATTACGTATATGTTACAGAATAGGTCTTATCAATTTTTATTACAGAAGAATAAGTTGTATTAAATATGCATAAATTGTATGATGTATGTAGCTTTGTGAAGTTTCGATTCCAAGACGACTGAATTTTTTTAAGTGTATAGGATAGGCTGACAGTCCACTTGACAACAGATGGCTACCGTCGACAATTAAACACAAACTGTTGGTGGTACAAATGCCCTGCCAACCTTAGTAGGATTAAGGATAAGGGATTAGGAAAAGTATAGGGAAACGTGCTCTGGAAAATCTTACTTACTCACCGAAACAAAACAGAAGTAGGTACATGCTGTTATTTCACTTTGGTCTTTTGTGTAAGGGGTGGTCACTGCCGCCAGAGGGCTAAAATTTTTGAATTCCCTGGACTTTTTGACAGAATTTCTTGGTAGCTTAAAGCGACAAGATAATTTAAATCACAATTACATATAATACAAATTTAACACAATAATATCTTCTTCATTATTAAAATAGTAAATCTGTATATTTTCCGAAATAATTTAACATTATAATGAAATCATTGTTAGTCTGTGCGTTTGTGTACGCTAATCTCACAAACGAATTAACCAATTTGAATGCAGTTTTCACTGACATATTGCAGCAAGCTTTCCGTAACATTTAGTGTTTGATTCATTCCAACCGGTTCATAAACAAAAAAGTTACGCGCTAATCCGAATACCACGCGCCGGAAGTTGCGGGCAACAGCTAGTAAATAATACTTCCTTACTACTGTGTCCATAAATTGCAAAAAAAAAAATTTAAAAAAAAAACTCATACCTCCATCTTCAGGGATATTGAGGAGTTTCTTCGCCCCGGGACTCGGTCCTCGTACCGCTGACAGCGCTCTCTGCAGCGTTTCACTCATTTGTTTAGCGCTGCACTGGTCAAACACTAACACGAACACCAAACACAACACCACACTTGGCACTTTCACTCTCCTCCAGCTCGAATCCTGCTTACCCATCGTAGCCAACATTGGCCAAATGTTTGCCAACATCACCATAATCTCCAGCAAACACAGCCAGCTACATTTTAATGAGGCGACTGAAGCATCTGAAAAGAGGGAAAAAAATATGTTATTTCCAATGGCGTCTCTTCGTAATGAGGCTTGAAATGTTTCAATATTTTTTATTTCTCTTAGAGAAATGAGATTTATTACACATTTCTAGTAGAAGTGGGTTTAAGTTGTTCCGAATGATATTAAAAGCAGTGTTTTCTTTATACCTGTATTTGAAAGAAAGAAAGAAAGAAAAACTTTTATTCCTCCAATAACAATATATGAATAAATAATAATAATTACAAACAAATATACAAACAAGTAAAAAGAGGAAAAGGAACCCTGGCTCAGTATACAGTTGTGGTGCAGAACACAACACTGATATTCTGCCAGGGACCAGATATTCAAAGAGAAGAAAAAAAAAACATTTACACGGGTCAATTCAGAACGCGATTATACAATCAATGGCTACAATCAATTATCAAAATTTTCTTAAAAACTACTGCAGGATTTCACTAGCTAGTTATATTATAAGGCAAATTCATCGTAAATATGCAATAGCACACGAGAATGTACAAGAAATGGACCTGCCGCTCGCGCCCCCATAAACTGTCTCCACCCGTCCCCGTGAATCAAAGACCTAAGCGTTTCTCTGCAGATCCATTAATGATGAGCGAAGTCGTTTCTTAAAACATCCCAGAGATGTAAGAATGTATGATGTATTTCACTTCAGTCCTTTACAGAATTATGTAGTGCCCGCAGTTTTGCTAGGCGATAGATTATCCCTCGGGAACAGTTCTTTTTTCTGGATGAAAGGTACCCTATGTTCTTTCCTGTATCTCTGACAACGTGTAAGCAAATTAGTGTAGATTGTCGATATGTTCAGCGATAATTGTAAATAAGATAAGCTGTGGGGTACCGGCTTAGAATTGTATCCTCCCAACTCAACCCGTGGGTGCTGTAGAAATGGGCTAAGGGAAAAATCACCAAAGCGTGGGCAGCAGCGCCCCTTGTGGATAATTATTATATTGAGCTCACCAACTCGCCTGCCAAGCGTGGCGAGTACTGTCTGTAGTGTATGCGTAAATGTTATTTACTCTCTTCCTCACACGGGCAACACTGACTCGTTACACACTACGTTAGTAGACGCCGAGACATGGGCGAAATTAGACATGTCGGTAGCCTGTCCGAAAGAGCGTGTTCGAACTTGTGATTCATCCCGCGATTGGGGGCTGCTACACTGACAAAATGATGACATTAAATGGGGCTTATATCCAAAATTAAAATTTGGGGGCAAAACTAAAATTACGGTTGAGATGATGAAGATTAGAACGTTGCACGTGTTAATAGGCAAAAAATAATAAACGTGCTTAGGTTTTATCTTTTATTGGCCAGAGATTAGTTTATGCAGATAAGTAAGCAATTACCATTTTATTTTACGTTGTACACAGTTAAACATAATTAGATCTGAATGAAGTCTTCAACAAGCACAATATTAATATTCATTAGGTTAAACAGTTTAGGGGTGGGTAACCGGAGAGATGTGGAATTAATTCAGGACTGTGGGCTATTATGGGTGAACTATGGTCAAGCTCTTATATTATACGATCTGTTAAAGTTAGAGTGGGATTTTCTTATACATGTAGAACACTCTTTATAAAAGATTATGTTAGCACTCGTTGGTCCAATTTTTAGGAGATTTGGGTATATTTCTAGTGCATAATGTAAGTTCTGCACTATAAACTGGGCAAACCGTGATTAAACCAGGAAGACTATAACTGACGGTACACTTAATGGTACGTGAGTACAATCGCCTATTAATATGAACAATGTCATATAACAATCTTGTTAGATAAACATATGCGATAGGTTCTGCCATCTCTTATTACTTCAAATACAACGGCAATCGTTCAGTTGTTTGACGGTTCTGTTAGGGGGTGGTTACTGCAACCCATTTATTAATTGCAAAAGACAGTGATACCCGTTTGGGGCATAGACAGTGGCATTGCAGCAGAAGTCTCTTATAAGCAGTCTCTTTATGCCTAAACACCGAAAAAATCTGGTGGCGCCGAATATAAATAATATTAAACATTTTAAACTAAGCTCCTTATCTGCTTCTTATGTATCTTATAAAATAAATAAAGGAAATATGTCTCAATCACCATTTTTTTTTTGACGAGGAGTAATCCTCTCACAGATCTCCTGCCGCTGGCTAGACGGCAGGAGTATGTGGGGGTCGCCCAGCGCCTGATCATAGCGGCAATGGGAACACGGGAATACCCACTAAAACTCCCCGGTGTCTCCTTGCCTTTTGAGCGGGGTGGACTGGGCTCTGTCGAGGCAACAACTCCGATCCACCCCAGGGCAGCCTAGCCATTGCTGACTAGGCTAACTCCAATGGGGGATTGCCCGGAGGCACCGAATGTCTCAATTACCATACGAAAAATATGACATAAAATAAATTAAAAAGTAAAGAGTACTTTATTTGTCGGTATTTCGGATGCCTGTGGAATAAGAAGATATTCGGGTAACATGGTGTATAATTCTTTCTCAAGCAAAGTCCATATAGAAATAAAAGAAAAAAAAAGAATAAAAGAAAACAACCCAAAGAAAGAGATACTATCGTAGATATGTGAAATAAGAAACACATGAGACATTTTATCGTCCGATTTTCTGATATTGCATTTGCATATTATACTCTATTCAAATCTTACCATAACGTATGAAAGCCAACGAGTTCACAAAGCTTATTAAGTTTGCTTTTTGCGGTTTACTTCATGATATTACGAAAGGATTATTAGAAATTGCCGTTTGATTGCAAAGTTATAATGACCGTTCGGTTTGCAGAGTAGCCTCAAAGAATTAATGGAAACCGCAAATATAATTATGTGGCTTCCATGAATCCATAATTATCCATAATTAAATAGGCAGTGTTAGATGCATCGAAGTAATATCCAACTAGACTTCTAGTACAGGGCGAACGCATTCAGACAACACATTAGAGAAATATATATTATATAATTCCACGCCCGGTAATGTTCGGGCAGTAACGACCAGTAGAATTTCTTCGTGACCTTGATCGGACCAATTGGCGTTCAGTACCCCGCGCCCGCGCACCTCAGTTAGTTGCCAGAACAATTTGCATTTTGAATAAATAGGTATTAGCCGTCTACTTGGATATTACGTCGATGGTTAGATGTCTGTTATCGTTATTAAAGTCAGATTCGATTCGGCTGTTGGCTCAGAGAACTAGTGGTGCTCATACGCTGCAAATTTTGTTCGAGAAAATGTGAAGCAGGTACTTTTGATGTACATTTTTGGCAGTAGGTATTTTTGACGTACCTACAGCAGGATTTTTGTTGAATTCGTGATTATTTCCAATGGTATGTTGGAATTTAGAAGTTAAGTTGGTTGGTTTAAAAGAGCGACTTTATTTCATAGTAGTTGAGCCCGCAACTTCGTACGTGTGGTATTCAGTATAGCGCGTAACTAGTTTGTATTTAAACCGATTGCAATGAAACAAAACTAAATGTTACGGGAAGCTTGCTACAATATATCAGTGAAAGCCGCATTCAAATTGGTTAAGCCGTTTATGAGATTAGCTTGCACAAACGCACAGACAAACCGACAGACAAAAATTCTAAAAACTATTTTTTTGACCTCGGTAACATAAGTACAATGTGTGTAAATTGTTTTTCTGAAAAAAATATTTAATGTACAGACACGGCTCGTTTATGATTTTATTATACATATTATGTAAGATAGATTATATTATTTTATACTAGCTGGTGCCCGCGGCTTCACGGCGTTGAAAGATAAAAAAATAACGCCTGACTAAATATATGAGCAATGTAATGCCTAACATCTTTATTGCAGTTATAGCTTTGCCAGGCGTTAGATGATCCCTCGGGAGCAGTACTTTTTTCTGAATGAAAGGTATTCTATGTCCTTTCCTGCATCCCTTGCAACGTGTATGCAACATTCCATGATGATCGGTTCAGCGGTTTAGGCGTGAAAAGGTAACAGACAGACAGACAAAGTTACTTTCTCATTTATAATATTAGTATGGATGTATAGATTATAACATAATATTTTTATTTTCCTTGGTCTTTATTCGATCTGATGAGGGCCGTGGATCGAAGGGGGATCCGGGCTGTTTCTAACCGGTCCTATTGGAAAATTGGGTGAAGCCTATGTCTAGCATTGAACGTCCTACGGCTTCTTTAATTTTAACACAGCATAAATAGGTATAAACCTGTATTAATAAAGCTTGTATTAGACGAATGGCGCCTAAAGTAGCATTTATAAATGTGATATATAACTTCTTATCAACTTATAACATTCAGTCTTTAAATCTATGAAATACCTATGTCCTAAATCCTAACTGTTTCCTATTGCAGTATTAAGCATAGTTACATTTCACAAGTTTAGATATCATTTAGAAATCATTCACATTTCTTCAAAGATATTAAACTCTTTAAATATGTAAATTCAACTGACCTTAAACACAAAACGAAAATCCAAAAACATTCCACTAATAACACAACACACAGAGACTAAACAAACTAATCAGTTAAACAAATTATATATTAAACAAGCGAAATGTACGCATCAACACAAGAACTGAACGAAACTAACCTACAAAATCTAAAAGCGTTTCGAACCCAAATGTTGAACATAAAAATTGACCACCGATAAACTGTACAAGTAAAGCCCCAAAACAAAAATCAATGCACTCGCACAACAAATATTCATTCAAATCACAACCTTATGCGTTTAGAAACAAGATCACACATGAAAATACTCGGAAACATTTAGGTTGATGATGCACCGAACGTCTCTTTTGTGATATGAATTTTTACCTGAGTCCTTCCTTTTTTTTGTAAGGGAAACATCAGTGGGACTACAACAATATAATATGTGCGGTCATTAAATACGTTCGAAACCGTATGACACAGAGATAAAGTTTATTTTAGAGGCGTTTAATGCATGTGTTGAATGTGCAACCAATCATATGTGTTTAACTGCAGCCGTTCGAAGATGCGCTTCCTATTATGCAGTTTTAGTGAAATTTGAAGCGATAAAAACGCCAGTATTGGTGCAGTTCTAACTTAAAACTAGATGGATATGTATCCATCTATCAATAACTGTGTAGAATGGCCTAAAGGACAGAATTGGTTCGTACTAAACAGAGAAAAGTTGCGTACTTGGATCATGTATTGCGACAAGACAGATGACGGCTGCTTCATACAATAAGACCTTCAATTATAAGAAGGGTATATGAAGAAGATGAAAAATACTGTGTAGGCGCTGACCAAATACTTATTATTTTCGAATATTGGTTGCACTCTGTAAAGGATTGGTTTACCCTTGAGATGCCCCATATGGATAGATTTATCGGCGGTGGTGGTTATTTAACTAGGCTTCTTAGCGCTTCTTTATACATAAAGAATTTATGGATCCATCATTATCCATTATCCTAGATCATCATTTATCCAGGTTCTGGTTCCACTTGAAACTCGATGAATGACAAATCACACGCAACATGCAACCACTGAAGTGTGCAGGTTAAATATAAATATAGTGGGGTTTAAATTAACGGATCAACATATGGATAGACATACGTGATGTGAATGGAATCGCTACTAAGTGCAGACACGGCCACGTTCATGAGAACGCGAAGATGATGCGGGATATTGGAAACCTAAGACTATATAAGTATGCGATCCTGCGAAGATTGTCACGTGATCTCATTTTAAGAACGATTGAGGAGCCGCACTTACTAAGCGGCGCGAACAATTACTTTACGAAACTAGTTGATTATATAAAAATAATACACCAAGACACTGAGTAAATGATATTTTTATTAATATTACTTACCAGATATTTAAACAGCTAAAATGCCGCTATAAGCTGTAACCGGTTGGTGAATTAAGAGATTAAAAATATGATCACAGTTTCAGAGACCGAAAAAGCTGCGGCGATTCCGAATCGGTTCAGCAGAGTATTAGACGTAAAAAGGTAACAGACAGGATTACTTTTACATTTATTATATTAGTATGCATTTAAGCGCGATAATTTGGAAAACCAGTTTTGCAATACTTTTATGCACACCAGACAGTTAACTTGTGAAGTTTCTACGATGTTCAATTAGCTGCTAAACTAAATACCACGAAACGTATACACGTATTTGAAGTTTTGATATCAATTGAGTTACTCACTCCAAGCTGTGAATATAGTATCTTTTTATTAAATCGATAATCTAGTTCTAATTTATAACCTAGTTTTATTTATTTTATAGATAAAAATGAATAAACAAAAGGAAAATGTTAATGTATTTCACATTTCTTACTTCCTGATTTCAACTTACGAGTAAATGAAACCATTTATGACATAGTTACTTAAATAAATGTAAAATATAGAATTGTAATATTTTACTTATTCGGCTATTCCTAGGAATTGTTAAGACTGAGCCCGTGAAACTAGGATCTAAATGATCTAATTGATGGCTAACTTGTAACCGGATCAGATGCGCAAGATTTGGAAAGAGAGACAAGAAGAGAAGGAATAAAAAAAATCTAAAAAATAACAAAAAGTTGTCAGTTTAGTGGCACTTTAAACGTCTTCTGAGACTAGCTGTTTTCTCAAAAAAACATACACGGAGTTTTTTCATGGTTAGAGACAGAGAATTTTTAACCCCACATACTAAATCGGAACATGAGTATTCTGTATCGGCATCGAGCAACCCATCACAAAGAGGAATTCAACATAAAATAATATTTGTATCCCTTAAAGCCATTGACTGTAAAAAGGAAAGATTATTTCCTTTAAGGCGCTTCTAAACGGGCTATATTTTACTGCAATTTGTGGCTGCAATACAATGGCCAGCAACATTGCCAGCAATACCAGCCAGATTACACAATATTGCAGTAATGTCCCGGAAATAATTGCCAAACATTTTGGGTATGGCCATATATGGCCGATAATGTTCGAAAGATTTCCGGGCGATCGCTGAGCGCTCGATCTATCTGCAATATTGCCCAGCCAGTTCTATTTTTGTTTCAGTCGCTCTCTATTGTAATGGCATATTGCATCTTTTTCTACCGACATGAAGTTTGTTGAGTTTGAATTGTTGCTATCTTCTGTGTTTTGTTCGACTGACCTGTCGTTGTTTTTGAGGTTATAGTAAACAACAAACATTAAAAATGACCAATACGTGGAATAACGAGAAAATTATAGATTTTATCAATGAAGTACATTTACATCCTCAGTTGTGGGATGTGAAAAGCGGGCTATATAAAGACCGAAACGCTAAAAAAGATGGATGGAGTGTAATTGCTGAGAAATTTGAGATAACAAGCGATGACGCTTATAAAAAATTTCGAAGCTTGCGAACTTACGCACATAATGAGGAGAAGAAGAAGAAAAGTGGCAGTGCTGGCGGTAAACCAGTGAAGTGGTTTGCTTTCGATGCGATATCTTTTGTCTTGTCTCAAAATACCGCGAATACAGGCTTAGACAGTGAAAATGCAACTGATAATGTAAGTATGTTTATTACAGAATGTTAAAATAATATAAGGTACTTACTACATAGACTGATAACTTTTACTTAAGTAATTAAAACAAAGATTTTTTAAACTTAAACTAATTAATTATAGTAACTAAGCATAGAATGTTAAAATTATATTATTAGGTACCTATTATATCGATTGATAGCTTCTTCCTTCAATTTTTTTTACTTTAACTTAAGTAACTAAGAATGTTAAAATTATATTAGGCACCATATTGATTGATAACTTCACTTCTTCCTTTAATTTTTTTTTAACTTGAAAATCTTCCTGCTAAATATTTATCATAAATATCACAATCATCATCAAGTGACGGACGTGTAGCAACGCGTCCCAGTGCGACCTGCGCCGCAATGTAATGTACTCATCCCAAAGTTTTCTGGGCGTAATCAACATGTGTACTAGCATTTTTTGTTGCTATATAAGTAGTGGCAGGGCACACTGCGTTTCGCAGTCATTTGGGCAGCCCGTCTGGCGGCAGTAACCACCCCCTTACAGAAGACCACCGTACAAAATAACAGCATATGTGCTGTTATGTTTCGGTGAGTGAGTAAGGGATGCCAGAGACCATTTCCCTATCTCCTCCTAATCCCTTATTCTTAATCCTACTGTAGTCGGTAGCGCACTTGCAGCAGCTTTGGCGTTGCTTGTGTTATAGGCGACGGTAGCCACCTACCATCAAGTGGGCCGTCAGCCTGTCTGCCGATCTTAACATAAAAAAGGAACCAATTGAAAAAATACGAGAACAATCAGTTTATATAAAACGAGTCATTCGCACTATAAGAAAAAAAAAACTTAAAACTCCATATTATGGCAAAAAATATGGAAAGAATTTTAAACTACAAATAATGCGAGGTACAAGCAAACATTTGCTGGGTCAAACAGTTCAATATGTGCCACGCTGTGTTGAACAGTCTGCGAGTCCCTTTAGGCTTAGCCTAAAACTTAGGCTGTCTACCAAAATGCTCATCTGCTGCGGGACAGACATATCCCGCCCAAACAGCAAGAGGTTTAATATCAAACAATTTGACTATTCAATAATGAGCATATGAGCACATTGCATTCTTTAATGATAAATAGATTCTGCACAAAAACTCCATCCTGTTACATATTAAAAAATAAAGTGGCTGTCGGCCTCTATCTGTTTCTCTGCTAATTTATTTTAAATTACCCAAAGGATTTTGATACGGTTTTCACTAATTTAAAAAGCTATAAACGTGAAAAACCTGAAAAGGCTGCAGAAAAAAATTGCACCCATTCGAAGCCTGGAGAGGATAGCTAGTACTCGTATAATAATACTCGTAGTAGGGGAATAAGTAACTAAATTCTGCAACGTATGTTCAAAATTGTGCTTCATAATCTGAACCTTGCTAGTTTTAGGATCCTCTATTAAATTGGGTTAGCAAACTACTTAGTTTGCTAAAATGGGAGAATATACAAACAATAGTGGCTTTGTAATTGGCCGCATCGCCCATAATTTTTTTATTCAACAAAATTATAATATATATTATGATCTGATAATGTACGAGTATGTAATCAACTTAATGTTTTTTGCAAGACTTTTCGCGGAATTTGCCAAAATTTAATGAGCAACCATTTTTTTTTCGTTATAAAATTGTTATTTTTTAATGAGAAAAGTCGGATTGCACGCAGACAGCCTTCTTGGAGGTAAGTAGTTACAGTCGTCTATAAAAACATCTGAATTTTCATGAAAACGGACAATAAGGAGAAGAATTAGCATCTTTTACTCCATTACTCATAATTACTTGCATCATTACTCCATTACCGCAAACAATAGCATACGTGCTGTTATTTCGCAATGTATTCTCTGTAAGGGGCTGTTTACAGCTGCCAGCTATCATTCGCGCTGACGATCCACTTGATGGTACATCCGGGGGGTGCAAGTGCACTGCTTGATCCAAGTGACAGAGGATGAGAGGATAAATGATAAAAAGAAACGAGAAAAACGGGCTGGGCATTCTTCAAATCCTTGAACTGAAACATAACCGAACATGTATTGTTATTTCACAATGTGGTCTACTGTAAGGTGATGTACATTTGAAATGTGAAAAACATAGTCAACGACTGATGATAACTTTTATTATTTTATAATGATAGGGGATCGGACAAATTTTCAGAAAGTGTTTTAAATTAATCCTCATGGATATTTATTCCCATAAAAAATACCATTTTATTTATTTATAGCCTTTTAGGTACTCAAAATCATGTTTAATATTGTTTGTTTGAAAATGCCGCTAAAACGCCACTATAGTTCGTCTGAGAGCGCGTAACGTCATCTGTGGTCATATCATAACAAAACAGCTGCATTGGCA
This sequence comes from Bembecia ichneumoniformis, assembly GCA_910589475.2. Taxonomy (NCBI): domain Eukaryota; kingdom Metazoa; phylum Arthropoda; class Insecta; order Lepidoptera; family Sesiidae; genus Bembecia; species Bembecia ichneumoniformis. The sequence goes on along the minus strand of OU342544.1, from coordinate 996,780 downwards.
TAAGACAATGATTGCCCACAAATGACGTCACGCACTGTGATCGGTGTTTCAGTATAGATTAAAAATATTGTAAATAATAAAATTTTATTTCTTCATTTAAAAATATGTGAATGAATTATATTAAATTATTATTCGATAAATAATTAAAATATATATATAATTAAAATATATATATATATATATATATATATATATTCTTTCTAAGTACATTTTAGATTTTAATCTGATTACTGTCCGATCCCCTAATCTTTCCATGAACACGTCAAAGGGCAAGATTCGTATAGTTTTAATATTTTCTTATCAAATTGAAAGCTAACATATTGGATGTTCCATTTTCCCCACGATGTATTTATTTAGGTTCTGAGGCATTTCTAGAATTCAATATCTATTGTAACAGAAGACCCACTCAGACGACTAATAATAATCATATTAGCATAAGCAAATACATGGTGCTATCGCCTGGCACTATTAAATAGACCCAGTTCAGATAGAGCTTACATAATTCTAGAAAGTCTCCTAATTGAGACCACTCTTCCTTTGAGACAAATGCGTATTATTCGGTCGGCCTACTTTGGTTTTTCACCCTTTATTGTGGATCTTGAATTTTTATTCATGCATTTGTTCACACCTAACTAGTCAATCAAACATAATGAAATTTTTCATACACGTCGTCAATGATACATACATTAATACCAGAAAAATATAAGTAAAAGGTTCAATGTCTGACAAAAATATGTATATGGGACTAAGAAACACCTAAGATCTAAGAAAAAGGCCTACAAAGTCGTGGACAACCTTAGTAACAGAAAAACAAGTGAGTTACTAAAAGCTTAAAACGATAAGATAAGATAAAACGACATTTGCAGCCCTTAAGCGCTTAACAAACGCTATTACATGGTGATCTTTGCGATATCTGCAGCAAGAAGGGTTGTACAGGTTAAGACTGCAGAACTATCAATTTAGTAGTGGCAGGGCACTGCGTTTTGCATTCATAACTTGAAATACCAGCATGATGTTTTTGGGTTTCGGTGAGTGAGAAAGGGATGTTGGAGTCCATTTCTCTATCCGCTCCTAATCCCTTATCCTTTATACTACCGATGTCGGCAGTGCACTTGCAGCATTTATTGCGTTGCCTAAGTAAATAGGCATGTTGTAGAATTGTGTATATTGTATTTGATTTTTTTTAAATAAAAAAAAAGACAAGAAGATTGGTAAGTATTCTTGAGTATCTTTGGTGATTTCTTCACAGGGGCCTTAGAGAAAGTAACATTTCTCATAAAATGTATTTTATTCTTGCTATCTTCGTTATCGTTTTTAAAATGTTACTTTGTCTAAGGCCCCAGGTTCTTCATCAATGTATAGTGTAACAACCGTACAACCCATTTGTAGCATTATGATTAAATTCATTACAATTAGGTACATTAGTTAATTTGTGAATCCTGTAGGTAGGTTTACGTTTAAAAGTGTTGTAACAACTATTTAATGGATAAAATACTATTTCACAGTTTTATTAAGCTAAGTGTAATTACATTAATTAAAAAAAACGTGCACATAACATAACTAACAAATAGCTAGTCTAAACCTCTTAAAACATTTCCATACTTTCTATTGGAGTAAACGTTGTCTAAATAGACACGTATGACGTAACTACCTATAAAAACAACAATGCCAACAAATAAATATCAATATAAAGATAGCAGAATGGTCTACATTTGCATTTCCGTACAGTTTGCGTTCCCTTCTGTTTGCTAGATACTCGAAAAAGCAACTTCTTAATTCGCGCAACGCTTCTACGTTAAACATGATATTCGCCTATCACACTGTCTTGCAACTAATTACTTATTGTCTTTGATTACTCTAGCAGACAGAAATAGCCACTAAGATAAGATAAGATAAGATATCTTTGCTAGCTAGAAAGTGACGAGCCCGTTGGATGAGTGGTTAGGGTGCGTGCCTTAACGCTCTGTTCTAGGGTTCCCGGGTTCGATTCCCGGCAGGGTCAACTTTGAAAAATCAACTTTTAAAATTTGGCTCTGGTCTGGATTTGGAAAGTAGTGGCAGGGCACACTGCGTTTCGCAATCATTTGGGCAGCCCGTCTGGCGGCAGTAACCACCCCCTTACAGAAGACCACCGTGAAATAACAGCACGTGTGCTGTTGTGTTTCGGTGAATGAGTGAGGGATGCCAGGGCCCATTTCCCTATCCACTCCTAATCCCCTATCCTGAATCCTACTGCAGTTGGCAGCGCACTTGCAGCAGCTTTGGCGTTGCTTGTGTTATAGGCGACGGTAGCCACCTACCATCAAGTGGACCGTCAGCCTGTCTGCCGACTTGACATAAAAAAAAAAAAAAAAAAAAGTAGGGCCTCCAATATGAGCTTAAATTTTTAGACAACTCCCGCTGCGGAATAAAAGTCTTTAATGCGGAAGCTATTTAATGATAAAACGGTATACAGAAATACCTACTGTTGACGCCAATTGTCAATTCAAATTAATAATAATAGTTCGCTGTGGTATGTGCTGTCTCACGCCCACCATATACCTATCCATATATGTCTGTCACTACCGCAATCAGTATGACAGGCCGTCTTTTGAAGCCGCTTTAGTCTGAGAAAAACATAGCAACAATAACACGCGTAGACTAATCCGCCGATCTCGGCTCGTGAGATTTGAATTTATTTCATTCGCTAATGTTATGGGGCAATTGTGCTTGTAATCTATCTATTCGGTCACGCTTCCCGCTCTGCGAGTGTAATCATTGAAATGGTGAAGTACTGGAGCTTCTGTACTCTGTGCTTGACGGACCCGATGCAGTCTTCGCCGTCGGAACACCAAGGACTTATTGATTCAAGAGGTTAGGTGACAGATTCTTCTTCATTATTTCGTTCTTTCATTACATGTATTACCAACGAAAAATACAGCATTTACGATTGCTTGGCGTGACCACCAACCTAAAAGGAATGGGTTGGAAAGTAAACGAGGTCGGTCATCCAGAAATTAACGTCTATCAGTTAATGAGGAAAAATTTCGTGACTTACTAACAAATGGAACAGATAATACTCTTAAGGAAAATTCAACTGTATTTAATTTTATATGGAATATATGACAAAGTTGAACGCTACGGTGTGAGAGACGGCGATGAGAGTGAATTGCAACTACAGTTCTGTTGCGTTACCGTCTCCCTCCTTTGAATTATGAAGGCTCTAACTGCTTCAAAGCTCCGTGGAGGATTTGAGTTGAAATACTGAATTGTATTCTTGTTTTCGGTAACAAAGAGTACATATTTATAATCACATTAGCAAGTAAACAATATATACACAGACTAGAGATCCATCCCAGCTCAGCACAGATCCAATTAACTAAAGTATACGAGTACCCATGTATAGAAATAGGTAAATACAAAATACAGTTCAGTTACCTTTTTTGTCATTTGAACCGATATTCTTAACTAGCTGGTGCCCACGGCTTCGCCTGCGTTGAAAAATAAAAAATAACGCCTTATTAAATATATGTTACTGTTCCAATCTCAGACCATCTCCAACTCCTTGGTGTGGACCTTACGGCCGATCTGAACTTCGGTAGGCACATCGAGTCCATTGCCAAAACAGCTGCCAAAAAGCTGAGCATCCTTTCCAAGGTGAAACGGTATTTCACTGCGAGGCAGCTCCTGGACTTATACAAAGCACAGGTTCGGTCTTGCATGGAGTACTGTACTGCTGCCACCTCTGGGATGGGTCTTATCGATTTTCTATCGTCTACACTATGGAGAGTGTGCATCTATTCTGTACGAATTAATCCAACCGGAACCGTTCCACTTGCGGACCACTAGGCGTGGGCAAGGGTTTCATCCCTGCGTGGGCAAGGGTTTCATCCCTGCGTGGGCAAGGGTTTCATCCCTGCGTGGGCAAGGGTTTCATCCCTTCGTGGTCGATGTACCTCGATCACCCACAAAGCGTTTCAGTTCCACCTTCCTTGTTCAGACTGCTAAGCAGTGGAACTCATTGCCTGCGTCTGTGTTCCCACAAAACTACACCCTCGGGGTATGGGCATTTACTGGTTAAGCGTGGTCCACCTTCGGCCGCATCTGCACCTCACATCAGGTGAGATAGTGGTCAAGCGCTACCTTGATTTAATAAAAAAAAAAATGAGCAATGTAACGCCTAACATCTTTATTGCAGTTATAGCTTTGCCAGGCGTTAAATGATCCCTCGGAAACAGTACTTTTTTCTGGATGACTTTTTAGATCCTTTCTGACAACGTGTATGCAAAATTGAATGATGATCGGTTTAGTCCCATCTCACGGTCCTCTGTCCTTCGTATATCCAGCCGCTTCCTGCGTTGCCATTCAGGTCGTCTGTCCATCTGGCCGTAGGTTTTCTAAAACTTAGTTTACAGCCAAGGGGTGCAGGCGCAAAACATAGTGTCCATTTAATTTAAACGGAGGTAACCACTAATTTTCTAAGGTGGGTTAACGTGGAATGCAACAAAACATGGGCTTAATTTGTCGCCCAAAGTCTACTCTAGAAGCCAGTCTACCTAGACTACACCAGACAAATTAGATAAATTTAGTTTCAGACTTAAAATAACCTAGATGTGTCTAGTATTTATAAATTAAATTGAAATTAGCTTTATCAAAGGCATAGTAAGTAAAAGTAAAAGTATCAAATACAGTATATATTATGTTGTTATTCATTCTACAATAGGGAATATGCGTCTAATTAAAAAAAGGCTTAATTTTTTTATCAATATTTTTGCTTTAGAATTAATTATGTCTATGTAAATATTTTTTAATATTATTTTTTTCTTTCTTTTTCGTTAAGAAAATAATTATTAAAAAGTGCAAAAAAATTGCAGGAAATTCAAAATAGTAGAATCGGTCAGTTCGAATGTGACGTCAAAGTCTATGAAATGTCAATGAGCGTGTAGATGTTTGTGATTTTTCATTTGATTGTTATTGTAGACTGTGACGTCACGCCAAGCGCGCCAAAAGGGCGGATGTTTTAGTTAATTTTAACATTTTTTGGTCACTAAATTTCTATTTTTTGGCGGTGAATGTTGTTTTACGGTGATATAACGATAATCCCTATTGTGCGACAAGGTGCGAACCCATAAAAAAATCGTTGCTTGTCTGTGCGGTTGTGTACACTAATCTCAGAAACGGCTGAACCGATTTGATTGCGGTTTTCACTGATGTATTGTAGCAAGCTTCCCGTAATTGAGTTGAGTTTTCGTTTCATTCCAAACATTTTACAAACAAAAAACTTAAGCGCTTTTCCGCATACCACGTGTACGAAGTTGTGTGTTAAAACTTACTTAAAGTGTTAAAACTTACTTTTTTAGATTTTTTTTTCTTATTTATTGTTTAATTTCTTAATTTCAAGAGAAATTTTATATTTGCATACCGATTGAAAATAAATATTATTATTATAATTACAAGGAGGGTAAAAGAGTGGATGTAGTTGAATTTATAACATAGGTATCAAATCATTAAACATGAATCTGTGCGATCAGACCGTGAAAGTTAAGCAAATGGCAAGAACAAAAATAAAATAAAAACTATCGACTGACCTAATTATGGCGAGAGCTACGAATAATTTAAAGTAAAACTTGTTACCATTGTTATACTCTTAAATGTATTTTAAGAATAATGGCGGATGTCCGTGAGGCCAAAGATAGGTCCCCAACGGAAGATCAGCGCTGTGTGGCAAATATTGTATTTTCTTTTCTGTCAAACTTGTATTGTGTGCATAATGTGTCCGTTTCAATAAAATATGTTTCTTTCTTTCTTTCTAAAAAAATATAGGAACTTATTCCATTTGTATATGAATACCAGCTGAGCTCCGGCCGCCTCGCTCGCCTTAAAATTTGATAGCGTGAAAACCTTTTCCAAAAAAAGTATTACGTGCCAAATTTCCAGGTGGGTCAGCCTAACATGGCGTTTTTGGAATTCTTAAACTGAGCAGACCGTCTCATGGCAGTAACCTTACAGAAGATCAAAGTGTTTCGATGAGTAAGGCCTTTTTTTACGTTGGGAAATCCATCATGGATACCCGGTAGCGAAAGGGACACCGCGGGTTATGCCGGACCAGCTAAAACCCAACGACTTTCTAGTTCGGTCGTAGATGGGCGGGGGGTCACAGGAACGTTGTTACACAACTTCGGCGACCTCGATGAGTAAGGCCTGCCAGGCCTCATTTACCTAACTCCTCTTTATTCCTTATCTTTTATCCTATCAAGGTCGGCAGCACTTTTAACGGCGTTGCGTGAGTTAATAGGCGACGATAGGTGGCTTTCCAAAGTAGATTAAGTTTCCTGTCGGACGAAGTTGTACAGATTACATTATTGGTGACAGATGCATTTTGAATGTGTATATCTAAGACTAAGTATCATTATCAAGTTCTATTGACATCTATTTCTTTTAGATCTGTGTAAACCCAACTCAACGTGCGGACGTACTAATGAAACTACACTTCCTAACTGAATTCCAAGTTTGTCCAACATCACCAATATTTGCCAATGTTAATGGCTGCGCAACATTGTTAATGGCCATATTTTGTCTAACAGAGAAGACACTATTACCTATTCAAACCGCAGAAATACAATATCTTATCAATAAAATAAGAGATAGCTAACCCATAAACTTGAAAGTTATACTTGAAGCCTGTACCTACCCCACAGAAGGATATAATTTATTTATGTTAGGACTATTGCAAGTAGCACTGTGGATTCAAATTCTAATGTGGAAACATTTTTTGCTTATTAAGAAAGCGTAAAAATCAGTGTTACCAAACTTTTTACAAGGTCCAAGGCCAAAGTTGATCTAAGGTGCAAATAAAATAAACTCTATAATAAATACCACAACTGATATCAGACCGAAAATATCTCAATTAAAAACAAACAAAAGCCAAGGGAAATTATAAACATATACATACATATATTAGTAACCGGGCAAACGTCCTCGCTCAACTTGGCTACAAATAAATTAAAAGTTAAATCTCTCGTCTGGATTCAGGTAAAGATATTCAATTTATTTAAAGTGCGGACGTATTCTTAAAAGTACAGCTGTAAAACTTCACAGTGGAAGGTTTTATTATTCCGATACCGGAGGCTAACTGAGACACATGGGAGCAGTAAATTTGCCATCTATTACTGAGGCAAACGTACAGTGCGATTGCTCTATCGTTTGTTCGGCCACGATTACGAAAGGGTTAAGTTTATCTTTAAGAGACGGAAACTTTTTTGGTTTTAAATGCTCAAAAACTTTAAATTTTAAATCAGAATTCGCCATGGTGACTAAAATATAAAAACGTGTCCATATTATTTAGTGCTGACTTACTACTGAACTTGTTTTGTAGAATTCGATTGTTTTTTAGGGTTCCGTACGTCCGAATAAAAAAATGGAACCTTTGTAGGATCACTCGTGTGTCCGTCTGTCCGATCACCGCACTTGTCTCGTTTTTCTATATAAGTTCTATTACCAGTCTGGTTTACCAATCACTAAAATATTAGAAAGTATGCTTTCAGTTTAATAAAATATTATCACTCAATAATATTGTCAAACTTAGTTTGCTCCTCATTATCAGAATATTAATACATATATCATACTACGATTATCATTATCAGTTATCATACTATACTATGTTACTTCTCCCCTCTCCTCAATGTGAGAAAATTCGGACTAATACCCTACCTACTATAAATTGGATTGCAGGTTTTCTTACAACGTTTTCCTAGAGAAATAAACACTATTCTAACACAAGAAATAAATAAAAAAATCATTCTTAAGAGTTTAAAACATGAATCTGCGTTTGACTTATAGACAGCCGATTGTTCGAACCTTTGCTACCACCGATTCATGCATCAACAGATTTTTGTCGATCCAAATAAATGAATAAATTTCTCCTCTTATACACATGATAAAATTACAACGAATAAATCTGAATCTCGAATGTAAATCCAACCGGCCCTTATATCCTAATCTACCCTGACGACATAGCTGTCGGAGTTATTAAATCAAAACACTGACACTGACTACTTGAAAGGCAGTACGTCAGAAATTCCATCGAGTTTTATACGTATTGCCTACACCGTAGTTAATTTCGACAGAATAAAGACGGTGTAACATCAGGTGAATGTTATGAAAGATGCAAACTCTAAATCCTCGTGGATTACTGAAGAAATCTAGACCAAACTTGTCTCATCTTTTTTTTTTTTTTTTTTTTTTTTACAAGAGGAAATCCGTTACGGATACCCACCGACCTGGGGACGACCGATGGGTTATGTCGGGCTCCTATCCCAGAGATGGTAGCGGGATAGTGTACCGACTAAAACCCCTTGGCGTTCCTACGCGCTGCCTATGATGGTGGAGCCTGGAGAACTAAGGCATGACCTCCGAGACCCCACCGGCAGTTGTCCGCAGCCGGACCCATCGCGGAGAGCAAGCTCTCTTATATGTTAAAAACTCAACGGCGTACTCGGAACAGCCACAAGTACGCCGGACATTCGCGGGGACCTCAATAAAAACTTGTCTCATCTAGACCAAACTTTGTCAAGGTGGAATATTTAATTAGTGAAATTAATCTATGATGTACACTAGTCTGTCGAATTTGAGATTAAATTGATCTATTTTAGTAGTCTGACTTTCGCCGCAGAGAAGATTTTCATGTGTATTCTACGCCTTTCCATAAAAATAGTTGCAACAAAGTAAAATATCATCGTAAAAAATCATTGATGACAGCGTAGGTCACACTGAAGTTTTGCCAGCTCTGCTGAAACTTTTGTTGCCATGTTGCCATGGATACGTGGACGATCATGCACTAATGATTAGGAGTTAAATTTAACTAGATATAAACATACAAATAAGAAAATGTATTACGAAACACTTATCTAAAATGCCAACTTTCTGAGCTCCATAGAAATTTCCATCACTTATGAACAATGAGTTGCAAGTAATATTGCTGTTAATTTATTGAGTGTTACTCGAGCCGACCCATAACGTGTCACAACGCGTCACGTTTCAATCGTCCGTCCTGCAGCTGCGTCCGGGATTCTAATAAATATTCAGCAGACTCTACGGGTTTGTAGACGAATTTAGATATGGACAGTGCGCGCATTAATTGTTGGAGAACGGAAAACCGGAATAACTCTTATCAGAGAACTTTTTTATACCTAACAACAAATTATATTTTCATCCAAGCAACATCCAAACATTTAAGTAGTCTGGCGGCAGTAACCACCCTCTTGCAGAATACCACCGTGAAATAACAGCATGTGTACTGTTGTGTTTCGGTTAGTGAGTAAGGGATGCCAGAGCCCATTTACCTATCCCCTCCTAATGCCTTACCCTTAATCCTACTGTAGTGATGTAATCGGCAACGCACTTGCAGCAGCTTTGGCGTTGCTTGTGTTGTAGACAACGGTAGCCACCTACCATCAAGTGCACCGTCAGGCTGTCTGCAGGTCTTAACATAAAAAAATCCAAGCATTAATTTTCACACTGACAGTACAAATATTTATATTCAATAAATAAAGGATTAATATGTATAAAAGGTTTTATAGATTTATTAAATTACCGGAATTCGATAGTTTACAAATAAATGCTAATAAATCATTCACAATATTACATTTAACTTTTTTCTTTTCACTTTTCTTTCTAGTAAGAATCAGTTCTCGCTAATTCAAAAATGTTAATTTTGAATTAGCGAAAATGTTAACAAAAATGTTAATAAATAAAATAAAGTTAATAAAAAGTCATAAAATAAAATAAAAGTGAAGAAGGAAATCGATCAAAAACTTTAGAGAATTTAATTTGAAACTAATCAGCGAAACAAAAGCGCATCGTTGGCAGGGGTGCATAATCTCAGGGGCGCGTGGATAAAGTTCAGGAAGGTTAAGTCCCAACTTAACCCGGAAAGTTGTTACCACTAAGTAATCGATCGACACTACTACTACTAAACATTTACTAGAAGAACCCCATAAAATTTGATAATAAACGTAATTATTGTAATTTGATAATAAACACGATAAAAATATTACGTGAAATGGCATGAAATCAAAAGAAGTTTTTGACATAATGAGCGTTTTCCAAATTCAAAATGAATAAAGACTTGAAAAAAGAAAAAGTTTTTATGTAACAGTATTTATGGCCAGACTATTTGATGATCTCAACATTTGATGTATCTCAAATACATCAAATGTTATCGTTACTTTTAAAATCTTCCAAAATTATCCTAGATCATCGTAGGATCTTTGGATAAACTAAAAGATAAATATTTGATGGATTGGTCGTCAAATAACAAAGTTAGCAAAAGTCCTACGAAACTTGTATGAGAACTCTGCTAATGTTTAACCTAACTACACAGAAACTACAATTGAGTAATCTGCGCTATGTTTATTTGCAATAGTTTGAGATAAAGTTCGGAATATCTAAGCGTAAAATAGTAGAAAAAGACGCAATCTTAAAACCAATTCATTATTAATTAATTAATGTAATTACAATGGGCAAGAACTTTTTAATGAAACAAATTTAATCGAGTTAAACGTAAAAATTTAATAAAATCTTAAACGAGCCGTGTTTGTACATTAAAAGATTTAAAAATATTATTAAAAATAATAATAATTTTAAAAAAATTCAAAGATTTCCTTTAGAGGCACTTTTAATATTATAAACTAACTAATTTAATTAAATTAATGGAGGACGTGTATACACTGTGTGTGGCTATGTAATTGTAAAAAAGGAAGGGGGATAATTTTAAGTAGTTTAGTTGAAAACACTTACGTTGCTGAGGTCAAAAAAATACTTTTTGGGATTTTTGTCTGTTTGTGCACGTTAATCTCAAAAACGACTTAACCGATTTGAATGTGGTTTTCACTGATGTATTGCAGCAAGCTTTTCGTAACATTTAGTGTTTGTTTCATTATAGGTTTACAAACAAAAAATTTACGCGCTATACCGTATATCACGCGCGCGTACGAAGGTGCGGGCTCAGTTAATTTTTAATATAAACTATGACAACAATATCATCACCTGACTGTATATTTAATCTTTTCCAAAGTTGAGACGTACAATAGGGCCACTATTTTGTACACTTTTTTGATGAGAAACATCATTATCATAAGAAATAAAGAATTGAGATTATAATTACTGCCGAACTCTAATTTATAAAGAGTCAACTATAATAAATAAAAAAGATCTAATCTGTCACCTTTTTGATCCTTTTAGTCTCTTTCCTCCATTCACTGCAACTCCTAATTGTTTAATCTATTTAGAAACTCTCTCCGCAGAAATGGAAGCTTTTTATACCATCAATTTTGCTTGTAAAAATAAAGTTCAATTTCCTTCTAGAACAATATTCTAAGACAGATTACTCACATTAACAATTTTACAGATTAGCGAGCTCTAATAAAATACAATCATTAAAGGAAATTTAGCAAGAAAATTGATAAATTATTTTGCTATAGTGATTGCATAGATCTTAAGAGCGTGCAGCGCGATCGAAAATCTTCGAATTGGAGTAGCGGTGACGGAACGCACACAAAAATAACTTTACAGATTAGGCTCAACACAGAGTAAAACATATTTTTACTAATTTTTTTTTTGGGAAAAATTAATGTAATAAATGATAATAGAATGTAATATATGTAAATAATAATTAGTTATTATTATAATATAACGTAATATTCAGCTGATCACTGTGTTTTGTTCATTTCTTATAAATAATTTTACCTATGTATACTTACCTGCATATCTGAAAAAGAATAAATAAAGTATGAAAGAAGAAATGAAAAACTGCAAAAAATAATAAAAAGTTTTTATTATTAAATTTGTGATGTTTGGTTGTCGTGGTATTATCGTTATTTTGTTAATTGTCGTTTATTTTTGACCTTATCTTTCGAGTGCTTTCAATATATAATCAGGCTCCTTAATTGCCATTTTTCTATCCAGTCTTTTTTCGTATGAAATATTTACGTATTGAATTTTTCCACTGTCTTGATTATCCGAGGATGTTTGAATTTCTGCTATTGGTAGCCTGAAATAAAATTAAACACTAAAAACGACAGAGAGCAAATTGTAAACACCGTTAGTTTATAATAAACATAACTGACGAATATTATGAAAGGAACATTGAATTTAAAATAAAACGCTTAAAAGTTGATAGTTTATAACCTCTCCGTTCCGAAATTGTCTACGAACATGCACTGTTCAGTACTTGGGTCTATCAATGAACAGTTTTACAAATTTAATGCGCGGTTTCAGTTTACAGTTTCGTTATAAACGGCTGTTATCAAAAGCAAAAAACCTAATCTAACCTAACCAATAAATGTTTGATTAGCTAAGAAACCTATTTGGTGACCAAGTACTAGACTAGGTCAACCAAAAAAAGTTGCTGACCAAATAAATATTTTGCTGAAAAAATATATATTCCTATTACAAACTAACATATGCAATGTTACCGGATAATAGCCTAATTGACAAAATTTGGAAATTAGTTTGAAACTATGGCTTAGCATCTATTTCACCCCAAAAATATATTATTTTAAAAAAATAGGTCTTTTACATTAGTATTTTGAGTTTTTAGAAATGAACTTGAAATTGACAGCGAAAAAGGCCAAGACTGTCATGGCGTCTTGAATGACGTCACACCTCGCGAAACAGCCGTGTTTGTTTATGACAGTCAATTGTGTTTTTTAATAAATAATGAATTCCTCGTATTATAAATACTGTATAGTGCCCCAATATAAAAGTTCAACGATAAAAACGCCAAACAAATTATTCATATACGTTCCAAACAATAAACAATAACAAATTGATGAAGTTAAGGTTATTACAGCTCTCAACAGCCACTATCAATACCTCGTTGTGAATCTTCAATGCCAGAGATCTAGATTCACAACAAAGAGATTCGAAGAGCACTACGGAGTCTTGACGTGAACAAAGCTAGTGGACCTGATGGCATACCTGAAAGGGTCCTGAAGGAATGTGGTCCTGAATTGTCTCCTGTACTTACACGCTTGTACTATCTCTCTCTCAGGACGAATACCGTGCCGGCATTTTGGAAGCTTGCCAATGTTCAACCAGTGCCTAAAAAGGGTAACCGTGCCAACCCCTGTAATTATCGACCAATCGCCATCACTTCTGTACTCTGTAAGGTTATAGAGAGAGTACTGAATAGTAAGCTGCTGACATATCTTGAAGTTAACGACCTGCTCAGTGATCGCCAATATGGATTTCGCCAGAGACGTTCAACCGGAGGTCTTCTGGTATATGTCACGCAATACTGGAGTGAAGCCATCGAGAAACATGGCGAGGCTCTCGCTGTGTCACTCGACATATCGAAGGTCTTTGAGAGGGTTTAGCATGCACGTTTACTTGGCAAGCTTCCTACATACGGCATCCCCTCCGGTCTCTTTGTAGCTGGATTTCTGATTTCCTAAATGAACGGTCAATTCAAGTAGTCATTGATGGCTGCTCCTAGGACCTCATGGCAATTGATGCCGGTATTCCTCAGGGATCTGTTCTCTCTGCAACTCTTTTCCTGCTTCATATTAATGACTTACTTCTTCCAGGAGTAGTTGTATACGCAGATGACAATACGGTCATAGAGAGATATTTGTCCAGGATTCGTTGGGGGGCAATGGTTGAGCGAATTAACTGAACCTTAAATCTTGTATGCCAATGGGGTGACAAGAATCTGGCTGATTTTAACGCCACCAAAACCCAAGCGTATTTGGTCTCTGCAAAAAGGAGCCCTTTCGACTTGGCTCCAACTTTCCTATGTGCATCCGTACCTGTGGCCAATGATCTTGAGCTTCTTGGTATGAAGTTGAGCTCAAATCTCAACTTCGGTAATTCTATCGAGTCCAAAGCCCAAACAGCGGCCAAAAAGTTGAGCATCCCAAATAGAGTGAAGCGATGCTTCACACTTGGACAGCTCCTCTCTTTATACAAGGCACAAGTCCGATCTTGCATGGAGTATTGCTGTCACCTTTGGGATGGCCCATCAAAATACCAACTTGCCGCACTCGACTCGGTGGATCGCAGAGCTAGGAGGCCCATTGGCGATGATACACTAATAAGAACTAAGCTGCAGAGCCTAGCACATCCCTTTCTTCTATCGGACGTACAGACGTACGGCTGGTTACCATCCTCACCTTGTCGAAATCCCTCTAATTCGGACCAAGCGCTTTAAAACATCTTTTGTGATGCGCACTGCTAAGGATTGGAACTCCCTGCCGGCGTCTGTATTTCCGAGCTCATATAACCCAAATCTTTTCAAGGTTCGAGTGAATGGGCATCTTCTGGGTGAGCTCGCTCCATCGTCGGCCTCATCCTTCCTACATGGATAGATGCTGGTCAAGAGCAAACTCATCTTTAATAAAAAAATAAAAAAAAATAAAACTTTGTATTCGCTTACCTCAAGGTCAGCGGTTTTGAGTCAATGTCAAATTAGAAAATAAACGTAATCACCATTTATTAATATTGTCAAGTTAAGTTTTTACTATCGTATTAATTGTATTTTTATATATTTATTGTCCTGATATCAGTGGCAAAAGAAATTCATCGTGTGATTTGGTAAAATAGCTTGAAATTTACAGACGCGCCACCATTTAATTGTAATTTAACAGGTGAAGTTGAATATATACAGATATAAACAAACAATTTTTTTACATTTTCTTGGCTTCTCAGCTCAATATTACAACATATTTTATATTGAAAATACTTTTTTTTTATTTAGAACAAACTTTAAAGTAAGAATACTTTCAAAAAGTAAATCTTTAAATGTTTTAAAAATTTTAGGTTGTAAAAGCATTCTAGTCACAAAAGTTATAAGATTGTGTCGACAAGTGTCGACGTGTATTTAACAACATGGTGGAACACATTTTTTGTTTCCACCGGTTCTCAAATTTTTATATAAAATACCATTTTCCATGGCGCTCATCAATGAGGGTTTGGCTCAGTTCATATCAGTTGTACCTAGTATATGGTTAAATGAAAATTCTGTCCAGTTTTGGTCAAGGGCAAGAAAAACCGGCGATCTTGAGACGGCTGATTCCACAGTAGGCAAATGCCACTCTCTGACTGGTAACTGCTAATTACGTAAGACTTTGTTTGTTCTTCACATAATACTTAGATAGAAGTTTTACCATTGCGGAATTCCGATGAACAATAGTCGGTGTTCACTGCAAAAAATTGTCCAAGCATAACGGCGTCAATTTTGGGCAATATACTGCTGTTTGTTTTGTTAAATCCTGATTCCATGGCGAATTATACCTGTCTTTCAAGATTAAACTAAAAACGAACTGTATTAATTTAAAAATAATTGCTGAAAACTCGAAATAACCTGTTCACTTTATACGAAAATGACAGCCACAACGTTTCGCGAGGTGTGACATCACGCTTCCATGCGCTTCTCTGATTGGTGTTTAATGTCACATAATTAAACGCCTCATTTTGTCGATTTTATTTTCCAAAAATATTATTAATCTTTTATTATTTTAATAGAAAAGTTGTTTTTTGTTTACTAATTATCATGGTTAATCATTAGAAATTCTAAGCCATCCGATTTATTCTCAGTGGAAACAAGCCTGTATTTACCTGTATGCATTTGCATGTTCTGCGTTCGCACTACTCTGTACGGAATTCGACTCAACTGCAATATTTTATTTTGCATGTCCAGATTTTCTTATTTGCCTGAAAGTGTAACCAATGACATGATTAATTTTATTAAGTATGCAAATTAGAAAAAAAAAACAGACAATTACGTTCTCCGATAAAAATACTTCCAAATAGAAGTCTACTTACCACATTATAGCAGCATTTTTAGGATAAATTTTTTATTTAGTCACTTAGATAATGATTATTTTTCTGTTTACCCATCCTTCACTTTCAAAAAACACTTAAACATGTGTAAAATGTAAATACAAAATTTATAACACAGCTGACTTGACATTGACCTCATGGCGTCATGTCATACGACAAATAAGTGCGCCTAGTGATTTTATTAGAGCAATTTTTTTTGTTTGGAAAACCATCAGGCGTTTGGGTTAAATATTGAAAAGTCTTAATATTTTCATATTTATAATTTTATAATGAATATTAAGAAGGGGGGGATCTGCGGAATATCAATACAAACATTTTCATGTGAGAATTAGTGCTTCATGCGTAAAATTTAAGAAGTATTCGAAGAAATAAATTTTTAGAAGTCGTTCCGTTTAAGTATTTTTTATTAATTTTAAATGTATTTGTTTCAAATTTCAACAAGGCGGTGACCTTGTGCAAGGATCAGGCTAACCTACAAAAGTTACTTTAATGTATTTAACTAATTCAGCGCATAGTACTAGTCACTTAAAAATGAGTAAATTTCCAGAATTTTGTGCAGTATCCTCTTAAGTTCTCGTTTCAAGTAAACTTAAAATTTTCATACTAATGTTTTATAGTGGTAGAATTTTTTTTTATTCCATTGATTTAATATAAGCGTCATAATGATCATAAAAAGCATAAACTACTAACAATAGAAATTTGACATAAATTTATGTAAAATCCTATTTAACTTATTCGATTCGGATTTTTCGTTTAGTAGTTACGACGGTTATAAAAATGCTAAAAGTTTAAAAAAATCCGCGGTGTGAGCGAATAGACCTACACTTTGGTCTATTAGTTACCTATCTATACATTATATTTGATCAGTTTTTGTTTATAAAATTCATATTTTAGCCATATCAAATGATAGTTTTGTTATAAGTGCGAAAATACGAGTAACTTTTTTTAAATGTTAAGGTCGCAAGACATGCCGACAGGCAATACAGGCTGCAGACAGACGGTCCACTTGATAGTAGGTGGCTATCGTCGCCAATACTTTTCAGATTCAGACCAGAGCCTATTTGAAAAGTTCCTTTCCAAAGTTGACCCGGCCGGGAATCGAACCCGGGACCCCCTGAGACAAGGCGTTAAGGCGTCCGTTAAGTTTTCACGTTCATAGATGAATATAAATATGACGTTTTCTTAGTTTAGAAATATGAAATTTAAAAAGTATTTAGGATTTTGGGAAACAACATAAAAAAAATGAATTTAAATTTTTTTGAAATTAGAGACTTACGGAGGCAAAGTACCTAAGTGTTGAAAAATTAGTTAAACGTTTTGTAAGTTTGTATTTAGGAAGCAATGGCGAAACTACTTGCCAAATTTAAAAAAAAAAAAAAACGGGACAAGTGCGAGTTGAACTCGTGTGAAGAGGGTTCCGTACGATGTTACCTATCCGCACAATATTGAGTGATCGACCATGTTATTTTAATATCATGGACTTCTTAGGTTTTCCTATAATCTATAAGTAGAAAACTAATTTCTGTATTTTTTTTTCAAAATTTTAGGTTCAGTAGTTTCGGAGACAAGGGGAGGGGAGGGGGTGGTCGGACAGACGGACACACGAGTGATCCTATAAGGGTTCCGTTTTTTTATTCGGACGTACGGAACCCTAAAATGCCACAGCCAAAAGCTAGTATTAATGTTAATAAATGCATATTATACGCAATTAACGCAACCTATACATCGTAACATGATGGAACAAATTTTCAACCTCTGAAGACATTGATTGATCAGCTCTTTGAGTTAATTCTGCAACAACATTAAATCAGAAACAGACGAACGAATTTGCTTATTAAATTTAAACTCTACTGCAGACGCTATAAGGTAGGATAGTATTGAATAAATTATGTTTTCGACGGCAATAACGTGGTATTAAATATCCCTGGTTTGTACAGTCTTTATTAAGGTTTGTATACATATTTTAGTTTGTTTTTGATGTCTTACGGACGTCTCGAACACAAACCAAATTTGTCTAGTATTTTTTTTAAACAATGCCTTACTACATAACTTTTATTGTGCATCAGTAAGAATTCTTTAAAATTCTGTTAGGGATTTTTAAACAACGAAATCCGATTACAAAAAGGCGAAGCTTCTCGAAGTTTGTCAGAGTTAAAGATCACGATTCACTTCACAGCTCCAATGCTATGTAATCGAATCTTCGAGTACAGAATTAAATTTCTTACATCTTCGTTTTCGATTTAGACCCTCGAGCATGCTGCAAAACATGACCCCTTTTAAATTCACATTCGGATCTAAAATCATTAAGACCTTAAGATCACTATAGTCGGTGGAATGAGAGACTGGTTACATTGTTCTTGTCGAATTTTTTTTTTATAATTATTTTCAGTAATACAATAACCCAAGAATAAATTAACAACAGAACGCGAAGTTCATATATAATTTGACATTCATTAACTTTGCTTGGTGAGGACTTAGCAGAAAAGCGTTATTTTCGTCACCTAATTAGACTTCTTAGAGTATAATTAAAACTTAGATAAAAATACAATGCTTAATAGACTATATTTAAAAAGGTTTGAAGCGGTCAGATTTATAAAAAAAAAATATTTTTTTTCTGAAAAAATAAAATAGTAAATTACTGCCTAAAAAAACTTTCTCATCACAGTAATAAAAAATTACAACGACAGCTACATTATTTTTTAAGCTTATTAATTAACTTAAGTTCTGTACTAAGTTTTAATCGGCTATTAATAATTCTATAAAATTATTTAAATATTGTAAAGAGAATAACTTAGATTTTAGATTAAGATAATAGATATTCCCATATATCGTCAATTTTAAATTATTATATTCGAATAAAAAATAAACGTTTTGTAAGATACATGGAGTTGTACAAAGAAAAATATCAAATCACTAGAAACCTGCCAACACCGAATGGAAAGAAGTATACTCAACATAAAATTAAAGGACAAAATTGGGTTAAAAACAATAAGGAAACAAACCAAAATTATAGATATAAAGTACCAAATCAAACAACTGAAATGGAAATGGGCAGGACACATAACAAGAAGTAAGATAGAAAAGTGGACAAACGAAGTGACGGAATGGTGCCCTAGATATAAAAAGAGAGGTAAAGGCAGGCAACATCGAAGATAGGAGGATGGGAGGATGATATCAAGGAGGTAGCAGGACCATGCTGGACGAGGATAGCATGTGGAGAACACTTGGGGAGGCCTATGCCAAAGAGCAAGAGAGTCAAGAAACCGGTGTCTAATAAAATAATAAAATAAAATGTAATTACGTTGTTATAACCAAACATGTATTAGTTATAAGATGAAATGTAACATGTAAGATTGTTAATAAAGGCTTTTATTATTTATTATTATAAGATATATTTAAAAAAAATCTTCCCGGTAAAGTAAAACACACGCTTCGCGCTCAATTTCGCCAACTCGCCACAGACTACCGTAAGTCAACACCGCGTTGACATCCATGTTATATACCATTTGGTTACATAGAATATATCGAAGGCTAGGAGTGACAGAAACTGAACACTTTTATTGGCAAACATTTCACATTTTCATCGGCTACTTACGTTTCTTTTTTCCTTTTTCTACTTATAGATTATAGGAAAACCTATAAGGAGTCCATGATATTAAAATAACATGGTAAATCACTCAATATTGTGCGGATAGGTAACATCGTACGGAACCCTCTTCACGCGAGTTCAACTCGCACTTTTCCCACTTTTTAATATAATATTTAAGAAAAACCTTGCAGTTTTAAATATGTTCAATTATTTCCGACAAGCTACAAAAATTTGCTGTGCCATATTGCACCTTAATTCATAGGTTATTAGGTTGCGCTGATTTTGGCAAAAATTATGGTCGGTCTGATGTTAAGTCCTTGTTTTAAGAATTCATTCAAAAATTCAATTCATTAATATTGTATCTCATGATGAAGTCTGTAGATTCAGGAATACAATGTAGCTAGAGTTAGTTACAAATCAAACGATATCAACGAAGGTCGTTCATTCGCGTATTGTGCAACAGTCTACAACATAAATTATAAGATTAAATGTAAACAATAATTCGAGAATACCGCTTATGCCAAATGTATTTGGCTTCCCTCCAACATTCTATGTATCCCAAGTGCAGGTCCGTAGAGGAATAAAAATACACGCTTTGTATTAAACTTATTATATAATTTTCTACTCTTATAGGAAACTATAAGTTTTTCCACTCTTTGTTTGCGGGATCCCATTGACATTTACGATAATAATATACAAGGTAATGTAATAATGTACGATTTAATCCAACCGGGACCGTTCCACTTGCGGACCACTAGACGTGGGCAGGGGTTTCATCCCTTCGTGGTCGATGTACCTCGATCACGAACAAAGCGTTTCAGTTCCACCTTCCTTGTTCTAACTGCTAAGGAGTGGAACTCATTGCCTGCGTCTGTGTTCCCACAGAACTACAACCTCGGGGTCTTCAAAACTAGGGTAAATGAGCATTTACTGGGTAAGCGTGGTCCACCTTCGGCCACATCTGCACCTCACATCAGGTGAGATAGTGGTCAAGCGCTATCTCGATTTCATAAAAAAAATATACAAGGTCTATTTTTTTAAATGCACCTGGAGAGAAACTGTTCTAAATGCTGGAGACAGCTAATTTCACTCAAAGGAAACAGTCCTTTATTAAAAATAAAAAAGCAAAATTGTCAGTTTTTTCTTAAAATGCGCATGCCACACCCTGGATTCGAACGGGCTAAAATGCGAAAAAATAACAACCTGTACTTTTATGAGATAAATCGGATAGGGTCAATCATAAGGATGAGCCATTGACGAGCCCATTGGATGAGTGGTTAGAGTAAGGGTTCCCGGGTTCGATTACTGGCTGGGTCAACTTTGAAAAATTAACTTTTCAAATTTGTCTCTGGTCTGGATCTGGAAAGTAGTGGCAGGGCACACACTGCGTTTTACAGTCATTTGGGCAGCGCGTCTGGTGGCAGTAACCACCCTCTTACAGAAGGCCACCGTGAAATAACAGCATGTGTGCTGTTGTGTTTCGGTGAGTAAAGTAAGGGATGCCAGAGCCCATTTCCCTATCCCTTTCCAATCCCTTATCCTTAATCCTACTGGAGTTGGCAGCGCACTTGCAGAAGCTTTGGCGTTGCTTGTGTTATAGGCGACGGTAGCCACCTACCTTCAAGTGGACCGTCAGCCTGTCTGCCGATCTTAACATAAAAAAAAAGAAGAAAAAAAGCATGGCAAATTACACAGAAAGAAAACCATGCCAGTACTTACTATATGCTTACATATAAAACGGCTATCTAAGTTTAAATACCTTAAAAAACTTGGATTTCTATCTGTAAAGGAGTGTGGCTACTGCCCCCAGACGTACTGCCCTCTTTACTGCGAAACACAGTTTTCCCAGTCAATCCAAATAGCAGAGGTCGTTCAAAATGTTTATTAATCCCCGTATTTGTTAATTCTGATTACGAAGCCTCTGTATTTGTGCTAACAATGTTTCGAGTTGTTAATTAATCTTAGGCGCATGTAATTCAAACTATAACCGCATTTTGGTTCGTACCTAACACGATAACATCTTAATGGGGACCCGCGGGAGTCGCTGTCAACTATTGGAGTTAAGCCAACAGTCCCAACAGGGCGCACTTTAATCACTCACTACATGTATAATCAGGGACACATTATATTGGGCTTTATTGCACCCGCACAACGGGACCTACTGAACGTTTTGTGTAAAACGAATTCGCTTTTCGCATTTATTACTTTGATGCGAGTTTACCATAACAATAATAAAGGGATTCCGCAGCCATAAACGGGACAGTCCGCATGATGGCAGTAACTATCTCCTGTATAAGGGTTGTGTCTCCTCCTCATCCACTATCATATATCCCTATCAAAGCCGACAGGATATTTGCAATCCATTGGCGTTTTCAGGCAACATTCACATAAAAATGCGTTCATAAATTCGTAACGGTTTTAATTGCTCTTTAGTCAAAAGCACTTATGGGTAGATATTATGGTACTTATGGCAGTAAGCAACTTGGTAGATGGTTCACTTAGCAACACTAAAGGTCCCTTGAAGTCCTGCTACTGTTAGCGGGGTGGAAAACTGTCAGTTGGGATAAATTCTGCATTTCCCTATTATTACCATTTCATACCATATACAATCATTACACTGTAGGTAGAGCAAATTATAATCTATACATTCAGATATATATAAATATAAATAATTAGAAGTATATTGTGGTTTCCTGTGTTATCTGTGTTATCCACAGTCCAAATAAATATCCAACATCATAAACAGACTTCGGTTAGGCATTTCATGACGAAGCCCCATGCCGTGCCCTGTTTATAACTGGTTCAGTGAGTTTAAACGTGGTCGCAGCAACCTCACTGACGATTTTTGTAAAGGATGTCCATTTTCGGCGACAAATGAAAATTTAAGTGGTGTGCGGTGAATGATTGAAACAGATAACAGATCAGTCAAGTTTATGCATTGGCATGAGTCAAGTGCATGCATAAGCTCTTAGATACACGATCATCTAGGCGTGAGGAAGCTTTGCGCTTGATGGATACCCCATAATTTCACAAAAAAATAATCAAAAACGCCATCGCCTAGCTTGATGCCGCGAAATGATTGAAAAATATGACGGAGGTGAGTCAAATGCTGTATTTGACATCGTCACAGGAGATGAAACGTGGATTATATTGTTACGAACCCGAAATCAAAAGGTAATCTGCAAAAGGTAATCGCCATCACTTCTGTACTCTGTAAGGTTATGGAGAGAGTGCTGAATAGTAAGCTGCTGACATATCTTGAAGCTAACGACCTGCTCAGTGATCGCCAATATGGATTTCGTCAGGGACGTTCAACCGGGGATCTTCTTGTATATGTCACGCACTACTGGGGTGAAGCCATCGAGAAACATGGCGAGGCTCTCGCCGTGTCACTCGACATATCAAAGGCCTTTGACAGGATTTGGCATGCAAGTCTACTTGGCAAGCTTCCTAAATACGGCATCCCCTCCGGTCTTTGTAGCTGGATTTCAGATTTCCTGAATGAACGGTCAATTCGAGTAGTCATTGATGGCTGCTCCTCGGACCTCATGGCAACTGATGCCGGTGTTCCTCAGGGATCTGTTCTCTCTGCGACTCTTTTCCTGCTTCATATTAATGACTTACTTCTTCCAGGAGTAGTTGCATACGCAGATGACAGTACGGTCACGGAGAGATATTTGTCCGGCGCGGGGGCCGGTCGCGATGAGATTCGTTCTGAGAGGGAGGCAATGGTTGAACGAATTGACTCAACCTTAAATCTTGTATCCCAATGGGGAGACAGGAATCTGGTTGATTTTAACGCCACCAAAACGCAGGCGTGTTTGTTCTCTGCAAAAAGGAGCCCTTTCGACTTGGCTCCAACTTTCCGAGGTGCATCCGTACCTGTGGCCAATGATCTTGAGCTTCTTGGCATGAGGTTGTGCTCAAATCTCAACTTCGGTTCTTCTATCGAGTCCAAGGCCCAAACAGCGGCCAAAAAGTTGGGCATCCTAAATAGAGTGAAGCGATACTTTACATCTGGACAGCTCCTCTCTTTATACAAGGCACAAGTCCGATCCTGCATGGAGTATTGCTGTCACCTTTGGGATGGCTCAGCAAAATACCAACTTGCTGCACTCGACTCGGTGGATCGCAGAGCTAGGAGGCTCATTGGCGATGATACACTAACAAGAACTAAGCTGCAGAGGCTGGCACATAGACGCAAAGTTGCCTGTCTGTGTGTATTCTATAAGATGTACTTCGGAGAGTGTGCTAGAGAGCTGCATGAGATCATACCGCCTTCCCCTTTCTTCTATCGGACATGCAGACGTACGGCTGGTTACCATCCTCACCTTGTCGATATCCCTCTAATTCGGACCAAGCGCTTTAAAACATCTTTTGTGATGCGCACTGCTAAGGATTGGAACTCCCTGCCGGCGTCTGTATTTCCGAGCTCATATAACCCAAATCTTTTCAAGGTTCGAGTGAATAGGCATCTTCTGGGTGAGCTCGCTCCATCTTCGGCCTCATCCTTCCTACATGGATAGATGCTGGTCAAGAGCAAACCCATCTATAATAAAAAAAAAAAAAAAAAAAAAAAAAAAACCCATTGTTTACCAACAAAAGTGAAGGGAAAAGGATGATGAAAAAGGGAAAACCATGGCCTCATTCTTTGGAGGGACGGGACATTGTGAAACCATTGCGTTAGAGGATCAAGGGATCGTTACTGCAGACTGGTAGATTGGTAATTGTTTGCCAGTTGTCTTGGAAAATATTCGACAGAAACGCCCAAGACGTATGATCCTCCCTCACCACGACAATGCTACAGCCCAGTCCGCCAGATGAACCATTGAATATTTGTCTATGGAAGGTCATTAGTGTGACATTTTCCTTATAGTGCCGACTTGGCACCACGTGATTTCTATTTATTCCCAAAAATAAAAGATAAACTTAGAGGAATTCGCTTTATGAGTCGAAACGCCGAAAACGCCGTGAAGGAGACCCCTAAAGAAGAGTGGGCCCACTGCTTCGGTCAGTCGTTCCATCGCATGCAACGTGCTTACAAAGGTATGGAGACTACTTCGAAAAACAATAAGAATACAAACAGCTTCCAACATAATTTAGTTTTCGAGTTTCTAAAAAGTTTCAGTGTTACCCTCGTACGTCACAAATACTTAAACATGTGGTTATAATTTATTGCCTACTTTTGACTTTTTAACGAGCCCATTGGTCGACCGGTTAATCTCAGCTTTGGCAAATGAACTTTTTAAAAGTTGGCTCTGGTCTGAATCTGGAATTTAATGGCAGGGCACACGGTGTTTCAGTCATTTGGGCATCGGGTCTGGTGGCATTAACGATCTCTTTACAGAAGACCACCGTGAAATAACAGCATGTTGCTGTTGTGTTTCGGTGAGTGAGTAAGGAATGCTAGAGCCCATTTCCCTATACCTTCTTAATCTCTTATCCTTAATCCTACTATGGTCGGCAGCATACTTGCAGTTTCGTTACTTGTGTTATAGGTGACGGTAGCCACCTACCATCAAGCGTACCGTCAGCCTGTCTCTGGCTTTCATTGGCAGATGAATAATTAATTGTTTACCGCGTAAAGCATAACACGGACTACTTTTTATCTCAGAATTGACTCGCTTTGGTAGCTCAGAATATTCATCACAGTGTATGATTTTATACCTACACACTTGGGTAACAATAAATTCAACCCTTCAGAAGGTCATATCCTTTGTTGTGCTCATTTTCAATCTCTTGACACGACCAATCATTTAAAATGCATTTACACAAACAGTTTTGTTTAATATATAATAAAATAATACACTGTCATTGTTGGTTGCACACCTACAGACTACACAATTTACTCTGTACATCTTTCTTATATATATTAATGTGGCAAACCTGTGGGATGTGGCAACTCGCTGTCAGTGTCGGACTCGGACGTCGTCGGTTGTTAAATTTAAAATTGGAAATATACAAAAACAATCGGTGTCGATAAAAGGTGTTTTAAAAGTTAAAGGGACAATTCGGTGATAAGTTTTGGTATTGTGATTGCCACCAACGAAAAGCCATAAAAGCGGACAAGAAGCAGACAAGTGGAAACGGGTGAGTTGCCATAGGGGGATAATTGTGGTTAGGGTTTATTATTTTAATGTATGTACCAAACATTACACAAGTTTAATAGATTGTTAGTCATACGATGGTATATATGTCAAGGTGCATCACGACTCGTAACTTCGCATAAGAAAAAACATAAATCTCCATAACAAAAAACAAGCGTGCCGTCAACAAGTTGTCGAGCTTCGCGAGACAGACAGACGGACACCGGCCTTGTCAATTAAGTTCCCTTCAATTTATTATTTGAGCGCACGCAAGTTGAAATTCAATGCGCACTTGGCCATACATTTATGTAAATCGTTCGCTTTAAATATTCGCATTTTCTTTCTCCTTTTTGATGCAACTCTGGAAATAGATGTGCGTAGGAAATGCAAATGCACCTAGTGCTGGTTTTATTTGTTCTGAAGAAACAAATTTCATTAGGTTGAGTCAGTAGGCAAGCGGTAGTGAACTGAACACACAACCTTAAGAGGCTCTACGCGATTGATAAGAAAAAATCACAGCTTTGTTCTCCGATTCAGCTCGTTCAAACATAAAGCCAATGTAACAGAAAAAATATATGTGATACATAACTTCTTGGTCTATATTTCTGACGAGGCATTTTTGTTTTAAGTATTATGGTTTACGAGAAATTAAATAAAATTTTAATGTATTACTTTCATTACAAAAATCGATTCAACTTAGTTGTTTCAAGAAGTAATGCAATGTGTACATAATCAAATGATAAAGTTTCATTTACACTATAAATGACACGAACAGTTTTTCATTTAATTCAATAGTTCCAGAAAAGCGGATGTCCCTAGCGAGGGCCAGTTGTAGAGAACCCAGTTGCCCAAGGTCATTCGCGTGATAGAGGACTTTAAGAAAAAAATAATTTTATTTCTTTATACATTTTCTATCTAGTTTTTTACTTGATGGAACGTCGATCGCGGATCCTGATAGGACAAAGTGTAGTGAACAACCCTTATTTACGTATCAATAAACAACAGCACAGGGGATCGGACAGTAATCAGATTAAAATCTAAAATGTACTTAGAAAGAAAATATATATTTTTTTACGATTATTTATCGAATAATAATTTAATATAATTCATTTAAATATTTTTAAATGAAGAAATAAAATTTTATTATTTACAATATTTTTAATCTATACTGAAACACCAATCGCAGTGCGTGACGTCATTTGTGGGCAATCATTGTCTTATGCCAATGCAGCAGTTTTGTTATGATATGACCACAAATGACGTTACGCGCTCTCAGATGAACTATCGTGGCGTTTTGGCGGCATTTTCAAACAAACAATATTAAAACATGATTTTGAGTACCTAAAAGGCTATAAATAAATAAAATAGTATTTTTTATGGGAATAAATATCCATGAAGATTAATTTAAAACACTTTCTGAAAATTTGTCCGATCCCCTATTGTAGGAGGAAGGTTTAATAATTGAAGCAATAAGGTTATTGAGGGTTAGCCACCCTAAGCCATTTAAGCGCAATAAAATATATTTTCTACAGTTTACTTAATTTAATATTAAATTTACATTATGTATCATATCTTAATCAAATCTGTCGGAAGAAATTGAATAATACTTGTCATTTCTAATTGTCGATTTTTGGATCTCGCCTGACATTTTTTTATAAAATATTGGAATACTACTAAAGGTCATCCGCGCTGAACTTATCCGAAAGCTCTCATAGGTATCGAACTGATTTTTTGCTTGCAAACGAAATTAATGTCTCAAGTCTAATCTTGACAATTTGGCTTGAGATATGTCGACGAAAATTGCAAAATTCATTTGTCTATTTTTCATACTGTTCAGTGAACTTTGTTCATGAAGGTTACATTTGAAATAACAAATCACACATTAATGCTAGTTGATTGCTGTCAGATAAAATTATGTAATATATTTATTATGAAAAATATTTATCAAATGCAAGTCAATGAAGATTGTAAAAAAAAAAATTAATCTATGTTAGGCACTACAAGTTGTCTTATTTATTTATTTAGACCATAGGTTTCCCATAGACAACTTCCAAAATTTTGCTGGTTCCGGTGGACCCCTTTGCAGCTACAATATTCCCAAAACTCGACAAAAAACGTAAAGATTACATCTAACTATGGAAATTTGCGTTGCAGCTGAGTTCCAACCAAGAATGGGGAGTTTTCTAAATGAAATAAGTGAGAATTGACTGTTTTTTTTTTGTCACGCCCACGTAGACCCCCGTCGAGTCTCCCGTGGACGCCTGGGGGTCCACCTGGACCACTTTGGGAACTAAGGATTTAGACATATACACCAGCGACAAAATCAGTACAAGTACAACAATTTTTTACACTTTCAAAATCTTAGTCTAAGAGATATAGTTACAGGTGAATACCACAAATTGTTAAAAACATCACAATTCTAATTAATAAACTGCCTATAGAAATAGAAAAATAATAATGACTTATTGTCTGCAATTTATGTTTATATAACTTAGTATATGATGACCCATTTTCTAGACAATGTATATATATAACATTTATAATGTTATATATATAAACACTAAGTAAAAATAGTTATTTAAGGCAAGAAAACAATTACGCACAAAAAATGTGAACAACCTTTTGTTTGTTTATAGCACCCGTTGAAATGTACTTTTAAAATGTTACAAACTATACCTACTTAATAAGTAGGTATCTTTTTTCTGACTAAAGATCTCTGATGATGATAATATCATCATCAGAGATCTTTAGTCAGAAAAAAGATGCGAGAGCCACAAAATTGGTTCCACGTCTGAACACATCACAGTAAATTTAATTCGGGACGGTCAAGATATAATCTAAATGGCTGGTGTGGGGGACCTAAGAATGATCAGTACGCTTCTTGGAAGATGGCCAAATGCAGTTGTAGCAATAGATTTATTCTAGTTGCACGTAACAGTGGGTACCAGTGGCCTTCAGCAAATGCTGTTTCGGTGCAATAACCACTATCATCATATACACCAACCTCTCTTTTTCGTGTAGCTTCAGCGTGACTTATTTTGTCCTGAATAGTAGTTCAACCGGACCAAAGCCCGATTCAATTCCTGATGTCACAATATTAGGATTGTTTTTTTTTATGTTAAGATCGGGCTGACGGTCCACTTGATGGTAGGTGGCTACCGTCGCCTATAACACAAGCAACGCCAAAGCTGCTGCATTGATGCTAATTTTAAAGTCAGGTACTTGGTGGGGGCCATCAATTCATAAAAACGCAGAGAACACATCCAGTAGAAAATATGTTACTTCTTTTCATAATTTTGTTAATGTTTTGATTGAACCAATTGTAATATGATAAAGCGTATATCTTGCTTATTTGTAATTTTGAAATTATTTTCTTTTTATTTATTGGCTTATAGCATTGAATGGAACATTTGTTGATTCAGTGCTCTGCCTTCCTATAATTTAAATTCATACTTGTAATGTTTCTTTCTGTAAGGTTGTATATATTATGTTTAAGTATGTCTTTATTTGGTAAGCCTTTTCAAATAAATAAATAAATAAATAAATAAACATTCTCAAGCCATTCCATCGCATCATACACTTCTTTGTTTGCAATAGACGTTCACTTGTCTTTGAATTAGGCAGAGTGAATTAACAAGCAGACCTAAATGCATTCTAGACGTAATGCATTGCCCATTACCATTAGTGACGCTATTCAAATTTGATTCAATTGTAAAGGTGAGGTTACATTGGCATTAGAATGTTGTTTTACTAAATTAATATTAAATAAATTCTCTTTCTTCGAGATTGATTAGCAGTTCTTTTGATTGAATAGGGAATATGCGTCTAATTCAAAAAAGGGTTTAATAAACTGCAAATATTTTTTTACATTATTTATTTTTCTTTAAACAAATAATTATTCAAATCAAATTACTTAAAATTGTTGTAAATTTTTTAGGTTATTTAAGTACCTAGGTAGGTACTCACTGTAATTGCAGTAATGTAGTTAGAGTAAGTGAGCCTAATAAAAATATATAAATAAATAAACGGTCAGATCGAATGTGACGTCAAAATCTATAATGATAGTGTCATAGTTGTTTTATTTGTGATTTTTAACATTTGATTGTTATTGTAGACTGTGACGTCACGCCAAGCGCGCCAAAAGGGCGGATGTTCAAAGTGTTCGTAGCTGTTAGTTAATTTTAGCTTTTTTTGTTATTAAATTTTTTTTTTTTTGGTGCTGAATATTTTTTTACGGTTACATAACGATATATAACCTATCGCATAAAAATATTTTTAAAAAGGTGAGTGGTTAGGGTATTTGCCTTAGTGCTCTGTTCTAGGGTTCCTGGGTTCGATTCCCGGCAGGGTCAACTTTGATGAACATTTTAAATTTGGCTCTGGTCTGAATATGGATATGAAAACAGTCATTTGGGCGGCCTGTCTGGCGGCAGTAACCAACCCCTTACAGAAGACCACATTATATATGTGCTGTTGTGTTTCGGTGAGTGAGAAAGGGATGCCAGAGCCCATTTTCCTATCCAGTCCCTTATCCTTAATCCTACTGCAGTCGGCAGCGCACTTGCAGCAGCTTTGGCGTTGCTTGTGTTATAGGCGACGGTAGCCACCTACCATCAAGTGGACCGTCAGCCTGTCTGCCGATCTTAACAAAAATATATATATTATTATTGTATAAATTAACACAACTTTAAAAAAACCACATAAAATTACAAGTGTAAATTAAATTAACTCGATGTATCCAGTTAATCCAAATGATGTATCCATGATGTACTTATATCCAATGAAGTACCCAGTTTTTTATTCAATCGAGTTGACTAATAAAATATCGACTAGGTATCAGAACTGGCAGCAATTCGAATATACTTAAAATTTGCTTGCTATAAAATGTGTCAGCGTTGTTATATTTGTTAGACCTACCCACAGTCTTGTAAGACGATACTGAGTGTTAACAACCCACAAAATTACACTGTCGCAAATTAACAGGGAGACCGATACGACAGGTGGGGCTCTCCCGTCCCACAATTGCTTAAAGTAAGCCTTATGTATATTCGGTTGAAGTCGATAATTGTTTGAAACTCATCCTGGTCTTAATGTTAGGTGTAGGTCGTACTTAAGGCAATGCTACAGCCAATAAAATCGAATTTGGGTCCACTTCAGGGTGTATACGAAAAATAAAAGCGAAATTGTTAAATTGAAAGCGAAATAAAAGCGTTGGAAGAGTGTTTAGGGTGTTTGCCTTAACGCTCTGTTCTAGGGTTTCCGGGTTCGATTCCCGGCAGGGTCAACTTTGAAAAATGAACTTTTCAAATTTGGCTTTGGTCTGGATTTGGAAATTAGTGGCAGGGCACACTGCGTTTTCGCAGTCATTTGGGCAGCCCGTCTGGCGGCAGTAACCACCGCCTTACAGAATACCACCGTGAAATAACAGCACGTGTGCTGTTGTGTTTCGGTGAGTGAGTAAGGCATGCCAGAGCCCAACTCCCCTCTATCCACTCCTAATCCCTTATCCTTAATCCTATTGTAGTCGGCAGCGAACTTGCAGCAGCTTAGGTGTTGCTTGTGTTATAGGCGACGGTAGCCACCTACCATCAAGTGGACCGTCAGCTTGTCTGCCGATCTTAAGATTAAAAAAATATGCTAGCAAAAATGGCTGAAATTGTAGAGGTGTAGGTATGTATGTAGTAGTTTTCTACTGAGTACTTATAACCAGTGAACATACTTTTTTAACAAAAGCGCAAACAAAAATAACCTCTCTGTCTATAGCAGAACAGCCTACTTTGATATTGTTAGGTCAAAGCCAAGCAATACACATAACCCCTATCTGATTTCCATTAGAATTTGAGTTATCGCCTAACCAGTACAACCTCAGCGTTAATTTATATTCGCCTTTACAATTCGCGAACTAAACCTTGCCTTGACTGCAAAATGTTATCACTTCCAAAATGAACCTTAGGCCTTAACAATTAAATATAAAAATACAATGCACAAATTGTGTCACTTAATACTTTTAGTAAGAAATTTCACAGTACCTACCTATAGTATGTGGCGCGTTATTAGTTAAGTCAACATTGCAGGCAATTTTCACATGACGTCATCGGGTAATAACGGTCGTGTCTATGTAACAAAATATATCGGATAATTAGCCTGTCACTAATTAATGTTTGACGTTAGATTAGAGAGCAATTAGTGACAGTTTGCTTCTCTCGAAACTAAAAAGTTGTTCCTATTTCATTTCACAGAGATTAATCTCTTATTAGGTCACGCAAAAAGTCTTTTCGCCTATAGTTTGTATAAACTTGTAATAAAATCTCTGTGGCTGTACTATTTGTATATTTTTTTGGTTTTGATGACATTAAAAAGGTTATAAGTATGTTTAATATATAATAAAGTAATATACTGTCATTGTTAGTTGCACGACTACAGACTACACAATTTACTCTGTACACCTTTTATATATATATTAGCCTGTGGGATGTGGCGACTCGCTGTCAGTGTCGGACTCGGACGTCGTCGGTTGTTTTATTTAAATTTGAAATTGGAAAAATACAAAAACAATTGGTGTCGATAAAAGGTGTTTTAAAAGTTAAAAGGACAATTCGGTGATAAGTTTTGGTATTGTGATTGCCACCAACGAAAAGCCATAAAAGCGGGCAAGAAGCAGACAAGTGGAAACGGGTGAGTTGCCATAGGGGGATAATTGTGGTTAGGGTTTATTATTTTAATGTATGTACCAAACATTACACAAAGTATTTCAAAAAAAGAAAAAAAAATTGTAAAATGTTGTTTTTCATTTGTTTTTCTTTCTGTCAAAATGAAAGAAAAACACACATATTCTAGACAGAATGTGTGTGTGTGTGAATCTAGACCACGCACACATTTTTAGCCACACAAAAATTAAGAGTTTGGCTGGAAGGAGTTAATGAATCCGCCATATAGCCCTGACCTTGCACCTTCAAATTTCCACCTGTTTCGGTCTCTTCGAAATTCTTTAACAGTGTCAGGTTAACATCGAGAGAGGACTGCCGAAACTACTCGTCGCGTTTTTTGATCAGTAGTCCCAAAATTTCTACAGCAACGGGATCATTTCACTACCTTCAAGATGCTAAAAATCATCGAACAAAATGGTACATATATACTAGAATTAAAAGTGAATAAGCTTTGAAAAAAAAGTTTTGAGTTTTCATATAAAATGCTAAGAAACTTTTCCCCCAACCTATTTATATTAAAGGTTTATTTTTGATCTATTGTAGTTTAATCTGTCTCTTACCTTTCGTTGTGCTATTTCCAATTAAGGTCGGCAGCTCATTTTATTTCTTGGGTAAAGCTTTTTTAAGCGACATTAGTCGTCTATTTATTTATTTATTTGACAAGGCTTACCAACTAAATACACTTAGACATAACATACAACAACACACAGAAAGAAACATTACAAACTTTACAAATATGAATTTAAATTACAGGAAAGCAACAGCATTATTATAACAAAATTATAGGCAACGCATTACATCAAAAAAATAATAATATCATTATTACGAAAAAAATTAAATAAATTATTATTAATTATTACGATACACTGTAAGTATATAGTCGTTTTAAATTGTCCAATTTTATAAGAAAAATATAATAAAATAAGCAGTTAATCTTATTATTATTATTTAATATTAAAAATAAGATGATATTTAACCTCTCTTAAGACCGGTGGGAGTTAATATAGCTTAATGTATTTCAGAAATAATTCGGTATAAGAATGTGAATACACAGAAACAGAACAAATTTCTTTATAGTATTCATAAAAATAATCGATAAATTCAAAAAGGAACAAAGAACACAACTCCACTTTAAAAAAAAAAACGTTTAAAGGTATGTGTACATAGGCCGTAAAATATCGGTTAAGGTGCGACCACACACGCGTTAATAAGGTACAGACCCCGTGGGGTGTTTTGCCGACTTTACGACCGAATTACTTTCATAATTATGCCTCGAATAAATACATTTTATTTACATTTGTTTATGTTTAATGGAATAAAATATATTTTTATATTTTTATAACTACACATTAAAACATTTACATTTATTTTAATTAATACAATTAATTTTTAATTTTATACATTTAATACTATAAAAATGGACCCTGCGGCTTTGTACCAAGTACGCTGGCAGCATTTCCTCGTTGAATGGCCAAACTAATACGTTGGCCGAAGAAAGTGCCAGCTCTTCGGTCTCCCGTCGCATCAATAAGCCTCTTCGAGATGTTTTTGAAGAGGCTCATTGCTGCAGGGCCCCACGAACCGAGTGTCTCGACTAGGAATGGGGCGCTTTATGGTTAATTACTTTTTTTTTTGTGATAAAGGACCCTAGAAATGTAAAATTACTATACTATGTGTAAAAAGTCGATTCGTCAATATATTTGACGTAATAAATATACGATCGTATTTTAAATTCAAATAAGTAAATCGAGTAGCCAAAGAGTGTGTGCCAAGATTGATAAATGTACCTCAAGGCACAGTGTACCGAAGATTAAGTGCTGAAACTCGAAATCGAATTCATTATTTGATCGTTTTCCCACATTTTCGATTATAAAAATAATTTTAAAAATTTCGAGTGTAAGGCATAGGAACCATGAATTACATTACTGAATTAATTACTGAAATTTAGTCTCTAAAAAAATACCCCCCTACAAGTCCGAAAATGCAAGTATTAAAATATATTTTTTGAAGTTACACTTCTTTTGTCTTGTAGGATAAATCAGCTGATTGTATTTTTAAGTATGTTACAGAAATCAGTCCAAAATGAGAGTTTATTATGGTCATCAATGATATTTAACCTCTCGTTTGCTTTGAATGCTGAATGTAAATGAATTTAATTGTATGAATCTGAAGAATAGCCTTGAAATTTGTACAAAAAAGTGGAATTACAAAATTCAACTTCATTTAAATTAAATTATTGTACAAATTTCAACTCTATTCATACAGATTTAAAGTCGTAAGTCGGTTGCGACACAGATCTGTGTCGGGACACATTCGCGTAGTTGCACAGATCTGTGCCGAGTACAAATTTCAACCTTATTCATACAGACTTAATATTTAAAATCGAGTAAAAGTCGGTCTCGACGGAGATCTGCGTCAAAACTCGTTCAATGACTAATATGTTTTGTCGTAGATCTACGACAAATCATCCGAAAGGTTAACCCTGATGAATTGTATATACATATATTGAAAAATCTTTTTATATTCATTCTTTCACTGTCAAAATTGAAGGCTTGTTTATTTTATTGACCCCAAACACAATATGCTTATTTCTGAAGACATTGAAGCTGTACGTACAATTTATGCAAATAGAATAAGTTTACACACTGCCACTGTAGCGTGTACCTGTTGGGTTTGTCCGAATCGAGATAAGTGGCACTCGATCTTTCTGCGTACCCCGTTAAGCACACGGCGTAATGAAGGCCGTGGAAGAGCTATTAACGGCTACATCTCTACGTGTCGCTTTAATGCAAATTCAAAGGATTTGATAAAGATGGATGAGGTGGCAGCACATCCAGGATTTAAATCGCGACTAGTGGTTTCGTAGTGTGATACGAAACATCAGTCTCCTCATTTTGCTTAAAAGGTAGCTTCAATCAATCAAATACTTGAAGATACAGATTTTATATACATGCAACGAATTATCAGTGGCGTCTGCACTAAGCATGTAGTGCAAGGGTCAAACATTGAACAAAAAGCAATGTTTTGTGTGTGTGTCACTGCAAGTGTGAAAGAGTGCCAGCAAAATTCTACAAATTATTTATTTTATCATTTATTTATTTATTTATTATACATGAAATAATTAGAAAAATATTTACAATGTCCCATAAAACTGTATATGGGATCAAGTTAATGATGTCAAACTAATGTTATCAAAAATAAAATAAAACTGAATTTAAAAATAAATGTAACCTAAATTAAAAACCTACACCTAAATTTCATTAATTAATTTAAAGAAAGCAGATCATATTTCATTAAGTAATTAACTACTCTATATTTTTTAACTTCTAGTAAAATAAACCATACTGTACTAATGTAATGGTAGTGAAAGATTGAAGTTGGTTTTCAATCACGTATGAATTGATATGGATGAAACTCGGTATACTGATAGACTATTATTTGTGATACATAATAACACTAGTTATTTTACTCTCGGTAAAAATGTCATTAAATAATTGCAAATTTTCTGATGTAACATCATACGAAGCTATACAATTATTATACGATTAAAAATATTTTTTAGAATGTAGTAAAATAACAACTTCCCACTTTTGAGGCATGTTCTGGTGGACTTAGCTGTGCACTCCTAATATATTTTTTTTTTATGTTATGTCGACAGACAGGCTGACGGTCCACTTGATGGTAGGTGGCTACCGTCGCCTATAACACAAGCAACGCTACAGGTGCTGCAAGTGCGCTGCCGACTACAGTAGGATTAAGGATAAGGGATTAGGAGGGGATAAGGAGATGGGCTCTGGCATCCCTTACTCACTCACCGAAACACAACAGCACGTATATGCTGTTATTTCACGGTGGTCTTCTGTAAGGGGGTGGTCACTGCCGCCAGGCGGGCTGCCCAAATGACTGCGAAACGCAGTCATTTGGGTCATTTACATTAAAATTTCCAAACTTGACCCCGCCGGGAATCGAACCCGGGCCCCTGAGACGTTAGGCAAGCATTCTTGCCACTCATCCAACGGGCCACCACTCAACTGCAACTGATTCCACCACGACATATTGGTTTCATGTACATACACACACACACACACATATATATATATATATTCTCCGACTTTTATATGTGCTCATTATAAGTGTTTGAAACAGTAATACTTCTACTGTTCTTATGGTTATTGTACCCACTACCGATCTCTATTTCTGAAGTAAATTAATTGAATTTAGGTAATAACTATCAAAAATAATTTACACGTCATAAACATCCTAGGTATGTCACATTCGTAAATGTCACCATAAAATAACAGAACACCGTCAAACTATTTTAGCACCCAAATGAGTTAAATTACGCACGTGTTTCGAACGCAGTAAGTCTTATTTTATAATAAATCTGTCAACGTGTTTAATAAGGTGACTCCGCTGCGTCTGACGGACGCGTACATACGAAGTGTACATAAAATTAAATCGATAAATGTTGATCGTTTCACTACAATGAAATAAAATTACCTTAACTTTAACTTTAACTTTAGATCTATTGCTTGATTAAAATATATAAAAAAATATTTTTTTATTCAGTATAAAAAAATCCCCTATTTTTTGATACGGTTTTCACTAATGGTAAGAGCGATAAATGAGAATTGTCTATATCATTTACGAAAAAAAAAGCATTTGTGCGAACCCGGGAACGTTTCTCTCTTAATAACACTAATGTAGCAAAATTCTTGGGTATATTGGTTGACAGTCAATTAACCTGGAAACCACAAGCAGAAGAAATTTGTAAAAAATTAAGTTCCACTGCGTATGTTCTCTACAATCTTTCCAAAAAAGTAAACATTGATACACTATTAGTAGCTTATCACGGTTTGGTGGTTTCCATTCTTAGGTTTGGTATAATATTCTGGGGCAATTGCTCCGAAAGAGAGGCTATATTTAAAGCCCAAAAACGGTGCTTAAGGGCCATCTTTAGTCTTAAGGTTACAGACAGTTGCATCCCTATCTTCAAGACATACAATATACTTACTTTTCCTAGCATTTATATTTTAGAAATAGCAATTTTTGTTAAAACTAATATTCATTTATTTCCTACATTGAATGATACACGGACACGAACCACTGCAATGAGATCAAAATATAAGAATTTATTGTGTACAGGTCAATTTAACACTGCATTGCTGAAAAAAAACATTATTGGTATGGCACCTATTATATTCAACAAATTGCCGAATAGTATAAAGGATCAGCCCTTAAGGAAATTTAAACAACTCCTATCTTCGCTGTTATTAAAGAAGTGTTATTACTCTGTTACCAATTTCCTAAATAATGAATTGTAACACTCTTCTTATTTAAGATCTCAATTTTTATAATAAACTTTATGTGATCTCATTCTTAAATTTATCTTAGTACCTAGTTTAAAATTAGCTGTAAGTTTCTACTCCTATTTTGTATGCCAACAGGCAGAATGTATTGGGACTGAATATATTTTATACTAAGATCATATCATATTTGTACCTGCATTCCTTACAAATAAAGAAATTATTATTATTATTATTATTATTAACGTGTCGCTAGATCGGTATAAAAAAGTTATCTAATGGCTTCTGTCTGATTTTTCGTCCCCTTATTTTTGTTAAACTACCCCAACGGATTTCGATGTGTTTTCGCTATTATTTAGAGAATTTATTTCAAAAGGTTCATGTCTTCTATTACATAAATAAAACCGTAACGAGCCGTGTCTGTACATTAAAGATAAAAAAAAACCAATTTGTACACGTTGTACTCACGTTACAGAGGACAAAAAAATAGTTTTTACAATTTTTGTCTCTTTGTCTGTGCGTTTGTGCATACTAATCTCAGAAACAACTTAACGGATTTGAATGCAATTTTCACTGATGTAGCAAGCTTCCCGTAACTTTTAGTGTTTTTTTTTTTCATTTCCAATTTACAAAGAAAAAAGTTACGCGCTATACCGTATATAACGCGTATCAAGTTGCGCGCTCAACATATTGCGGGCTCACATATACTCAAAATAAAGCTACGATTTTTTAATCTAGAGCTAAATTTTTTTTTTATGTTAAGGTCGGTAGACAGGCAGACGATCCACTTGATAGGCTACCGTCGCCTATAACACAAGCAACGCCAAAGCTGCTGCAAGTGCGCTGCCGACTACAGTAGGATTAAGGATAAGGGATTAGGAGTGGATAGGGAAAGGAGTGGATAGGGAAATTAAATATTTATGTATATTTGGGGCATTAGATAGTATACATTGGTTAACCAATAATTGATTAGGTCCAATGTAGGTAAAAATTCAATCAAATACCCAGGGGGTCGACAGTTTATGCTTGCTGCAGTTTTAGTAAATACGCATCACAGTGTTGTGGTTAGGGTATGACAGATCGTTTCCTTGGATTAAGTACAACACACGCTCCGTTTAACGCACACGAACCGATTGATTGTTTAATGATTGTTTGGGTTAATTAATTGTTGTTTTAGGATGGCTATGATTGGCATGTACCACGACAATATTAATTCCATTATTGCTCACTTCATTAATATGTAGAGAAACTACATCCATACTAATATTATAAACTAATAGCTAAACTCGGTCACGCTTCGCTGCGGCCCATGCGGCGGCGACGTGCGCATGGGGCGCGCGGTACTGGACACTGCTTATATATAATACTATTTATTGTAGCGTGATGTTATATAGCCTATAGCCTTCCTCGATAAATGGACTATTCACAACAAAAAGAATTTTTCAATTCTAACCAGTAGTTCCTGAGATTAGCGCGTTCAAACAAACAAACTCTTCAGCTTTATAATATTAAGTATAGATGTGAAAGTATCCCTGTCTGTCCGTCTGTTACATTTTCACGCCTAAACCGCTGAACCGGCCATCATGAAATTTTGCACACACGTTGTCAGGGTTACAGGAAAGGACATAATATAGTCTAAGATCCAAACTTAAAACGACCTTCACCGAGCTGATAATGAATGGAAAGAAACATATTTTATAACAAATTTAGTATATTAGAAAATATGTCAAGAATGGGTTTTCTAAAAAAATCCTGGACAGACTATTTTTAAAAAAATGATTTTTAATTAAATGCTGCAACATCAAGATAATAAGAAATTTTTTACCCTGACTTAAAGTATCAAACGTAAATGTGCAGCCGTTGGTTTGCCTATTCTTTGCCTGGACAGACTTCTCGGTTGTCAGGTATATGCGGGTATGTCGATGCCAGTTACCTTCACTTGCTTGATAATAGAAAAAAAATTATATCAATACAAGCGTTGTTTTATTGCGAACACGTTGATATAGGGTTGCCTGCAAAAAACTTGGTCCTAATCGGGGTTTGCGAATTTTAAAGA
Organism: Bembecia ichneumoniformis; assembly: GCA_910589475.2. Lineage (NCBI taxonomy): Eukaryota > Metazoa > Arthropoda > Insecta > Lepidoptera > Sesiidae > Bembecia > Bembecia ichneumoniformis. The sequence continues at coordinate 957,217 of OU342544.1, read as the reverse complement.
TTCACGCTAGTTTTATTTTTCCTTGCAACACTGTCAGAATGCCAAAGCAAGCATCTGTACAGTGTATCACTCGTCGATTAACCTAAATAACAAGATTATCCAAACATTTGTGGACTAGTTTAAGAAAAAAACGTACATTGCAACCCATTTCTATTATTAAAAAACTGGACCGAAATAAAGTAAATGTATTGACGGTCTACGTGAATTCATTTTTTTTTTCTTTATGTTATGTCGACAGATAGGCTGACGGTCCACTTCATGGTAGGTGGCTACCGTCGCCTATATTAGGATTGGATAAGGAATTAGGAGGGGGGAAATGGGCTCTGGCATCCCTTACTCACTCACCGAAACACAACAGCACACGTGCTGTTATTTCACGGTGGTCTTCTGTAAGAGGGTGGTCACTGCCGCCAGGCGGGCTGCCCAAATGACTGCGAAACGCAGTGTGCCCTACCACTACTTTTCAAATCCAGACCAGTCATTTTTTGAAAATTACATTATAATTTTCAAAGTTGACCCCGCCGGGAATCGAACCCGGGGCCCCTGAGACGTTAGGCAAGCATCCTTGCCACTCATCCAACGGCCGTCATTGCATCTCTATTTAAATAGCTATGCAATATAAGGTAATGCTCCAGTAAAGTTTAACACATATTCACTGATTGAAATGTCATAACAAAATCAACGTTTGTGAGGAAATCAATCAATACATAATTTGAAAAGTTAACGTGAAAACGCTTGTGTGAAAACGCTTATACTAATAACTTTTTAGTTAACTTATTTTTAATTTGTTTAATGAGTTTGTTGCTTAAACACGATAAATACTTAAATAATTTCCAAATTTTAAACTTAAGGCTCGAGTCTCCTAAAAATTAGTGTTCTTGCATAATTTACAGAAAATAAATGTTTTTTTACAGTTACTAACAAAAGAATAAATGAAATATATTTTACATTTATTGAAAGTGATGGATTTGAAATTTCAAAAACACTTTTTTAATTTTATTTTGATGCACATTTTAATAGCTCTATTGGGCGTTAAAAATGCCTCTATTTAGGTTGAACGCGTTGAAGGTCTCATTGAAGCACATGCTACGTAAAAATTATAACAAAAATACGAAATATATTCAGTTGACATTTATTCTCATATCGTTAGCAATAATCTAAACTGGTTACTTTTTTGATAAACGCTTTAGTTTTCTTATTTAAAGAGGTTTAAAAAGTTGTAGTTTCATAAATTTTACCACTGCAAATACATATATTTTTCTGTTGAAAATTTTTTTTAATGCAGTCGCTCTTAAAATACAAAAAATATTTTTTTACGTACTTTTAATAATTGGAATTCATAACAAAAAAGACGCGTGAAAGTGCGCTTAGTTCTGTTTGCTAAGGTAGAGTCGCAAAGCGAGACCGGAGCCTTAAAGATTTGAAATATCCAGATTATCTGATTTATCAAAAAAAAGTATAGGAAATGCATTTCTCGAGAATAAACGAAAACTAATATTATAAATGTGAAAGTAATTCTGTCTGTCTGTCTGTTACTTTTTCACGCCTTAACCGCTGAACCGATCATCATGAAATTTTTCATACACGTTGTCAGAGACACAGGAAAGGACATGGGGTACCTTTTATCCAAAAAAAATTACTGTTCCAGAGGGACCATCTAATGCCTGGCAAAGCTATAACTGCAATAAAGATGTTAGGCGTTACATTGCTCATATATTTAGTCAGGCGTTATTTTTTGTTTTTCAACGCGGGCGAAGCCGCGGGTACTAGATAGTGTGAGAATAAGTGAGGTGACTTTCAATTCAAATTCAAATTAATTTATTTGCTGAATATGGTATACAAGTTGTAAGTTTTTATACATATATGTCCACATATTCTACTGACAAGCGGTATGCAAATTAAGACAAATTTATCTAATAAAATAAAAAAAAATAAAGGACATGATTTAAAGATATAGTTTGCATCGTTTGCACTATATAGTTTTATCACTCAAAAATTCTTTGAGGGAATAATATGCTTTTTCCACCAGAAAATTACGTAATTGTTTCTTGAACACTGTCAGTTTTCCAATATTTCTTATATTTATTGGAATTTTATTGTTTAAGTGTGGTGCCATACAAAAGACACATATTTTTTTCATTCTAGTTTTGGCAAGGACGCTCCATGAACTTAAATATGTTAGGATTTTCTTTTATGAACATTATACACTCAAATATAAACAATGAAGGTACAGTCAAAATTTTTAACTTTTTGATCTCAAGGGGACGAGTTTGATGAATAATTTATTTCAGTTCATCACGATGACGATCATAAGAGTTTCTTGGAGAAACCTAATTGATAAATTGATAAAAAAAAAAATTTGACTCATATCACCTGGCCAGGTGATGTCGGTATATATGACTAATTTTTTTTATAAACAAAAGGATTTTGAAATTAGTTGACAAATAAGAATGTAAGATAGAGGTATCATATTATTTAACTTATTTAAGAATAGGGGATCGGACAGTAATCAGATTAAAATCTAAAATGTACTTAGAAAGAAAATATATAATTTTTTACGATTATTTATCGAATTATAACTTAATATAATTCATTTAAATATTTTTAAATGAAGAAATAAAACTTTATTATTTACAATATTTTTAATTTATACTGAAACACCAATCGCAGTGCTTGACGTCATTTGTGGGCAATCATTGTCTTATGCCAATGCAGCTGTTTCGTTATGATATGACCACAAATGACGTTACGCGCTCTCAGATGAACTATTGTGGCGTTTTGGCGGCATTTTCAAACAAACAATATTAAAACATGATTTTGAGTACCTAAAAGGCTATAAATAAATAAAATAGTATTTTTTATGGGAATAAATATCCATGAAGATTAATTTAAGACACTTTCTGAAAATTTGTCCGATCCCCTATTTATTTAGTTGTAATTATGAGCTTATGTATTTTGGCACCTTCTTTTGTGTTAAAATTGATATACGTACTTCATGCTACAGTAGCGTATAAAGAAAGAAGTATTCAATTGAAACTGTGCAGACTATTGTATATGTTATTGATGTATCAAAAGATCCTAACGTCTTCATAATTATACTTTCAAATTTATATTAAATATTAATAGAGATACATACATGAAATTAACTCAATCTTTGCGTCTCAGAATATTAACAAAGAAAACAAAGACCGCAAACCCACTCACTGTCAATCAAAATGTCGCTTTTTATTTGTACATCAGTTTATATCAGTTGTCTTAGACATTACATAAATATCAGCTAAAGCCTTAGTTCCAAAAGTGGTCCAGGTGGACCCCCAGGGGTCTACGTTAATGTGACAAAAAAAAACAATCAATTCTCACTTATTTCATTTAGAAAACTCCCCATTCGTAGTTGGAACTCAGCCGCAACGCAAATTTCCATAGTTAGATCTAATCTTCACATTTTTTTTGTCGAGTTCTGGGAATATGGTAGGAACGTAGCTGCAAGGGGTCCACCGGAACCAGCCAAATTTTGAAAGTGGTCTGTGAGAAAAAAAGTCTGGGAACCTCTGATCGAAAGGATAAAAGATTTTATAAAATTTTATAAAACGTAACAAAATTTCCTATATTTATGAATCACTGAAATAAAATGATATTGTCTCAGAAAGAAATATAAAGTACAATCAATAATTGATAATTTACAATACATTTGTTAATTTTCTGGTACTTTTAGAATTACCATACCATAAATATATCCGTCTTTGCTTATAAAATACAGTTTTAAGAGTTGTTTTGTTTGGCAGTAACGTCATCATCAAAGTTGTGTACACCGGTGTACACTCAACTTTAGAAACAATTTATTTTATTGCCTCAGCTGCATACAATACACATAGATGCGTTAATTTTTATATTTTTACGCAGTTCGTAAACCGTATTTTATGGCCAATCAAGAACAATAATTTAGTAATTTAGTAATTTAGTAGTGGTAGGGCACACTGCGTTTCGCAATCATTTGGGCAGCCCGCCTGGCGGCAGTGGCCACCCCCTTACAGAAGACCACCGTGAAATAACAGCATATATACGTGCTGTTGTGTTTCGGTGAGTGAGTAAGGGATGCCAGAGCCCATCTCCTTATCACCCCCTAATCCCTTATCCTTAATCCTACTGTAGTCGGCAGCGCACTTGCAGCATCTGTAGCTTTGCTTGTGTTATAGGCGACGGTAGCCACATACCATCAAGTGGACCGTCAGCCTGTCTGTCGACATAACATTAAAAAAAAGTATCTTAAAAAGTCCTCATGATTATGTTTTGTGAAAGAAATATTGAAAAAGAAAAGGGTTGGCCATACATTTTATATTGCACAATCAAATCTGTGGCGTAACCAGCGAGTGGGACAGTGGTTTGTAATGATCCGTTTTGTGACTAATAAAACGGATTTTATCGTATCTCTGAGCGATTTGGTTTAATCGTAAAACTGAACGCCTATAAAGAAAGGATTGGCGTAGTCCAGAATTTAACACGGCCTGACCACCACTAAAACAGGCATAGTCTGAGAACATTATTATTCTTAACTACCTAAGAAATAAGTATGAGAATGTCATTGTATTTCATAATAATTACATATTATTGCGTTCAATCTAAAAACCTTGACATTTGATAAATATTGCTTTACGAACCCAAAGATGGCTCTTATTCTTTTAAGCCTTAATTGTGACATTTTTTTATATATAAAGGTCGTCAGACGGTAGCCACCTATCATCAAGTGGACCGTCACACTTGATGATAGGTGGCTACCGTCGTCCATATATAACACAAACAATACTGGCGCTATTAGTGGGTTGCTTCGAGAAGTTTTAAAACTTGAACTGATAGGGAATAATGCCTTCAATTGTATACTAATGTGAGCACTTTGATAATTTCAATTGATTTTTTAGACGTCTGACAGACAGACAGACAGACAAACTCTTTATTACTCACACAACATAAATAAAAATAACAAATAAATACTACAAATAAGTGAGTACAGGCGGCCTTATCGCTAAGAGCGATCTCTTCCAGACAACCTTGTGGCAGAGGAGAAAACAAGAAAGAGAGAAAGAGGTAGAGTGCTAAAGAAACAAAATATAATCAATAATCTATATACTAAATTTTCAAATATAACAGAGAAGAAAAACATACACATACACACAAATAAATAGATAAATACATAAGATAATACATATATAATACATATATACAGAATAATATATATAAATATAAAATACAAATACCTACATATATAACATATATACACTTGAGATTAAAACAATAACAACTTGCTAACTAAGCTTGGGACAAGAGATAATTATGCAATTTATTTTTAAAGATAGACAGTGACTTAGAGTGCCGAATTTCAGGTGGCAACTTATTCCAAAGATGTGCGGCTTTAACAGTAAATGATTCTTTAAAATCTACACTATGAGAGTCTACACTATGGAGAGTGTGCATCTATGTTGTACGATTTAATCCAACCGGAACCGTTCCACTTGCGGACCACTAGACGCGGGCAGGGGTTTCATCCCTTCGTGGTCGATGTACCTCGATCACGAACAAAGCGTTTCAGTTCGACCTTCCTTGTTCGAACTGCTAAGGAGTGGAACTCATTGCCTGCGTCTGTGTTCCCACAGAACTACAACCTCGGGGTCTTCAAAACTAGGGTAAATGGGCATTTACTAGGTAAGCGTGGTCCACCTTCGGCCACATCTGCACCTCACATCAGGTGAGATAGTGGTCAAGCGCTACCTCGATTTCATAAAAAAAAAAAAAAAAATCTTTAAAATTTTTCTGCCTTTCTCTTTTAAATAAAAAAAAATCATTCGTTATTCAAAATATTCGTTTCGCCTTTTTATAGCCTGGGAAGTTTGTGTAGCATTATCTAACATGAAATACACTATGTCATTTCATTTAAGTAAAACGAGTGCTAAGGAAGCTTTCAGTGTGAAGCGATGCTTCACACCTGGACAGCTCCTCTCTTTGTACAAGGCACAAGTCCGATCTTGCATGGAGTATTGCTGTCACCTTTGGGATGGCTCAGCAAAATACCAACTTGCTGCACTCGACTCGGTGGATCGCAGAGCTAGGAGGCTCATTGGCGATGATACACTAATAAGAACTAAGCTGCAGAGCCTGGCACATAGACGCAAAGTTGCCTGTCTGTGTGTATTCTATAAGATGTACTTCGGAGAGTGTGCTCGAGAGCTGCATGAGATCATACCGCCTTCCCCTTTCTTCTATCGGACATGACGACGTACGGCTTTTTACCATCCTCACCTTGTCGAAATCCCTCTAATTCGGACCTAGCGCTTTAAAACATCTTTTGTGATGCGCTAAGATTGGAACTGCTATCCCTGCCGGCGTCTGTATTTCCGAGCTCATACAATCCAAATCTTTTCAAGGTTCGAGTGAATAGGCATCTTCTGGGTGAGCTCGCTCCATCGTCGGCCTCATTCTTCCTACATGGATAGATGCTAGTCAAGAGTAAACCCACACTTTTAATTAAAAAAAAAATCTTTGACTGTTTGCAAATTTGTGACAGGGATGAAAACTACGTTTCTTTTAATGGAAACCAGATCCGAATGGGTCTTTCCTTTTGATGATTAACCAACGAAACTAAAACAATAAACGACGAACTGGTGAAAAATTGTTGCTTCTTTTTTAGGTAGATCAAAAACGTTACACCGAGCGAAGTATTGCTTGATCAAAAACGTTACCTATGTTTAGCAATGGACGACCCACAGCTGATGTGAATATTGAATGATAAGTTTAAAGGCAGACGATTTACTAGCGCGGAAGCAGCTGTGAATATGTTTAATGATAGAAGACATTGGAAAACTCCTTGGGGGAGACTGAAACAACATTAAAAATGTTTAAATTGTGAGAGCACATGCTTTAAAAATAATGCGTATATCAGAATTTGCTATGATTTCTTGTTAAATTTGTCAGAATTCAGTACCTTTCAGTATGCCCCAGGAAAGTCGTTAGCATTTCATTTGTAATATTTCAAACGAATTCAGAAAAGCAAAAATATATTTCAGTAAAATAAATTCATTATTCATTCAGAAGGCAAAAAATAACTACAAAGGTTTTCTGATGAAACAAGAAAGGTTAAAAAAAGTCGAGGTAATAACGGATTAAAAAATTGTTTATTTCTCAGTATTTACAAAATGTAGGTACAAATAGAACTCGTAGCATCTTTTTTAAGTTAAATTTTGTATAACACGTTTTATATTTTACAAGGATAAAGTCGCACTAGTGATGGGAATTTAAATTATCGATTACGTCGGAGGTGGGACAAAGGGAGCAAGTCTCTAAAGAATTTGATCGACCAGCCAGCGCCCGTGTCATGCACATGCTTAGGTGCATTCAAGAGATGGGAACAGAGTTGCATGTGTGACGGTATCTGTACCTATTCGTTTAAATAAATCCTGTTTTTTCTAAGTAATTGATGTAAAAGATATGAAGAGTACTCGTATAAGAAACTGATATTCAATGAAAAACTAAAATGGAAGGAATTTTTGGAAACCACTACAATCATTTTATTTAACTTAAATGAAGATACAATTTAAGGGGGAGACAAACGCTAAATACTAAAAATATCCATTGTTTAATGAAAATGTTACAAGAAATGGACAAGACAATTGCTTTGAAAAAAATATATATTATACTTAAACACGTGAAGAACCAATTGTATTAATTAGAATTTTCGTCAAAGTAATAGAAACTCCACAAAAAAAGTTAGAACACAAGAAGAATTTGACCTTTATTAAAAATTCTCTCGAAAACGGCTTATTGCACGCATATGAATCCTGTACCTATTAATAAGTTGATATCAGATTAAAAAATTGTATTGATAAAATTTTTTTTTGTGTAATGTTCTAATGGTAAAAACAAAAAAACACCATTTCTAGGCCTGTTGAATTGGATCCGCCGCCAGCGAGTTCTATAGTAAATGTCATTTGCCTCAGTGAAGCCCTAAAGAAAAATTAGAAAAAACTTATAGTCAATTCGCGTTAAGAATGCAGTGAGTCATCGTTGTACATCAGCCTTGCCACGCCCCCTAACCAATCAGGTCGCTCAAAAATTAGAAAGTCAAGTTCACAGCGACTAGTTGAAGGCAGATCTATGAACGGAACTGTTGTATCGTTTGTACGTTACCTTCAATTTTAAAATTTAAAAGTGGCGCCATAGGGGAGAAAGATACAATGCTTTTAAATACTTTAAGTGTGATTTAAGTGTAAATGTGGAGAGTACGAGAGAACAGTTTATAAAATTATTAGTGAACTAAAGGAAACTAACACATTAAAATCGCCAATGAAAAAAAAAAAGAGTTCGGCTATTCACGATTGATAAATTCCATTAATTTTTTTTTATATAACTTGTTTCATTTTTAACTCCACTGTGAATACACCTTTACTTCCGTTGCACTGATGACTCACTGCATTCTTAATGCGTAGACAATAGACATTTTGCAGATTATACTGCTTCAATACACGGGTCAAAAAAAAAAAAACAATTAATTAAAAATGTCGAGGCCTTCCTCTCCTCTGGGCTCAAATCGCAATTTTTCATTTTCAAGTACAAAAGAGTGAAAATATTGCAAAAAAATTATTAAATAATCATAAAAGGTAAAATGTTTGGCATAATAGAACAAAAGCTAAAATTTAACCGTCATGTCTTTTATCACAATAATAATTGTATTATACTATTATTTTGAATGTAAGAAACTACAATGCAATACAAATTATTTTTAATATAAACTATGCCTTATACATAGATACGTATATTATAAATATATTATTATATGACTGTTATTTATATTTTATGTTATGATGAATTCAAAATGAAGATGTAATTGTGAGGCGACGCTATTATTTACAGTGAAATATGTATGTGTCAAACGGTTTTGTCACATTTTGCTCATTATAAAATAGATATATTTATAACGACACCAATATTTATATGAAAGATTGAAGAATTATGATGAGAATAGCTATGATAACAATAAGACCAGAATGCTGACTTATGCCCCTTACTTATTCAATTTCTTACAGTAATTGGTTTATCGTTTAAAAATAAAACGCCCATCACTAGAGTCGGTACACGGCTAAAATAAGAACAACGGTGCCGCAACAGGCGGTCTCGCGTTTTGCTTTATTTTCATCTCGGTCGGATAAAGTACTGAGCTTTTCCAGAACTTGGATAACGTCTATGCAGATGGTGCTTAACTATCTTGCGGGCGGCGGGTTAACTTAATATAAGTAGAAAATTTCTTTAACTCGAAAGCCTTCTTGTGAATATACCCATTTTGGAATCCTTTTTTCACTTATTGTCCTGTTTTTATTGTGTTTTAGTAGTCCAGGGCAAACTACGTTTCCGAGGTGTAGCTCCGACACCAACGGAGGTGTTACGCTGGAGAAGCGAAGCCCAAGAGGAGGCCCTTTTGATGTGGAGCGTCGAGTTGACAAGGCCGAATGCGGGTCACCGCATCTCGGCTGCGGTCACTCTCGTCCTCGAGGAGTGGGTGAGCAGGCGGACCGGCTCGCTCTCCTTCGCAGTCATTTGGGCAGCCCGTCTGACGGCAGTAACCACCCCCTTACAGAAGACCACCGTGAAATAACAGCACGTGTACTGTTGTGTTTCGGTGAGTGAGTAAGGGATGTCAGAGCCCATTTCCCTATTTACTCCTAATCGAAAGTAGCCACATACCATCAAGTGGACCGTCAGCCTGTCTGCCGATATCAACATTTAAAAAAAAGTAAAAAATAAATATATTCTAAAGGCCGTTATTTAATCGATCAGCAAAAAAAAAACCAAACCTAACCTAACCAATTAATGATTGATCAGCCAAGAAACCTATTTGGGCAGCAAGTACTAGGTCAGCCAAAAAAAGTTGCTGACCAAATTTTGCTATTTTGCTGATCGAAATATTTATTCCTTATTCTAAATAATGTAAAAAATCCAGAGATAATTAGTAGAATAAAATTAAAATTTATATCCTAAGGTTTTTGGTTTTCCTTTACTTCCCTAACGACAGTAGCGACTTTAAAAGGTTTAACTCGGTCTGACATGTTTTCATAAAAATAAAAACACACAAAAAATAAAGCGATAATGACTGTCAAAGTTTCTTCGAATGTTTTATGTTTAGCGCTTGCTTTGGAGACGAAATTTATCTCAGGATAGTTTAAGGCGACGCCAGCCCCTAATGATAAAAAAATCCACTTATTTGTAACCGTTTTCCTTTTATATTATCATAATAATTATAATTTAAAAAAATACTCAAATCATCTGCAGGATATATGAAAGGGGATCATCATAATTATTTTTTAAATAATATTTAATTACACATATAAAAAAATTACTAAGTTGCGGTCTAATATTGATGTTGTAACCGTGCGATTTGCATAATAATCAATATTTTAAATAGCTAATTCTTAAGTTAAATTTTAAGATCCACTATCTGAAGGCTCATCAAAAGAAAAATTTGAATTATACTTTATTTAATTTTTAAATAGATATTTTCGAGATTTGCAAGTAGCGACTCCCCCTCAGCAGTCCCGTCAATTCAGTACAAAACGAGTTTTGCGGCTGGAGTCGCCTTATTATTTTTTTATATAATATAAGCCTCTTAGATTAGGAAGCCTATCGACCTGAGCACCAGGAAGGTCATAGTAGCGACATTAATCCCACGCTCCAAAATACAACAGATTTAGCTCTCGGTGGACTCTTGTAAGATGTTTTCTAAAGGCTGCAGTAAAGTACATAGAAAACTCTCGGTAAAGATGAAGATTACTGAAGGTGGCAAAAAAGACATCGGTTGAACTTATGAACCCACACAACTAACAGTTACAAAGTTAAGTTTAATTACACGTTCCGGCCGCACTCATTCATCAAACAGTAGAATTACAAAAGAACTGCTAGGCTACTTACTCCATTGGTGCTATTCAAATATATAAATCACCTTTGCCCGAGGACCGTTTGTAATTAAAACCTACATAGACCTACGCACTAATAGACACGATCAGTATTAACTATTTTCAAGCCTCTAGATGTTATCGCCCAATAGCACCATGTGAAATCTATTTACATACCCATTACGCTATGCGTTCGTCGTTTGGAAACAGAATCGATAAATTTAATACACATATTATGTTTTTTTTAATTAAAGATGGGTTTGCTCTTGACCAGCATCTATCTATAGGAAGGATGAGGCCGACGATGGAGCGAGCTCACCCAGAAGATGCCTATTCACTCGAACTTTGAAAAGATTTGGGTTATATGAGCTCGGAAATACAGACGCCGGCAGGGAGTTCCATTCCTTAGCAGTGCGCATCACAAACGATGTTTTAAAGCGCTTGGTCCGAATTAGAGGGATTTCGACAAGGTGAGGATGGTAACCAGCCTGCATGTCCGATAGAAGAAATGTTGAATATTGAAGAATGGATGTAATATTGAAATCCAAAACTGCAAAGAATATTAAAAAAATTGAGAGAGATATTTTGGGAATGCACTCTATTTTGGGATCCAATCATCTTAATTTAATAAAACACTCTGTTGTTCCATATTATGTACACATACATAATTATTGTTTTCCTTCGTATACAACATTTTAAGAAACATCCTTGTCTGTGGTTCAGATAATTAACACTAGTTTATTTTTGACATTTATTCCAAATTTCCGATTTAATTATATTTCTATGCATGATTTTTTTTTGATATATTTTTGATAAATTTTCATAATTTTTTTGATAATTTTTTTTTCTAACTTTATTGCCGGGATGCTACTTCGACTTTTATTGGCGTAGGCTGTGCCTCCTTTAATTGCGGCCATGTTATTTTTTCCTGTTCCTTGTTGTGTGTTTTTTCGGTGCCTGCCTCGTTGGAGGCCATGTAATAATAAATAAATTAATTAATTAAACACTATCAAAACACATCATTTTCTTCTGGGCTCTAAACTTCAACCCACGTTTTTCTCTAACAATGACATCTTCTACATTTCTTTTAAAAAACCTTCAAATTTTTATTTTTATTGTTTCAAAATCAAACCTATTTAAATATATAGCCAGTATTTAAGTTCAAAAACATTAACAGAATATAATCGCACAATCAGAGTGTAACTTCAAGTTAGAAACCGCTTTACACCAATTCTTCTTCTCATTATGATATATTATTATTATTATCGCTTTATCCTAAGTTGCTATTGTTAGTAGCCAACATTTTAATAAGTGGCCACTTACCATCAAGTAACCTCCTGCCTGCCGACCTAAAAAATATTTAAGGGCATTGCACCGTAAGTGTTTATATGCTGGTTTGTCTGTCCGTTTATATACTCTGTGGAACAAAGTGAATACTAAACACTTTGAAGTATCTCCTTGAAAGGAATGTTTTTGTAATTATTTCAGACAGTTAATTTCACGGTAGGCTTGAAACAATTACAGTGATTTAATTAGCAGCCTGTACAATATATGATCTCGTGGAACCCTCTTTTGGGTATCTACAAGTCAGAGCTTTTTTATATGTATATATGTTAACAAAGGGATGAACAAAATAGAAATTAAATTAGCGACCCAAATGTTCAAAAAGAAAAAAGAAATGTTAATAGAATCATAATTAATGAGAATTTTCACTAAACTATTTGTTAAATAATGATATATGCATAGTACAGATAAATCTATAATGAGAACCACATAAACCGCAAAATAACTATAAAAGCTTTGTTTAAACAACAGGCGTCGACCGCGAATAGCAGTCATAAATTGGGTAGCCCGTCTGGGTCCCCTTTTAAATCCTTATCCATTATCCTACCATGGTTGGCAGTACAACTGCAGGACTTAAGTACCATGACCACCTACAATCAAGTAGAGCATCAGCTTGCCTGACGACCTGACCTATAGATAATTCATTAAAACGAAACCACATTTTAATAAAGCTCAAAGAAATCACAGGGCATATAAACACGAACAAAATATCATATAAACACGAAAGCTGTCATTTATTGGACTTATTTTATTTTTTTATGTTAAGTTCGGCAGACAGGCTGACGGTCCACTTGATGGTAGGTGGCTACCGTCGCCTATAACAGAAGCAATGCCAAAGCTGCTGCAAGTGCGCTGCCGACTGCAGTAGGATTAAGGATAAGGGATTTGGAGCGGATAGGGAAATGGGCTCTGGCATCCCTTACTCACTCACCGAAACACAACAGCACACGTGCTGTTATTTCACGGTGGTCTTCTGTAAGGGAGTGGGTACTGCCGCCAGACGGGCTGCCCAAATGACTGCGAAACGCAGTGTGCCCTGCCACTACTTTCCAAATCCAGACCAGAGCCAAATTTGAAAAGTTCATTTTTCAAAGTTGACACTGCCGGGAATCGAACCTGGGAGCTCTAGAAAAGAGCGTTAAGGCAAGCACCCTAACCACTCATCCAACGGGCTCGTCAAGTCAACGGCTTTTCTACTAGTTGTTGCACGTGACTTCGTCCCCGTCTTTTTATAAAATATTATTCGTGGAAAATGGCAATTTTGTGTGGAGGGGGGTAAAGAGGTGAGATGGGGGAGGGTGAGTAGCCTATGTTACTCGCTGATAATGCAGCTTTCTATAGGTGAAAGAATTTTTAAATCGGTCCAATAGTTTTTGAGTTTATTCATTAGAAACATACAAAAATACATACATACAAATATTTTGTCTTTGTAATATTAGTATAAAAGTATAGATATCGACCCAAATTCATTTTTAAATGGCAAATAATTTGCAACTGTTTACAAAAACTTTTAAAATAAATATACAATTATAAATAAATTGTATCGGTAGACAATTCATATGCAATGGGCTGAAGAGTATGCATTATGCTGTGTAATATATGTTTCAGTCGCGTGTTTTATTTAATTCTATTTATTGTCTATCTTTTCTCCGTCATTGAATAAGATAATTAAAAATAATAAACACGAAAAATAATAGTATACCGTAGGGACCCAAAAATAGAAAAACTCTGCCTCCTGAACTAGGTTTAACAAGCCAAGAAAAAGAAACAAACTTTACGCGTGCTGTTGTGTTTCGGTGAGTGAGTAAGGGATGCCAGAGCCCATTTTCCTATCCCCCTTGTAGCAGCCCCAGTCGTGGGATGAATCACAGGCTCGAATACGCACTCTCGGACAGGCTGCCGACACGTCTAATCTCAGCCATGTCTCGGCGTCAACTAACGTGCTGCGTAACGAGTCAGTGTTGCCCGTGTGAGGAAGAGAGTAAATAACCGCATACACTACACCCCTCCCAATCCCTTATTCTTAATCCTATCGTAGTCGGCAGCGCACTTGCAGCAGCTTTGGCGTTGCTTGTGTTATAGGCGACGGTAGCCACCTACCATCAAGTGGACCGTCAGCCTGTCTGCCAACCTTAACTTAAAAAAAAACATAAAGAGCAATGGCAAATTGAGAAAAATCCTATAAAAATCGTAGAGTTCATTTGGGAGAATTTAAGTAATTGCAAAGCTTTGTACAGTTAGTTTCAATTTCGTTAGGACAGGCCATAAAGTTATCCTCGTCTTCAGTAAGTAAAACAACCTCCACTTAACTGAGGTAAAGTTAACAAGTTACAACTTGTTCCAACACACAAACTGCTTGTTTGTTTAACTTAAGTGAACTTTAAAAATATGATACAACACGAAATTTGAATGTCGGTGTGCAAAATAAAACCAAATCTATAACTCTATATCTATACTAATATATAAAGCTGAAGAGTTTGTTTGTTTGTTTGAACGCGCTAATCTCAGGAACTACTGGTTCGAATTGAAAAATTCTTTTTGTATTGAATAGTCCATTTATCGAGGAAGGTTATAGGCTATATAACATCACGCTACGATAAATAGTATTATATATAAGCAGTCTCCAGTACCGCGCGCCCCACGCGCACTCCACCGTCGTATGGGCCGCAGCGAAGCGTGGCCGAGTTCAGTTAGTAACTAATATATAAAGCTGAAGAGTTTGTTTGTTTGTTTGAACGCGCTAATCTCAAGAACTACTGGTTGAAATCGAATTTTTTTTTTGTGTTGATTAGTCCATTTATCGAGGAAGGCTATAGGCTATATAAAATTACGCTACGATCAATAGAATTTTATATAAACAGTGTCCAGTACCGCGCGCCCCACGCGCACGCCGCCCGCCGCC
Organism: Bembecia ichneumoniformis; assembly: GCA_910589475.2. NCBI lineage: Eukaryota > Metazoa > Arthropoda > Insecta > Lepidoptera > Sesiidae > Bembecia > Bembecia ichneumoniformis. Next base: position 942,043 of record OU342544.1, on the reverse strand, counting down.
GTATGGGCCGCAGCGAAGCGTGGTCGAGTTCAGCTAGTCTTTCATATTTAGTGTAGATGTCTTTTAAGAATCTACTTTGCGGATCTGGAGAATTCCGAAGCCGAAATTCGATCGGAAATATTATTATACAACAATCGAGTCCTTTTGTCAAGTCATAATTTTATATTTTTATATATCTTACGAAGTAAAATTGTTATTTTAAATTGCCTTACAGTGAAATTGAAGTTGCTTTTTGGTTTAAAAATTTAATCGTCTTGGTGCACAACATAATGCCGCATGTTCCACCTACGGGCTCCTCATGAGCTCTCAACCTGTGGCCGAACTAGTGAGCTGCCACCTCTGCGCGTCCAACAAAATAAGATTCAGAGGAACAAGGGGTCTAAGAATTCACATTTCGAAAGTCCACAACTCCAACTCTCAACCAGTTGCTTCGGTTCCTTATTGCTCGACTAAACTCGAAGTCTCAGCCCAGCAAGCTGTTTCCAACAATGCAACACAGCCCACCTCCGCACCTCTCTCAGCGTCATTTGGTGAAGAACTCCAGCTGCTTCGCGTCAACGCCCCAATTTTAAAAAGGATACCACGAGGTGCACGGATTCAAACAGCGAACAAGCTAACTGAAGTAATAAACCAATGTGTCAGCAAGAATTCGCAAGCGTCGTGGGAGGATTTATTTAAGTTCACATACAAAATTCTTCATGTTAATGCTACAGGCGCTAAGCGTTGCAACCTCACTAGCATAATCAAGAAAAATATCAAGGAATACACAACAGACGTTTCATCTCAAAATTTTACAAACGACAACCATAAACCTTACTCACTGTGGAAGTGCGTAGAAAGAAAGGTATTTGACGGGAATGTAAAGGGTGCAGTTCGCCTCATAACTTCAGAAGATTCCATTGCCGACAATGATGGCGATACCCTCAGGTCGCTCCAACAAAAACATCCACAACCGTCCCGTCCTCTTAATATCCCAGAAAAAGACTCAATTGAAATCGAACAGATTTCATGTGACAAAGAGGACTTTTTACACGCATTGGCTTCTTTTCCTAATGGCTCGGCAGCTGGTATGGACGGCCTTTCACCAAGTCACCTTAAGGATCTGACTGCCGCTTCCCTCGGACAGGCTGCGCAAGATCTTCTCACTGCTCTAACTAATCTTTGCAATATGATGCTCCAGGGCAAAGTCACTGATGATTTCACCCCCTATATCTATGGCGCTTCATTAATAGCTCTTAAAAAGAAAGAAGGCGGTATCAGACCAATCGCCATAGGGTCTACTATAAGAAGAATTTGCTCTAAAATCGTGTGTAAAAAGGTTAATGTAAAATTAAGTTCTTTGTTTCAGCCAGTTCAATTAGGGTTTGGCACAAAGGGTGGGTGCGAGGTTGCCGTACACGCTGCCCGCTCTTTCCTGGACTTAAGGCGCGATCCGCATGTTTTCATCAAATTAGACGTGAGCAACGCCTTTAATAGTATAGAGAGAGATTCTTTACTTGGAGCAGTGAGAGAGCACATACCAGAAACATACAAATATCTCCACCAATGCTATTCCAAATCCTCTCAATTGCTTTTTCGCCAAACAGTGATTGATTCGGCTGTTGGATGCCAACAGGGAGATCCTTTAGGCCCAGCAATCTTCAGTCTGGGTATTTTAGACACAATTAAAAAAATTAAAAGCAATTTAAACATATGGTATTTGGATGACGGGGCTTTAGGTGGAGATTACGAAACAGCGAAAAATGACTGCATTAAAATTATACATAATTTTAATCAATTAGGCTTGAAACTTAACTTTACAAAGTGCGAAATTTACGTGTGTGATTCTTTCTCAGAAACTGAAAAAAAATCAATTTTAAACGTATTTAACTCAATACTCCCAGGTGTCAAACAAATCAATAAGGAAAATTTTTTCCTCCTCGGTGCACCCATTACTGCCGAGTCAATCACACCCCTCATCGCAGATAAACAAAACAAAATTGAACTTTTTACAAATAGACTTATAAATATTAATAGACACGTGGCTCTCTTCCTGCTTCGTCATTGTTTCTCGATCCCGAAGCTCACATATTTTCTTCGTTGCAGTCCAATCTGGATGCACAAGGAAGGTTTGCAGGCTATGGACAATTCTATTAAAAGTTGTGTACAACTGCTTCTAAATTCCGATATAAACGGGTTATCATGGAATCAGTTCACGCTCCCTGTGAGTTTCGGGGGTGTCGGTGTTCGACGAATAGAGGATGTTGCCCTTCCCGCATTCCTAGGCTCGTGCCATGCTGGTCTTGACCTCATAGGTAAGATTGTCAATCCCTCACTCGGTGAGTTTGAGGTCAGTCACATGGACGACGCCCTAGACCGCTGGAAATCTTTGTGCCCAGATACCGATTTCCCTTCCCCTCGTGGCTCGCAGAGAGGGTGGGATATACCTTTAATTAAAAAAGCCTTTAGTGAAATTCTAGATGCCACTACGGGCGCGGATCGCGCTAGGGTCTTGGCTTCCGCGGAGAGTGAGGCAGGAGCGTGGTTAAACGCGTTTCCTTCTCCCCACCTTGGCACTCTCCTGGACACAAACTCAATTAGAATAGCAGTTTCATTAAGGGTCGGCGCGAGAGTGTGCCATCCTCACATGTGCGTATGCGGTTCCAGCGTAGATTCCTACGGTCACCACGGCCTGTCATGCATACGAAGCGCTGGCCGCCGCACGCGACACAGCTCTATAAATAACATCATTAAGCGTGCTCTAGGCACAGTCAACATCCCTAGCATGCTGGAGCCGCCAGGTCTGTGCCGCGACGATGGCAAGAGGCCAGATGGCATGACACTAATTCCGTGGTGCCGCGGGAAGACGTTGGTGTGGGATGCCACTTGTGCGGACACCCTGGCACCGTCACATCTGTCCGGCTCCTCCCGCTCAGCTGGCTCCGCCGCCCTTAGTGCTGAGAATTCAAAAAAGGGCAAATACTCAGGCCTCGCGAACCACTTTGAATTCCTAGCCTTTGCAGTAGAAACACTCGGAGTTTGGTCACCCGATGCTAAGTTATTCGGAAAAGAGCTAGGAAAACTTCTAATCGAGAAATCGGGCGACCGACGTGCAAGGTCCTTTTTCACGCAACGTATAGCGATAGAAATTCAAAGAGGCAACACCGCGAGCGTCCTAGGTACTGCGGAGAATCCGGATGAGTTAGACGAGTTATTCTTCTTGGCCAATTAATCTCCGCCACGTCTCTGCCTCTCCAGCGTGTACGCATTTTTCTACTAAAAATATTCAAAACTAGATAGGCAGGTCTGTATATATAATTATTGTTAATATTATCTATTTATACTTAATTAGGTTATTTAATAATGTTATTTAATATTTTTAATTAGGATTATTTATCCAATAATAATTTAATATAATTCATTTAAATATTTGTAATAAAATCGTAAACGAGCCGTGCTGCATTGATGGGTAATAATCGACAATCGAATTGTATAATAATATTTCCACGAGAATTGTATATAATTATTTCAGACTTAAATAATGATTGTTAATAAACGAAATTGTCGGTTTTCAAACAATTAAAATCACATCCATACAACCCTACACTATCGCGCTTAAACAATAAGCAATAAAAGCCCTCAAATAAATCCCCAAAATTTCTATACCATGTCATATTTTTATGACGAGTTTCGACGCTTTGATTAATCATTGTTTGAGTTTTGTATGGGGTCGAAAACAAACTTTTGAATGCTACTGACAATTCCGACTTCAATATAGAAGCGAGAGGACGAAGCTTCACTATAACCGCAAAATAAAACTTGACATTTCGGTGGAAATTTGAGACGGGTTGTTTGTTGAAAGCGTTTAGCTTAAATGCCTTTTATTAATTTTTGTATTGATTTTGTACTTCTGTGAATAGTCTGCTCGATCCTATTTCAACTAATACAAAATTGAGGTTTCCATTATCCCATGGGTGTACATTAGATATTCTTTTTTTTTTTTTTATGTTATGTCGAACAACCAATTTTAACTAATGTAACGAGCACAAATTTAGAGTTACAAAATATAAAAAAATATCTCTATAACATATCCGTAGATTTCAAATTCAGTAAGTACAGTACGCCTGTAAGCACTCGTACATGTGGTTACAATCTGACTGTGTGGTGCAGCGGGCGACGCTTCTGGTTAAAAATGCACGCTGGTCTGCCGCTTCGGTGGGAGGCCGAAGAGTTTGAGTAGATTTGTTTATACTAGGAGTTTTGGTACTGTACCAAAGGTCTTTATTCCGATGAACGAAGATGGCCTATTAATATAAAATTATTATCCATTACCACTAGTTTCAGGCGCGGAACACTATACGCCAATAAGAAACAAGTGTGGCACGCCCGCCCAAAAAAAAGTAATAACAATAATTATGTACGTGCGTCCCTATCACTCTTCTATTGCTGTCTCTGTTACTTACAATTTTGATTGTTTTAGTCCCATCAGAACAGCGTTGGTCCTGGGTCGACTGACGTGCTTCATAGGCAGGCGAAGTACAATGGCCCTTAGATATAAGATGACATTGTACAAAGACAAGGAATCGATTTTGGACTGCCACTACTTTCCAGATCCAGACCAGAACCAACTTTGAAAAGTTCAATTTATTTCTAAAATTGACCCTGCCGGTAATCGAACCCGGGAATCCCAGAACAGAGCGTTAAAGTAAGCGCCGTAACCACTCGTAATGTCTGTCGATCTTAACATAAGAAAATAGATGCTATCGAATGCAGAACTAAAAAAAACCGGTGCCTTATAACGCGGAAAATAAGAGAGTCTCCTTGAAATTTAGTAGAGCGGGGTGTGGTTCAATCGTACCTTTAGGCTTTAATTACTGAATTTTTTTTTTTTAACTTGTAATAAAACCAACAACTAAGGCATTTAAGGTGCCTTAGTTTATACAGTTAAGGTGTATAGAGTTAAGGCGTCACATTTCCATTTCTTGAATGCTTGAACTATAATGAGACTACATTTTGAATTTTGAACTGTGCAAAATTAAAAAAAATCATTAAAATCACAAAGATTTTTTTTTTATGAAATTTGAAACTTAATAATATCATAACACAGAATAGTTATGTTATCATAAAATAGAGTTTGCTACACGACAGGTACCGGCTGTTGCATACAGTAATGATGAGGAAGAAGGAAAGCGTAAAGTAGGTGTCATATTGTGTAGGTTCTTATATGCTGGGTCACTTGGGGTTTCACTTTGATGAGAATAATCAATTATATTAGGTAATAGGAATACACCAAACAGCCATGTTCTAGTTGCGAATAGACTTGTCTTTATTGTCTTTGCCATATACATCATAATGTTTTACCACAGACTAACTTATTATATATTTGTTTAGATGAACAGACTAACTTATTACTACAGTAGGAAGCATATCAGGAGTGGACCGGTATTTAAACCGTAGAACAATCATTTCGATTCGCGAAAGATAAGGAGAACCTTTAATAATGGACAGGCATATGAAGAAGATGAAGAAGAATATTCCATTATTGATATTTTAATCAAAATATGATTTGCTTCAGTGCAAAACTTGGTAACATGGTTTAACGCACACCATATTTTTGGTAATTGTTGAGAAATGTGTCTGAAAAGGTGATACATTACATTGAGTTTAATCAAGTATTTACTAAGTTGCCATTCAAAGTAAAAGCAGCAATAAGAACGTAAGAACAGCCCGTATAAGCCAGTATTCAGGCGGCGGAATGATGACATACGTCCACTGCGTGGTACAAATTCGCCAAGATTCCGCTTGGGGCTGAGTAAAACGCATAGCGAGAACATTTCTTTTCGAGAATTCCTTTCAAAATAGGTGGTAAACGGGTACAGAAACCCCTATGATCGTTAATGGAAATAAATTTACATAATAAAAAAATCTTTTATAACATTTAAACATTTGAGATCGAGTACCGCCGCGCAGAGGTCAGTCAGTACGGGGCGTTACCGTATGTAACTCAATGGTTTAATTTCCGGTCGGGCTTGAATGCACGTGAGCTTTTTATTAAAAAAATGAACAGATCAATAATAATTGCCACAGGCATTTACAACTAAAGAAAACTTTTGTTTAGTGATGATATTTGAGTTATTTTGACAAGAATGGCCTTTTGTTTAAAAAAAAGACAACTAAAATGTGTTAAATTAATTTTATGAGCTTCTTGGTAAATATTTTAAATAAAGGATGAAACCATTATTGCAAGGTTATTGTTAAAAATATATATAAAGATTATTTTTATTATTTAAATTGCCATCACATATTTTTTTATTGTCTTATTTTTAAATTATATTGTTGGCTGGCTGAGCTGGCTGAGCCCGCAACTTCGTACGCGTGGTATTCGGTATAGCGTGTAATTTTTTTGTTTGTAAACCGATTGGAATGAAACAAACACTAAATGTTAAGGGAAACTTGCTACAATACATCAGTCAAAATCGCATTTAGATTGGTTAATCCGTTTCTGAGATTAGTGTGCACAAACGCACAGACGAACAGACAAACTGACAAAAATTCTAAAAACTTTTTTTTTAAATTTCAGTGTACAAATTGTTTTTTTGTTTTTTGAAAAAATATTTAATGTACGTGGCTCGTTTACGATTTTAATTATTTATTTATTTATTTATTTGGCTCACTTACGTTGACTACATTATTATAATTACAGTAAGTACTTAATAATCTAAAATAGTTTATAATAAATGTGTACAACATTTATAAGTGAACACCACTTGCGAAATTAAACTAAAAATTTAAATACTTACATATACATAATATACATATATACATATACACAATATACATATAAATATCTACATTGCATTGTACGACGCACAGAAAAGAATTGGAGAAAAAAGTTAGGCAGCAAAAAGATGGGAAAAAAGATATGTATAGATGACAGACAGTGCTGTATGCTACCTTATGTTTATAACAGATTTAAACATAAATATTTTTAATTTGTAGAAAGTGAACTAGCCGTCTCATAATTATCAATACATAAAAAAATTCTCAATTTTATCTATCTATCTTCATTTAGGAAAAAAATCCACAAATTGCCACCATTGTTGATAATATTTGCTACTACATTATATTTTGCCATCTGTACTTTTGTATTAGTGGCAGCGGGGAATTCATTTTCATATTCGTGCGAAAGGGGAATTCTTTGTAGGTATTTTAAAAAATATTGATTTGCCACGTGCGAGTGGAGCATAAGCCACCATTCTGCGATTTTTTAAGCGCTTTATTTAGTCAGTTATTTAGGAAAAGATTAGAGACAATAATTATAAAAATTGAGAATTTATCGCTTATACCGCTTTAACTCATGCCCAGTGCGTATTACTCAGACATCAGCCTAAATGTATCCCATTCAACATTCCAAAGCTAGGCACGCACGTCGCTAAGCGAGCTCTTATGACTCCGGAGCCCTTCTACACGATTTACAAGTTACATATCTTTGACGTAAAACACCAGTTTCTTGGCATGTGTAGGTCATTTCGTTTAGTCATTACAACAAGAGGCCGATAAGTATTTTAACTGCTCACTTGAAGGTGGGCTAATGGAGTTACCAAGATGGGGGAATGAAATCTATAATAGTTTTCTCAAAAAGTCTCTTTGTAACTGGAATAAAGATCTGAGTACACTCCCATACAGCCCTGGATTTGTCAATAGGCCGTATAGGCCATGGCCTATGGGCGGCAGCGACCTAGAGGCGGCGGATTTTAGAAGGTTTTCGCACGCTTTCAGAAGCCATCAAATTCTTGTGCGATAATGAATGAAATAATAATAATAATAGTAATTACCTAATAAAGGTCTAGGTCTACCTAGGCCACGAGGAAGAGGCGGCACAAAGTGAAGGGGCCTATACTCAAGCAAAGTATAAATCCGGCACTGCTCCCATATGTTTCAAAGTACACTGACAAAGGCGAAATGTAAGGTTATTATTCATATCAAAGATTCAAACTAATAAATACGACAAGTATTATTATCTATCTATACCCTCAGACCGACAAAAACTATAGACAGAGCCCTTACGAACAAAAACGTTTTAAAAAATGAAGCCGGTTCACTGAAGACGTGTGCGTAACCCTACTTGTCGTATAGTGGCCATGCGTTTGTGTATACAGTTAAAAATATTATCCACTAACAACTTTTACCCCAATTAATTATTATAATACTTATTAAACAAAAAATATAGTCAGGTATATCAACTATTCGCGTCAAACTATAGATCAGTTGTCACCCTATGGAAGAATCGTCTTCCTATTACTTGCCTCACTTAAGAGTGTGTATTGTTCCGTCTATAGTTTTTGTCGGTCTGAGTCTATACCATACTAATTTTATAAAGAGAAAGAGAAAAGATTTGTATGTAAGGTATGTATGTATTTTTGTAATATGCAATGAATAAACTCAAAGACTACTGGGCCGATTTAAAAAATTCTTACACCTATAGAAAGCTACATTATGAGTGAGTAACATAGGCTACGTACCGTCCCCCATCTCCCCCTTCACCCCCTCCATACAAAATTGCCGTTTTCCACGGAAAATCTATATACTAATATATAAAGCTGAAGAGTTTGTTTGTTTGTTTGAACGCACTAATCTCAGGAACTACTGGTTCGAATTGAAAAATTCTTTTTGTATTGAATAGTCCATTTATCGATGAAGGCTATAGGCTATATAACATTACGCTACGATCAATAGTATATATAAGTAGTGTCCGTACCGCGCGCCCCATGCGCACGCCGCCGCCGTATGGGTCGCAGCGAAGCGTGGCCGTGTTCAGCTAGTATTTTATAAAGAGACGCGGAAGAAGTCGGGTGCAAAAATAGTGTTGTATATTTTGTAAAGGTTTTGGTTTCTGAAGGCATTTAAGTTAGTCGATATATTTCTCCGAAAATATATCGACTAAACTTTTTAAAACTTTTTAAAAACTTTTTAAAAAGTAAGTAAAAACTTTTTTATCTTAAAACATACTGGTTATAACAATAAAAAGGCGTACATATCTCCGCATATTACACCACAGAATCGGTTTCATTGCGTATAAAACAGCCAGTTTTAACTGAATTTAAAATTCAAAACTGCATGCAACTAATTTGACAGAGTTATTGGTACTGTGGTGAGGTTGGTACAATCGAAAAAAAAAAAAGGAATTTGAAGCCAATAGTGATTTTTTTGCAAATAATTAAATTCGGATTTTTTTTATTTTATTAAACACACTAAAATACACTCAAATTGCACTTTCCACTACAAAATAATGATTAATCAGGTTTTGATACGTAAGTAATTAATTTAAATACAGAAGGATGGGTACCTATAATATATATCGATATCAAATTTATTAAATTAATAATAATATTATTGCAAGTAGACTGTGATAATTAAATGGCTTGTTTTCTTATGGTCACAACTCCGCCGCAGAATAGGGGATCGGACAGTAATCAGATAAAAATCTAAAATGTACTTAGAAAGAAAATATATAATTTTTTACGATTATTTATCGAATAATAATTTAATATAATTCATTTAAATATTTTTAAATGAAGAAATAAAATTTTATTATTTACAATATTTTAAATCTATACTGAAAAACCAATCACAGTGCGTGACGTCATTTGTGGGCAATCATTGTCTTATGCCAATGCAGCTGTTTTGTTATGATATGAGCACAAATGACGTTATGCGCTATCAGATGAACTTTCGTGGCGTTTTGGCGGCATTTTCAAACAAACAATATTAAAACATGATTTGAGTACCTAAAAGGCTATAAATAAATAAAATAGTATTTTTATGGGAATAAATATACATGAAGATTAATTTAAAACACTTTCTGAAAATTTGTCCGATCCCCTAACCTTCATAACCTAAATTTAAAAAGTCATAAAACCTTACGGTTATGGACTATGGATTTTCATTGATAGGCCAAGCTACAGAGATTTGTTGTGAGCATTTTGTGTAAAAAGTGTCAGAAGAAAACCAGCTGGGCCATTGTTTGGAGAATCCTTCACATGATATAGTGAGATTGTTTTCTACTGGACCGATTTTACAAATTCTTTCACCTATAGAAAGCTAAATCATCAACTTAGCATTTTATAAAGAGACACGGACGAAGTCGCGTGTAAAACAGCTAGTTATTTATAACTTTATTGTTTTTTAGGTTTTTGCTTATAAAATTAAAACTATCAGGGTAATCGTGATATTGTAGAGAATGACAACACGAAGAAAATGAGGGATCGAACTACGTTAGTTTAAACCGGCCAAAGTGCAGTTTTTTTTTTTTCAAAAATTCATAACTCGGTTATTTTTTTAGTTGTAGCGTAGATCTTTATACGTGTAGGCAACAAGTAAGCACTGTCCGATGCATAGTTTTCGATCTGTGGCCATTTGAATTGTTTACTATGCCATTTTCCAGTAGACCTCCAGTAGACTACTTCAAAACGTTCATCTTAGTTTTGCATTAAAACGATGAAAAATATGTTAGAAATGAAGCTTCCGAGGTATAAATTGAGGCAACTTAATTTTTATTACTTAATTAAATGAATTCTGAATTAATTAATGAATAATTCAAAAATGAAATTCATTTATTATTTACTTTTTGTTACCAACTGTACAGAGAAATACAAAATTGTTTTCCACATTGGAAAGCGAGTCGCGTCGGCGCTAACTGGCCGGATTGTGTTACATGAACCAATAAATTTATGAATACAAAGTTTTAAATTGAGCTTTTAAAAACACCCATCACGGCTGCAGCAGTGTATAGTGTTATGCAGAGGACAATTGAAACACATGCAACGAGGCCTGTATCTGACATAGACTTAGTACCGAGTAGTTCTTCCAGTGATTTCAAATCCAAGAGAACATTGTTTGTGATCCTAAATAGTTAAGTTTAATTTAATAAAAATAATAATCGGAATTTAATTTTTTTATGATATATATTGTTTGTTTGTTTTTTAATATTAAATTGTAAAAAAAAAATTAACAAAATAAATAAATATGTGAATAATAATAATAAATACTTTATTGTCCAATTCATTTTGCTTACACTTAATTACCACTTTATAAGTTTTAATTTAACACTAATAAAGAGATTATTATTAATAATATACTAGATGATCCAAAAGTAGAGGATTCGATCCCGGTCGATTTTTCTAATCCCGGGATTTCGGGATTATCTACATTTAATCCAGGGATAGTCCCGGGATTGGTAATAGAAAGTGGTAACAAAAAAAAGTAAAACATATAAAAATCAACTTTTTATTTTAAATCTTTAGTTAGATCTTCAAAAAACAAAACAAAATTATACTTTCTTCTGATAAAATAAACTTTAAAAAAAGTCTTTTTTATATATCAATGTTTATAGGTAATCATATTTTCAATAAAATAGACTAGAAACTTTATAAATTACTTATTTAAGCCTTATGAAAATAAAATCTAAGGATTAACAACGCATCCAACGTCTCATCCGAAAGCTTACTTCGCAATTTGTTGCATAAATATGAAGAGGCGGAAAAAGCGCGTTCAGGCTCGATGGAAGTTGTAGGAATCGTCAATAAATTTTTATAAGTCTTCTCCAAAGTTCCACACACATAATCCGGTACCGGATCCCGGGATCCCGGGTTCGAATCCTCTACCCAAAAGACGTTTTCTGTCAAAATGTTATTGGACTGTGGTAGATTAAACAAAAAAAAAATATCGGGGCATCAAGGAAATTGGTCCAGCCGTTCTTCAGTTATGCGCTTAGCAACATATTTAGCGATTTATTTGTATTTATATTAGATAGATTATATTATCTCTATATATAAAAATGAACCCACCTTTCCCTTGGTCACGGCATCACGCGTGAACGGGTAGACCGATTTTAATTCGGTTTTCGCTAATGGAAAGAGGGATAAACGGGGAATGTTCATATATATATAAAAATTGCACCCCGGGCGAAGCCGAGGGCGGGTCGCTAGTATAATAATAATATTAAGGATTATAATGTATAATTTTGAGCTTAATACTTAGACTTTGGCTGACCACTACTGACCGCTGGGTTCCCACTGGAACAAAATTCTTTAGACGTGTTACACAATGAAGACGTACGTATGTATCGTTAAGTTGAATAATATCAATGATTAAGTTGAACATACCCAAAGTTGCTCGATTTTGCTCGAGTTAAGTTCTGACAGTTCTAAATTCAACTTTATTGTTCATTTTTTTTATCCTACAAAAACAATATATATCCTATGCCCTTTCTGTATACCTGATAACGTGTATGTAAAATTTCACGATAATAGGTTGAGTAGCTAACTACTCACGTCTAAACGGGATAACAGACTTATTTTCGCTTTTATAATATTAGTTGGGATTGACCATAAATTTATTACACTTGTACGAGAGAAGGGCACATTACAAAAAAGGTGTTGTAATTTATTCATTTCATTTTGCAGTCATCCTTTCAATATTCCAAGAAACAATAATAATATATTCGAAGAACTAAAAGAGAACAAACGCGCCCTCAATCGATGTGTGGTGATCAGACGATATTCCGACAAAAATATCAAATTTCAACTCAACCAGGGGTAAGAAAATATCGGATTACGATTGCCCTACCATTGAAACTCGAATTTTTGCTAAATGAACAAAAGGTGAGACGACATTAAACAATGAAATATGATTATTATGTAATCTGTCTTTTTTGATTTTTAACCTAAACCCAACATTCAAATGCACGCAACTGGGTCGAGTTGACTATGAAAATAATTTTGCTTTTCAGATCCATCCTGCCAGTGAAAACGTAGCCTCTCACGGCAGGACTGATCTAAAAGTTTTAAGCTATGCTTGTAGTTTCTTTGGTGGATAGGATCAGAAATTTGGTTCTACATCGCAGAACCAAAGTTGTCGACATAGCCAAAAGAATGAGTAAGTGGGCCGGTCACATCTGTTGCAGAGCGGATAACCTGGGGTAGAGAGTTCTCGAACTGAGGCCACTGCTAGATGGAGAGACGACTTGAAAAGCTTCGCAGGAAGCAGCTGGATGTGAAGGACCGGGCGAGGTGGCGAGCCTTGGGAGAGACCTAGGCTGATAATGAGGCTCCTAAGAGCGAGTGCACGATGTGTAATGTCTCGGTTTGTAATACTATAAGTTATGTAATTCTTAGCCTCGTATTATGTTTCAAATTAAATTCCTAAAGATTACCTTGCTCACTTGGAATATTTTGAGAAAAACTTGTATATTACCTATTATATCCACATGTATTAATATTTCAGTTTAATTTTTTAAATTAAAATAAATCAAGATTTTTTTAAATGTTAAGATCGGCAGACAGGCAGACCGTCCACTTGATGGTAGGTGGCTGCCGTCGCCTATAACACAAGCAACGCCACAGCTGCTGTAAGTAAGATGCCGACTATAGTAGGATTAAGGATAAGGGATAGGGAAATGGGCTCTGGCATCCCTTACTCACTCACCGAAACACAATAGTTATTTCACGTTCATCTTCTGTAAGGGGATGGTTACTGCCGCCAGACGAGCTACCCAAATGACTGCGAAACGTAGTGTACCATGCAACTACTTTCCTGATCCAGACCAGAGCTAAATTTGAAAAGTTTATTTTTCAAAGTTGACCCTGTCGAGAATCGAACCCGGGAACCCTAGAACAGACCGTTAAGGCAAGAACCTTAACCACTCATCCAACGGGCTCGTCAAAGGCCTGTTGTACTGAATAGGCGACGGTTCAATTGATGGTAATTGGTTACCGTTGCCGCGAAATACAATGCTAGAGAATGCATATTATGCGCTGCCGAAGTAAAACTGGTTCGGGAAACACAGTTTGTGTGCGAAACGCAGCGAGAACCATGAGGTCTTTATTAATCTGTAATTATATCATATCATATAACTGTGCCTTATTCGAATTGCATAATTAGTAATGGTAGGGCACACTGCGTTTCGCAGTCATTTGGACAGCCCGTCTGGCGGCAGTGAGAACCCCCTTAAAGAAGACCACTGTGAAATAACAGCACGAGTGCTGTTGTGTTTCGGCGAGTGAGTAAGGGATGCCATTTCCCTATCCTGTCCTAATCTTTTGTCCTTAATCCTACTGTAGTCGGCAGCGCACTTGCAGCAGTTTTGGCGTTGCTTGTGTTATAGGCGACGGTAGCCACTTACAATCAAGTGGACCATCAGCCTGTCTGCCGATCTTAACATAAAAAAATATTATTATTGTATAAATTAACACAATACAACTTAAAAAAATAAAACATATTAAATTACAAGTGTAAATTAAATTTCCTCGAAAATTCGAAGTAGGGGTTTGAATGGAAATCGGAGCATTATCGGTTTATTCGGATAAAATACACCCCCGATATCCATGCATAAGGCGTTATTGACTTGTGCGCCATTGAATCCCATTGGATCCTTGTTTTTGGACTCGAGGACATATGGCAACACCTACTCATTACCATGATCACCATTTGCGTCACGCTGGGTGAGGTATGGCTACAGCTTATTGAAATCGAGTCTGGATGAGTGAGATCTTTTTATATCTGTCGCCATGCAAACACAGCACTTAGTAGTAGAAAAATATTTATAGTATTTTCACAACATATAGTTTAATAACTATTAATGATTTCCTTTCGTAGTCGACTCAGCGAACTCCTATTCCCAAATAACTATTACTACTCCGAAATTATCATTTATCATTTAAGCGATTTCTCCATCATACCCTATTATCATTATCGTAAGAGAGAAATTTATATGGCAATAGCTGAACTCGGCCACGCTTTGGCATGGGACGCGCGGTACTGGACACTGCTTATATATAATACTGTTTATCGTAGCGTGATGATATATAGCCTATAGCCTTCCTCGATAAATGGACTATTCAAAACAAAAAGAATTTTTCAATTCGAACCAGTAGTTCCTGAGATTAGCGCGTTCAAACAAACAAAATCTTCAGCTTTATAATATTAGTATAAATTTAAGAGAGTTTATATAAGCCGGTTTTCGCATAAAATCTAAAAATAGTTAAAAGCCATTTTCTTTAACATCTAAAGTGTTAAAATTAAACAGTGAATGGACGAGCGAAAAGCCCGTTTGGTACAAGTGGTTTAAATATCAGCACTAGAGCTTAAGGAGGCCTCAGGCTTGATTCCTAGGAAGGTTAAAGTTTTCAAAGTTGACTTCATAGTTTAGATTAAGTAAGTATAGATTTGATTTTAGTACTGGATTCCCCGATAGTACAGGTATTATGCGATTCTCCCAATACAAGCCTAGATATTAGATTGAGGCGTTTCGGATTAGTTTGTAAGTAAGATAAGTTATTTTGGATATAAATTAAAGTTCGAAAATGGCTTAGGAACAAAAATACAATAAACTCAATAAACTTTAAAATTTTTAGGAACGCTGTTATGTCATAATGACTAACTATGAGATTAAAAAGCGTTCACGCCGGCCAAAAGCCTCGAACGTTCCACCCTATCGATGGTAGCCACGCCACTTTCCGATTAGTGTCGAAGGAAATTGGTTCTTATGTCTACCACATAGAGTTTACATTTCAACAGAAATAGCATTCCCGAACTTTCAATGGCTTGTTTACAAATCTTGTTTAAAATTTTCTGGTAGATTCGAAATACATCGAGGCGTTTGGCGCCAAATATGAATAAGGGTGCGGCCGGTTAAGGGGTTTAGTTGTGCGACAACAAGCGATATTAAAGCGGCTCTTCGGAGCTTTTGCGAATTTACCTGCGACAGTGAACCGGCGACACATTACGGGAATCACTGACGACTTTTGAAAAGTTTAACGATTTCATCGGACGAGTTTGTTAATTTTGGGAGTCATCCTGGTTTTTAAAAATAAACCGTTTCATTCGCTCATACACGGCTTTTACACTCAGCCCGCACGTAACAATATTAAAATAATATATTTTTTTTCACAACAGAATGTTCACAAGATATCAATGTCCTAAACAATAATCCTATGAGCCTCCGAAAACACGCGTAAAGTGTGGGTTTCTTCAAATAAAACTCGAGTATTATATTCATATGAGAGGAATAAAGGCTTATCTAAGGATTTCCCTGGATTGCCACACGCGAGTTTATTAAACATTATGTTGTGGCTTCCTAAGTACACAGTTGTATCATTTTAAGCTACCTATCGTATTTAGCAATTCAAAAGAAGTCCTGAGGCTGATACTTTTAAATTCTAATTCAAAAAATTCAGTTAGAATTTAAAAGTATCAGTTAAATTCTAACTGAATTTTTTGAGTTTAAACTTTTCTTAGTTTTTAATTGAAGGTAAACACACAAATACTTAATAACCAATTATTTTTGTCCCTTCATCGTGAAGTACGTTTTGCTAAAAAGGGGACAATAATTTGACAATACGAATAAAGGTCGCTTATTATTATTTAAATATAATAATAATTTTGATTGTCCCTTTATTGTTAAACTAAACTCACGCGCCCTGATTACGCCTGGGTACAATTGGGTAATTAATGTTAAGATTGGCAGACAAGCTGACAGTCCACTTGATGGTAGGTAGCTACCGTCGCCTATAACGCAAGCAACGCCAAAACCGTTGTAAGTGTGCTGCCGACTACAGTAAGATTAAGGATAAGGGTTTAGGAGGGGATCCCTTACTCATTCACTCACAACAGCACTCGTGCTGTTATTTCACGGTGGTCTTCTATAAGTAGGTGGTGACTGCCGCCAGATGGGCTGCCTGAATGACTGCGAAGCGCAGTGTGCGATCCAGCTCCAGACCAGAGCCAAATTTGGAAAGTAATTTTTTTAAAACTGGCCCTACCGGGTGACCCTAGAAAAAAAAGAAAAAGAAAAAGAGGATTCGAGAAAGAGGTGAACCGCCGAATCCAACTCGGTTGGGCAGCGTTCGGGAAACTACGGGATGTCTTCTCGTCCATTATCCCTCAGTGCCTGAAGACTAAAGTCTTCGAACAGTGCGTGTTGCCAGTGACGACATACGGTTCCGAAACATGGTCGCTTACTATGGGCCTCATAAGAAGGCTCAGAGTCACTCAGCGGGCGATGGAGAGAGCTATGCTCGGAGTATCTTTGCGCGATCGAATCAGAAATGAGGAAATCCGCAAAAGAAGTGACCGACATAGCTCAACGTATCGCAAAACTGAAGTGGCAATGGGCGGAGCACATGGCTCGTAGGACCGATGGACGTTGGGGACTTAAGGTGCCGGAATGGCGGCCACGCACCGGGAACCGCAGTGTCGGCAGACCCCCCACTAGGTGGACTGACGACATTAAAAGAGTCGCGGGGAGTCGCTGGCTTCAGGCGGCACAAAATCGTGGTGTTTGGCGGTCATTGCAGGAGGCCTATGTCCAGCAGTGGACGTCCATCGGCTGAAACGACGACGACGACGACGACGACGACGACGAACCCTAGAACAGAGCGTTAAGGGCTTCACTTAGGCAAATGACATTTACAATAGAACTCGCTGGCGGCGGATCCAATTCAACAGGCCTAGAAATGGTGTTTTTTTTGTTTTTACCATTAGAACAACGCACAAAAAAAATATATTAATACAATTTTTTAAACTGACATTAACTTATTAATAGAATTTTCAATAAAAGTCAAATTCTTCTTGTGTTCTAACTTTTTTTGTGGAGTTTCTATTACTTTAACAAAAATTCTAATTAATACAATTGGTTCTTCACATGTTTAAGTATAATATATATTTTTTTCAAAGCAATTGTCTTGTCCATTTCTTGTAACATCTTCATTAAACAATGGATATTTTTAGTATTTAGCATTTGTCTCCACCTTAAGGCAAGCACTCTAACCACTCATTCAACGGGCTTGTCAATACATTATATTATAGCCTATGTTTAACTGAAATAACGCACTTTTAAATAAGTAAAAGAATATATTTGTAAATGTTACAGTGGCTTACCCTCCACGTACACTTAAGCTAAATTAGCACAAGGATTTTGATGCCTTAGGTCCCACTGTTGGGTCTACGGCCTTCTGCGTGATGAAAGGAGATAAGACACCACAACACACGGACACGGACTTGACATGAATAACACATACGAAATAGAGAAAAGTTAATGCGTTTTTTCGTCTTTGAATAAATTTTACTTACTATTTAACCCTATGAAAAGGAAAAAATACTAAGTCCCTATGAATGTTCCGGTCTCTGTTATAAAAGTGAACCAAAATATAATGCAGCGTACAATCGCCTCGAAAGGCTTCACTCGAGCTAGCAATAGAGCTTTTTCGTCATAAATATGTAGAGACTTGTAAGTTGAGGGTATTGTTTCAACACTTTGCTAAACTTCACTGCACATGGAGCGAAGGGATTTTTTTACTAGAAAAATATAAAGATGCTTCGCAATATGCTGTTACGATATTTTGAAGCATGATAATGGAGCTCAGAATGGCTTACGATTCACCTCGTCGGCTAAGAACGTAAAAAAGGTTAGTGAGTAATAGGCATTTTGAGTAGAATGTCAAGCGAGACCATGCGAGACTTTTCATAAAAAATATAATATTTAAATTTACTGGGCATTGTCGTAATAATGAAGTTGTAGTCGAGAACTGGACAGCAGTAATGATCTACTTAAAAAAAGCACCGTAAAATAAAGGCACGTGTGCTGTTGTGTTGCGTGACTGAGAAAAAAGTATCCAAGAACCCTCCTCAAGTGACATCCAAATAACGTCCCCTAATACTGTCCCGAATCTGTTTTGAACTGCCCTAAAAATATGCTAAATCGATTAAATAATACATAATTTTATAAATAATGTTTAGACCTGTAAGACTACACAATGTAAATTCGTTTCACTATGAACTTGGCGCATCCAAAGGTAGTTCAAATACAGAGGAAGGAAGCCTATATTTGTTTATTTATACATGCTTAGTTAAGAAGCCTATAAGTGGTTAAAAAAGTTCCAAAAGAATCCTGATCATAATGATCTGATTAACGATATCCAGTTATTTAACACAAACTATAGTTTATACAATCGAAAAGATTTTATATAAACACATTCCTCTACATTCCCAATTCGAACATTAATATATGTATCTTGAAATGACGAAAGTGTTTGAATTCAAATTTCACCAAACTTTGTTAGAATTACCAACGACCCAGATGAACATTATGCATCTGAATGAGGTATTTGGAAATGGTCTCTATCCAAAACGTGCTAAAAGCATATCTCTGGTCTAAATCTAGAACCCTTACTATATGATTTACTTATAAGCAAACTAAAACTATATTTGAATTTAGTAAGGTAATAAACGATACAACAACGATATTAAAAACATAATATCGGCTTAATCATTAAAAAATGGGAAATTTAAATAGATAAAGATAAGATGTAAAGGCCAAAGATTTTCAACTGTATCGATCAGGAAAGACGAAAGAATCCGTAATGTGACATTTAGAACCACGTGGCACAAAATCGCTCAGTCCATCGCCAACTTTACAAGGCTATTTAACTACGCCATGGCCATCCTGATTACGGCGATCAGGATCAATATTTTTGTAGTAAAAATTTCCCAATGCCCTCTCTCTATATCTATATATTTAATCTTTTTAGTAAAGGCATTCCTATATACATTGACGTATATATTACTGGCGTAAAAACCGGGCCAACGGTGCGGCGAAATGGCACCAGAGCGCATTGGCCCTAAAATTACATTCTAGGACCAGCTAACGGTCTAAAACCTCGTCCCTCGTCCGCGCAAGATTGTGGTTGAGAGAAGTTTTGTACTAAATTGTTATAAAAATGCCTAGGTGGGTAGTAAAAAGCTGCAAAAACTATGATACGAAGGTTAAAAAGGAACAGGGAATATTGTATCATCGGTAAGTAATCTTGTTACATGTTTTAACGCATTTCATTCTAAAGTCAAAGTTCATAATGGCGGCCATGTGCCGCAAGCGAATTAAAATAAACGTAACCTTGTATTGACGTCAACCTTTTATTTATTTATTTTTTTCTTAGAAATTTGGTGTAGGTGTAAGTTACATTTTGTAATTTGGGTAAAATGTTTTATAGTTAATGTAACAGTGACGAAACATAATAAATTCTTAATAAGAATTTATTAAGAAAAGTAAGTTTGTGTATAAGAAGTTGTGTATAAAGATCGCCACTATTTGTCTATAAGAAGTAAGTTTGTGTAAAATGTTCCGTTGGGCGTATCCTTACTTTTAAAATCCTTGTTTCATGGGCTATCATGTTATCAGGCAATTTGTGCTTGTAATCTATCTACTTGGTCACGCTTCCCGCTCCGCGAGTGTAATCATTGAAGTGATGAAGGGCCCGTTGCATTCTTCGCCGCTGGAGGACCAAGAACTTGGTGATTCACGAGGTAGACTTCCTTCGTTTGCTCGTCTTTTGATTAAATGTACCACGAAAAAAAATATAGTCCATTTTTATAATTGCTTGGCGTGGCCAAAAATTCTGAGAACACAAAAATTGTTTTCGAGAAACGAGTGAGTTACAATGGTAATATCTATTTACACGTATCGAATTCAGACTCAATCCGACTTGGTGAGCTAATGCGACGTATCCGTTCGGATGTAAGGCCGTTTCAGAGAGGCGGAGGAGCGCTTTGTTGTCGCTCAGCCACGTTCAGTTTATTGACGTGGACGTTAATTCGCAATGTAATATTCAAACGACATTTGTAATATCCTAATGGTGCAGATGCGACAGTTTGCCGTGTGGCCTAACACATATCGAATTACGAATTTGAACCATATCGTAATGTTGTTCTTACCGTAGTAAATTTATTCATTTTAAGCTGGATCGTCAGGAAAAGCCTGCTCTATAATCTTATTCGTTTTTAATGTTGCAGGACAAACTGTCTTCTGCGCTATAGATAATGAAGACATATGGCGTTGAAACGTGGTCTCAAACTAATGGGCTTCGTCAGAAAGCTCAACGTCATACAAAGAGCTACGAAGAGGGCTATTCTCGTAAAACGGAACCCTTATAGGTTCACTCGTGTGTCCGTCTGTCCGTTGCTTACAGTCAATTATCTCCGAATCTACTAGACCAATTAAGTTGAAATAATGTACACATATCAATTTCTGTGACCCAAACGCAGATGAAATCTGTATATGGGAGGTCATTTTTGAGGGAAGACGGAAAATAAAAAAATATATTTAAAAACTGCATCGTGTAACATATCAAATGGAAGGTCTTGTTGTATTTTCTTGTAATTTGAAAATAAATAGTTTCCAAGTTATTCAAGAAAATAGACGAAAATTGACCATCCTCCCTTCTTATCTCCGAAACTACTGAACCTAAAATTTTGAAAAAATACAGAAATTTTGAAAAAATACACTCAATATTGTGCTGATAGGTAACATCGTACGGAACCCTCTTCACGCGAGTTCTACTCAAGTTTTTTTTTTTCATTCCAATCGGTTCAAAAACAAAAAAAAGTTATGCGCTGTCCCAAATCCCACGTGTACGAAATTGCGGGCTCAGCTAGTTGTAACATATAATTAAATGTTAAAAAACTGTATTAACTGAAGTCTTAAAGCACTTAACTCTTTCTTTATTTTAGCAACTATTTTACTCCAAGACATCCACCATTCATTGAAGTTCCTTAACCTTTTATGAAAGGGATGAGCAGAACGTAATAGCCATTGTAAGAAAATAATAGTACCTGTCCATAACGTTTGACACTTTTGTTAGATAAGAATAGGTCTTCGTAATATATAAAAGGGAAGTTGCTTAGTGCTAGGCATCCGATATAGGCACGCCTTTTATTTATCGTGTCAATAGAGTCCTACGAGCTGATTATGTAAAACCACAAGCCTGGAATTTCATATTTGAAATAACTTACTGGAAAATAAGTATTGAAAAATAAGGAGAATAACTTGTTGAAAACAATACTAAAATTCGTTGGCTGGTGGCTTACTGATGCCCAAAAAACAAGCTCTGCAAAGGTCTGCTCTTGCAAAAACAAAGGGGCTGGTAAGAGTTGGTTAGGGAGTAAGGCTGCCAATCTGCTGGTAGAAGATTTGGCTTTGCAACTTCTTTCTCATGCATCAAAAGGTGCTCTGCAGTAAGAAGTTGGATACTGCTGCTGTACAACCAAGCTCATTTTGAGGATATATTTACAGCGAAGAAGAATTTATGAAGGGAATCTGCGTATTAGTCGCTTCTATATATGTGTCGCTCATTGTATAAGTGAATTATCTCCTTTTAATTGACGTACGGCTGGTTACCATCTTTTTACCTTGTCGAAATCCCTCTAATTCGGACCAAGCGCTTTAAAACATCTTTTGTGATGCGTCTGCTAAGGATTGGAACTCCCTGCCGACGTCTGTATTTCCGAGGTCATATAACCCAAATCTTTTCAAGGTTCGAGTGAATAGGTATCTTCCGGGTGAGCTCGCTCCATCGTCGGCCTCATCCTTCCTACATGGATAGATGCTGGTCAAGAGCAAACTCATCTTTAATAAAAAAATTAATTGAATTTTGAAACAATAAGCAAGCCTTTTTGCAACATCATGTGTAGGGCTTTTTCAGTTGTCTGAAAAAACAAGTAACGCCATCCATAGGCTAGATTAGGGTGCTTTTAGTGGAGTTGCTTCAATTTTATAATGAAAGGTTTGATAAAATGATTTGATTAAGCAAATAAATGTATTTTTGAAAAACATGTAGGTACACAACTTTCATGGATGAGTGGTTAGGGTGCTTGCCTTAACGCTCTGGTCAAGGGCTTCCGGGGTTCGATTCTCGGCTGGGTCAACTTTGAAGAATCAACTTTTCAAATTTGGTTCTGGTCTGGATTTGGAAAGTAGTGGCAGGACATACTGCCTTTTCGCAGTCATTTGTGCAGCCCGTCTGGCGGCAGTAACCACCCCCTTACAGAAGACCACCGTGAAATAACAGCACATGTGCTGTTGTGTTTCGGTGAGCGAGTAAGGGATGCCAGAGACCATTTCCCTATCCACTCCTAATCCCTCATCCTTAATCCTACTGTAGTCGGCAGCGCACTTGCAGCAGCTTTGGCGTTGTTTGTGTTATAGGCGACGGTAGCCACCTACCATCAAGTGGATCGTCAGCTTGTCTGCCGATCTTAACATTAAAAAAAATGTCCAAACATTATGTCCGAATTTGATTGAGGATTTATTGAAACTCCAATAAATTTATTATTCTCAAAGTAGTCTTTGCAAGCGAGTTAATACATGTATATGTATTACTTGAGTTCGGCTAAAACTTACAAATAAGTTACAATAAGCAACAATAATAACTTGACTTACAATGGTTATTGAACGACGCGAAAGTACATCCCTCTTTAATAATTAACAATTTATCACATTCGAGACATATACACCACATTTCTGAATCATTTATTACGAGGCAAAACCTCGGAAACATTACAGCGGAAGAGTGTGAGGGATTAAAGCGAAAATGTCTCTTGTTGGAAAGTGATCTTGTGAACAAAAACAGTTCAGAAGTTCATTCCACTTCAACCTTCTACGAAGGCGTGCGTGCCATCTGTCTTGAAGGTCCGTTTATATTTTCAGACAACCTAGCGTAGCGTGTCAGACAAAATGATATTATTTCATATGATATGTAAGAACTTATTTATATCTAGCGTAACGACGCCATCAGACACTGTCCTGTCCGCGCACGAACGGCATTCGCGGAGAGAATTGTCTGAGCCGAAATATGTCTGAACGTGTCTGAGGGCCTGTGTCCCAAAATCGGAACCGTCCAAGTAACTGCCGGCGGAGAGTAGCCGCTGACTTGTCTGTTTTTGTGATATAACATGTTTCTGATACCCTAGATGTAAATAAACTGTGTCTGATACGTTCGCTGTCTAAAGATTTAAGCGGACCTTGAAATGTAATTAGAAAATAATTTTAGTGATTGTATTTAGTTATCTAAATGTGGACATAGGCCTTTGAGTATTTCAAGAATCACCATGTAATGTCTCCTCTGCAGTATCATTAAACAATAGGAACGGTTAATAATCTTCTTCCAGTTAAATTCCTTAAATATATTTCAATTACATTGAATTAAATTGTGTATAAGCATGTTCAATGATTTTCTTTTTAGGGTTCCGTACGTCCGAATAAAAAAACGGACACCTTATAGGATCACTCGTGTGTCCGTCTGTCACAGTCAATTATCTCGGAATCTACTAGACCGATTAAGTTGAAAGTACACATATCAATTTCTGTGACCCAAACGCAGAGGTGTGACGTGAATAGATGAAATATTTATATGGGAGGTCATTTTTGGGGGAAGGTGGAAAAGTTGTGAAGATCTTAAATGTATTTTTTTTTGTAATTTTAAAATAAAAGTTATTCAAGAAGATAGACGAAAATTGACCATTCAACCCCCCTCCCCCATCTCCGAATCTACTGAACCTAATTTTTTTAAAAAATACAGAAATTAGTTTTCTACTTATAGATTATAGGAAAACCTATAAGAAGTCCATGATATTAAAATAACATGGTAAATCACTCAGTATTGTGCGGATAGGTAACATCGTACGGAACCCTCTTCACGCGGGTTCAACTCGCACTTGTTTATATTATTTAAATATAAGCATTTTGTTTATTTTCGACGGTAATTCTTTCATAAAAAGTATGCAATCATTTTTTGTACAGGCTTTGGTACCTATAATTATTCTTTGATATTATAATTTATTTGTAATATCATTTTTAACACTTTTCAGTTTGAATCTTCCTCAATATAAAAATGTGTAATCTCAAATAGTCTAAAAAAGTAAAATGTTTAACATTAACCAAAGCATCGTTTTTAGTGGAAGAACTATTACGAACTAAACTCAATCACGGCAATAACGTCTGCCTGCAAATGAACAAACAGATAAGACAACGGAACTTAGCTCTCCGGAGAATATTTATTTGCAAAATTCAGATTCATAATTAGTATCTATCTAACGTGAAAACACACGTATGAGTATTGTATTTTAAACTGCTGACGATAAGAATAGATAATTTAATAAGATAAACTGTCAAAATACGTTCAATTATGTATGTACGCGTTTCCTATTCTTTTTAAATGTATAATAATGGCAAAGTACACTTATAAACTTGACAGTCCATGTGACGACAGTAACATCCTTAGAAGACCATCGTAAAATGTGTGCCAGATCTCATTGTATCCTTTGTTATTATCCATTTCTCTATCCAATCTATGGTGTGTTGCCATGTAATGGCCGTCAGCGTATTCGGTACATCCTAACTAATATAAATACGAAAGTGAAGTTGTTTGTTTATTACGCTATCACGCCTTAGCTACTCAATCGAACGTCATGAT
Organism: Bembecia ichneumoniformis; assembly: GCA_910589475.2. Lineage (NCBI taxonomy): Eukaryota > Metazoa > Arthropoda > Insecta > Lepidoptera > Sesiidae > Bembecia > Bembecia ichneumoniformis. Next base: position 916,763 of record OU342544.1, on the reverse strand, counting down.
ATTTTACATATCATGACTCTTATTTACATTTTTAGGTATCTCTAAAAATATATGTGCAATAAACATTTAATATTATTATTTTTTATGTTAAGATCGGCAGACAGGCTGACGGTCCACTTAAGGTAGGTGGCTACCGTTGCCTATATAATACAAGCAACGCGAAAGCTGCCGCAAGTGCGCTGCCGACTGCAGTAGGATTAAGGATAAGAGATTAGGAGTGGATAGGGAGATGGGCTCTGGCATCCCTTACTCACTCACCGAAACACAACAGCACACGTGCTGTTATTTCACGGTGGTCTTCTGTAAGGAGGTGGTTACTGCCGCCAGACGGGCTGCCCAAATGACTGCGAAAACGCAGTGTGCCTTGCCACTACTTTCCAAATCCAGACCAGAGCCAAATTTGAAAAGTTGATTTTTCAAAATTGACCCTGCCGGGAATCGAACCCGGGAACCCTAGAAACTACTCATTAAAACGGGCTCGTCAAAAAAATTTTAACACAACATGGACAGCTAGTGTTCTTATAAAAAAGAAAATGAGTTCAAGTCTGGGATTGTCTCCCGTATGTTCAACACCAAGCGGTCATACGAAGTTCCCGGGAGTCGGTCGCAATTTACAAAGTTCTCGCAAAGAAGTGCCAACTTCCTTGCTTTTGAATGTAACTAGTGTTACTTTGTAGTGAATGGCGGTCTTTACAGCGTTTTTCTTCGCCTCCGTTTAAGAGAGCAGTTTCTACGTTTCCTTATCGCTTTTTTTCAGATTCCACCTTAAAAAGGTCAGCGTAAAAAAAGGTTAAAGGTTTCTGTAACTTTACAAGTAATAAAACACAACAGGCAGTAACAATTCAGTGGGTCCAACTTTGATTCACAGTCTAACCTGTACTTTTGAGAGTTATTTAATAAGCTCTAACAATGGAAGAGAACCTCGTCAAGCAACTTGGAAGAGGTTCCCTAGAATACTAACCAATCGACTGCAAGTTTCTGGAGTACAGGACAATAGCTCGTGGCTATTGTCATTTAGGGGAGTTCTAGACCAACAGTGGGACCTAATATAAATTTTATTAGCATAACTATATTTATGCTGATATAAATAGGGTATTCAGTAACATATTTGTGAAATATTTAAATGAAATCTAAAAAATACGCAGGAGTTATTGAGCACCTCAAATATTTCTTCCCTACGCAATTTTTTATGTAAGGGTCAGCAGTCAAGCTGACAGTCCACGTGATGGCAAGTGGTAAGTGGCACCTATTTATTAAAACAAGCAACGCCACAGGTACTACAAAAGCGCGTATCATTTTATAAACATAATAGTGCGCGCATTAAGCGATTAGGAGGGCTCACTCTCTCTAAAATAGTAACTTTTGCAAAATTATGGTATTTCACAGTAGTCTTCCATAAGGGGAGTGGTTACTGCCGCCAAACAGGTTGCCTAATAAATTATGATCGCGAAACGCAGACTATATAGGTATGTAATTTTACATGCCATTAAAATCTCTTTATTTCTTTAATCCTCGTTAGTTATCGGAGAAAACCCAAGACGAACCATGTAGGTACCCATGTGAAAAGTCCACTAATCTATTTTTTCTCCAGCAGAAAATTGAAAACAAAAAGAAAAAATCAGATAATTAGTTTTTACAACCTTAATTTGCTTATTTGTCTGTTTTTTATGTTAAGATCGGCAGACAGGCTGACGGTCTACTTGATGGTAGGTGGCTACCATCGCCTATAACACAAGTAACGCCACATGTACTGCAAGTACATGTGCGAGTCGCCTACAGTCGCCTAAGTGCGACAGGCTGCCGACTACAGTAGGCTTAAGACTAAGGGATTAGGAGAGGATACGGAAATGGGCTCTGGCATCCGTTACTTACTCACCGAAACACAACAGCACATGTGCTGTTATTTTATGGTGGTTTTCTGTGAGGGGGTGGTTACTGCCGCCAAATGGGCTGCCCAAATGACTCTTCAAAAACAATTCAATTTTGCTTCTTTTATTATATATATAGCAACGCGAATAAATTTGCCGGTAAACTTATTAGAGACGTTGATCAATATTAACTAAATATAACAAGATAATTAAAAAAAAATGAAAAAAGAAGTCAAAACATGTTAAAGGCTTTTACCATTAAATATAAAATAAGAATTTCTCTTTCTTAGCTAGTTATGAAACGCAGTTACGAATCTAGTTAAAACTGGCTTGATTAATTGGTTATGAAAAATGGTTACCCACATGGACCAAAGGAAATACCACCGACTATACGTATACCTTCCTAATAAAGAATTCAATCAGACAATATAAATAGATTTATTTGTACAGAAAAAAGATATCATGTAATTCCTTACGAAAATCTTGGTACATGAGAACTTCGGCTTGTCATTTCTTGCATAGAACTTCTGAATTACCTAAAAATAAACAAAAATTCAACATGAGTTTTAGAATTTAGTAGGTATTATAGCACAAAAGTAAAATGTTCAAGTATAGTATATAACAAGTAAGTATAATAAATAGAAAAGGGGAAAATCAATTATATTTGTCTTAATAATGGCAACTCAGCTGGAAGAACATTTGTTTTTCAAAGAGTACTTCTTCAGGTGTGGGTTTCAGCACTCTTCGGCCAAGGCTAATTGCTCTAACCGCGGAAATACGCCGTTCCAGTACTCCATTTGAGCATAATTTGATCTGGACAAGATTTGATCATACCCGTTCCGGACGACTTGTCAGACTTGACCTTGCTTGCCACAACGAGTATGATCAAATCCTTAGCCGAAGGAGTGCTGGAACACACCCCAGACGTGATGTTTGTAACATAGCTTATATAGCATTTAAAAGCTGTTATAACGTAAATTAATTCTCGAGGTAAAATATTATATTATAGGATTATAAATAATAATTTTTTATTGTTGCGAATTTGAGTTTCAGTAAATTTTGTCTCGTTTAAAAAGCAAGTCAATGATAGAAAAATCAGTTTGATTGTAAAAAAAACGGGACAAGTGCCGGTTGAACTCGCGTGAAGAGGGTTCCGTACGATGTTACGTATCCGCACAATATGAGTGATTTACTATGTTATTTTAATATCATGGACTTCTTATAGGTTTTCCTATAATCTATAAGTAGAAAACTAATTTCTGTATTTTTTTTTTCAAAATTTTAGGTTCAGTAGTTTCGGAGTTAAGTGGTTCGTTTTAATCCTATAAGTGTTTCGTTTTTTTATTCGAACTTACGGAACCCTAAAAAGAGCAATAATTCAAAATAATAAATTATGACAAGTGCTATCTGTAGAAAAACCACAATCCGTCATAAACCTCAAAAATGCATAATACTACCAGATTTTTTTTCTAATCTACGAAAATTAGCAATCATCATGGCTATTTTAACCTTGGACGTTATTGTTCTCATGTGGTTCTCATACCTCTGCTCCGCTCTACTACTTGAAGACCCTCACTATGTGCCCGAAATATTGCAGTTTGCTCTTTATTTTTTCTCTCCATTACTATGAGTCATTTAACAATTTTGTGTGAAAAGAGCAATTATTTAAAAATGTAAAGGTAGGCAGACCAGATTCATAGTCCACTTATTGTAGGTGGCTACAGTCGTCTTTAATACAAGCAACGCCAAACGAAAGCAATATTGATAGGATAAAGGATAAGAAATACGGAGGATATAGAGGAACGGGTTTCGGTATCCCTAACCACCTAAGTCACTCATCGAACGCGGTGGTCTTTTCCAATGTAGGTTACTACCACCAGATGGGTGGCCCAGGTGTAATTGCGAAACGCAGTACCTAGTAGTATACTCTATTAACTCTATTAATGTCTTATTTAACAACCTTATATTTTACAATAAGTATAACCTTATAATTTTATAATAACTAGACTTTATGAGAATTTTGATTGAGTACAAAGCCTAGCTCCCGAACATGTACTTACATTTTAATCAGAAAATAGTCAAACAAAAAATGTAAAAAAAATACCCGCCCCGGTTTCTTCTGGATGCAATAAGAGAGAGAGTTAGTATTAGTATAGTATAGTTAGTGCTTTCAAAGCTTTTTTAAATAGGTGGAGTGATTTAGGATTCGGGTACATTCTACATATAAGTAAACATACAAATTTATTTTTACTAGCTGAGCATAACTTTTTTGTTTGTAAACAGATTGGAATGAAACAAACACTAAATGTTACAATACATCAGTGAAAACCGCATTTAAATCGGTTAAGCCGTTTCTAAAATTAGCATGCACAAACGCAAAGACAAACAGACAAAAATTGTAAGAACTATTTTTTTGACCTCGATAACTTAAGTACAACGTGTACAAATTGTTTATTTATTATACATGAATAATTACAAAAATGTACTGATTAAAAAATAATGTACTGACACGGCTCGTTTACGATTTTATTGTATGTACTTATATATTTAGTTAAAATCGATCGACGTACTCTCTCTTCATAATATTAGTATAGATTTATAAGGCTGATAAAAAATAGTGAAAAAAAAAAAAACTATAACAGTTCTCAGATACATCAAGAATCGCAGGATGATAATAATTTCATATAATTAACTGTTATTTACGTCGAGTTATAATTACGTATACTATGCAATTATCGAACATCGAATTAAGTAACAATCGATTTAATCGAACGCTCGCGATAAACTTTTTTTACTTCTCTCCGGAGCCGTTTGGTGAATTTTGAAGGGACCCATTCGAATTTTGCATTCCGCTAATCGATTCTCGATACGATGGACGAGTTGAGATTAAGGAATCACGAGTATCGGGCTCGGACGGTTATTTAAAAGGGGAAACTATCACACCGTAAAGTGCGTTTACATTTTTCAAATTTTTTATAACATTTCTATTTAAGCTTTGAGTACAACTTATAAATGTCATGTCAAGGTTATCTAGGACTCAGTAAAGGTATAATTAAATATAAAACTAAGTATAGTGACTAAGTCTATTTTGAAAAATAGACTTCCGCAGCTCCACTGGTGGCAATAACCTCCTCTCACAAAAGACCACTTTGAAATAACAGTAAATTTGCTGTTGTGTTTTGGTAAGTGCCCAAGGAATACCTGAGGAATACTTTCCTCTATCCGCATCTTGATCTTACCCTTTATGCTATTCAAGGTCAGCAGCGCATTATGTGGACGTTCAGTCACCGTGCTGATGGTTACATAAAAAAGAAGCATTATGAAATTATATGTAAACAGTGATTTTAAAAGAAAACAATCTTTAAAATTGTAAAGACATATTTGTTAATTCAAATTAATTGACAGTATTTTGCTGTGGTATGTGCTGTCTCACTCCCAACATATACCTGTCGCCACCGCAAGCCGCGCGAGCGGCCATTAAGACCGCAGTCAGCCTAAGCAAAACATCGTATCGATAATACGCGTACAGACGAAGAGCGAGATTTGAATTTATTTATCCTCTAATATTATCAGGCATTGTCTTGTATATTATCTAATTGATCCCGCTTCCCGCTCCGCAAGTGGAGTGCTGGAGCTTCTGGACTTTGTGTGTGACGGGACCGTTGCAATCTTCGCCGCTGGAAGACCAAGGACCTGGTGATTTACGACGTAGGTGGCAGATTTTCTTTGTTGGTGACATATACCACCAACAAAAAAAAGTTATTTTTTTTACAATCGGCCCAATATTTAAATTCTAAGATTACAGGAGAAAGATTAATTTTGTTTATATATAAAATTATTACAACCTGATCAATAGTGTTGAATAACTCGAAATTGATATAATTTAGACACTTTAACATTTGCATATTTATTCATTCCTTTCACCAAAACTTGTTAAAGTTAAGATATTTTATAAAAGCTTTAAAGAATTCTGTGTGAATACGGATTTCAACATCTATTATTTATTTAATAATCAAAATACTGAGAAAATAATAATAATAAAAGCAAAAGTTACGCAATGATGTACAACGGTGTAAGTTCGGCCCGTCGAGATTTCGATAAAGTATCGGGTTTCGAAAGAGGTATTTTTTACTTGCAATTCCCCGTTTTGAAGAGAGAAAAAAAGTTTTTTTTTTTAAATTGTCGATGGTCGTTCGCGATGTTGTTTATGGGAAAGCTTCGGTCGTTCCGTTACTTCGTGAAGTCTCTTTGCATATCTCTATCTAACTTACCCCGATTTTTATGGGCATTAAATTAGGGTTGTGCGGGTAATTTACGGAATTATTTTACGATGGATGTGCTTTGAGCTCGATACGATAATTTAATAAATTCGCTTGTAGGTGCCTACTGTACAGACTACGTATAATATTATAAATTAAAAAGTAGGCTTACAATTTAAGGTTTGCTCTATGGACCCTACAATGACGTCATAACTCATAGTCGCATTGTTGACTTTGTCAGGAATCGATTCCGGGACTAACCGTAATCGCAATATATGGACTATGATGATATTTCTTATTGTCCTAATGATTTAGAATCGTAACTTTTCATATTTTATTAACGACTCTTAAAGTCAATAAGTAAATTATGTTTACGTATTACATCTTTTACTATCATTTTTTTGTTGCTAACATTTATTAAATTAGATACTATTTATTAATTGCTTTGTCAACTAATGAGTCTAAGGATCATTCAAAGCATTAGAATAAATAAATATGTCGGCGTCCAATATTATTCAATTACAGTCAGTCAAAGTTGGATACTTAGACAGACAGTTAAGGTCACAGATATAAACAGACCTCAAAATACTGAAATAGTTAACTCGTTTAACATTGGCTCTTTCGTTAGCAGCCGTATGCCCTCCGGTACTAATAAGCCTGTGAAGCAGTCTAAAAGAGAATTTAAACAAATTAAAAAATCCGTCATTACTAAAACACCCTAATGAATAATATCTAAATAATGAATTCTAGAATTCATACATTCTTGAATTCACAGAAAATTATATTATGAAGTTAATTTCGTCGAATAAACATAATTATAGACTTACATAAATGACCGGTAGGTTTATCAAATAGTGACGAAATTAAAAAATGAGAATGATACGAAACCATTTACCTAATAATACGTATATATAATAATTATATAAGTAGTTAGACCCAGCTAAAAGTAGACATAATGTAGGCTGCTATAACTTCCCCTTAAACAAGACGTTTATTGTATTTAAACCAGGCCTGGAATCGGGTACATTAATCCGATCAAGTGTTCCCTTTTGTTTTGTCTTAACTTTATTTATAACGGACGATTCATTCGATTGGATTCCTTTACCTTCTTATATACCAGATTTGGACAGAGACGGATTTTAAATGGGAATAATAAATTTATTTCGCATTATAAAAGGGGTATTTGTATTTAATTTAAAAAAAAATTAAAAAATTAAAGAAATAAAAATATAAAAATAAGCAAAATTTATTTCTTACAGTGCCTATTCTAAGAATGATGTCCATTATAGTCATCCTAACTCTCTAACCTGATACAAGAAAATGAGAGTGAGTCAGACCGGACTTAGACGAAACAGCTGTCGTAAATTTTTCAAAAGACCTTCAGTCGCAGCAAAGTTCGGCTTTATATCTTTTTTATATATCTTTCTTCATAAGGGCATTCATCGACGTAAATCCAACTAGACTTCTAGTACAGGGCGAACGCATTCAGACAACACATTAGAGAAATAGATATTATATAATTCCACGCCCGGTAATGTTCGGGCAGTAACGACCAATAGAATTTCGTCGTGACCTTGATCGGACCAATTGGCGTTCAGTACCCCGCGCCCGCGCACCTCAGTTAGTTGCCAGAACAATTTGCATTGTGAATAAATAGGTATTAGCCGTCTAGTTGGATATTACGTCGATGAGGGCATCTCTCGCCTCTTATTACGTGGCCAAAATGGTAGAGTTACCGTTTACTTTCAATTACAGTTCGTAGTAATCCTACCTTCAATCGACACAGAAGCTCTAAAAACTTCCTTTGTACGGGAACCAGTGTCTTTATTTTGTTCATGCAATTAAGACTTATTACAACTAGCGAAGATTGTTATTATTTTACAAATTAAAATTACTTAAGACGTATTTCATTTAACAAACAAATTTAAGCATTTATCAACGAGTTCAACTACTCGACCCTAGAGGGCGTTGTAACCAAATTATTCTAATTAACACGCTTATGACTATGAAATAGATGTCATATTCGCATGCATTTGTTATTTATTTTCCTACCCGGCTAGAGACGTGACCAGATATCGATTAATTTAATGTCGATATTTGTTGAATACAGATTTTTTTCTGGTTTCTGGTTTTTTCTATTCCGTGATTATAAAAACTCCAAGTCTACTAGTTTTTAGACTAGCGGGAGGCCGACCCGCTAATTTTTAAAACATAACAATAATATAATAAATAAAAGAATTTCTTTGAATACGTCCCTGCGCACATTGGATTTATATTTTGTGTTCGCGCTTTAGCGCCCTCTAGCGTGATCTAGCAAAACTATCATAATGATCTACGCCAGTTGTCACCGCGGTCTGCGTTATTTTGATTGGTCCCTTTTTCCCCCTTCCCTAAAATATTGTAATTTAATTTCTAGACACAATATACGTTTTAACGAAGCCAAACAGACATTTTTATTTTCACTATTTTTAATAACAAAATTCATATAAAAGTCGCATACGCGTAAAAATCGCTAAGCCCAAGCGGCTACATTTTGGACCTTTGAGCCGAATTATAAAGTTCTTCCTGCTACGCTAAACGGAAGAGGACGAAGCGCATCTGAGTACAACCGGCCTATCCCTTGACCACCCTCCAAGTCAGTTTCTTTACAAGTAAGTGCCTCAGTTTCTTTACACACCAAAATGAGCTTAGAAAATCCTCGCGATAAGTCGCCTTATAGAATTATTTGCGATCCGAATGATGAGGCCTTAGTGCGAGACCTCACAAAGAAAAGGGGTATTTTAAAGGGTAGACTCACAAAGTTCCTAACTTGTCTAGATGGTTTTAGCGAGAGAGTTCCTTTGGCTAGTCAAAGCCGCATAGATTTAAAACTACGCATTCAGGGAGCATCTAATTTATATACAGAATTCAACGATCTTCAAAGTAAAATAGAAGCTAACGTAATCGATTCAAATCTTGAAGATCAATTATTGCAAAGAGAACAGTTCGAAAACAATTACTATAGCGCAGTCGCTTTTGCCGAATCTATGCTCAGTGGTGACACACATTCAAATACTTCAATGACAAATTCTCAGTGTCAAAGTTCACACATGATAAGATTGCCTACCATAGCTATGCCCACCTTCGATGGTTCATATGGGAATTGGCTCGAATATAGGGATACATTTCTATCACTAGTTCACAATAATAATGATATCAGTGACATACAAAAATTTCATTATTTGAAGTCGTCATTGAAAGGCAGTGCGGCATTAGTCGTAGACGCACTTGAGCTAACGTCTAATAATTATACGGTAGCGTGGGAACTCCTTCTCAATCGTTTCAACAATAATAGGTTGCTTACTCAAAATCATGTAAAATCGTTATTTTCAATGCAAGTGTTAAACAAAGAATGTCATGTGTTAATTAGACGGTTAATCGACACTACCCACAAAAATTTGCGCGCATTAAATATTTTGGGTGAACCGACATCGTCTTGGGACACTTTGCTTATTTACATGATAGTTTCTAAACTCGACAAAGCCACTGAACGGGAATGGGAACAATTTAAGTGTAGTATAGCCGGTGATAATTCGAGTCAGAAAATTAAATTAAACGATTTAACGCAATTTCTGAAAAATCGTGCTAATATGTTGGAAGCGCTGCAGGCATCGAACACTACGCGCGACAAATACGAGTTGAATATTCACAAAAAACAATTAACGCACAATAACAAAGTCCACTGCAGTGTTTCCACCAATGAAACACATTCTAATAAGTCACTCAGAAACAAGCACACGTGTATAATGTGTGGCATGAAGCATCCGCTTTATTCGTGTATTAAATTTTTGAATAGTGATTTAACTTCTAAATTAAAATTAGTCAATGAACATAAGTTGTGCAATAATTGTTTACGCGAAGGGCATACGATCGAAACGTGCATCTTTGGGCCGTGTCGAAAATGCAATGAAAAACATAACACGATATTGCATCCACTGAAAACCGATCGTCCCTCCGCCTCCGCGCACGTCTCAGTCCCCGAGACGGTCGCATCGCCTACATTGTCACTCAACGCACACGCAAAGATTTGCACACGCCCACATACACTGAAACCAGTTTTATTATCGACAGCCCTTGTTGATGTTTATGATAAACAAAACGTTTGTCATACAGTACGCGCATTACTCGACAACGGCAGTCAAAGATGTTTCATTACCGCTTCGCTAGCTAATTTATTGAACGCTAATTTAATACAGTCCACTCACGAGATACGGGGAGTAGGTAATTCGATCACGCAGTCTACGCAAATCTGCGACATACAAATTAAATCGCGCTTAAATACCTACACTACAAATTTACAATGTTTTGTTTTAGAACAGATTACGTCTACAATGATTCCAATTGGATACGAACATCGCGCTAGTTTCTGTATACCGGACGATATCCAATTGGCTGATCCGCAATTTTTAAATGTTCAAAATTACGATATTCTTATAGGTGTCGATAAATTTTGGGATATAATTTCGCAAGGAAAAATAAGATTACGCAACGGTTCTTATTTAATTAATACTACGTTAGGCTGGATAGTCTCAGGCAATGTTCATTTAAACGCACGCAATGACAGCCGTATTCAGTGTAACTTTTCGCATTCGATAGATACCTTATTGAGACGATTTTGGGAGGTTGAAGAGACGCCTGCGGTTCGGGACGTGTTTACCGATGAGGAAGATGCTTGCGAGAAGCATTTCGTTCGCACTACTACGCGCAATAGCGACGGAAGGTTCTGTGTTAGCATGCCTTTGAAACAGTCACCGGAGACGTTGGGAGAAACTTTTCCTCAAGCCGAACGTCGTTTTCTGACGTTGGAGAAACGTTTACAACGTTCAGAATTTTATAAAAAAATGTACAGCGATTTTATTAACGAATATGAGAACTTAGGCCACATGAGCAGAGTTTCTTCCTACGGTTCACCACACAATTTTCTACCTCATCATGGTGTTTTTCGCGAACACAGCACCACCACGAAATTGCGCGTGGTATTCGACGCGAGCGCTGCGTCTTCTTCGGGTACGTCATTCAACGACCTACAAATGGTAGGACCCGCAATACAGGGTGACTTATTCGCCATACTTTTACGATTTAGACAACATAAATATGTCGCCTGTGCTGATATAGAAAAAATGTATCGCCAATGTCTAATAGCCGATCAGCAACGCGACCTGCAGCTCATCTTGTGGCGCAATAGCCCCGCGGAGCCACTTAACGTATATCGTTTAAACACGGTCACCTACGGTACTGCGTCTGCGCCGTTCTTGAGCGTTCGTTGTTTGAAGCAGTTAGCCACTGAATGTACGGATCTCAGAGTTCACAGAATTATAAACGAAGACTTCTACGTGGACGATTTGATCACCGGGTCTAATGATAAACAAGAATTATTACATCTTTGTAGTGAAACCGCGAGGATATTAAAGTCGGGATGTTTTCCATTGCGAAAGTGGATTTTCAACTTTAGTGGGTCGCAATTAAGTTCAAATTCGAACAACTCCGTTAACTCTGAGTTGAATCTCGATGATAATTGCAGTTCTAAAACGTTAGGCTTGGGATGGAATAACACGCACGATTGCTTTTACTTTAATTCGCAATACAACTTTATAAAAAACAATAAGGTGACTAAGCGCACTATTTTATCACACGTGTCACAAATTTATGACGTTCTTGGAATACTTAGTCCAGCTATAATGTTAATAAAGGTTTTATTGCAGCGTTTATGGTTGTTAAAGCTTGACTGGGACGAAGAAGTTCCATATGACGTCAAGCGCTCTTGGAACCGATTTGTTACCTCATTATCAACGTATTTAGGTTCTATTCGCGTACCGCGTCATGTGATGGGCAGTACTTATACGCGCACAGAACTGCATATATTTACAGACGCGTCTCAGAACGCATATGGTACTTGTATTTACGTACGCACGATAAATGATAATGATTTAGCAGTGACAACGCGCTTATTATGTTCCAAAGGGAAAGTATCTCCCTTAAAGCCTTTAAGCATACCACGCTTGGAACTATGCGGAGCGTTATTGGGTGCACGGTTGTACAGTAAAGTTGTAAGTAGCTTACATTGTCATTTTGACAATATAGTATTCTGGACGGATTCTACAATTGTTTTAGGTTGGTTACGCATGCCTCCTAATTTATTAAAATCTTTTGTACAGAACCGCGTTACTGAAATTCACGATTTAACCAAAGATCTTCCGTGGAGACATGTCAGCGGAAAAGACAATCCAGCTGACCTGGTGTCACGTGGTGTCCTCTTGGAAGACCTTGCAACTTCGGAGATTTGGTTTAATGGACCAAATTTCTTAAAAAATATTCATATCGCTTGCGATGACGCATCGCCTAGTAGTTTTGATACTTATGCTAATTTACCCGAATTAAAAACAAATAGTAATTTTTCATTTACCGCAAATGAAAACAATCTGCTGTTTTCTTTTCAACGATTTTCTCAGTTCTCGCGCCTGGTACATGCGGCTGCATATGTTTTGCGTTTTGTAAATAACATTCGTAATAAAATGGTCAGGTCCACAGGCAATATCGACGTAGATGAACTGGAAAGTTCATTAAAATTGTTAACCAGACTGTCTCAACTGGAGTCATTTCCAGATGAGTACAAGTCGTTCTGCAACAAGCAAGCGTTGAATTCTAAACATCGTTTAAGTAGATTAAGTTTATTTAAGGACGTATTCAAAATTCACACTTTTCATTTAATAAAAAACATCCAATCTTAATTTCGGCTAAACACTATTTTACACAATTGCTTTTTCAAAATGAACACAAGAAGCTACTGCATGCCTCGCCACAAACACTACTATTTAATTTACGCGATAGGTGGTGGCCAATAGGCGGCCGAAATCTTGCGCGTAAGGTTGTAAACGACTGCGTTGTTTGCAAGCGATTGAGAGGGAAAACACTCACTCCTCTGATGGGAAATCTTCCCACTGAGAGAATTACTCCTGCCTATCCGTTCGTCAATTGCGGAGTAGACTATTCTGGGCCACATTTCATATTGAACCGAAAGGGTAGGGGCGCACGAATGGTTAAGGCTTATGTATGTCTGTTCGTGTGTTTCGTTACTCGAGCAGTACATTTAGAGCTCGTGAGCGATCTCACTACCGACGCATACTTACTGGCTCTGAAACGATTTATTTCGCGTCGCGGCAAACCCGCTGAAATCTTTTCGGACAATGGGAGGAACTTTGTGGGACTCATGAACGAATTCGCGAATTTTTTATCTACTTGTAGTTCAGATATCATTGAATTTGCAAAGAGTCAGCAAATAAGGTTTCGCTTCATTGTTCCATACGCTCCTCATTTTGGTGGTTTGTGGGAGGCTGGGGTAAAATCCTGTAAATATCATCTCCGACGTGTAATAGGGAACGCCCATCTCACGTTCGAAGAATTTAGTACTGTCCTAGCCCAAATAGAAGCCATCCTAAATTCTCGCCCTCTTACTCCTATGTCTTCCGATCCGCACGACTATCTCCCTCTCACTCCCGCACACTTCCTGGTTGGTCGTACTTTGACAGCGCCCGCATGCGACGACCTGCGACCAGTAGCAGCGCATCGGCTCAACCGTTACCAGAGAATCGAGCAAATTCGCCAGCACTTTTGGGAACGATGGGCGAAGGAATACATCTCTGAACTACAAGTACGCTGCAAGTGGAAGGTCAACACGCAACCTCTGAAGCCCGACACACTAGTTTTGATCAAGGATGACAATCTCCCTCCATTGAGATGGCACATGGGACGCGTGGTCAACACTATTCCTGGCAAGGACGGAGTTTCGAGGGTTGCTGACATCCAAACGGCATCTGGGATCGTGAGGCGCGCTTACACGAAGATCTGCCCTTTGACATTTGAAGATGAAGAACGCGAAGAAAGATGTTGAAAGTCATATCTTTCAAGGCTGGGGGCATGTTCGCGCTTTAGCGCCCTCTAGCGTGATCTAGCAAAACTATCATAATGATCTACGCCAGTTGTCACCGCGGTCTGCGTTATTTTGATTGGTCCCTTTTTCCCCCTTCCCTAAAATATTGTAATTTAATTTCTAGACACAATATACGTTTTAACGAAGCCAAACAGACATTTTTATTTTCACTATTTTTAATAACAAAATTCATATAAAAGTCGCATACGCGTAAAAATCGCTAAGCCCAAGCGGCTACATTTTGTCATTGTGTGCGTAGTTTATGTCACAGCGCCATTTTGTTTGAATGTATGCGGCGGTTTTATATGACAGCAGGATTTAATGTCAATATGACATTTACGATTAATAAACAAACAAGTCTCACTGTTGGGTAGGTACCTCCGTGAAAATGGACTTAAAATACTCATATTGCATAATTGCATGATTGCTCGATGTTAAAAACATAGTATCCTGGTTTAGATGAAGCGATTGGGATTCAAAGAGCAACTTTTTTAATAAACCGAAGAAATGTTTCTGGCCTTGAAAGCAAGTGCCAGCTGCCAGCTGTGGCCACATTCAGAAGCATACTTTGTTAAGGCCATCGTATACTTTGAACGAACTGGTTTCGTAGACTATGTGTTAGTGTTGAATCGTTTATTGTGTTCTACTTATAAAAAACATCCATCACTATTAGTCGAATACATTGTTATTTATTTATCTATTTATAAACAAACGGTTACATTATAATGAAATGGTGGGTTAATGTCCCTTTTTAGGGTTCCGTACGTCCGAATAAAAAAACGGAACCCTCATAGGATCACTCGTGTGACCGTCTGTCCGACCACTCCCCCCCTCATAACCGAAACTAACAAACCTAAAATTTTAAAATAGAATACAGAAATTAGTTTTCTACTTATAGATTATAGGAAAACCTATAAGAAGTCCACGATATTAAAATGACATGGTAAATCACTCAATATTGTGCGGATAGGTAACATCGTACGGAACCCTCTTAACGCGAGTTCAACTCGCACTTGTTTTTTTTATGGTTAAACTGAGAAGAGATTCGTATAGAACTTAAAAATTAAATTAATTACGGTTGAATTTCGACCACTAGGCGACCATAACATTTGCTCGAAAAAAAAAATACTACCTACTTATTTCAAATAATCTTGCAATTCCATTAGTAGTTGTAGCTGGCAAGATCATTATTATTTCATGTTACCCCTACCACGAGTAATTGTTTGCTAGGGTTGGTGGAATGTGGCTCCTTATGATCAAGCTACAGATGAACATTGGTAGGGGGTTGTCAGATCTAGCTTTCAATGTCTCTCTTAAGTATTCTGTTTTATCTGCAACGAAGCTACTTTGAAACCGCTAACGTAATTGTCCGGTTAACTATTTTATTACACGTAAGCGAATGGTGTGGCCTGTCCATTTTTTTTTTTTAAATAAAGAACAGAAAGCTAACAGTTTGTACATTAAATGTTGTGCATTTGTAATGTGTTTTAAAGTAACTGCATATATAAAAACAATATTCTTTACTATTTATTTTTAGAAAATCTACCCAATGTTTTCATTGTAACCCAAATCTTTTCAAGGTTCGAGTGAATTAGGCATCTTCTGGGTGAGCTCGCTCCATCCTCGGTCTCATCTTTCCTACACGGTTAGATGCTGGCTAAGAGTTAACCCAACTTTAATAAAAAATAAAAAGTCATATTAAACAATAACATTTTTCTACCAACACTGTGGTTTGCGCCTGAAATGATATCATTGGAAATTAAATTTAAAATATTCCATTAATTTGTTCAATTAGTTGAATTCGGAATGCAGTTTCTATGGACCGTGCTCCTGGTGTTTTGTATTTAGTATAATTACTTACTATTTTTTACTGCCTCAAGAGTTTAAAGGCATGTAGAGAGTAGCACAAGGGAAGTACTGGAAACATAACAAACACAATTTTCTTTGTAAATATGTTGGATTTTTTATCGTATGCACTTATTTCTATCTTAAAACTGTAAGCTGTCAGCTACCTCGGACAAAGAATTAGTCTAGCTATTCAAAGGGGGAACGCTGCGAGTATCTTCGGAACCTTGCCTAAAGGGACTCCTTTTAATAATATATTTTAGTTATTATATTAAAATTAGGACTTTCAATTATAGTTTATATTAGTTTATTATAATTATAGTATAATATTAATATTATATTATAGCATGTATTATAATAATTATATTATTAAGTATGTATGTATATATAAAATAATTATTCACTATAAGATATATAAGATAGAAATAAGTGACATAAGTTAAGTTACAAATAAGAATACGTAAGTTAGAAATAAGTGAATAAATTGGGCAAATTCCCAACCCATTGGCGGCAGCGTCGCGTCGTAAAAATATTCAGTACGTTTAGTAAACTGTTTTCAAAGTAGAAGCGATACTGTCTCGACACAGACCCGTCTAGATGCACTGGAAATGCAGGGTCCAATGGCCCAGCCATTTCGCTAAGCCGCTTTATTCAAGTTGTTTTTGTGGTGCAAATCAAAGGCGAACACCGTTCCTAGGAATTCCCACTTTGCGTGACAGCTGTCGTGTGAAGTTAGACAATATAGAGAGCTACACACATAGAGAGACTAGACATCATAATATATATGAATACTTATGTCTTCTTCTTACTTATCATGCTAGACATTAATTAATTCGGACCCTCTTTGAGTACGAAAGTGTTGGGTGCAGTTACAGCAGTTGATATGCAGACACAGTACACAAATGGTGCATGAACATAGCCGGACAAACATAAACTGCAATTTTAATGTATTCGATGTAAAATCAATTCATAAGCTTATTTCTTATGATTTATATTTCATACAAACTAAAAACTGACTATTTTATTTAACTGCTAAAAAAAAGTATAACAAAATCAATGCATATTTTACGCTTTCAGCCTTTAAATTGAACCAAGGAAAAGATAAAGCGTTACCGAAATCAAAAATAAAATGAAAGAGAATTCCAAATGTTACATTGATTTGTTAAAAAAGGACTTTTCTAGTACGACGATAATAATACTTCATTCCGTTTTCATTAAAAACGGCAAATCACATTAGCTATTATATTCGTGCAAAACCATCCCGGTTCTGAAGGAAGCATTTGACAGAGTATCTTAGGTTCAGCGAATACTGACTGACAAGCAAAGCAGCGGTGCTTTCGCTAAATATTATGGCAGTGAGAGCAATACCCGTGCAAGATCGGACTTGTGCCTTGTATAAAGAGAGGGGTTGTCCAGGTGTGAAGCATCGCTTCACCCTATTTAGGATTGGCTTTTTGGCCGCTGTTTGAGCTTTGGACTCGATAGAAGTGCCGAAGTTGAGATTTGAGCACAATTTCATGCCAAGAAGCTCGAGATCGTTGGCCACAGGTACGGATGCACATCGGAAAGTTGAAAGAGCTCCTTTTTGCAGAGAACAAACACGCTTGCGTTTTGGAGGCGTTAAAACTAACCAGGTTCTTGTCTCCCCATTGAGATAAAAGATTTAAGGATGAGTTAATTCGCTCAACCATTGCCTCCCTCTCAGAACGAATTTCATCGCGACTGGCCCCCGCTCTGGACAAATATCTCTCCATGGCCGTACTGTTATCTGCGTAACTACTCCTGGAAGAAGTAGATCATTAACATGAAGCAGGAAAAGAGTCCTGAAAAGAAGCAGTCATCAATGACTACTCGAATTGACCGTTCATTCAGGAAATTAGAAAGACCGGAGATGCCGTATGTAGAAAGCTTGCCAAGTAGACTTGCATGCCAAACCCTGTCAAAGGCCTTCGATATGTCGAGTGACACAGCGAGAGCCTCGTCATGTTTCTCGATGGCTTCACCCCAGTAGTGCGTGACATGCACGAGAAGATCCCCGGTGGAACGTCCCAGGCGAAATCCATATTGGAGATCACTGAGCAATCCTTGCCATTCCAGGAGCTTGAATGCTTGGTTTTCTATATAACGAAACTAAAACAAAACGCAAAATGCGATACACAGCTACGACCTTCAGGTTTTTTGTCACCCCAGTCATTTTGCGATTTCATTACGAATAGTAAAACAGAGCAATACGCATAACATAAAACTATGTATGTACATTGACTCCAATTGAATTTTATCATTGAAGCTGGCTGTGATTTGATTACGATCTCAAATTATGTACATTTTCATTACATTATTCATAAAATTAAATTTTAAATTTGTTCTTTGTTCGCTTTGCATTGTGTGATATCGTGTGTCATGTACGTATTACATTTTAGATTAATTCAAAAATAAATAAAGCATAAAATGCTGTTATTGTTAAGCATTGTGTTTAAGCACGAGTAGGTATTACAAAAATTGAATATGTTGATGTATTTTTCACTATTTTCAATTTCCATTACAAAAAATATCATATAATGGACGAGTGCTAAAGCGCTCAGACTTAGAGGTTCCGGGTTAGAATCCCGACAGGGCCAACTTTGCAATCAAAGTTGGGATACTGGGATAAATGTCAGTTCCTTGTGAAATTGTTATTTTTTTATATAGTTTCCTTGAAACCAAGTTGACAATTTTTAGACGTGTTAAGGTAGAAGCAATTTTTCTCTTGGATCGCTTCGGTGTGTATGGGGGAAAGTTGCGTCTCGCCGAGACCTACATTTTGGTGGGCTGGATGCTATGGTTTTCACCATCAATCTTGGAGATTTTGATTTTTGTTTGTTTTTCGGAATTTTGTTTCGAAAAATTTTCATCGTTTTTTGTTGTTTTTCCCCTACAGTCTGAAAGGGCCCTTTTCAGGGCTACTGTAGAATTGTTGTTTGTTGTTCTCTGTTGAAGACTGTTGTTGTTGTTAAAGTTTTTCTGTTTTAGCTTTAAGTGTTAAATTTGTTGCCGTTTCGTTGTTTCTTAACGGATTTTGTTGCGGATTGCTCTGTATGAAGCCATTCCCAAGGCTCTACAGGGTGGTCCACAGCAATTGTTGTTAATAACTTTTGTTTCCTTATTATTGTTGTTTTTCCGAATTTCTAAGAAAATTGTTGGTTTCTTGTCGATAAGTCGGCAAATTCTGTTGCTTTGTCCCCCCTCTGGTAGGGGTGGACTCCCCAACGAACTCGGAGGTGGATAGGGCGATCAACTGGCCAATGTCTGACTCCACGGAGGCCAGTGGGTCTGGCCCCAAGGAGAAGAGCGAAGAAGTCAAACTGCTTTACTCTAAAGTTTTGACACGCTCGGTGGCGCGTAAGCGCGCAGGAGTGAAGGAGGCACCTGCTATAGATATGACAGGACCTGTTTCCTCCAGCAAGTTCTTTGCGGCGGTATCGGGGTCCGAGGCTGAGGAGTATGTGGAGCCTGCTGTGCCGCATAAATTCAAAAAGAAAGAGAACAAAAGCCGCGGGGGAAAAACATTCGGCCATGATGTTGGGATGTCCCAAGCTCGGCGCGAACTGAGAGAAGTAGGCTCGGACTCTGATACCGACTCCGTAAATTCCATCACGACCTACCTCTCGGCTAAATCCTCAGGAGGATCAGGTGAAGAGTTGAGACAGCAGGCGGAGGCCAAAGCCTCAATAATACTTGAGGTTGCCCGCAAGTCGGGCAACTTCAAAGGTACCTGTCAACGCGACTTAAAGGAGGCTACCCATTCCCTCCTAAGTGTGGTTGACGCTGCCATAGCCCGTAAGTCGACGAAGGAAATACGACGACTGCGGGCGGACAATCTGCGCCTCCGTGGCCAAGTGGATGCACTTTCCGAGGAGGTATCGGCGCTCCGTAGGGCCTTCTCCGAAAGGACCCTACCGGAGAAAACCCCGGCCGTTCAGCAGGCCGAAGAACAGGGACCGACAGTGGCTGATTCCCAATCACTGTCCAGGGCCGAATTCTTGCAGGCCTTTTCGGCCCTCCAGGCGGAGATAACAGCCCATGTGGGAGGGGTGATCAACGCCCATCTTGATGGGCTGGAGATTGATGGGAGACTGCTCCCGGCACGTCGTCTCCGTCCACCCCTAGAGGCGGACAAACATCACGGACGACGGGGAACTGCCCATCAGTGCACAACTGGCTCCACTCTCGCCCCCCCATCTAATTTGCCAAGGGAAGCGAGGATGAAAAGAACGACCCAGGCTACAAAGATTCCGGAGCCGACTCCTGGCCCATCAAGGGAGCCCCGGGAATCCGCGGAAAGCTGGACGGAAGTGGTGAGGCGCAAGAAACGTGTCCCTGCTACTTCAGCCACACTTGCCGTCCAGACCCCCAAAAAGGGTAACAAGGCGCCGAAACTCCCTAAGGAGCCGAAATCCTTGGCTGTCGTGGTGGCCCTTAAACCGGAGGCGGTTGAAAAGGGCGCCACCTATAAGGAGGCCATCGAGAAGGCCAAGGCCTCGGTTTCCCTGGAGGCCCTGGGGATTGGAGCGCCTAAGTTCCGCACAGGGGTTACGGGGGCTCGAATTCTCGAGCTCCCCAAGGAGACCACCGCCGCGCAAGCGGAAACTTTGGCAGCAAAAATTGGTGAAGTACTGGGTGACTCGGCGAAGGTCACACGCCCCATCAAATCGGTCGACATCCGAGTCAACGGTCTCGACGATTCGGTGTCGGCCGAGGAGCTCAAGGCAGCTCTGGCCCTAGCCACGGGCTGCTCTCCCGGGCTCTTAAGGGTGGGCAAAGTCCACCCTGGGCTCAGAGGTGTGGGCTGGGCCTTCGCCTCCTGCCCCATTGAGGCAGCAAAAAAGCTAGCAGCGGTCGGCCGCCTAACGGTGGGATGGAGCTCCGCCTCCATACGTCTCATTGAGCAGCGACCGATGCGCTGCTACAGGTGCATGGGACTTGGTCACCCAGTGGCCCGGTGCCCATCCAACAGGGACCGTAGCACTTTGTGCTACCGCTGCGGTCAGGATGGACACTCCGCCAACGCTTGCGAGGCGGCTTTTAAATGCGCCGTATGCGCCGACGCTGGTCTCCCGGCCAATCATCGCATGGGGGGTATGAAATGCTCCCCCCCAGCTGCTAGGGGCCGAATTCCAACGGCCCGACCGGGTGAAAAAGGGGTCACCACTGTAACCAGGGAGGAGCCGATGGACACCGCCAATGCCCGGTAGGCCCATCGCTAAAATCCTCCAGGCGAACATCAACCACTCTGCCGGGGCACAGGACCTGCTGTGTCAGTCCATGGCGGAGTGGGAGATCCAACTGGCGGTGGTGGCGGAGCCGTATTATGTTCCCCAAAACCCCCATTGGTTAGGGGCGCTGGACGACTCCGCTGCGATTGCGACGAGGCCTGGCGGTGTAGCTCCTCCCCTCTCCCTAAGGGAGAGAGGTCGGGGATTTGTGGCAGCAAACTGGGGGAGAATGGTGGTCGTGTCGACCTACTTCTCCCCTAATCGCGGTCGGGCGGACTTTGAGACCTTTCTGGCCGCGGTGGAGGGTGTGGTGAGGCGCGCGGCCCCACTCCCAGTTTTGGTGGCAGGGGACCTAAACGCTAAATCCAAAGCGTGGGGGTCCCCTAATACGGACGTGAGGGGGGGTATTCTGGAGTCTTGGGCTTTGGGCCTGGGGCTCCAGGTACTCAACTGCGGTACCTCTCCCACGTGCGTACGGTGGCAAGGCACGTCCATAGTTGACGTATCCTTTGCCACCGCCGCCCTTGCTGCCCAAATCCGGGGCTGGCGGGTGGAGGAAGAGGTGGAGACCCTATCGGACCACCTCTATGTCCGATACGAGGTCTCCTCGCTGGCCCATAGGGCGCCACAGCGTCGGGATTCCACGGCAAGTGTCGCCTTTCCCAGGTGGGCACTTGCCAAGCTCCGCCCGGATGTGGCGGAGGAGGCAGCGATGGTGAGGGACTGGTCGTCTCTCCCTCCTCACCTCGCGGGGGATCCTGACGGCATGGCAGAGCACTTTGCTGAAGACCTGAGGGTCGTCTGCAATGCCTCCATGCCGCTGTGGCGCCCTCCCCCGAAGTGGAGGAGGGTGTACTGGTGGGCGCAGGAGATCGCCTCCCTGCGCTCAGCCTGTCTGGCGGCCAGGCGCGCCCTCCTCCGTTGCCGGAGAAGACGCTCCAGGAGGACGCCTGACGAAGAGGTCCTCCTTCGTCAGGCGTACAGGAAGGCTCACAACGCCCTGCAGGAAGGCATCTGCAGGGCCAAAGAAGAGGCCCACGAGCGCTTCCTGGCCCTCCTGGACGCCGACCCCTGGGGTCGTCCGTATAGGGCTGTGAGGGGGAAATTCTCGTCCAACTCCCCCTCTACGGCCAACCTTGACCCGGAGCTGCTGGAAAAGGTCATGGGGTCGCTCTTCCCGACCCCTGGCCAATTCGAGCCCCCTCCAATGGTGGCTCCGGAACCACTTCCGGAGCTCGAAATGGTGGGCCCTCCCGTCTCCGACCTAGAGTTTGTGGCGGTGAGGGAGCGGATTCGGGGAAAGAGGACGGCTCCAGGACCGGATGGAGTTCCGGCGAAGGCCCTAGCCATAGCGCTAGGGCCTATGGAGGAGAGGTTCCGGGCGATAATGGATGCCTGTATCGCTCGGGGTAAGTTCCCGGCGAGGTGGAAGGTGGGGCGTCTCTGCCTCCTGCGCAAAGAGGGTCGCCCTGCCGACTCGCCGGCGGGGTACCGACCGGTGGTCCTGCTCGACGATTCCGGCAAGGCTATGGAAAGGATCATAGCACGCCGGATAGTCGAGCATCTAGAGACAACGGGGCCGAATCTGGATGATCGTCAGTTCGGCTTCCGAGCCGGTCGGTCCACGATGGACGCGGTGGGCCTCCTCAAAAGATGGACCGAGGGGGCCACCGGAAGAGGGGAGGCTGTTGTTGCGGTGTCACTCGACATTCGCAACGCGTTCAACAGCCTCCCTCATGAGTGCATAAGGGCGGCACTAGAATTCCACAGGGTGCCGCCCTACCTCCGCGCCCTTGTCAGTGACTACCTTGGTGGGCGGGTAGTGCTATATGAGGGCGCGGACGGACAGGTCCATCGCCGGCCAGTGGCGGTAGGTGTACCCCAGGGGGCTGTTTTAGGCCCATTATTGTGGAACCTGGGGTACAACTGGGTCCTGCGAGGCAACCTACTTCCAAAGATGGAGGTTGTCTGCTTTGCCGACGACACCTTGGTCGCGGCAAGAGCACAGACGTGGGAGGACGCAGAGCGGTTAGCGTCGGTAGGCACCTCCTTGGTGGTCCGGCGCATCCACCTGCTAGGATTGGAGGTGGCCCTAGACAAAACTAGGGCCATGGGTTTCCATCCCCCACGCCGCAGGATCCCTCCAGGGCTCCGAGTCCGAGTGGAGGGGGTCTGGATCACGGTCGGGATGCACATCAAGTATCTCGGCCTAACACTGGACCCCCGCTGGAGTTTCGAGGAGCATTTCAAGCTCCTGGCTCCACGGCTGACGAAAGCTGCAGCCGCACTCGGACGACTCCTCCCAAACTTGGGAGGACCGAATTCGGCGTGTCGTCGACTTTACCACGGGGTGGTAAGGTCGATGGCACTATATGGAGCCCCGGTGTGGGCGGAGTGCCTCACTCCTAGCACCCGGGCCCTTTTGCGGAGGCCGCAAAGGGTCATGGCGATCCGGGCAGTGCGGGCCTATCGCACTGTCAGCCACGGGGCCGCCTGCGTGCTAGCGGGCGTCCTACCGTGGGATGTCGATGCCCTGGTTCTGTCCCAGGTGCATCGGCATCGGGTCGCCGCAAGGGCCCAAGGAGAAAGACCCGTCGCCGAGGATGTGCGACGGGTCCGTGCAGAGGCGCAAGAGAAGGCCATGCACGACTGGGGAGAGGCACTCCTCAACCCTACCGCCGGCCATCGGACGATCTCGGCGATCCGTCCGGTATTGGAGGAGTGGGTGAGGCGCCAACAAGGTGGCCTTACCTACCGTATGGTGCAGATTATGACCGGACACGGGTGCTTCGGTCATTATCTGCACCATATAAAAAGGGAGGAGTCGCCGCAGTGCCATCACTGCGGCGATCCTGATGATACGGCCGAGCATACACTTCAGGTGTGCTCGGCCTGGAGATCCCAGCGCCAGGAGCTGAGGGCGGCGCTTGGTTGTGGACGGATCACACTGTCAAGCATGGTCGAAGCCATGCTTGATAGTGAGCCTGAATTATTGTAAATCACTTTGGGATCATGTTTTACAATACGGAATTCAATTTAAATATAAATCACAAAAGTCATGGATTTATATAAACAGAAGTGAATGCGAAATATATATTTTATTTGAGAAAAACCCCTGGGCTGCAATCAGTGCGGGTCCGGAAGACCTCTAATACTATTGTAGAGGGTTCCGTGGAAATTCATCGGAAAGCTCGCGTCCGTAAACATTGTTAAGACACGGTTGGATGCTGCGATGGCGTAATTTAAAAGAAATTAGCGTAAAACACAATTGCAATGAAACATTTTAGTTACTTTGTACATCTACGGTATTATATATTATATACTATGGTATTATATATGTATAATACTAAACATAATATGAGCTCAGAATCGTTTAAATCCAGGCTCCATTATCGCTTAAAGCTACGGACAGACATGCTCATTACTAGCAGACTGCCTTTTTCCTATTTGAGAATTCAATTCTTTTCGAAGTAACACTACGATACGCAATCCTTGCGATGTCTTCTTTTACCGTCAAAGCCAGTAAATCCTACATGAAATGAGAAAAGATTTTAAAGTTTCAGATCCTACCAGCCTTCAAACTCGTCGTGTAGCTGTTTAGGTTCCTCATCTTTGCATTGACAGTCAAACAGTAATTTATTCATTAAATATGTTTAATGAATAAACATATTTAATGGGCCAAAACCAAGGTTTTGAAAAAAAAAAACTGTTAAGCAGATGACGATGCTAAGAAAAAACTCCGAAAGAAACTCAGGATACATTTTTTTGTCATCTTTAAAATAAATAAATAACAATTATATTCTATATATATATAGTATTATATATGATACCAAACATAGTATGAGCTTAGAATCGTTTTAAATCCAGGCTTCATTATCTCTTAAAGGGAGATATATTCATTACTAGCTACTCAGTAGCATGAGTGTTGAAACATTGCATGTAATGAGCTTACTTATTTTGAGCATGCTCAAACATCAACAATCGTTTGATTTTTGAGCGTGCTACCCTGAGCTGCGGGTGGAAGGGGACGTGCTCCGAGCGCGTCTGAGCAGATTTGCTTATGAGCATGCTAAGTACGGATTCGATCGATCTCGATCCACGATGTGTTGCATCATTTAAAAAATTACTCGTATATCGCCGTGGGAAGAAGAAAAAAACGTTGCTTTTCGTGACACACGTTCATCTCTATATAAATCTTATGTATCTTTTATTTATCCAGTTACTAACCCAAATTCTCATTTTTTTTCTTTTTTTTTAACCAAATGGTCTTAAACAATTGCGTTGCAAACAATATGATTATTTTATCGAGTTCTGTACGGATAGCACTCACACTATTATATCTTTGTACTTCCACTTTGGCCGAAAGCCTGATTTAAAACAGCACGTGTCCAATTGTTTGCTTTGAGCATGCTTATTTAGAAGTATGCTTAAAACTAGCCTAGCATGCAAATTTTAACAGTTAGAGCATGCTAGTTTTAAGCAAGCTTATGAGCGTGCTTTTTTATGAGTATGTCTGTCAGTACCATAAATAAATCAGTGATTCTTCAATCCTTTCGAACAATTTGGTTTAGAGAACACATTTCATTTTTTAAATCAAAGACGTTAAAGAATTTAGTAGTGGCACAATCCGTTTCGCAGTCATTTGGGCAGCATGTCTGGCGGCAGTAACCATCCCCTTACCATCGTAAAATAATAGCACGTGTGCTGTTGTGTTTCGGTGAGTGAGTAAGGGATGCCAGAGCCCATTTCCCTATCCCTTCCTAATCCCTTATCCTTAATCCTATTGTAGTCGGCAGCCCACTTGCAGCACCTGTGGCGTTGTTTGTGTCGTAGCCACCTACCACCAAGTGGACCGTCAGTCTGTCTGAGGACCTTAACATTAAAAAAAAGAACTCAAAAGCCTATGACTCGACGTCAGAATATACAGAAGTGAGGGTAGCGTTGGAGCTGCGAGAGGTGTCTGTACTGTTTGTGCTTTGATATTACGTTGACTGCATTTAAATTAGAATAGTTAGCCAATGTTGCTGATTAGCTATTCTTATAAGAAATAGGTCACTGGACCGAGATCACAGTGCAAATGAAAAAGCAGTATTTGAACTATCCCATTTCATATTATTAATTAACGTTTACCAGCATATCGATTAAGACTTAAGTAATTTTGTATTGAAAATAAGTATTATATTTTTCGAAGCTATAGAGAAAAGACGGAATAAACCTTCAATCAATCGCATCAATATTTTCTGTTTTTTTTTTTGTTTTAATTAGTGAACCTCGGCTTCACGCCGATATCCAGTTTTATAAATTTTTCCAATATTTTTTTTTTCTTAAGAACATTCCTCAGACTCGGGGACCTTGGATTTGAAAAAAATTTAGCTGTACTCGAGTATTGCTTACCAACACATTTAGTGACTCATTTTTTATTTATATGAAATTGTATCCATTTTCATATATCTTTAAATAAACGGGAACAGCCTTACTTTTTTTAAATTAATTATTAAAACACTTCATTGTTGAGAGAAACTAACTTTCAAATACCAATATAAAGTCAAGGTAATTGTATTTTAATCGTGCTGTGCAAAAGGTTGCCTTTTTCCGTGTTTTTATATTAAAGAGTGGCAGACAGGCCAAAGTCCCGCTGTGGACAAAATATATTTTACACTCATAAACACCAAGTAACACTTTTGTGAGCCATCGAAACGTAATCTACATCAACTTTATTTAAAAAAAGGGTCACTGCTATTTTAAATGGTCCCAATTGCTTTGATTGTTCCCAAATTGTTTCTAGGGGTGAATAAATTGATATAAAAAATATACTTGCTACACTTTTTGGCACAAGGGTGTGAAATGCACCGAACACTCAAAAGCAGTAAAAACTACAATCATTGAGCCAAGTATTTCAACACATTGAATTTTATTCTAAAGAAAGGTTCAACTTTCATTGTCTTTATATACCACAGATGTAAAAGTGTCGGAACGGACATCGAATTTAGGACTTCTTGCTGCATAATGCCATACACGATCAAGCCTACTACCGTCCAATCGGCATGATATGTCATGCTAAACGACACCCATGTACCGTTCAAATTGGCTAAAAATATATATTTAAATTTTATCATAACTAATATTATGAATATGAACGTGAGTTTGTTTGTTAGTAACTAGTCAAGTTACTAACAAACAAACAAACAACTAGTTTTTCTTCATACAAGGCACAAGTCCGATCCTGCATGGAGTATTGCTGTCACCTTTGGGATGGCTCAGCAAAATACCAACTTGCTGCACTCGACTCGGTGGATCGCAGAGCTAGGAGGCTCATTGGCGATGATACACTAAAGCCGATCGTCCACCGCCAACTAAACTAAGTGAAAACTAAACTCAGCGAACTAAACTAAGCTAAAACTAAACTAAGTTGTCCGTCCACCAAAAAATAAGCTAAAACTACGTTAGATGGTCAGTTTTGCTAGAACGTTGAGTTTAACCGGACGTGATGGAAGAAGAGACGAGCTATGACGAGAGTTCAGAGGAGGATTACAATCGTCATAGGAAAAGAAGATTGATTATTGTTCATTTTATAAAGAGCAACACTAGCGACAGGCGCCAGAGGGGTAAGGCAAGGGAGTGAGAGGCGCTTAGTTTAGCTCACGTAGTTACGGATCGGCCTACACAACTAAGTTAGTTCGACTTAGCTGGGCTATTTACGTAGCTTAGCTGGCATAGTTTGCGGTGGACACACATGTATGAAAAACTGGCTCAACTATGCGAGCTAAGCTAAACTAACTTAGTTTAGTTGGCGGTGGACGATCGGCTTAATAAGAACTAAGCTGCACAGCCTGGCACATAGACGCAAAATTGCCTGTCTGTGTGTATTCTATAAGATGTACTTCGGAGAGTGTGCTCGAGAGCTGCATGAGATCTTACCGCCTTCCCCTTTCTTCTATCGGACATGCAGACGTACGGCTGGTTACCATCCTCACCTTGTCGAAATCCCTCTAATTCGGACCAAGCGCTTTAAAACATCTTTTGTGATGCGCACTGCTAAGGATTGGAACTCCCTGCCGGCGTCTGTATTTCCGAGCTCATATAACCCAAATCTTTTCAAGGTTCGAGTGAATAGGCATCTTCTGGGTGAGCTCGCTCTATCTTCGGCCTCATCCTTCCTACATGGACAGAAGCTGGTTAAGAGCAAACCCATCTATAGTAAAAAAAAAAGTCAACTGATCATCATGAAATTTAACATACGCGTTGTCTGAAATATACTGATATTTTGAAATGGACTAACCTAAGCTTTCATTCAGAAAAAACTGCTGTTCCCGAGGGATCATCCAAAAAAATAAAAACACAAGAAAAACAGGCGCAGACGAAGTTGCGGGCAAGAGCTAGTAAATTTACACGAGGAACTTGTTTACGCTTATTCTACGATTAAATTAAATCCCGTGTACTCTTGCTAACTCTAAAACTTTCATAAAATCAGTTCCGTTGAACCGAAAATAACTTTCTTAAGTCAACATTCCACATCTATTGCCACAGCAATTTTCATTTTGTGGGAACTGTAAGTATCTATAACACAATGGAACGAGAGTTTCTGGAATTAAAAGCACACAAACAGACAGATAGACCTCCTCTCGGTATATTCTATGTGTTTTATAAATATACTAGCTGTTGTACGCGACTTCGCGTCTTGATTATGTAGCTTTCAATAAGTGAAAGAATTTTTTTAAATCGGTACAGTAGTTTTTGAGTTTATTCATTACAAACATACATACAAATCTTTTTTCTTTATAATAATAGTAAGTTAAGACTACGGACCCTCCTCCGGCCTCACGCGTTTTTTTTTTGCAAATTATATTCAAAAACATTTCTCGTTTATCGTTCCATTAGTGAAAACAGTATCAAAATTCATTTGGGGGATCGGACAAATTTTCAGAAAGTGTTTTAAATTAATCTTCATGGATATTTATTCCCATAAAAAATACTATTTTATTTATTTATAGCCTTTTAGGTACTCAAAATTATGTTTTAATATTGTTTGTTTGAAAGTGCCGCCGAAACGCCACGATAGTTCATCTGAGAGCGCGTAACGTCATTTGTGGTCATATCATAACAAAACAGCTGCATTGGCATAAGACAATGATTGCCCACAAATGACGTCACGCACTGTGATTGGTGTTTCAGTATAGATTAAAAATATTGTAAGTGATAAAATTTTATTTCTTCATTAAATGAATTATATTAAATTATTATTCGATAAATAATCGTAAAAAATTATATATTTTCTTTCTAAGTACATTTTAGATTTTAATCTGATTACTGTCCGATCCCCTATTATACCACGTTAAACATTAATTTTAATTTTTAAACTTTAATTAATAATATAAGGTATATTAAAATACCAATTATTTTTATTTTCAGTATTATATTTAATTAGAACGAGTTCCGAAAAAGAAAACTAATTAGATATTTAAGCAATGTAACAAAACACTTCCATTCCTTACAATACTTCGTTCCTTCCATTGTCTTTAACTATAGCTATTTCATTACTTTCCCCGGCTGTTTGCATAAGTTTCATGAACGTCGGACTAATAGCGAAGCTCTGTAGGAAAGCTCCACCCGGCCGGCGCTTTTAAAATTGTATATCATTTGAGTTAGAGATTACTTTTTGCTTGAGCTTGAAATTGTTTTAATCCGAGCTCTGTTGTGTAGGAAAGTCTTCAAGCGTGAAGACTATTATATATATTATACTATACCGTCATACTGGTATGTTATATGAATTTAACATACAAAACTTGCATAAAACATATACAGAAGTTGGGAACATGTAAGACCATTTAGAATATTTGAAGACTTTTAATATTACAATCTATTTTAATATTACATTAATTAATAAAAGCAAAGAAAAATTAGTAAAATTTTGCTTGTATCAAGAGTCAACGTGAAAAGAAATTTAATAAAGAATTTGTTCTTTGAAGCCACGTCGTCGATTTTAGAGTAAAAATCCTGCGATTACTAATTGACTTAAGCAAAAAGTACTGTTGGAAAAAGAAATAGGTTGCACACGGTCTGGCTTTTTCATAAAAAATGTTGCCATGTGATACAGTGTTTCAAGTAAACGAAAATGCTCTATATTGCATTGTTCATTTCCGTTTTGACATGAGAATCAAGTTGTGTATGAGCTTATATATTTTCCTTAAAATCTAAAACAAACTCAATTTCTTTGTTGGTAACAGCCTCGCCCCTAGTAGGAATCGCAGTGGGAGTTGGATAACTAAGACCTGAGGGCTCCCCATCAACACCTTATCCTCGATGCCCGGATCTGGACTATTCATAGATCAGTCTAAAGTACGTGATTGTATAAACGGATAAAACTTACTCTAGTTAGTCCGTCGCGTCGATTTACGGCACGGTAGATATGGGATATGGGGTGAGGAGTCGGGATAGGGGAAGGATTACCGCGCCTTCTAACCAGTCTCCTGGTCCCGATGTCAAGTATTCTTTTATTCTCGGCGTCTCGTAGGCATAACGTGTCTTCTTGATCACACCGATTCTATTAAACCACAGGTAGAACAACCGGTATGCAGTCCAAAATATATGACACAATTTAGTCCAATAAACCATTAACAACCCGCACGTAACTAATCAGCCATTATGCAGTGTTCCAAACTTATACTTTATGGGTAATCTTATCATCAACAGGGAAACAGGAAGAAATACAATGCACGATAGCAGCTTTCATCTAAAAATAAATGATCAGGACTTTAAGGCAGATATGGATGTGGCAAACGAGTTTGAAACTTTTTTTTCCAATATTCCGGTTAACATTACACAAACACTTAATTCATCACCAACTGAGGCTGAGAATATATTAAAAGAGAATGTGAAAGAATGTGACACATCATTTGAATTTGCGGTTGTTAGCCCTGTTGACATAGTAAAGTTCTTTAAGACAATTGAAATTAAAAAAACTGCAGATCTTTGGGGTATGTCAGTGAAAACAGTTGCCTCTGTAATAAATATAATTGCACCCCACTTAGCAACTGTATTCAATTGTTGTGTTACATGTGGTGAATTTCCTAATCTAATGAAAATTAGCAGAGTTGTGCCTATTTTTAAGTCGAATGATACAACTAATCCCGCTAATTATAGACCGATCTCAATACTTCCGACTCTTAGTAAAATCTTTGAAAAAATTATTTTAAGTCAACTGCTAAAACATTTTAATGATCATAATTTACTTTTTAAAAAACAGTTTGGTTTCACGAAGGGTCGTTCTACTATAGATGCAGGTGTTGAACTTTTGAAAAATATATATGAGGCATGGGAAAACTCGCAGGACGCTCTAGGTGTTTTCTGCGATTTGTCCAAAGCCTTTGACTGTGTGCAGCACGACACATTGTTGAGGAAATTGCACCATTACGGAATTAGGAATAAGGCTCTTAATCTTCTCACTTCCTATCTGAGCCATAGAATTCAAAGGGTTGATATAAATGGTATAAAATCTCTGGGCTCTGAAGTTAAAATAGGTGTCCCTCAAGGCTCAATACTTGGCCCTTTTTTGTTCTTAGTTTATATTAATGATTTGGCTTTTTCTGTGAACAAACATGACATTGTATTGTTCGCTGATGACACTTCATTGATATTCAAGATTAGGAGACAACTTGGGTGCTATAATGAAATAAATAACGCACTTTCAAATGTAGTGCATTGGTTTAGTGTAAATAATCTCCTTTTAAATGCTACGAAAACTAAACTTATTAAATTCAGTACCCCTAATGTTAAAGATATTGGGACGAATGTGATTTTGGGTAATGAAAAATTGAAGCCCGTAGAATCGACAGTTTTCTTAGGTATTACTGTAGATTCTAAATTACAATGGGGTCCTCATATTGAAATACTAAGTAAAAGGCTTAGTTCTGCGGCTTATGCCGTTAAACAGATCAGACACCTAACAGATATCGACACAGCTAGAATGGTCTATTTCAGCTACTTTCACAGTATAATGTGTTATGGGATTCTTCTTTGGGGCAACGCTGCGGACATAAATACTATCTTTATTCTTCAAAAAAGGGCCATAAGAGCCATCTATCAAATGGGTCCGCAGTCTTCCCTCAGAGAAAAATTCAAGGAAATTAAGATTTTAACTGTTACTTGCCAGTATATATATGAAAATTTAATTTATGTGCATAAAAATATTAGTCAATTTAATAAAAAATGTGATACTTATAATATCAATACTAGATTTAAAAATGATATTAATTTACACAAGACGCGACTACATAAAATAAGTAATTCCTTCATGGGTCAATGTATACGGTTTTATAATAAACTTCCTGAGTTAATTAGAGCCTTACCTATAAATAGGTTTAAAAGTGTAATTAAGACCAAACTCTTTTCCAAAAGTTATTATAAAATCGCTGACTATTTAAGCGATAATGAAGCCTGGACTTGAGGATTCTGTGCTCATACTATGTTCAGTATTGTATATACTTTGACATGTGTATAATTGTAAATGTCATATTTATTATTTTATAGATGACAAAAAGAGTGGTATCCTGAGTTTCTTTCGGGGTTTCTTCTCAGGATCGTCATCATCTTGGCTTGTTTTTTTTTCCGAAACCCTGGTAAATTATACCTATATTGACGGTCATAAGAGTTTATTGTAAACCTAATTGATGAATAAATGATTTGATTTTTGATTTTGATTTGATTATTGATTTCACCAAATTCTTATATTCCAACTTCGGTGATAGGAATGATTCGGTGATCATTCCGCGCAAGAGCCACCATTGCCAATATCGGGCACTTGTAAAATGATTCTAGCACCATGCCGATGCAAATTCAAACCTTTTTTTATAAAAATAATAAAATAAAATAAAATAAATCTTTATTTGCGCGAACACATGTTTACAGGATTTTAATTTGTATACAGCAGTTACAGTACAAAGTATGTTCTACCCGCCAAGGGCATGCAAATATTTGTGTTTAATTGTTTGTAAACTATATTAATAAAGGAATTAATGTTTCTTATTATAAAATTCTTTAACATCCTAATAACAACAATCTAATAACCATTTTGTTAATGTTCTTGTAAATTTAGGATCCGGCAATTCTTTTATATTATTAGGTAGTTTATTGTATGTTTTAATTGCCATAACATAAACATTTCTATTAAATAGTTCTAATCTACATTTAGGTCTTTGCAATAAATTTCCTTGTCTAGTTATTTTGGTTCCTATTTCGTTATTTTCGACAAAACAGTTCGGATCGGAGTTTATCGCTCCGTTGTTGCTTAATACACTCTTATATTTTATTAATTAATTAACACTGTTTGGAATGACATTATTTATATATTTCTCACGAGGAAGGCTTTTAAGCCTTCAAATTTAGTTTTCAGACAAATTAGTTAAATAGACTAAACAAATTAGTTTTCAGAAATGAATGATGAATGATTTTCAGACGAAGTTTTGGCAAAAATGGTGGGATGGATTAAACTGAGCTGGATAGATCACTGGATTTCACATGTAGCATCAAATACAAACTTGGGAAACATTCAAGCCATACATATACATCTGTTAGTAGAAACTGTAACATGACACGTATGTTCAAAACTACACCGAACGCTTTGTTACAACCAGAGTTTCAGAATATCCGATTTGCATTAGCACTACTGCAGCATACCTGCGTTTATTTATGTTTAAAATCTTGAGAAATTAATCAAATAATCTCATAACGCATCTTTTAAAAAGGGCGTTTTTAAGCATCACCTTCAAAGAAAAGCCTTAGTAAGTAATACGGATATTACTGTACTATTTATAAACAAATAATTAGAATGCCTACAAATTAACATGGCGGAAAAATCCCAAAAAATATATAAAGTTATGCTACTATTATTAAGTTATAGTAAATGCTTTTCACTGTCCGAATATTTTAGAAATCTCTAGAACCCATTTCCAAACCTCTCCTAATCCTTAATCCTACTGCAGTCGGCGCACTTGCAGCAGCTTTCGTTGCTTGTGTTATAGGCGACGCTAGCCATCTGCCATCAAGTAGACCGTCAGCCTGTCTGCCGATCTTTAAAAAAAGCTCTATAAGGTAGGACTGAAATCGCGCTTTCTAAACTTACAGCTTCGGCTCAAAATATTTTCTTCTCCAACTTACTTTGAAAAAGTAAGTTAATTTTTAATTATTTTGGAGTCTTTGGTTTAGGTAGACTCACCTAACTCAATGTATTCAATTCAACAATTTAAACACTAAGATACAATTTTATATATTTTTTTAAAGATAAATAGCTATTAGAAATAATATTTTCTTTAAATTATTCCCTTCATTAAATTTATCAAGGTTCATGTTAATTACATTAACGATTGTTTAGTATTAATTCTCCGAAACTATAAGCCGTTTAAAAACCCTATTACTGTAATAAGTCTGTTTCAAATCGCAAGTTACCAGTCAGCAGTTTCGAACTAAATTAATATTAATTCTATTTTACGGTTTTATTACCTACGGGACTAATAAACGGATTTGTTAATAATCCCGACAAAGCCGCATATGTAATTCTAATCAATGTAGACGGACAAATGAGGGGGTATATTGATAGGTGCAATATCGTTTATAAGTAATATAAAGCACCTCTGCAGGGGTTGGAAGATTGATAGCATACGAAAGGTCACAGAGCGATAAATTTTCTTGACCCAGGCAAGAAAAAAGTTTAAAATGTTTAATCTTACTATCGTATAAATGTTTTATATTTACGTAACAATTTAAATTATTTTGAATTTCATTTGGTAATCACAATAGAGATAAGAAAGTGACCATTTTCTTTCTCACTGACTGAATACTAGACCGTCAACTAATCTGCCTACCATTATAAAGTATAAATTTTATCCTGCATCACGCGAACTATAGGGCACATTAAGTATTATCATCCCTCTCATCATCCCTCTCATCATAGTAGAAGCAATCAAAGGTCAAAAAATGCACT
This sequence comes from Bembecia ichneumoniformis, assembly GCA_910589475.2. Classification (NCBI taxonomy): domain Eukaryota; kingdom Metazoa; phylum Arthropoda; class Insecta; order Lepidoptera; family Sesiidae; genus Bembecia; species Bembecia ichneumoniformis. Next base: position 881,598 of record OU342544.1, on the reverse strand, counting down.
TGTAACATTTTGGTGCCTCTAGTCTATAGGCGATGGTAACCGCCTACCATCAAGTGGACCATCAGCTTGCACTCTGCCTTCTATTATAAAAAAATATCTGTAATGTTTAAAATCTGTAATGTTTGACGGCCCGTTGGATGAGTGGCAAGGATGCTTGCCTAACGTCTCAGGGGCCCCGGGTTCGATTCCCGACGGGGTCAAGTTTGGAAATTTTAATGTAATTTTCAAAATTGACTCTGGTCTGGATTTGAAAAGTAGTGGTAGGGCACACTGCGTTTCGCAGTCATTTGGGCAGCCCGCCTGGCGGCAGTGACCACCCCCTTACAGAAGACCACCGTGAAATAACAACATATACGTGCTGTTGTGTTTCGATGAGTGAGTAAGGGAGCCCATTTCCTTATCCCCTTCTAATCCCTTATCCTTAATCCTACTGTAGTCGGCAGCGCACTTGCAGCACCTGTAGCGTTGCTTGTGTTTTAGGCGACGGTAGCCACCTACCATCAAGTGGACCGTCAGCCTGTCTGTCGACATAACATAAAAAAAAATACCAATTAGGATGCGAGTTCTTGTTTAGGAAAGAAACTGGAAAGTTACATGAATATATTTCGCAGTGAGTAAAATGAAGACCACTGTGACTTAAACAGCATGTGTGCTGTTGTATTTTGGTGAGTACCAGGATACCAGAGCCTATTTTCCTATCGCCTTCAAACCGAATGCACTTACAGTGATACTAAAACCAAATGCCGGCTTTTATATAATACTAAAACAATTTATATAGGAATCAATACTATTGCCAAAAGATCCAGTAGGCTTGTCGAACTTGTGATTGTCTTTGTTGGCATTGCTATTAGGAAAGTTGTAGCAAACTTCAACGTTGTACAGCGTTTGATATCAGCGAATAAATTGTAAGCCAAAACGCTCAGCGTGAGGCAATAATCCTATATTGCAGGCCGACGCTGGCTTACCCATGTTAATACAGATGGATGGGCTTATACGAGAGCGAACGTTCGATGCTGTCTTCAATCGAGTGTTCCAAATAGGACGTGTACCTCATGAAATGAGATTTCGACTGAGAATTAAAATGCTATAGTATCACATTCAGTAGAAAAATTAAAAACGTTAAGTTCGATTATTGTATTAACAACAATGTGTTAGAGAATGTGGAGCAAATAAAAGATCTTGGCCTAATTATAGATAACAAATTGAGTTTTTTACCTCATATCGATAATGTAACTAAAAATTCATTAAAATTATTGGGTTTCATTATTAGGAACACAAAGGAATTTAAAAAGTCTTCTACCAAACTAGCACTGTTTAACTCACTGATACGAAGCAGACTTGAATACTGTTCTGTTGCATGGAATCCGTATTATCAAATACATAAGAATAGGATAGAAAGAGTGCAGAAGAAATTTTTACGACACTTAGCATACAAGGACAAAATGTTAAAAAAAGTTAACAGCTACACTGATCTCTTAAAATTATATAAAACATTGTCACTGTCCAATCGCAGGGACTATATTGATCTCTCTTTCTTAAAGAATATTATGGATGGAGGGATCGATTGCCCAAATCTGCTGAGCAGGGTGCGATTGGCGGTACCAAAGAGTAATTCTAGGTCGCATATTAAGAACAGGCTAACGTTCAGACCTAGAATCGCCAAAACTAATCTGGGCGGAGCCGCTCCCTTGAGCAGAATGGTCGTCACCTACAATAATTTAATTAGGGGAACTGGTGTAGATATCTTTCAGTAATCCTCCGCATGTTTTAAAAGAAGGGTTAAAAAAATTCTTTTATCACGTACTGCATAATGGTTTGTTGTTTTATGAGTTTTTGTTTTTTTTTATTCCTTTATTATTGGTTTATTTTTTAATTTTAATTTTTTTTGTTGTTTTCGTCTTAGTGCATGCCAAGTTAGCCTATAAGTGGAGTATACGATATTGTAAATTAATTTTTGAATGTGTTTATGTATAAGGATTATTGTATACTGCGTTGGCTTCCTAATAAAATAAATAAATAAATAAATAAATAAAATTCTAATTTTGAAATAAATAAAGTTAAAACATCAGTTTTGATCGGTTTTCTTTTGCAAAAGCAGACAATTTGCTTGATGGAAAGTGAAAACTTAATATTGACCATAATAGGGAATATGCAAATTTTTTAAAATATTTTCATATGATAGGTTATATCGTTATACATATACCCGCAAAAAATATCCAATGCCGAAAAATTAAATAGTAAAAAAAAAGTTAAAATCAACCAACAGCTACGGGCACTTTAAAAACCCGCTTGTCGTGACGTCACAGTCTACAATAACAATCAAATATTAAAAAATCACAAATCAAACAACTATACGCGCTAATTGAGACTGTCATTGTAGACTTTGACGTCACATTCGATCTGACTGTTTTAAGTGTTTTGAATTTCCCATTTCTTTTTGCACTTTTTAAAAAATATTTTCTTAACGAAAAAGAAATAATATTAAACAATATTTACATAGACATAATTCTAAAGCAATAATATTTATAAAAAAAAATTTAAACCCTTTTATTATTTGTGGAACAAATGCCTTGAGACGCTAGATATTTGTGGATTTTCGTTTGAAACACGGTCGCTTTTGTTCCTGTGAGTCATTTTATATATTCAGACATTGAGATCATTTTAGAAATGATTAATACCTACTTGTAAAGCATGACATTGTGGCAAATCCACATGACATGTGAAATCCTGCAAACCAAAATTGCACTAGAACGTGATGACCGCAGCCTACTTCGCTTCATATAGATGAGAGGCCAGGGGCCCTAGCCAAGATGCAAACTGTTGCAAACGCTTCCTTTGCGTACTTACGAAACGAAAGAAATAAAGCCCGGTGATTGGTTGTTGAAGTTACAACTGTCACAACAACCAATCACCGGGCTTTATTTCTTTCGTTTCGTAAGTACGCAAAGGAAGCGTTTACAATAGTTTGCATCTTGGCTAGGGCCTCTGGGGCCTTAGTCAAAGTAACATAAAGATAACGATAACGAAGTTCGCAAGAATAAAATGTATGGGATGTATCACGTGATTTAGCGACGGCTTATGTCAATCCCATACATTTTATTCTTGCGAACTTCGTTATCGTTATCGTTATGTTACTTTGACTAAGGCCCCTGTGCTGCTGGGCAGTGAAAATATAATAATACCTGGACGACCTGGCTGCATTCGATGGACTTAAGACAGTCACAATAATTGCATTGCTACTATTGGATGTAAGCCAATAAGTACAGTTACAATATGTACGATAACAGTATGTTATTATCCATCGACAACATTACAAGTACCACAAAAATTTACGAGGTGGCGCTTTTTTTAAATAGTAATACAAAACTTTTTGAGTAAAATTGGGTTTTTACAAGAAATGCGACTAGACTTAAAAAGCAAAACCTTATATATATGTATATACAACAATTCATTCAAATCGTTAGACCGTTTAATATACAAATATTACTGGATTAAAGTTATTAGATCATAATGATATAGACAGATATACTGAAGTCTTAATTCTTAAAGATCAATTACAATCAACACAGTCACGATGTCAAGACTTGGTGATCTGGAAGATATTCGATGTAATATTTTTTTGAAATAGAAATACTGGTATGATTACATGTTGCATGATGCGGGCCCTGCTCGCGTAACAGCTCTCCAGAAGTTTCCTCGATAATTCAGTTCGCAACTTGTGACACGAGAAGCCTACCGAGTACACCGCTTATTATTGAGATGGCGTGTTTAGGGGATGAACGGTCACGCGTCAGAGTTCACGAAACTTTCACGAGAAAAATACTGCAATAAGACATACGCAATATCTTCTTTTTACTAATAGGTACCTATATCATATTGAGAAAGTTATATAATTAAAGATTCTCACATAATCCTACCTCGAAAACTGTACTTGAACTATTCATCATCATCAGCTTCCATCTCTCCAATGTTGGATATAGGCCTCACCCAAGGCCCGACACCATGCAAGGTCCTCTGCGTTGGGCATCCAGCGCTTCCTGCGATGCATTTCAGATCGCAGGGAGTCCCACGATGCGCTTTTCCAATTCGTGGCGTCCATTCGGGAACTCTTCTACCCCATCGGAACTATATATGAACTATTGACCTCAATAAATTAAGGCCACAGGTGGTGGCTGCTTTGTAATAGAGATTAAGTTGATTTGTCGTTACTTCATAGCTATTTGTAAGTGCGAAGTACTTTTGATATACTCATTAGTTGACTTTCTCATCATTTCCAATGGTACAGCGCACAAGTGCACTTAAGGGATGTCAGCTTCAGATTACATAGACAGTTTTCAAAAATATATCCACAACTTTTGCTGTATATGCAGTCAGAATTACGAACGTCGTGTGTTCTACAACTACTCAAATTGTAAAAGACGCAATCAATGCACTAGGTATATTTTTTTATTTATTTTTATTCTCAACAAAAACCCTACAGCAATACAGCAGAAATAATACTCAAAAAAGACATCACAAAGCACATTGCCACTTACAGGGTTTTATTATGTAGGACCCAAGTTATGTTGAAAATTAAGTTGAAAACAAATTGATTTAAGAGGATGGGGAAAAGGATCTAGTTGGAGTTAGGATGTGTGTGTGTGTGTGTTAGTGTGTGTGTGTGGCTGTGTGTATGTTTGTGTGTATGCGTGTGCGCGTGAGTGATTATTTATTTGTCCTTCAGTGTATTCACGACACTGCGCTTGAAGGACGCTCTCGGCAGGTGGAAAATGTCCAAGTCTATAAACTTGTCGTTGTATGTTGTGGGTAATCTGTGAAAAACTGAGTTACGGTCGTAATTAGATCGTGATAGTGGGACATGGAATAATTTGATCCTTCTTCCACGCCTAGGCCCGGCCTGAAGCTGCAACATTTCAGACAGCAGTTTTGGACAATTAAGAGTCCCAGAACAAATGTCGTGGAGGAATGACATATCGGAGACAGTGCGTCTATCCTCCAAGGTCATCAATGAGTGACGTTTGCAAGAATCATCGTAGTTTAAGGGAATGTGATGGGAACGGCGATTAAGCCATCTCACAAACCTTTTCTGTATGCGCTCTATATGATTCCTGTGCGTAACATACTGTGGGTTCCAAATCGGGCTACCAAATTCTAGGACACTGCGCACATAGGCGTTGTATAGCAACTTTACGCAGGACAAATCAGTAAGATCTTTACTAACCCGAAATACAAAACCCAAATTCTTAAAAGCTCTGCCCACAATATGATTATATATTTATGAAAAATGTTAATTATGTAAAGAGGTGTTAAAATAGATTAAAAAAAAACAAGTATATATGTTTTAGTGTTAAGAAGTGGCGAGAGACAGATTGTTAGTAGTTAACCGAAGCACTAACGAGGGAATACACAACGCGGTGAACTCAACAAAATTTATTACCTTCCGACACCTATATATAAAGCGTAATGTTAATCCTAAAATTCAACAAACACTATATCTAGACTCAGCGGGGACAAACCGTCGACGGGAAATAATGACTCGTCTGATATATACATCAGACGTAGCCCTAGTAGACTAAACTTCGTATTATCTTCAAATCTCCCAATTTTAAGAGTTCGAAGAAAAAAGTTTCTTACTTTACGCGAGTTGTAATTTTTATTTTAATTCATGTCAAGTAGCAGGCAGGCTGACGGCCCACTTGATGGTAGGTGGCTACCGTCGCCTAATGACCAAAGCAACAGCAGGGGGAGTACATGTGTGCTGCCGAACCTGCAGGAATTTGTTTACTGCTCGCTTGGAACTGCCATATTGTAGCTAGATGAAAAATTGGAAATGCCTTAGAAGGAAGATTGTTCCAAAGTTCGCGCGTCCGTGGGATGAAGTTTCTACTCATAGAAACTGTGCGCAGCGGCATCTTATCCAGGTAATGCGGATGAACATCACAACTGTGGCGCGCAATTATGTCTTATGTTCTATGATTCGATTTTTTTTTTACTTTCTTAGTGGCTGTTTCTGTCTACTATAGAACCACTATCACTTCGTCCATTGCTGAAATGTTGTGATCGCCAAGCTTTCTACCTATACCTACCACGTTAAGGAACTGTAGTACTTTTTTGATAGAGCCATTCTTCACATCTTCACAAGCCATTGTGTGGCTTCCTAGGATGTGACTGCGCTTATGCTCAGGGGGCCATGTTCCTATCCTATGATTCAATTAATACCTAATATTAATTTCTAATATTTAAATGACATAAATAAATAAATTAATAGAAAAAAAAGGGGCGAACACTAGTTATGTATAACAAAATTTTGGCATACTGATGGACCATGTCCTAGGTAAATACTTAGTACTTTTTATCCCTTAAAGTGTGCAGCATGTAGGAAAATAAATGTAAGTCATCAGACAGACTGACGGTCCACTTGATGGCAGAACGGGTGGGGCTGCCTTCGCCAATAAACACAAGTAGGGTAACGGATGAATGACAACGTTACATTCTGGTAAAATCCCTTATTTAAACGCCACAGCACATTTGGCGTAATTCACGGCAGTCTTCTGTTATATAAATAACAGTCTTCTGTTATATAGTCTTCTGTTATATAAATAATACATTAGAAAAAAAATCCTTACCATTATACGTATACATAAGTGATTTATTATTAGAAAATTAAAACAGTATTTTGAAGGCCATCTCAAAATACAAAACATGGCCTGCCCGAAGGTAACAACCGAATTATAGAAACAATTTACAACAACAACCAATGAACCAATAGTTTCATAAGGGTCATTTACAATTTGTATAACATTATTAAAAAATTCTTTTTTCTTTGATTTTAAGAATACTAAAAATTTTAATTTAAGAAACAATATTTAAAAGTACTCTCCTAAATTGCATTTTCCAAACTGAATTCTGTCAACATTAGAACTGCATACAACCGCTTTAAACCTGATCCCAATCGATGTCTCGGGACTTTGGGATGCCATTAACGACTTGGAATACTCCACTCACAGTATCTATCACTCGAGAATCCTGAGGGAGCATTTTGTAGGGTGAAAAGTCAATTATGAAATGAGTGTTTTCAATTAAATTAAGATGTTTACAATGGCCTAATCGTAGAGGGCGTCCTCCATCGCATCTTAATTATTTACTTTCTTAATCTTGTCTCAATATTTCAAGGAAACTTAAATAAAATTTAACTATAATTATCAAATCCTCCAGAAATTAGAGCCTAAATTTAATACTCAAACCAAAACTGCGTTTGGAAGTCTAAGGAATATCCTTTCTGCGCATAGATTGAAAATGGTAGGAGAGTGAAAAAGACTTTTTTTATTTTGATAACTTCAAAATAAAAACAAGTAAGTTATTCCAATTTTTTAGGACAGAATTAAGGACTTTCAAAATTTCAGCATAAGTAATTATAAATTCAGTAAATGTGTGAATTATATAAAACTGAACACAACTAACTCTTCTTTAATTTTTCTCTGCCCCAACCTACCCTCTTCTCTCATTAACGATTCATGCCTCTTTCGTCCCACATTCTCCTATCCAGTATAAAATTTAACAATTTTTGGTCAGCCCGTCTGGCGTTATGAAGTTTATGTAGTCTATTAAGGAATGCCTCGAACTTTTATTTTAAGTAAAGATTCATTTTTAATTGGATAAGTAGATAAAAAAATCAATGACAATAGGTACACGCAATCAGTTTAAAATAAATGAATTACTGACATAGCCAAAGCCGATCAAAGTGGTGAAAATGACCAATAAATAAAATACTCAAGAAATAAATCTCTGTTACATTTAAAATACTTTCACATTAAAATTGTTAATACTTTAAGTGACGCACACATTAACAAAACACGTTATACTGTATGTATTGTTGTTTGTATGCAGTCTGACCGGTTTGTAAACTCGCTCGGAGGGACGTCTGCTCGGGGCGAAGGTGTGGACACAGTGATGTAAACATTTTTTTTATCATTTTCAGTCAAAACAAATTTTGATCTTACCGTAATTAGAGAATAAGAAAACCTTGAAGATAAAACATTTAATTTAGTCGTTAATTAATTTACTACTATAATAAAAATGTTAAAGTTAAAGGCAGGCAAGTTAAAGGTCCAACGGATTGTATTGTGGGTGAATACTGTCGTCTATGAACATAAACATAGCCAAAGGGGGCCACAACTATAAAACATATTAAAATTTGAACATAATTTTTAGGGTATGATTATTACCGATCAAATGCAAATAAACCAAACCATGCCTAAACTGAAAACCATGCCATTTTGCAAATAAACCAAGTCTTAGGAATAACACATAAGACATTTCATCCCGATAATACGCTCTCGTGCGTATGATTCTATTTTAATGTTTCATATTTATCATTATTATTTTTTATGTTAAGATCAGCATACAGGCTGACGGTCCATTTGATGGGAGGTGGCTACCGTCGCCTATAACACAAACAATGCCAAAGCTGCTGCAAGTGCGCTGCCGACTACAGTAGGAATAAGGAAAAGGGATTAGGAGGGATAGGGAAATGGGATCTGGCATCCCTTACTCACTAAACGAAACACAACAGCACATGCTGTTATTTCACGGGGTATTCTGTAAGGTGGTGGTTACTGCCGCCAGACGGGCTGCCCAAATGACTGCGAACGAACAGTGTGCCCTGCCATTACTTAAATGAATGACAGCTAGTATATGGCAATAATTATTGTTTAGTGTGAATATTACGAAGATTAAGAAAGATTAAGAAGTAGTTATAACTAAGAACGACAACAAAAACATTAGCATTTTAAAAGAGAGGATAAGTAAAAGCGTAACGCTACGCTCGCCGCTATTTCTAGGGCTCTAAAGACGAATTCTTTACACGATGTCACTGACACTGGCGCCCGCGCAACCTTCGTTTCGTTGTTTAGATAAATACCACGACTAGATCACAACGGTATGCCAAAGCTTTTTAGTTTAATACTTACGTTTAAACCCGAAAAAAAAACCCTTGTTACCAAATTAAAAAAACGCAACGTACTCTGGACCATAAAATATAATTATACTCAATGCAAATGGGAAAAAGTGTATTTTATTTATTTATCCCGGATTCGCACGGATGCAATTTTTTGCTTCCTCGCTTATCCTTCTTCCAATTAGTGAAAACTGTATCAAAATTCATTAGGTTTAGAAGTTAGCGGAAAAGCAGACAGAGGCGGACGGCGACTTTATAGTTCTTTGATAGATATAATTAGATATAGATAAATATAGAAAATATATAATAGATAAATATAGAAGAGAAACAGTGCCAAAAAAAAAAGTTTTTTGTGCCAAAAAACAGTGCCAAAAAATGTAAACAAAAAGTAAAATTGAATAACTCCTCTCTCTTGTTTGTTTTACACAAAGACACACACTACAATACCTCCACTTAAAAAAAAAACATTAATATTAATTTGTACCGTAAGCTGATAACACAATTCATGGAATGTCACTTCCGTGGATTATGTTCTGTTTTGCTGAAAGTAGTTACTTCAGCAATAGAGGTCGTGTGCGTTTTCTATGATGGTTTAGATTTTTTAATGTTACAAGTTTCAGAACCAAGTCCTGAAGAAAAAGAGTACCAAGGGCTTTAACGGCACTTTGAGATGCGATCAGAAGTTAGACATAGCGATTCGCAGCGCGATACTAAACATCCAAAACATTTCATCATATTTATGTATTGAGCTGATCGATATGCCAACATCATTAGCATATTCTATCATTAACATAGCATAATGCTCATTTTTGCATGTTTTTATCTATTGCTGACGTTTAGAAACAACATATTGCATGTTGTATTTACGGTATGTTGGGACCTCAATGAAACAAATTATAAAATACCTTGGATGTAATTATAAAATACCTCAAATATCAAACAGATACTTTTACAAAACTAGTATTCGATAAATGTAAAACGGAAAACTAAAATGAAAATAACATAAGCATTAACAAAGGTTTTATTTAAAATCCTTCCGAATATAACTCAAAACAATTCAGGTTCCCTGTTTTATTGAGCTGCCGGCGCCGACGTGGGTTCCACTAGATCACGCCAATATTTGTGTTCGTGTTCGTTGCTTGTTGTGGTTCAAGACGTAAGAGATTACTGTGATGTTTACTGTCACTCCTCGAGCCTAATCTAGGTAAACAGTATACTTGAAATAAATTATTTAATCTTGAAGAAAAGATTGGTTTGTTGGGTGGGCAAATATCATAAAAGTACCATACAAAAGATGACAAACTATTTTGACGTATCTTGAAGGAAACTCCGAATCAGACTCAGCTGATTGCTGTCTCCATAGCTAATCTAGACGATATAATAGTCTTTAAGATGCCTATAGAAGGCAATTTGTATCAACAGGCAAATACTAATACTGGGGTGGGATTATCAAAATGACGAAAATAAACACTTCCTTTCCAAAATCTTTCATTGATTCGTAGCACTAAAGTTACTATGGACCTTTTATGAACCGACTGATATATACAATTAGTTTTGTGACCCTAAATATTATATTCCTTGTCAGATTGTCATAGTTTCTTATGACATAGACAGGCAAAGCCTTGAAACTAGTAGTCGACCCTGATTCTGCAGCCCAGTTAAAGCCTCAGACAAATTTGTCATTATCCTTACATAGTTATAAATTGAAGTCGCTACCCTCGTCTATCGGTCTGTCTGTCTGTATGTACTCGTATATACGCTGACTCCTCCTAAACTACGCAACGGATACTGATGCGGGTTTCACTATCAGTTAGAAAATTTTTCACGGAAAGTTTATATATATAATAAAACCTAATTGTATCCATGCAAAGCTGAGGGGGCGGGCCGCTAGTAATTACAATATATTCGAACAGATAATCGAAGATCGCCTGTGTCTCATAACATGAACAACGTTCCTAGTGCTTAGCATCGCGAATTCATCTCTATCACAATAGAACCAGTTTCCGTAACAACTTTGAAATGCCTCCGACTTTGTACAGATATTAAATTTCATTGCTCGGCCGTTCGTGATTATTGATTTGTGATCTGAATATGGTACTTTATGGGATGGGAATTGCTGATACCTTTTGAATTGTTACGGTTGTAATATTGTACAAATCCACGACCTTGCTCTGATACAATTTAGATACAATGTGAAAACGCAGATTTATAGCCACAATACGAGTCCAACAATAAAAAAAAAACACGTGTACACGATGGCCCCTAAATGACGTCCCAACGATTTTAAGCTCCTGACACTCAAGTAAAGGTACTCGGAATAACGAAATATTGAATAAAAACGTAGCAATTTGAAAAATTCAACCCTTTTATGGATGTTTTTGTTATTTTTATTAACGTGATCATTATGGATTTCATTTAACAAAAAAAAATGTAGATATAGGTGACTATATAGAGGGAAAATAGTGTTCCTCCTTTCTATTTCAATTTTAAAATAACAAAAGTAGCATCATTAAGAATTCATAAAATGATTTAGAACTTTTTTAGGTATGACGACCACTTTGGTTCTGCAACGGATTATCGAATCCGAAAAATGCCAAGCTTTGTCCTCTTCATAACTAACAAAGTGGCTTACAATTTATTTATTTATTTATTTTAAAATTTACAGATAGTTTACACATATAGTTATTCGGTGATCTTTACACTAAGCATAGCTTAAATTTTTTACGATACATTTCAGCACTGGTAATGCGCACTTATTATATACCCTTAAGGCACTGAGGAATTACGATGAAAAAAAAAAACAAGAGACTATAGTATTCTTAATATTGTCTAGTCCAACCGTATTACTTGTCGGCCTCTTTATCGGAATTGGTCTTACCCAGCTGTATGATTTGACCACTCTTAAACATAGTTGTACGAGTTGTAGGTTTTCGGGATGATGACCCAGGTCTGTTGAAAATTCTTCCAAACTCCGAGCAGCTCGAGAAGTCAAAAATTGCAGAAATGAAGTGCAGTGCAGTGTGTCACAGTTTGATGCATTGCGGTGCAGTGATGTGATGTACTTCTTCTTCTAATACGGACTACACCACTGAGGAGTTGACGAAACGTTTGGAAGAATTTCCAATAGACCTGGGCCAGCATCCCAGAAACCTACAACTGATATGGATACCGGCCGAGAAAACCTACATTCTACTAACAGTTGTACGACTCCTACTTTCGTGCAGCATCCAAGATAGCTTTGACTGTCGTCAACCTTCGTGAAGAAGTGGCAAGGCGAAAAAGGGGAGAGAGGCGAATATCTTCGATATTGATATTTTGGAGGGGTTTACAAAGGAATTATGCATGACTTCATTATTATAAAAATGAATTTCTAGACCCACACCTCTGAAATATTTCTTTAGGTTATATAACATCGCAGCCAATTCATTAAGTTTCAATAAATTTTAAAATAAGATTACACTAACTTTGAAATTCGCCGCGAATATTACAAGGAAGAATTTTCTCACTGCGGCTGGTTTCCCCACGAGTGGAACTCCTGTTCCCGCTACTTGAGATAATCATATTGCCTGTAAGGCAGACCCAGAAACGCCCGCGTTATCTGTCTAGCGGTAAATGTAACCAGAAGGGATCGTGATGTAGCGGAGAGAATTAGGGATCGTTCGATCGAATGACCTGTTACTTCCGTTACTTTACGAATATAGGATTTCGATTACTTTTACCATTGATTTTAATGTTTAATTTGCTGTATATGTTCATCCGACATTTACTTTTTTAGAATTTGGAATTTATTCAAACCAAATCTTAATATATGAACAAATAAATAGTACATTATAATAATAGAAACGCAATATTCGTTTATTGAAATTCGCTCCAAGATTATTGACATTTGAGCTACATTGTACATGAGAGACCATCTTGACTTAGACCGGGAACGGAGGGCAATGTCTTTAGTTATTAGTTGTAATAATCAAGTTTTTAATTTCTTTATAAGGCATTTTGCTAATTTTTTTATAGACGAGTCTGTGAGTAACTTACACTCAAGGGTCGTACAATGCTCTGCGCATGCAGTATAATAATGCCTTCAGGATGCTGTTGGGGTTGCCAAGCTGTTGTAGTGCATCAAAAATGTTTGCACAAAATCATACTGATGATTTCTTGCCATAAGAAGAAAGAAAGTGTCGCACAAGATACGTGGCAGCGAACATGACAAATAAATTGAAATAATTTTAAACGTTTAAAATACTTTTAAAAATCGTAATTAAAATTTTTTGTAGATCCTAATGTTACTATGGATGTAATATCTGAACCAATAAATGTTTATTGTTTGTTAACGCCAACTGTCAATACAAATCAATTGATAGTTAGCTGTGGCATGTGCTGTCTCATTCCCACCATATACCTATCCAATATAGCTTTCGCAACCGCAGAGTTGCGATGTTTGTCTAAGAAAAACATCGCAACAATAACGTCCTTAGACTCATCCGCCGATCTCGGGACCATGCAATTTTGCATACAGATCGTGTATGCAAAATTTCATGATGATCGGTTCAGCGGTTTAGGCGTGAAAAGAAAACAGACAGACAGAGTTAGTTTCACATTTATAATATTAGTATGAATAATTAATATAATATTTAAAAGAACGTAATTGCCAGATACACACATGTGAAAATTGTTTGCAAAACAAGAAAATTTGTAAAGGAATTGTATACACAATTTTTATTATTTTGGAAAATATATGTATAATGAAGATATTCAGAAAATCATTGGTATTAAATGGAGACGTTAAGTCCGGAACAAATGCGTCCAATCAGATAAGACGCGAATCAAGGAACGGGAAGCCGTCTCAATATATTTTTTATTTTTTAAAGATTATTTTGGTATGTCACGTGACGGCTCATAAGATAGGAATTCGCTCTAGAGGCAGTTGAAATACCAGAGGGATCACTAGCCGCCGCCAATCATATCATTAAGGTGCTTTGGCTTCCTTCATTCGCACACCTAGTACAATAATTGCGTGCACTTAAGGGTGTTCTTCTGTAGAGACTAGCTCATGTAACGTTGTGTGCCTTCCAATAAAGGCTAACACAATAAAATAAATAGCAAACCAACCAAATCTCCAGCAGATCTTTTAAGCCTCAGCCATATCTTTGGATTAACACTCTTTTGCGGAAATAGCACTTGTGCTCTTGTTCATTGTGAAATTTCATCAAAGGTTAAATAACATTTTAATAATAAGGGCTAGAAATCGACAATAATTTTGTTGGGATGCATTAACTATCGTCCCCTATCATGTTAGTCATTTACAAATTCAAATAAGCCGAGATGTTAGCTAGACGAATATCCCCTAGATAATGTTAAGTAATGGAACAGACAGCATATAGATGGCTGTGTTATTACCTACTTATCATCATGAAATAAAAAAAAATTATATTACAAGAGTCACAGGCACGATTATGGTTCACTTGATGGTAGGTGGTTACCATCGCCTAAGTTCACACGCTTGAAGTGCCTATTCCCATTATATCCCATAAGAAATGTCCAATTTGGGACATTTTGGGAATTACAAAAATAAATACTTTTATTGTTCTCAAAATGTCCCACAATAATAATTATTTTCGTGGACATTTTACAAATTTCAATAAATATTTAGTTTATTATTCTAGACATTTTACAAGTTATTTATATACTTGTGGTTTTCACGCAATTCCTTGTGGGACATAATTAGGAATAGACCGCTTGAAGTAAGTTTGAATATTGTAGCTAGGTGGAAACACCTCAGAAGGGAAATTGTTCCAAAGTTCGCAGATCGCGCGTCCGCGGGACAAGGTTTCTACTCATCCGGACTGTGCGCAGTGCCACCTTAGTTCCGGATGAACTCCGAACCTATGGCACAGAGACAATTCATCAGAACAATCACCATTGTACCACCAGTAAAACACAGAAAGGAATTTGAAACTTTTATTTCGTTTCGTTCTAGTCAGGTAACAAAGCTAAAAAGAAAGTATTTAAAATTAGGTATTTAACGGTTCTACATATAATGTCGCGTCTGCATCTATAATGGTTAATCTATGATGATTTGTAGAGGCGTCGAGTCTTACATTCAATGTCAATGCTAATAGAATTTGTGTAGACGGGTCAGCTGCATTTCGACTCGGATTTACATACTATATTAGTGAATAGGGCGCTGTCGGAGTAACTTTTGAAGCGGTCGTGATTTAGTAGATTTTGCCTGTAATGTAAGAATGTACGAGGGAATCTACAAATTACAATATTACAGGTTTTCGCAATAATTTAATTTTTTTTTATCTAATGTTGAGTTTATGCTATTTATTTAAACTTAACAGCATATTTATATTTTACAACTTACATTTTCGCACTGCCTGTCACAATCTATACTATATTATAAAGCTGAAGAGTTTGTTTGTTTGTTTGAACGCACTAATCTCAGGAACTACTGGTTCTAATTGAAAAATTCTTTTTGTTTTGAATAAACCATTTATCGAGGAAGGCTATATGCTATATAACATCACGCTACGATAAATAGTATTATATATAAGCAGTGTCCAGTACCGCGCGCCCCATGCGCACGCCGCCGCCGTATGGGCCGCAGCGAAGCGTGGCCGAGTTCAGCTAGTGTTTGATAATTGGACACGAAAATAAATATGTTTTCTTCTTCATGGTAGACTGATTGCCAACCTTCAGAACCGCAAGAAGAAGATGGTAGAGGTAGCAGTCAAAATGACAAGGATGCGGATTTGAATATTCGTACACGAATGAAACTACTAAATCCATGGGGGGGTACTCCACTAATACCAAGAAAGAAGCAGCTAATGACAAGTTTTTACGTCAAGCAAAATTCAATATGTAATATCAAAATACATTTTTGATTTTTTTTTTAATGGTTGTAAAAAAATCATCAGTAATCAGAGAATCAGCAGTAAACTATATTTATTATACATTAAATCTTGTCAAAACTAAGGTAAGACTTCGCCTAAAACTGTTTTCTTAAGGAAAATAAATTAAAGAGTTTATTATCAATTCGAAAGGTTATGTGTCAACGAGCTTCTGTTTTAAAACTCGAAATGTTGTCTTAACCCCAAGGTTAAGATTGCTTCCGAACACCGACGAGGATCAAAGAGAACTCCTCGTAAAAAATAGAGATTTAGAGATGTCACTGTTTTGAAAGTAATCCTTAGTCAGTGTAACGTTTTGGAAACACATCCAAATAATCTTGTGATTTTATGGCCTGCCAAATATCTACTTAAACTAATTCATTTTGCTATATCGCTTTGGAATTTATTTTATAAACTTCTATAATAACTGATTTTATCTTGTAGGGAGATCCTAAAATAACTTTGTCCTATAGAGACTTCAAGCTATCAACTAGAGAGCAGCTAGCTTTCAAGAGTAAGACTATTTAGCTCAAGTGTAAGGTTTTACCTTTTCTTTAAAAAACAGTCAAGAGTACGCAACTAATCTGAAAGACTATATAAAATGAAAAATGGCATGTTAAGGGCGCGGCACGACGTAATCTTGGTTGAAGTTTTATCGCTACCCGAACAATGTGGCAGGAGCCTAATTTGCCTAATGGTATGCTTGAATTTTTTACTGTTACCCACATATTTCAGGAGGCATTTGCAGTAATGAAGGGCGTAAAAGGTTAGATATGAGACAATGTGGATTTTTGGATGAAAAGGTGTTCTATATTTAAAAAAATACTTGCCCTCATCCACCTTTTTAAGAAGTGGAAAGGCACACGACGTACCACAAACAAAAACTGGACAATCCGTTTTGCTTCAATAACTACCCTTATAGAAAAGACCAACGTGAAATAAGTTCATGTTAAGATCGGCAGACAAGTGAAGTTTCTCGGTGAAAGGGTGCCTTATTATCCCTTATCCTGTGTTGTCTCATAGGCCACCGTAGTCATCATCAAGTCGATTATTACAAAATTGAAAAAAATCTTAATCAAAATTTCTAAGTATCTGAGTTGAGATCTAAAAATAGATTAAATAATAAGACCTATATATCAATATTTTCTGATCTTAATGACAATCGCAAAGGAACTAGGGTCATCTTTTTTTTATGTTAAGATCGACAAACAGGCCGACGGTCCACTTGATGGTAGATGGCTACCGTCGTCTATAACACAAGCAACGCCAAAGCTGCTGCAAGTGCGCTACCGACTACAGCAGGATTAAGGATAAGGGATTGGGAAGGGATAGATAAATGGTATTAATGAGTAGCTATGAGTAATTAGTCCTTCAATATTGTTTTATTAGATTAATTTCTTTTTTTTATGTTCAGTTCGGCAGACAGGCTAACAGTCCACTTGATGGTAGGTGGCTACCGTCGCCTATAACACAAGCAACGCCAAAGCTACTGCGAGTGCGCTGCCGACTACAGTAGGATTAAGGATAAGGGATAAGGAGTGGATAGGGAAATGTGCTCTGGCATCCCTTATTCACTCACCGAAACACAACAGTACACGTGCTGTTATTTCACGGTGGTCTTCTGTAAGGGGGTGGTTACTGCCGCCAGACGGGCTGCCCAAATGACTGCGAAAACGCAGTGTGCCCTGCCACTACTACTTGAGATTAATATGAAATAACGTAAGGGTCACACAAATGATGCTAAGCTATTTATTACTGCTTTAACCTAATTAGGACTAATGTCGCCAATGTATCCATGCCAATATGGTTGGTGGCCAAATGGACTGTCCAATCTGACAGTCCATTTGATGGTAGGTGGCTACCGTCCTCTACAACACAAGCAAGCCACAGGTGCTGCAAGGGGGCTGCCGACTATAGGTAATATGATTAAGGATAAGAGATAAGGAAGGGTTAGGGCAATGGACTCTGACATCTCTTACTCACAGAAACACAACTGCACAAACGCTGTTATTTCATGGTCGTCCAATGTCCAAATGACTAACAATTAGATTGGGGTACATAGCCGTTATGCATAATGTTGTATCCAAAACATATAGTAAAAATATGAAATTCAGAAGAAATAGTATAGTAGGGTACTTAAAAACTATACTTTAGGAAGTATCCAAAGACCATGGCCTTTTTTAAAATAAGGGGCCAACGTTATTATCAGTACCCTGAGCATATTAGCTTTATAAAGTCGGTATAAATTATCGAGATGCGATGTTCAGTGCGGTACAGCGGTGTGTAATGGGCAAGAGAAGATAATTTATCGCCTTAGCGTGGGGATAACATTATTGGCCTGAGACATGAGCAATTAGCGGAAAAATTATTAAGAAAACTAATATTTTGGAATGCGAATATCGGATGTTTCTGCGGTAGCTAAAAGGCGTCAAGTGTTTCAATGTCAAATTAATTCAGTTTGATTTAGCCCCCGGTTACACAAATTTGACTAAGCACTAGGCCTAGGGCAAAATATAGAGTATATATATTTTTTATTTACTTTCCTAAACTACAAATCTATATACTTACTAATATTATAAAGCTGAAGAGTTTGTTTGTTTGTTTGAACGCGTTAATCTCAGGAATTACTGGTTCGAATTGAAAAATTCTTTATGTTTTGAATAGTCCATTTATCGAGGAAGGCTATAGGCTATATAATATCACGCTACGATAAATAGTATTATATATAAGCAGTGTTCAGTACCGCGTACCCCATGCGCACGCCGCCGCCGCCGTATGGGTGCAGCGAAGCGTAGCCGAGTTCAGCTAGTTAAAATATAAAATAAGTACAATATAAAACCAATTCTCTATATCATTATCGTAATATATTGATTTTTTAATTTAAATTTACATTACTCTTAAGCAATGAACTAACACACTTCCTAAAATAATGACTCCTCGTGGCCACGGCCACAAAAAAAGGCATATTGTAAAATCACACTATAACGTGTCCGTAAACGCTATGTCTACCACGAAAGGGCCGCGATTGTTCAAAACCCAATTAAGCCACCTGAGCCAAACTGTACAGACTATGGATGCAATCAGTTTTTTTAAGAAAGCTAGGGCTCTCTCTATATGAATACGTCTGAAATGTGATCTATATACTTAACTATTATATGTTTATATACCTACCTGATACTGTATACGATAGCTCATTGTCTAGGCAACTCTATTAAGGGTTTTAAACATTGCCCACCATTTCATAGTTAAATAACCGTTTGTTTATAAATAAATAAATATGAAGAATAATGACCACTACGTTCTGCAGCTTAGCTTGTGACATTCCTTGGACTCTAGACGCGTGATAAGCATTGAGACGTCAAGAGGTCCAAATGGGGTGATGGCGGGATGACATATATTTAGATAGACGAATACCTACTGATAAAATTGTGATCTTGTCATCCAATTTCTGTGAAATAAACGATTTGATTTGACTGAAAAAACTTAAGAAATATTTGATCCCACAAACCAATTTTATTTTATATCTGGCAACAGATGTGAGATTCTCGCTGTGTAACCTTTTTATAGCGTATGGAAACCTTTATTGTAAAAATAGCCGTACTTTGCGAAGCTATTTTATTGTATTGAACAAATCTTTGAAATTTTAGTACTTAAACATTTTCATAAAGTAACTTTTATACGATTGGGATAGTTATCTTTTGAAAAGATTAAATGTTACGCTCGGCATAAAAAAAATTTCGGAAAAATATGAAAAATAAAATTTTTGATTAAATTTAATGTGGGTAACTAGTGTGAAGAATTTATTTTTTATGTAATTACTTCATTATTTGTATTTTAACGTGCGAGGAGAGTTAAGATGCCGTTAAGGGCGAAACCAACGATTTATTTTCACAAAGATCACCAAACTTGTCCGACGAAACCGACAAACTTGCCAAAAGCCGTCTAGCCAAGATGCAAACTGTTGCAAACGCTTCCTTTGCGTACTTACGAAACGAAAGAAATAAAGCCCGGTGATTGGTTTTTGTGACAGTTGTAACTTCAACAACCAATCACCGGACTTCACTTCTTTCGTTTCGTAAGTACGCAAAGGAAGCGTTTGCATTTTGTGCATCTTGGCTAGGGCCCCAGTACAAAGAACGAACTAGCGTTGCAAATATACGGGATAAGGATTACGGAAGGGATAAAAAAATGGGCTCAGGAATTCCTTACTAATTCACCGAAACACTTATTTCACTGTGATCTTCTCAATGGGGAATAGTTACTGCAGCCAGACGGTACGCAATGTGCTCTTTATCTCATTAGCGACCCGTCCCCGACTTGGCACGGAGTTTAGATTTTCAAAAATCCTTTCTTAGAGGGTGCTTACGCTATAAAATAACCAAATTTCAGTTTTTTAAACTTATTTGTATTGGCTGTATGTTGATGGTCAGTCATGACAGACTATGCCGAAAATGAAACAAATCTTACGTTTGAAAATTATTTCAGTTCAATGGGCGTGACGATACTACATTTATGAAATACGTGAACGGTCGTAAGAGGATTTAAGAATACAATAACATGGAAATATCTCGTGCATATACAATATAAAATGTATACCAATAAAGCACCACATTGCAAAGAATCGAGCCGAGTTAAAACATTCTAGATGCGACGAGAAACCTTAAGGGATTCACTGAGGCAAATGACATTTACTATAGAACTCGCTGGCGGCGGATCCAATTCAACAGGCCTAGAAATGGTGTTTTTTTGTTTTACCATTAGAACATTACACAATTTTTTTTTTATTAATACAATTTTTTAATCTGATATTAATTTATTAATAGGTACAGGATTCATATGCGTGCAATAAGCCGTTTTCGAGGGAATTTTCAATAAAGGTCAAATTCTTCTTGTGTTCTAACTTTTTTTGTGGAGTTTCTATTACTTTAACAAAAATTCTAATTAATACAATTGGTTCTTCACATGTTTAAGTATAATATATATTTTTTTCAAAGCAATTGTCTTGTCTATTTCTTGTAACATCTTCATTAAACAATGGATATTTTTAGTATTTAGCGTTTGTCTCCCCCTTAATAAACAAATTAACTCCAATCAGCAACGAAAGGTGAGGGCTTGTTTATATCATCTCTTCTTAGCAACAGTATATAAATACTTTAAAAAAAATAGCTACGACAAATATTGTATTTTAAACTTGTTTCAAAGTTACAAATTTAAAAATTAATTCTTAAGAGCGTATATATTTAGAAATAGCTAATCCTAGATTTGAATTTTAGCTAAGTATTAGTCCAAATAAGAAAATATTTATTGTTTTATTTTCAAAATGACACATATTACAAACCTAAAAAATTATCAGTAATCTCTTATCTTATGTTAGTGGCTATTTCTGTCTGCTAGAGTACCAGTATCACTTCGTCCATTGCTGAAATATTGTGATCGCCACGTGAACTAAAGCTCTCTACCTATACCTACCACGTTAAGGAACTGTAGTACTTTTTTGATAGAGGCATTCTTCACATCTTCACAAGCCATTGTGTGGCTTCCTAGGATGTGACTGCGCTTGTGCATCAGGAGGCCACACTCGCACAGGATATGCATTGGTGTTTCTTCTACCTCATGGTAGAAGCGACACTCTCCCGTATATTAATTTTTCATTTGACATTATAGTTTACGAGTAATTAATATTTAATACTTTTGGCACTTATATTCCGCGAAATGGGCTCCTGTTATGCATACTTCAATATGCATTGTTTCACATGATCATTCACAATCGCTCGACTGAGACGGGAAGACTATGTTTCTGTGTGCAAGAATATTTAGATCTAATTTTTTTAATAAGACTTGTTTGTGAGTACATTATTATAAGTGTGTATTATTATGGACTGTTTATAAATTGTTTCATATTATTTTAACAAGATTGTGTAAATATATGGCCAATAAAAAAGAAATCTGTTGTGTTGGCATCGTGTCCATTGAATTATGGGGCCACGCGGGTGAAATAAGATTTTTTTTGCTCTGTACGTCCTCTTAAGTAATGTTATTATTACAGCTCCGAAGGTAATTTAAAATTTTGCTCTTTATTTTGGAATAATAGTATTTTGTAAAAACTCTGTGTAACTACATGGTAAAAGAGAATATAAATTTTTGAATTCACTCCAGTCACATTTATATCGATGTAGACGTTTTATATTCGTCCACACAATATAACAAAGAGCAAGAATACGCACAACACAACATTGTGCTCTGAAAGGTGTGTATTGAACCATTTTAAGTCGAGATTAGAAAATATTTTATAAATAAATTGCCTTACGATCTGAATAACTGAATTCGTCAATGCATAATGTTACCAACATACCAACATTACTTATTTATTGGTTAGGTATACAAATTTTGAGCCTAAACTGTTTAAACTAAAGTTTTATAGTGGTACCCAGCTGTGACCACAAGTCCTAGAATAACTTTATTGGTAACTATGCGTGGTTATTCAGTATAGCGCTTTTTTTTTGTGAACCGATTGGAATGAAATAAACACTAAATATTGAAAACCGCATTCAAATCGGTTAAGCCGTTTCAGAGATTAACGTGCATAAACGCAAAAATTCTAAAAACTATTGACCTCATAACGTAAGTACAAGTGTACATTCATTTTTTTTTAATCTAATGGCTCATTTACGATTTTATTATAGTTTACATAGCTAAAACATTCATATATAATATATTATATAAAATTAGACAAACTAAAGAAACAAAGTAAAGTTTTAGGAAGGCATCAAAATATTTCGTCATGTTAAAAATTCTAACTGGAAACACTTGAGGGTGTTGAAATAAAAGTTAAATGAAAACGGGCGGTCGATGCGGCACCAACTTTTAGTGTCCACATTAAAACTGATAAACCCTTAATGCAAATTGAAAGCGCGGGCGGCGAACATGCCGCGCGGTACGGTTCGACAGCATTACACACCATACGCCCATTTCATGTGCGATGTCGGGTGTAATTAAACCACAAATTTGAAAAAAATTCTACTGTCTATACCGATACATATATTATTTTGTACACGTTGTACTTATGTTACCGAGGTAAAAAAAAAATTGTTTTTAGAATTTTTGTCTGTTTGTCTGTGCGTTTGTGCACGCTAATCTCAGAAACGGCTTAACCGATTTGAATTCGGTTTTCACTGATATATTGTAGCAAGCTTCTCGCAACATTTAGTGTTCGTTTCATTTCAATCGGTTTACAAACAAAAAAGTTACGCGCTATACTGAATACCACGCGTACGAAGTTGCTGACTCAGCTAGTTATAAAATAAAGTCGCAATCCGATAATTGTCGCAATCTGTTAATTGGCTAACTTCTTTTGATCACACAACATTGTAGTCATTTCGTTAAAAACAATTTATTCTGTTTATAACCGGATTGGTGAACTGATTGCCTATTCAAAATACAGCACCACAAAATGCAGCACTTTGTATTGTTGTGGCGTTAGTACTGTAGTACGCAACGGTTTATCCCATCCTAAAGGTTATTATACACGGAGCCACTACACGCTTCTGCGGATATTCGGCCAGATAGCCCACTTAGCGATATATTAAGCTGTGTTACTGATACTCAGTTCCAATAGTTAGTTAGCTGAGTATTTTACTCAGATATTATGTGAGATAAGTGTGTCGAAATCGTCACGGCCTCACATCAAAAGTTAATAAGCAATCTCTAAAAGTGCCCAAGTAATTATCAAATTTATATTTATTGGTAGCAGCCTATTATCAGCATTGCTACTGAATGTAGCCTATCCTGACCAGGATAAGGTAAAGGAGGGGATAAAGAAATGGGTTTTAGCGTCCCTCACTCACTCACCGAAACACAACAGCAAACATGTTGTTATTTCACGGGAGACGAGCTGCCCCAATTTATGATCGCTAAACACAGCGTGCCTTGTCAATACTACTTCAAAAATGTTAGACATCGGATTGATTAAAAAAAAATTGATCATAGGTACTCAGACAAAGTTAAATATTTTTTGTTTAAAATGAATTATAAACATTAAACTACATAATAAGTATCTAAGTACCATTTAAAATATTAATTTTTACACTTTTTTAAGGTTCCGTACGTCCGAATAAAAAAACGGAACACTTATAGGATCACTCGTGTGTCCGTCTGTCCGTCCGTCACAGTCTAGCTCCGAATCTGCTAGACCGATTAAATTGAAATTTGGTACACATATCAATTTCTGTGACCCGAACGCAGAGGTGTGACGTGAATAGATGAAATCTGTATATGGAAGGTAATTTTTGGGGGGAAGGTAGAAAATAGAAAATAAAAAATTTTTTTTTGAAAACTGCATCGTGTGACATATCAAATGGAATTGTTGTGAAGATCTTAAATGTATTTTTTTTGTAATTTTAAAATAAATAGTTTCCAAGTTATTCAAGAAAATAGACGAAAATTGACCATTCCTCCCCCCCCCCCCTTCTCACCGAACATGAAACTACTGAACCTAAAATTTTGAAAAAAATACAGAAATTAGTTTTCTACTTATAGATTATAGAAAAACCTACAAGAAGTCCATGATATTAAAATAACATGGTAAATCACTCAACATTGTGCGGATAGGTAACAACGTACGGAACTCTCTTCACGCGAGTTCAACTCGCACTTGTCCCGTTTTTTATTGATATACTAGCTAAATCACTACAATGTTGTGTGATCAAAAGAAGTTAGCCAATTGACTGATAGAGATGGATTGCGACTATATTTTATAACTAACTGAGCTCGCAACTTCGTACACGTGGTATTCGGTATAGCCCATAACTTTTTTGTTTGTAAACCGATTGGAATGAAACAAACACTAAATATTATCGGAAGCTTGCTGCAATATATGAGTGTAAACTGCATTCATATCGGTTAAGCCTTTTCTGAGATTAGCGTGCACAAACGCACAGACAAAAATTCTATAACCTGTGACCTCGCTAATGTAAGACGTGTACAATTTTTTTTTTAATATTTCATGTACAGAAACGGTTCGTTTACGATTTTAGTATATATATAATATAGATAATTAATATTTATAAATGACGTCTGCCACAGCCGGTGCTGTTGTAAGAAGCGCAAAATAAGTTCAGAGATAATCAGTACAGGCTACATTTTTATTCCTGTCGAATCCTTATCGGTTTATAAATAAAATGTTCTCGTTGACGTCATGTTCCTCGACAGCTCCTAGTCTTCCTGACGTTACCAATACCTAATAGGAGACCGGTAGCTAAAGCAAGACCATAGAGACAACGCAAATAATGTAAACAAATTTTTAAGGGTCCTTAACACTTTTTTAATAAAAGAAAAAATTAACGCATATTTTATTAGTGGATATTTTATCTAGTAGCACAACTATTCATAAAAATGATCATAAAGTTTCATGAAAAGGTGACCAAGTCGCTTCCTGTACCATGAAACAGATAGCGCCGTTCGCTTCTCGCATTTTCACGTGCGAAGGAAAAGGACAGAGATACACAATTACTCTATGTTGTAAAACTCAGTACGGGTCCGGTTTGTTTACATTGTTTGCGGTGTCTCCATGGCTTTACTTTTGCTCCCAATTGTATTAGACTTATCAGATTCAGGCCTACCGTATAGGCAGCGAAATGATTACTCTAATGATTAGCTAATTATAGTAATGATGATGAACTTTAAAATTTGGTCAAAATGTACATTAATTGAGGCAGATTGCGGCATGTGTAAAACCGCACGCACCTCATTAAAATCTATAAAAGCTATCCAAAACAAACGAGACTTTATTTTAACGCAGCTACATGAATGGTGAAAATAATTGAACAAAATTAGCCTCAACCAACAATGGCTACCGCATGCAAAATTAATCAATCAAAACCTTTTGACGTGCGATTTTAAATGTATAAACGGTAGTAAGAACGCAGTATCCGTTAAAAGAGAGTGAGTAAACTGTTTGTCCTAAAGAGAACCAAATTGATAGGCATTGGCTTTAGTCAATGAAATGTTTTAATAATTAATTTAAAAAATAAACCTCACATTCTTTATGTTGTTATGACTCACCATGGAACGTTCTAGAAAAACGTTCTCGTCTGTCAAGAATTCTCGAAAGTTCCATCCTAAAATAGAAGTCACGCCACTCTTCGGTTATTGTCAAGGGAAATTAGTCCTTATGTACACAACATAGAGTTCACATTCAACAAAAATAGCGTTCCCGAACTTTCAATGACCATGTTTACAATACTTGTTTACTTGCATTTGTTTATTGTTTGTTTGTAGTAAATTCGAGATAGATCTAGACGTTTGACGGCGAATATATAAATAGGAGAGTGGCGAGGTGGCGAGACAGTCCGACTCTGCGATTCGAAAGCGATACTTCGGAACTTACCTGCGACTCATTAACGGAATCATTGACGACTTTTGGCAAGTTTAACGGTTTTATCGAACAAGTTTAGCCCTATTGGAAGTCACCTTGGTTTGTGGCAATAGATAGTTGATTTTCGCCCTTACACGGATGTTTGACTCACCCCACACGTAACAATATATTTGGAAAACGGAATCTTCGATTTTTTAATAGCTTTCATTCTTCTAAATTAATTTCTAGTAATTTCAGGCAAAGAAAAAGTCCCCTAGAGAAGGTTTCGATCTTTCGATGTTGTAAGTATGTAGTTTTATAAAATAATTAGGTGAATACATAAAATATAAGTAGCCACTTCTCACCAAGTGAACCCTCGGTCCGACTAATTACCGTACTTTCACATGAAAACGTGTTTCATTTAAAATTTCGTCATAATTTATTCTAAAAAAAGATTGGCTAAAATTAAACACCACGTTAAGATACTTTGAATGTTTCTTTAATTTTAATATTTATGGTATTTTTAAAAGTTCTATGGATTATAAATACTTCATAGAGGTATTTAAGGTGGCAGCCAACAAGTTTGGAAAAGCAATTGTTGTCATCGTCATTGTCATGAATTGTTAAAAAATAATGTTCAATAAATAAATGTACAAATTAATAAAGTTTAAATGTCTTTTCTTTGTTTACAAAGCAACACAAGTCTGTTTATTTAAAAGTTTTAATTAGTCTTATACATTATGTATGTATATGTCGGCGGCCGATCGTATAATCCGGCAGTTTTTGATGTGGCTAGGCAGATCGTTATATATGGTGCCGTTTCATGAAGTTTCTTCTTAATACCCAGCCAATTAATTTAATTGCCTGAATTTTAATTGCCAAATGGCTAATTAAAATTCAGGCAGATTCATCAACGAATGACGTTTGACGATTTAGTCGAAATATATACTACGAAAGATCTAACTGATACTTCACGAATCAGCGCCATATACATATAACGATCTGCCTAGACACATCACGAACTGCCGGATTATACGATCGGCCGCCGACATATATATTATGAATAATAGAGTCGCTGTCTGCTTCTATTTCTCTGCTAACTTCTTGTAAATTGCCAAACTGATTTTGATGCGCTTTTCACGTATGGAAAGAGGGATAAACGAGGACCTATGATATTTTTTGTTTTGGTTTAGTGGCGATTTTTAGTGTAATCAATGTTTTAAAAAAATCTCCACCAGGGACGAAAACAAATAAAAATTAATATGTATAGATTTTTGTCTTGTTGAATGGAAATGTGTCATTAACAATTTCAACTGTGAAAAACGCTTAAAAAATAAAGACTAGGTTGTGCGACTTGGTCCGTGTATCTTTATAAAATGCTAGCTGAAGTCGGCCACGCTTCGCTGCAGCCCATAAAGCGGCGGCGTGCGCGTGGGGTGCGCGGTACTGGACACTGTTTATATATAATACTATTTATCGTAGCGTAATTTTATATAGCCTATAGCCTTCCTCGATAAATGGACTATACAAAACAAAAAGAAATTTTCAATTCCAACCAGTAGTTCATGAGATTAGCGCGTTCAAACAAACAAACTCTTCAGCTTTATTACGTTTGTACGTTTGTGTTACTCTGACGTACCTACTATTTTAATGTTAAGTTTAATAAAAAACCGTTCAAGGGTTTCCACCCTCACAAACTCGCATCTTTAAATACAAGTTGAGCGAGTAGGATTGTGACGAATTTAGTTCAATTACTACGTAAGTGCGTCCGTGTATGAGCATCCATTCGACCACGCCGGGGGTAAATTACACGGAAATCGCGTATCATCAACCGGCGTGGGTGTCGTGTCGAACGCGAAATTAAAATTTCGATATGTTAATTAAGGCGTAAAATTATTTCGTTAGTTCGGTCAGCGTCAGCTTCTGGCGGGCGGTTAATTTTATTTGCTTAATTAAAAACACATCTGAAGGTTTACTGCTCGTATATTATTTTCTGAATATTTGTTCAGAATGGCTGGTCCATTTCATTATTCGAATTACTGGTACAATGCAGGTGGAAATTCGTTAAGTGTCCACCGCTGATTTATTTTTATCTTATCCTTAAGGTTGGCAACGCACTTTAATCCCTAGGGCGTTGTTTATCTTATAAGGGATGGTAGTCACATCATCTACCATTAAGTGGACTGTCAGGGTGCCTGTCAACCTTTACGTAAAAAAAAAGAAAGGGACAAGTGCGAGTTGAACTCGCGTGAAGAGGGTTCCGTACGATGTTACTTTTTTTTATATTATTAAAAGGTGGCAGACAGGCTGACGGTCCACTTGATGGTAGGTGGCTACCGTCGCCTATGGACACAAGCAACACCAGGGGGGGTACGTGTGCGCTGCCGACCTTGCAGGAATTTATTTACTGCTCACTTGAAGAAGCCCATATTGTAGCTAGATGGAAACACCTTAGAAGGGAGACTGTTCCAAAGATCGCGCGTCCGTGGGATAAAGTTTCTACTCATCCGAACTGTGCGCAGCGGCACTTTAACCAAGTAATGCGGATGAACTTCGCATCTATGTCACCTATCCGCACAATATTGAGTGATTTACCGTGTTATTTTAATATCATGGACTTCTTATAGGTTTTCCTATAATCTATAAGTAGAAAACTAATTTCTGTGTGTTTTTCAAAATTTTAGGTTCAGTGATTTCGAGGGGGGGATGGTCGGACAAACGGACACACGAGTGATCCTATAAGAGTTCCGTTTTTTTATTCGGACGTACGGAACCAGTGTGAGGTCCAAATTAATCTTAATACCGATTAGATTGAAACAAACACTCAATGTTACGGGAAGGTTGGTACAATATATCAGTGAAAACCGTATTCAAATCGGTTAAGCAGTTTCAGAGATTAGCGTGCACAAACGCACAGACAAAAATTCTAAAAAATATTTTTTTGACCTTGGTAGCGCAAGCACAAAGTGTACAGATTGTTTATTAAAGAATCTTTAATGTAACAGACACGTCTCGTTTACGATTTTATTATATGTATAGATAGACAAGCTGACAGTCCACTTGATGGTAGGCGGCTACCGTCACCTATAACACAAACAAACGCAAGTGCGATGCCGACCATAGTAGGATTAAGGATAAGGGATTAGAAAGAAATAGGAAACGGGCTTTAGCATCCCTTACTCACTCACCGGAACACAACAGCACACATGCTGATATTTCACGGTAGTCTTCACAAGGGGGTGGTTACTGCCCCCAGATGATCTGCACAAATGGGACTTGTCAGAATCAGACCAGAGCCAAATATGAAAAGTTCATTTCCAATGTTGGCCCTGCCGGGGATCAACCCAGAGACAGAGCGTTAAAGCAAGCATCTGAACCACTCAACTAAGGGGCTCATCAAGCTCGGAAAACGTAATAGAAAGAGTAATATGAAACCGCATTTGCTATATTAAGAAGGATTTGTCTACATATGATAGAACCAACATACAAGCATACCTGAATTATTATTAAGAAGTGCGATTGAACAAGTTGCAATGAGAATTATTATGATTCCAATCAGCGTGTTAACTTGAAACACATGCAATATCCATATTTAGTAGATGTAGCGCAGAATAACTAATTACAGCGTCGTGTATTACAAAATCAAATTAACGTTGAGTCAGTAACATTTGTTATAGTGCGACTCATTCATAACGAGCCCACTTTAGATCGTCAGTCGTCGCATAATCTTCGCAAAGACGTGTATGTGCAATGGGGCATAGCTTGTACTAGATGGGTTCTGTAACAAATTTTGACGAGTGCCCTTCTACCTGAATAAAATAATGAATGAGTGGTCTTTCATGAAAGACACATACAAGAGTAACACCATAACTCATTCATCAGTCTTGCTCCTAGTAAGAAACTGATTGCAACAGGAAGAAAAGAATAACAAAAAATATTGTGGATAACATTTTACGAATTTTTGTTACATCCCTGTTGTAAGTTATCGATTGCAAAAAGGATTGCAGGTACTTATTGTTATTTGCTCTATATGTAAATTCAACTCAAATGTGGGTTTTAGAAGTCAGTTGTAAGTCTGCTTGTTTGTTTAATTGTCCTGAACGGCCTAATTGGTTTTAATTAAACATTTTGGGTTAGGCTGTGTTAATTTTTTTGGGTTTGTTTAAACACTTTTGCGTGCCTACACTCTATTTCTTTTTGTTGTGGGATCCAGTCTTCTTTCTTTAAATTAAACTCATTTATTTTATTATATACATGCACATATATTAATCCATTTCTTATATACCTTAAAATAAATAACACTATAAAATTCTATCCTTTACATATCGTTTCTAAACTTCAACACATTCTCACTAATTTTTCTCACAATGACATCTTACATATATTTTTAAAACATTCTTATTTTAAAACCCAAACCTATATAAATATATATTGCCAGTATTTAAGTTCAAATACATCAACATCCCCTCTGAATCTTAAATACTGGCTCACTATACTACACCAACATAATCTGACTGACTGCACTTCACCGAAATAATCTGACTGACTGTACTATCTATTCATTCACCTATAATATCTATCCATCACATACATTACTCAATACCTATCTTCAAACACAACACTAATTCCTACAACAAACTAACCCCCTAAATATAAAAACATCACCTTCAAATATAAAACACTAACTCATCATATAAAACACTTATATTCTCCTCGAACTTCATCTTCATCTTATATGAAGATCATCATCAACAACATCTCTACCTTCAATTGCTTCTCTATATAAAACTCCTCATCTTCATCGTATAAAACATCTCCACCTTCAATTCTTCACTATATAAAACTCCTCTATCTTTAAACTTCAATCCATCTCTTATTTCAACACTTCACCCCACAAATCTATAATCCTTTCTATATTTCTTTCTTCTCACCAACTCTCGACATTGCTTTCTATTAGTCTCCTTCAATACAGCCATCAGTCATCAAACTAAATTTCCTGAATCCTTTCGTAAATAATTTTTATCTTCATCAAATCTTTCAAAATATATATTCCCTTTTCCTTCATATTAAAATTTTCTGTTTAATCATTTATTGTTTTCAAAATCAATTTTTAATATAAATTTTTCACAAAAATGTCATCGATTGTCAAATCAATAAGTTTTCCAATTTTCGTAGCCATCTTTTAATCTTCCTTTCTTGATATATAATTTTCTATACTTTTTTCATTAAAAACATTTTCTTTCCATAAAATTTTCATCTATAATTCCAAAATTTCTTCTCTATAATTTACGCAGTGGAAGCGTTCCTGGGTCCATGACCTGTTAAATTTTTGTTGGTTTGTTTAAACACTTTTGCGTGCCTACACTCTATTTCTTTTTGTTGTGGGATCCAGTCTTCTTTCTTTAAATTAAACTCATTTATTTTATTATATACATGCACATATATTAATCCATTTCTTATATACCTTAAAATAAATAACACTATAAAATTCTATCCTTTACATATCGTTTCTAAACTTCAACACATTCTCACTAATTTTTCTCACAATGACATCTTACATATATTTTTAAAACATTCTTATTTTAAAACCCAAACCTATATAAATATATATTGCCAGTATTTAAGTTCAAATACATCAACAGGCTGTTCAGACAAGTTTGCAGTATTACTAATTTATCATAGGTGAAAATTGAAAATTGCGTGTACCTATTAGGGCGGTGCTGTCTTATTTAAAAAAAAAATATTGACACCAACCGTTTACAATTCATATATAACTAACAAAGTATTTAATTCTCTATTTAAACTTACACAAACTACGCGTTTTATTAGTGTAGTTGTTATAGTAGCACCCTTAGGAGAGCCTTTGTCTCCAACCAAGTAGACACTGAAGGCCATCTGGCAGGCAGAAATCAGTTCCGTAGTTGGGCAGCGATTCGATAGAAGTCAACAGAATAACTGACTTGAACTTGGAAAGAAGATAAAAGTATGAAATCGAGGGCGATTGATAGTCTAACAGGCAACTTATTATTTTAATCATAATAAAATTTAATTTTAATCATCAGAGGCATCTTCTGGGTGAGCTCGCTCCATCTTCGGCCTCATCCTTCCTACATGGATAGATGCTGGTCAAGAGCAAAACCATCTATAATAAAAATAAAAAAAATCTAATATTATTTTACATAGTAAATTCAAAATAAGTTCATTGTTTTTTTTTCATTTATATCTGTGAAAAAATCAGGAGTGATATTGAAAATTTGTAGGCCTCATAATTACAAACACTCGACTCTCGGTAACCACCTTTCAACTCTACAGCTTAGGGGTTGTTAAGTCTAAACATTGTTGTTTGCTTTAATGTGTAATTCGTTCATATTTCATTCTAAAATATTTTCTCTTACACATATTTCCTTGATGTTTCTATTCAGTTACAACATGTGTATAGGCTATTTAAACAAATACATATTTCTTTCTTTCTTTCTAGAATGCTTGGAAAGGATGTAAATAATAAACAAATAATAACTTAATAATCATTCTAGTGTTACGGACGCACATAACTACTTATCATCAAATGGCCGCCTGGTCACATAACGGGTGACCGGTGCTCACTTGGCTACAGATATAATCAACAATATGTCAAGGATAACCTCAAAAACACGATACTTTGTAATTTTCATGATCAAGCTACTTTTAAAATTCTCTGAGAATCGCTAGCATTAGGTTAATACTGTAACTTAGGGTTACGATTTTTTTTGTATTTATATAACTATTCATAATCTAGTGACCATACATGTTAAATAAGTAAAATACACAATTATTTTGTAATAAAATTACAATAATGTATTTATTCGCATTACTAAGCCGTTCGCCTCGTGTCCACCTGCCCCAGACGTAACCTTTGCGAGTAAGTGAGACATTTGCGCCAGCTAGATGCTAGCTAGCGACTGCTCAGCTCTAGCAACTAACTAAGCACTATGCTAAAGTTAGAAGACACACCTGCCCCGAAATATCCCTTACGATACGTAATAAATCAACGTTCTAAACAATTTGCATAACATTTATATACCAGGTGATCCGATTGAAGTAGTCGCGTTATAATCACCAAGAATCTATCTGTAAGCAATATGTACAATTGTAACTAAGAGATAAACTAGCCAGTAACCTAAACTCAATTAATACGCAAACAAGCGCGTTTGGTGTTTGCGTTACGACACCGACATTAACCTGTGGCCTTAATGACCTTAGGGTTAATGTAAGTGTTGATTGTTCGTTGAGATATAGGTATTGGTAATTACATTTGGGATACATACATAGGCGGTAGCATTGACAAAGCTTCCGTTAGTTCCGTTCTTAAGAACATTTTTGTGACATTAATTATTTAAAAAATCCTAACTAATATTATAAAATGGAGAGTGAGTTTGTTTGTTTGTTATGCTTTTCATGCCTCTATTAAACCGATCATCATCAAATTTTGGATACACGTTGTCACGGGTACAGAAAAAAAGTATTGTTCCCTGTTCATCAATTTAATGAAAGTGATGACATTAAATATGTTTAAAAAAAAAAGCAATTTTTATAGTTTTTGTCTGTTTTATAGTTAAGAATTTGTCTGTGTATTGTGCACGCAAATCGCTATCAAAACGGCTTAACCAATTTGAATGCGGTTTTCACTGATGTATTGTAGCAAGTTTCCCGTAACATTTAGTGTTTGTTTCATTCCAATTGGTTTACGACGCACACGAAGTTGCGGGCTCAGCTAGTTATAAAATAAAATCGCAATCTACCTCTATCTGATATTTGACTAACTTCTTTTTATCACACAATAGATTTCACTAATGGAGTCATTTCATTCACCATGCTAATACAAACAATTTATTCTGTTCATGACCGGATTGGTGATAACTGATGGACTCAGCTAATCAGAAAAAAAAAAAAAAAAAAACGACTGTCAAAAATAATGAGCCATAAGATAAATAAAAATGTTCTAAAACCTGAAAAACAGGGGCGCGGACGAATTCGGGGGAAAAGCTATGAGTAAGCATATAACTTACAAAAACATAGTTCGACAGGCAATTCAACTTAGGTTTACCTTATACTGCCTTTTTTTAGAGAATTAATAATAATACCTAATAATTTACATTTATTTAGGTAAACATGGATTCATATTATTTTTTAAAATTAGTAATCATTTAAATTTATTTAGTACTGCATTCTGCCTTTCGTAGTCTTAAATTGGTGTGTGTTCTGATGAGTACGGGATGCCAGAGTCGGCAGCATCAAGTATACCGTCAGCCTTTCAAATAAAAGGCAAAAATAAGTTCTTATTTTCTATGAAAACAGTTATCGACAAAATAAGAAATTTTATTAGTAGGCTTAAATCTTCACAAATCTTCAATCAATATTAACTTGTTGATAATCCAGTTACGAGTACATCACACTAACTACTCGATACAATTGTTTAACTCGAAGTTAACAAGTCTATTAACTAGTTAATGATAAAGTTAGAAATTGTTTGAAGTAATCTCGATGGAGATTACTTAGGCTGTTGAGGTTGCTTTAACGATAACTTATTTATAAAGTGTATTGCTCGCATACATCTCGAGATGAACTCGAGGTATTATATGATAAAATGTATTAAATAATTATTTTAATTGGACATTTTATTTTATGGAAATTTCTCTGAAATACCTACTCATCACAATCATTGGACAAAGGCTTCTCCCTTAATTTTCCAAAAGGACCAGTCAGAAGCAGCTTGGATCTATCAAATTCAAATAATTTATTTACAAGTAACATGGATTAATGTGAACCAGTTCTTGTTGGTTTAAATATGCATCCACATGTACTGCCACGTCTGGCGTGTAAAATAACATGAATAGTCAATTAAATTTATAAAACAATAGAGAAAAAAAAATTATAATTAATTGTAAAATATAATTAAATGTCAAAGTATTCTTTAATGTCATAAAAGCATTGGTCTAAAAGCCACATGGTCAGATTTTTTTAAAAAAATTTTTTCGTCATGCTCTTAGTGGTAGCACATCAGCACTGTGTATGAAATTAGATTCATGCTTCTTCACAAACACGGAATACAAGGAAGGGAGAGGAAGAATTTTTAATTGTTTAAATAATGGACGACAGCTGTCCATATACCGTGCACCACAAACTGCACGTACACATTTCTTCTGTAATTTGAAGGCCTTGTCAATTGCGGTTGAATGGCCCCACAACAAAATGCCATAAGATAAGACTGAGGATACATAACCGTGGTATGCACTGAGGGCAGCTTCTTTGGATACTGTCAATCGCAGCCTTTTAATAGCATACATGAAACGATTTAATTTAGCACAAACTGAATCAATATGAGGTTTCCGTGACAGTCTTCATCCACTAGAATACAGAGATATTTCAAAGTCTTGACTGTCTCAACATGATCATTAGCGAATTTAACATCCAAATGCATATTTTTTGCATATCATCGACCCGCAGCCATTATCAGGTCATCTGATAAGATGTGTCCACCTTGTGGGTGGACGTCCTACCCTGGGCTTGCCGGTCCGTGGCCTCTACTCTCCGTGCTATGTGGGAACCTGCTACTAAAGGCTTTCCGATGGCTTCGCGTAGCATGCTGAAAGTGTAGCCTGTGATTGTTCACGCACGAAAGCA
Organism: Bembecia ichneumoniformis; assembly: GCA_910589475.2. Taxonomy (NCBI): domain Eukaryota; kingdom Metazoa; phylum Arthropoda; class Insecta; order Lepidoptera; family Sesiidae; genus Bembecia; species Bembecia ichneumoniformis. Next base: position 845,738 of record OU342544.1, on the reverse strand, counting down.
TTTAAATATAATAATAAGATTAAACAGTGGATTTGTTTATGTGAATGTTAAGATCTCGTACGTGTAATTGTTAAATTTAATCATGAAAGATTATGGCCTCCTTTAAAATGTAAGTCTGCCCCAGCATAACAAAGTAATTAAAAGGAATTTTACTGACGCCAACGACGGCTGACTCACACGAGTTAATAGACGAAAAATCCCAATCAAGTAGCTTTTCTTCGTACTTATAATTTCCTTGAAATCTATACTAATAATATAAAAAGGTAAATTTTGAATTTTGAATATACTAATTAGTCCATACTAATATAAATGTGAAAGTAACTCTGTCTGACTGTCTGTTATCTTTTCACGCCTGAACCGCTGAACCGATCATAACGAAATTTTACATATACGTTGTCAGGGATGCAGGAAAAGACATAGAAAGGTTTAGGCGTTACATTGCTCATATATGTATATTTAGACAGGCATTTTTTATATTTCAACGCGGGCGAAGCCGCGGGCTCCAGCTAGTAGGAAATAAAATGTGACATAAATAAGCATTGTCTATCTATTATGCATATTGTTATGACTCACCATGGAACACCATGTCAACAAAACTGGAAAGTTCCACCTTAGAATAGAAGTCGCCCCACTCTCCGGTTATTGTCAAGGGAAATTGGTCCTTATGCACACAACATAGAGCTCACATTCAACAGAAATAGCGTTCCCGAACTTTCAATGACCTTGTTTACAATACGTGTTACTAGTTTACTACTTGTTTACCTACTTGTATTTGTTTGTTGTTTGTTTGTACTAAATTCGAGAAAGATCTAGACGATTGGCAGCGGATATAAATAGGCGAAGTGGCGAGCTAGCGGGACAGTTCGATTCTGCGATTCGAAACCGAAACTTCGGAACTTACCTGTGACAGTAAACCAGCGACTCATAAGGGAATGATCCCATATGACTACGAAGTCATATGAACTTGGTAGTCATATGTGACTTGGTAGTCATTTATATCAACCTTCTATGGTTATAAAGCGATTTTTTATGGATTTGCCACAGATTTTGAACAACTAGAGATCCTAAATGTTTACAAGATAAAAAGTAGCATACATTCTTTGAGAATATCTGTTACCTACTAAAAATAACCTCAGACAAACAAACATAAAAAGAAACAGAGTTACATACCTAAAGACAAAAAATGTAACCATGTTTTAGTCTTTGTTACACAATAATTATGCGAAGCAAGAGTGAGTGATATGAGCAAAGACAGCTCTCCCTTTTTCTATCTCAAGACTAAGCGCACAGACTGTGTACTTATAGAATCTAGTAACAAACTGCATCCTACGTTGTAGATGGCGTGCTCTGCCATACGAAATTATTGTTGTTCTGCAACAATTAAGCAGGTGTTCAAAGTTTTCGGTAACAAACCACAAAAAATAGCGGACAATAACAATTTTCTTTATCACTTAGGGTGGCACAGCAAAATGATTCACCATTAGGAAAAGGATTGTTCTGCCGAAATAGATAGGATAAAAGAAGCGTATCGGATATGAATATTTTTTTGTCTTGACCATGTGGCTTGTGATTGAACAATTTGTAATAATAAAAAGGTATGTTTGTCAAAATTAAAGTTAAAATATTGTCTATTACTTCTGGCTTCCCTCGATTGCAATTGGAAGAGTTATACATAGCCTATTACCGTCTAGAATATTGTACCTTTTAAATAATGAGAGAATTTTTAAAATAGATGAAGTGATTGCGGAGATTATCCTTGTCATATAAACAAACTTACAACAATCACTTTCTTTATAATATTACTATTAGTATAGACCAAAAAGACTAAACATATAGAATATATAGAAACATATAGAATATATAGAATATTGGGAAAATTTTCCTACAAAAATATTGATCCTGATCGCCGTAATCAGAATATCCATGGCGTAGTTAAGGTGGAGACAAACGCTAAAATACTAAAAATATCCATTGTTAATGGAAGATGTTACAAGAAATAGACAAGACAATTGCTTTGAAAAATATATATATTATACCTAAACATGTGAAGAACCAATTGTATTAATTAGAATTTTCGTTTAAAGTAATAGAAACTCCACAAAAAAAGTTAGAAAACAAGAAGAATTTGACTTTTATTGAAAATTCTCTCGAAAACGGCTTATTGAATCCTATACCTATTAATAAGTTGATATCAGATTAAAAAAATGTATTACTAAAATAATTTTTTTTGCGTATTGTTCTAATGGTAAAAACAAAAAAAAAACACAATTTCTAGGCCTGTTGAATTGTCTCCGCCGCCAGCGAGTTCTATTGTAAATGTCATTTGCCTAAGTTTTTAAAATTGGCGATGGACTGAGCGATTTTGTACCACGTGGTTCTAAATGACACATTACGGATTCTTTCGTCTTGTCCGATATATACAGTTGGAAATCTTCGGTATAGACTAACATCTACTTGAAAATACCACCAGTACTGAATGCTGATTCTCTACTAATTTCGTAGGGAAAATGAGTTTGTTTGCTTGTCAGTTACGCCTTATCAGTCAAATAATATACAAAAGCAATCCTTTGTAATACATTGTAATTCCGCTTTAAGATCTTCACTTGTACCAAACTCTTATCACTAACGAGTCCCATTTCAAATTATACTAATTAGCAGCATTTGCGTGTTGAAAACGCGACACAAGTGAACTGGTATAGAACCAAACACGATATTGAAACAACCCGAGGGTTGACTATTCCGATAAATGTACAAGCGGCAAAAAACACTTATTAATGTCACTGTTGCAAGATAAGAAGTGTGGTAATATAAGGCCTCGTCCCAAAGTCAAGCTGTAATCCATCATGCGGCCCATCAACTCCCGACATTGTTGTGAAGCGTGGGTTTCCTTTCCTAATAGGGACAGTTATTTCTAACATTACTTACAAGAGGTATTTGATTCTAAAAATGTTTAGAGATGTTTTGAAAAAGACTTTTCTGTCAAAGCAGCCTAAATATCTACTAAATACAACTGTAATTTAAATTACCAGTTCATCTTTTTGGTAAAAAAGTTTTTGTAGTGGCAGGGCACACTGCGTTTCGCAGTTATTTGGGCAAGCCCGTCCGGCGACAGTAACCACCCCCTTACAAAAGACCATCCTGAATAACAGCACGTGTGCTGTTGTGTTTCGGTGAGTGAGTAAGGGATGCCAGAGCCCATTTCCCTATCCACTCCTAATCCCTTATCCTTAATCCTACTGTAGTCAGCAGCGCACTTGCAGCAGCTTTGGCGTTGCTTGTGTTATAGGCGCCGGTAGCCACCTACCATCAAGTGGACCGGCAGCCTGTCCGCCGATTTTAACATTTAAAAAAAGATATTTAATTTACTGATTTTATTTTTTTAACTTAATAAATATGTATCTGTCTACATAATAAAACCCTGTAAGTGTCAATGCTATAGGGTTTTTGTTCCAAATAAAATATTTGATTAAAGTAAATATATTAATATTTCTTAGCTCGCTTGTTTATTTTTTGAGCGTTGAAGTGAACTGTCCAATATCTTCGAAAATAAAATGTGATACATATTATAACAACTGTTTTGTTAATTAATAATTTAATTAAAAAGAATTCGATTTTCAAATTCCGTACAAAAATATATAAGTCTACGAGATAAGACGGCGCAATATTCTTATTATTATTATGGCTAATAGGTTTGTGGGACCGCGATGCGAGATTGTAAGGAAATTAAAATGATGACATTTCCGGAGAAATTTGATTTGAGCGTGGCATCGGCAAATCTAAATAAAAATGGTTCGCTAAATGTGTTGCTAAGCTCAAAACTCGAGAACGGCTGGACCAATTCGGCTATTTTTTTTTTAATATTCGTTGAAATCCAAGAAAATTTCTTATGAAGAGATAAATTGGAAAAATTGAGGTGATTTTTTTTACAATGTTAAATTACAAATCATCTGGGACAGTTCAATATAGCTTTCGACAGAACGACGTCTGTCAGCTTAGCTAGTTAACAATAATAATATTTAATAATATTTCAAAAATAATAATAATTATTAAATAATATTTTTGATTAAAAATAGGCTTAGTAACACTGTAGTAACACAACAGTCATTGATTATTTTTAACCGCGTTTACTGAGAGAGATTTTCATAATGTTAGGGTTAAAATTAAAATAAACTACACGATCAAAAGAAAAAACTAATTAATTTATGTTAATATCTATTAATTGACCAATAAATGAAAAGCTCTAATCTCATTTAAATGTCAGAAATTTATTCAATAATTTCTGACTATAAGATCACTTCTAAAGTATCCAAGTTTATACGTCCCATTCTTGCGACCTGACGTCCCATATATGAGTAAGCTAGATGTGTAATTTTAATTTACCATTTTATTAATATTTTAAACTAATATAAACCTAACCTTAAATTTAATAACAGTCACAACACTAGACACTACGATATACTATACGAAATGGTCGCCAATATTCTTTTATGGTTTTAAATATTGTAAATTTTTTTTATTATTAAAGATGGGTTTGCTCTTGACCAGCATCTATCAATGTAGGAAGGATGAGGCCGACGATGAAGCGAGCTCACCCAGAAGATGCCTATTCACTCGAACCTTGAAAAGATTTGGGTTATATTAACTCGAAAATACAAACGCCGGCAGGGAGTTCCAATCCTTAGCAGTGCGCATCACAAAAGATGTTTTAAAGCGCTTGGTCCGAATTAGAGGGATTTCGACAAGGTGAGGATGGTAACCAGCCGTACGTCTGTATGTCCGATAGTAGAAATCGGAAGGCGGTATGATTTCATGCAGCTCCCGAGCTTGTGTTATTTTGTGTTGTGTTTTGTGTTATTTTTAATGGATTGCAAAAACAGAGCAACGAACTCCGAGGTAGATATATATACATATACCGCACATGTGCTCAATTTGAACGGAATTTAATCTGTAAATTGGAATGCAATGCGAATTATTTGTGCGGTTCGACTATATTTGCGAAACAAAATTCGTGCGTAATTATTTCGATAATTTCTAACAGAACTCACCATATTACGAGGGGCACACTGAAATGATCGGAAATAAGAAAAACCACATGCACGGTATAGCTAAATTGTATTTTATTGTTTTTCGAAGTATTCTCCGTTCAACTTAATGCACTTTTCCATTCGTGCAAACCAATCATTAAAACAGTAATTCCAGTCTGAAGTTGATGTTGACAAAATGGCTGATTTGTACGCTTCCACAGCTGCTTCGGGGTCTTCAAACCGTTGACCGCGTAATAAATCTTTCATTCTAGGGAATGTAAAGAAATCGTTTGGGCTCAGGTCAGGACTGTACGGAGGATGGCTCATCAGCTCGACGTTTTCCTGCTGCAAAAAATCATTTGTCTTCCGAGCCGTATGGGAGCTCGCATTATCGTGTTGTAAGATGATGCGACGTTTCGGGTTATTTTTTCGGAGTTCGGCTATCATTTCTGGCAAACAAACCGTGATATACCACTCGGCGGTAACCGTTCTGCGTTCCTGTAAAGGAATTGTAGCAACGTGCCCCTTTTTCGAGACAAACGTAGCGACCATTTTCTTTGACACGCTGCGGGAGCGAACCACTTTCGTCGGCTTGACCTCGTCTTCGAAAACCCAAACTGCTGACTGATGTTTTCTTTCAGGTTCGTCTGAATAAATCCATGATTCGTCACCTGAGACGATATTATAAACGGCATTTGACTTCCCTCCGTTGAAGCGTTGCAGAGTGGTCGAGAGGTATATGTCCGATGCACGAGCTGGTAGCCTCGAGATCCGCTCACAGAGAGAGGGCATGGTCTGTAGATTGGACCAGACACTGAAAAATATCTCCGACTGGGGTGACGCTAATTTGGTCAGTTTCAATGAAGCGAAAACTCAAGCGTGTCTTTTTTCAGCGAAACGAAATCCAATTGATCTGAACCCGTCATTCCGGGGAGTGACTGTTCCAGTCTCGGATCATCTCCAACTCCTTGGTGTGGACCTTACAGCCGATCTGAACTTCGGTAGGCACATCGAGTCCATTGCCAAAACAGCTGCCAAAAAGCTGGGCATCCTTTCCAAGGTTAAGCGGTATTTCACTGCGAGGCAGCTCCTGGACTTATACAAGGCACAGGTCCGGTCTTGCATGGAGTACTGCTGTCACCTCTGGGATGGGTCTGCCCGTTACCAACTGGCCGCACTGGACTCGATTGAAAGGCGAGCAAAGAACCTTATTGGCAACGACACCCTTGTGGATTCCCAACTTCAAAGCCTGCAGCATCGCCGAAAAGTAGCGTGCCTATCGATTTTCTATCGTCTACACTATGGAGAGTGTGCATCTATGTTGTACGATTTAATCCAACCGGAACCGTTCCACTTGCGGACCACTAGACGTGGGCAGGGGTTTCATCCCTTCGTGGTCGATGTACCTCGATCACGAACAAAGCGTTTCAGTTCCACCTTCCTTGTTCGAACTGCTAAGGAGTGGAACTCATTGCCTGCGTCTGTGTTCCCACAGAACTACAACCTCGGGGTCTTCAAAACTAGGGTAAATGGGCATTTACTAGGTAAGCGTGGTCCACCTTCGGCCACATCTGCACCTCACATCAGGTGAGATAGTGGTCAAGCGCTACCTCGATTTCATAAAAAAAAAAAAAAAAAAAAAGAGTATTCCGGCATCGATCTACACGAGCCGCCTTTTGTTCTTCGGACAAATTGTGGGGAACCCAGCGGGAAACTAGCTTTCTTACACACAGCTCATTATGTAATATCGACTGAATTGCAGTCATTCCGATACTGATAACAGCCTGAATCTGCTCGTATGTCACATGACGGTCATTTAATATAATAGTTCGCACAGCTGCGATGTTTTCAGGCGTGACCGCTGTTCTTGATCGACCTGCAGAAGAAACAGTGCTGAGCGACACACGACCGCGTCGGAACTCGACATACCAGCGGTATATTGTCGTTTGACTCGGTGCTTCAACATCATAAATCGAAACAATTTCGCTGAGACATTTATCTTGAGATAAGCCGCGACGAAAGTTGTGATAAATTATGGCACGGAAATGTTCACGCGTGAGCTCCATTTCTGTTAACGACGTGTCAACTTTAAACCAACATAGTTTTTGTTTTTAATAAAGAAAAATTAATTGTTTGAATGTCGTTAAGATTCTAAGAGGCCAGTATTCAAATTCTAAAAAAGGTTTTATTGTAACTCAATCCGAAATATTCTATTGCCGATCATTTCAGTGTGCCCGTTGTAGTAGTCAAATATACGACTCATTATATATTTGCTAGTTATTTAATATCAGAATAATGACATTATATAAGTGACTAGCTGAACTCGGCCACGCTTCGCTGCGGTCCATACGGCGGCGGCGTGCGCATGGGGAGCGCGGTACTGGACACTGCTTATATATAATACTTTTTATCGTAGCGTGATGTTATATAGCCTATAGCCTTCCTCGATAAATAGACTATTCAAAACAAAAATAATTTTTCAATTCGAACCAGTATTTCCCGAGATTAGCGCGTTCAAACAAACAAACAAACTCTTCAGCTTTATTATATTAGTACAGATTATATTAGAACTTGCAGTGGCAAGGCACATAACAAATTGGGCTGCCAGTTTAGCGGCAGTAAAGAACCCATTACAGAAGATCAGCACGACACTCTTGTGTTTCTGTGTCAGAGCAAGGGATGCCAGAGTCAAAAGATCAAAAGTATTTAAGTATATGTGGTAGTGGAATTTTTAATGTCTGTTGCTATATAAAATCTGTTCATATATTTTTTATTATGTATTAGCTAAACCCGCAATTCGCACGCTTGGTATTCATTCAAATCGGTTAAGCCCATTCTGAGATTAGAGTGCACAAACGCACAGACAGACAAAAATTCTAAAAACTATTTTTTTGGCCTCGTTAACGTAAGTACGTATACAATGTCTACAAACTGTTTTTTTGAAAAAATATTTAATGTGCAGATTACTTATAATACATATATATAAAAACGAACATTATGTTTTAATTTTGAAATTGTATAAATTTTATAATGAATCATTTGTACATACTTATATGTTTTTAGGGTTCCGTACGTCTGAATAAGAAAACGGAACCCTTCCAGGATCACTCGTGCGTGTGTCCGTCTGTCCGACGATTCCCCCCCCCCCTTATTTCCGAAACTACTGAACCTAAAATTTTGAAAAAAAAAAACAGAAATTAGTTTTTTTTTTTTTCATGTTATGTCGACAGACAGGCTGACGGTCCACTTGATGGTAGGTGGCAACCGTCGCCTATAACACAAGCAACGCTACAGGTGCTGCAAGTGCGCTACCGACTACAGTAGGATTGGATAACGAATTAGGAGGGGATAAGGAAATGGGCTCTGGCATCCCTTACTCACTCACCGAAACACAACAGCACGTATATACTATTATTTCACGGTGGTCTTCTGTAAGGGGGTGGTCACTGCCGCCAGGCGGGCTGCCCAAATGACTGCGAAACGTAGTGTGCCCTACCACTACTTTTCAAATCCAGACCAGAGTCAATTTTGAAAATTACATTAAAATTTCCAAACTTGACCCCGCCGGGAATCGAACCCGGGGCCCCTGAGACGTTAGACAAGCATTCTTGCCACTCATCCAACGGGCCGTCTACTTATAGATTATAGGAAAACCTATAAGAAGTCCATGATAAAATAACATGGTAAATCACTCAATATTGTGCGAATATGTAACATCGTACGGAACCCTCTTCACGTGAGTTCAACTCGCACTTGTCCCGTTTTTTATAAATGAAATTGATAGGGATATCATTATTTCGTAGGTAAAAATGTAATTCTTCTGCTGTCCATACAGTTTTTACTAATGCTCTCTCGCTGATATTGTGCGATTTTTTACGGTCGTTTTCACACAGCAAATATTCAAGCCTCGTGCCAGACTGTAAAGACGTGTACACACTAACGCTTTTAGCGTGATGTGTTTGTTTCCTGCCGTTTAAATGTGCCGAGTGAAAACTTTATTTTTTATTTTTTGATAAAGTAGGTATATTTTAGGAGCACTTACATTTCGTTCAAGCTGAAATAACAATTTTTGGTCTTTATTTCGAGGGGTACTACAAAAAATTTGTAGCACTTTTTCAAAACACAATAGTAATAGTTTATAGTGTAAAAATATCAAAATTTTGACCTCAGTGAATACACTGCCTTACCTATCGCGTAAAAAGTACTTATGAGCACTATTTGTCGAATTACGACCTCGTGCTATGTGCAATCTGTTATGTACAAGATTTACTCTATGATCAATATAATAAACACATGATTAAGTAAATTTTCATGTTTAAAAGACCAATAAGTTTAAGTATAACAACCCAAGTTTCAAACAAAATACTGTTGCGACTAACCGTGGAACATTCTGGTAACAGCAGTCGCGCCGATCAAAAATCTCTAAGGCTCCCCACTATCGATAGTAGTCACGCCAATTCCCGGTTAGTGTCAAAGGAAATTGGTCCTTGTGTTCACAACATAGAGTTCACATTCAACAGAAAGAGCATTCCCGAACTTTCAATGGACTTGTTTACAATCACGGAGTAGAAAAACAATGCCGTGTTTACAATACTTGTTTATTCCAGTGAATTTGAAATAGATCGAGCGTTTGGCGGCAAATATAAATAGGAGAGTGGCGAGCGGGAGGGACTCAGTTATGCGATATCATGCGATTCGAAAGAGACTTTCGGAGTATTTGGAAGTTACCTGCGACAGTAAACCAGCGACTCATTTACGACTTTTGGCAAGTTTAACGGTTTTATCGGACAAGTTTAGCTCTTTTGGAAGTCATCTTATTTGTGGAAATAAATAGTTCATTTTCGCCCTTACACGGCAGTTTGACTCACCCCTCAAGTAACAGTATTTTAAAATATGACAATAATTAAAAATGCGTTGAGTATGGTATAACCTATTTATTCCACGAGAAAAAAGTGATATGGGAATGTGAAATTGTATGGAAAATATACAAAACAAAGGCCAAGTCATTACAACACTGGCTGTTGGTAGAAGCGAGTGTGTGAAGATATTTTTTTATAATCGATGATTCAAAATATTTTTTAGATACTCTGATGTCCATATAAAAAGGCATTGTTTCAAAAAACCCAATTCATGAGCTCAATAAATTAGGGTGTACCTTTAATAAAAACAAAAGAGGAAACATTTCAGTGGGCACGATAAGTTATGTGACAATTGGGGGGTTAGAGGGAGGCATAAATTAGGGGATGCTAGGCAAGTTAAAACAAAATGTTTCTTTACCTTGTAAGCCAATCAAATGTGAACGGTATGATTTTTATGTTGAAGATGTGTGTGAACGTTATTTTCACACTTTACAAATTAAGCTTTTCTGTTATTCTGATGTATAAACCGTGTATTCCCATTATGTCCCATTTGGGACATTTTGGGAATTACAAAAATTAATATTTCTATTGTTCCCAAAATGTCCCACATTAATTATCTTTGTGGACATTTTGCAACTTTTGACGACATTTTGACGAGCCCGTTGGATGAGTGGTTAGGGTGCTTGCCTTAACACTCTGTTCTAGGGTTCCCGGGTTCGATTCCCGGCAGGGTAAACTTTGAAAAATCAACTTTTCAAATTTGGCTGTGGTCTGGATTTGGAAAGTAGTGGCAGGGCACACTGCGTTTTCGCAGCCATTGGGGCAGCCCGTCTGGCGGCAGTAACCACCCCCTTACAGAAGACCACCGTGAAATAACAGCACGTGTGCTGTTGTGTTTCGGTGAGTGAGTAAAGGATGCCAGAGCCCATTTCCCCTCCTAATCCCTTATCGTCAATCCTACTGCAGTCGGCAGAGCACTTGCAGCAGCTTTGGCGTTGCTCGTGTTATAGGCGACGGTAGTCACCTACCATCAAGTGGACCGTCTGCCTGTTAGTCGACCTTAACGTAAAAAAAAAAAAAGAAAAAAAAAAAAAAAAACTTGCAATGTTTAGTTGACTATACCCAAAATGCTTAATTTCTATGCAGTCAGGTACAAAAATGAATTTATTGTAAAATTTATTAGCTCCAAGTAAGAATAAGTTTGTAATTATAACTGATGGTTTTATTCATTTCGTACGCGTAAACCGATTGGAATGAAACAAACACTAAATGTTACTAGAAGCTTGCTATAATACATCAGTGAAAACCGCATTCAAATCGGTTAAGCCATTTCTGAGATTAGCGTGCACAAACGCACAGACACACAAAATTCTAATAACGAATTTTTTTTTAAATACCTATATTTAATGTAAGAAAGAAAGAAAGAAAGAAAGACTTTTATTCACTGCACGAAAGACACTGACACGAAAGACGCTACATGTACACGGACACGGCTCGTTTACGATTTTATTATATAATCGTAGGTACTTTTTGCATAAAAGTAACTGAAGATATAAAAGAACACGTTCGTTAAATAGGCATGATGACGGTATTAAAGAATCAAAGAATAAATGGTTTTGGAGAAAAATATATGTTGAAAGGAGTCTAAAAAATTACTCATTTTTTGTATTAAAATTGACATTAATAAGATTTTCAATAAAATAGAATTATAAATAACTGCAATCGGCCATGTTAACTGAAACACCAATCAGAGCGAATTACGTCACGCCCAGGTAAGTGCCATCGTGTTGCTTGACTTTGCTTTGACAGAATGAAAAATCTGATGAGATGTCGGTGACGTCACGGTTCATCAGACGCGACGCCATGACACCTAAGAGCGTTTTCGCCCGTAATTCAAAATAGATTTAAAAACATTCAATAATTCGCGTTGAAATTTAGTTTTTTGCTAAAATATTGTTTTTTTTCGGATGTGGTAGACGTGTATCTACATTATGGAAGGGAATTTCAAAATCTGTCATCATGCCTATTATAAATAGACTGTGGTTGGTTTGTGTAATTAAATAGTGGGAATAAAAATATGTTTTTCCCATTTTTTTAAAAACAATGTAAATTACTTCATTCAATATTTTATAATATATATTTTCTAAGTCAACTGTTTAATACTCATAATATGAGTAACCGATTTTTTCATTTACTTTTAATATTCAAGACATTTAATATTTTGTTACGAAAACAAATTGCTTTTTCAACAACAAAAATGATTGAAATAAAAATATGTCGTTTATTTAACGATCATCGGGAAATGTAATTTGAATATATAAATTCATTTTTATTACAAACTCGAGACAAATTTAATTTGACAGTCGTAAAGATCGACAGAAATTGTAGTTAGGACAATTTTATTTATTTATTTAAAGCTGTAAACACACCGTATTTTTTTTTAATTCAAAATTATAAATTTATTCACCTTATTTTGACTTAATATCGAAAAAGCACCCCAATTCTCAATTGAAAATTCTCCCGTCAAAATATCTGCCTTTTTAAAAAAAGTCGTTTTTTGTTCGTTGAAATCTCTACTTTCTGATGGTATAAAAAATAAATTTTACTATGGTTAAATGTTTTCAGAAAATGCAAAGAAACGAAAAAGGTAGTAAGGCCCAGACCCTCCTAGCCCTTTCCCCACTTTTCTATGAAATACCTTATGATGGGCTAAAATTTTCTCTTCCTTTTCATACTATTTTACATCCTACTATTTTTTTTTTTTCACTTCTTACAATTTTCAAAGGTTTCAGGGCTCTGGTCTATAATTATTTTACTTTAAATATTGTTATCGTAATTCAAAATACGATAACAAACAAGAAGCAATTTCACATTTTAATTTCCATTCAAAGGATGAAATTAGAAACTGCTTTTACTGCGGTTCTATTCAAGCAAAGAGAAGTTCTTTTAAAATCCAATTATCTTGTTTTTGTGGCTACCCCACTACTCCCCCTTCAATACCTATTACGTTAATACGTTCGGAAAAAGAAGAGATTAAAACTAAGAGTTATTTTGCATTTATTATGCAAAATAAATTTTATAAATTTTATTATTAGAAATAGCAAGAGATACAGACAACTTTATTAATAGTAAGTGAACAAATTGAAATTTGAAGATGTTGAGGTCGGCAGACAGGCTGACGGTCCACTTGATGGTAGGTGGCTACCGTCGCCTATTAACATAAGCAACGCAACAAGTGGTGTGCAAGTGTGCTGCCGACCTCAGTAGGATTAAGCATATTAAGTAGGAAAGGACACAACGGCACACAAATGCTGTTATTTCGGCTAAACAATAGCGAAAAGCAGTGCGCCCTGCACTACTTTCCAGATCCAGACCAGAGCCAAAATTTTAAAATTTCATTTCCAACCCCGTCGGGAATCAAGCCCGGTACCCCTGAGACAGAGCGTTAAGGCATTCCAATGGGCTCGTCAAAGCTTGTAATTGTAACAGTAAGCGGTGATATTAATTCTACTAATAATTTCATCGCTACAGGTTCCGGACTCTCGGAGGGAGCTCTTTCCACAGCAAGCTGTGGAACCTCGAGTCTTTTCACCAAACCCACAAATGTTCACGTTAAAAGTTAAAAATGACTAATATTAAAAAACTAAGTTCCTGTACAATTGAGCTGTTAAGACAGATGTTTTCGTACCATCACACTGTCCCGAGTCCCGAGAGACGGTGAGCCGCGCTATACTAGATTATTCCCGGGGGATATGATATCATTACTATGAAAATGAAATACAAACATCCATCACGAAAACTATTGTTCTTATGCCGGGGAGAAGTAGGGTGGCCATGATTGGGATTTTTTTATATAAAGAAAATATGAAGATTGAAAGTGAACCGTTTGAGGCCAAAAATCTGTAACTCTAGCAAATCAGTGTATATTCAAAAAAAATATTAAAATACCTTTCAAAGGTTTATTTTAATTATTGCGGAAAAATAATTAAAAAAATACAAATATGAAAACTACTACCAGGGGGGTTCAAATAAATTCATAGAAATCATGTTCATATATAAAAATTTAAAGTCGGAAGGGCACCTGCATCCTCCCTGGTGCAGCTTGTGTCTTTAGACGACGGTAGCCAAGTGGGGCGTCGTCGGTCTGCCTGACATTCATTTTAATGTAAAAAAATAAAACATTAAAAATAGTTCTAAAGTCATTGAATATTTTGAAGAGGTTCTTCTCGTCATTTGCAAAATTGCAGATTTTGCAAATGACGGATTTATAGTCAAAGTATTATACAATACTAGCGATCCGACCCCGGCTTCACCGCTCGGAGTTAAGGCGACGCAGCGATAAACAATTAATATGGCTTTGATTGCATACGAAAACGAGAGCGCGCTTGCTTATGTCGTAAGGTCGTATGCGATGAAACGATTTTTATTAAAAAAAAAACTATAATGTATTTTAAGAAATCCAACTGTAAAATTAAAGTGTATGTTTATACTAATCTACATAGAAAATTTGGCGGTATAAGTTAGTCCCGTTTGCTTGTAATATGTAAATCTATGTTTTAAAAGAGGTTTCTTTGAAATTTTTTTCTTTGGTATAAAAGTTTACCAATCGTGTAATCCAACTGACAAAATGAAGTCAGTAACACGAAGAAAGAGATTACCAAACACCACTTAAAATATGTTTTGTCATTGCTGAGAAAAATCTAAATCCCTGCCACCAAAATTTCCAATGCGTCGCCTTAATAATTTTAAAAAATCCTCTTTTTAGCGGATGCATACCTTATAAAATAGACCTATATTCCAAATTCCAGCTTTTCACACTTAAGTGGTTTTGGCTGTGCGTTGATAGTCAGGACAAACAATGAATCAGACAAAACATAACAAAATTATACTTACCTACAAATGGAAATGTTGTCACCCTACACCAAGACGGGAACTATGATAACAACTTATTGAAGACATCTAGCAAAATTGCGGCTATATTCTAAGTCTATACGCAATTTCAGCGGTTTAAACATTTATTATTATTATTATTATTATTATTAAAACTCTTTATTTGTACTATAAACATAAAAAAGAATAAAAAAAAAGAAAGAAACAACAAGTAATAGTACATTTGCTGAAAATTAGCAAATATCTTTTATATTAAAAGTGTTTATGTTGTAATTTCGACTGACCTGTTTACTATCAATATTCAGAGCCGAAGTAAAAAAGAAATACATTAATTTTTTTTTTCATTTATACATTTTATTAAACATACGAAGTACTAAATCATTTAAAACCTCATAGCCTCAGTGTACCCGCGGGATGGACAGCAAAATTACACAGCAAAATTACAAATTACGTTTGACTCAAATCCAAATGAGTGCTCAAACATCTCATTAAACTTTTTCCCGCCAAATTATCCTGTTCCCTAATCCGCGGGGCTTCATTAAAAACTTCCAAAGTGACCTTTCGGAGGGTACTGTTAAGAAGATTTACCTGAAAAAAAGAGAGAACACGTATTAATGAATAAATTAGTGGGTATTGTACTTATTATTTTTTATTCTTTAATGAGATCTTTTCCATTTTTGATGTACTTTTTTTGTGTTAAGCCCGTTAGACAGGGTGACGGTACACTTGATGGTAGGTGGCCTGTAACACGAGCAACGCTGCAGATGCTTCAAATGCGCTGCCGACCATAGTATGATTAAAGCAAAAGAGATTGGGAAAGGATAGGGAAATAGGCTCTGGCGTCATCTAACCGAAACACAACAGCACACATGCAGTTTTTTGAGCACAGTCTTCTATAAGGGAGTGGTTACTGCCGCCAGATTACTGCCCAAATGACTGCTAAAATTAATGTTTGTTTTATTGAACTGGTTAAACAACGTAACTATCCAATGAATTTAAAAAAAAAAAAAAATTATAAAAAAAAGGGACAAGTGCGAGTTGAACTCGCGTGAAGAGGGTTCCGTACGATGTTACCTATCCGCACAATATTGAGTGATTCACCATGTTATTTTAATATCATGGACTTCTTATAGGTTTTCCTATAATCTATAAATAGGAAACTAATTTCTGTATTTTTCTGTTAATTCTGTTAGGACATTTTTTTTAAAGGTGTAAACGCACCGTAATTTTGATTAAAAATATAAATTTATTCACCTTATTTTGACTTAACATCGAAAATCTATAATCTATAAGTAGGAAACTAATTTCCGTTTTTTTTTTTCAAAATTTTAGATTCAGTAGTTTCGGAGATAAAGGGGGGGGGGGATGGTCGGACAGACGGACACACGAGTGATCCTATAAGGGTTCCGTTTTTTTATTCGGACTTACGGAACCCTAAAAAGTATTTACAATCATGCTATGATTCTTAGAAGTCGAGCAAGAAAGAGTCAAAAAGCTAAGCGAAAATGAAGTAATAACTCTTGCAGGCAATGAGATGTGCGATGTGTATGCGTTTGTCAATTTAAATTTAACGGCGGGTGAAACCGCGGGATTAAGCCAATGCAGAAACGCTTTTAACAACTTTTAATCAAAATGTAAGTCTCATAGGTCTTAAGTACTTTTGTGAAATAAGAAAATGACTAAAGCGTCTTCGAGTGACTCCATCGAAAAAGTTTCAAATAAATTTGAGTTTGTTAGAGTGGCAATTCAAATGTTCTCACGGCCATATCGCGATTCTAACTTTCTATGAGCGGAGTGAATTGAAGAAATCATTTTGGTTTAAACTCCGAAGCTCTGTTCCTATCCTTGTACTTGACCATCATCCGACAGAAGTATTCTTGCCATTTCAATCTTGTATCAACATTTCTGTCTAAATAGACGTAGAAAATAGATTGTAAGAGGCGAGTAGTTTACAAATGCTATTAAACCATTTACTTATTCGATTTTCCAACTATTTATTTATTTATATACAAACGGTTACATTATAATAAGATGGTGGATAATGTCTTAAACCCTTGATAGGGTTGTATAGACAATGGGGTCATCAAACATACTAAGATATATAAACATAAAATGCAGACAATAAGTTATATAAATAATTAATAGATTACATACTTACAATTTGCTCCAATTTTTAAAGTTCATATCTTAATTTTTTATTTTAATAAAATGAGATTAAATAAATTATTTTTTTAATATTATTATTGTTTCGAGTTTTAATTATTTACAAAATGTGTTTTCACCACCTTTTTAATATTTTTGTGTGATTTTATTTTTTATTTCTATAGGCAGTTTATTAATTAGATGGGGAATTATTATTAAAATGTTCATTATTAAATTTAAGTTCGTTAAGTTTTTGGAAGTGACTTTATTTCATTTTTATAACCAACTAGCGACCCGCCCCCGGCTTCACCCGGCGTGCAATTATTATATATATGAACATTCCCCGTTTATCCCTCTTTCCATTAGCGAAAACCGAATTAAAATCGGTCTACCCGTTCACGCGTGATGCCGTGACCAAGGGAAATGAGGATTCATTTTTATATATAGAAATGGAAAAGTGAGTTTAAGCTAACACATTGTTAACACATTATCAGGAATACAAAAAAGTAGATACTATTCCCCGAGGATCATCTAAAAATATTAAAAAAATTTAACTCCTGACAGAAATATTTGAGCAATGAAGATTGAATAAATTATTGCTTGTATTTTTGTCAAGCTATAATTTTTTTTATAAGAAAAAGAGCGCGGACGAAGTTATTGATAAATGCAAATTTAAAGAGATAGTCAAGGTAGCAAAGCTCCAAGCATGCTGGCGACATTACAACACCAGACGAAGGCGTTCAAATGCCGAAAGACTCAAGAGGCCAGCTCTCTCAACTGAAAGAGTGCAGCTAAATGATGTCGATGGTAAGGCTTGTCCTTGTATTAAGACATAAGGGATAAAAAACAGAGACCAAGTAAAATATGCTTCACCAATTTCTCCCGGTAACTAACCTGATTCCTTTCACTCTTATTCTGTCAACTTGGGCCATTAACAAATCCCGGATCTTTTTAATAGCCGAAGCACAGATTAAATTTAACGTCTCCGCTCGTAACTTGTATAATCGGCGTTTAGAATCTTTTGCGACATGGATGTATTAAACGTGTTCTTAGTTCCGCATTTATTTACGAACCCCGAAGAACAGGACACGCAAGAGGAACGCAAACCCGGCAGATAAAAAATGAAATACTTCAACAAGATTGTCCCTAAAGGCGTTTCTTACTAAAAAAAATTCTGAGTGAGTAACTTCTTTATACAAGATTGCACTTTATCAGTCACATTTAAAGGATGCCACTGCTACTGACAACGAAGAAATTACTTTCAATTCAAATAGTACTCAAATGCACTGAATTGCCTGGCAGACGTTGCTTTGTCAAAAGCTCTTCATAAGAACCTAAAGTCTATGGAATTAATAAGATGGAGTGCCAATGGGCAGACAAATCAGAATCGCAGGCTCGCAGAACAGAAAATTGTTAGAAAACAAAAATAATCGATAATGTATTGAAATCCATGGGAAAATGTCTCACGTTTATTTGTGGATATATATAGAAAACGACAAAAGTATCGTTAAAGAAAGATAATCTAAAAACATTAAAATAAATCAACGGTTCACAATTTTTTTTTTTTTTTTTTACTATAGATGGGTTTGCTCTTGACCAGCATCTATCCATGTAGGAAGGATGAGGCCAATATAAGCAATATAGATTAAATAAATATTTAACACCTAAAAAAAAGAGGCGAAAGCTTTTATTGTAATAGAAAAAAGAATATGTACATTACCTAAATAACAAAAAGTGTACTAAAAGACAAAAGGTTCTTTATTAAATTTAAGTAAAGAAATTTAACTTGACTTGAAATATTTTACAGAAAAAACGTGGATTAAAGTTAGAAGAAATACATTTAAAGTTTTAAATAGAAACTTCCAAATGATGACAAATGGCCACTCAAAAATTGTTCCTAGCTCGTGGTCAAAAGCTCTAAATTAGTCGGGATGGGATCACAACGTCCCGGAACAGTGTCAGATTCATTCCTCTGATGTCTCCGTTTTATGTGAGAACTTAATTTTGTGAATTTTAGGGCACTTTATCCAAAGTTATTTTCTTCTGACGTGTGACTCTCTCAAATGGTAAAAACTTTTTTTGCATAAGCCGAAACGAGACCTAAAAGATGTCTCAGTTTATATAATTATTTTGAAAAATATTTGCAAAAATCTAAAATCAGCAATTATCCTGTGAAAGAAAGGCAAGGACACGCTAATCATGGACATCAACATGTCAGCTTATAATATACAGTCAGAAGGGGTCAACAGTAAGGCGGGGAAGATCCGGGTAGCGGACACCGAAGTACAACTGCGGCGACGACGTCTAGTAGAGCACGCACTGAATGTGAACTGTTATTCCATACATATAACCGTAGAAGACATTGTTTATGTTAAGATCGGCAGACAGGCTGACGGTCCACTTGATGGTAGGTGGCGACCGTCGCCTATAACACAAGCAATGCTAAAGCTGCTGCAAGTGCGCTGCCGACTACAGTAGCATTAAGGATAAGGGATTAGGAGGGGAAAGGGAAATGGGCTCTGGCATCCATTACTTTACCGAAACACAATAGCACAAGTGCTGTTATTTCACGGTGGTCTTCTGTAAGGGGGTGGTTACTGCCGCCAGACGGGCTGCCCAAATGACTGCGAAACGCAATGTGCCCTGCCACTACTTTCCAGATCAGACCAGAGACAGGGACAGGGGTTGCAGCGAAAGGGGGACACTGTGGGTTATGCCGGACTCCTACCGGCTAACGACGACTTTATAGCGCGGCCGTAGATGGGCGGGGTCGCAGGAACGTTGTTGCACAAAATATTCAAAGTTGACCCTGCCGAGAATCGAACCTGGGAAACCTATAACAGAGCGTAAGGCAAGCACCCTAACCACTCATCCAATGGGCTCGTCAAATAATATTTTCACAGATATAAACTGAGAAACGACACACAAAAGACCAAGTCAATAAAAAGAAGTTATACTTTACTTTAGCTAAACTCGCCGACACTAAATACCAATAGATCACTAAAGATGGCGGTAGCAGTCAAAACAAACAAATCATGTCAGTCGGGCGGCGAACTCCGTCGGGACTATATGTTATTTATGTTTTAGGTGCGTTGTTTTATACGATCCAAACACGCAACTTGTATAATAATGGTTTATTATTATCGTTTTTATTTTCTAAATTATCATCAACACTAATAGATTTAACTACATTTTAGGTACATAAAGTAGTTTTTATTCTTCGAGTACAATTACTAAACTGAAACTTTGTATATGGGTAGGGTTGCCAGGCCTCAAAATCGAAAATCCGGACACAGACACGACACGGACACGACAGTAAAAAGCCGGACATATCCGGCTAAAACCGGACGCCTGGCAACCCTATATATGGGTATAGATATTGCTAAAAATATTATCGTTCATTCATTTATTTTATTTATCTTAATTTTTTTTTTTTTTAATTTAACAAAAATTAAAAACCTAAAACTAGAATTCCCCAGGTAGCGGGGCAAGTTCCAAGCTACCGGTAGTTAGGGCTGCAGTGAGAAACCTCCTGACAATTCGTGTCGTGCCGTGACAATTTGAACCGCGGAATATTTTTTACTACTTAATTAATAATAATAATAAGGTCTCGTGAAGGCTGAAACCGAGAAGAGGAGGAAGTACCTCGACTTGGCCCACTAGATCGTCGACGTGTGGGCTGTGGCCTCCGCTGAAATCATCCCAGTTGTTCTGTCCGTAAATGGTTTGATCCCGATCAGCCTCAGGGACAACCTGAGGCGGTTGGGATTCCGTGGTGGTTCCCATCCTGGGCCAGATGCAGAGAGTGGTGCTGATCGATACGATGTCGGTTTCTGTCCTTGTCGCCTTGAACCCCGACCGACTGTGCTTCTTTCGGGGGGTAACACCGTCCCCTCATTTTTGCTTTTGGAGGGGGAGACGAGTCATAAGTATGTATAATAATAATAATAATTTATTTGGACCTTATTTCACAGAACATTTATAAACTAATCCAGTGTTAGTGAAATTAGAAGTAAATAACTAACCGAATATAAACTAAACAACTAAATATAACGAACGAATGTGGAGCTCTCAGCACTCATCTCCAAGGGACTGAAAAGACCCATCTGTCCGCAAAGACATCAACGAAATGATTAATTAAAATATGACAATGTCTTAAATCTGAAACGAATATAAGGACGTACAATCTCTGAAGATATAATGAGAACAGTTTAATGCAGGGCACAAGGACGACTGCTGATGTAAACAAAAACAGGATATTATTTAAATTCAAGAACTATTCGACTGCAGCAGCGAACAAAGAAGCGACTGCCTATAAACTGGTTTACAAACAAACACTGTGTACCATTAGTTGGAACGCAACAGAGTTGTTTAAGAGGATCCAGTGGAACTATTCCCAAGTAGTTTGCGGAACATTTGGAAACTGGGTCGGGGTGAGAATTGTTTTCTTCAAAGTTCGACTGTTACATTCCTCCAAGTATTCAATCTCACACATCACAAAACGTGAATGAGTTTATTTGTGACTATTAACGGACCATTCGATTTGTTGTCCAACTAAATTCAAAATATCAATATTAGGTTTAAATATTATATTGATTTACATAAAAGGCGACTCCAAAAGATAAGTAATTCTTTTATGGTTCAGTGTATAAGGTTTTATACAGAGCCTTACCTATAAATAAATTTAAAAGTGCAATCAAAACCAAACTCTGTTCGAAAGGTTATTATAAAATCGCTAATTATTTAACCGATAATGAAGTCTGGATTTAAACGCTTCTGAGCTCATACTATGTATGTTTAGTATTGTATATACACTGTAATTTGTATATATATATATATATATTATTTTAAAGATGACAAAAATAATGGTATACTGAGTTTCTTTCGGGGTTTCCTCTCAGGATGACATCATCTTGGCTATTTTTTTCCGAAGCCCTGGGAAAATATATAATCGACATTAAAAAAAACCAGGACAAGTGCGAGTTGAACTCGCGTGAAGAGGGTTCCGTACGATGTTACCTATCCGCATAATATTGAGTGATTTACCATGTTATTTTAATATCATGGACTTCTTATAAGTTTTCCTATAATCTATAAGTAGAAAACTAATTTCTGTATTTTTGTTCAAAATTTTAGGTTCATTAGTTTCGGAGATAGGGGGGGGGGGGGGGGGGGTTTAATGGTCGGACAGACGGACACACGGGTGATCCATAAGGGTTCCTTTTTTTCTATTCGGACGTACGGAACCCTAAAAAGTGATCTTGTTATCTTATTTATGAGAAAAAAAAACGATTTGATTTGTAAAAATATTGAAGGCATGTTAAAATAAAAAATAAGAAAAACATAGAACAGAGGAAAAAAAACGGATTTTAAAGTGTATAAAATACACGCACTTATAAGCAACGCAACGTTTCCTATGTTACTAGAGTGTATTTCTTTTAAACAAGCAGTTATAAACAGTAAGGTATAGCAGAGAACGGAAAATTAGCTTTTTTTACAAAGTTCACCAAAAGATTAAATGTAAAAAAATATAACGCTAACGCCTAACATCTTTGTTGCAGTTATAGCTTTGCCAAGCGTTAGATGATTCCTCGGGAACAGTACGTTTTTTCTGGATGAAAAGTACCCTATGTCCTTTCCTACATCCGTGACAACGTGTATGCAAAATTTCATGATGATCGGTTCAGCGGTTTAGGCGTGAAAAGGTAACAGACAGACAGAGTTACTTGCACATTTATAATATTAGTATGGATGTATTTGCATGTTTGTTATTGCAAAAGTCATAGAAGATGAAATTACAACATTGCGCAAATTTGTTTAAGATAATTACATACAATATTTTATTGATGTTCCAAACTGGTTTAATTATTTTTATTTTAAATCTTATTACAAAATGAGGAATCCTTTTTTAAGGAAATTGAAAACAAGCCTTTGCACATCCTGCTGTGGTCTTGCGGGATGCTAAAAGGTGCTACTCGATGGTAGCTACCGATTATCAAGTAGGTATTAACTTTTGAACGCCATTTCGTCTACGTAGGATGAACAGTAGGTACTTTTTCTGAATGAAAGGTACCCTATGTCATTTTCTTTACCCCTAACAACGTGCAAGTGAGAAGCAAAACATTTAAGTCTGCTGCGTCTCTTCAAAGTAGGCACGTTTTAGTACACTCGAACCCAACCCATAATAACCGCACCCTCCCTCATTAATGAAATGGTCTCTTGTGGAAATGAAATATTTTGACATAAATTTAATATTGCCGCTGAACCCAATGGTCCGTAAAGTTTTTATGAGCCGGTTAAGTTCACGAAGCTACTATTGTTATAGCCAATATTGTATCAAATTGTAGAACACCGTAATTAAACACGTTTCTAATTTATGATTGTAAAAATGACGTCTGGAAGTCAATCGAATAGCATGTAATGGATGAAGACAATGATATAGTGTAACTATATATGTAGGTGTGCCTTTAATTTAAATTGACACAGGCATGCACATTTCGCCTATCCTCGATTTCGTAGGACGAGTGCACTCCGTAATGTAGGTATCCATTCTTCTATTTCGCTAATAGATAGTTTTGAATAGCGTCTTTCTTGTATTTTTTTATTTTTGTTGACTTTAAGGTTCATAGCGTGATGATAAATAGCCTATAATCTGGCTATTTATCATCACGCATTTAACTATTACATGCAAAAATATTTGTTTTTAATCCGACTGGTAGTTCCGGAGATAAGCACATTAAAACTCTTCACCTTTATTAGATTAGTGTAGATATATAAATAAATAACTCTTTTGAACAATCCCTTAAGCTAGTTTTAATCTACACCATTTAGTGTAAAAGAATAATATCTTATAACATTAAAACAATTCTAAATAATGAAAAGGGGATGACATATGGCGCTGAAACGCGAACTCTAACTATGGACCTCGTAAGAAAGCTCAACGTCGCTCAACGAGCTATGGAGAGGGTCTATGCTAGGAGTTACACTGCGAGATCGAATCAGGAATGAGGGAGATAGTACAGAGTGCCGTCGGCCGCTGGGGCTGGAAGGTTCTCAAATGGAGGCCACGGACCGGCAAGCGTAACAAAGGACGTCCACCCACAGACGTCCTGATAAGGGCCGCGGATCGACGGTGGATCCAGGCTGCTTATGATCGGTCCCTTTGGAGAATTAGGGGGGAGGCCTTTGCCCAGCAGTGGACATCCTACGGCTGAGATGATGATGTTGATGAAAAGGTCTGTGTCTGTGGCCTACGTCTGTATTCCCACAGGACTATGGGGCCTTCAAAGCCAGGATGAATGGACATTTACTGGGTAAACTTCGGCCGCATCTGCACCTCACATCAGGTGAGATAGTGGTCGAGCACTACCTTGATTTAATTTAAAAAAAAGGGGTAATGATATCTCCATGTCTTAATATTATGAAGTTTGCCAACAAAATTAAAATGCACACAAACACGAAAATCTAAGATCTAGAAAAGTACACAAAAAAAATATCTAAAATCTCTAAACGAATGAGGTATTTCAATAGCCAAATTAGCGACACAAATATTTAGCTCGATATAGGAAGGGATTTGTAGGAATCAAAACGCGTATCCGAAATTATGTCAAGTATTTCATCTGCCGCCTGAGGCCTCTGCAAATTTGCCAAATAGGTCTACTGTATGAAGGCCCGAGGCATTTAGTGGATTAAACGCTTGTAGTTTGTAGTTGATGGGATCAGTAAATTATCAATGTGATATACAACTATTCATGAATAACGAACAAACTTTAATAATGTTGCATCAATCTAATTTTAGCTAATCACGTTGATAATCACTCAACGGACTATTCACTAATGAAAAGAGCCATAATATATAATTTGAAGAAAAAATTCATGTAAAGCCTCATAAAAAAAAAATTGAATCCTTGTACCAAAATTAAAGAACAATGAATTTTTAGCAGCGCTTCTAAATTACAATTGGAGATATTTTGTCCATTGATTGATACTTGGAAGCAGTGATAGCGTAAGCTCTCGGGTTCCTAAATAGCAGACGCAGCTTCGAAGCCCGTCTACGTCTCTGAGCGTTTATCGATTGTGTTTGTGGCTTAGAAATAATTATCAACTGGCTCTAACAGTGAATCTGCATTTGACGAGCAATCTTCCAAAGATATTTGTAGTCCTGCCAATACGCAAAGGCCTAGCATGTTTAGAGAGAGTTTGAGCCCAGCAGCAGTACGTAACATACAGGTGATCAATCCAAATGGATCAGTGAGGACATATCTGAAATCCTTGTGTGCGTATGAGCATAATTTAAAAGAAGTTTGAATGCAATTTAAAAAAAATCGAAGCCTTATTCTAAGAACAAAATTTTGTAGCTCTTGTCGTTCCAGATTTACCCGTTTGGGTTGATAAACCTGTATATAGGCCGATATAGATACTTTGATTTGACTCGATGATAACATTGATATATTTATATGTAATAAATTTACCATTTATAATAGGGGATCGGACAGTAATCAGATTAAAATCTAAAACATTTTAGATTTTTTAGTACATACTTAGAAAGAAAATATATAATTTTTTACGATTATTTATCGAATAATAATTTAATATAATTCATTTAAATATTTTTAAATGAAGAAATAAATTGCAATATTTTTAATCTATACTGAAACACCAATCACAGTGCGTGACGTCATTTGTGGGCAATCATTGTCTTATGCCAATGCAGCTGTTTTGTTATGATGTGACCAGATGAACTATCGTGGCGTTTTGGCGGCATTTTCAAACAAACAATATTAAAACATGATTTTGAGTACCTAAAAGGCTATAAATAAATAAAATAGTATTTTTTATGGGAATAAATATCCATGAAGATTAATTTAAAACACTTTCTGAAAATTTGTCCGATCCCCTATTGGATGTGAGTTAGTAAAAATTAATTACACCTTTATTCTGTTTTTACAATTGATTTTTGACGGGTTTTGAGGGTGACGGTCCATTTGATGGCATATAATATTGATACAGATAAGTCACATCATTATAGGTATAACTCAGTCAATTTTTTTTACGAGTGAAGCGGAAACTAAAAAAAAATCGAAAATCTAGTTCACTGCGTTTCGCAGTCATTCGGGTAGCCCGCCTGGAGGCAGTAACCACACCCTTAGAGAAGACCACCGTGAAATTACAGCACGTGTGCTATTGTGTTTCGGTGAGTGAGTAAGGGATGCCAGAGCCCATTTCCCTATCCCTTCCTAATCCTACTGTAGTCGGCAACGCACTTGCAGCAGCTTTAGTGTTTCCTGTGTTATAGGCGACGGTAGGTAGCCACCTACCATCAAGTGAACCGTCGGCCTGTCTGCGATCTTACCATAAAAATAAGTTCTGAAGGACGATTCAAGTGGTTGGTTTTATTTTTGTTATGAAAATTATTTTTGTTCATTTTTATTTTACGAAGATTGCTTTTTTTAAAATTAATAATTAAAACAAATCTTCGGAACTCCTCATTACAGTATACTATTTGGTATGTGTTCTGTTTTCTGTATATTCTTCTTCTATCATCATTTTGTTTATTTTTGAGTTTATATATATTTATTATCTTTACACATGACAGCTTTTATATGAGCTTTTATCTTAAAATTAAAAGTAAAAACTAAGTTTGGAGATAATGAGAAATTTTTTTTTTTGACCGATACCATCAAAATGTGCATGTCAAGAAGTGCATGTCATTATTAAATTCAGAAGAAATGGTCAGTCTCTATAAAAAAGCTCGAAAATATTGATTTTATCTAATATGGTAATTCTTTTACTTTTTAACAAAAGATTACAAAGCGAATGCCATCATTATAAAGGTCCGGTTCCGTCAAGGAAAATGCTTAAAATTGCCGGCAATGAATTTGAAGTAGGTATTGTAAAACGAGATGGTTATGGCGCATGGACATCATAAAATAGGGAGTTGAATTTTATATCTGAGTGCACTTAGCAATTTGTGCTCGATTGTACCGGCATCGAAATATACTCGTTGAAAATCTAAAATTCCTTGAAGTATTATCATCAGAGCTAATATTTTCATCGTGACGCGACGGGCTTAGAGCCATTCTATATATCAAATGTATCACACAGCGTCATAAATTAGACGGATTTACTCGTGACTAGGGGTTAAAAAGTGAGCCCTAAGGGCACTTCAATTATTCTCTCTTATTAACTCTATTTCATATTAGCCTCTAAATTTTGAGACCATAGATGTGCCTTGTTGCCATATACTTACGCTATTTATTTATTTATTATTACATGGCCTCCAACGAGGCAAGCACCGAAAAAAACACACAACAAGGAACAGGGGCCTTAGACAAAGTAGCATTCGCTCCGTAGCGATGCGATATCGAAGTTCGTTATCGTCTCAGAGACAAAGGAATCGACACTAACACGTGATAAACACGTGATACCTTGTCATGATTTCTTTGTCTCTGAGACGATAACGAACTTCGATATCGCATCGCTACGGAGCGAATGCTACTTTGTCTAAGGCCCCAGGAAAAAAGAACATGGCAGATGCCGCCGCAATTAAAGGAGGCACAGCCTACGCCAATAAAAGTCAAAGTAGCATCCCGGCAATAAAGTTAGAAAAAATAAAAAATAAAAAAATTATCAAAAAAATTATGAAAATTTATCAAAAAAAAAAATATAATTATATATTATACATATATGGTACTTTTATACACATATATGGTAACTTTTTGAGATTCCAACATTTTGACCTTAGTGAATAGTTCATTCTATCTTCTTTCCTTATCTATCGTTATCGAACTACGATCTCTTGCTATGTTCAGCAGCTGGAATCTTTTATGTACAAAATTTGCTCTATTATCAATCAATATAAGTAAATTATTAAAATTTTATGTTAAAAAGACACGTTAAGTTTGAAATAAAATATTTAAAAAATAAACCTTCATGTAAAATTATTCAAAAACGCATATTGATTTTGACCGTAATTATTACCGGTTGACCGTATATTTGATAATAATAGGCGCCTATTAAGACGAGCGAAGCCATATGCGAGTACGCTGCCGACCTGGATAGGAAAATGGATAAGAAGTGGATGAGGCCCTGGCATATTTTACTCACTAAAAAAAAAAAAATACGAAAAAAGCTGTTCTGTTCTAAGAAAATTTTCCCTTTAGTCCCATGAATGGGACATGTGTTTGTACATGTCCCATTCATGTACATACATATCCCATTCATGGGACTTTGTGTCATATGGATTGAAAAAGAAATCGTTGATCTCATTATAATATTTTGTTGTTATTCTATGTAAATTACTCCATCATGTATATGATATCTCTTGAAACTATAGTTTTATCTCGTTACTTTATGTAACGTTTAGTTTTACGATCGGACCCTCCTGATTCCGTTTATTCGATATCGATAAAATTCACTATCAACATATTTTAGGCGTAAAAATGATGCTTCAATATATGAGATGGACTTGATATAAGATAAGATACGGAGGCTTTCATTTATGTAGCTTATTACAAAGAGAAAAATAACTTTTGTCCGATTTTCAGTAAATATCTGCCTTCGCTGCTGTTAGCACATTCGTTTAAGAAGTTATTGACATCACTAATATTATTATAGGCTTTTAATTTTAAATTTCATTTTAAATGTGGAATATCGTCGTTGTTAAAACAAAATATGTTATGTGTACTTTGTAAATAATATTGAATTAAATAAGACGGAGAAATGTAAATTATATTGATATTTTTTTTCAAATTTCTGGAATTTTTTTCTCCGTGATTAGGGTTGCCAGGCCTCAAAATCGAAAATCCGGACACACTCATATTTAGCCGGACATTTTGCCACAAGAGCCTGACATACGGGTTGTTAAAAGAAATAGTTCTTTTTATTTGTGCATTTATTACTTTAAGACTTGCTCTACTCTTTATTATGTATCACATATTGTTTTCCTAAAGTAATTTGTAAGATCGCGAATCATTCGTGTCCGTGTGATTCTGGGCGCTGCGGGGTTGACCAAATCCTAACAAAAGCCGGACGGGCCGGACTTGTATATATTTGGCCGGACACGACTTTAAAAAGCCGGACACCTGGCAACCCTATCCGTGATGGCTAAGTAGTGCGCTCTAGGATTTGAGTATATGAATACATTCACTGAGTGCTAATTACACGGGTTCGATTTGAGGACCCCACACCCTTGCCGTCTCCTTATTAGTGAATAGTTCGCTGCCTTATCTATCGTGTAAAAAAACTGCACTATTTGTCGAACTAAGACCTCTTAATAAAATATGCTATGTGCAGAAGCTAGATCTTATTCTATTATCAAAATAATAAATAAACTACTAAATTTCCATGTTTAAAAGACCAATAAGTTTACGTATAACAACCTTAAGCTTCAGAAAAACTTTCTTTGTC
Organism: Bembecia ichneumoniformis; assembly: GCA_910589475.2. NCBI lineage: Eukaryota > Metazoa > Arthropoda > Insecta > Lepidoptera > Sesiidae > Bembecia > Bembecia ichneumoniformis. Next base: position 816,415 of record OU342544.1, on the reverse strand, counting down.
AATATCTAAAAAGTATTCGTTTTGATTGAAAAAAAATAATTTCGATCTTAAGCTAAAACTTGAAGTTGTACCGATATAAATTTGGCCTCAAGTGTACAATATTATCGCCGGATGCAAAATACGACGATAAGTCGTTCCGATGACGTGGTTTAAATAATCGATCACATTCGATGGGTCGTTAAGAGGGATTAATGTATTCGAATTACGTAATTTGCAGAATACCTGACGCAGGTGTTTATTTGAATATGTGATGATGACAGTATATTTTCAAGTAATTGGATTTCCACCCTCTCTTGCTTTATTTAAAAATATAAGTAGGTATACGACTATTGAGTTAGGCTGTCTCAACAAAAGAGTAAAAGTAAACGGTAAAAGTTAAACGGACCCCTTACAGAAAATTAGCGACATCTTCCCCAACTGATATTTCTTTACGAGGGTCAATTCTTTCATTTTAAGAAGCACAAGACGCATTTCTTTCGAAGTATGCTTTGAATACAGAGTGGACTTGCTAGATTGAAAGATTTTTTTGATAATATATTCTAATACATATTAATATTATAAATATGAAAGTAACTCTGTCTGTCTGTCTGTTACATCTTCACGCCTAAACCGCTGAACTGATTCATCATGAAATTTTGCATACACGTTGTCAGGGATGCAGGAAAGTATATAAAATACCTTTCATCCAGAAAAAAGTACTGTTCCCGAGGGATCATCTAACGCTTGGCAAAGATAAAAAAGTAACTGCAATAAAGATGTTAGGCGTTACATTGCTCATATATTTAGCCAGGCGTTATTTTTTATTTTTCAACGCAGGCGAAGCCGCGGGCATCAGTTGGTAGAATATTATAGAAAGAAAATATTGGTGTTTAAAACAAAAGTAACACAAAACATGTACGAGTAAGAAGTAATCCATTAAATATAACATACCAATGGAACACAACTCTGCTTAAGGGTGAGACAAACCCTAAATACTAAAAATATCCATTGTTTAATGAAGATGTTACAAGAAATGGACAAGACAATTGCTTTGAAAAAAATATATATTATACTTAAACATGTGAAAAACCAATTGTATTAATTAGAATTTTATTAATACAATTGGTTTAGAAAGTAATAGAAACTCCACAAAAAAAGTTAGAAAACAAGAAGAATTTGACTTTTATTGAAAATTCTCTCGAAAACGGCTTATTGCACGCATATGAATCCTGTACCTATTAAAATTGTATTAATAAATTTTTTTATTTTGTGTATTGTTCTAATGGTAAAAACAAAAAAACACCATTTCTAGGCCTGTTGAATTGTCTCCGCCGCCAGCGAGTTCTATAGTAAATGTCATTTGCCTCAGTGAAGCCCTTAAGGATGAACTAGTCGCGGGCTCGAAGTCACGCGTGAGCGCGGCCAAAAAGCACGCTGTCTCACCTAGCATCGTGTCCGACAGAGATTACTGAGTGAAATGCACGATAATTCAAAGTAAACCGAGAGCGTAAAAATAAACGAAGAGTCCTTTGAAAAATGGAGTTTTATGAAAAAAATTCTGCATAAAATAATTATAATTAAAGTTTATTGAAATCGTCGATAATTGAGCTTTGTCGGAGCCGATTTTGTTTTGGAGATTTTACACTTCTTTTATTACTTATTTACGCCCAAAGTTACGTTAAAATTAGCAAGAAAAATTAATCTTTGTTCGCTAATAACTTTTTAACGGCTTTTTATTTTACTATTCTGTTTCCGTACAGACAAAAGTAATAATGAGACAAAACGATATCAGGTTTAACTTTTGATGTACAATGTCAAACAGTGGAGTAAAACCCCCCCGAAATTTGTATGGAAAAAGTGTCGACTAGTTCAACCTTAAGGCCACAACATTGTTGCAGCACTGATTTCAATTGTGCCGTATAGTGTATAGTTATTAAAGACTACGCTTCGCCGCGGCCCATACGGCGGTGGCGCGCGCTGTACTGGACACTGCTTATATATATAATACTATTGATCGTAGCGTGATGTATATAGCCTATAGCCTTCCTCGATAAATGGACTATTCAAAACAAAAAGAATTTTTCAATTCGAACCAGTAGTTCCTGAGATTAGGGCGTTCAAACAAACAAACTCTTCAGCTTTATAATATTAGTATAGATTTCTTGACTGAAGCACAGAAGGAGAGTGCTATGGAAATCCAACACAGCAAAGACGAACACATTATAAAAGCGATTTCAATTATCTTTATTGGTATTACCCAGACTATTTCATTTCATCCGATAACACAATGCATTTTGGCCCACACAATAAATATCGGTACAAATCGCTCGTCTTGAATTTGGCTCGTTTTTCTGCACCCTCCATTTGCACCTCGACGTAGAACATAAATTAACCACTGCACCCCTAGTGAAGGCACTAAATTTGTCGATTTATACCACGCTCGTGCCAAGGAGCCTAATAGCGAGTCGTGAGACTCGAATTAGTAGAGTTTTCCTTAGAAATTCACAATAAAAAGTGGCATTTGTTTTCTTGTTACATTGGTCGAGTAATCAGGGAAGGAACCCCAGAGACATTTGCGATTATTGCGCGTAAATCTGTCTGTTATGTTTTTATTAAGGAGTAGGCTTTTAATGGACTGTGATGAAAACATTATACGAATAACTCGAATTCAGGAAAACAACATGGGCGGTCATTTAAGTATGTAAGACAATAGGTAATCGTCTTGTCGTTTTTATCAATGCTGCGTATAGCGCTAGATTCAAAGTTTTGTCCAGCTCTTTTTATCTGCTGAGCAGAAATAGGTATGAGGGCAGATGTCGAAAGGAAGATTGAAAATCTATGATTCTTATATCATCAAAACTTTTAAATCCTGATTATAGAGCTTTGTTCAGAAATTGGATGTAATACTAATACGAGGGCGGAGTGATGTCTGATAAAAATTAAACAAGGAGTAAAATTAATTAAATTATTATTATTTATTTTTCAACGTGGTCTCCGTGTAGCTCAATGCACTTCACCCGGCGTTTTTCTAGCTTTTCGATCCCTTCCATAAAATAGGCATCCCATAATGGCTTTATATAAAAACGACTAGATCGCAAAACGGCCACCTTGTGAAACGCTTATATCTCCGAATGGTTTAGTAGTAAAACGACTGACATCTTTATATAGGAAAACATTGAGTACCTAGACATACTGTTAATGACACTTGTTTAGCTCAAAGTCAGTCAGTGCCTGTATTTGACGGTGGAAAATGAAACTCATAACTTGAACCAGCAGTAACGATTTCAAAGAGACGACTCGGTAATTACGCGATCCCTTATTTGCGATACACACAGACTATAAGTATCGTCAACATTAATATATACTCGCAGTGTTGCTGACGCCGCGCCTGCTGGGTCGCAGAATTACAGTGGAAGTGTGAGAAGATCCGAAGATGAGAAATCAGCGATAGTCCACGATTCGTGGCTATTCGTAGAACTAAAATACGGATAAAGATTATAGGGACTTGCCCTTATCCGTCGCGTCCATCCTCGAGATATGGCAGGAGATATTTATATATTAGAATAGGAATGCCTTAACAATTCTTCTGGAATACCGATGCCGAACCTCCTCGTATTCTCGCCCACTCGACAGAGGTAAACAGTCGTATCGATCACAGCGATAAGCGCAAACGTCCAATCCAGTTTAGAAACACATGTGCGACACTCGGTATGCAGTCCAACTCATGCGACAACAATTCAAGTCATTTAACAATTATTTTACTCGTCTCATCATATTTATAACAAATTTAAATTTATCCTCTTTCTCGATAAGTATAATGAAAAGATGAAATTTAAGCGATAATAGCATAACGGCCATTTGTGAAATTCACTAACTATTTAATACATATAAGTATTGAGTTATTTGTGCCTGTGTGTACGCAGCAGCTCCGCGATCACAAAGTGCAGTGACTTATGCATCAAAGCTGATTAAAAACCTTTAATGTTTAACAATGAACACTGAAATAAAAGAAAATATCCTTGAAATGGAAGTTTATTTCAGAACACAGAAATAGTTGTTGTAGAGGGACGGCCGGACAAGCTATACGTACGAATTCACATAAATCAGTCCAAATACCAATTAACCTTTCCCCAGAAACGCTTCAGAGGGATATTAGCTGCCAACCAAGCTACATTTTTGTTGACAGTTCTGACTATGCTCTCGACTGATCGAAATCAAATGAAAATTTTGATCTATTTACTGCTAATTAGCTGTGTCAAGAACGATAGAATTAATATCGTCAATATAGTCAACAAGTGCCGACTGTTTGTCTATACGAAAAAGATGTTCGCTATCGCGAATCGCCCACATCCTCTGACAATCTGCAATGTGTAAATTGAGCTTCAGATTATATCTGAGACTTAATTTTAAATTATTGATTTGCTGAATATGGTATATACAATTATTGTTCAAATTTTAATAAATATATGTCCACACATTCAACCGACAAGCGGTGTGCAATTACTTGTAATTGGACATACTATAATTCCCTTAACAGCACGTGTGCTGTTGTGTTTCAGTGAGTGAGTGAAGTAAGGAATGCCAGAGCCCATTTCCCTATCCCTTCCCAATACCTTATCCATAATCCTATTGTAGTCGGCAGCGCACTTGCAGCAGCTTTGGCGTTGCTTGTGTTATAGGCGATATAGCCACCTACCATCAAGTGGACCGTCAGCCTGTCTGCCGACCTTAACATAAAAAAAAGATGTTGAATGGTGACGAATGTATTGGATGAATTTGTTCCTATGCAATAAAGAACATAAAAGAAAATAATAATAAGATACTTGTAGTATCTTTGTGTTCGATAATAAAATTGTACAATGCGAAGTGTCGATGAGAAAAATGAGAAAATTTAATAAGAATCTGTCACACTGAATAATAATATACTTCCGCTAGAAGTGCGACCACACCTTTACCTCTACTTATTAACCGTCATAGAACCAACAATCTCAAATCACTTTGATGCTTAACATTTGCATATTTAATAAATCAAATTTGACTGTTGAAACATCCATCCAATATAATGTTGATCAAAACAGTAATTATTAATTACGACTTAATATTAATCCTAATTACGAAAATCCTACGTAAAATTTTCAAATTTCATTCTGTTTGTAGTCCAGATACGATGAGATATATTTTGAGATAACATAAGCACTAAAACTAAGTAAATGTATGTTTAGTGTGTATTGACTTGAAGCTAGTATGTCTGCGTATGCTTACTAGAATTCGAGAAAAATTTAAAATCGTTGATTTTCTTTTTGAAATTTTAAATTAATTTTAAAATTGAAAAATCGTAATCCTATTTGAAAAAAATCCCGTTACGTGTTATTCTTGATATTTCGAAAAACTTAAATTAAACTTACATATCCTTTAAATAAACAATAGTGAAAAAACTTCCGTTTTACTTTTAGTATTCAAAATTAATTAATCAATTGATTAATAGTAGAATGTAGGTTTTCTCGGCCGGTATCCATATGAGTTGTGGGTTTCCGGGATGATGGCCCAGGTCTGATGGAAATTCTTCCAAACGTTTCGTCAACAACTGCGGTTGACATCCTCAGTGGTGTAGTCCATGTTAGAAGAAAAAGTACATCACATCACTGCACTTCACTTCTGCACTTTTCGACTTCTCGAGCGAGACTGGAATGTATTATATTTAAATTTATATCCCCACTCCGTGGTTGAATTGGAGGGGTGTGGTCACTAGGAGAGGGGTTATAATGCCCTCTCTTTCTTTCATTATTATTATTCTTGCGTAGTGCGGGATACAACATTTGGTATCCGGCATTCTTCAAGAACGGCCTCCTCAAGCTCCTGTAGAGTCGTGGGGGCGGGATCACGAGCCCGAACCTTGCGTTTCAGGTGGTCCCAGAGGTGCTCTATCGGGTTCAGGTCTGGACTTCTCGCCGGCCACTGCATGACAGGGATCCCGACGTCTCGAAGATAGTCACGCACAATAACTGCGGTGTGAGCGCGAGCATTATCGTGCATTAATGTGAACCCCTCGCCGATAAAACCGGCATAGGGGACCACATGCTCTTCCAGGATCTCTGTGACGGTGAGCAGTGAGCGACCCTTGCCCACGAGCACCTCCGAAGAAGAGCCCCCAAGAAGAGCTCCTCAAATTGGTTAGGTCCATAAGAGAGCGCATGGAAGCCGTCATTAGGGCAAGGGGGGGTAACACTAGGTTTTAGGTTCTTTTTAAGCATTTTTTTGTATAAAAATATTGTAATTAATGTGTTTTTAATTAAGGCTTAATTAAGGATTTTTTATTGTTTTGTAAACTTAATTTTTTTTTCTGTTGGTACAATTAACAAAATGTTAAATTTAAATTGTTTTCAGCTCCTCTTTTTTATTACCTTTCAAACGATACCCAACATTACCCCCATAATTGACACTAAATAAGTTTTGAAGGTGTTTGAAGTAGTTTTTTTAAAGGTGCGATTTTTTTGACGTCGAGAGTATATTAGCAGTGTCCAGTACCGCGCGCCCCACGCGCACTCCACCGCCATATGGGCCGCAGCGAAACGTGGCCGAGTTCAGCTAGTTCAACGATAAAATTTCAGCATTTTTAAAGATGTCTGATTTCGGTTCGTGATAAAAATCGCAGTGTGTTCGATGCCTAATCTGATCACCTTAACCAGATACCGTAGAGTATGGTGGGGTGAAAAATGAGCAAGGGAATAAGTGATTAATAGAATATAAGGCGATATCAAGCGCGGGGATCAAAAACAAGATGACTGTATTGATAGGAGGCGAATAGGGGAATCACTCCCCTATTGTTGAGTAGGATCGCTGTGAACTTATGTTATTTTTGGACTTTTTATATTAATTGAGGTCAGCTTACGAATTTCGTTTAGAAGCTGTAGCTGAAAACCAGCTCTAACCAGCGCTGTTATCTTGACGGCGAAATGTCTTTTTTTTTAAAGTTTCGGCAGACAGGCTGACGGCCCACTTGATGGTAGGTGGCTACCGTCGTCTATAACACAAGCAACGCCAAAGCTGCTGCAAGTGTGCTACCGACTGCAGTAGGATTAAGGATAAGGGATTAGGAGGGGATAGGGAAATGGGCCTTCTAACCAAAATAAACAAAATTTTACACAAAATGTAAAAAGTTTACTGTCGTTACAATTTCAAAATTAATAAATCCAATTAGAAAGCTTAATGGCATGGAAAAAAATATTAGATTCGTGGTTAATTAGATATTATTAATTCATTAAATCTTCAATCACTGTGTTAAAGTAAATGTTAGGTTATTCCCAGCTCCTTGTGATGTTAAATTTGTCATTACAGATTTTTTTGTCTGGGAAGACTATAAAATTCTCAAAATAACGTAGTCATAATGTCATACATATGTTCTTTACGGGAAATAAGAGTTCAACAAAAGCGTATTGCTTTTACTATTTTTCTATTTATCCTAAATAAGGTAATATTTTTAGGTTAATCAACAGAATAAACAAAACACAGTGCATAACATCGGCGTTGGATATCTTTTCCTTCGTGAAACACCAAGTCAATTGAATATAAGTTTAGTCTTCTTCGTTTATTCAGTCTTTAATGTCATAGGTATATTTTTGTTGTTTTTATTATTTTTTTATTTTTAGCAGAGTACTTTTTGTTTCCCCCTCTGAAACAATACTTTTTCTGGATGAAAGGTTCCTATTTCTGCTTCTGTATTCCTGACAACGTGTATGAAAATTTCATAATGATCCGTTGAGTAATTAAGGCGTGAATGTTTCCAAATCAATGTTTTTTTTTTCTTTTCGTCAGTATTAAGAGCCGCTCTCACAATTTATTCTTCCTTCTCTGTCACACCGTGTCTATCTCAAAATCTGTAGAAGTAACTTACATATAACCATTTTAATAAATATTAAACTGCAAGTAGATCAGAGATGATATCTATTAATGGTAATTAAAACTATTTTAATTATGAGGGCTCTTAGCCGCCCTTTCAAAGGGGACTGGCAGTGTCGACCATAAACTGCGGAGGTATAAAGTTGATAAGAATCGAATCAGCAGGGACCTTCGGTAACTTTTCTTTCTCTTGTACTTATGACGGCCACTGCTAGAGGCTGATACTGGTGACATTTGTGACGAATATATTGACCACACTGATGAACCAAATTTAAACATCTATCACATATTAAAACATGTCGCCTCAGCACCAAATCAAACCGTTTTGCCTTTAGTCTTTATTTGACCAGAATATGTAATTTTAGCAGCTCTAGAACATGAATTGTGTCCAATTGACGACTGATGAGTGTTGCTTGAAAGAAAATCAGAAATATGGAATTCAATCTAAGATGTAATACCTTGTTACGTCTCAATGGTCATCTTATCTATTAAGGGCTTCACTTGGGCAAATATTACATTAGAACTCGCTGGCGGCGGAGACATTTCAACAAGCCTAGAAATTGTGTTTTTTTTTTTTAGTTTTTACCATTAGAATACAATAAAAAAATATTTATTCAATTTTTTAAACTGACATTAACTTATTACAGGATTCATATGCACGCAATAAGCCGTTTTCGAGAGAATTTTCAATAAAAGTCAAATTCTTCTTGTGTTCTAACTTTTTTTGTGGAGTTTCTATTACTTTAACGAAAATTCTAATTAATACAATTGGTTCTTCACATGTTTAAGTATAATATATATTTTTTTCAAAGCAATTGTTTTGTCTATTTCTTGTAACATCTTCATTAAACAATGGATATTTTTAGTGTTTAGCGTTTGTCTCCACCTTAACAGCGCACATCAACGTGCATTAACTTCCTGCGGTTTTATTCGCCGTCTCATTTCAGACGAATAGGATTTTCTGTCTCTTTTTCTGGCTTTTCCTTTTTATTGACCTTTTCTAAGGTTCGTGGCTTGATATTAAATAACTTCCTCAGTCGGGTTACCAAATGCAAAAATATTTTTTTCTTATCCGTTAGTTCCAGAGATTAGCGCCTTTAATAAAGGAAACCTCTTTATTGTCGTACTTGTTTTCTATGAATCTAATGCTCGGGCAATTTCGCGAGAGCTTCGACATTAGAATTATGTAGACATTGCTTCGGTGTCACTAAAACAATGCAGATTCGAGTGTAGAGAGCTGGAAAACGTGAAACCGTGCCGACCAAAAAGCGTGGCCCGTTTACCTCGTTGCATATCCTGGGCTACATCTCACGAATGCAAAACTCTAAATAAAGTCCGTAAAATATCTTCATTAGTTGAAAAACAAAATTATTCTCCATACCTTTATTTCACAATTCACCAAATTTAATCTCGAACCGTATAATCTTAAACAGGCTATATCGTAAAATCCACAGTTGAGAGATTTGCATTTTTATGACGATTGGGGCAGGGTTTTGTTTGTTTTATAGCAGTTGTCAACAACCAATAAATTGCATCGTAGAAACGATACCTTTCACAACTAAAAGTTTGGAATGCTTATGCTCAAGTATACAAATTACTACTTTGGGATAAAATATTGCGTTTTTTTTTTTTTTAAATAAAATGGTTATATTAAAAATTTTGTATTTTGTTGTCAGTCTGAAGCGATCGTTAAAGCGATTTTGTTGCGTTACGCCTTTACGGGATAGAGAACCTGAAATGTAATTGCCAATTGAAATGAGCAATTTAGTTGAAGTAAGTTTCTCTACAAATTTGTATTGAAAGTGATATAAGCTGACTTAATCTACTTCTAAATTTTAAACCGTAATAAACTTTGCAGTAAGTCGCTGAAGTTACTTCTCCACATGATTAAGCTCTAATAATTTTAACACTTTAAGACAGCGGCTCCCGAACTTCGGCTTACAAAGTGCCTTGTTAACTACTTCGGTGTACGTACACTACTTGAGTTCAAGTTAGAAAAAATATAATTTTATTACGTACCCAGTAAGATATTGCTTGAAAATTATGAATGATCAACAGTTTCAAGCGACCTTTGTTAAATTCTTTATTGATCTCGATCCATGCATTTGTGCGACTGTGTAGTCATTTGTCATTTGGACAGCCCGTCTGTCGAAACCACCTGAAACCACACTGAAATAACAGCATTATGCTGTTGTGTTACGGTGAGTGAGTAAGGGATGCCAGAGCCCACTTCTCATCCCGTTCCTAATCTCTGTACTAGCGTACTTGTAGCACCTGTGGAGTTGCCTGAGTTATAGGCGACGGTAGCCACCTATATCACGTTCCGTAATCATATAAAACTGGGTTAAAGATCGGCAAGTTGACGATCTAACGTAGAAGGTGGTTACCGTTGCCTATAAGAGAAGAAAAAAATAAGAAACAAGCTGATGACAGAGAAATGGGCTCTAACATCCCTTACTAACGTAACTACAACAGCACATATGCTCACGGTGGTCTTCTGTAAAGGGGTGGTTATTGCTGCCGCCGGGGTAATCAGACTGCGAAACGTAGTATGCCCGGTCATCACATTAATTAACTATTTCCAAAAATATATCTTCAATTTAAGCACTTATGTTTTTGACAGATCAGAACAAGTTTGATTCACGAAACTAACTCGAAGTTATAATAGCAATGAGTCACAATGACGGCAATGTTCAGGGTCTTTAGTGCTAAAACAATTAGGACCCAGTACAATAATGTGTTTTTCGCATCTAAACAAAGAAACAAGTAAAAGAAACATTAATAAAACTAACTGCACACAAAGTCGAAATTTAAAAATCTCTAGAAGATATATTAGATGATTTTAACAAGAGTCTAGAATTTTCGAGCGAAGCGGAACCCATTTATTACCAGTATTACACGTAAGAAGTAGATTTAAAATTAAGACATATTATCCACGGAGCCCTACCGACTTCCCATCTTTTTTCCTCGGTGAAACTTCCAAAGTAACCCTCGGTTGGTTGACAAGTTTAATTTAAAGTTGGAGGGTCGGATAGGCCGGCGGTCGACTTTGAACGATTATGCCAAGTTTCAAGTGTTATTTTTAATGGGATTTTCGCCGATTACAATATGAATACTCCAGGACTGAATACTGACACCTTCAGGGTATTCAGGATTTTTGATTATCTTTCTAGGCTCAAAAGAAAAGAAATGGATGTCGGATGCTTACAGGGTTTATGCTTAGTAAAATCCATTCTAATACATGCTACAATATAAACAGATACGGTGCAAGATACTAAAACACATACATAGGTATGTTGCTTTCACAACACTACGACTGTCCTATGAACACGAGGTGGGCGTTTCATTGGTCCTTTTATTATTTTATAATATTTTAATTAAAACTCAAAATAAAGTCTATTAAAATATTTAATTTTCTAATTTATTACAATGTACTATTCTATACTAGATAATACGCACTGCTAAGGATTGGAACTCCCGGTGTCTGTATTTCCGCGCTCATACAACCTAAATCTTTTCAAGGTTAAGGTTCGAGTGGATAGGGATCTTCTGGATGAGCTCGCTCCATCGTCGGCCTCATCTTTCCTACAGGGATAGATGACGGCCAAGAGCAAACCCGTCTTTAATAAATTAATAAAATGTCCAATGCAGAAATAGGTCTAATACGGGTGACAGTCTTCGGTAACGCGCCTAGCTTGAACCGCAGCTTGACTAAAACAACTGTGCACTGATGACCTAAACAACTGTGCACTGATTTCAAACTAGGTCCTGACGTCATTTTTTGTGGGCGTGGTCTTGGTCAGTCTGCTGTCGGCACTGGTCATGGTGTGGCGGCGCTTGTTTGTTGTAGACTACAGTCAATTTTCATTGGCAATTTAAGATAATTGGGCGGGGTCTAACTTCCTCCTTGCCCCGCGCAGTAGTCACGCGCCGCTCTATAGAAAAATTCAATAACAACATCTCTTTGTATATGCTCCGTGCCAGAGACTCTGTGGAAGCAACACGTAGCACTGGCAGTCGTTACTTCATTATGTAGGATCCATATGACGACTGATAAGGATCGCGTGACACATACGCAATAAAAACATATAAGTATATGTAAAGAAAAATATATAATTTTCTTTAATTTAAATATTGCCGCGCCTCAAACGTCGTCGCGAAACTATTATGTAATCTGTGGTCAAACTATATACAACCTCTCTATATATCAGGCTATCTATGCTACAATCTGTGTAGAAAAACCATCTGTCGTTAGAAGTCAATTTATTAAATAAATAGTAAAATCAGTATAAAACTGATTACTTACCATAATAATAATTGTGATTTAGGAATCGACATTACAATTTTATTTTAATAACATTGAATGTCGTTTCTTCTCTTACAGGTAAGGTTTTCTTACTAGATACTTTTATTTATGTATAATACTAGATGAAAACCCGGCTTCGCTCGGGTGTAATGTGACTCATAATGTACACATGTAGGTACAAAATGTAGATAGATATTTCTGTAGTTATCGGTTCTCAAGGAATATTAAAGGCAAAGCGGCATAGATTTCGCTCAATGTTTGCGCTCAATGTTTGGACATTTTGTTTTTAAAATGAATGGTGCGACGACGTATTGAGTGGCGAGGCGTATGTGCGCTAGTATGAATGAAACGGAACGTTTATTAACCACTCAAGATGTAATAGGCGTCAGTGAGTGACGTTTCGCTAGAGTGGCCAATATGGCGACTGCGATTTGTCTGTCAGCACCATTAGAATTTAACAAAATACTTGACAATCCGAATTTTGCGGATATATGTTGTCGACTCGAAATCTTTATTTTTTTATGTTTTATTATTCAGGTAAGGTTTCAATCGAGTCTACCGTACCCCTTGACGAAATTATTAATATAGATAATATAATCACAGTCTTGCCATACTTACGTTATACAGTCAGGTAACGAATGTACTTGCGTAGAGCAACGTTCGGCGAACTCGCTACAGTTTGCAGGCTCGAACATTGACCGTTGCCCGACTGTATGACGTTATGGTTAGACTGTGATATAATTCAGAGATATGTAACTGACAAAATGAAAATTTTTCCTTGCAGAGTAATTCAATTGTGTTTTAATGGTTTGTGTCGACCAAATTAGAACGAGAAATATTATTTTGAGTGACTGCGTGTGTAGTCACTCAAAATATATAAAAACCGTGAACATTTAAAGTAGATCAAAACTAGTCAATTTTATTGCATCCGTGCGAAGGACTACATTTATTATTACTTAAGTTTATTATTACTTAGCATTGGCAACATTCTTACTTGCTAGCTTAAGACAGTGAGCATTGTGGCATTTAATGTGAGTAGTATTGTAATAGGCTTGCATTTGTAAGTATATATATAATATGTGTTAGTGTATGACTTATTTATGTATTTTGCTTAATTTTTTTTTCTATTTTTTTTTCTATTTTCCTTTTAGGTATGCATATGTAAAATCCTTAATTGGCTGTCAGACATGCCTTATTTTTGTTTGTTAATTGTATATTGAGAGCTGTGGATTTTGAGTGAATGTGTAAATAAATAAGTAAAAGTAAAGGGTTGTGGACCACAAAATACAATTTAGAGAAAGAATTAGGAATAATTGAGACACACGTTAGTATGATACTTACTAACGTAGTTAAATGGTTTATGTTAGTGCACTAGTCAGCACTAACACTAGCTGTTCAAAAATAATTTTACCCATTAAAATTATACAGACTGCTGATTGTACCATAATAGATTGTGAAAACGAAAGCGGTACTGTTTATAAAAAAAATGTAAAACTTATACCTTGTATAAACTATACAAATGTGTGTAAAAACAGTTTACAGGCAATAAAAAAAACGTGGCCCCTAACAAATAAGTGAATTTATTCTACACAGGCTTGGCCGATAGAAGTCTGCAAGCGAAATCGCTTTATAAGTAGCATGTGAAAGAACATTGCAAGGAATCGTAAATTCGATTTGGTGGAAGTTTAGCGACATATTGTCTTTGGTACAAATTAAAAACTTTGTGTACGCTTTATTTTAGTTTTGAATTAGGTTTACTTAATTCTTTAATTATAGTCAGTCTATCATTACGATGTCTAATCGTTTTATATAATGTTTGATCATTATTTTCTTCTTCACAAAAGTTATAGTAAATAAATACAAAACCAGAATCAAAAGTTGGACTAGATTTCGTTTCGTGTTTTTTAAAAACCAATCTCGATACTACGATACGATAAGTAATCAATACTAATAATAATAAAGCTGAAGAGTTCGTTTAAACCCTTAGTTCCCAAAGTGATCCAGACCCCAAGGGGTCCACGGGAGACTCGGCGGGGGTCTACGTTGGCGTGACAAAAAAATAATCAATTTTCACTTATTTCATTTAGAAAACTCCCCATTCGTGTTTGGAACTCAGCCGCAACGCAGATTTCCATAGTTAGATCTAACTAATCTTCACATTTTTTGTCGAGTTCTGGGAATATGGTAGGAACGTAGCTAACGCAGGGCGTCCAACGGAACCAGCTAAATTTTGAAAGTGGTCTATTAGAAAAAAGTCTAGGAACCTCTGGTTTAATTAAACTCTAGAATTGCCATGCATTTAATAACTCGATTCTTGAAGAAGGTCTCTTCAATGCAAGCTTGGTTATAGCTTGGTTCAATGCTCCTGGTCTCCTGTAGACTCTTTGCTTCCCATCGTACGTGTATAGCATGAACCTCGACTCGTTCGAGAACGAGTCATCCAGAGTACAATTAATGTGTTCTCAATGCTGCCTTTCGCGTTTTGGACTATTTGCGGATCTAAATGGTTTTAAGTTTGCTTCAGCAAGACGTCGCCTTATACGCGTGCTCGGATTGCTCCCTCAAGCACGTAGAAGGTGATTTTTAACATTGTCGACACCATATATCAATCCTCCCGCGCTGTCGAGCGCCCTGTTCGGCCTGTTCCAGGTCTGCGAATATTGGATCCTGCATCAGTCCTGCACTCTTTGACGGTCTCAAGTATTGTTAGAATTCTGGCACACTTATCAGGGGTTAGTGGCATATTTTTAATTGAATTTGATATCAGAATAATGATTTTCTGCACAAGAAATGCCATAAAACCACACAAAAACAAACAAATGATTTTAAAATTCGTCTTTATTTTTTATTTGTGGTTTTTTAATACAATCAACATAAAGAAATAAAAAATATTTGCAACGAAATTAACTTTGGTTTAGTTTTTATTTTAAAAGAATTGCTCAAAATATTTTAAAAGTCATCGCATTTTTTATAACCGACCCGCTTCCTTTGCGGCCCAGTGTATACCGATCTTTTTCTTTGATCTGGATAGGAGCATACTTTAAAAAGTTTTATAGCATTAGAATCATTCGTTAGTGCAGGGAAATGGTAACATACCTCAACAAGAAATTAACACAATTCCGCATTGACGAGCCCGTTGGATGAGTGGTTAGGGTGCTTGCCTTAACGCTCTGTTCTAAGATTCCCGGGTTCGATTCCCGGCAGGGTCAACTTTGAAAAATCAACTTTTCAAATTTGGCTCTGGTCTGGATTTGGAAAGTAGTGGCAGGGCACACTGGGTTTTCGCAGTCATTTGCGCAGCCCGTCTGGCGGCAGTAACCACCCCCTTACAGAAGATCACCGTTAAATAACAGAACGTGTGCTGTTGTGTTTCGGTGAGTGAGTAAGGGATGCCAGAGCGCATTTTCCTATCCACTCCTAATCCCTTATCCTTAATCCTACTGCAGTCGGCAGTGCACTTGCAGCAGCTTTGGCGTTGCTTGTGTTATAGGCGACGGTAGCCACCTACCATCAAGTGGACCGTCAGGCCTGTCTACCGTCCTTAACATTAAAAAAAGTTTATGTCTGTAGGGACACTTGATTTTCATTTAAAGGAATAATATAATTCTTCGATCACAGGTGCCCCGTATCTGGTTAGCTCTGCTGAATCACATAGCATAGGTATGGTGACGTTTGGTATTTGAAGTTACTGGAGATGTAGCGCTGATGAAATAGATATTAAAAAATAAAATAAAATAAGTTATTTCATCGATGCTACTATGAAAAATACTATATTTGCTCACATTAGACTTTTTTGAGTTATTTAATTATTAATAATTATTAATTGCTCTTATAACAATGAGTTTCATTGTTTATAAGAGTGTATTTTCATTGTACTCCGCTTAAACTTTTGGTTTGGAACAAACATCTAAAGTTAGCCAGTTTACACCCAGATAGAAGTGGCGTTCAACTTTTAGCACATACTGCCGGTTTTTTTTTTTTTTTTTTTTTTGTAAGAGTCAAGTGTTTCGGAGTTAGTGATGTTGTGTAATTTATAGCTCCTGTCTTCCACGAATGTTCTCCGGCGGAATGTCTGAAATGGAATTCGTGCGGAAGCAGAAAACATGAATCATTAGTCAAATTTTACGTTAATTGAATTTTGAGATTGCGATCTTGGAATTGTTTTGAAAAAGCTCCTGAAGTTAGCAAATAAAGTGTAAGCTTCAGCTCACACCGAGACCGCGTGATTTAAGGGAGCAATGCAAAATGTTTTAAGCAAGAAATTTACTACACAAAAAGGTACAGAGATTAGTGTCGGTGGTTTCACGCCGCGATGCATCTTGTGACGCGAAGTCGAGATGCGTAAGGGTCAGCTTCGCCACCTCGCCACTCTCCTATTTATATTCGCCGTCAAACGTCTAGATCTATCTCGAATTTACTACAAACAAACAATAAACAAATACAAGTACACAAGTATTGTAAACAAGGTCATTGAAAGTTCGGGAACGCTATTTCTGTTGAATGTGAACTCTATGTTGTGTACATAAGGACTAATTTCTCTTGACAATAACCGGAGAGTGGCGTGACTTCTATTTTAGGGTGGAACTTTCGAGAATTTTTGACAGACGAGAACGCTTTTCTAGAACGTTCCATGGTGAGTCATAACATTACTCCCCTCTTAGTTATGATCGTCCCTGATAAAATGAAACAAGTTAAATTGCGAGCAATTAAGATGGATTTAATTATAACAGAAAAATATACGTTAGCGTTCTTAAGGAAAAAGATAAATTCAATATTGAAAAAAAAAAAAGTTGTCAGTCATCAGTCTGCAACCAAAGACTTAGTGTGGCTTGGTTACAGACATTTTGCGTCCTATGTTTTAACATCCTCCCCTGGACGCAAACCCATTGCCATTGTAAGAGTTTGGTGCTTCGGCCGGTGTAGCCCCTTCGTGAGACCATCAGCCAACATGTGTTGAGTGCTTCTATAGTGAACAGCGATTTGCTTGTTAGAAATACGCTCCCTCACAAAGTGATAGCGTATATCAATGTGTTTGCTTCTTGCATGGTAGATGTCGTCACCTGAAATGCTGATAGCACTTTGATTATCGCAGAAAATAACAATTGGTATGCTAGACATGGTTGGCCAGAAGTCTTCTTCCAATTGTTTGAGCCAAATGGCCTCCTGTGTTGCCGTAGATAGTGACATGTACTCTGCCTCGGTGGTGGACAAAGCTATCGTAGGTTGCCTTTTGGAGCACCAACTAATGGCGGCGCCCTGAAATGTAAAAATGTAACCAGAACATGATCTTCGATCTTCGGTATCTGTTGCCCAATCAGCGTCGCAATAACCTGCAATATTTGCATCATTTTTCTTAAAGGTAAGTTTTAAATTCTGTGTTCCTCTTAGATACCTTAAAACCCTTTTCGCTGCTGTCCAATGTTGTATTGTAGGTTTATTATTAAATCGGCTTAGCTGATTTACAATATAGGCTATGTCCGGTCTGGTACCTTGTGACAAGTATAAAAGACACCCTATTAGTTCTTGATATGGTATATCTTTCAAGACATCGTCGTCGTTTTCAGCCCTTTTCAATTGTAGGTTACCTTCACACGGCGTATGCACTGGCTTGCAATCGCTCATGTTGAAGCGAGTAAGTACCTTTTCAATGTACAGCGACTGATCCAAACATATTTCACTCTGGGCAGTATGATATATAATTCTAAAACCAATGCAATATTTGGCTTCACCCAAATCTTTCATGTGGAATTTTGTACTTAGTTTCTTCTTTATAGCTGTGGCAGTTTCTTCGTTATTAAAGAAATATAAAATATCATCGACATAGACAGTAAGAATTAGTATGTCCTGTTCATTAACTATACGGTGGTATATACAAGGATCCACTTTAGATCGTTTCATTCCTATTTCAAATAGAACTGAGTTAAGTTTCTTGTTCCATTGCCTGCTCGCCTGTTTGAGACCATAAATGGATTTGTTGAGTAAGCATACTTTGTCACCTTCTTCAAAATATGGTGGCTGTGACATATATATATTCTCTTCGATGTCACCTTGCAAAAACGCTGTTACTGCATCCATCTGGTTAATTTTCAAATTATATTTTACAGCCAAGCCAATTACATATCTTATAGAAGTGTAACGAACTACAGGTGCATATATTTCGTGATAATCAATGCCCTTTTTCTGTTGATAACCTTTCACAACAAGTCTTGCCTTTAATCTCAACACGTTACCCTTTTCGTCTGTTTTGGTTTTATATACCCATTTACATGGAATTGTTTTTTTATTTTTTGGCAAGTCGACTAATGTCCAAGTATTATTAAGCAGTAATGATTTATGCTCTTCTTCCATTGCTTGTATCCATAGGTCTGCCTTATTGCTTTCTAGTGCTTCAGAAAGGCTTTGTGGGTCCTTGTTTAAAATACTCATGGCAGATTCGCCATTCATACACATAAAAGATGCATTATCTTGAGGGGGATCAGCTTTATAATTTTCTATTCGACGTCGCGGTCGAAGCTCCATGTTAAATTGTGGAGTGTCAAAGTCTTTTTCAGGAACGTAGCACTTATCATCAAGAGTTGACTCAGGTGAGAAAGAAGAGTTAATATTTCTGATATCATTATTTTCTTCATCATCCTTTTTCTCATTTTCAATGGACAAAGGTAAGTAAATTTTGGAGACAGGTAAGTTTGATTCTTTTTTATTTTCAGATGTGTGATTTTTTGTTTCATTACTAATTATATTTTCTTTTTCAGGTACAGACTCATTATATATAATGTTTCTCTTCACGGTGGCTTCAAGAAATACAACATCTCTACTAATTACAACTTGCTTGTTCTTAGGATCTATAAAACGGTAACCTTTTACACAGTCACCATATCCAACAAAAATTAACTCACGAGATTTTGCATCTAGCTTCAGTCGGCGTTCTTTAGGTATGTGTACCATTGCTTTGCATCCAAAGATTTTAAAGTGGCTTAAGTCTGGTTTCTTGCCAGTCCATATCTCCTCCGGTGTAATGTATGAAAGGGCTCTTGTCGGTGAACAATTTATAATGTGGGCTGCTGTGACTACTGCTTCACCCCAAAAGTTGTTCTGTAATTGAGCATTTAATAACATACATTTAGATCTTTCAATAAGAGTTCTGTTCATTCTTTCACTTAAGCCGTTTTGTTCTGGTGTATACGGGTTTGTGGTTTGATGCAATATGCCAGATTTCTTGAAATAATTTTCAAATCTTTTATTAACGTATTCTCTGCCATTGTCTGTCCTAAATTTCTTAATTTTTTTGTTTAATTCATTTTCAACCCTACTTTTATATTCTATAAATTTATCAAAGACTTCGTCTTTACTTTTCATTGTGTATGTATATACTTTGCGTGAAAAATCATCTATGAAGGTAACAAAGTACCTGGCACCTCCAAGTGATGCAGTTTGCATCGGTCCACATACGTCGGAGTGGATGACTTCTAGCAACTCGGTTGCTCGGGAGCCTTCACTTGGGAATGGTTGTCTGGTTTGTTTTCCTTCTATACAGCTTATGCATGTTATATTATTTTTAGACGGAGACAATTTCACACCAGAAGTACATTTTGGAATTCTTTCGATATCATTAAAGTTCAAGTGGCCCATTCTTTGGTGCCATAAGTAACTATCAGTTTCAGTAATAATAGGCATAGCTTGAGCATTTTCATTTACTATATTTAGCTTATACATTTCATTAACTAAATAGGCATCAACTACCTTTTCATTATTTTTACTAAATATTTTACAGCCATTGCCATCAAATTGGACATTGCAACCACTTTTGATTATTTTACTCACTGATAATAAATTTGTAGATAATTCGGGTACATAAATAACATTTTTTACCTGAATTTTATTTATATTGCCTTGTTCATCTGGTACCTTTATAGTTACATTACCACAACTTTTGACTTTGAGTATTTTGCCGTTAGCAATTCTGACAGTTGTTACAGGTGCTGCCATTTCATCCTCGAGCCATTCCTTGTGTGCTGTCATGTGCATTGATGCGCCAGAGTCAATGTACCAGTCGAGCGAGTTTTTCGATGTGGTGGCTGAAAAAGCTGCAATAAAGCCACTATTTTTATTATTTGTTTTATTCTTTTTGTACCAACAGTTCTTGCTCAAGTGCCCATATTTGTTACAATGATAACATCTCGGTCCCTTTGTTTTATTTTGCCCTTTTTCAAAATTTTTATTGTGTTTTTTGGAGTTTGAGTAAAATGCGGTTGTGTCCATTGTTTTTACTTCTTGTAGTAATTTTGTTTTAATGGAATCGGCACAAATTTTTACTCCGGAACTCTCTATGGCCATAATCATTGGCTTATACACGTCGGGCAAACCAGCTAACATTAATGTTCCAAGCCATTCATCGTCTACTTTAAAACCAATGTTTCGCAAACGATGAGCAGAAGACATTATTTTATTAACATAGTCTTCTATGCTACTGCTACTTTCTAAAGTAGTGTTTATTAAATCCTTTAACAGACCAACTTTACGCGTTAGGCCTGAGTCTTCAAAAGCTCGCACCAAGTTCTCCCAAACCTCTTTTGCTGTGCTTGCTTCTCTAACATGCACATATAACATGGGATCAACAAGTAGAATAAGTTTTGACTTAGCTTTAATGTCCTTTTTTGCGTCGAATATCCTGCCGGTTTCGGGTTCAATACATTCCCACAAATCTTCTAATTGTAAATAGGCTTTTACGGCGAAACTCCAAGTCGCATAGTTTTCTCTTCCAGTTAATCGTTCCATAGCCATTGATTGCATTGATGCCATTTTTTTTACTGAAAAGAAAAGTCTAGCCGATAGCGCGTGATGAAATTTTTTGGTTAAATTGAACTTTGATTTTAGATAAAAGAATGACTTTATATGATTATAATTTTGTGGTATGGGGCGGCCCATAACCTGATAAAATGAAACAAGTTAAATTGCGAGCAATTAAGATGGATTTAATTATAACAGAAAAATATACGTTAGCGTTCTTAAGGAAAAAGATAAATTCAATATTGAAAAAAAAAAAGTTGTCAGTCATCAGTCTGCAACCAAAGACTTAGTGTGGCTTGGTTACAGACATTTTGCGTCCTATGTTTTAACAGTCCCGATCACCAGAAAGCGGTGTAGCGCGCACTTTTTGAAATAGCAATAGAGTATATAGAACTTACTCGACCAAGCACGGCGCCGCCGGCCGCCGATACCACTTGCGAATCGTTGAATTGTATCGCGCTTTTTTTTACAAGGGGAGAAATCTTATGATCAAATTCCGCATGCAATGCAAATGCGCATAGGGGGGACTTTTACCGTATTAAAACACTCCTCGAGATGGGTGTGGTTCTAGTCCATAGGGGACCTTGGAACCGTCACCGGTCGTCAAATGTGGCGCTGGTATCTTGGCCTCTTCAAGCATCTTCACGTTCGTGTCGCGTTTCGGTGTGAACGGTCGCTAACTTTGCAACTGTCATTAAACGCGTAAGGTGCGTTCAAATTAAATATCATCTTATATGAATTTGTTGTATAACAATCTACAATAACATTGTTGTATACCTAACATTGCAACATAAAACAAGACTGTACGCATTAAAATCTACAATTATTTCGCTTTCATCATTAGTACACTTGATGACGTGATTCATGTTATTTCATTACATATTTTGTTAAGTAGTCTGGACTCACCTTAATATTTTTTACCTTTTATTATGTCGAATATCTTCGACTATAAAAAAATGGACTTTTTTTTGATGGTACATGTAATCAAAGGGCGAGAAAATGAAGGAAAATCTGCCACCTACCTCGCGAATCACCAGGTCTCTGGTCTCCCAGCGGCGAAGAGTCCAGCCACACACAGAGTCCAGAAACTCCAGCACTTCACCACTTCAATGATTAGAAGCCTGACAATTCAATGACTTGGAGCGAGAAGCGGACCAATTAGATAAATTACAAGCACATACCTGATAATATTAGCGGATAAATAAATTCAAATCTCGTTCTTCGTCTGTACGCGTGTTATCGATACGATGTTTTGCTTAGACTGACCGGACTGCGGTTTTAAAATGGCCGCTCGCTGCTGCGGTGCGACAGATATATGGATAGGTATATGGTGGGAGTGAGACAGCACATACCACAGCGAACTACTTTCAATTAATTTTAATTGACAATTGGCGTTAACACTTCCAATCAGTCAGATAGTAAATGTCCACATATAGTCAAGTTGGCTAATTGTAAAATGTAAAAAAATGTAAAAACTACTACTAATAAGGAATAATTTGAATCACTGATCTTTCAAAATGCTATTTTTTCTAAATATCTTCAAAATAGCCCTACTCCTTACTCTAACCTGATCTTATCCTTTGGCATTTATCCCATTACGATGTTACCAAAGTACAATCTGGTGTTATTTGTATGAACCCATTCCCATAAAAAAAATCATTAAGCTTAAGATGGATGTGATTCCTTGGTCAGTTTCTGGTCAGTGAATCCAGGTTCGTTATTAAAATACATATAAAAAAACTGTAATTCAAGTGTGCCCTACAAAAATATCCCCTAGAACCATTTAAATACATTAGCATAAGAGAAAAACAACGGGACCTTCAGCACAAATAAACGAGCAAAAGATGTAGTATTTACATCACAGTCACCGAATACAGTTTGATGACATTCCGACAAGTTTTGCTCCAACGCGACTTTGATTACATTTGTTCAGGACATCGATGAAATATCCATAAAAGATCTAACGTATAAATCACTACAAAAATTGTGGAAAATAGAGTTAATATGAATTATCAGGAGAATTCATATTTAATACTATTGGACTTTAAGTCCAACAAGTCATTTAGGGTTTTTTTTGCGAATAGTCATACCTAGTAATATCAAAAACAAATCTCAATATAAAGAAAAACACTACCAAAATTAGATTTTCTATGTTTTATCGGAGACACAGTGAAAACGCAGAGTTCCTATCGTATTTAAAATATAAGTATGTATATAAATTATAGATACTATTTGTCTGTTTGGTTATAAACAAATTTTAAAAGGAATTATTACAAAGTTACGGTCAATGTTAAAAACATAAACTACAGTTCTCTATATATAAAAATAAATCCCCATTTCCCTTGGTCACGGCATCACGCGGGTAGACCGATTTTAATTCGGTTTTCACTAATGGAAAGAGGGATAAACCGGGAATGTTCTTATATATATAAAAATTGCATCCCGGGTGAAGCCGGGGCGGGTCGCTAGTTAAATATAATAACAATTAACACAGGATTTTTATGCAAGATTTTTCTTAAACATCTATCATTATGTTTAATAATAGCAGTTTTGAAGACGCATTATTAACATATCTAATATGAAATTAAAATCTAAAAACAAGTTTAAAAATATACATAAATATTTTACTGTATACGCCACGCTATCAACGCTAGAACGCTAGGGAAAAAAGTGTAGGATAAAACGATCTTTTTGGCCAGTCTTATCCCAGAAATGCTTGACATTTTGGCCGGTTTAATGACAGGCTGGGATAGAGTTGGAATTAAGAGACCATTATACGAAACCAACACCAACGTGAATCGGTACTTAAATTTTTGCAACCTTTAATATCATAAGTGGGTCAGAAGTGTTCTTAGAAATTCGCAATTCACTTCACTTCCTTTCAGAAGTTATTATGTTTTGATGTTGCTTGTATAGTAGATTATATATCTACGTAATTTTAGTTTTAATTTTCAACAATTTCCAACAAATTGAAGACGACAAAGTCTCTAAAAGGAGAATAGGGGATCGGACAAATTTTCAGAAAGTGTTTTAAATTAATCTTCGTGGATATTTATTCCCATAAAAAATACTATTTTATTTATTTATAGCCTTTTAGGTACTCAAAATCAATGTTTTAATATTGTTTGTTTGAAAATGTCGCCAAAACGCCACGATAGTTCATCTGAGAGCGCGTAACGTCATTTGTGGTCATATCATAACAAAACAGCTGCATTGGCATAAGACAATGATTGCCCACAAATGACGTCACGCGCTGTGATTGGTGTTTCAGTATAGATTAAAAATATTGTAAATAATAAAATTTTATTTCTTCATTTAAAAATATTTAAATGAATTATATTAAATTATTATTCGATAAATAATCGTAAAAAATTATATATTTTCTTTCTAAGTACATTTTAGATTTTGATCTGATTACTGTCCGATCCCCTATCTCTGCAAAGAACTGTCGCCTTAGTTGATTCAACCAGTAGTTAGTTACTGTACAATTAAACAATACTTAATTGCTTTAATAACCACTTTGAATTCGAATTTTATGACGGGGCTTTTCTTTTCCACTTTTTGTACAAATTTTGCTTTAAGATTGCACTTTATTTCCAGTGAAAATCTTCCTGGATCATTAGTGTGAAATACTAATATACATATACATATAACAATATCGTAAGCGAGCCAGGTCTGTTCATTAAATATTATTAAAAAAAAAAAAAAAATGTATACCATAGAAGTATGAATACTTCCTGCCGGCTTTATTCGTACTTTATGTTACCGAAGTAAAAATTATAAAAACGACCGTGGCCATTATCCGCTATTGTCTATAGTACAATAAATTTGAAGTCGTGGTGTCGTGGCTGTGCTGGCTGTAATAGTTTTTAGAAATTTGTCTGTGTGTCCGTACGTTGTGCGCGCTAATTTCAGAAGCGGCTTAACCGATACGATTATCGCTGATGTAAAAAGTTACGCGCATTATCGCTATAAAATTCTTTTTGAATACGCAATGTATCTCGCGGCTTCATTTTTCAGATTTTATTCTAATTTTTTTTTCTAAAATTACACTTTTTTTTAGATAAAAATTTTCCTCAAGTAAGTCGGAGTAAATTTTTCTTCTTCTTAACGTGCCACTTCTCTGCGAAGATTGGCGACCATCATGGCTATCTTCACCTTGGAAGCTGCTACACGAAAGAGGGAGAAGTGCTCAAACCAAACCAACTCTTTCAAATTCTTCAACCAGGATGTCTTTCTCCTGCCTCTGCTACGCTTTCCTTGAATTTTGTCCTGAATCAGTAGCTGAAGAATACGCTATTAAAATATAAGTGTCCGAAATATTGCAGCTATTAAATATTTGATCCTTGCTAATTCTGAACACTGCATGTATCTTCATTCTGGAGTAGGTAAAGCAAATTTAATATGAATTTGATCTTATTCGCTGCCTTGTGCACAAAATATTTATCGTTATTTATCGTTTTTTATAAGGTCAACATTTTATAATATGTGCAATAGGGAATATAGGTCTAATTCAAAAAAGGCTTAAATATCTTTTTTTATCAACATTTTTGCTTTAGAATTATGTCTATGTAAATATTTTTTAATATTATTTCTTTTTCGTTAAGAAAATAATTATTAAAGAGTGCATAAAATGTGGGAAATTCAAAATACTCGAAACGGTCAGATCGAATGTGACGTCAAAGTCTATGGAATGTGACGTCAACGTCTATGAAATGTCAACAAGCGTGTAGATGTTTGTGATTTTTTAACATTTGATTGTATTGTAGACTTTGACGTCACGACAAGCGCGCCAAAAGGGCGGTGTTTAAAGTGTCCGTAGCTGTTAGTTAATTTTAACTTTTTTTTGTTACCAAATTTCTGTTTTTTGGCGCTGAATATTTTTTTTACGGTTATATAACGATATAACCTATCATATGAAAATATAAAAAAATATATGCATATTCCCTATTATGATATGTCGGAAAAAAAAGATATAATGAAGAGTGTAAGACAGCTTTCAGCCAAAAAGGCTTTTCGGACGGAGCTTCGTTAAATGCGAAACTATTTATGCAGTTTGTTTGTGTAGCCATTTTTCACTAGCCACTTAATAGTATAAGCTTGTTAGGGGCTTTTGCGACCCCGACTTGGGTTAACAGGAGTCTTTGTAACATCTATCCAAATCGAATTACACGGCGGACCGGGCGCTCGCCTCGAGGCTAGATCTGCAGTGTGGTCCAAGAGACATCAAAAGAGCGTTTAATGGAGGGTCAATTTAAGAGAATTTCATAAAGTGTCAGTTTTTTAAATCATTTAAAAGTTTACTGTAAAATTGTAATCAAATAAATGTAATATTTGTAACTATGTATTTATTTATTTACAGGTACAGTACATCCGCGGAGGTCCCAAAGGAAGATAAGCCAATCTTCCCAAAGGAAGATAAGCGCTACGTAGCTTGTAACACACACAGCACATACTGAATTGGGCGCTGAATTAAGGCGATGCTTTGACAAATATATTATTAGCAATTTAAAATTAATAAATCAATTCAAATTTTGACGAGCCCATACACATATAAAATTAAAAAAAATATAAAATTATAAAATTAAAACAAAAAAAAAACACATAAAATTAGTAAAATTTAACATATTGAATGTTACTAACAAATAGACTGCCCGTTAGAGAATCATGTGAAAGTATTGAAATGGAGGTAATTAAGCCTTAACAGACCCAATTTTGAAAAAAAATACCACTATTGCAAATCGCTATAAGTTCATAATTCAAACCACACGCTAACAATGTTTGTAGCAACACTTGTAAAGCTATTTCCATTATAACTTGAAGTGGCCCGGGCCAGTTTCCACGCATTTACTTCATGTATTCAACATGAACGCGCCTTTTAAAATTTCTGCCCGTGTCAGCTGCGCAGTGAGAATTAATAAAAGCAAGGAATTTATACACAAAGATAATATAAAAAAGGTATGTTTTTATTGCAAAATAAGGTCAAAGGGTGTTTTTTTTTCTAGGTAGCTATAATAATTGTATAATAGATATAGGTATCTGTTCTAGGGTTCCCGGGTTCGATTCTCGGCAGGGTCAACTTTGAAAAATGAAAATGGTTTGAATGTGGAAATGAATGTATTTCCTATGACCCAAAAAGGAAATGGTTCCTATGTGCCGATTGAGCTAATGAGGTGATGCAGTTCAGTGACTTGTTTATATTCTTTAGGCTATCGTTAAAGCTAGGCATTAGGTATTAGAAAAATTCTCTCTCTGACCGATGGAGGGGACGATGTGAATGATTTAAATCCAAATTTTAGGCAACGAATGTATAATTTTATGAATAAATAGAGAGCAAACAGAATCCGATACTTCGATTCGTATTCCCCTTGCCCGTTGGTGATTCCCTTATTTTTTACATTGCACCCTCCTTCCCTCCTAATACGATGTCTGAAACTCGGTGCAAGTCATGAAAGCCAAAACGAAAATAAACTTATTATTACAAATGAAATCGAGTAAATAAATGCATCGTTCACTGCCTGTGTTTCAGATTGGTTTCAAGGTATGACAATTTCAACACATTTTTCAGGAACTTTAAGATAGATAGAAATAAATTGTTTTTTAGAAAAAAATATACATTGTTTATAATGTGTTAAATATAGAATCAGTCTTTTTTTGTTAAGAATCTAACATAATATGATAAACCTATTTTAGGAACAAAATGTATATATTTAAAAAAAAAATGTTAATTATTAGTAGTTGACAATGAGCAAATCTTTTAAAAGTTACAAAAGATGCACAGACACTAAGAATAATAACAAATGATTTATCAAAAGAAAATAGTACATCTACTAAAGCATGGTGGGTGTATAGCAAACTCATGAGCCCGCAACTTCGTACGCGTGGTATTCGGAATAAAGCGTAACTTTTTTGTTTGTAAACCGATTGAAATAAAACAAACACTAAATGTTACGGGAAGCTTGCTATAATACATCAGTGAAAACCGCAATCAAATCGGTTAAGCCGTTCCTGAGATTAGCGCAAACAAACGCACAGACAAACAGACAAAAATTCTAAAAACTATTTTTTTACCTCGGTAAATAAGTATAACGTGCATAAATTGTTTTTTTGAAAAAATATTTAATTTACAGACATGGCTCATTTAAGACTTTATTATATTTTTTACTGCGGCGGTTTGTTGACGAATTGTTACGAATAGGTGTATCCTACTTAGATTTACTTACATTGGTTTTCACTTTTTAGTACCTACTTGTAAACATTTTTGATACTAGGGGCAAGTAAAAAAATAAGGTTCCCAACGCTGTACACTCGCCGCGCGAGATGCTAGGCGAAATCCGGCAACACCGCCTTGATTGTTGCCCCCCCCCCCCCCCCCCCACTCCATTCTCATTACCGGTAGCGATCGTTGCACTGATTCGATTTTTAAACGCGAAGAAGCTTAAACCTATTGAAATTCATAGACAGTTGGAAGAATTTTATGGCAAAGCTTGCATTAGCGTCCAACACGTCCGCAAATGATGCAGGGAGTTCTCCGAAGGACGCACAGACGTCCACGACGAGCAAAGGAGCGGGAGGCCATCGGTGTTCGACGAAGTCGTGGCGAAGGCGCATTCTCCTCGAGGATCGGAAAGTATCGCTTCGGGAGCTGGCTGACCAGGTTCATGAGGTCATGAGGTTCAGTACAGATGAAGAGGTGAAAGAAGCGGTCACCAAGTTCATCGGCGGCCAAGCGGCGGTGTTCTTCGAAGCGGGTTTTCAGAAGTGGATAAGCGACTATGTAGAAAAATAGTTCAAAGTACAAGCTTTCAGATGGTATACTTATTTATTGCAATAAAAAATGAAAAAAATGTGGGAACCTTATTTTTTACTTGCCCCTCGTAAATAAATAAACGTCAATGTGCGGTTCAAATGTGCTATAGCATGAAGGATAAGAGACAAGGATAGGAAACAGGGGGAATGGCCTTTGGCATCCCTGACTTCAGTAAAACATAACAGCACACCTACAATTAATTAGTAGGAGCTGGGCACACTGCGTTTCTGTCATGTTTCGGTGAGTGAGGACTCTGGATACCTGAGCCAATTTCCCTTACCCATCCCAATTCCTAATCCTACTGTAGTCGGCAATTGTGGCGTTACTCGTGTTATAGGCGACGGTAGCCACCTACCATCAAGTGGACCGTCAGCCTGTATGCCGACTTTAACATTTAAAAAAAAGTTATTCCACAGTGTTCTTCTGTCTAGTAGGTATATATAGCAAAGTCTAGTCTTCTGTTTGTTTATTTAGTGTATAACGAATCTTTTTTAAAATACAATAGGGCTAAAACACATTAGCATAGCATAACTGATCTTTTGACTTAAGCCACAAACAGAATCGTCCCCGGTCAATGTTTATAGAGGAAAAACCGGGATTTTTGTGAACAAAGACGCTCGCAACTGTAAATAACAGCCGAACGGATAGTTCGGATAGACGTGGATAGCACAGCCACGACTTCAAATATATTGTACTATAGACAATAGCGGATAATGGCCACGGTCGGCGGACACCAGGGAAAACATTACACAAAATCACCTTTATTGCAACCGCTTTTCTCCCTTTGTTTTTCACCAATTTCATCATTATTTTCTTACGCGAAATTACGGCGATAGTAATTGCTTTGTGAAATGTTAGACACTTATTAGAATTGGAGTAATTGCCTATGCATGCCGACGAACTGGCTCGAGCAGGCGCAAAAGGTAGGTTAATAGGTCCTGAACCTATGTGCGGACTACCAAATAGCCTAGCTCGCAGGACCATATGGAACCAGTGCTTTACTAAATCTTATAAACGTTGGACTAACTTGCCAGTGCTGAACCATTCGAAAGCGCTCATAAAAGCCTATAGTCGAAACGTGACAAACCAGGCTATGTCGCTTAGCAGGAGCAATTTGTGTATGCTAACTAGGGCACTAACGGGGCACTGCCGCCTCAATAGACACCTAAAAGTAATGGGGCTCACTAGTACGGGAGAGTGTCGTTTCTGCCATGAGGCAGAAGGAACATCAATGCATATCCTGTGCGAGTGTGGCCCCCTGATGCACAAGCGCAGTCACATCCTAGGAAGCCACACAATGGCTTGTGTAGATGTGAAGAATGTCTCTATCAAAAAAGTTCTACAGTTCCTTAACGTGGTAGGTATAGGTAGAAAGCTTGGCGATCACAACATTTCAGCAATGGACGAAGTGATACTGGTACTCTAGCAGACAGAAATAGCCACTAAGAAGATAATAAATAATAAAAATACATGCATAAGGACTGGTAATGGATCTAAATATGTATGTACCTAAAACATTAATGCAACGACAACGTATTTAAACAATCTAAGACACGCAAAACTTATTTATCTGTAATACTGAACCTATAATTTTTAATATTTGATTTTAATCTGCTTATTACACAGCTAAGCCCGCAACTTCGTGCGCGTGATATTCGGTATACATAACTTATTGGTTTGTAAACCGTATGGAATTAATTTTTCGTTTTACATTATAGTTTACGAGTAATTAATATTTAATACTTTTGGCACTTATAACATTTTTATTCCGCGAAATGTGCCATCTTTCGTCTCATGTCATGCATACTTCAATGTGCATTTTTTCACAATGTGCATTGTTTCACAGTCATAATCGCTCCACTGAGACGGGAGGATTTGTATTTTTTTTTTAATAAGACTTGTTTCTGAGTAGATTATTATAAGTGTGTTGCGTATAGATAGACTGTTTATAAATTGTTTCATATTATTTTAACAAGATTGTGTAAATATATGCCTAATAAAAGGAACTTTGCTGTGTATAGTGTCCATTCTATTATGGGGCCACGCCGGTGAAATTAGATTTTTTTTGCTTTGTACGCCCCCTTAAAGCACAAAATGAAATAGTTGCTAATAAAATTTACTTACGATTTGTAATAGTCTAAAAAAATAGAGTAACTGCAAGGACCAACAAAGTATCTACTACAAAGTGCCCTTTCTAACTTGACAGGTATACCTTCCCTTTACACCTCTCAACTCGCGCACCGCCTGTCAAAAACAATATCGGGTAAATAAAATTGACAAGCGCCCGGGTGAAGCACGCCCGGAGCGAGGGAAGAACATGATGTACACGCGTTTCAACACCTAATTCAGATTCGATGTGCCGATGTATACAAAATTGACCCGGTTCACTGTAGAATGGAATTTAGTATATCGGTTGCATAAATTGCCTTATTTACGCTTTAATTTTTGGGATCTACCTTTGGTAATTTAAAAAAAAATTCACACCTATCTTTACTATTTGAACCTGCATCTAGGTTTTGAGTCACTGTGACTACGGATGGTCTACTTATCACATTTGTTTTTTTATCACTTATCACACCGCTGCGTTGTGCTGTGCTTGACGTCTTCGATAAAATGCCCCTGGCAGAACACCAGTGTTGTTGCATGTGCCACTGAGTCAGGGTTTAATATTGTTCACCTAAATTATGAGTACCAATTTAACTAATTCCTTTCATCCTTTCATCCCTCTAATTCGGACCAAGCGCTTTAAAACATCTTTTGTGATGCGCACTGCTAAGGATTGGAACTCCCTGCCGGCGTCTGTATTTCCGAGCTCATATAACCCAAATCTTTTCAAGTTTCGAGTGAATAGGCATCTTCTGGGTGAGCTCGCTCCATCTTCGGCCTCATCCTTCCTATATGGATAGATGCTGGTCAAGAGCAAACCCATCTATAGTAAAAAAAAAAAAAAAAAAAAAACATCCTTTCATCTCTTGCTTAAAACTACCTATAATTCAGTAAATTTGTACTGTGAAGTGACCCTAGTAGGAAAGTTTTGGGGTAGTTCTGATTTTTTCATTCCATATGTTTTTTGGGGTGCTAAATCTGAATCTGAGGTTTGCGGACAAAATTTCGTGACGCAACATTTAAAAAAAACAGAAAAAAACCGATTTTTTTTTGCTTTTTTCCGGTTTTTTGCTTAAAACTCGAAAACTATTAACTTTTGGTAAATGGTCTGTTTACAGAAATTAAAGTACTTGAAATTCTCTACAAATGGCATTATTTAGTTTTTTTTTTCAGACGAATCGTTCGGTTTCTAGTGCGAGTTGAAAACAAAATAACTCAGTTAAAAAGCAGTTAAAGCCGCTTCACATTCCAATCGGCAACAATGTAAACTGTTGTAGACGTTGTAGTATAGTATGTGTGTACGTGTAGCGCACACTAGCGCACTATAAACTGGATGGCAATCGGCATTGGGCACCGCGCACACACATACACACTATACGACTAACTACCTACGCGAGTCAGTTTGTGATCGTGCGGGGCTCGGAGCAGCTGCGCCGGCGACCGTGTACCTGCGTGACTGCGTTCCTAGTCTCTTTGTATTGTTTATAAACAATAATACGATTTCTACAAGTTATGTTTACGCGTGGTGTTAAAATGGCTTCTGACGTTTGTTTTATTTGTGATGAAGTACTGAATAATGATGTTGAAAAGGTGACAACGGTACGGGAAAAAGGTTTGAAAACATTTATTGAGTCTAGCAAGAAGAGAAAGGATGGTCATCATGTTCAGCTAAGTAAAAAATCTACATCTAATCTCATAAAAACAGGTTCATGAGAAATGTCGCAAAAACTACAATGATGTAAAAATGATTACCGCTTATTTGAAGAAAGTTGAGGAGGGTAGGGAAAAGGCGTTCTACTGAACCACCTTTCAATTTTAAAACTCAATGTTTTATGTGTGGTCTCGTTATAACACCTGAGTTTATGGAACAGCAAAGAAAAAAGAAAGCCAATAGGGTGTATCAGGTTCGAGTTCTAAAAGTCAAAGAAACTGTTATTAGAAGAGCAGAAGAACGTGGTGATGAGTATGGAAAAGCCATTATCAAACGCCTTTTGCCTGTCTCAGACTTGGTCGCTTCTGACTGTCGATATCATAGTTTATGCATGAGAAAACTGTACAATCGCCCAATAACTCAACAAAAGTATAAAAAAACGGGTCCGTTTGCCGATGATGTTGAAAGAGCAATGGAAGATGTTTACAATTATTTAGAGAATAGTGAAGGGGAGTGCCAGTTTTTGCTCGATGAGTTGATGGACCAAATTAAGGGTGAATATCGTCCTGACAAAAAGACAGTCAAAGCTAATCTACTAAAAAAATATGGAAGCGACATAATTATTACCATGTCTCGAAACAAGAAGCCGGTAGTTTGTTTCAAAGACACAGGGTATAAAATATTGAACGACGCTTGGTACCAGCAAGCGTTAAAAAAGGAACAAGAGGAAAGACTACGGATTATTGAGACGGCTGCTGCCATTATTGTTGAAGATATCCGGAGCCAGGTTTATGAGACAGAGCAGTACCCCCCACCTGATAAGTTTTTAGAAGGAAATGAAGAACTCATTCCTGAAACACTACGTATATTTATGGAAAAAGTTGTACTTCATAAAAAACGTGGGGACTGTGACAACTGGAAGAAGAAAAGCAACGCACTTGCTCATTGTATTGTAGCGGCAGTGAGGCCCAGATCATTCGTCTCACCAGTCCTCGTAGGGTTAGCCGTTTTTCTCTACAAAAAGTACGGCTCAAGAAAATTGGTTGATGTTGTTTCTTCTCTGGGGTTTTGTTCATCTTATACAGAAGCTGTTCGACTAGAAGTATCAGCAATCGCCGGCGATCCACACAAAGTTGACCAGCCGTGCTTTACACAGCAGGTGTACGATAACGCTGATTTTAACGTACATACAATCGACGGATACCATACATTTCACGTCATGGGTGGCATTTCTTGTATTACACCAAAACATGCAGTAGCTCCTAACCAATCGATACCTCGATTAAAAATGAATCCCGCGTCTGAGGTTTATGGAAGTCATGGAGCTGTTCAACTTATTCATTTTGAAAGGACAAAACCTCAAGGTTTATCTGAAATCAAGATAAAAGATCCTAAGGAAATGTTCACACCAACTGATACTGTGACTCCATCTGTGCCTGATCTTCTGTGGCTCTATGGAAAAAGCAGAGACATTGCCGGCCTTTCAGGATGGAATGGCTTTATGGAAGCTGTCACAAGAGACATACCATATGAACTAACATTTATTGCTTTCCAGCCATTTATCAACGCTCCTCCAAGTGATTATGATAGTATATTTACAGCATTGTTGATCGGAGCAGAGAAAACTAAATCCTTGAATCAAGTTACCTGTCTGGTGACGTTTGACCAACCTCTCTATCTCAAGGCAAGAGACATCCTTGCTAGCCGACCCGATGATCCTGATTTGTCAAATGTTGTTATAAGGCTCGGTGGATTTCACTTACTGATGTCCTTCATGGGGGCAATTGGTTACATTATGCAAGGTAGTGGATTGGCTGAACTTTTCAATACCGTATATGCGGCAAACTCAACTGAAAAAATTATGTCTGGTCACGCCTACGCAAGGGCAGTACGAGCTCATATGTTGGCTCACAGAACTTTGGCCAAAATGGTGATTCAGTCAATGGACTTATCGCCAACAATGGTGGATCAATTAGAGGAGATCTTGTTCAACTTAGACAGAACAGTGATTCTTTCTAATGACGTAAAAACTATTGTAAAAGATGTGCAAAAAGAATTCGAAGCTAAGCTTCAACTATTGGCAGAACGTGGCCCCACTGCTAAGCTCTGGGTTGTATATTTTGAAATGGTGACTTTGATCAAACACTTCATTGAAGCCGAAAGAAGCAGCAACTGGGATCTACACCTCCAAACCATACATGAAATGCTACCTTTCTTTCACGCAAGTGGCCACAATCTGTATGCCAAATGCAGCCACCTTTATCTCCAGGACATGCACAGCTTGACAACTACAATGCCATTTGCCGAATATGAGCGTTTCACCACTCAAGGATTCTTCAGTATTCGTAGGAGTGAGAAACTATGGTGTGGAACTTGGAGTGATATGGCGATAGCAAACTCTGATGAAGTCAATGAAGACCAGTGGTGGTCTCACTCATGGTCGTGGAATAACTGAAGGCGTTGTGACAAGATGGACACAAGGGATGTCAGCACTGCATAATGTATGCCAAGAGATTGAGCACTTTACGGGAGTGGAACACGCAACGTCAGAACAACACGTTGATAGCAGAGATTCTATGCAAAAGCGAGACAACACAGACGCAGACAAGTTTTTAAATTGGTTCCTTGAGCATCCTCCTTTCCCAGAGACCAGTGAACTAATATCTTTAAGTACTGGTATTGTCGCAGATGAGAGGATTACATGCCATTTGTCCAAGGAGGTGGGCATGCAAGGTATACAGCGCATTGTTGGTTGTGATTTTCAAGCTGTAAAATTCAAAAGAAGCGAAAGAGTGCTGCCTCTTGCGATCATGAATAGCTCTATTCAAATACAAGACAGGGCTGTAGTTATCAATCCTATCACACTTTTTCAACGAATGACCATCGCGAAACATTCAGATAAAGAGCTGCGAGAATTTTTACGTTACGAACTTAGTCCCTATCCTCTTGCTCTTTTTGATGAGCATGGGATGAGGAAAGGAACAAAATCCAGTTTGTACAAGGCTTTTACACCAACTGAACAGACTGACTTGAACGATACAAAATATGTCATCGACGGGGGTTTTTTGTTACACCGGGTAAAATGGCGCCATGGTCAGACATATGCAGAAATTTGCAGCAGTTATGCATCATATGTCAAATCAAACTACAAATCAAGTGCTATTGTCGTTTTTGATGGCTACCCTGACGAGGCTAGTGGTAGCACCAAGCGTTTAGAACGATTGAGAAGAGCACAAAGAAAACAATCTGCTGCAATATCATTTACAGAAATGATGGTGCCCACTGTCTCGCAGGATAGTTTTCTTGCAAACCCAAAAAACAAGAGCCGGTTGATATCTATGTTAATGGAGAAACTTCATGATACAAAAATTCATTCAAAGCAAGCTGTGGAAGATGCTGATATCCTAATTATCACAACAGCTCTTGAGATGGCCCCGTCATATGAACATGTGACAGTGGTGGGGAAAGATATCGACCTTCTGGTCATTTTGATTGGCCTTTGTAGCCCTGATATAAAAAATGTATTTTTTTTGAAGCCAGGAAAAGGAAAGGTTTCGCAAAGCCTCTACAACCCTCATCTGGCTGCTGAGAAAATCCTATTGGATCATATATTATTCCTGCATGCGATGAGTGGTTGTGATACTACTTCTGCATTGTTTAATCAAGGGAAATTGAAATTTCTTAAAGTCCTGCAGAAGAACAAAGACTTGCAATCGGTCATTGAAGCTTTCAAAGACCCTAATTCAAGTCAAGATGAGATTGCCACAGCAGGTAACATGTTTCTCACGGCTCTATATGGAAAAAAAGAGACAAAACTAAACGATTTAAGATACAAACAATACGTATCTTCATCATTCAAAAATAAGACCAACATTTCCTCATTGCCCCCAACTGAAGCTGCTGCACGAGAACATTCACTGAGAGTTTACTATCAGGTGCAGCAGTGGTTATCCGGTCAAGCCACACCTAACGTGCAACAAAAAGACCCAAGTGAGTGGGGATGGAAAAAAACTAGTAGTGGTCTCGTGCCAGTACCAACTACTTTAGACCCTGCACCAAACTCAATACTCCGGTACATTTCATGTAAATGTAAAAAGGGCTGTCAACGCAATTGTGGATGCAGGAAGGCGGGACTCCATTGTTCCCCAATATGCACATCATGCGAAGGACTGTGTAACAATGTTGAGCCACCAGAAGACAGCTCTGACATAGACGTAGAAGAAACTGAAGAAAGAGAGAGAGGTATGTTGGATCTCACAAGTTATTTTGTATTCATTCATCCCTCCTTGATATATGATATGTGTCTCACCTCTTTTTATTTTCCAGGAGAACAACTCCCGACCCTGACGATGGAGCAATCAGACCCTGAGCCAAGACCCGATGCCATCGAAGAACCTCAGTACGATGCGGAAGGTATGTTTAATCTCACAATCTATTTTGCAATCTTATCTCTTCTTGATAAATGACTTAACTTTAAACTTTTATTTTCAGAACAAGCAGAACCAGGACTCATCGTTATCGAAGAACCTCAGCCAGGGCCTTCCAAAAGACAACGGCTCATATAAATTTTGCATATTATAATTTATAATCATAATAATATATGATCATAAGTAACGAGATTTTAAGTTTTATTTTGCTACGAGTTCTACATTTTTTTGATACCTACTGAATTTGCATGATTTTTGCCTTTTTTCTTTTTATTTACTTGTGTGGAAAACCAGGTGACATTTATCAAATGACAGCATCCATAAAAATTAATATTGAAATGTAAAAAGTGGGTTTTGCATAAACTGCTAAAAATTTACAATTTTCAACTCGCACTAGAAACCGAACGATTCGTCTGAAAAAAAAAACTAAATACTGCTATTTGTAGAGAATTTCAAGTACTTTAATTTCTGTAAACAGACCATTTACCAAAAGTTAATAGTTATCGAGTTTTAAGCAAAAAACCGGAAAAAAGCAAAAAAAAACGGTTTTTTCTGGTTTTTTTAATGTTGCGTCACGAAATTTTGTCCGCAAACCTCAGATTGGAATTTAGCACCCCAAAACACATATGGAATGAAAAAATCAGAACTACCCCAAAACTTTCCTAGCAAAAATACAATTTAACTGAATTACTATCATAACACAATTTCTCATACAATCACACACACAGTCCATTATAGGAGCTGCGCCTCCTGCATAAAATTTTCTAGCTACAGGCAATTGCAACGTATCTTTATTTCTGGCATTAAAAGTAAAAAAGTTATTTTTTAATTTAATATTGTTTGTTACTATTTTTCTAGTTAACTTTATATTTTTCTATGTCACTTTGAGTAGTTTTTAATATACTTAGAATAGTGTTTGCAGTTATTCCTCAGACCTCAGTTATTAGGTATTCTAAATGTGGTCAGACAGGTGTAGTCAAACAGGTGTATTGCATTAGAATACCGCAATTTATATGGGTTCTATATATGTACAATTCAAAGCCTTTTGCAATTATTTTATTGCGAATGTGTACGTGACCTAGAAGTTAAACAATAGGCATGATGACGGTATTAAAAAATCAAAGAACAAATGGTTTTGGGGAAAAATATATGTTGAAAGGAATCTAAAAAATTACTCATTTTTTGTATTAGAATTGAGATTAATAAGATTTTCAATGAAATAGAAGTATAAATAACTGCAATCGGCCATGTTAACTGAAACACCGATCAGAGCGAATGACGTCACGCCCAGGTAAGTGCCACCGTGTTGCTTGACTTTGCTTTGACAGAATGAAAAATCTAATGAGATGTCGGTGACGTCACGGTACATCAGACGCGACGCCATGACACCTAAGAGCGTTTTCGCCCGTAATTCAAAATAGATTTAAAAACATTCAATAATTCGCGTTGAAATTTAGTTTTTTGCTGAAATATTGTTTTTTTCGGATGTGGTAGACGTGTATCTACATTATGGAAGGGAATTTCAAAATCTGTCGTCTTTGTTGGATCTCAGGAAATTGGGGATATTTTTGTTCTTAGCTGCAAAAATTATGTAAGAAGTTTTGCATACATCCATAGTTAGTAGATTCTGTTTTAACCATTTATTCAATCCATCATTTTATTTGTTATAACTATTGTGTATAACAA
The DNA here is from genome assembly GCA_910589475.2 of Bembecia ichneumoniformis. NCBI lineage: Eukaryota > Metazoa > Arthropoda > Insecta > Lepidoptera > Sesiidae > Bembecia > Bembecia ichneumoniformis. Next base: position 777,767 of record OU342544.1, on the reverse strand, counting down.
CTATTTGTGTATACATATATGTAATGTTAATTTCTTTTTATGTTAAAGATCGGCAGACAGGCTGACGGTCACTTGATGGTAAGTGACTACCGACACTTGATAGTTGTGGCGTTGCTTGTGTTATATTACACAAGCAATGCCACAACTGTTGCAAGTGCGCTGCCGACTACAGTAGGATTAAGGATAAGGGATTAGGAGGGGATAGGGAAATGGGCTCTGGCATCCCTAACTCACTCACCGAAACACAACAAGCACATGGGCTATTATTTCACGGTAGTCTTCTGTAAGGGGTCGTTACTGCCGCCAGACGGGCTGCCTAAATGACCGCGAAACGCAGTGTGCCCTGTCACTACTTTCCAGATCCAGACTATAGCCAAATTTGAAAAGTTCAAAGTTGTTACCTTTCCGGAAATCGAACCCGGGAACCCTAGAACAGAGCGTTAAGGCAAGCACCTTAACCACTCATCCATCGGGCTCGTCAAACGGCAACGGAATATTTATTTATTTATTATACATGGAATAATTAAAACTCTCATAAAACTCGAAAGCTGTTTGACTATGGGATCAAATTACGAGAAATTAAAGTCTAAATAACTTAAATTTCCTTGATTTATTTTTAAATATAGTTTTATTTCCCTTTTATGTTGAACAAAGTGTTTAATATGTTTGTATTTTGTATGTTCCGTGGGGAATAAAGTCGCCTGCTTTTTATCTTTCACATGTTTAAATTAGCGCCATCTGTTGACGAAGTACACGAAAAAGGTTCGAATATCTAAATTAAAGAACATATCTTAATTGAATTGTAAATGTTGTGGTGGGTTTGTGTAGTTCTTAATTAATTAATAAAGTGTGAAAGACAAAAGCATATATAACGACGGATGTTAAATAAGAAAAATAAGTTCATATATTATTGATGTTTTCTGTAAGTACCACCATTAAGCAAAGAATTTTTAAAAGTATGTCCTAATCCATTAAAGTCGATGTTTAAACTTGAAGAATGTAAATAAATGGTTTTCGTTGTGTCACATTTGTTGACTATTAATAAAACTCAAAGATTTGTAGGAATATTTTACAAAAATACTCCTTTTAAAAGTTCTAAAAGCGTTTATGCAATTGCAGTTGCATATTTCCTTAGTCGTAGTAGTTTTATAGTTTTAAAGAGATTTTTTTTAGAAAACTTTCTTATAACCAATACATGAGAAGACAGAGCAAGTAAGTTTATTCAACGTATAGTATTTCTGAGCAAAATAGCCACGGAATAATCGCCACCAGACATTTTATTTACTCCTCTCCAATTTCAAACATGTTTTACAGCTACGAAAAAAATATCTTCCAACTACCACGACACTAACAGAACTAGTGCCGGAGTAATGGATTACTACATCCATTACCCCGGCACTATTTTCGCAAATTAACACTCAAAAAAAGTACAGTGAAGTTATACGAAAAAAAAAAAAACTATACTAATATTATAAAGCCGAAGAGTTTGTTTGTTTGAACGCGCTAATCTCAGGAACTACTGGTTCGAATTGAAAAATTCTTTTTGTTTTGAATAGTCCATTTATCGAGGAAGGTTATAGGCTATATAACATCACGCTACGATAAATAGTATTATATATAAGCAGTGTCCAGTACCGCGCGCCCCATGCGCACGCCGGCCGCCGCCGTATGGGCTGCAGCGAAGCGTGGCCGAGTTCAGCTAGTATTATATAAAATACAATTTTACTTGTACATTAGGTACCACAGCTTTTGCTCGCGACTTCGTCGGCGTATCTTTGGAAATTATTACTCATTGCTATAGGTGAAAGAATTTTTAAAATCGGTCCAGTAGTTTTTGAGTTTATTCATTACAAACATACAAAAATACATACAAACATACAATTATTTTCTCTTTATAATATTAGTATTGATTAAGCCTGTTCTAAAAGTTTTAAATTAATTATTTTGAACGCCATTACAATAACTTAACAGAGAGGATTTCAAAATATGCACCATCTAGGATTATGTTATCATCTCATTTTGATATTTTTGTTAAGAAACTCAATTTGTAGACTGTCTAGAATACTGAAACAATCAACAAGTCTTAAAACCAAAGGTCAGTCGGGCGTCAAACCTAAACCCAATAAAGTATCACCCGGTGACCACGGGCGTCACGCCCTAGCCATTGAGACAAGGGTACGCACCCTTGTCTCAAGTTGTAAGAGAAATTCGAAAATTTAAAAATTAAGAAATTCAAACGCTATAGTGGACTCCTCCCAGACTACTGTGGGTGGTGTTTTTGATTTCTGCAAAGTATGACATCAGAATCGAGTGGAGACAGGCCTCCTCAACGATTATTTGATAAGAATTTTACAACATGAATGAGAATAAATGCTCTGTTATATCTTATACCCGTCGATATAACTCTCATATTTTTGATTATAAAGTTAATAATATATGCCTGAGAACAGTTAGATCGGTACGCGATTTAAGTATAATCATGGATTTTAACTTATCTTTTAATTTACATATCGATAATAATTATAGTCAATAGAGCTTTTCGCCAACTTGGATTTATTCTTAGGATTTCTAAACCATTTAGGCATCCCCACAATCTAAAATTATTATATTTCAGTTTCGTTCGATCACTTTTAGATTTTGCTTGTATTATATGGAGCCAATTTTATGCTTGCCATATTGCTCGCATCGAGAGAATACGGAATAAATTCATCAAATCTTTAGATTTTCGTGGAAATTATGAATACGTATCTTATTTTCTGTTGTTGATATTTCTGTTTAAAATCTTAAATAATTACATTGATTCCCCTCAAATTTTGGAAAAAATAGCTTTAAGAGTACCCAGACCTGGCTCCCGCTCACGAAAACTATTCTCTGTTCCTTTATATAAAACGATTTACACCAGCAATAACTTTTACAGACGTTGCGTTGACACATACAATAACAAATTTATGGATATGAATGTTTTTTGTAGCAGTTTGTCTAATTATAGGATTAAACTGCGAAATAAACTTTCAATAATTCCTTGAATATTTATTTAGTAAGTAGAATTTAATTACAGTACTATCTGTATTTTCGTTTAATATTTATATTTGTTTTGTGTATGGAACTCTAAGCCTCTTAGTATTAATTTATATATTAAAAAGAAAATGTATAACGACTGTTTGTTTCCTAAATAAAGAGAAAAAAAAATATACTAAGGCACATGTGATCTGGATCTCCATGGCATAACCACTGGGGTATAATTTAATTGATAATGTTGCTATATAAAGTAGACAAAAAAATAAATACAAAACTAATTTAATTTTCATTTAAATTGCACTCAAAATTTTAAAAAATATAAAAAAAATTACATTACGCTTCGTATTAACTCGTAATTATCCTAATATCTTATGCCATCGACGTAATATCCAAGTAGACGGCTTATACCTATTTATTCACAATGCAAATTGTTCTGGCAACTAAATGAGGTGCGCGGGCGCGGGGTACTGAACGCCAATTGGTTCGATCAAGGTCACGACGAAATTCTATTGGTCGTTACTGCCCGAACATTGCCGGGCGTGGAATTATATAATATCTATTTCTCTAATGTGTTGTCTGAATGCGTTCGCCCTGTACTAGAAGTCTAATTGGATATTACGTCGATGTCTTATGCCAACTGGCAATGATTTCGAAACGATTTGCAAAAAAGCGGTAGAAATGAATAAAGGATGATTCATATTACACCGTGCCGCCACCGGGCCGTGCGCTCGCCGTGTTTTTCTCAACGGCCAGGGCACGGCCGGGGCACGGTGAAGTATGAATTGGTTCATACAAAAGCATACTATGAATATCTTGACCGGCCCAGGGCATGGTCCGGTGTAATATAAATCCACTTCAGGAGTATTTTTTGTGCAGATTTATCCGGCACGGTCTACAGTAATCGCTAATCTTAACAACTTGGACCATACGCGTCCGGTAAAAGCCGAACTTTCTTCATAATGCTTCGGACACTCAAAAGCAATCAGCGTAAGAAGTTAGCGGGATTGACGCGGAGGCGGCGGACTGGCGGAGGGTCCCACCTAATGTAAACTCCATTACGGGACCTTCATAGTTCGATGGACTCGTATTGTCATTCATTATTTCGTGGCCGTTTACAGGGATTCCTATAGCATTCTACTTTATCTAAAGAAAAGTAACTATTCTTTGTTAAATAAGGAAAGAAGCTAAAACTTAATATAATTAATTAAACTAAAGTAGGTATTGAGTCAAGTTTAATTAATTTAGGGAAGATATACGACGCAACACTATGTAAGTACAGTGTACACTCCCATTATAGACAAATAGGGGGGATGTTCAATATCTTATTTTTGTCCTGTCAGTAAATGAACTGCTAAGGATTAGAACTACTCCCTGTAGGCGTATTCCGAGCTCTGTATTTCCGAGCTCATACAACTCAAATCTTTTCAAGGTTTGATTGAATAGGCATCTTCTGGGTGAGCTCGCTCCATCGTCGGCCTCATCTTTCCTACATGGATACATGCTGGCCAAGAGCAAACCCATCTATACTAATATTATAAAGAGGATTTGTATACCTATATGTTTGTAATGAATAAACTCAAAGACTACTGGACCGATTTTAAAGATTCTTTCACCTATAGAAAGCTACATTATCAGCGAGTAACATAGGCTACTCATCCTCCCCCATCTCTCTCCCTTTTACTCCCCTCCATACAAATTAATGAATAAACTCAAAGACTACTGGACCGATTTTAAAAATTCTTTCATTCATCTATATTACATTATCAGCGATTAATAATTTCTAAAGATACGCGGACGAAGTAGCGTGCAACAGTTAGTATTTAATAAAAATAAAATCTTTCAGAAATAGAAAAAAAAAAACATTAGTTTCAATTCCTTTCTTGCAATTGATGTTTTGATATTTATTTTTCTATATAAACTTTTAAAAATACTTTTTAGAAAAGCTACAATAACTAAATAATAATAGATAAATACAAATAGCTATAGATCGTAAATTAATCTACCAATGGTTTGGAAAGCTGTAATGATTTCAGATCGGATTCTTTCATAATTCTTGCGGCAATAATGACCATCAACCATGAAGACTGCTGTAAAAACTTTTCTGAGATGTGTCCTGTATAAGGTGGCTAGTGCAGTTGAGGAGCACAGGCAACCTCGTAACCTTGGATTCTAAACACACTAGGATGGAAGTGCCCTCTTAAATTGTCAGCCTAATAACTATTAATTCAAAACTCCTCTTGAAAAGCCCCACACTTCTTTGATTAATATCAACTCATTGAACGCCACTAATTTAGCCAGGGTTTTCAATGTGTTGTTATCCTCGTACCTGAAACAAACAAAACAATAGTTAATGATTCACTTGCAACTTTACAATTTTTAAAAATAATAATGACAGTTCATGTTTTGACATTAAAGGATAAAAAAAATTGGAGTGTTAAGACAAAGACTAACGTCAGACTGGTCAAAATTATTACTAAAACGAGCGCAACCTAATTACTAATACCTTTAAGGTACAATATTATACAACCAATTTTTGTAGCTTCTAATAGATAACCGAATAGATTTAAAATTGGGAATATTTTTCTTAAATATTGTGTAAAATATGAAAAAAGAAATAAAAGTAACCGATTAAAATTTTAGTACAGAACTTATTACGTAGGCCGCTAGGAAAGTTTTGAGACTGGTGACCGAACTGCACCATACTCTGTCATTTTATAGTGCATGACTATATAAAGAAATCGACAATCAAAAATAATTGTATGGTTTTTTAACCTTTTCTTGTAATAAAGCCATCAAAAAGGGGGAAATTTTACTAAACTAGTTTTAAACAGATTTTTTTATTAGGCAGAAAGTTAAAATTACATGTTATGTTTGTATAAATAAATAAATTATAAATTGGATAAGAATGACTACACGATATTTAATAAATAAATCTATACATATAATAAAATCGCCAGCGAGTCGTATCTGTCCATTAAACATTAAAAAAAAAAACTATTTGTAGACGTTGTACTTATGTTACCGAGATCAAAAAAATAGTTTTTAGAATTTTTGTCTGTTTGTGCACGCTAATCACGGAAACGGCTTAACCAATTTGAATACGATTTTCACTGATGTATTGTATAGCGTTTAATGTTTGTTTCATTCCAATCGGTTTAAAAACAAAAAAGTTACGCGGTATACCGAATACGACGCGTACAAAGTTGCGGAGTCAGCTAGTAAAAAATAAATAAATGTTACGGCTGTCTTTAGTTTTAATTAATTTAATAAAATAGAGCACATTTCACAGACTTCCGATACTTTTATAGAATTAGAGATTGTGGCTGAAGTTTTTTTTAACAAATTATAGAGTAAAAAAGTAATTTGTAGAAATCTAATCAAAACTGGTATTAGATTCCACGCCCCTCGATGTTCATGGCTTGCGAGGCTCCACCTACACGAAATATTTACACATTTTAATTCATAAGCGTCCGCGAGCTCACAGAGAATAAAAGGAGACAAAAGTCAAAAGGATATGAAATAAAAATATTTATTTCTCGAAGAAATAACCAGAAATCGACACTAACAGCACAATGTTTAATAAGGTGTCCAACCAACTTTAAATAATTCTTCAATGAAATGTTCAAACGACACGCGATCGCTTATGGGAATAAACCAATCTATATTCATTGTACCATAAAATATGACCGAAAACTTCCTATAGTAATTACAAGACATGTGAACCCATTATATATAGATTAAGGAAGAGCAAGCTTATTAACAAAAAAAAGCATTTTAAGAGATAAAGATCGCTTAGCAATAGAGGCCGCATGCCATCAGCTGGTGCGGAGAAAATTTTGGGTGAGTGTTTAGGGTGCTTGCTTTAACGCTCTATTTTAGGGTTCCCGGGTTCAATTCCCGGTACGGTCAAATTTGAAAAATGAACTTTTCCAATTTAGCTCTGGTCTGGACCTGGAAAGTATTGGCAGGGCATACTGCGTCATTTTGGGCAACCCGTCTGGCGGCATTTAAATTTGAAAAATCTGACAAAATGGGTTACATCCGAGAAATCTGTGCAATACTTAATAATACTTAATACTTAATCTTTGCGATGCTTTTGCTTATTGTGTATTACAATTTTAAAATTACGTTTTTTAAAAACATGACGTTTTTTAAAAACCTACGACAGTTCTGTTCCGTACCATATCTGGGGCCCTAGCCAAGATGCAAACTGTTGCAAACGCTTCCTTTGCGTACTTACAAAACGAAATAAATAAAGCCCGGTGATTGGTTGTTGAAGTTACAACTGTTACAACAACCAATCACCACTTTCTTTCTTCAGGGCGCCCGGAGGGTACTTGTATTACAACGTGGTTGACAATTCAGCGCATCTTTCCTCATGTTTTTCTGCAGGCCATATAAACAATAGTCTCAGTTATTATTATTTTTCCAAATTGTTTCTTTTTTTTTAATATGAAATATTTTTCAAATTTCAATAACAAAACCCGCGTATTTAGGTTGCTATAAATTTTAATTAACGCTAATATGTAAAAAAAAAACGTAATAAGGTTCTCTCTTCCATTTATAAAATTGGTAATACAATCGTTACCTTAGTAAGGATAGGTGGAACGGGCGGTGAAATGATCCTTGTTATGATTGTAATAATATCCACATAAAGAATATAAACATATTATTTAAGTAATTTTAGGCTCGTATATCCGCAAGTAGAATAAAAAAAGCGGGTGTGTCAGCTCCGACTCATGTCTGGAGTTTACTCGTTTTGAAGTAAAATTTTCCTCGTGTAAATAGATAACTGGATACCTAATTACTTAATATTTAGATACATTCTGTATACTCAGATGTCATGTGTTCCAACAAAAGTTATGTTAATTACGATCGGTATACACAGGTGTCACTACATCTTATAAGTCAAATAGTTCATTTTCGAAGACAGATGTCGCTGCAGATGCGCTATGATTTCGTTGACTACACTTTTCATACAAGATTTCGACGTTTGTTTTTATAAGCTCAGAAGAATAGAATTAGAGAACATAAATACATGCGTCAGCTGTCACATAAACGTCAAAATGACAAATAACGTAACGCTTGTATTAATTTTACTCGTTATTAAAATTTCCATACCGAGAGCCTTATATCAAAATCGATTCTTAAGGAGTATATATATAAACATTAGCACATTAATGTTTATATATTCGTACTAGCTGCGCCCGCTTCTTCGTACGTGTGGTAAACGGAATAGGGTGTAACTTTTTGGTTTGTAAACCGATTGGAATGAAACAAACACTAAATGTTAGGGGAAGCTTGCTACAATATATATGTGAGACAAGCATTCAAATACGTTAAGCCGTTTCTGAGATTAGCGTGCACAAACGCATAGATAAACAGACAAAAAATCTAAAAACTATTTTTTGACCTCGGTAACATAAGTACAACGTGTACATATTGTTTTTCTAATGTAGAATTCTAATAGTAGAATGTAGGTTTTCTCGGCCGGTATCCATACGTGTTGTGGGTTTCCGGGATGATGGCCCAGGTCTGTTGGAAATTCTTCCAACAGACCTGGGCCATGATCCCGGAAACCCACAACTCGTACAGACACGGCTGTTTTACGATTTTATTATATATATTAGTTTTCACGGCTGGACTCCGTGTTAGTATTATTTTTATTTATTCATCAAGAAGTATCTTTAGCTTTAATTATGCAGGCGTTTATCGATTGCACACTAGCGCCCTGTGCACAATTTCCACTCCAAACTAATAATTGTACGTTTTATAGAAGTAGCTGATTTCATTCACACACAAAAATAACAATCCTCAATTTCAGTATCAAAAAGCAATCATCATTTAATAATACATATAACTGCCGAACTCATTAAAGATGATCTCAACAACTTCCTGTTAATCACTATACAAATAACAATTTTTAATATACAAAAAATCTCTCGACTCCCGGACTAATTGCACCATCAAGCTTTTGAATTTGAACGCGAATTAGTCTCGGAGTCGGCGCACGTTATTAGACACGTCACACTGAATGAGTGTACTCGTAGGAATACATTAGTGGTTTGGATGATTTTAAGCCATACGTGAACTATTTATCTATGAATGTTTTTTTTTTTAAGATTATGACTCACGATTAAAAACAAAATACATCTCATTTTTCAATGATAAAATTATTATAAGTCGACAGCAAGTTTAAAATGTTATATTTTAAGCTTGCTATCGCTGAAGCTTACTGAAGCTAACTTGCTAATTTTGTTGTGCTAGTAAATTAGGGAGTTGATATCTTAATTTCTTTAATAAAGTTGAAATTTGTACAACAATTACGCAGCACGTATCTTGGCCCGACCGACTTGCACTCGATTTTAAGCTTTAATACTCTCTAGATAAAGTTGAAATTTGCACAACAATTTCACGGCACGTATCTGCGCAACTTCGCGAATGTGCCCGCGCAACGTAACTTAGCCCAGACCTACTTGCACTCGATTTTAAGCTTTAATACTCTCTGGATAAAGTTGAAATTTGTACAACAATTTATCGAACGAATTGACCGAACTGTAGAAACACTTTATTTCACTCATTTTACTCGTTTTGACCTTGAAACAGACGAGGGGTTAAATGTGGGTTTTATACATGAAATCTGAGCGACATTTCCTTCTACTTTTACGGATGCACTTGATTCGATAAGGCAATCTCCGTTAAATATATTATTGATTCTTATATTTATTATTTTCTCCATCCATTATTTGATCTTCAATATTTTTTACTTCCTGTTTTGGGCTTTTGATTTCATTCGTTTCACTATTTATGAATTTCATCATAAGGGATGTCTAAATTAATAATATAAAATTTATGAACGAAGCATCTAAATATGCCTTTTACAGTTAATTTTTCTTTGAATATTTTAGGGTAAATGGGCATTTAGTAGGTAAGCGTGGTCCACCTTCGGCCACATCTGCACCTCACATCAGGTGAGATAGTGGTCAAGCGCTACCTCGATTTCATAAAAAAAATGTATTTTAAGGCTAAATTTTAAATAAATAATTTTAACTAATGTTTTACAATAACCTCGGACAATTTTGATATTTTCCTTTCTTAAGGTCTATTTATCAAAATGTGCGTACATATACGTTTTTTAGTTGCATATGGTCTATGTGCATATATCATATGCATAACATAATATCTTTCTGTAACATAACATGATTTTCAAAACAAAAACTACTCGTCTGTTTCTAAAATGACCATAGGCAATTTTTTGTAAGAACAGTTAAAAAAAATATTTTTAATAACTCCGGAGTTTTTATTGTAACAATTAATAAAAATTATAAAGATAAGGACCACCCTCATTACACATAAAAAGCTTCCAGAGATAAATATCTTAGATACATTATGTTATCTACAAAGGTTGAATTAAAAATAAAATAATAAGGACGAAATAGTTAATATTATTTTTTATACATTTTTAAGTACAAAAAAAGGTTGAGTCCTGATCATCATTAATTTCAGTGTATTTACTTATCCGATTGTTTTAATATTTTTTTGAGTAACTGCTTTTTTTTAAATTTAAACATAAATATGCTTATTATAAGGTAACGCCGTCCATTTGGTAGTTATGCATTTTTCACGGTAGCAGCTACACGAAATAAGTAATTTGTTGAACCCCACACCGCTACACAATTATTCCAACACCTGTGTTCCTTTTCTCACAATTTGCCTCCACTTGTGTTTATAAAACAAACTTTTTTTTCACTCAAATTAAACTTACGTGACTCTTAATTTTAAGTGCCGAAGGTCCAATCTACCTTGACAACCACATTTTTTAGTAACAATCTCAAGTTAGTTTTTATCTCTGTGAATGACAATGACGGATTTGAAATCACGAAACGAAACTGTGCGTATGATGTTTTTTTACTTGGTGACTCAAAAAAAAGCTTTTTTTATTGTCAATTTTCGCACCAATTCCGTTTGTTTTGCCATAAATTTTTTCTTTTGTTTAAATCGCTATTAGCAAACGTGTGAATTTTAAAACAATTTGTAAGTTTACAAGGCTTTTTTTTAATAATAGCACTCTATAATTAATAACTTAACATTTTATTGGAGTGGCATTTTTGTTCGAGTGTTTTGAATAGGTTTCAATACGATGATGATTCATTAGATTTTTTATTTATAATGAGTAACCTTTGATGATTATTTGTGTGGCTAAAGCAATTTTTGGTATTCCTAATTTGTTTGACAATCACATATAAAAAGTAGTGTTTTTTGTGGTAGTGAAAAAATTAGTTAAATATAATAATAATAATAATAATAATAATAAAAGCCTTTATTAACAATCTTACATGTTACATTTCATCTTATAACTAATACATGTTTGGTTATAACAACGTAATTACATTTTATTTTATTATTTTGTTAGACACCGGTTTCTTGACTGTCTTGCTCTTTGGCATAGGCCTCCCCAAGTGTTCTCACATAACAAGAAGTAAGATAGAAAAGTGGACAAACGAAGTGACGGAATGGTGCCCTAGATATAAAAAAGAGAGGTAAAGGCAGGCAACATCGAAGATGGGAGGATGGGAGGATGATATCAAGGAGGTAGCAGGACCATGCTGGACGAGGATAGCAAGGGATAGATCGTTGTGGAGTTTCCATTTGTACTTCAACAAGTGTTTTCTGTTTTAATATAGTGTAAGAAAGTTTAAAATGTATTATACAAAATTCTATGACATTTCAAAATGTTTAAAATTTGTACTTACATATGTTTCATAAATGTTATTTAAAAAAAAAAAAAACAATTTCTATACGTTGTATTGATGACAGGTAAAAAAAATTGTTTTTAGAATTTTTGTCTGTTTGTCCGTGCGTTTGTGTACGCTAATCTGAGAAACGGCTTGACCGATTTGAATCCGGTTATCACTGATGTATTGTAACAAGCTTCCCGTAACATTTTTTTTTTAATGTTAAGGTCGGCAGACAGGCTGACGGTCCACTTGATGGTAGGTGGCTACCGTCGCCTATAACACAAGCAACGCCTAAACTGCTGCAAGTGCGCTGCCGACTGCAGTAGGATTAAAGATAAGGGATTAGGAGGGGGGATAGGGAAATGGGCTCTGGCATCCCTTACTCACACACCGAAACACAACAGCACACGTGCTGTTATTTCACGGTGGTCTTCTGTAGAAAATTTAAGAGTCCAGAGATGTAACCACCACTATAATAATAATATTCATAAGAAGAATCTCTCAAGAAACGATGGCAAGAGACCGGATGGGATGTCCCTGATTCCCTGGAGATTGGGAAGAGTGCTGGTGTGGGATGCTACTTGTGTAGACACACTAGCCCCTTCGCATCTCCAAGGAACATCCACTAAGGCAGCAGCCGCAGCAGAGGCGGCGGAAAAAAATAAAATCTCTAAATATAGTGGCCTCGGCGCCGAATACGGTTTTGTACCATTCGGAGTCGAGACAATCGGTCCGTGGGACCCTGCAGCAATGAGCCTCTTCAAAGACATCTCGAAGAGGCTTATTGATGCGACGGGAGACCGAAGAGCTGGCACTTTCCTCGGCCGACGTATTAGTTTGGCCATTCAACGAGGAAATGCTGCCAGCGTACTTGGTACAATGCCGCAGGGTCCATTTTTATATTATTAGTTTTTAATCAATTTAATATTTATTTATTTTTAGATTAGATAATTTTAGATATTCATAGATATAAATATATCATTAGGTATATAATATTCAATTGACAATTTTGACTTAAGATCAGAAATTGAAAAAAATATGAAATAATCGATAGTGATAATTGATATTTGATGATTGATAGTGAAGATCGAATTCACAAGAGCTTTTTTGTAAGCAGTTGTTTTTGAAGTAAATCAGTTGTAGCACTGTTGCTTATTTACTTCTGTGATCCCAAGGCGCAAATTTACTTAACCCTCCCGGCAGTAAACCGAGGGTGTAAAGTTACGAAGTAAAAGTGTCATTGACGCTTTACGACCGTTGCCACGTGCGTTTCGGATGCGTGTGATTTTTAAACTTGTCGCTTTCGCCAGGTGTTTGATGAGTTTTTTTTTTATGTCATTTGTAAAACACGGTTTGCGGCTGAAAAATTTCAACAGCCTGTAGTGAACGTACTGACGACTTCTGCTCGATACCAGACCACTTGATGTTTTACAAGTTTTGTTTATATTAAACGGGCTTCGCACAGGTGCATTATATATAAAAATGCCATCCTCGTTTACTGCCCTTCCCTTTAGTGAAACCGCTACAAAATCCGTGGCGTGATTTAGGAGGAGTTAGACTACAGACAGACAGACAGAAAGACAGACATATAAACAGACGCGGGCAGTGTCTTCAATTTATACTATGTAAGTTATACCTAATTGCGTGTTTAATTTTCAAAAAACACATGATATTGAGTTATTTTCTAGTAACTACATTCAGTATTCAAACTTTTAACTTTGATTTTTATCTGCATTTCGCAGCTCATCTGGCGGCAGTAACCACCGCCTTACAGAAGACCACAGTCAAATAATAACATGTTCGTTGAGTAAGCCAGAGCCCATTTCTCAATCCTTACCTAATCACTTATCCTTAATCCTACTATGGTCAGCAGCGCACTTGCAGCATCATAGGCGACTGTAGCCGTCTACCGTCAGCCTGTTTGACGACCTTAACATACAAATCGTAATCGCCTCAATCGTATGGCTCCAAAGTAAGCACTAGGCTTGTGTTATGGGATAACTATATATAACGGACTGGAGGCAAAACCCTGCACACCCAGACCAGAGTCAAAAATGGGCATGGGGCTGTCAAAAAAGTATTTGTTTCTGTAGTAGCCATCGACGTAATATCCAACTAGACTTCTAGTCCCTGTACTAGAAGTCTAGTTGGATATTACGTCGATTCAGACAACACATTAGAGAAATAGATATTATATATTTCCACGCCCGGTAATGTTCGACCAATAGAAGTTACTAGGGGCAGTAACGACCAATAGAATAGGGAATCGGACAAATTTTCAGAAAGTGTTTAAATTGATCTTCATGGATATTTATTCCCATAAAAAATACTATTTTATTTATTTATAGCCTTTCAGGTACTCAAAATCATGTTTTAATATTGTTTGTTTGAAAATGCCGCCAAAACGCAACGATAGTTCATCTGAGAGCGCATAACGTCATTTGTGGACATATCATAACAAAACAGCTGCATTGGCAAAGACAATGATTGCCCACAAATGACGTCACGCACTGTGATTGGTGTTTCAGTATAGATTAAAAATATTGTAAATAATAAAATTTTATTTCTTCATTTAAAAATATTTAAACGAATTATATTAAATTATTATTCGAAAAATAATCGTAAAAAATTACATATTTTCTTTCTAAGTACATTTTAGATTTTAATCTGATTACTGTCCGATCCCCTATTTCGTCGTGACCTTGATCGGACCAATTGGCGTTCAGTACCCCGCGCCCGCGCACCTCAGTTAATTGCCAGAACAATTTGCATTGTGAATAAATAGGTATTAGCCGTCTACTTGGATATTACGTCGATGGTAGTAGAACAGCGTTTAGAATTCAGACTAGAATTTAAACCAGACTGTTCATCTGGTCCTTCTTGAGCCTAAACACTTCTTATATAGCTATAACTTACAACCCCTATTGCATTGTTTGTGTTAATAGGCTTTTAATGGTAGCCACCAACTATTAAGTAGATATTCAGCCTACCTGCCGACCTTAACATAAAAAGTAATATTCCGTTATAAAATAAAACGTGATATAACATGTCGATAGCTACACAGGTCTGATATTATTAAACTGGAACCTGAACTAGGCAATATAGAAGATTAAAATCCATTAATGTTAGTTAAATATTGCGAATACATGCGGCCATTTTGTAAATGGTCGGTATCTTTTCAAAAGTTTAGCAAAAACAAAAATACCAATCAAACAACAATTCGAATACTTAGGTAAAGGATATTTAGGAGAAAAAAAGTGCGAGGTGTAAATGAATCGAGGCCAAATGTAAATGAAGTATTTAATCAAAGCAGACACAAAGGAAGCAAAGCAGATGCAGCGGTGCTTAGGGGTGAAAAAATATATTAAAAAACATGAAAAAAAAAGTCTTTTTTTTCTGAAACATGTATTTTCAGAATTCAATATTCTTAAGGTAGTTTCTGTTGAAATTTACGATACTTTTATGAGTTCACAGTATAATTTTGTTTTTATTTTTAACTACCATATTTTTTTCATTGAACAAATAGTTAGCGCTAAGATAATTTTAAAATAATTTTTAAAAAATAATTGCTTTTTTTTAATTAAGTAAAAAATGTAAGAAACCTTAACATACCTTAATAAAACATTTAATTACAAAAGATATGTTTCTTGAAAAAAAAAACCAAATTTAGAAAAAAAACCTCTGTTGTACTAAGTATTTTTTCATGTTACTTTTCAAAATAGTGCATCAATAAGCGTGCTATTGCAGGTACGTTCTGATATCTGTGTGGAAATACATATATTACCTAGACATAATCTACGCAAACTACTAATGCGAACTTTGTCACAGTAACATCCACATGACGTCATCTGCAACTTAAAATTCGCCGGCCATTTGTTGCTAACGCTACAGTGTCACGAAATTACGTCAGCAAAATGGCGGCTAGGCGCATTAGCAATTTACGGGGCTTATATGTGTCAGTACCTCCGAGCATCAATATGATCTGTCATTTGAATAGAGTTAGTAACATATCGCACAAACTTAATCATAAACGAGCCGTGTCTGTAGGTGCCTACATTAAATATTTTCTCAAAAAACAATTTATACACGTTGTACTTTGTTAGCGCAGTAAAAAAATTTGTTTTTAGAGTTTTTGTCTGTTTGTCTATGCGTTTGTGCACGCTAATCTCAGAAACGGCTAAACCGATTTGAATGCGGTTTTAATTGATGTTTTATAGCTTCCCTTAACATGTGTTTTTATTCCAACCGGTTTACAAAAAGTTATGTAAATTTAAAGAATCACGTCCAACATATTTTCTATAAAAATGCAATAAAATAACTCTTCGGTTGAATTGGCTGAACTAACTAACTATATATTTATCATCTGATGATAATTGAAAGTTTATATAAAGTTAAAAACAGTCAGTTTAGGTGATTTTGAGAGTACCAATTTTGATTGGAACTCCCTGCCGGCGTCTGTATTTCCGAGCTCATATAACCCAAATCTTTTCAAGGTTCGAGTGAATCTTCTGGGTGAGCTCGCTCCATCTTCGGCCTCATCCTTCCTATATGGATAGATGCTGGTCAAGAGCAAACCCATCTATAGTAAAAAAAAAAAACCAAGTTTAAGTTGACCTCAGATCTATATAATTAATCATATTAAGTAGGGTTCAGCTTAGGCTGGTGCCTTCATATATTAATAAAATCGTTCTTTGCCTACTTGTGTCTTTGAGCATGCTAATCTCAAAAACGGCTTAACCGATTTTCATGTGGTTTTCACTGATGTATTGTAGCAAGCTTTACTACTGTATGTATGCTAAAGGTATGCGATACCAAATACTTACCACCTGGAACAGATCATCGGAGACCTTATTTCGATTAGGGTTTAATGGGTGATGAATTAAAAAATGCCTTCACGCTTTCAACAAGACGGCAGCTTCAAACCAAAGTCTTCGAGGACATACAAAGTCCAGATACAAAACGCCTATCACTCAAGGATGGAGTGTTTCTTGTTGTTTGCGCGGTCGAGTGGGTGCACTCATGAACGAGGTTTGTTATGTTGATACTGTTCAGCATTGTCATTTATAACAAACAAAGCATATTAAAACTGGAAATTGCAAGTTTTTTATTTCAGCATATATTTTCAGAGATAATTCTAGAGGGGCCTGCCAGCGAACCAAATATCCAGGTCAATTGATGTTCCTGGTAACGCTCTTCGCATTTACGAGTATTAGTTAAACAATCGTTGAGGTTTATACTGTTATGGCTCTTTTATCGTCAAGGTTCAACGTTTCAGAGCCAATTTCCGTAATTGTGTTTTGTTTTACTCGGGAAATTTTCTAGGAAATACTCCTATGGCGTGTTTACTTCACATGGTGAGAATTCAAAGAAGAAAGGATAAAACAGACGTCAAAATTGTCAGACCTAGTTCAATAAAGACAAATTCGGGTGCAATTCACAACGGTCCAGGTGATTGCACCTACGTGTTCTCCACATGTCAAAGTAAGTTTTAATATTGCTCTTCAATTCTTATTCTAAATTTTGTCATAAACTAGACAAAAATTAATTTGGTTAATGACAGAATATAATTGCTATATATATAGTTGCTATAGTTCACAGATTTGTTATCTTTAGCCAGTTTCCATACGCATAAAAAAAAAAGTTGTCTATCTACCTAAACTTCTTCCCCAGGGTTAAACTACCTACATACCAATTTTCATCAAAATAGTTACAGTGATTTAGTTCAGTTACTTTCGCATCAATATATCTGTTTTTTTTTTCTCCATTGACTAACATTTAAATGTGTGTCCATACGACATTGTATAATATGTATAAGAAAAAATAACATAATAAGCCATATAATACATATATGTATTATATGTATTATACGATTTTATTATATATAATAAAATCGTAAACGAGCCGTGTCTGTACATTAAATAATTTTTCAAAAAAAAAAAAATTTGTTCACGTTGTATGGCTACTGAGATCAAAAAAATAGGTTTTAGAATTTGTGTCTGTTTGTGCGGCCTAATCTCAGAAACGGCTTAACCGATTTGAATGCGGTTTTCACATATGTATTGTAGCAAGCTTCCCGTAACATTTAGTGTATGTTTCATTCCAATCGGTTTACAAACAAAAAAGTTACGAGCTATACAGAATACCTTACCACGCGTACGAAGTTGCGGGCTCAGCTAGTACATACTAAATATTTTTTTCAGTGTTTTCTTAAATACATATTACAGGCTGAACTTAACAATTTTTTTACACATATTCTAGATACATAAATAAAGGCATCAATGAATAGCGCTGGATGCTTGTGTAAAAAGCATTATTTTAAACACTAGCCCTAATATACTTACTGAATAAATAATCTATTTAATGACGATGATTCAAACCGTATCAAATAGTTACAGGCTTGTTACAGAACAATGTTTTAAGGGTAATTACCACTTCGCGGCACATATTTTGCAGTAGAATTACGCAAATGCATCTCTCGCCATTTTGTTTACAATGTTATGTGAATACTGCAAGATGTGTATTTATACTTCTATACTAAGTGAAAAGATTTGTATGTATTTTTGTATGTTTTTAATGAATAAATTCAAAAACTACTGGTTCAATTTTAAAAATTCTTTCACCTATAGAAAGCTAAATTATAACCTAGTAACATAGGCTACTTCTCCACCCGACACCGAGGCTTCTTAACTCGAATGCTTCAAACCGCCGTGACCGCTCTCGGCGATTGGTTTCAGAAATGGAGAATTGAGGTGAATCCCGAGAAAAGCGCAGCAATGTTCTTTTCGCGCGGGAATCTACTTCAAACTCCTCGCGCTCAGAATGCCCTACAAATTGATCGAGCTTCACTCGGTCAAATCTCACTCCAGGGCCGCGTTATCCCTTGGGTCCATCAGACCAAATACCTCGGTGTTACCCTCGACCGAAGACTTACCTTCGGTCCTCACATAAAGCGTGTCAGGGACAGGGCAGCGTTCGTCCTGGGTCGCCTGACGTGCCTCATAGGCAGGCGGAGTACAATGGCCCTTAGAGATAAGGTGACATTGTACAAAGTCTGCGTCAGACCGATCATGACGTACGCTAGCGTTGTCTTTGCGCACGCTGCTCCCACCCATATCCAATCCCTTCAAGTCATTCAGAACCGATTCCTGCGGAGAGCTGTGGGCGCCCCATGGTACATCCGCAACGTCGACCTCCACCACGACCTCAACCTTCCCTCCATTGTCAAGTGCATCAAGGACTTCGCCTTGAAGTACTACGACAAACTCCCTCGCCATCCTAATCCGCTAGTGGTCAGTTCTCTCATTTACACTCCTGACACTAGCGATACTCTTTCTCGTTTCAGAAGACGACCTCGACACATCCTACAGGACCAGGATGACCCCATCACAGCAGCAAACGCGGCGTTTGCTGGTGATGACAACGACGTGCAGCTGCCCCGACATCGTGAAAGAAGAGGAAGACCGCCGCGCCGCTTCTCACCTCCGAGGCGCGACCAGGACACGGCGCCTGCGAGGGACCTCCCGGCCCGGGGACCACTTGTACCGGCCACGGCCAACGCCGTGGTCGTCGCAAGTGGCCCTACAGGGCTAGCCGGTCCCTCATAGCTTAAGCTTTAGATAAGTTTTTATTTGTAAGGGCCGGGCCGGCTTCTCGGCTTCTCGCCCCCCCGACGCCCGGTGACGGTTCCAAAGTCCCCTACGGACTAGAACCACACCCATTTCGAGGTGAGTTTTAGTGCGGTAAGAGTCCCACATAACCTCTATGGGCATTTGCATTGCATGCGGCATTTGAGCATAAGGTATCTTTTGAAGATTTCTCTCCTCGGAAAAAAAAAAAAAAAAAAAAAAAAACATAGGCTACTCACCCTCCCCCCATCTCCTCTTTTACCCCCTCCATACAAAATTGCCGTTTTCCACTAATATTTTATAAAGAGCCTCGGACGAAGTATATGTCATAGACTAGCGTGCAACAGCTAGTCTATAACATAGAATAATGGCATTGAATGGTTTACATAAAATACTACACCACTGGCAAATTTAACAGTTTTTAGTTTTCATGAAAAAAATGTATGGCCATGATGTTTTTGAAGTGTAAATAAACAGGGCTACTATTACATAAACTCAAATAAGTATATTATACTCCATTAAATTGTACAATCAGACATATTTTTAAAACCACTAACGAATTTGAAAATTACTATTTAGAACTCTTTATACAATGTCATTATTAATACCGTTATGAGGATAAGCTTCCTTATTCCATATATGAGAGAATAAGGATTATTAATTTTAATTTTATCAAATTGCAGATTTCATTGATCCACAAAATACAATCGGGCAAAATAGGTAAAAAAAAAGGAAGTTGGTATAAAAAAGGAGTCACGGCCGCAAGAGGCGTGCCCAGTTCGCGTACGCGGAATACAAATTCGATTCTGCACCTCTGACTCAACCTTAAAACAACCTTTTATTTAATGTAACGAGATAAATTTTAATAACCGCACGTAAAGAAGCAATCTTTTTAAAAATGAGTTTTTAATATATGTAAAGCTGGACTCAATTATAAAAGCCAGATAACTAGGTTAAGCAGAGGCCCAGATTTCTGAATCACTTTAATCTTATTCATTCGCGTTTTTTGAAGAGGTTTCCTCTATGCTCTTTTAGATATGTGCTCACTTCACAAATTAATTAACTGCTTGTAAAAAGTAGCCCCAATGTTATTTTATGAAACATATTTTTTTAAAACTCCATAAAATTCTAATGAAATAAGAGCAAATTAAAAGTACTTCTGCGTCGAATGAAAAAGGGAATGGGGGTGTTGGAGACGATAAAGGAGAGGAAGCTGCAATATTTCGGGCACGTGATGAGGGGCGAAAGATACCGTATGATGCAGGGCAAAATACAAGGAAAGCGTAGCGGAGGCAGGAGAAAGACGTCCTGGTTGAAGAATTTGAGAGGGTGGTTTGGTTTGAGCACTCGCTCCCTCTTTCGTGTAGCAGCTTCCAAGGTAAAGATAGCCATGATGGTCGCCAATCTTCGCAGAGAAGCTGCACGTTAAGAAGAAGAGAAGTAATTACTCAATTTTTTAATTAGTTATACTCAAAACAATAAATTAAGGTAAACTTTCTCTAAAATATCTTAGTTTATTATCAAATGTGAACCTCATCATCAGCATTTCAATCGTAGGCCGTCTCTGCTGGACATAGGCCTAACCTTCCAATAAGACCGGTCAGAAGGAGCCTGGATCCACAGTCGACCCGCGGTCTGTCATTATGGGTGAACTCATTTTGGACGAGAAAATGTCTCGGATTTTTTTCATTCAAACGTGAACAATTCATACAGGAGTATGAATGTTTTAAGCTCTAATCTCTCACAGATTTGTGATTGCCAGTAATGGATAAAGTATTTTACATAAAACATTCTTAGTAACAAAATCTATTTCTATACATATTATAAACCACAGCTGAGCCCGCAACTTTGTGCGCGTGGTATTCAGTATAGCGCGTAACTTTTTTGTTTATAAACCGATTTGAATGAAACAAACACTAAATGTTACGCGAAGCTTTCTACAATACATCAGTGAAAACCGCATTCAAATCGATTAAGCCGTTTCTGAGATTAGCGTGCACAAACTCACAGACAAACAGACAAAAATTATAAAAACATTTTTTTTTTACTTCGGTAACATACTCGTAAGTACAATTTGTACATTTTTTTAAAATCTGTGATGTACAGACACAACTCATTTACGATTTTATTTTAATGTATATAGATAAAGTCGCTGTCCGTCTCTGTATGTTCTAATGTATGTTTTTAATGTTATTTTCAAAATTGACTCTGGTCTGGATTTGAAAAGAGTGGTAGGGCACCACTGCGTTTCGCAGTCATTTGGGCAGCCCGCCTGGCGGCAGTAACCACCTCCTTACAGAATACCGCCGTGAAATAACAGCATATACGTGCTGTTGTGTTTCGGTGAGTGAGTAAGGGATGCCAAAGCCCATTTCCTTATCCCCCTCCTAATCCCTTATCCAATCCTACTGTAGTCGGCAGCGCACTTGCAGCAGCTGTCGCGTTGCTTGTGTTATAGGCGACGGTAGCCACCTACCATCAAGTGGATCGTCAGCCTGTCTGTCGACCTTAACATAAAAAAAGCTAACTTCTTCTAAACCACTCAACGGATTTTGATACGGTTTTCACTAATGGAAAGAGAGATAAACGAGAAAGGTTTATGTATATAATTTGCAAAAAAAAAATTGAATCCATGAGAAGCCGGGGCGGATCACTACTCTGGTATAACTTTTTATCATAGTAGGTTTTGGTATATGAACTTTTTGAGTTCTTTATAATTTTAAATTCTTTTCATTGAATTCGATTACTATCATTCGCCCTTTGTTCATTTGATTGTAGAAAATACATTATATTTTTTTATAGTTAATTTTATTAATAAAATTAAAAAAAATATGTATCTGACAATAATAGCACACAGAGATAACAGTTGTAATACGTCTAGAGGTGGGATAGTGCAATTATTTGAGCGATAACGTGAATGTGGGCAAGGCAAATAAATGGCAACAATTTATCGGTGTTCCGCAAATTTTAAACGTTATTTGGTGTAAAATTTACATGCTCAACTAACTACAAAATGTTTTCGTTTACATGTTGAGTCGAAAAATGTTTGAATTTTGAAGCCGAATCGGGATATAGGCAGAACTTCTTGGCAAAAATTCCATGGATAAGAATAAAGTATTTGGAGGGGATAGGGAAGCGGGCTCTGGTGTAACTTGTTCAATCATCGAAACACAACACACAAGCTGTTATTTTATTGTGGTCTTCTGCCGGTCCGTGTTCGCCACACGTGAATTTTTTTTTTTTTTTTTTTATGTTATGTCGACAGACAGGCTGACGGTCCACTTGATGGTAGGTGGCTACCGTCGCCTATAACACAAGCAACGCTACAGGTGCTGCAATTGCGCCGCCGACTACAGTAGGATTAAGGATAAGGGATTAGGAGGGGATAAGGAAATGGGCTCTGGCATCCCTTACTCACTCACCGAAACACAACAGCACGTATATGCTGTTATTTCACGGCGGTATTCTGTAAGGAGGTGGTTACTGCCGCCAGGCGGGCTGTAACCCGAATTCAAGTAATTTTATTGTGTTTATGATCCAAAAAAATTTCAATAGGTACCAAATATACCAACTTAAAATATTCTTTGCCATTTCAAAAAATAAACCCACTATTCGGTGCCATATCGTTAGTAACCCTACTAAAAAAAATTCGTGTCACAGTGTTTGTAAACTCCTCCGAAACGGCTTCATACATTCTTATGAAATTTTGTGTGTATATTTAGTAGGTATGACAATAGGTCGTTAAGCATTTTTAATTTTCACCCTCCTACCGCCACCGCCCATTTTAAATCGCGATTTTAATATTTTTGTATGAATATCTAAAAAAATTACCGTCGTTCATTGACGTGAAGTGTCGTGTCATTTTGACATATGGTTTGAAAATAAATATGGACCCGATAGGTGGCGCCACAATCGGGTGAGAATTATTTTCTGGTTCGGGCAGGACAACGTCTGCTGGGTCAGCTAG
The DNA here is from genome assembly GCA_910589475.2 of Bembecia ichneumoniformis. Taxonomy (NCBI): domain Eukaryota; kingdom Metazoa; phylum Arthropoda; class Insecta; order Lepidoptera; family Sesiidae; genus Bembecia; species Bembecia ichneumoniformis. The sequence continues at coordinate 754,419 of OU342544.1, read as the reverse complement.
TATTTTTTTGTACTTGCTGTAACTAATTTAAAAATATTCATTTGTTAAACATTATAATAGTCTATATAAAAATGCAACTTTTAATCTATTACTTGAAATAAATAATAATAATTGCTTCAAATAAATACATTATTTAACAATATCTGATAAATTTATTATCGGAGATTCGTACCACTAATATTAGTGGCTCAAATTCCTTTTTAAATGTAAATTGAATCACCCCCTAATGTAGATTACAACAGCAGTTGACATCGTATCATTGATACCCCGGAAACGAGACGAACAATGACAGACATGCAAAATGGCGACAAAACGCTCAAGGTATTTCAAATTCACATTGCGTATTCACTAACGAAAACTAATAGTTCCGGAACAGTTACTTGTAGTCGTGACAAAATATGCAACTTATGACGATATTTTGTTAGTAAACACTGTACAGTCGGCATAATAAAAAGATGCCCAAACGTTTAGAAGACCAATTTTTTTACTATAAAAACAACTTCAGTCAGTGTGGATACGAGTGTTCCTCTTATGGTTACAGCCGCCAAACCCACTTTATTTACGAACACAGAGCCCAGCGTACTACTAATAGCGTTGTACTACTAATATAATCATACTTATTTATTATGGCTCTTAGCCTATACTTGTTAGTAACGCTTAAATAAACTCATATCTAGTGTAAGTAAATAACTAACCAGATGCTTGATGGTAGGTGGTCACTGTCGCCTATATCATTATACATATTTTGCCAGCTCACCGTTTCAAATTTGTAATGAATAGTATTAGTACTTCTCACCTGGATGACGAAGGATGGATAAGTGATAGACATAACCGACTATATTAGGATGGTATACAAAATTCCCAATTTACGGTTTCGATAATTTTTGTAATCAGCAAGAGTCTATTATTTATAACAACATCGTTTTAATGGCTATTAAAACGAGTACGCATCGGGATTGTATAAATAATGAATTAAGTCCGTAATTTTAAAACACAGTATAGACGAACAAAATTACAATCCGATTTCTTTCATATCCATCTTTCCTTACATTTTATTAAACAAAGTTCCCCGCTGCGTTTGTCTGTCTGTCTCGATGTTCGTTTCACTCAAAAATCTTAAAAACTATCAACAGAGTAATTCCTGAGGAATCTATAGGTGTGTAAATCGTTATGGTTTTTATTATGCCCGACAGTTTACGAATTAGAGCATACTATGCACAGATGTATCACCAAGCATTTCTACCTAAATCCGATAGATGTCGCCGTTTCACCTAATTCTAATGTAGTATAATAGATGGCGCTACCAATAGTGTTATCCGTACTTACTAATATTATAAAAGTGAAACTAACTCTGTCTGTCTGTTACCTTCTTACGCCTAAACCGATCATCATGATTTTTTGCATACACGTTACGGTTGCAGGAAAGGACATAGAGTACCTTTCATCCAGAAAAAAGTACTGTTCCCGAGGGATCATCTAACGCCTGGCAAAGATAAAAAAGTAACTGCAATAAAGATGTTAAGCGTTACATTGCTCATATATTTAGTCAAGCGTGGTATTTTTTAAACGCAGGCGAAGCCGCAGGCACCTGCTAGTAGTTTTATGAAGGCAATATTGAAAATACTAGGGAAATACGTTACTGCACTTTGATTACACTCCCACGCAATATGTCATCGCAATTTTTCTTTCCTTTTATACATTTTTTTTTGTCATGTCATGCATGTCACCGATCATGTCTTTTTTTTTTTCATTTTTTCTGCTTTTATTTCTGTCTTCTTTTTATCTCATTCTACTCTCACTTCTTCAAAATTATTCAGCGGACTGATAAAGGGGGGTCGCGAAGTAAGTATTCATTTAAAAGACAGTTCAGTCACTATTTTCTATATACGGTGATGAACGCTCATCAAAAATTTAAACGCATCTGAGTTTCAATTAGAAGCCTGTTTTTAAGCTCTCGTGCGTGCTTAGTTAGATATGTGTGGTTGCGTGGGCGTAATTAACAAGCAAACAACACGTAGCCACTACATAAACCGTGCGGGGCGGGTATTCTTCATTCTTCAATCGTGGAATGAACTTAATAGTGGTTGGACCTTCTATTCTGCTAGTAGTTCGTTTCAAGAACCTGGAGTCAAGTGTGATTACTAGATTCTGTCCCCCTCAGCCGGTTGGAGCTAAGTTAAACTTCTATCTAAAAATTATTCATATTTTCCTGTAGGGACAAGAAATAAAAAAAATACAAGCAGTACAATTTATGCATTTTTAAAATATGATAATAATGTTAGTTGCTTGTTTTTTTTTCGGTATAGCGCAGTAAGAACTTCAAAATTAGTAGGATAAATAATTTTACACATATGCACAGAGTTTAGGACAGGTATATTATTCAATATAATTTTTTTTATTCGATTTTCATTTATTTATTCATTTTTTTTATTGGATGTTCTTACTCAGGAGTTGGACTAATTTATTAGAAGTTTGCTGAAAGATTTTTAATTATACCTAAGACAGAATAATTATTTTCCGCATCTACATGTATTAAAAAGAGTTAAAATGGTGCGTTTGAGTTGGTGGTAATCTCTGGGAGATTTCAATTTATTTATTTTTTTCAAAAAGGAAGCTACATTATCTGTGTCCAACACTTGAATTTGCCCCTTGGCTTTTTTCGAGTCATAAGTATGTTAGATTCCACATAAATCTAACGTTAGGCAGGTATTTTGCAGATGAAGTGGAAAGTGTTACATATGATATTCGCTTTCAGACGGACCTCACTTTTTCGTAACAAAAATGTTATTTTCAATGAAACAAGTGGCAACCCCAACGAAGTCCACGTCACAGCGAGTGACGTGACCTTTGCGATTTCTATTTCACACATGCTGCTCAGGATTCCAATAGTCAGTTATAATGACATGTCCAAATTTCATTTAAATTACATAGCAATACTCATAGACAACATTTCTATTTCAGACTTTCTCCTGAATCCAAAGCTCTGATTCAGTTTTGAATCTTTTGAACACGAACGATTATATGGATGGATACAAAAAATATAAGACTCGTTTTAAAACGTGATGAATTATATTTTCAAAACGCTTGCCTAATTCTAATTTACTTTTAAATCAAACTTATATTGTAATTTAAATGTGGGTAATCGATGGTTTCAGACCAATTTAATGCAAGGCATGAAGCAAGCTGGTGATCAGTGGCTGGATGTATAGCTGGAAAGAGAAAAGTTAGGCCAAGTCGTGGCTGAAGAACATTAGAGAGTGGACCGGAATAACAAGTCTAGTAACCATTCTGTCAAAGTTGTTGTAAGTATAGTGTTACGAGTTTAATATAATTAAGACAAACTCTGTGCGAGTGTTGCACTGGCAACCCAGACACCGCCATCTGGTGGGGAGAGAAGGGTTCGCGGAGACATATAGAGAGAGGCGTTCGAGAAGAGAGGTCGTCATCTTAGTTAGAGAATTATAGTTGCAAAAATATAAGTCTGGGACTAAAAGAAACTTGTACACGATGTCTAAATTGTTTTCATTAACGTACCCCGAAGTAAGGAGTATCTAACAATAGAATCTAGCAGTTGGATACTATTTACTGTTTTTGACAAAACAATCTTAAACAAGGCAGGCAACGGAACAAAGCGATTATAATGAAAGGAAATAGACCGACATTATAGAAGATCTCTTTTATAATATTATATTGTTATGGTAGATCGCGAACCTATGCCTTGAGATTCAAGGAGTCGGTTGCTGGTTGTATAACAACAACTAATAGGTAGCCTATCAAATTGTGTTTTGTACGGAAGGTAAGTTTTTGACAGAAGAACTATAACAATCTCTCCCGTGTTACTAAGCCGTATAATCTCGTAAACTTCAATCAGAACGAAACCACTCCCGACGTCTAAATGTATTTGAATACAAAATCCACTTTACCCTAAGTTAATATACAAAATTAGAGCTCTTAAAAGGATTGCTACGAGGCGATGCTCCCGGGCTAGAACTTATCAGCGGATATAGATTCTGCAGAACGGCAAACATTGAACTCGTAAAAATATGACAAAAAGAAAAAAAAACTAAGTATTCGGCAACATCTAATAGGTTCAGACTTTCGATTAATATGGCACAGTGGCTGTAAAGAAAGCGCTTTAATTGAATATTTTTGAACTATGGTCTTTGATGCAATTTATTTTTGCAAAATAAAAGTAGCCTAAGTTACTCCTTATAATATTAGCTATCTGTCAGTGAAAGTCCCATCATAATTGATGCAGCCGGAACAAACAGACAAATTTTTTTGATATTTTCATTATAAGTACCGAAAACACTTTGATACACTCGTACATTTAGTAAAAACGGTTATTTTGACATTACATTTTTTTTTCTATGTTAAGATCAGTAGACATGCTGGGGTCCCGCTCAAAGGAGATCTGTAAGCGGATTACTCCTCGTCAAAAAAAAAAAGATTAAGTATAAGGGATTGGGAAGGGTTAGGGAAATGGTCTCTGGCATCTCTTACTCACTCATCGAAACACAACAGCACATGTGCTGTTATTTCAAGGTGGTCTTCTGTAAGGGGGGTGGTTACTGCCGCCAGACGGACTACCCAATTGACTGCGAAACGAAGTGTGCCCTGCCACTAAGTACTTTCGAGATCCAGACCAGAGCCTTTGAAAAGTTAATTCTCAAAGTTGACTCTGCTCGGAATCGAGCCCGCCGGGAACCCTAGAGCAGACCGTCAAGGCAAGCATCTTAACCTCTTACACAACGGGCCCGTCAACGGGACATACAGACTTCAGACACTTCCATTTTATTTATTTCTATAAATTTCAAAATTGAAAAAGATAGAAATTCAATTCAAAACATAATACCATAACGGCTTTTAAAATATCCCTAAAATACATAGGTATTTTAGGTCTCAATATATTGTCTACCTGTCCGTCACACATTCGCATAAAAAAGTAACTTATTTATAGAACTATCAAAAATACATTTATAACTAAAAAGATAAAACGAGAAATTGTTCTAGTAATTTTAATAGTACATATTTCTTTGGTTCTCCATCTATTTATAGAAACACCTTCCTCCGATCTGATTCCACGATCCTCGGTGCAAAGTGAATTAATTTAAGCAAGATTCCTGTATTCGAAGCACGTTTAATGTCACTACGTGTCTTAAGTGGCCTCGTCACGTACTGAATAATACCATGTATGATTAACTGATTATTTATAGCATTAAGTGCTTACTGCAACTGACAGTATGCTGTTAATTCTGCTGAATAACACACTGTATTTGCCATCAAAATGGATCTTCACATTAGTAGCATATATTTTATGCTCTTTACAATGATTTAAATATTAGAATTAAAAGAACCAAGAGTAAGAAAAATGACAATTTCCAACTATTTACAAGATCATGCCTTTTTTTTCAACACGTTCTTAATTATTCTAAATGTATTATTCTAAAGTAGTGGTAGGGCACACTGCGTTTCGCAGTCATTTGGGCAGCCCGCCTGGCGGCAGTGACCACCCCCTTACAGAAGACCACCGTGAAATAACAGCATATACGTGCTGTTGTGTTTCGGTGAGTGAGTAAGGGATGCCAGAGCCCATTTCCTTATCCCCTCCTAATCCCTTACCCTTAATCCTACTGTAGTCGGCAGCGCACTTGCAGCACCTGTAGCGTTGCTTGTGTTATAGGCGACGGTAGCCACCTATCATCAAGTGGACCGTCAGCCTGTCTGTCGACATAACATAAAAAAAAAAAAGTATTTTAAAAAAGGAGAAATGTGTCAGTTGTTTAACAATAAAGAAACTATCATTTTTACTCTATTACCTTTTTATCTAAACAACTGGTGGATAGTGGGGCTGGAAAGGCATTGTTCATTAGCTCTACTACCACCAGCTGAAGAGTTTAAAGCAAGAAGTTGAGAGAAAGCGGCCGGAATTAATCAATAGAAAGGGATTCATCAGGACAACGCTAGAGCACACACATCTTTAGCAAAAATTAAGAGAGTTTGGCTGGGAGGTGTTAATGCATCCGCCCATATAACCCTGACCTTGCACCTTCAGGTTTCCATCTTTTTCGGTCTCTTCGGAATTCTTTAGGCAGTGTCAAATTAACATCAAGAGAGGACTGCCGAAACTACTTGTCACGTTTTTTTGATCAGAAGTCCCAAAATTTCTAAAGCAACGGGATCATGTCACTACCTACAAGATGCCAAAAAGTCATCGAACAAAATGGCACATATATACTGTAATTAAATATAACCTATTATAATTGCCTCCCCCTATTTGCTGGCGACGATAGACACCTACTTTCAGGTGACGGTCTACTGGGTAGCAGGTGTGGCTATCGTCGCCAGTTTACCGACTCTTACATAAAAGTTTTTTTTTTTTCATTTTACATTACCTAAGTTAGTTACGATTAATAAAATACTGGTCGCACCACTATCGCATTCCTCAAGTCGTTATGAAGATGGCACTGGTAAGATATTAATTCACATTTGCTGATAATTTGTGGTGTATAACTATTACCACCACAAGGGGGCGGCCCCCTAAGTATCTCGGGACCTGACAAGTTTCGTTATCGTCAATTTCACGACTGTCGTCTTACGCGTGTCTGCTTCCAGGAGTAGGACTATTAACAGAATTTACATATCAAAACGTCCTTCACAAAGACGACACATCACAGTACAGTTGAGACGAAGCACTCGTACAATCTGTGAGACAACGTCTGAGCTTTAGTCTTATCGACTATACGATTATTTTATGAGATGTTGTCATGCCGTTTTAGCTTATGACTGTCTCGTAATTTGTAGCCAAAATAGAAGGCCTTTCATCTAGACAAGAGAATAACGCTACAGTAAAAACTGTCTCAACAGCACGTGAACCAATTCACCAAGTTTCATTATTGAGATTACCAATGTTAATTTAGTGATTCCCTTTTTTCTGTAAGGGTTACATTTGGACTTTGTGGAATTTAATATATCTGTAACTATTGTTTCCCAAATAATTAAGCAATTTTCCATAGAATTTAAATACCTACAGCAATATCCATCGTCCTGGGCCATACCGGTGATACCGGGCCGCGGGTCGACCATCAGAAGCAGCCTGGGCTGTCTTATTGGAAAATTATGGGGCCTATGAACAGCAGGACGTCCTACGGCCGAGATGATGACAATGATGAATATCCATTTTAATTCGGCAGTGCTGACTGTAAATATTGCCATTGATCTAAGTCTTAATTTGTATACACTGAACTGAGGTGCAGAATTAATATCATATCCTTAATCCAAGTGCTAGAAAAAGCCAAGAAAAAGAATGGTGGCTATCGTATCCCGGTCTTCGTCCAGAACTTTATACAGATTATATAGACGAACCTGTGGGCCTGGGTACACTACTAACGGCAGTAACCACTCTCATGTAGAAGACCACCCCATCTCCATAACAGATTGAGTGTTGTTGTGTTTCAGTATACAAATAATGGACGACAGAGCTCATTGCAACCCCTATAGCGTTACTTGTCAATAGTCGACTGTAGCCATCTATCATCAAGCGGATTGTCAGCCTGCCTCATGACCTCTACATAAAAAAAGAAAGGAAGCATTTCAAATTCGATTCGTGTCAGTTCAACGATTAACATTTCAATGCTGCTTTGACCTGGATATACTGCCCCTACGGATATAGTAGGGACATAATCCTCTATCCCTACGGATAAATTGGGAATCGTATAGCGCACAATATGAATCCCAAAGTTTAAGCCTAGTGCCAGTATTCCTTAATTCGGGACCAAGAATGAGATTTTTGTTAGTCATAGGAGTATTATTATCATAAGGAATAAATATGCGATTATTAGTCAAGGCACACTGCGTTTTGCATTTGCAATTGATTAATTGCTTAGTCCGTATGGCGGCAGTAACCACCCACATACAGAAGACCACCTTGAATAACAGCATGGGTGCTGTTGTATTCGGTGAGTGAATAATAAGGAATATGTCAAAGTTCACTTCCTAAACATAATACTAAATTCTGCAAAGGTCAGCAGCGCATTTGCAGCATTTGAGGCGTGGCTTGGGTTATAGGCGAAGGTAGCACTCGATGAAGTGGACCGTCGACCTGTTTGACTATCTTCACATTAAAGCTGCTGGAGATAGATAAATTAATGGCTAACTTAAATATCTCTACTGTGTCCCCGCAATAAACAGTAGCTCATGTTTACGTCTCTAAATTGCTAATTATATGTAAGTTTATTCAAAGTCTAACCCCAGATCACTACGTTATGAATGCTTTTACATTGTAAGTTAGATTTTGCTTGAATAATAAAATTACAAAGTACTCGTATCTACTGTGGAGTCAAAACGCAATGGATTACTTAGATTTTCTTTCGTAAGTTGAAATATAACCAAAATATTGAGAACTTGAAGATATTTCATTTTATAATACTTCAAAAGGGATGGAAAAGTTTTCTCTGCCCATTAGATGGAAAGAGATCATAACGCCTTCCCCTTTCTTCCATCGGACATGCAGACGTACTGCTGGTTACCATCCTCACCTTGTTGAAATCCCTCTAATTGGGACCGAGCGCTTTAAAACATCTTTTATAATGCACACTGCTAAGCATCTGTATTTCCGAGCTCATACAACCCAAATCTTTTCAAGGTTCCAGTGAATAGGCATCTTCTGCGTGAGCTCGTTCCATCGTCGGCCTCGTCTTTCCTACACGAATAGATGCAGGCCAAGAGCAAACCCATCTTTAATAAATAAATAAAAAGAAATAAAAAACTAAATGAAAGAAATAAAGTAGAAATATGCGATAAATGTAAAAATGATAAACATCTAGTCTCTTAACAGCGTTGCAGAGCACTTTAATACGTAATGAAATCAATAAGCTAAAATACCCAAATCACGCTATATAACGAGCAAAACTGAAAATAGTTCAGACGTTCGGAAAGATCTTCGCTTGGATTGACCTAATTCGCAATTAACACCACAAAATAACTACTAAACGTGAACGGAAATGTCATAATGGGCTCCTCTATATTTTTTTATTAGTTGGCTTAATATTGAACATGTGAATAACCAAAAACAAGTCATAAATTGTGTTGCATTTATATTTTAAAGGAGCGGAATGATAGCTGGAAAAAAAAATAAACTTCATATTAAAACAGAAGATAGAAATGGATAAGTATATCTGAAATTGCAAAACAAATATAGGCAGATAGAAAGAAATGGAATAGAAGATGATAGAGAATAAGATTGCGTTTGTAAGAGATGTTAGAGTGGAGATGGACGTGGCTAGTTATAATTCATAGAAAGCAAACTATTTTATTGATTTATCTGTTGCACTCTTATATTTTTGTATAACTATTCCCAACTTTACAACGCATGAAATGTATTTTTTTCGTTTTCCTCGTGATTCTAGTAGAGACTCTACGAAGAAGCTGACATATTCAAGATAACCTAAATAACAATCTTAAATCAGTGCCACCGTCTTAACCCTCGCTAACCAGCTCTAGTCTCTTAACACAGTCGCAAGAGCCCTGGACATGTCTAAAGCTGGGTACGCAGTACACAGATAACAACAGTATGTATGGATTATGAATTATAGGTGCTAATTGTTGCTACCCACATACAATTATTTCCTAACCATCACACCAGTGTGACAGAGCGGTGTGAAGGTTAGTCGGTCACGATTACATCCCCCACCCTAGCTTATAACGCACGACAAAATATTAAGCAATAATTTATTCAATCTTTTTGCCGTTATTGATTTGCCTGGCGTCGGATATTTATTTCTATATGATTCCTCGGGAACAGTACATTTTTTCTGGATTAAAAGTACTCTATGTCCTTTTTTATATCCCTGACAATGCGTATTTAGAATTTCATGATAATAGGTAGAGTACTTAAGGGGTGAAGAGGTAACAGACAGACAGAGTTACTTTCACGTCGGTTCTCAATAATATCCCACATGAAACGGCAAGATTGATCGTGTGGTGTATAAAAACTCAGCGGACATTCAAACAGCAAGTTTGTTTTACACTAGACTAGCTGAACTCGGCCACGCTTCGCCGCGGCCCATACGGCGGCGACGTGCGCATAGGGCGCGCGGTACTGGACACTGCTTATTTATAATACTATTTATCGTAGTGTGATGTTATATAGCCTATAGCCTTCCTCGATAAATGGACTATTCAAAACAAAAAGAATTTTTCAATTCGAACTAGTAGTTCCTGAGATTAGCGCGTTCAAACATACAAACTCTTCAGCTTTATAATATTATATAATAGTATATACAAATATGTGTTCATATGACAAACGATGAAATTTGTTGGCAAACTTTTAGGTAAAAACCGAAGCTAACTGATGTAAGAGTAATTGTATGTCAACAGGTTGATTTTTATTGATGTGTACACTGTACACACATTTATTATTCATTGCCAGAATAATAATGTTTCATGAATAGTAATTAACACATCAACGTCCACTATTTTCGGGCACGATCTATATGTCACCTCACCTGTAGCATAGGCTATCAGTTAGCGGATATTACGTCCATTGGAAGACTTTGAACAAAGAAATGCGTAGAGTAGAGGGGCATTCGCATAAAAAGATTTCATACTGTTGATCACATTATAGTAGCTCAGTCTAATTGGGGCACGGATTGCAGCACTTATACGAGTTGACAACATGACAGTACGTGCTTGCTTACGGCCAAGGGAAATGTCTGACACGAAATTTCTAGAAATTATGTCGACAAATTGCAAGAGTGTCAACTCGGTAAATACTAAAATGCAAAACTTAAGGTGGCGCTGTACGAGCGTGGGAAATCAGTAATAGGTATTTGGGAGAATTTGTTGTCTCAACTTACTATAATGCGAATAACCGAAGGCAGAATGCGACGCAACACATTCGCGCCACTTATACAACTATTTAGAATTCCAAGATTTTAGAAAAGCCTTTATAGATTGTAGCTATTGACATCCCAATTTCAAATGTACATTATAGGTAGGATGTTACCATGGAAAAAATTTTTTGGATTTTAGTTAGTAATTACATGAATTCAACTCGCGAAAATGTCACAAATTCTGCACATTTTAGACATTAATTATAATACTAGATATAAAATTAATTTCAGTTTTTTGTTGCGATTCAAACCTTCATGTGATATCCCTGAAATGTCATGTTTTTTTATGTATTCCCTAAATTAATAAGTTATCATGGAATTACATAGTGTGGAATAATTAAGCTGCGAGTCGGAAAGTGCCTTAATATCGCAGCGCACTTTGGTCTAATTGTGTGTAGTAATATAGTGACTTTTATCCAAATATTAACAGAACAGTACATGACCCCCTGAACAGTATATGACCCTCAAGAACAGTATATGACCCCCAAGAACAGTATATGACCCCCAAGATGTATTATCAGATTTCACAGAACACTTGTGCGTTCCAGGCTGAAAATTCCGGGGCTTACAACCTTTTCATTTAGCGATAGAAGCGCTCTAGCGTAGCATGTTATATCACTTGATAAGACTTTATATTTTTTATTTAGCGCTACTGCAATTATAGCAAAACAACATTAGGATAGCTTCTCTAGTAGGTACGTTAGCACATTATACATTTTGTCAGACTAGAATATTCCATTATCAGTTATTCGATTTAAAGCAATTTCTTTTTTCTATATCATAAAAGATGGCAGGCAGGTCAACGACGCCTAAAGACAAGCAGCACCTTGCACTGCAAGGGACTTTGCAGAAATTTGTTTACTTCTTTTAAGGTTCTTTATTTTTTATTGTAATCCATTTCATTTTCAATAAGAAGGAATCTCCACTTAATGGTAAATGGCTCCCGTCGCCCAAGGCAAGCATGACAATGGCGGATTTAATACCCTTCGTTGCAGAAGGACAAAATTTCTACCTACCTAGGCAAATTCAGCAGCTCTTCGTCCAGGTAATTAAAGTATCTATGACGAAGCAAGATAATGAAAACTAAAGGTAAGCAAAACTTCACTCATCAGAATATACAGAAGCTGTGTGTTCTATATCTTCGGTATAGAAAACACATTTTTTTCTAATGCCAACTATTCTTTAAATTTCTAACTAGATTTTTGCAACTAATTCAAACAATTGGTGTTGTAAGAAACCAGATGAATCCAGCCGGTATTTTGGAGTGTGGCATAAAGATGAAAGCAGTACTCAATTCTCTTTTTTTAGGGTTCCGTATCACTCGTGTGTCCGTCTATTCGACCATCCCCCCCCCCCTTATCTCCGAAACTACTGAACCTAAAATTTAAAAAGAAACAGAAATTAGTTTTCTACTTATAGATTATAGGAATACCTATAAGTTCATGATATTAAAATACATGGTAAATCACTCAATATTGTGCGGTTAAGTAACATCGTACGGAACCCTCTTCACGCGAGTTCAACTCGCACTTGTCCCGTTTGTTTTTTTTTTCTTGAGAATTGAGAAGCAGACCTAGAAATGTGAAAGTATTAAACTTTTGTATCCCTTATCCAGTCCTGACAAACCTAACTCACTTTCGCTTGCATAAGCGCTTGCAACGTTTATTTAGGGAAACCGAATAGGACATAGGGTTACCTTCAACCAGAAAAAAAATACTATTCCCGAGGGATCACCTATAAAAATTAAAAAATCAATGTTTGACAAAAATGTATGAACAACAAAGATTGTATAAGTAGGTAAATGTTTTAACACCTAAGAAAAAGGGGCGCAGATGAAGATGTCGATTATCTATACTAATATTATAAAGCTAAATAGTTTGTTTGTTTGTTTAAACGCGCTAATCTCAGGAAGGTGAACGCGCTAATCTTTTCAAGGTTCGAGTGAATAGGCATCTTCTGGGTGAGCTCGCTCTATCGTCGGCCTCATCCTTCCTACATGGATAGATTAATAAAAACCTATCTTAAAATCTATCTTATCTTAATAGATTATCTTATCTTAATCTATCTTTATCTTAATAGATTAATAAAACCAAACCTATCTTTAATAAAAATAAAAAAAAACTACTAGTTCGAATTGAAAAATTCTTTTTGTTTTGAATAGTCCATTTATCGAGGAAGGCTATAGGCTATATAAAATCACGCTACGATAAATAGTATTATATATAAGCAGTGTCCCAGTACCGCGCGCCCCATGCGCACGCCGCCGCGGCCGCAGCGAAGCGTGGCCGAGATTAGCTAGTTATTGATAAATGTGGAGATAATTTTGAAACTAATCAAAAACCTTTCCAGAGCCCATTTCCTTATCCCCTCCTAATCCCTTATCCTTAATCCTACTGTAGTCGGCAGCGCACTTGCAGCAGCTTTGGCGTTGCTTGTGTTATAGGCGACGGTAGCCACCTACCATCAAGTGGACCGTCAGCCTGTCTGTCGACATAACATAAAAAAAAAAAACAAAAAAAAACTTTGCAGTTCTCCGAATGGACGGGAAGCTGCCGACCAAGTGTTAGATGAATTATTCCGTCAATCAAACGTCCAACAAAATGGTGAACTACGGCCGACAAAAATGAACATAATCCAATTGACGCCAAAACTCAGCCGAGAGTGCTACAAAGTAATTCAATTGTACCGCAATAAAATAATGAAATTACGCGTCAAACACATTTTCAGCGCGTAATGGCGGCACGGCGCGACTCTTAATACTATTAAAACTCTTTTGCATAATCACGAAATGTGGCGACACCATATAAATAACCATACAGTAATATTCCTTGGAGTATGGGAAACGAACTATTCAAAGTTGGCTTAATCTGGATCTGGAAAGTCATTTGGGCAGCCCATGTGGCAGTAGTGATCCCCCTCTTACAGAAAACCGCATGTCTGCTGTTGTGGGAATAAAGGATTGGGAATCCCTTATCCTTAATCCCACCATAACATAAAAAAGCCTGCAGCGAATCTATGTTTAAGTTTAAGCACCCGGGAGTGAGACACCTGACACCTCGCTTGTCAATTGTAATAATAGTAATCAATTTTATTTCTCTTTATCTACAAATAAATACCATGAAGAACTTTACAATAAATGTTTCTATTTCATTCGAAAAAAAAAAAACAAATTTATCTCTAATTTTATGACAAAATTCTTATCTATTTATACAATAAAATCGTAAACAAGCCGTGTCTGTACATTAAATATTTTTCAAAAAAAAAAAAAAATTATACACGTAATACTTATGTTACCGAGTTAAAAAAAATTGGTTTTAGAATTTTCGTCTGTTTGTCTGTGGGTTTGTACACGCTAATCTTAGAAACGGCTTAACCGATTTCAATGAGGTTTTCACAGATGTATTGTAGCAAGCTTCCCGTAACATTTAGTGTTTGTTTCATTCCAATCGGTTTACAAACAAAAAAGTTACGCGCTATACCGAATAACACACGTACGAAGTTGCGGGCTCAGCTAGTATGTGAAATAAATATTGCGATTTTTAAAGATTTTATGCTGGGGTTGAGTTGTACTGTGTATGCGATGACGTAGCGCCAATCTCACGACCGTACGCGTCGGTCGGAGCTAATTCAAATTCTAAATTTGCGGAATTTCAATGTTCCAGATTTAGCCCAAGCGCCAGAGGTTTTTTTTTTTGAAATGTACGGGACCGGCTATTTTTTTTTTGGAATATGTACAGGGGTGTCCCCTGATTGTAAATCCAAGTTGGCGTCATCGGGGGGGGTGAGCGTCAGCCGCCATCTTGAAACACACGTTTTATTGAATCTCTCGCGAACCGCGCATCGTACGACAAAAATAGTACAAATCATTTTTGTAGATAATAATATTTGCCATCTTTTTTATTTAAAATTTTTTTCTGTAAAAAGCATAGTTTTTTATTTGTAGCGCTTCAAACTTTTTAAAATATGGTTTTTGCTAAATATATAGTTAACGGTTCATGATAAATGAAAAATGGTAATAACTAAATTTGTAGAGCATGAAATTTCCTATAAATTTCATTCGAAACTTTTTCCCGTAACATTTAGGAGCTAAAACGCTGTAAATGTCGAGTGAACGCAAAATATTCACGAGATTATAATGCTATATATTCAATCATGCGCCTATGAGTTGTAGTATATATTTTGGGTCGTTCGGACTTTCCCCCCTCAACATTCCTACAATATTGCGGAGCTGCTTGTGGATGCTGAAAAGCTGGTTTGAAATGTTCAATCATTTGCTCGAATTGCAGTGGCCAAACATGAGACAACGTGCCAGACGTAATAGATGCCATCGAAAACGAAATCGAAGAAGACCCAACCTTCGATTCGTCTCCTTCGGATATGGCGGAGGCAGAAGAAATCGATTCAGAAGGAGATGAGTGTCTTCCGTCGACATCGAAAAGAATTAGACTCGCCCTGTAAAATAATGCGCCCACGTTTTTACATAATAACTTTTATGATGATACTATATTAAGCAACAATAAAGATGGATAAATTATTCGTTGTTCTCCACACTATTTATAATTTTAATTGATTCGTTACACAGCTGCATTGACATTTTTTGGAACACTTTATGCCATTTTATGCGTTATGAAATGGTTTTTCGTATACAAACGAGCAATATTGTCACTGATAATGTACGAGGTGCAAGTTTTACCTAGCTGCAGCTCCTAAACTATAAATGCTACGGGAAAAAAGTTCCGAATGAAATTTATAGGAAATTTCATGCTCTACAAATTCAGTTATTACCATTTTTCATTTATCATGAACCGTTAACTATATATTTAGCAAAAAACCATATTTTAAAAAGTTTGAAGCGCTACAAATAAAAAACTATGCTTTTTTACAGAAAAAAGTTTTAAATAAAAAAGATGGCAAATATTATTATCTACTAAAATGATCTGCACTATTTTTGTCGTACGATGTGCGGTTCGCGAGATATTCAATAAAACGTGTTTTTCAAGATGGCGGCTGACGCTCACCCTCCCCGATGACGCCAACTTGGATTTACAATCAGGGGACACCCCTGAACATATTCCAAAAAAAAAATAGCCGGTCCCGAACATTTTTTTACGAACCTACTTTTTTTGCTCCGGCGCTTGGACTTGTAAACGAAATCGACAGCCTGATTTTGCAATTTGTGTTAATTTCTTGATTGAGATTGACATCTCGCCACTAACACTAGTTACAGAAGCAGGTAAGTATTAGTATATCATTTTATATTTTATATATAAAATGGGGGGGGGGGGGGGGGCATTCTGACAAAGTTCGGAGTTAGGGTTAATATCACAAGTAATTTTTTTGTGTATTTTTTTACTAGTTGAGATGCATTATGGTTGTATTGCAAATACTTTTAACCCGCGTAATCGCGTATTTGAACTGTCTCAAATGTCTGACATGAATTATGAAACTTTCGATAACTTTGATTGATATGAATTATATTATTCTATATTCAGTTCATATATGAATTGAATTGTACTTGAATTGAATTGAAAAGTTAAGGAATTCCTGGAATTCCTGGGTCTTTTGGGGGAGGCCATGCCCCCCCCCCCCCCCCCCCCCCCCCACTGTATCCGCCAATGTAGCTGAGCCCGCAACTTCGTACGCGTGGTATTAGCAATACCACGCGTAACTATTTTGTTTGTATGCCCATTGTTGTTGTATAAACAAACGGTAAATGTTACGGGAAGCTTGCTACAATATATCAATGAAAACCGATTCAAATCGGTTAAGCCGTTTCTGAGATTAACGTGCACAAACGTAGACAAAAAATTCTAAAAAACTATTTTTTTGATCTCTGTAACAAACCGCTCGCTGGACATTAAGAGAGCGCTTGACCTTAAGACTTTAATAGATAAGTGTGGTGGTGTTCAATTAAAAAAGCTTACGTCGAACAATGGACGTTTGAGGGCCGATGATGACGAAATTCATATTAAAAAGAAATTTTCGCGTTTAAAAAGTTTTGCTTTTGTAGCTTTTATAGCAAACAGCCTATATTTAGTTTAATAATTACACTGTAAGTATTTGTTTTCAGCATTAAAATGTAAACACTATTTTGCCAGTCTCAATGTTCCCCTAACTAATATTGACTTGTTTCAATTACCGTTTACCCTTCAATATTACCGTTTAAATGTGAATAAATAAAACACTGCTAACAACTTGCCAGTAACATAAAGGAAGTCTATTTTAATTCGTGAGCCACGAATTTGAATTAGGAGACATAAGCAACACCGGGAGTGATAGAAGTCGTCTGCCAACCCTGATAGGATAAAATCCTATCCCAATTGGATAAACGCTGATAAGGGATAAACCCTCTGTTGGGGAGTTATAGCTTCTTATAATTTTTAGCTGGGCGAGTAAAGAGATAAATTTGAATTAATTTCCTCTAATCCAAGATTACTGATAGTATCGCCGCTTGTATGCAACACTTTGGTCAAATTACATCGAATATCATGAGACAGCAATATGAGATATGACCGCTAGAAACGGGTCCCGATATAATCCAACCTAACTTGGTTTCGCAGAGCATGGGGCCTTTGTCCCCTAGCTTAATTCTTTGCGAACCTAACAAATCCCAGAAGAGATCAACGCCAAGCAAAATATTAACTCCCTGGATAAGAACAGAAGACCACCGTGAAATAAGTATATTTTGGTAAGGGATTTAAGAGTCCATTTCTCTCTTCCCTCTTCATCACTTATCATCTCAAGGTCGGCAGTGTATTGCGTTGATAATATGAGACGGTAATCACCCACCACAAGTGGACGATCCGCCTGCCTACCGACCTTTCATATAAATACCCCTTCAGAATCAAATGTTACATTCAAACTGACGATGTATTAAAAGTAATATTAAAAGTTATTTACAAGATATAAAACCTCATCGACGCCACCTATAACGACTTAAGTGAATAAGGTTTTAGTTTGATAATACTACCGCTAAGACCTAGTTTTATTTTAGTGTCGACAGTATACGACATTATAGTGGTTCAAGAAAAATGCCTTTTTATTGCGCTGTAAAACGTCCTTCCTATAAAACTAGAGCGTGTGCTCGCGAAAATGCTCTTTCTAATTACTTAACAGACATATACTTGGCTTTTAGAGCTCATTTGATGGATTGCCAATAACAGTACTAATTTTTCTTCTAGCCTGTAAAACTCGCTCATACCAAATTTTTGGTATACTATACCAAATACGAAATCATCGACATGTGACGATTATATTGATTTTAAGTACAGTTCTTTCAAGCGATAATCGAGCTTTTTTTTGTGCTACAAAATCAGCTAACAAACGAAAAATGTCATATGTAAATGAAACCAACGTTTCATATCACTTTGACATGCAAATTCTTGTGACGTCAAATTTAATATAGGCACAAGAGTGCCCGATGTCAGTATAAAGAGACAGTAAGTGCTTTAATATTTATGAATATGAAGCCAAGTCATTCAAAAGCGTACATACGTTAGGGACATGCGGAACGGCGACCATAGGCGACTTCATGTAATTTGGAGAGATAAATATAATTGATACCAGATAATGATGTGAGGTATATGCAGTAAAGGTAAGTTCTATATAAAAAAGTATAAATGTAGTCAGGCAGGCCGACAGTCCACTTAATATTTGGTGGCTTCCGTCGCCAATAACACAAGCTACACCACCACGGGTGCTGATGTGCGCTGCCCGAACATAGTAGAAATAAGGAAGGGGTATATGGAAGTGGGCTCTAAGAATACATTAGGGATCTGAAGTAAAACCTAAATGGATTGCGTTATTGAAATTTCACACTAATATCTCAAGGGAGATTATTACAGGTCCAAAAAGTATTCTCTATTTTAATCCAAGATATTTGGTCACGCCGAGCAATTATAAAAGAGTAACCAAAGGACGAGGAAACGAAGGAGATCTGTCACGTATCTCGCTAATCGCTTAGTCCCTGGTCCTCCAGCGGCGAAGACTGCAACGGACCCGTCACACACGGAGTCCAGAAGCTCCAGCACTTCACCACTTCAACGATTAGACTCGCGGAGCGGAAAGCGTGACCAACTAGATACACTGGACAGCAAATAAACCGGGCCACCCGCTACCTTGGAACTTTGATTCGATTTTCTCAAAAACTATAAAACTTACAACTATCAAAGTTATACCTACAGAAAGTGGATTTCATGATGATTAAAATGAATGGTTTATTGAGATTCATCATTTTATTAAGTGTTTATTAAGGATTTTACAAAGAAGAGTCGTTTTCCAGTCGTGTTTATCGTTAGTAATCATAAAATAGAATCATAATTAAAGCTAGAAACAAAGAAAAAATTTATAAAGTTTTTGATTAGTATTCAGTATTCCCTCCCCTTACTCGGTTACTGGCAGTATCCTCGTATACATCGACCTCACGAGCCTGACGATGAAATCATGAAGAATAGCACTCCTCTTCAATTGCGATTCACAGTTCTGGAAGCCTTGTTGGAGCAGGTACCCAGGCTCGAATCCGACTTTTCAGCTTATCCCATAACTGTTCTATCGGATTCAAGTCCGAGCTTCGAGCTGACTAGTCCATCGTACGAATGCCGACGTCGCATAGGTACTGCTGGGTTGAGCAACATGAGGCCGTGTTTTACCATGCATCAACTGCATATCCAGCCCGATATATCCTGCGTAAAATACCACATGTTCTGCGGGGATTTCAGTAAAGTAGCGATGAGAAGTCAATCCAGGTGTACGGCCCGTCGGTTCCATGAAAACTAACGCTGTATATATGCGCCCCAGATCATTACTTTTTATACGCCTTCTCCATAAGCAACAGTTTCCTCGATGGAACTCCAGGGCGACGATCACTTCTCTCCACGCTCTGACGTCGATCACTTCCATGTAGACTCGCCCTGGTCTCATCAGTGAAGAGAACATTACCTCACTGTTCAAACGTCCAATCCCTATGCTCTCAAGCAAATTCGAGTCGTGCTCGATGGTGGGATACCGCTAATGTTGGGCCTGTTGCAGCTCTCTTTGGAGTCAGGTTCCATTCAACAAGTCTCCTTCTGACGGTGACTGAACTTATGAAAACTTGGCATTCGTTATGCAGACTTTGTTAGACTTGAAATGCGTTGAGGCGTCGATTTCGTAGAACAGTAAGTTGGACAAAACGTTCATCTGCTGCTGATATAGCCCTAGGTCTGCCCGTATCTGGACGGCAATCGAATGCTCCAGTCTCTAGGTATCGTCTGTAAACTCGTTGCACCGAAAATCTGCTGATGCAAAGTCTTCGAACGACCTCACGTTGCGCTTGACCTACAGCTTGAGCTGCTCCCTCAGGTATCGTATTCATTATTGACCGAAAAAAATAGCAAAAATACACGCGTCTGAGCAATAGATAAACAAAAATTAAAGAAATCAGAAATGATAAGAAATATCCGACTATCCTCATTGTAGAAACAAAGACGCTAATCGCGAACTCTATTCAAAACAGAGCAAATTAGCTTTGTGTTTGTTGCTTGGTTACAATTTGAGTTGACGGTACATTACAATAAATTTATAGTCATTTTAATCAACATGAAACTCACTTTCTATAGGTATAACTATGATAGTGTAAGTTTTATACTTTTTGAGAAAATCGAATCAGAGTTCCAAGGTAGCGGGTGGCCCGGTTTATTTGCTGTCCAGTATAGATTTCAAGCACAATTGCCTGATAACATTAGCGGATGAAATAAATTCAAATCTGCGAGTGTTTGTTGCGACGTTTTTTCTAGACTCGCAGTTTCATAAAAATGGCCGGCCGCACAGCCTACGGTGGGAGCAAGACAGCACATACCTACCACAGCGAAATCTAACCAATATAAATTCATTTAAACTCTCGTGTTAGAATAAAAAATAAATAAAAAAGAATTTTGGAATATACAAAATATTAAGCGAACATTAAGTTGAGATCCCATTTTATTATTCCAATATTGTGTACGTGCCTGCCACGTGGAACATTCTGGAATATTGCTTCGGGGACGTTTTTTCTATGGGAAAACACACGTGCCCGGAAATTTCAGTCACAATTTAAATTTTCAATAAAGCCGTAATTACTCGGGTGTTACTCTGAATTGTAGGTTTGGAAAACGAAGCCGTTTAAAATTGTTTTATGGAGGCTCGCCTTTTGTATAGTAAAATAATTTTATTTAAGTTAATTATATACCTAGCATCCCATAGTCTAAGAGATTTCACTTGTCTTACGGAAGAATAAAATCGGAGAAGGCTTCAAGGGTTGCTTTATGATCTAGGAATAAAATAAAACTGTCTTAACTTTTACCTACCCTATAGAACCTTTTATTATATACAATAAAAACTAGCGATCGCTCGCGACTTCAGTAGTTTAAATTATATACGACATTTTTTAATAGCGTAGAAGTCGATTTTGACATTTTCGGACGCTTACATGGCCTATTTAATCTAAAACTTTAATATTATTAAATTAAAATCAACGACATATGAAATTAGTATTAGGTTTATTTAATTCTATTTTACATCTGTAAGACTGTTTGTCTGATGCGTAATTAAAATAATATATTATGTAAAAATATCTTGGCATTAAATTGTTCTTATGATTAAATGTCGAATAAAAATTAACTTAGTCAATTTCACTAATGTCGGTGCGAGTATAAACTAAAGATGGGAACCGATATTATGGTTAAAGGCGTGAAATGAATAAAATAATAAGGTGCATCGCTTTGAAAATTATAAGGTTATTATAGAAATTTCAAAGGGAACACATTCCCTTAATCATGGAATGGCGTACCAACATCGCTCAATGGACGGGTGCATTTACTGATATTTAATGGTAGCACTATTTTTAGTTCAAATAACTTGTGTGCGATATCAAAACGCCTAATATAAGCCTTCTGGTTGTGTTGTTGTATTTATTGGCATTATTTACTTTTTCACCGAGACATAACAACACACTAGCTGATATTTCGGAATGGTCTTTTATAAGGAGCCGGTTTATGAGTCCTGCCACAACTAATTTTATCTTAAATAATAATAAGCTAATAAGCAGCTTGAATAAAAGCGTAAAATCGGAAGAACGTTGCCTTAGCTATGTAAAATCAGAGAATGGAGTGATATTACCACCGCGAAGCAATTACCGACTCGCGAAGCATAAAGAGAAATTTAAGAATGAATTTCTTTTTCAAGTTCAAGAAATTCTGCCGAACTTCAAAAATGGAGAGGCACATGAAGAAGTTGCAGCTAAAACGATAGAAATTTATCGTATTAAAGAGAAACGTATGCGAGTTATAGAATGCGATCGATATTAAAGACATGTTAGCGGATATAATTTGTATTATTCTAAATATATAATTACAAAAAGAAAATATTTTGTAAGAAATTATGGGCAGGTTTTTTAATGTCAGGTTTTTAAAAAAAAATGTAATGACTTGTCAATTAGCTCCGAACATTTG
Source organism: Bembecia ichneumoniformis (assembly GCA_910589475.2). Classification (NCBI taxonomy): domain Eukaryota; kingdom Metazoa; phylum Arthropoda; class Insecta; order Lepidoptera; family Sesiidae; genus Bembecia; species Bembecia ichneumoniformis. The sequence continues at coordinate 732,062 of OU342544.1, read as the reverse complement.
TATAGGTTAACAAAGGGCATGTCCATTAATTTTATTCTCTGCAATAAGGCGTGGTCGCAGTAAAAGATGCGGCCGGAAAAGATAAAAGTGATTTTTTTTTTACTACGGGGACGGAGCCAAGTTATTTTACATGTATATATATATATAAACACATTATATCATTTTTATTGGCGAAATCTATATTCAGAAAGTAATTTGTTGAAGCATATTTTATAAATTTTAATCATAAATGTTAATGTTAAAGGTGCGTCCCGATTAAATAACATATTATACAACTTTTGTTGATACGATACTTTCGGATTATCCAGTCGAACGTTTAATCATTTAAGGGGGAGACAAACGCTAAATACTAAAAATATACATTGTTTAATGAAATATATATTATACTTAAACATGTGAAGAACCAATTGTATTAATTAGAATTTTCGTTAAAGTAATAGAAACTCCACAAAAAAGTTAGAACACAAGAAGAATTTGACCTTTATTGAAAATTCTCTCGAAAACGGCTTATTGCACGCATATGAATCCTGTACCTATTAATAAGTTGATATCAGATTAAAAAACTGTATTGATAAAAAAAAAATTTTGTGTAATGTTCTAATGGTAAAAACAAAAAAACACCAATTCTAGGCCCGTTGAATTGTCTCCGCCGCCAGTGAATTCTTAAATGTCATTTGCCTCAGTGAATCCCTTAATTGATTATTGTGTTTGCTATGCATATAGTGAAGTGGGTGATAGTATTTTAAGTTTTCTATACTGTTGTCAATATAATTTTAAATTGTCTATGAAAACACCTTATCTTTACTTGAAGTAGTTATACTTTTTTACCAGAATAGCCTTATTTTTATTACAAACTAGCGACCCGTCCCCGGCTTCGCTCGGGGTGCAATTTTTATATAAGAACATTCCCCGTTTATCCCTCTTTCCAATAGTGAAAACCGAATTAAAATCGGTCTAGCCGTTCACCTTGCCGTGACCAAGGGAAATGGGGATTCATTTTTATATATAGAGATTAGAGTTAGGTTAGGAAATACTCTTGTAAAGTAATGAAAATGAGCATACCCGGAAAATTTACTTTGGGCAAAAGGTGTACATTTTATTTGGACACAGTATATAACATTGCTGTGTAACATTGCAAGATTGCAACATAAAAAAGAGACTACACATTAAAATAATCGTGCAACATAATACATTGGACGGTATTATATAACACTAGCTGAGCCCGCAACTTCGTACGCGTGGTATACGCTATAGCCCATAACTTTTTTGTCTGTAAACCGATTGGAATGAAACAAACACTAACAGTGTTATTACAAAAAAAAAATACTAAACTATGTCTCAACACGTGTTTTGTCAAACAGCGTCTAATGACATTTGTATACAATTTCACAGTTTAAACCCTGCCTCAAATAATATTTAACCTTCGCTATTACAAAATAGTGTTTGTCCTTTGACTTACCAAAACATCGCTGGGCAACCTGTAGGCAACCAAATGTTGCTATTTTAAAATTATAAAATAGCAAATAGTAACAATAAAATAGCAACATTACAAAACGTTCGTTCAACTTCATTTGGTTCATTCCGACACGTTCCTTTCTATGCAAATTTGTTATGTGGTAATAGAATATCCTACGCAGAAAATATTTTAAAATTATCTATATATAAATAAAACAGTGCCGTGTGTGATTATAAATTAATTATTGCTCTAAATACACCGCCATAAGTATGTTTTGGAACCAAAACTTACGTGTATAATGAGTACATTGTACACATAGAACAGTGATCGGTTGAAAGAATGGAATGTGTTTATCGAGACTTGTCAATCGTCATTACTCATTGTCAAATGAGTATAATATAAATAAAAATTATGGAAAAAAATGGACAATTGCAATATTAATTCGTGTAAATAAATAAAAATTCGTGAACGTGAAGAAAATTTGGTTCAAGAATAAAAGGTAAAACAACCCGATATTTCATCATAATCATAACCACACCACTAAATACAACTTGCGGAAATTAGAGACAAAGCAGTAGACTAACTTTGAGTCTTCGACAAGTATTGACATGTATTTAAATATGAAAAGTATTATTTAAACCGTGCCTAACTCTAACTCCTTAAACACGCTTTTGTAATAAAAAAATTTTTAGACACATGTTCAATGTATGTTTATCTTTTTTGTAATAACACTCTAAATGTTACGGGAAGCTTGCTACAATACATCGGTGAAAACCTCATTCAAATTGGTTTCTGAGATTAGCGTGCACAAACGCACAAACAGACAAAAAAATGTCTTCAGTTTTCATATAAAATGCGACGAAACTTTGGCCCCGACCTATTATGTGTACCATCGTCAGGGGACTATCAACGTGTCTGTCAATATTTAACATAAAAAATCTGAATTTATCTGTAAATACGCTTTAGTTTGAATTATTTATGCGTAAAGTTGAGTTGAAATCGTAAGCCAATACTAGTAGGTATGCATAAATCTGCATTAAAATGATACATTGAACAAAATTCTCAGCTTTTCCAATATTTCTGTTCGTGCGGTTATAAATTCAGATTCTGCAGTATAACATTAGGGTAATAACTTATGAGGAAAGTTCTGCAGGAATTTTTTAAAGAGCTCTATCGGGTTTGACGGTTGGTTTCCGTTGACTGCAAAGATCGCGTTAGTTCACCGGTCATATTACAAAAGAGGTTTTATATGTATGTTACTATTAAATTATATACACAAAACTTCCTCGATTATCACTCTTTCCATTAGTGAAAACTTTATCAATATCAGTTGGGTGGTTTACCAGAAGTTAACGGAGAAAGAGAAAGAAGCGGAGAGTATCTTTATTTTCTTAAAACTAGCTGAGCCCGCAACTTCGTACGCGTGCTATTTGAGCGTAATTTTTTTGTTTGTAAACCGATTGGAATGAAACAAACACTAAATGTTATGGGATGTTTGCTACAATATATCAGTGAAAACCGCATTCGAATCGGTTAAGCCGTTTCTGAGATTAGCGCGTACAAAGGCACAGACAAAAATTCTTAAACTTATTTTTTGAGCTCCGTAACATATACTAGGTACAACGTGTACAATTGTGCTGACACGGCTTATTTACGATTTTATTATATGATAGAATAGAATATAAATTATATAACCAAAAATTACTCAAAATCCTTAAAAAGTATGTGTCACCAAGTTGGATGAGTGGTTATGGTGCTTGCCTTAACGCTCTGTTCTAGGGTTCCCGGGTTCGATTCGAGGCAGGGTCAACTTTGAAAAATGAACTTTTCAAATTTGGCTCTGGTCTGGATCTGGAAAGTAGGGCAGGCCACACTGCGTTCCGCAGCCATTTGGGCAGCCCGTCTGGCGGCAGTAACCACCCCCTTACAGAAGACCACCGTGAAATAACAGCATGTATGCTGTTATGTTTCGGTGAGTGAGTAAGGAATGCCGGAGCCCATTTCCCTATCCCCTCCTAATCCCTTATCCATAATCTTACTGTAGTCGGCAGCGCACTTACAACAGTTTTGACATAAAAAACACAGATGAGAAACATTTTATTTAGAGGATTCAGGTATCAAATAAAAAAAAAACATCAAACACATCTTTTACGATAAACTCTCTTGATGATAATACACGTCGAGCTAAGTTTCGGGGCTAAGCACGACCTTTACACGAGTTTATGAAAATAAGTGAGTACTTAGCGGGTAATAACATCGTCCCGGTAGAACGCAACGCAACGCGAATACTTAAGTCTAGTCGAATGGAACTTTGAAGGGAATTCGTATTCAAGTGGAAACCCGGAAACTAATATAAAACATAAGCTAAAGCTTATTTATTACTTTCAAGTGGAAGACGGTTTTCGAATAAAATTAAGTACGTCAATTTATGTCGCGGTATCGAAAGGAAGAAGCTGAAGTAGAAATTATCCGGTTGGTAGAGAAAAAAAATTTTACAATCTTAATTATTAGAAAAACCAAAAATTTTATTATAAAAGGTCGCCAACAAGCTGACGATCCACTAGATGGTAGGTAGTTATCGACGCCTTAATCAACACTAGGGAGTTGCAGGTCCAACCCTCGCTTGAAGAAGCCCATATAGGCTGGCGGAAAAATCTCAATTTGCTTCTGCTCTCAACAGTTAACGGCATTTTTAGTGAAACTTTTTGCCACCGGAGGTTTTTAAACCGATTTGATCCCGCTGAACTGTGTTAATCTCCCCCTAAAACGTGTCCCGATCTGCGATTTTTCAATTTTTTTCCGAAACTTACGAGATAAAAGAAAACTGTCCATGACAAAAAAATCTGCATTAAATTCTCTACAATATTTGAAAGGCATAGAAATTTGGGCAATTACCACGACTTCAGGCAGATCGGGATACGTTTTGGAGGGAGAGGCGGGGAAGGGAGCGGGGGAGGGATAATCGTGTTCAATTAGGAAAAAAGTTTCACTATAATAAATACCGTTAACCGAGGTTCTGTCAAATATTGTAACTGTGCGCAGCGACACTTATCTAAACAATGTGCATGAACTCCGCATCTATTCCGCGCAATATAGTAGTAAAAACTTGGAGTAGGCATTACTTGGAACAACTCATCAGAGCACTTACCATTGTACAGCTGGTATTACGTTCCAGGGCTAAAACCCTTTATTTGATTTCTATAAATTTGTAGTAATTTTAAAAAGGGAAAATTCTCATGGATACTACACGTTAATTCCAGGCCCAATTCCGTTGCGCAAATGATAGTAACACAGAACACATTTTGAATTTTGTATTTTCTCTTTATTTTTTCTGTGTTATAGCTACCTAGAAGGTCCAAGTTGTTGAAAACTGTTCGAAACTTAAACGTTTGTGAAAACTCAATTAAGAACTGTTTTGGACAGCAATTCAATAGTTTTGAAGAGAAACGTCTGTAAAAACTTTCAATTTATTACTTATGAAATGAAAAGTGTACGCGAAAAAATTTATTTAAACTTTTTAATAGAAATACTTTTAGTCTATGTCTTCTATACATATTATAATTTCAGCTGAGCCCGCAACTTTATAAAATATTATTCTCTGATAATGTAGCTTTTTATAGGTGAAAGAATTTTTAAAATCGGTCCAGTAGTCTTTGAGTTTATTCATTACAAACATACATTTGTATGGTGGGTGTAAAGGGGGGAGATAGGGAAAGTAGCCTATGTTACTAGGTGATAATGTAGCTTTCTATAGGTGAAAGAATTTTTAAAATCGGTCCAGTAGTCTTTGAGTTTATTCATTACAAACATACATTTGTATGGTGGGTGTAAAGGGGGGAGATGGGGAAAGTAGCCTATGTTACTAGGTGATAATGTAGCTTTCTATAGGTGAAAGAATTTTTAAAATCGGTCCAGTAGTCTTTGAGTTTATTCATTACAAACATACATTTGTATGGTGGGTGTAAAGGGGGGAGATGGGGAAAGTAGCCTATGTTACTAGGTGATAATGTAGCTTTCTATAGGTGAAAGAATTTTTAAAATCGGTCCAGTAGTCTTTGAGTTTATTCATTACAAACATACATTTGTATGGTGGGTGTAAAGGGGGGAGATGGGGAAAGTAGCCTATGTTACTAGGTGATAATGTAGCTTTCTATAGGTGAAAGAATTTTTAAAATCGGTCCAGTAGTCTTTGAGTTTATTCATTACAAACATACATTTGTATGGTGGGTGTAAAGGGGGGAGATGGGGAAAGTAGCCTATGTTACTAGGTGATAATGTAGCTTTCTATAGGTGAAAGAATTTTTAAAATCGGTCCAGTAGTCTTTGAGTTTATTCATTACAAACATACATTTGTATGGTGGGTGTAAAGGGGGGAGATGGGGAAAGTAGCCTATGTTACTAGGTGATAATGTAGCTTTCTATAGGTGAAAGAATTTTTAAAATCGGTCCAGTAGTCTTTGAGTTTATTCATTACAAACATACATTTGTATGGTGGGTGTAAAGGGGGGAGATGGGGAAAGTAGCCTATGTTACTAGGTGATAATGTAGCTTTCTATAGGTGAAAGAATTTTTAAAATCGGTCCAGTAGTCTTTGAGTTTATTCATTACAAACATACATTTGTATGGTGGGTGTAAAGGGGGGAGATGGGGAAAGTAGCCTATGTTACTAGGTGATAATGTAGCTTTCTATAGGTGAAAGAATTTTTAAAATCGGTCCAGTAGTCTTTGAGTTTATTCATTACAAACATACATTTGTATGGTGGGTGTAAAGGGGGGAGATGGGGAAAGTAGCCTATGTTACTAGGTGATAATGTAGCTTTCTATAGGTGAAAGAATTTTTAAAATCGGTCCAGTAGTCTTTGAGTTTATTCATTACAAACATACATTTGTATGGTGGGTGTAAAGGGGGGAGATGGGGAAAGTAGCCTATGTTACTAGGTGATAATGTAGCTTTCTATAGGTGAAAGAATTTTTAAAATCGGTCCAGTAGTCTTTGAGTTTATTCATTACAAACATACATTTGTATGGTGGGTGTAAAGGGGGGAGATGGGGAAAGTAGCCTATGTTACTAGGTGATAATGTAGCTTTCTATAGGTGAAAGAATTTTTAAAATCGGTCCAGTAGTCTTTGAGTTTATTCATTACAAACATACATTTGTATGGTGGGTGTAAAGGGGGGAGATGGGGAAAGTAGCCTATGTTACTAGGTGATAATGTAGCTTTCTATAGGTGAAAGAATTTTTAAAATCGGACTAGTAATTTTTGAGATTATTCATTGCAAACATACAAATGGAGGGGGATAAATGGGGGGAGATGGAGGGAGGGTGAGTAGCCTATAGATGTTACTCGCTGATAATGTAGCTTTTTACAGGTGAAAAATTTTTGTAAATCCGTCTAGTAGTATTTGAGTTTATGCATTACTTAATTGCAAACATACATACAAAATACAAAATATAATATGTATTATAAAGATTATATCTTTTCTCTTATATATTATCTTTATAATATATAAGATTATATTATTTCTCTTTATAATATTAATTTTTATATTTTATTAGTATTAGTAGGTATAGATTAAGTAGTTGTCCACTTTTGTCTGTTTCTTCCATAACTTCTTCTTCTAAGGTTTGTAACATAATTAGCAGAAAAAAATTGCAACCGTGAGAAAAAGTTTTAGGACCGAAACCGATATTCGAATGCCAATTGCTCAAATCCATCAAAAATAGTTTATTTTTTCCCTACATCTAATTTTAGTTGAGGAAATCATGAGGAAAATTTATAGACAACCCTATCCGTTCAAAATCAAAACAGTTGAACGCATAAAAATAGTTCAAACATAAAACAGTTAACGGATAAAACAGTTCAAATTAGATAAATATAGTTAAAATAGTTGAAGTAGTTAAAATCTTTGAAAAAGTAATTTCTAATTACTTAATTTAATTAAGTAATTATTTAAATAATTTAATTAATTACTTAATTAAATTCTTAATTGAGTTTATAGTACACCTAAACTGTGTACCGCCCAATGTATTTTTTCTTTGTGTAAATAAATAAAAAAATAAAAAATAAGTTTTTAATAAATATAAAAAAATATAGTTTTTAATAGGTACCTGTTAATGTAAAATTGCGACCGCAAAATGACTAAAGTCCATAGGCACACATAGGTAAAGTACATACATAGGTACACTGTGTTGGTCCAAGTCAAACGCACGGCTCACTGGCACTTACAAGACAAGATCCAAGACCTTTTAGAAACCTGTACACACTGTAGCATATTAATAAATAGCTCTTTATCATAAAATAAATTAAATTCACGTGAACAGAAACTATTTAAAAATACTAGCTTTTGACGGCGACTTCGTCCGCGCCGGACCATAAATAAATGAGCAATACAAATTTAATGAACGTTCTCATATTTTTATTTTTTTAAAAACCCTTAGTAACGGTAAATTTTTCTGGATAATATTTACCATATGTCCTTTTTTGTATCCCTGATATGTAAAATTTCATGATAATTGGTTGAGTAGCGGCGTGAAAGCTTTTAGTTGGGATATTTAAGGCGACTCCAGCCGCAAAACTCGTTCTGTTCTGTACTGAATTGACGGGACTGCTGAGAGGGAGTCGCTACTTGCAAATCTCGAAAATATCTATTTAAAAATTAAATAAAGTATAATTCAAATTTTTCTTTTGATGAACCTTCAGATAGTGGATCTTAAGAATTAGCTATTTAAAATATTGATTATTAAGCAAATCGCACGGTTACAACATCGATATTAGACCCCAACTTACTATTTTTTTTATATATATAATTAAATATAATTTAAAAAATAATTATGATGATCCCCTTTCATATATTCCGCAGATGATTTGAGTCTTTTTTAAATTATAATTATTATGATAATTTAAAAGGAAAATTTACAAATAAGTGGATTTTTTTATCATTGGGGGCTGGCGTCGCCTTAATGTAAGGTTATCATTATTAATATACCTTTACAAAGAGATTTTTGTAAACTTCATGAAATCACATTTGATAAAGACCTCAGAATAAATATTCGTTTACGTTCCTACGGTAAAATCAAACATGACACTTAGTTTTATCTACACTATAACACGCTCCGCCGACTTTCGATAAGATACCAGAACAAATAATGAAACATCTGTGTTTGGAAAAAGCTTTTTGTTGTTTACACAAAATTCTTGACGTGAGTGATAACTTCGATGAAAGATATTATAAAGATCTAAATGGACTGTAGGTATATGTGGTTATATACCTACAGTCTGTAGGCATACATAGGCTTATATTTACACATGCACACATATTACTCAATGTGAAATTGTATAGGTTATAAGTAATCGAGCACGTCTTTTTGCCTAGTCTTCTAAGAAAGCCGGTTTTCCCAAGAAATATTCCATCAAGAAAAATTGATCATTGAATATTTCTTTGAATACAAAGAAACCGTGTTATGTTTATGTAATAAAATACTTTATTTTTAAAATGTAAGTAATCTATTCAATTGATATCATCCTGAGGATGATATCGAGGAGGTAGCAGGACCATGCTGGACGAGGATAGCAAGGGATAGATCGTTGTTCGCGACATATCCACGCCTAGATGTCGCTATTGCAAGGAATGTTCGTGGTATGAAGGTTGGTCTGCGTTTCTGTGTATAGGCCGGCAATGAAAGATATGAATGGGGGTCTTTATTGAAATTAAAAGGTGTCTTTGTCGAAGGTTTTGTGTCAAGTTCATTGTTCAGTTCAGGTCTTGTTCTGTCAAGGCTTTTAGTCCAAATACATAGATCAGGATACGTTATAAGTAATTCATTTGCCTATAACAGTATCCCCTTAGATCAATCGAGATCAATATAAAGTGAGCTATCGAACAATCGTTGTGGAGAACACTTGGGGAGGCCTATGCCAAAGACAGTCAACAAACCGGTGTCTAATAAAATAAAATGTAACATGTAAGATTGTTAATATAGGCTTTTATTATTATTATTATTATTATCTATTCAATTACTTTTTTAATTATTTTTATAAAATTGTTATTTAAAAAGTGTGTTTTTAGTATCTTTTTAATATGTATTTTATTTACATTTTTTTTCTACTTTTTTTTTTTAATTTAGATCAGGGTAGCGCTTGACCACTATCTCACCTGATGTGAGGTGTAGATGTGGCCGAAGGTGGACCACGCTTACCCAGTAAATGCCCATTCACCCTGGTTTTGAAGACCCCGAGGTTGTAGTTCTGTGGGAACACAGACGCAGGCAATGAGTTCCACTCCTTAGCAGTCCGAACAAGGAAGGTGGAACTGAAACGCTTCGTGCGTGATCGAGGTACATCGACCACGAAGGGATGATACCCCCGCCCACGTCTAGTTGAACGCTTCCAAGAGGCGGACCCCTAACTGAATCTTGCGTCTACTACGGACAGAAGACGAGTGTTGATCCCACCGAGCTATAATTTGCTACACGGTATTTTGTAACCTAAAAATATTACATCAGTTAGAGGTTTTATTTGCAAGTCAGAGAAGTCAAGACTGAATACTTAATCTATTGTTTGGTTTACATCAAAGATTTTCAACTGTATAGACCGGAAAAGACGAAAGAATCCTTGATGTGACATTTAGAACCACGTGGTACAAAATCGCTAACTTTACAAGGCTATTTAGCTACGCCATGAGCCGATGACCATCCTGATTACGGCGATCGGGATCAATATTTTTGAAGGAAAAAAACCCTCTCAATTTATTCTATATCTTTAATCTTTTTGGTGTACATACAACTATTAGATAATAATCTCTATGTATAAAAATGAATCCCCATTTCCCTTGGTCACGCACGGCATCACGCGTGAACGGGTAGACCGATTTTAATTCGGTTTTCACTAATGCAGAGAGGGATAAAAGGGGAATGTTCATATATATATAAAAATTGCACCACGGGTGAAGCCGGGGGCGGGTCGCTAGTTATAAATAGAAAAGAATCCTATTTAATATTACGACCAGGGCACGGACTGTCAAAATTCAACCATAATAAGTAATTTCGAAAATGAAAAAAATACCGTTTTAAAGACTACTAAACAAAAAAAAGAAAAAAGAAAATGAGTTCACATACTCGTTTACACCACATTCAGTAGTTTAACAGCTAACCATGAACAGCATTGTATCAACAAAAGTGTTGTTAATTGAGTGAGTTGAAGGCATCATACTACACGGCCAATTTACAGCAAAACCGAAGGACCGTCACATAATTAAATCCGTGGTCGCACTCACGACTCACTTGACAGCTGTCAAACTTGTTTATCAACATATCCAGCGATCTGGAAGCGACAGAGTTTTCTGTGTCGGCATTCGGTTACATAATCTCCGGAAGTTGTCAGTGAACTTGAAATTAATTATGTTTATTGGCTTCTGCTTACGATCGGGTCTTGAAACTATAATACGCCTGCACAATGTCTCTATGGGAAGCGAGTAAACAAATCCGAGTGATAGTATATTGTGAAAGCCATTAACGTTATAGGTATAAACTTTGTTAAGGTTGATCAAAATCAGCAATAATATTAAAGTACAGTATATTCAGAAAGAGCAGGGCTGTTACGTTCTGTACCTGTCCCCTTTCAAATGCCACCGTGAAATATCAGTTAAGTGTGCTGGGGGCCTCCTAGCCAAGATGCAAACTGTTGCAAACGCTTCCTTAGCGTACTTACGAAACGAAAGAAATAAAGCCCGGTGATTGGTTGTTGAAGTTACAACTGTTACAACAACCAATCACCGGGCTTTATTTGTTTCGTTTCGTAAGTACGCAAAGGAAGCGTTTGCAATAGTTTGCATCTTGGCTAGGGCCCCTGTTCTGTCTCGCTGCGTAGGTTCCTGGGATGCCAATGTCAATTCCTTTACCTACCCTACCTAGTTCTTTAACCATGCATCCCTCTATTGCAGGCGAGTCGCCACCTACCATCAAGACGACCCGTTGGATGAATGGTTAGGGTGCTTGCCTTAACGCTCTGTTCTAGGGTTACCGGGTTCGATTCCCGGCTGGGTCAACTTTGAAAAATGAACTTTTCAAATTTGGCTCTGGTTTGGATAGTAGTGGCAGGGCACACTGCGTTTCGCAGTCATTTGGGCAGCCCGTCTAGCGGCAGTAACCACCCCCCTACAGAAGACCACCGTGAAATAACAGCACGTGTGCTGTTGTGATTCGGTGAGTGAGTAAGGTATGCGAGAGCCCATTTCCCTATCCCAGAGCTTTGGCGTTGCTTGTTTTATAGGCGACGCTACCCACCTACCATCAAGTGGACCGTCAGCCTGTCTGCCGATCTTGACATAAAAAAGTGCATATAAAAAAAAATTATATCCATTTATTTTCTTAATTTTTCTTTAATTATATAACACAGAATGTGATATTACTTAAAAATACATGTTCATATGATTTATAGCTACCTAAACGGTTTTTTATGTGTAAATGCGAAATTGATGTTTAAATTTTTTTAAAAACTTTTACAATTATTTTAAAATACAGGGTTAGAACCGGATTCGAATTTTACAATATAGATTCTTTTTTGAGATATAACAGGTGACGTATTTGTTAAGGAAATTACAAAACTGTGGTCCTACTGGTATATTTATTGTTGAAATTTGGTCATTTCCAAACTCGGGTCTTAAGCTATATAAATAATTGTCAGAATTAAAGTAATCTTCTATTATACTTTATATTATCTAATATACAAAGCTGAAGAGTTTGTTTGTTTGTTTGAACGGGCTAATCTCAGGAACTACTGGTTCGAATTGAAAAATTCTTTTTGTGTTGAATAGTCAATTTATCGAGGAAGGCTATAAACTATATAACATTAGGCTACGACCAATAGTATTATATAATATATAGCAGTGTCCAGTACCGCACGCCCGCCGCCGTCGCCGCCGTATGGGCCGCAGCGAAGCGTGGCCGAATTCAGCTAGTATTAAAATATTGCCCCACGACACTCCATTATCGGGATAAAAGTATCCTACGTGACCGAGGACATGGTCTCACAAATTTTTTGATTTGGATGAGAACACGCATTATTTAATTACTTAAAAATATTGAAATGTGATTTAAAATAATTTAAAATCACACATGAGACATAACACAAGCAGAGAGAGAGAATATCCTACTAATATTATAAAATGATACTAATAAAGTTAGTGAGGATGTTTGTTACTCAGTCACGTAAAAATTACGGAAAGGATTTTGATCAAATTTTGCATCAGAATAAACTATAGGCTATAATTTATAAAGATACTCGGATGAAGCAAGTAATATTACACTCTACCTAGTTAAATCTGTTCATACAATACCAAATAAACCACGAACGTTTAAAAATTGTTTCAAAACAGAAAACAGCTTGTACAGATTCCATTCCCCTCAAAGGCATTCCTTCAAATAAACACTCGGCTGTCAAAGAACAAGGCACTGTTATTGGCTATATTTAGAAACGAAGGGGCGTCTATAGTGAAGTGAAGATATTTTAATGGGGCAAAGCCATTACTCAACGATACGAGACGGATGTGTCAAATATTAGTTTAAAAAAGCGAAACACACTTGTATCCTGGCGGATTAACTCCTCACCGTTCTCCGGGAACAGGTTTAATGGTTTGTTTAATGAACTACCTCGTTCCGAACTTTCTTCCTTTTATCTCTGGCCATTGTACTTCTAAATGAGTTTCGAGATCATTCGGAGAATACATTTTTAATTTTAACAGAGTCTACGTTTCCGCGGAAGCTCGTTACGAGCGATGTGCAGTAGCTTTCCGCCAGAAGCTATTGAGCACGCAAATTTCATTTCGTACAAGTGCCGGTCATTGGCGCTTAAGAGCCATAAGTGCTTGATATAATTCTCTCAACCAAATATGCTTAAGACTTTACGAGACCAGTTAGGTTAACAATGTTCAAATATTTGGAACGGTTTAATATTTTTATCACCTATTTTAATATAGTAGGTACATTTTACAACAGGCGGACGACAAGCAGACAGTCCGCTTGATGGTAGGTGGTTTCCGACGAGCAACGCCATAGCGGTTGCAAGTGCGCTTTTGACATTTATAGGATAAGATTAGGATTAGGAGCCCATTTTCCCACTACGGCAGCGCGCTTGCAGCACCGACCGGTGGCGTTCCTTGTGTTATAGATGTCATACTTAAAAAAGAGTCGTACTTAAGGCGACGCCAGCCCCTAATGATAAAAAAATTCACTTATTTGTAACCGTTTTCCTTTTAAATTATTATAATAATTATAATTTAAAAAATACTCAAATCATCTGCAGGATATATGAAAGGGGATCATCGTAATTATTTTTTAAATAATATTTAATTATATATATAAAAAAAATTATTAATTTGCTGTCTAATATCGATGTTGTAACCGTGCGATTTGCTTAATAATCAATATTTTAAACAGCTAATTCTTAAGATAAATTTTAAGATCCACTATCTGAAGTCTCATCAAAAGAAAAATTTGAATTATACTTTATTTAATTTTTATTTTCGAGATTTTCGAGTAGCGACTCCCCCTCAGCAGTCCCGTCAATTCAGTACAGGACGAGTTTTGCGGCTGGAGTCGCCTTAATAGTCATACTTACTATACATATTAATAAAATCGTTAACGAGCAGGCTCAGCTAGTGTTGACTATATTTGCACTCGCCACTACTGGCGCGAGTAAATTGATGTTTGCAACAAGGCATAAGACTTGAAAGTACTTCAATGCTCATTTTCACGTCCAATATCATTTGGAAAGCTTCCTGTGCGCTCTCGTTTTTAATTTCGCCTTAATTTCTTCAAAGCAGAAGCAATATTTGTCGGTAGAGTAATGAAGTAGCACTAGGCGGGAATATTAGGCGGAGCACAAAAACGACGAGGGGTTGGCTAATTGTTTGGACAACCGGATGTGACGGACCGGAAAATGTAAGGAAACACTCGACAACTCACTCGGTGGTTGGCTAATGCAGATCATTATGGAAGAGTCATATTAATTACATTGTGCAGTTGAAGTTGTGAATATTGCTTCAATAAAAATCCCGTATTGTAATAGATGCACCTACAGTCCTGTATAGAGAGTGAGAGCAGATATAATTATGAAAAGCAGTAGCCGCTGCTGGCTCAGAGACCTGGTGGTGCAAAAAGGTTAGTAGTATTTAAGACCTCAGTGTGCCAACTTCCATTAATTTCGAAATGTGACAAATTATCAGACGTCTATTTCTCCGTCTACTATATAGGTCTCGTAGTTAACATGTTACAGTTAAAATAAAGAAAAGACTTTTTGGGCAAATCAAATTATAATGAAACTTACTTTTACAGATCTTAGGTTTATTACAATTTCCAGAAGTTAGGTGTCTATATTAATAATTACCCGTAAAAGTTATTTTAATATATTTTAAATAGTTTGCCCGAAGACATTGTCCACGAGAAAAATAAAACTATATATATAAAAATAAATTAATGAAATATTATCTGCTTTCTTTAAATTAATTAATAAAGTTTAGGTTTAGGTTTTTAATTTAGGTTACATTTATTTTTAAATTTAGTCCTATTTTATTTTTGATGTTTAGTTTGACATCATTAACTTGATCCCACAGACAAACTGCATTCCAGTTTTATGGGACTTTGTAAATATTTTTTTGTAATTATTCATGTATAATAAATAAATAAATAAATAAATAAATAAGTACATATTACTTTTATCTTCAATCCTGGCAAATTATTAATAACTAGCGACCCGCTCCCGGCTTCGCCCGGCATGCAATTTTTATATATAAGAACATTCCCCGTTTATCCCTCTTTCCATTAGTGAAAACCGAATTAAAATCGGTCTACCCGTTCGTGCGTGATGCCAGGACCGAGGGAAATGGGGATTCATTTTTATATATAAAGATTTTTAATTGACAGTAAAATATTTATATAAAGAAAATAAAAACTGATTGATACAAAAACGTTTTACATTTAAAATAACGTTTAAAATTATATAATGACACGGTTCAATAACAAAATTAGTAGCGAGATCATCCATCACGTTCGGAAATGGGTCGAGCTCCACATACAAGAGTTCTTTAAACCGAACGATTCAACGGTTTATACTTTAATTCGTACGCGAGGGAAAATGAACCTTAACGTGAGGAAACGAAGGCCTTTCATTAGTCGTAGAAAGGCGTGCTGCTAGTACGGTATCTCCTGGCCTATGACCTCCAGATAGCAGTCGTAGAGATTGGGTAAGGCGGTACCGCCGCATCTGTTCATCCGATGCACGAGATAAGCCCCAGTTCGTGTACTAATAACTCCGAGGATAAAATCTATACGTCTCGAACAGTTCTTGTCATGGTACGGGACATTTGGACAGTGATATTTGTTGTACAGGAAGGAATGCTTTTCTTACACACAATGATTCGTGAGCGCAAACATGTAAGAAACAGTCACTGTTATAATTTACTAACGAACGCCCCCTTTCGCTCTCTCCATAACAAAAACCGTAACTATCAAATGGAAGTTAGCAGAAACGAACAGGGACTTTATTTTATAATATCTAGGTATAGATATAGATTATTACTTAAAATGCATTTAGTTTTAAACATTTTATACTACGGAAATACGATCATTAGTAGAGTGACTCCATTAGAGTATATTTTTATGATATGCCGCCCACTTCATCTAGAGTTCACCCTCATCATTTGGATAAGTAACCAAATGAACATAAGCTTTATCAAGAGGACGCGACAACTTTAGAACAATTTTCTTTCCGAGTTGTTCCCGTAGGGCTTATACTTTTTCAAGCGTGATGTAATGTTGGCAACCAATCTGATTTTTTCTTCAGAAAAAATTGTCTCTTACTCTATTATAAAAAAAAAAAAAAAAAAAAAACTTGATGGTAGGTTTTACAATCGCCTATACAAGCAACTTCAGGTGCCTTGCAAGTGCAAGTCCAACCTTAATAGGATGAAGAACTAGTTTTAAGATGAGTAATAGATGCGAAAATAAGTTTATAGGTTTGTTTGTTGACAAAAGATTGAATAAATTAAATGTTACTTTCTTGGGTGTTAAAACCTAACAAAAAAAAAATTAAAGGGTTATAGGTTATATATCTTCGTATGACAGTGGGCTAACAGATGCGCTAGGAAAATTTCGAGTCAATTATATAATTAATGCCATCAATGAATTTGCTAAAACTGAGAGAAAAAAATTTCGACATTTAGTTTCGGCCCAGTTTTTTTTTGAATATTAATATGCTTTATTCAATAAAACAATAATATGCTTTATTCACCTACATAACTGAATAAAGCATAAAATTGCTTGAAAATAATTCGAGAGTAACACATTTTGTTGCTTACAGCACCCGTGGCTGTGCCATAAGCACCAGTGCGGCGGCGTTGACCTTTGGTCAAGACCAACCGAAACGGCGATACGCCGCGATGAGCTAGAAACTTAATCTAACCACTTACCCCGGATCTGCCTGGAAGTCGCCTCAGGCGATAGGGAGATATATAGATATGGGGTGAGGCGGGAAATAGGAATAAGGGAATATCGCCGAGTTCCGGCTACCGAAGAATACCCGTCCTTGACCGCTTCAATACACACTCACAGATTCTATTTAGTCTCTTTCAAACCAATTATCCCGTACAAGGGCTACCGTCAGCCGAATCGTCAATCGAATGTAACTTAATGTCACTCAAATACAATTTTAGCACCAGTGCTTGCGCTTACCGAACCGTTTTTCAAAAGCTATCTCTAACGACTCGGCCTACAAAACGTCACATCTAATGACGGCCGCTGTCAAAATGTCACTATGGCGGGAGTACTCTTCGGCGACTGAGACTGACGCCCGCCACAGGACCAAACAAACACCCGCCCCGGACAGGTCCCTACCTGTCCGCTAGTCTAATGGGAGTCGAGACAATGTTGCCACGGCTCGTTTGAGAACCGAATCCCCAACCAGGACCTCGGCCAACCTCGGGCTTCCGTCCTTACCGGGGTAAAGGTTAACAATGCGCCCCCGGCGCCATCGCAGTGGCGGTAGGTTGGCATCCTTAACCAAAACGAGATCACCAATCTGGGGGGGTTCGGTTCGGTCAGTCCACTTAAGGCGTTGCTGCAAACCGTGCAAATATTCAAGCGACCATCGCTTCCAAAAGTTCTGCGTCATCTGTTGTATCAGTTGATAACGCGTCAATCTCGATGAGGCAATTTCCTCAAACGGGAACTCGGGCAAGGCGTTAAGTGGCTGACCAATCAAAAAATGGCCTGGAGTCAGTACCTCCAGGTCATTTGGGTCCGCACTGAGCGGACACAACGGACGGGAATTCAAGACCGCCTCAATCCTACAAAATACCGTGGCCAGCTCTTCGAAGGTTAGGAGAGTCTCTCCTATTACCCGCTTCATATGCGTCTTTGCGCTTTTCACGACGGCTTCAAAGATACCACCCCAGTGGGGGCATGCCGCAGGGTCAAAAGCCCAAGTGATGCCCCGACGGGAGAGACTGGTCCCTATATCGATTTCCTTATCAACTAAAAATTTTGTAACCTCCTGAATATACCGGTCGGCCCCCTTGAAATTAGTTCCACAATCCGATCGAATCAAAGACGGCAGTCCCCGTCGCGACACGAACCTATCAAGGGTAGCTACAAACGCCTCAGTGGTGAGGTCAGCAACAAGTTCCAAATGTACTGCTTTGGTAGACAGGCAGACAAAAACACACAAATACGCCTTAACAACGCGTGGGTTACGCAGGCGTGACGTTTTGACCAGGAACGGTCCCGCAAAGTCCGTGCCCACACCAGAGAAGGGCCGAGCCTCCCGTACCCTATCCGGGGGTAAGTCCCCCATCATGGGTTGCATAGTGGTAGCCTTGAGCCGGTAGCAAGGCAAGCAACGAAACACTATGCTCCGTACAGTCCGCCTAGCAGACAGAATCCAAAACTCCCGCTGCAGAAGAGCTAGGAGAGCATTGCAACCAGCGTGCGCATTCTTCACATGGCGATCACGCACCAACAATTCCACAAAGTGTCCCTTCTTGGGAAGTAACAAAGGGTGACGGGCCGCGTATGGCATGGCAGCATTCCGAAGTCGACCTCCAACCCGGAGCAATCCGGTGTCATCAACAAACGGGTTGAGTCGTAGTAGGGCGCCTTTCAATTTGGGGAGGCCCTTCCGAAGGGCATCAATCTCCGTTCCAAAGGTGTCCTGTTGGACCACACGTACCCAGTGGTGTAAGGCGGTTTTCCGTTCGTCCGGTGTTAGTACGCCGCCAGTCATCCTGTTACCCGGGTGACGACAATTGTTCCCGAAGCGCTTGATCCAAGCGGTCACTCCAATCAATTTGTCGAGAGAGCTATACTTGTCCAGTATCCAAGCAGGACTCGAAGCAGGTCGGCGTTCCATAACGTGTACCCGTAGGCCCACCGTAGGGGCTACCGTTCTAACGGGATTAACCGGCCAGTCACGTTCCGGTCGTGTCAACCAGTCTGGCTTCCACCACAGGGAATGCGAGACAAGGTCTCGAGCCGTACATCCCCTGGAGCCGACATCAGAGGGGTTTAGTTCTCCAGGAACGTGTCTCCAGATCAACGCAGTCTCCGATTTCTGGATCTGCGAGACACGGTTGGCCACGAAAACTTCAAGAGTGTGGACCGAAGCCTTCAGCCAACACAAAACAATTTGGCTGTCAGTCCACGCGTAGACTTCTTCATCCATGGTAACATGGCTCCGCAATGTCGAGACGACATGGTTCAACAAACGCACGAGGAGAGCAGCTCCTGACAGTTCCAATTTCGGTATCGTCAACCGAGTCCGAAGAGGCGCTACTTTGCTCTTTGCCAATACCAGCGACACAGCGATGGCTCCGTTGGGGCTGACGGTGCGTAGATACACCGCAGCGGCATACCCGCGCTCGGAGGCATCGCAGAATCCATGTAGAGTTGCTCGACAGTCTTCCGAAGGAAGCAACTTACGCGGCAGCGAAACTCGATTAATGTCCGGGAGCGAGGTCATAAAGGAGAACCAGTCGCTCAACAACTCGTCGGACAATGGTTCATCCCAACCCAATTGTACGGTCCAAAGTCGTTGCATGAACGACTTCGCCAGGAAGACCACCGGTGTGATCCAACCGTTCGGATCAAATATTCTGGCCACCGTGGACAGTACAAGTCGTTTAGTCCAGACCTTCGGGTTCTCTAGGGCCACCCGATAGGTAAATACATCCTGGACTGGGCGATATTGGACACCGAGAATGGAGAGCATGTGGGGGTTATCGGCGTTTTCAAAGACGTGCGGGTCTTGCTGGTGATCCTCTGGTAGGCCGGCCAAGAGATCTGGCGAGTTGGACATCCATTTCCGCAGTTCATATCCGCCACTCTTCAACAACAATCAAATTATTCGTCAATCCCCGGATGTGAGGTTGCAACCGCACAGAGGGGAGACGACCTACCACCTCCTCCAAAACCAATGCCGTCGTCGTAAACGTCGGCCCGGAGGTGTTGCTCGCACTAAATGTAAACTGAACTTGCCCCAACAAATTTGAAACCGTTAAGTTTCCAATTCCCCGTACAGTTTCGTTGTACGGTCTGATCTCAATGCCCAACCGTCTCACCAGCCGTGCAGATACCATGCACCCTTGAGCGCCTGAATCCAAGAGTGCCCTAGCATGGACTGCGTCGCCTCCAAAACCCCAAACACAAACAGAGGCCGTGGGCAAGAGCACGGTCACTGGTTGGGTGGCGTGGGCTGTTGAGTGGGCAGCGATTCCCTAACGGGGAGAGTGTTGCGGAGGAACAGGCTCCGCCATCCGGTGATACATAAGAGGATGGTAACCCGGATCGTAAGCCCACCGGTGGGCATACGCTGCGAGAGGCGTGTGGTATTGCCCAATAGACCGGCCGTATGTCGGGTTCCGTCGCTCCAATCGGGGACGTTCCGCCAGGGGGGGCGAGAAACGTACCTCCGGCGCCGGGGGGACCCGACCCGAGCACCCGCCCGTAGCGCCCGATTGATCGGGGGGTGTGAGTGGACCCGCCCCATCGTTCGATCCTTGGGGGCCCCCCGTCGGAGCCCCTCGAAGCGAGCTCCCATATTGGGGCGAGTATGCGTCCATCGTTGTCGTATAATTGGCGGCAAAATCCCGAGGGCCCCCTGATGGGGTCCTATTATAATACCGTTGGGGGGCCACCGATGTGGCCCCTCTATCAAGCCCACTCCCGCGAGGGGAGGGCGTGCGCGTACCGGTCGCACCGTGGGCGGGGTTCCCTGTTGGGGACCTACCTCCATCCATCCTATAATCCTGTGCCGGCGGAGTGCCGGATTCACCGCTGCGGTTCATGCACAGGATCAGATGATGCTTGCCACCACAACTCTTACACGGTCGTGGGTGGGCACAGTCCCGTGCAAAATGCTGGCCCAAACAAATAAAACACCACTTGCGCTGCTTCACCAATTCCCGTCGACCTGGCACCCGATGTGCCAGAAACCGTTTACAAGTTGGCAAATAGTGGGAATGCTCTTTACAATAAAGGCAGCCGGTGGGTCCAGCCACAGCAATATTATAATTTCTAGGACCCCGAATGTGGCCGGCTCCCCCTTGGGTACCTAGTGGAGATTCCCCTTTCCTCCTTGGGGTTGTCAGAGGCCTTTGTGCAGCTGGCACTGTCGCAGGCAGATCGACTCGCCTGCATTCCGCTTCCAAAAATTCCGTGAGTTCCATAAACTTCGGGATATGTTGTGCTGAGTTGCCCCCATACTGAATTTCAAATCTGGATTGTACCTCCAGTGGTAACCGTGGGAGTACATATGTTAAAAGTGGGAAGGACCATTGGTCGACCGGCATTCCCAACTTTGCCAAGGCCCTTGTCGCCGTTAACACAGGGTTCAAAATTAAATTTCTAATGTCACCCGGCTGGGACACCTGAGGGATGGCCCACACCTTATTCATAAGGGACTCCGCTAACCGGCGAACATTGTTATACCTGGAGTTCAGAAGGTCCAGTGCAGGTTCAAAATTCTCATCTGTTATCGACAGATGAGATAGCATCTGTCGAGGCTCCTTGCTCAACACCGACATCAACTGGGCCAACTTCAAAGCCGGAGTCAGGTCCTCCCTGGAAGCAACCAGGCTGGTGAACAAGTCTATGAAACTTGTCCACTCTTCCAGAGAGCCACTGAAGACAGGTATTTGAATTGTTGGCAACCGTGCAGTTAAGTCCGGCCGAGGCCTCACCGTATTTGAATCGCTCACAGAAGCCGTCTGTCGATCCATAAGACACCGTGCCCGTTGGACAATAGTGTCCCCCAACTCCTGGCACTGATCCACATCAGCTGTGCATTCCCTTAATTCCTTAGAACTCTCCTCATCTTGTTTGCCATCAAGCACCATTAGCAACCTTTCATAGTTGGCCTGGACCCTCTCTAATCTTTTGGGAACTTCTGTATACCTATTCAGGAAGGCCTCTGCCCGATCTGGCCTGTCCACCAAAGCAGCAGCAGAGGTAAGCCACCGTAACTCTGCTCTAATAACGGCCTTCGGTGCCCCCGACATAATTATTCAGGAAATCACAACACAATATTACAATATTCTCTCTGAGTAAATGTACAAGATATACAATAGTGCAACTAAGGTTATAATATAGGCAACAACCCAGGTTTACTTACAAGTACTAAAATAAATCGGCCTATAGAATTCCAAGAGTAACTAAAATAAATATGCAATAACTAGATGAACCCCAAACAATTTACTATGACTATAGTGAACCCTAATTTAAACTTAATTCTAATTAAATCTTAAACCTTGATTTCTAAACCGTAATGATAAGATAACAAATATGAAGCCACCTATAACCATAAAAGTATAAAATTATCCATCAACTTATAAATATTAACAAAACAAACAAACCAATTAAACAATTATCCAAACAAATTATACTACATAGGTGGCCTAATATAATGTTAAATAGCCCTTTAATTAATGAGATTCAACATTCACTAAGCATCCAATTTAACAATAAGAACAAAATCAAACTAATAAAAATAAAATAATAAAAAATTTCAGGTATTTTACAAAATCAAATTAAAGAAAATTGCTTGGGAATCTTTGCCCTTCAAACAAGCCCTTTCCCTTTTGGTATGTAGGTAACCAAGAAATTGAATACCACAATCTACCTACCAATTACAAATTGTACAAATTTCAAATATACAAATTCAAATGTGCTGGGCCCCTTTCATTACAAATACAAGGTAAACCACGCTCTGCTACCAGAAATTGTTGCTTACAGCACCCGTGGCTGTGCCATAAGCACCAGTGCGGCGGCGTTGACCTTTGGTCAAGACCAACCGAAACGGCGATACGCCGCGATGAGCTAGAAACTTAATCTAACCACTTACCCCGGATCTGCCTGGAAGTCGCCTCAGGCGATAGGGAGATATATAGATATGGGGTGAGGCGGGAAATAGGAATAAGGGAATATCGCCGAGTTCCGGCTACCGAAGAATACCCGTCCTTGACCGCTTCAATACACACTCACAGATTCTATTTAGTCTCTTTCAAACCAATTATCCCGTACAAGGGCTACCGTCAGCCGAATCGTCAATCGAATGTAACTTAATGTCACTCAAATACAATTTTAGCACCAGTGCTTGCGCTTACCGAACCGTTTTTCAAAAGCTATCTCTAACGACTCGGCCTACAAAACGTCACATCTAATGACGGCCGCTGTCAAAATGTCACTATGGCGGGAGTACTCTTCGGCGACTGAGACTGACGCCCGCCACAGGACCAAACACATTTATTTTCCGTGTAAATAATGACAGCAAACACGGAATTCGAATATTTCATTTAGCTTGTAAAAATAATATATCATTTTATCACCGAATTCAAGCCCAAATAGATGTAATTTACGGTCTTAACGACAAAAGGGTTCGATAGAAATCTAGCAAACACTATAAGATTCTATTCCCATTGAGACAAAGTGGCAAATGGCGTGGCTACTTTAACACGTGTTCATTTTGCGAGTGTAAATGTAATAAGGGATATAAATCTAAGGGTGGCTGAAACTAGAAAGAGGAATTCGGGCGATAATGCACTTAGCACTTAAATAATAAAGATTGGTTTCGAATGGCCGGCGCGTTTGCAATTTGAGAGCGCATTATGAATAGAAACATCCCCGGCACAGAAGCAGGGGATTGTGAGAGTGAGCAAATAGCATGTTGTTACCCCTAACAATACACAATATTTATTACAATCGCAGTTTGGGGGCAAGAGATTATGAAAATTAAAGAAATATGCATCTGTTATAACAAAAACTATATATTCAATAAGATTATTCTTTTAAATTGATTCATAACAGAATAATTTAAAAAAAAAAAGTTTTTAAGAACAACCCAAACTGACCGGCTTCCCATCGAGTCGAAATTATCAAAAATCCTTTCTTGGGGGCTGACACATTGGACCAAAGTGCTGGGCCAGCATGTTGGGCCAACATGTAGAGATCTACTTGGGGTTATATTGATAGTTGGCGCCAATGCTGGCCGGCCAACCGAATAGTGTCGGTTTTTGGTGCACACATCAATGGATCTTGGCGCGCTCCGCAAACTAGTCCAAGCGCCAGAGGTTTTTTTTTTTAAATGTACGGGACCGGCTATTTTTTTTTTGGAATATGTACAGGGGTGTCCCCTGATTGTAAATCCAAGTTGGCGTCATCGGGGGAGGTGAGCGTCAGCCGCCATCTTGAAAAACACGTTTTATTGAATATCTCGCGAACCGCGCATCGTACGACAAAATTTAGTTATTACCATTTTTCATTTATCATGAACCGTTAACTATATATTTAGCAAAAACCATATTGTAAAAAGTTTGAAGCGCTACAAATAAAAAACTATGCATTTTACAGAAAAAAGTTTTAAATAAAAAAGATGGCAAATATTATTATCTACAAAAATGATCTGCACTATTTTTGTCGTACGATGCGCGGTTCGCGAGATATTCAATAAAACGTGTTTTTCAAGATGGCGGCTGACGCTCACCTCCCCCGATGACGCCAACTTGGATTTACAATCAGGGGACACCCCTGAACATATTCCAAAAAAAAAATAGCCGGTCCCGAACATTTTTTTACGAACCTACTTTTTTTGCTCCGGCGCTTGGACTAAACAGTGTTCACACGTTGGCGTATTAATCAGTACGTTATTATTCGTCAGCAAAGACAATAGATTTGCGCGCGAGTGAAATTTACGTTCCCGAGTTACGATGGCGACGATGATGGCGTGCACAAGAATCTATCGTCTACACTATGGAGAGTGTGTATCTATTCCGTACGAATTAATCCAACCGGAACCGTTCCACTTGCGGAACACTAGGCGTGGGCGGGGGTTTCATCCCTTCGTGGTCGATGTACCTCGATCACGCACGAAGCGTTTCAGTTCCACCTTCCTTGTTCGGACTGCTAAGGAGTGGAACTCATTGCCTGCGTCTGTGTTCCCACAGAACTACAACCTCGGGGTCTTCAAAACCAGGGTAAATGGGCATTTACTGGGTAAGCGTGGTCCACCTTCGGCCACATCTACACCTCACATCAGGTGAGATAGTGGTCAAGCGCTACCCTGCTCTAATAAAAAAAAAAATGAGCTTTTACAATTTATTTATCCAAAGCTTACACAACATAAAAACGTTTAATTAGTAATAATGAAACGTACTGTATAAATAAATGCAAGAGTTTCCACATCCATTTTTATCGAAGCGCCAATGCAGAATGATCAGTACGCCAACGTGTATACGAGATCCGTCATATTGGCCCAACACCTTGGCCCAATGTGTACATGTACAGCCCCATTAGAGGGGTACAGGTGGTACGGGACACTATACGATGTTTACGGCACCCTATAAGCCCAAATTGTAGCTAGATGGAAACACCTGAGAAGTGAGATTTTTTTCTTTACCTTTTTTATGTTAAGATTGGCAGACAGGCTGACGGTCCACTTAACGGTAGGTGGCAACCGTCGCCTATAACACAAGCAATCCTAAAACTGCTGTATGTGCGCTGCCGACTGCAGTAGGATTAAGGATAAGGGATTAGGAGGGGATAGGGTAATGGGCTCTGGCATCCCTTACTCACTCACCGAAACACAACAGCACGCGTGCTGTTATACCACAGAGGTAGCAACTGCGCTGCGACCTTGTCAAGATAATGGGACTGGGTCCCGGCATCCCTCACTCAATACCGAAACACAACAGCGCACACGCTGTTATTTAACTGTGGTCTTCTGTCTTCGCTGCCAGAAGGGCCGGCCGATTCATATTATTCAGTTACATTCTGCATACTCAGATATCACGTGTTTCAACAAAAAATATGTTAGTTACGTTCCGTACACACAGATGTCGCTGCGCCGCGCCGGCAGGTTCTATCTAACGCTCTATGGATTCGTTCCACAACGCGGACTTACATTTTTCATACAAGATTTCAACGTTTGTTTTTATAAGCCCAGCGAAACACTCTGGTGTTGCTTATTATACTACAATAGAATTTGGTAACAAAAATACATGCTTCGGCTGTTGCACAAATGTCAAAGTGACAGATAACATAACGCTTTTTAGTTATGGCTTGCTTAAGGAGTAAACTCCTTAATGCATTGTCGAATAGAACATACTTTGAAGTATATGAATAAAGATCCTGTAGACGTCACATGTGTTTTGTGCAAATAAAGATTTATTTATTTGTATACTAACTTAAATAAAGCATTAAAGTTCTTTAAGTGATACTATTATCGAAGTAGTTACTAAATTGCAACGGAGCTTCATGTGTGATCTTAAGCTGATCCATAAAATAATAAATAATGCAGAAATGTTGAAGTTAGTCCTCAACAACAGCGTGTACTCTTGAAAGCATAAGTAATGAAATAAGTTCGTTAATACATCGTAAATATTACTTGATTACAAGATGGCATTTGTAAATAAGTTAATAAAATTCACTTGGGACGTAAGAGTAAAAGGGTTGTGTTTAGTTCATAGAAGTTGAATTACGGAGAAACATTTTGGCTGAATAATAGGTTTCAATATTCACTTCGGATAAATTGGATATTAAATACGTCTCTCCACACCATTTTAACTTAAATAAGATCGAGAGAAGTCGCTTTTGCTTGAAAATAAGTTTTATAAACATATTAGTCTGACATTTTAGATTGTTGAATGACAAGGTTAAGAAAATGTCTAAAATGCGAGCCTACCATAATGTCTAAATTTAAAAATATCTTGTCGCTGTATTACGACGACAGACTAAGCAAAATTATTGATTTTATATTATTTTCTGCTGCAGTTTCTTTAATAAAATTAAGGATTAAGGATAAGGGATTAGGAGGAGATAGGGAAATGGCACTCACCGAAACACAACAGCACCCGTGCTGTTATTTCACGGTGGTCTTCTGTAAGGAGGTCGTTACTGCCGCCAGACGGACTGCCCAAAATGACTGCGAAACGCATTGTCCCCTGCCACTACTTGTCAGATCCAGATCAAGGACAATTTTGAAAAGTTCATTTAGCAGTTGGCCCTGACGGAAATCAAACTCGGAACTCTTGGGACAGAGCGCTAAGGCAAGATAACCACTCGAGCAATGATTTCGTCATTGGTTTAATCTCACGATGTTAGTGGCAGGGCACAAAAGCACATATTTTTGCTACTTTTGTTTCCGAATTGAGACTAAATGAAAGAGAAAGAAAGAAATAATAATATATCAGGTCACAACAACTAGAAACTTGCACAGCTAAGATTTAATGAGTGGTCTGAACACAGCAAACAAGCAAATGCGGACTCCACAAATGTTGACACACTAGAGTCCGGTAAGCGCAAACACGCCACTCGAATACGGTTGCGGCCATAGTGCCTTTTATTTATGGACACTTGCTTCTTCCAGTCCCTTTCATGCTCCGCTTTTAAGCACTGAAATAAGTTTAAAACGATACTCGGTTCCTGATGCGTTTCGTCTCACAGATTCTCTTTGCTTTGCCCCGAATTTATTTACCAAAGACGAAGCGAGTTTATTGCAATGATACAAACAGTTAAATGCTTTGATTGGTTTATATTATTACTAGCTGGTGGCCGCGACTTCGTCCGCCTGGAATAATGAAAAATATAAAATATGTATGCATCAAGCACTTGCGTCTGCATCAAGCGAGTCCCGTCGTTCGCGTCGCGTTGGTGCGAGACCGCTTCAATTTATTTTCTCCCGCGTACTTTTTAATTTAAGATATCTCCTAAGATATTCATTGAAATCAAATCATGTCAAGGGCAATATTGTTCAAAATTAAATACTTTTAATGAATAACGTATTTATTTGGATAAGAATTAATATCATGTTTATAAAAACACCTTCGCTAGTAATGCATTATTTTAGAACAAATTTGATTACCATAAAAAAGGTTATAATGAGTCAACCTTAAGAGAGACATATGCTGTCGCTTACTTTTTTTTTAGAACTTTTAAACGGGAACAATTCCATCATACATCATTTTTACATAACTTTAACCGTTTACGCGGCGCACGCAACGGAAGGTCTCAAAAGGGAAAATTTTCCCGATTCTGCAACATTTTTCATTGAATCTCCGCTCCTGTTGGTCGTAGCGTGATGTTATATAGCCTATAGCCATCCTCGATAAATGGACTATCCAACACAAAAAGAATTTTTCAATTCGAACCAGTAGTTCCTGATATTAGTGCGTTCAACCAAACAAACAAACTTTTCAGCTTTATAATGTACCTATAGATTTAATTCTAGATGACCCGACAGTCGTTGCCCTATCGATTTCATATAAAAATACCATCAAATTTTATGACGTGGGATATCCAAAAATTTTCTTTCATCCAAACCTTGTCCCGACAATGACGAACACAACACAAAAAACATTGAAAGCAAAATCAGTCGTCCCGCTCTTAAGCGACTTCGTACGCGCTATAGTTAGTTTTTCCCAGGTTAAAAGTATACTATATGTTAATTCAAATAATAAATACTCAAATCCGTTGAGCCACTGACTGTTTAAAAGACATACAAACTTTGCTGAGAAAACATATGACATCTTTATCACTGTGAGGACGGTGGCGCCGGCCGATTTTTTTATATTTTCAAACGATCCCTCGGGAACCTAACATTTTTCCAGGAGAAAAAGTATTCTATATGTTAATCTTGGTAATAAACTATCTGTGTGCCAAATTTCATCTAAATCCGTTCAACTGTTTTGGCCAAACATAATATTCTTTCGCTTTTATAATATTAGTACGATATTATTAGGATTTTATTTTGCAACTTAATTAAAGTATTGTTTAAATATTGACGAAGTGTATTCAAATTTTCATAGATGTTAAAATACATTTATTCAAACTTTATTGTTCATATATTTTTGTCAAGCGTTAAATATTTATGGATTTATTAAAGCACTAGCGACCCGCCCCCGGCTTCACCCAGGGTGCAATTTTTATATGTACGAACATTCCCCGTTTATTCCTCTTTCCATTAGTGAAAACCGAATTAAAATCGGTCTATCCGTTCACGCGTGATGCCGTGACCAAGGGAAATGGGGATTAATTTTTATAATATAGAGAAGATTTTTTATGGATGAAAACATTCTACGTGCTTAACAAACTGCCGATGTCCTCAGCATAGTAAAATTAAATAAAACAAACGAGTGGACAAGAAAATAATTTGACATTAGTTTTTTTTTTTTTTTTTTTTTCATGAGAGTTTAAACACTGTTTGGGTTGTAACTTGTATTCGTAGCATGCCTTCCAAAGAAATACGCGATGTCACTTTATTAGTCTATCGCTACTCCTGTGATTCATTACAATATTTGTTGGAGACAGCCTCGTAGATTAAAACAGTTTTAAACCAATCGTTGCGTTTTCGAGCTACAGCTACTTACCAAAATTTCTTGTTCAACGCCACCTATTGCTGATTTCAGAATAACAAGTTAAAAGACAATAAAATAGTTATATTGTATTATTTTGTCAAATATATCTTGGGCTAGGATTAGGATACCAGCATCTCAAATTTTTAGTTCTAGACGTCGCCTCTGCTGAAACAGCCACCCTGGAATGGCTGGATTGAGGTAAACGATAATAAAAACGTCCTACTATTCAAAAATCAAATTTAATCAAGCGACAAACAGTTAATATAAAAACGAACAAAACGAATTACATTTTTTTTAAAAGTCAACGTATAAAGAAAGGTATATTTACTTGAAATGTGGGTAATTAAAATTCCTTAGAAGACGCACACTTTTAATTGAATTAACGCAGAGGTGCGTGTGAACGTTCCCCTATTGCTGTGATGGGATCATCCATCACATCGCCACCCTGCAGTATGTAAGCTGAATGAAACACAGTAAGAAAACTATGTAATTATCGTTGACACACGACAATAATAAACCTAAAAAAGATAAGATAAAGACAAAAGTTTAAAAAAATATATGGATAATATATGTAAAGTCCCATTGTCATCACCATTAGCTTATAAGCGTGGCCTATTTCATGTGCGTTGGACATAGGTCTTTTTAGCCCATGTCATATGTCTCAACTCCAAAACCCGAGAAATGCAAAATGGTTTGTACAAGCTAATTTCAGAAACGACTTCACCGATTTGAATGCGGTTTTCACTTATGTATATTGTAGCAAGCTTCCCGTAACATTTAGTGTTTGTTTCTCTTATTGGGGAAATCTTCATCAACAAAAACTTTTGGTTTTATATGTGCACATTTATTTCTTATTCAAATATTTATATATATATATTATAACTATTAAACCTAAACGAGAACCATTTTTATGTCCCTATCCAACTTCTCAAAAAAAAACACTTCTGTCAATACATTCTATTTTTATATTCTTTATCCTTTTTAAACTATGAACTATATAAAGTTTTATATGCCAGTACAAATTCTCATCTCTAACATCCCCTCTGAATTTGACTATATTAAACTTTTCCTAAAACCCCAACTGACTGTACTACACCAAAATAAACTGACTGACTGTACTTCACCAAAATAATCTGACTGACTGTACTATCTATTCACCTATAATATCTATCCTATCCATCACATACATTACTCAATACCTATCTTCAAATACATTAACACAAACACAACACTAATTCTTACAACAAACTAACCCCCTAAATATAAAAACATCATATAAAACACTTATGTTCTCCTCGAACTTCATCTTCATCTTATATGAAGATCATCATCAACAACATCTCCACCTTCAATTACTTCACTATATAAAACTCCTCTATCTTTAAACTTCAAACCATCTCTTATTTCAACATTTCACCCCACAAATCTATAATCCTTTCTATATTTCTTTCTTCTCACCAACTCTCGATATTGCTTTCTAATAGTCTCCTTCAATACAGCCATCAGTCATCAAACTAAATTTCCTGAATCCTTTCGTAAATAATTTTTATCTCCATCAAATCTTTCAAAATATATATTCCATTTTCCTACATATTATAATTTCTACTTAATCATTTATTCTTTTCAAAATCAATTTTGTAAAATTTTTCACAAAAATGTCATCAATTGTCAAATCAATAAATTTTCAATTTTCGTAGCCATCTTTTAATCTTCCTTTCTTGATATATAATTTTCTATACTTTCTTCATTAAAACATTTTCTCTCCATAACATTTTCATCTATAATTCTTCTCTATAATTTACGCAGTGGAAGCGTTCCTGGGCCCATAACCTCTTATTGGGGAAATCTTCATCAACAAAAACTTTTGGTTTTATATGTGCACATTTATTTCTTATTCAAATATTTATATATATATATTATAACTATTAAACCTAAACGAGAACCATTTTTATGTCCCTATCCAACTTCTCAAAAAAAAAACACTTCTGTCAATACATTCTATTTTTATATTCTTTATCCTTTTTAAACTATGAACTATATAAAGTTTTATATGCCAGTACAAATTCTCATCTCTAACATCCCCTCTGAATTTGACTATATTAAACTTTTCCTAAAACCCCAACTGACTGTACTACACCAAAATAAACTGACTGACTGTACTTCACCAAAATAATCTGACTGACTGTACTATCTATTCACCTATAATATCTATCCTATCCATCACATACATTACTCAATACCTATCTTCAAATACATTAACACAAACACAACACTAATTCTTACAACAAACTAACCCCCTAAATATAAAAACATCATATAAAACACTTATGTTCTCCTCGAACTTCATCTTCATCTTATATGAAGATCATCATCAACAACATCTCCACCTTCAATTACTTCACTATATAAAACTCCTCTATCTTTAAACTTCAAACCATCTCTTATTTCAACATTTCACCCCACAAATCTATAATCCTTTCTATATTTCTTTCTTCTCACCAACTCTCGATATTGCTTTCTAATAGTCTCCTTCAATACAGCCATCAGTCATCAAACTAAATTTCCTGAATCCTTTCGTAAATAATTTTTATCTCCATCAAATCTTTCAAAATATATATTCCATTTTCCTACATATTATAATTTCTACTTAATCATTTATTCTTTTCAAAATCAATTTTGTAAAATTTTTCACAAAAATGTCATCAATTGTCAAATCAATAAATTTTCAATTTTCGTAGCCATCTTTTAATCTTCCTTTCTTGATATATAATTTTCTATACTTTCTTCATTAAAACATTTTCTCTCCATAACATTTTCATCTATAATTCTTCTCTATAATTTACGCAGTGGAAGCGTTCCTGGGCCCATAACCTCTTATTGGGGAAATCTTCATCAACAAAAACTTTTGGTTTTATATGTGCACATTTATTTCTTATTCAAATATTTATATATATATATATTATAACTATTAAACCTAAACGAGAACCATTTTTATGTCCCTATCCAACTTCTCAAAAAAAAACACTTCTGTCAATACATTCTATTTTTATATTCTTTATCCTTTTTAAACTATGAACTATATAAAGTTTTATATGCCAGTACAAATTCTCATCTCTAACAGTTTCATTCCAATCGATTTACAAACAAAAAAGCTATACCGAATACCGAAATACCAAGCGTACGGAGTGGCGGCTGGTCCCAGTGGAAATTTATGGTGGAGGCCTATGTCAAGGCAGTGTAAGTCCTATGGAGAGGTAATAATGATGATAATATATAAAACCTTTATATCTAAGGGTAAATCCAGAATAAAATGGTTAAACTATATATTTCATTCATGCTTCACTCGTCAAACATTTCAAACTGTATTCTCTTTATACCGTGACACAGGCGCTAACTAATTGTTTAATTGGTGGATAATCACGATTTGTAATGCGAGTCCAAGATAGCGGCACTTCCGGCCAAGCCTTATAAAAAAATACAGCACGATATCGTTACATACTTGGCTAAGTATACTATTGTATCACTTGGAATGGTACCAAGTTTCGAATTTAATTATTTTTTCGGCTTGTTCACGTTGGCGAGGCTTTTGGTATATTTCATTCGTTGCCTTACAATTTTTTTGTATACTTTGTTAAATAATTTTAACGAGAGGTAAATAAGCAAACAATAAATGAATTCCTATAATAATATGGTAGACGAACAGATGCGCCTAATCATATGAACATAGTTAAGTAACAACAATACTATTAAAACATGTGTCAAAGTAACTGCTGACGCGTGTTATCGATTGAATTTAGCAATAGAATATTTTAAGTAATAAAGTAAGTAAAATGAGTTAGGTATGTTTAAAAATAAAAATGAGTAAATTTGGGCAAATCTTACAATGTACTTGAAATAACTTATAAAATAAATAAATTGTACTTGAACTTGTAAAAGTATTAAGTACTTAGTTAGTTTTTAACTTATTCAAAAAATTAAAATACCTAACCGATTTGGTGGTAAGCGGAACTTTATTCGTTACTAGCTAAGCCCGCAACTTTGTACGCTTGGTATTCGGTATAGGACGTAACTTTTTTGTTCGTAAACTTACAAATACTAAATGTTACGGGAAGCTTGCTACATCGGTTAAAACTGTATTAAAAACGGTTAAACTTTTTTTGAGATTAGCGTGCACAAACGCACAAACAGACAAAACTTGTAAAAACTATTTCTTTGTCCTCGGTAACAACAGCTCGTTTACGATTTTATTATGTAAGATTAATAAGGTAAATAAAATTGGACCACAGCCCACAAAAGTGAATAATACCGTAATACCCTACATTTGAGAATATTATTTGTCAACATTAATGAAAGTTTACAATTGAACAATTGAATAGAAATATTTGCATGCCCTTTTCGCCTAGAACATACTTTGTATGATACTTTGTCTATCATACTTTGTATGATACTTTGTCTATCATACTTTGTATGATACTTTGTCTATCATACTTTGTATGATAGCGGTGTTTTATGTTGCTTAAAAAAAATTTTACTTAAGAATAAGAATAAGAATAAGAATAAGAATTGTTTATTTGCTGAATGCAGGTTTACAGAACATAGATGTATTTTACATTATTAATTTGGTCGCTACATTCTGCCCTTAAGGCGTGCAAATATGTATTATAATTTAAAAAACAATTATAAAATAAATATAGAAAATTATAAAATTACATTATACCACGAATTGATCACATTATTGGTCATTTAATTAGTTATTTTTCCTTGTCATTAAAATATTCTTTAAGGCTGTAAAAACACTTTTCTATTAGCCATTGGGACAGCTTTCTCTTCATCAAATTTATGGGAACACTCTTGAAGGCATCGGGCAATTTGTTATATATACGTATTGACATACAGAAAACGTTGTCTTTGTATATTCGAAGTTTAGCATTTGGCATATACAATTTTTCGGATCGACGTGTGATTGTTGTACTCATGTCACTATTTTTTTTGTAGTATTTCTTAGACTTAAAATGAATTAATAATTCCAAACCAATGATCCAATTCAAGTTGTAATGGAACAATGACGATTGTTCAATATCATCGTCGCATAAAAATGATCCAATCGAATTGAATGCGAGCGTGCATGGTTAATTATTATGAAATATGCGCGCCACGCAGATAGGGTTGCAACTACGCCGCGTCACTGAGCAGACTGATGAAAAATTTAATGGCTTTTGGGAATGGTTTTTCCATTAATTAACTATAGAATTTTCAATAATAAAGTACATATCGACGTCAGAGTAAGAGATAGAAAGAG
Source organism: Bembecia ichneumoniformis (assembly GCA_910589475.2). NCBI lineage: Eukaryota > Metazoa > Arthropoda > Insecta > Lepidoptera > Sesiidae > Bembecia > Bembecia ichneumoniformis. Next base: position 697,416 of record OU342544.1, on the reverse strand, counting down.
ATACATTACTAATTTACTACACAATAGTGTTCCATTAGCCATTATTATACACATTTATTCATTTATATTCTTAATTCAAATTTTTTTACAATATAAATATAAAAAACAATAAATATCACAAAAAACTTAAAAACTAGTTTGCCGCAGGTAGCGGGGCAAGGCCTAAGCTACCGGTGGCTAGGGCTGCAGAGTGAAGAACCTCCTGACAATATCGCCTCCTTCTGTATCTGTCCCTTGAGCCAGCCGTCTAGTGAGAGTCTCGCAAGATTTTGGTCAAGGCTCTTCGCTATAACACCGATATACATATATTCACAGATATATTGCTGAATGGTCTTCTCCAATAACTCTGCTAGCGTTGGCAAGTGAGATCTTAAACTAAAAAGTTATAAATAATAGTTAGTGCCATTTATAAGACATTTTATTAAAACCTATTTTATTAAAAGCATAGGTGTTTATTAACATTGATGTTGTGTATGCCAAAAATATTTATGTTAAACATAAAATATGTTACTCAAATCTTAGTTAATTTTATAATATATATTTTAAGTCCATCCATCATTCTACATTCGAAACATTGCAAAATAAACTACATTTTAGTGAAATGTGGAGTCTGTAAATGTTGCTTTTAATTGAAGCTTAAATTTCAAACAAGGACTAATTGATGACATATAATTTATTCATTTGATCAAACTATAAATATTTATGCCATTATGCATATTGTTTACTTTTATGTTGCATAAAGTTTAAGTTACATATGTTCAATGGAATAACAGCAATGATATATTTTCATTATTGATAGGGCCCTTTAGTTCATTAAAAAGGTGCATTTTAAGACAAGAAATGATACTTTATTTTTTGTTTCAAAAATACTTTATTTTAATACTATGTACATATATGTATAAAGAAAATTAAACACAATTAAATTATTTGTCAATCGCAAATGTGTTTACAGTTTTATATTTTATTAAATTAATATCTACAAAATAAAAAGTAAAAACATAAAAAAGTGAAAAATGGATAACAGGTAAGTTTGATATTTCTTTTGTAAAAAAAATAATGATAAGATATACCTAATTAAAAAACTATATACCTATTCAAAGTAAGTATACAATCTAATTTTTATAGTAACTACTGTAACTTTTGTCACTACTTTCAACATTTCTAACTAGCCAGAACAAAGTACGAAAAATATTCCATCTCATTTATTGAAAAGCAGAATCAGAGCAGAACAGACATTTAAAAGATATAGTTATTGTATTGTTTAAGTATTATTGGCATTACAACATTAATTAATTCAAATTTGTCTTTTCCATACATTTGATTGATCTTGATCAATCACTTAAGCCTAAGCTTAATAATAAAATCTGATATATTAATTTTCATCGTGTAATCTCAAATTGCTTTCCTTGGCAGTGAGTATTGTTCGTACGTAAGTGACATTAGAAACATACCATAGTAGAATTCCATAGAGCATAGTACTATTTTAAATAATTAAAATAGACCAGTCGCCAAGTATATACTACTCTATAATTGGAATTTGATAAATTTAAACATGAACATTTCATGTTAGATTGATAAATCTAACATGAAATATGCGGGATATTGTTCTTTTATCTTAAAAATGAACATATTAGTAGATAACTGGAGGTTGGATACAACAGAGACTAAATCAATGTCAACAGTTGATATCCCCAGTTCATGACAGTAATCTTCACAGGGAGGGGTAAGTAAAATATTTAGTCACAGTAGAACAGTACCTATAAATTGAACAGTACCAGTAGAACAATACCATCTGACCAGTCATTCTGAAATTTTCATAATGGCAGGTCATAAAGGTTTTTTTCTATGTTAAGATCGGCAGACAGGCTGATAGATGGCCCACTTGATGGTAGGTGGCTACCGTCGCCTATAACACAAACAACGCCAAAGCTGCTGCAAGTGCACTACCAAGTACAGTAGGATTAAGGATAAGGGATTAGGAGGGGATAGGGAAATGGGCTGTGGCATCCCTTACTCACTCACCAAAACACAACAGCACACGTGCTCTTATTTCACAGTCGTCTTCTGTAAGCGGGTGGTTACTGCCGCCAGACGAGCTGCCCAAATGACTACAAAACGCAGTGTGCCCTGCTACTACTTAAATTAATGTAATATCGATGTATCTATGTATGTTGTGTTTTGGTGAGTGAGTAAGGGATGCCAGAGCCGATTGCCCTATCCTTTCCTAATCCCTTATCCTACAATGGTCGGCAGCGCACTTGCAGCACCTGTGGCGCGTTGCTTGTGTTACAGGCGATTTACTAAGTGGTCAGTCTGCACGTCGAACTTAAAATAAAATAAATTTTGAATTAACAAATATATAAAAATATTTCATTTGTAATTAATAAATGGTTGCTTTTTTTAGAAAGCGGCCAAGGCACGGAGGCTGTATGTAATATTGTATAGCGTCGAATGCCCGGTCAATGGCAGCAAAAAATATCAGACAATCTACACTACATACATTGAATAGATAGAGAGATTACTAAATAAATTACATTACGGTATTGTATAAAACTATTTTAGTAGCATGGAGAAATGTTTCGTGTGAATTTCGTCCGAAACTAATTCCTACTAGAGCTTACTGAGTAAGCACCTAACTACAAAAAAGTACTACCAGTTTCTAAGGAAGAAGTTTTATAAAATAACGTAGTGATTGCGCAATTAAAGAATTTCTAACAAAAACAAGGTCTATCAGAACTTTTGCCATCTATCTAAATAAAACTTTGCAACCGATCATGCGCGGTAAGCTTTTCCAAGTAAACAAACTCAACTTTCCAAAACTTCTACGAAACTACAATTAAATAGTTCAAAACACACTTACCTTGACGTAAACGTGATTGTTTGAACTCCAAACTAAATATTTATAATACAATTCACTTAATTTTCACAACATTCCTGTTTAACACTGGCCGAAAACTTGTAGCTTCACTGGCACTCTTTGCGGCACTTTTTTTGTTAAAAGTTCTATGAAAAACACTCAATATACACTCATAACCCACAAAAGACAGTATATTAAACTACTTTATCACTTAATTTGCTATAAATTGTCACAGAAAACTACATAAAAACTTTAAAAACCGTAGTAAACATCGGGAGCAACTCCAAACACGCGACGGCCATCTTCCGCTAATGAAATATTTGAAATTTCAATAACCAGAGGGCACTAAATTCGCATCACAAATCTCGACTACTTTTTATATTAATATGCTTGTTTGTTATTATCACAAAGAAAAGATGTACAATTTTAGCCGATTTAATTTTGGTTTTAAACAATATTTAAATTATATTTGCATTAAACAAATTGACTTAAATTTAATAGTTTTTATTTCATGCAACACTGAGTTGTATTATTCATGCAACAACTCTGTGTTACTCTGGGTGTACAGTGGTACGGAAACTTTTCTTACCACAAAATATGGTAGAATCATAATATCATGTAATTATGGAGTGAGCAAATAAATAAATAAAAATACATAAAATCACTGTAATTTCTCATATTCTAAATGTTGACTACTTAACCAAGAAACTGTCGAACTACAGCATATAACTCACAAGGCAACGGAGAAGTGGACACATTGAATTCTATGTTTTGGCGGACAGTAAATAATATAGAAGGTAGCAATAAAGTTTCAATAATTATCTGACTTTAGAAAACTTAGAAAATATTGTTTGTGGAGAAGTCTAATGTCTAGCGCTGCATTATATTCGCACTCTACTGTGAGTTGTGATTGATTGCACACCACATTAGTGAATAGCGGCTTATTGGTGAAAGGGTTTAATATTCAAAAAAAATGAAATTATTGTGAATTTCTGCTATTTTATGCTTCCGTGCCGGATGAACAATAAACCACAGTTTTTGATCGCTTCCTTTCACCTCTTGAGGTAGTAGACGAGGATCTAACTATCAATGAAAACTCTCAAAATGAATTATAAACTATATAAGACGAAACTATGATGATGATATTAATATAATATAACGAATAGTGATATTTAATAACACTACCAATGGATACAAGTATGTAACATCTGCTCGAACCAAAACGTCCGATTTCTGGCACGATCGACGTCTGAACTCTCAGCACAGCGTCAGCGGTCTATACATACATACCTACTCGTATCTCAGCAGCGAACGTCGTCTCGATAAGTCGGTATATAAATTTGAAATTGATGTAGTAATTTAATTAAATTTAAGTAATTTAATTTAATTTAACAAGGGAACAAAACGATCGTATACGAAGTAAAAATAAAGATAATGGGGCACCTATTTGTGAATATTACTTCTAAAACAAGACCAACAATATATCCACATAATTATTATGAATACATCTACTTATAAAATAAATAACTGATTAATGTCCTTACCGACTAACTATCTATGCACAGCAAAAGTCTAGAAAGCTGAAATTTGGAATATAGGCTTATTTTATAACAAAGCATCTAATATTTACTTACGTATTAAAAACGAGTGCATGTACTTACGTATCAAAACGAGTGAACTCGCAGGGCACAGTTAGTATGTTTATAATAAAAAAATATATAAACAAATATTTTCACCATTACAAACACGGTGTTTGATTATGACTGATCACCATAAAACTCGGATATAGTGCGTCAAAAAAAAGTAGAAAGGAATCAATGCCGAGGTAATCTTTTTAGCACACTTAATTGGCAACATCATGTAATTCACCGGCCGTCGCGTCAAGCAGGGCTGCCATTTTTACGATTTAAATCGCATTTGTACGATTTTTTACTGATTTTATGCGACTACGATCGTAACATCGAAATCGTACGGAAAACGTACGATATTTCGTTCGCTACGTTCACGCCCGATCTAAGACCGTCGGTGTTATGCTGCTGTAGTTAATATATTGTAAATATGAGTGACGAAAGTGAAAATGAGGGCCATTCGTGCCATCTACAAGCTTGGTCCCAGAGTCTCGCTAATAAATAAGTTTAGGGAAATAAATGTACTCACTGTAGCCTAACAATACATTTTTGAAAATCTTATTGCTCACAAAAATATTAGCACTTTCAGTAGAAATAGTGATGTTCATAGTTTAAATACCACAGAAACAAGCATAAGCTACAATCGCATAAAACTCGTCTCCACAAAATTGGCAAGTCTTTTATGGGACAATATGTACGCTTTTACAACAGGCTTCCTGCTAATATACAACAGTTATCTATAAATAATTAAAGTTTATATTAAGAAAACCCTATGCAAAAAGGGATACTTATTATAAAATATTGGATTATTTAAATGATGAACATCTTTGGAGTTAAATTATAATATTGAAATGTTGGTACAATGTGAATTATGTTACAAATCATGTAATTGACGATTTATAAAAAGAGCAACTAGGGGATTTCTTGCCGAGTTCTTCCCCCTAGAAGCAGCATTCCGAACCGGTGGTCGTTTATAATCATATATAATTATCAAATTTGACGAAAAAAACTTACAGTGAATAAATGATTTATTATTATTATTAAGAAAAGAAAAAATTATTATTATCCCAGAACAATAACTAAATTATTTTATCAGATGTATCAACGGATGTCAGCAAGTTCTGGGAGCAGCAAAAAATTTAAATGTGCCGTTTTTTTTATTATGAAAGTGAAATTTTAATAAAAGTGAATAAAAAAATGTAATAAAACTGAATAAAGGGTAAATAATAATGTACGACTTTTTTATTGGATATTTCTTTGGGCATAAGATTTTTTTTAAGCTGTAAGCTGTTGTACGATTGCGACATTTTTCACCTGGCAGCCCTGGCGTCAAGTGTCAAATTTTTATTTGTAAACATTGACTGACCCATTTATTTTAAGATTTATTTTGTTTATTTATGCTTATTTTATATATATTTTTCTTTGTGAAGTGGTGTTACTTATTATTTTATTCGCCACAAATAAAACTATAGGTGGTGGTGCTCGTACGATAATCTACAATGTTTTTATGAGTTGAATGGTGCTCATTGCTGACAGATTTGGCCGATGTTTATAAAAGAACAGAAGATAGGGCAGTTATTTAATAGAATCTGTGTCATGTACATAACGTAACGATTGATGATAATAATATTTATTATTTTATGTCATTAATCGTAGGCTGCATATAAATAATATCACATTTTTTAGCAAGCTATCCCCCCACCGTAAAGTACACTCTGACCAATAATTTATTTAGGTTATATATATCATGCAGGTACCTATTTAAATAACATATAATTATGGTTCGATATTTATTTATTTATTTATTTATTTTTAAGGGAAACATACAGACTATAATACTTATAACTAAAATGACAAAAATGGCACTTATACCAATAAAGTTTCCACAATTATTTAGTACATAACAATATTACACAGTCAACCTTTAAATTAATAAAAATGAAGTTCAAAACAAACTCAGAAATTAAGCATTACATAGACTTTCCAGAATAGCACTCCGATACTGTGCACGCTTCAGATTAAATAAATCAATATGGGAAAATTTACCATTATATGAATTACAAGCACGTGATATGAAGTTATTGGCCATGTAGTTAGACTTCACAAATGGAACACTAAATAGAGTCCTGTTTCTAGCACTAATCCTTTGACATTTAAAATTAATCTTGCTAAGGAGCAACATTGAATCGACAGAATTACTCAACAATTTGTAGAGGAACATTTGATCTCTAAGGGAACGACGACTTTGAAGAGAAACAATAGACCACAGTCTCAAATTAACTAAATCATTACCTGATCTGTATATTAAATGCTTAACAAATCTATTGTGAATCCTTTCTATCAAATCTATGTAGATCTTATACTGAGGATTCCAGACGGTTGAGGCATATTCCAAAATTGATCGAACCAAAGAATTATATAACAGAACCAAGGTAGAAGGCCTCTTGAAGTCAACAGTCGTTCGCAACACAAAACCAAGCATCCTATTTGCCCTGTCCGTAATATTAACTATATGAGATTTAAACATTAATTTATCATCCAACTGGACACCTAGGTCACGCAACTCAGTTACCCTGCTAATTTGTAAATTATTTATTTTGTAGTCAAATAGAATTCTTTTCTTTTTCCTACCGAATGTGATAATGTAACATTTATTGATATTAAGTTGCAGGAAATTAGTTTGACAATACAAGAATAATCGATCCAGATCTTGTTGTAACAATTGACAATCATGCTCAGTTTTAATAATTTTGAAAATTTTCGTGTCATCTGCAAAAAGAAGTATTTGTGAACTGTGAAACATTGAGAACACATCATTAATATAAATATTAAACAATAATGGACCGAGGTGCGAGCCCTGAGGCACTCCAGAGGCTACGGGTAAAAATGTTGAACAGAAGCCTTTAATCGTAACAGCTTGGCTTCTTCCTCTAAGGTAAGATGTAAGCCAGCGCAGAAGATCCCCATGTATACCAATTTGACACAATTTGACTATAAGAGCAGAGTGACATATTTTGTCAAAGGCTTTTGAATAATCGGTGTATATAGCATCCACCTGATATCCGGAATCCAACGCCCTGTATACAAAATCAAGATACTCACAGAGATTAGTCTCAGTTGACCTATTGGTTACAAAGCCGTGCTGCTGAGTCATAATTAAGGGTCTGATAGCAGGATAAATTGCATCGTACACTATTTTCTCAAAAAGCTTAGGTATGGTACTTAATTTAGATATAGGTCTGTAATTGGTAATGTCGCGCTTGTCGCCGGATTTAAAAATTGGCATAATATGTGACTGCTTCCACACAACCGGCATGATACCTTTCTCCAGAGAATGGCTAAATAAGATTAACAGAGGCTTAGCAAGCTGATGACGGCAGAGGTACAGAAAAAGTGGCGGGATCCCATCAGGTCCCGCGCCCTTGCCTACATCAACACAATTCAAATATTTCACAATCAAGACCAAACTTAACTCGACAGAATGTAAATTGACAGAGTTTTCCAGACTGCCACAATCCAAACGCACAGTCCCATCAAGATTGTCATTTTCAAAAACTGAAGTGAAATATTCATTAAGCAGCTCACATATTACCTCTCCATTAGCAGAAATTTGGCTACCGTTATACATGGAATTTGGGAAGTCGTTATGTCCTAACCTTTTAGATTTAACATAAGACCAAAAGTGTTTACTATTTATATGAATATTTTCCTCAGCCTTAGCTATAAAACTACTGAAACATTTGTCTTGAACTAGCTTTTGTCTCGCTCTTAATAATTTGAAGGTATCAAAATCAGCGACATTGCCATACCTTTTCCATTTGCGGTGAAATTTTAGTTTCTCCCGGATAATTTTTATTAGCCCACGATTAAACCAAATGGGGTATTTGGAGTATTTGGGGTATATAAACCACTTGAGTGCGCTGAAGGCTTTCATTACATTATCACAAAGTCACCATTATAAAATTTAGATATATAAAAAACACCCAGACCTTGCTAGATGTGCTGTGGGGAAAGCGGAGGTTACTCGGTCCGTTGACATCTGGAAAGGCGTCAGGTCGACTGACGCGTGCGAGGAGTAGAAACTGGACGCAAGGTCGGAAGCCGTCAGTCCCGCGTAGCCAACCAGACACCAGGTACGTCGTCCCGCCCACGTCATCTCGCGCGAGAGCTAGGAACTAGCCATAGGACCAAGCATCTACCGCTCAATGACCACTGGATGCCAAGCTTTGTCCTTCTCCATGGTGAGACGACGGGACTTTGCCTGCGATGAGTTTCTCGAACTGCCCCCCACTCGTTGCCCATCAGTTTGTCAGCTGGGTTCAATTTAATACTAACTTATGATGCAATTCCATCCGTGTGGGATGGGAGAATTTGTCTTCTAAAGTCTTAATTTGAATTGGTAACTAAATTTCGTTAATTGTGGTTGGCCGGTGCTAGAGAAATAGTTTTCCGAATACCCTGACATTAACAAGGATCTTGACATTTCATATACAGTAAATTGTTCACAGACCATAGAAAATTCCCCACCAGATTGAGGTACCACAGTGCACATACATATTTTATATGTTACAAGTTAATGTATTCACAAGTGTTCTTTAATCAGCGATATACCTACACCTATTGTACGTTTATGGTAGACTTCCTCATTTTCGCGTAAAGCGAAGATAGCTGTTCCTCACAATTCAAGTAGCGTCAACTTTGCTGGATCATTCAAGCATGAAAGAAATTTTGTAAGAGAATTATAAGAACTGTAACTAACATTTATTTTTAAACATGAGGTATAATTGGTTTTTTTTTTTTTGTATTGCACTGTAGTCAGTGTGTCAGAAAATAATATAATTTCAACAGTCCATTTATTGAAGTAAAGTTCAAAAATGAATTAGGTAATTCATTTTTGAACCACATTATAAGGTTGTTTGGCAGTGTGGCTGCTAAAAGTCATTATTTCTTACAAACAATATTTTGGATCGTACCATTTTTTTTTTAATTCATTCTCATTATTATCTGGGTTTGAAATCTTGATTTTATTCAAAAAGATTGAAATCTTTTTTTAATGTTAAGATCGGCAGACAGGCTGACAGACGGTAGGTGGCTACCGTCGTCTATAAAAGTGGATTTATATTACACCAGACGGTGTCCCGGCCGGGGCCCGGTGTAATATGAATCATCGTTATCACAAGCAACGCCACAGCTGCTGTAGATGTGCTGCTGACTGTAGTAGGATGGGGCTGTGTTTTTGTGAGTGAGTAAGGGATGCCAGAGCCCATTTCCCTATCCCCTCCTAATCCATAATCCTACTGTACTTGGCAGCGTTGCCCGTGCTAGCCGGAGTTTTGCCCGTCGACCTGGAGGTTCTTCGGGAGGCCGTCGAGGAGCGCAGGAAGTAGCACGCGGAGATTAGGGCGGCCGTCCTTGCTTTGTGGCAGGAACGATGGGAATCTTCCCAAGACGGCAGAGACATGTTCGGATTTTTCCCGGATGTGCGTGATCGACTCTGCTCCCAATGGGTAGAACTCCTGACTATATGGTCTCACAAATCCTGATTGGACATAGTTGTTTTAGGGAACAACTGCATCGCCTCGGCTTGTGCGACAGTCTGATGTGTCCATGCGGCAATGAGCCAGAAATCCGCGACCATGCCCTCTGGGAATGCGAGCTTTATTCTGAATGATCGACGGCCTGAAGAGAATAGGAATTGGATAGGGTTTATCACTCGGACCTGGTTAGCTGCGTGCAGAATTTCAACCTTACGAAGAACTTTGCGCACACTTGGCACAAGAAGCGGAAAGAATTCGACTAGCGCGAACTCAAGAACCAGCCTGCGAACGCGAAGCAACATTGTTCTGCGTTCACGCCCCAGAAAGGGGAGAGGTGTAAAGGAAATAGGAACTAAATAACTTGTAGCGAGTGAAGAAAGAGCCCTGAGCAAGTCATTTCCTGTTCCTTTTAACCTTCGTATAATAGTTTTTGCAGTCTGTTACTACACAACTAGGCATTTTTATAACAGTTTAGTATAAAACTTCTCTCAACCACAATCTTGCGCGGATGACGACTGCCGTTAGCTGGTTCTAAACTGACATTTTAAGGTCAACGCGCTGGTGCTATTTCACCGCGCCGTTTTGGTCCGGTCCTAACACTAGTAATATATACGTCAATGGTCATGGGCGTAGCCACGGTGGGGTAGGGTGGGGCGGTTGCCCCACCCTGGCTCTGACCTGTAAGGTACCTAATCAAACCTAAAAAACTTAATTATCTAGATACTAAATACTTAAAATGCGTAAGAAAGTTCACACTCGACAGTCGTCAATCGACGCAAAAAAAATGTCACTACCATGAGTGAAAATCGTTTCAGCGGTCTCTGTATGCTGATTGTTCACAGAATGAGGATCGCCGAAACGAAAAATAAATTAGAAGCCGAAATGCTAAGGAGGTTCTGCCAGAACCCACGCCGGCTTCTCTTAAAGTAATATTATGAAGTTAATACCTAAATAAATAAACAACCTACAATACATACATATGTGTAATTGTTTACTTACTGTAGGTGAAAGACTATCTATAGATATAGATATAAACCTCTAAATTAACTGATTAACAAATTGGCATACGCCCAGAGCCCAAAAGGCTGAAGTTAGAGACACATTTTTGGATGTAAGATTTCGTGATGTAGGTAGGTGAGCAATAAGAAAGTGTTTTGCATAATTCGAATTATACAATACAGATAAAGGGTGTGGGTGTAACCTTTTTGTATGAAAAAATTAACCAGGGTAAGACCGCGGGTACAGTTTGCTAGTTACATATTATTTTAGACTGCTGCCCCACCCTGAGCCCATGGCTGGCTACGCCCATGTCAATGGTCCTAACTTTTTTTTTTTTTTTTTTTTTTTTTTTTATTATAGATGGGTTTGCTCTTGACCAGCATCTATCCATGTAGGAAGGATGAGGCCGAAGATGGAGCGAGCTCACCCAGAAGATGCCTATTCACTCGAACCTTGAAAAGATTTGGGTTATATGAGCTCGGAAATACAGACGCCGGCAGGGAGTTCCAATCCTTAGCAGTGCGCATCACAAAAGATGTTTTAAAGCGCTTGGTCCGAATTAGAGGGATATCGACAAGGTGAGGATGGTAACCAGCCGTACGTCTGCATGTCCGATAGAAGAAAGGGGAAGGCGGTATGGCGTTGACTTATTATCAACGCTGTAGCCAAAACTAGTAAATCTAGAAAGCTGAAATTTGGAACTTTATTTTATAACGTAAGCATCCATCCTCTCACTTTTCGGCCCATTTCATATTTTTTAAAAACTTGCACTGAGCAATATTCCAATTCCAACCTACTTGTCAACAAATATACAACAATGGGAAAATAACATTAAAACTATAATGGACTTTGAAAGCAATCGCTGTGTGGAACCCACGGGATCCAACAATATTGCGACTAGGTATAACTCTGATTTTGTTCGATGACATTTATATTATGAGGAATGTTTGAATCGTGTTTAGTATATTGAGTTCCTGTTACATTCCGTTACTCAAATAGACTTATATCTATTTGATATATCAATATATTAGATATATCTATTTGATATATCAAATAGAAGAGTCATATCATATACTTATCAATGACCGAACAAAATATTATTTGAAATATTTCTTTGGAAATAAACTCTCAGAACAGAAAGTTTATATATTTGTCTATGTTAAGGTCGTCAGACAGGCTGACGGTCCACTTGTTGATAGGTGGTTACCGTAGTTTATAACGCAGACAACACCACGGGTGCTGCAAGCTGCTGACCATAGTACATAGGATTAATGCTGATCATCCTTTATCAACTCAAGGTGATTCAAGGGATAAGGGGGTGGTTCTGGTTACTGCCCAAATGACTGCGAAACGCAGTACTTCTATTTGCCAGATTCAGATCGAAACCAACTATGAAAAGTTTATTTCCAAAACTGGCCCTGTCTGGAACCGGACTCGGGACTCCTGTGACAGAGCGTTAAAGCAAGCATCCTGACCACTCATCCAATGGGTTTAGCCGAATTTTTTAAGCCGTTCTCGAGTTTTATGTAGCAACACATTTAGCTGTTCATTTTTACTTATATAAGTGTAGACAAATATTCTTCAGAAAGATGTGCCTACTGAGATATATTTAATTTGCGACGATAACGTTCGATAACAACGTAACTTCTCGGCTTTGTCAGCTCAAAAGTTGTAATGGCCAAAAGTTGGTGAATTCACACTTCCTTCCGCATTTCTTCGATTCTTGAGCACTCTTTGTCGCCGTGCTGTCGTGAAGTAAGAACAAAATTAAAGGTTTTCAATTTATCGATGTGTTTGACCGCTAGCTCTAACGTGAGCGAAATTAATATTACAAATTGATAATTTTAGACGGCTCAGTAAGGGCAGCTACCTAAACCATTGTAACTATAACGAAACACTCTTAGGAGACTATCCATAATTTTATTAGTTATTCCCATCAGCATTCAAAGATTTTGAAAAAATGGTACAGTCAGCGGGAAAAAGGTAAATTTTCACGTTTTATTTTTATAGGGCCAATCGATTCATTTACTTCGCTTTATAAACGGTGGAAGTTTCCGGATTTGTCTGTATTCCGAGGCCTATAAGCACTCAATAGGTGTAAACGAAATGTTTATTTTATAGCTAACGAAAAGTAATTTAGATTAACATTTTTTGTGTTGTGGGTCTCTAAAAACCCCCAAATTGAAATTTATGGCACAGCCTGCGCAATTAACATGCAAAAAAGTGTCTCCGACAGAATTAAAAAAAAATTAAATTCACCGAATTTCCGGAAGCGCGACAAATGGTAATTAGATTTCATCGCGCCGAAATAATTCCCGCCTAATTCTCCGTTTCGAATAATTCCTTCGCCGCGGTCTATTTGCCAATTTGCTTTATTTGATTTTATTTAAATCAAAAACGCTCTCTGTTGACAAATTTTTAATAAATCTAATCAAGGGACCGAATCTTAATCGACTCTTTTTTTTATTTGAAAAAGTAATGGCGTATAAAAAGGCGGTGGCACGTCATAATACTAAGTGCTTTAGGTATTCGTATAAGCTGTGTGGTTTCTTGTATATAACGATTATCAGATCAGAAAATGGCTGGGACTAAGTCTCTGAATATTTTAAATTTTATGTGTAGACTAAAATCCTTTCTTAGCGGATGGCTGCGTTATAAAATAAACTTACCTATGTTTTAAATTGCACAGTTGTAGTTGTGCGTTGATAGTGAGTCAGGATAGACGAGTTTTTATAAATATGGATTAGTATTGATGGTGACTTCCTGTTCTAAGCTCGAATGTGAAATTCTGCTAATCTGCAGTGGTCCACTGAATCAGTCCCTACTTCCTTATGTACCTGTACCCAGGAATTGGTAATAGGTGTTTTTATTAAGGGCTTCACTGAGACAAATGACATTTACTATAGAACTCGCCGGCGGCGGATCCAATTCAACAGGCCTAGAAATGGTGTTTTTCTGTTTTTACCATTAATAAATATTTTTATTAATTCAATTTTTTAATCTGATATTAACTTATTAATAGGTACAGGATTCATATACGTGCAATAAGCCGTTTTTGAGAGAATTTTCAATAAAAGTCAAATTCTTCTTGTGTTCTAACTTTTTTTGTGGAGTTTCTATTACTTTAACGAAAATTCTAATTAATACAATTGGTTCTTCACATGTTTAAGTATAATATATATTTTTTTCAAAGCAATTGTCTTGTCCATTTTTTGTAACATTTTCATTTTTTTTTTTTTTTTTTTTATTTATTTACACAAAAAAAAAGTACAATGGGTGGTACACAGTTTAGGTGTACTATAAACTCAATTAAGTTTCTAGCGTACACCTGAGTTGTCTTCAATGGCAGAAATATAAACAGCATTTTTGTTACAAACAAAAACAGACAAAAGTAATAAGCAAATATTTGAAGGTAGATACAACTTTAACACACTAAAATACAACAAACCTGCTCGTCCCACTCTAACATGCAGCTAACATATAAGTGCATCCTTGTTGACAACAAGAATGCACTGCACACTTTCTACAGGTTGTTTTTAATTTTGTTAATCTTTATTTTAATAAAATAAACAATTTATAACAATGAGGTATTACATTTTTGACTTCTTAGTTTTAGTTATAATTCTTATTATTAGTTATATTCATATACAAATATACATACATATATATGTACATAATACATATATATACATACACATATATACACAACACACAAATGCGTACAATGCTACTTATTAGGGATTTAGGGTTTGTCTCCCCCTTAAGTAAATTTCAGCAGGCAGGGCGAGGTGTCGCTGTCGACCTAAAATTAAGGAATGACGAAGGGATATAGGCAAATGGTCTCCAATATCCCATAGTTACTCACCAAAATACAACAACCTATGTTGTTATATGGGGGGCGAATAGGTCTAGCAGTGGACGTCCTATTTCTAATGTGTAATTATAATATGTACCTATTACTTTCGTAAGTGACTGACTTACACAATAAAGAAAATTTCAAATTTGAAGTTTCAAGTTTTTTTTTTTTTATGTTATGTCGACAGACAGGCTGACGGTCCACTTGATGGTAGGTGGCTACCGTCGCCTATAACACAAGCAACGTTACAGGTGCTGCAAGTGCGCTGCAGACTACAGTAGGATTAAGGATAAGGGATTAGGAGGGGATAAGGAAATGGGCTCTGGCATCCCTTACTCACTCACCGAAACACAACAGCACGTATATGCTGTTATTTCACGGTGGTCTTCTGTAAGGGGGTGGTCACTGCCGCCAGGCGGGCTGCCCAAATGACTGCGAAACGCAGTGTGCCCTACCACTACTTTTGAAATCCAGACCAGAGTCAATTTTGAAAACATTAAAATTTCCAAACTTGACCCCGCCGGGAATCGAACCCGGGGCCCCTGAGACGTTAGGCAAGCATCCTTGCCACTCATCCAAGTAAAAATAAATTAGTCAAGACACTATACGGTAGTTAGCAGTAGGTGAACTTAAATAGAAATTTGTAACAAGTAGACAAAAGCCGAGTGTTGGCGACAGTAAAATGATATGTATACTGGAATCGACTATCGACTTTATTTCACTCTGTTCTTTCAGTCTATGTCATCAGATTAGAGGAGGGGCCCAGATATCAACATCAACTCAGCCGCAGGACGGCTACTGCTGGATATAGGTGTCCCCCATAATTTTCCAATAGGACCAAAGCAGCCTAGATTCACCGTCGAATCCAAGCTCGAACCTTACGGCACCAGCGGCCGTCGGTTCTCTGTAGTATGTTCCCTGCTACTTCTACTTACTAAATCCCGCAGTGGAACCCCGAGAAAGGCCCTCTTCATAGCTCGTTGAGCTTTCTTACGAGCTCCATAGACCACGTTTGACCGCCATACATGACATACACGTGTAGATATTATGTGTAAAAAATATTAAAATAAACACTTTTTTAGCTCTCTAATTGAAATCCGACGAGGGTTGAATTTTTTACTAACCCGTGGCAAAAAAAGGTCTCGAATTTACTACAACTTTGGCGGGCAATGCTTTTATTTCGACCGCGATAGGAAAATGAATTTAGAATGTCTGCTTTTTAATTTATATATTTACTTGTATAATTTGTATATCATCACTATCAAGCTACAAGTGTACACTTTTGGACTATCCCTTCCTAATCCCTTATCCTTAATCCTACTATGGCCAGCAGCTCACTTACAGCATCCGTGGCGTTGCTTGTGTTACAGAGGATGGTAGCACAGCACCTACCATCCCATTACCTGCCAGCAACTATCTTGATCGGTTCAGCGAGCCACGTGGTGTTTCACTTGTTGACACCAACACCCATTGGTACTTAAGCTGACTAATTATTCTAGATTATGTCTACCGTTTTGATTCTACGACGGATCTCCTGGACTTCACATCAACATTATCTCAGCGGTAGGCTTACCTTAAGAAGACCTAAAACATGACCGTCCACTTGACTATAGTTTATTACCGTCGCCTGTATCACAATTGAGCTTTCTGTCAGCATAAAACTTATATTAAAACTAAAACAAATGAGGAAGCGCTTACAATATTAGGAATCAACAATTTGTTTAACTTAATATTATATTATCTAAAAAAAGATGAGATAAATTGATAATCGCGATATTAGCATGATAATTAATTACACAAAAAAGATTTGAAGGATTTGGTGTTTAGTCGCATAGTCCTTTCGGCTGCTACGTGGTAGGCGATGGTAGCTACCGACCATAAAGTTGAGAGTTCGGCCAGCCTATATTAACATATTAAAAACTAGCTGAGCCCGTAACTTCGTACGCGTGGTATGTGGTATAGGGCGTAACTTTTTTGTTTGTAAAACGGATTCGAATGAAACAAACACAATGTTACGGAAAGCTTGCTGCAATACATCAGTGAAAATCGCATTTAAATCGGTTTAGCCGTTTCTGAAGATTAGCGTGTACAAACGCACATATAAACAGACAAAAATTCTAATACCTATTTTTTTGACCTCTGTAACATAAGTAAAATGTATACAAATTGTTTTTTTTTTTTTAAATATTTAAAGTACAGACAAGGCCCCTTTACGATTTTATTATATGTACCTATAGATATGAGTAGGTATACACTTTTGTATAGGCTAAACATGAAAAGATTGTTTACAAATTTTCTAGACGCATTATTTTCTCGTTTCCCTCAGCTAATATTCTGTTAGCGGAAAGAAATATTGTACAATGAGTTATAATTCTGTGAGACATATAAATCACGCTCTGGTGCTAATGCTCATTGTGCCTTCGTTATCATAATGTAGACATACCTTCCTCAATATTTTTTTTTGTGTTCTTTGATTTCCAATAGAACAATGTTAGAATGTACGCGTTTCTGCAATGCATCTGGCATTTTTGCACTGGCGAGAACTGACTATTTCCATGCAATTATGCGCAAAAGACGGCTTCCGTGCTCTGCGAGTTGCGTGCCAGTTCCAATTTTGAAGGTCAAAGTCGAGAAGGATGGCTCCATTTTGATGCGGCACCTCACAGATGGTAGTCGGTACGTACCTCATATAGACTAGGCGACTTTGTTAATAATTTTTATTTTATTTAAGTAAATACCTAAAATTATTCTTGTACAGCTAAAAGGAATATTTGGAAATTTAATGTTAACAGTAGGTAATATAAAAGAACCTTAATCAATTAAACAATATTACAAATGAAATTTGGAAGTAGAATTTAAATATAATTTAACATAATTATATTTAAAAATGTGGCAGATTTGATTTATCTAGATGTAATGAGCGTAAAGATCATAATAAGACCATAATCGATTCTGCAGTGCATCGAGAATATTCGCGGAGGCAAGAGTAGACTGTTTTTTTACCAACATACGCAACGGTGCGCGTCTCTGCTCTGCAGAGTGAGAGTCAGCCCCAATCGCATCTTGGCTATGATAGCAGGTAGGCTGGACTCTCTTTACATGAACCATTTCATGACGATGCATGTGTAGAGAGAAGTCTGAATGTAATAGGTTTTGTAAGATTTTACTAACACATTGGGTCTGAGTAACCCGAATAACGAATTATTATATAAATAAATAAATTAGTTCAATAATTTATTTTAATAGAATTTTCGATTTTTCGATGCTTGAAATATTTCTTATAATTTTATAGTTTCGTTAGCCTTGACGTTAATAATACCATTAGCCCTTCATTAGATGGAGTATTATCTATACTTTGAAGTGAAAATCGGAAAAATATTGGAAAACTCTTTATTCTTTATCCTTTTATAGTTTATGTAAAACGGATATGAAGTACAATGGCGATTTCTTCCAGGCAATCGGACGACACGAAGTTATGAAAGGTTAAAAATAAAAATAAATCAAAACTTGTCAATGATTGTAATTAAATTGATCATATATTTAAATTTACATATAAACGATATACATATAGATATAGATACATATATGCACATAGGTGTATTAATAATCCCTGAAGTCATATGTTCATTACGATTAAAGCATTTGTAAAACGGAAACTTGTTATAAGAGCGTATTATTCAATTAAAGATTATATTTAGCAGATAAAAATGTACGTGGTTAAAAAGAACGATTGCTGAGAGTTTCTATCGCCGTTTCTTCTCTTCCAGAACGCCATTTTTTTTCCGAAACGGTAGCAGTATTTTGACTTCAAAAAGTGATCTTGTTATTCTATTTTTGAGAAATTTGATTTGATTTAAATACATAGAAAACACCCATAGGTACTAAGACATATATTCATACATACAAATAGAAATCTTGAGCGGGTTTTGAGAACCCGCGACTTGTAACACACCGGGCAGAGCTAATACCGCTGAGCCAATCAAGTCGTCTGATAAGAGCCGTGTTATTGATAAAAGCCATGTCCATCTTAGGCTAGCATTAAATAGAATATGTTTCTGCGTGGCAGCGCATTGCTCGCCAAATATATGAGAAGGTGTTTCCATATAAATCTGTCCCTTTGTTTCGTAAAAATATGTGTTTTTTAATTTCGACCTTATATACAAACACATTTGTCTCGTTTTCCTTCGCATTTGTCAAAATAATTGCTTGCTTTAAATTTCGAATGCAAACATCGTTAGGTGCTCATAAAACATTTTTGTTTAATGTCGTTTATCATCAGCCAACACATTCCCTTAGCCCAAACTTAGGCATGAGAAAAATGTGTTTTTTTTTCTCTCTCTAATAAATGAAACTGCTTTAATAAACCCTAACTTATTAACTAATTGGTATCCCATATACCACAACATATCTTTTAACACATCATGTTGTGTCTACGAATACGATAGCACGATTCGCACACAAATATCTGTCTGCGTTGAGTTGTAATCGACTTAAAGAAGACAGAATTTTTTTACAAGTGATACAAGGGATATCCCGGCTTAGGGCAGACCGGTTGGTTATGTCGGAGTTCTACCCCGGGATGGAAAGGGTAGACCTACCGACTAAACCCCTTGGCATTCTCCTCGTCCGCTATTGGTGGGGTTACGGTTTTGGGCAGGCATTCATCCGCAAGGAAGACCGTAAGGAAGACAAATTCTTCAATTAACGTGTTACATGGTTTTTACTGAAAATAAGTTATAGATGCCCTTAAAAATATGTAAGTAATATGTCGTTGTTAAGATCCTCACATAGGATAACACAAGCAACAGCACATGTGCTGCTAATGCCTTACCAACCATACTATGATTAAGATTAAGAGATTAAGAAGGGATGGGGAAATGTACAAAAATGTCAACTCCCTTGCTTCCACTGCTCCTGCTATTTGTGCGATTTATAAGTATCACCGATTTTATTACGTAATAATGTGAGCAGCTATACCAACTTTGGTAGCCCAACTAATAGGATTTACTGACCCAACTAATTGGCCACATGTATTGTTGCTCAAATCCAAGACGAGACTTGGTCTTGGTCATGCAGCAAGAGTCTTGCAAGTCTTGCAATTACCTATTGCGATTTATTGAACACCTTAGTTTAGAACAACGTAACAGAGTAGCTACATTTTGAGCTTAAATTGACTAAGACATAGTAAAGACCAACCAAATTATTAATAAAATTAACTAGACATTATTTTATAGACCTTATACGTTCTGGGCACCCGCAAACTTATTTTATTCTTTGAAACATCGACAACGTTTGACATGATGCCGGCGGCGATCAAACAGTGTCAAATGCTGTTTCGCACTTATTCTGAGCTGGTACATTTGTGTTTTACAAACATTATTATGCATTTTTATTCGAGGAATGAGACTGGCGTATTTAAGACTAATAAATAAAGTTTTTTGGTCATTTTCTTGGCAGAGTCATGGCCAGTGTCCAAAATTGGCTTCGTAATTCACAATCCACTAACCTCGAGGACAACGAACAGTACCAACTTGGCCAAATGTGTGTAGCAGACTAATGTTGTTATTTCGTTTATTGTTATTTTTATTGTATATGTAATGTCATTACTACATTTTACTTTGAACTCTTTGTGAAATTTGAAGTTAACTGTAGTAAATATTGTTACGTGCGGGGCGAGTTAAAATACCGTGTAAGGGCGAAAGGAACGATTTATTTTCACAAACCAAGATGACTGCCAAAATCACCAAACTTCTCCGATGAAACCGTCAAAAGTCGTCAATGATTCCCTTAATGTGTCGCCGGTTCATTGTCGCAGATAACTTCGCAAAAGCTCCGAAGAGTCGCTTTCGTATAGTTGGTTGTCGCACCACTAACTGACGGGCCGCACTCTTATTTATACTTGGCACCAAACGCCTCGTTGTATTTCGAATTTACCAGAAAATGTAAACAAGATTGTAAACAAACCATTGAAAGTTCGGGAATGCTATTTCTGTTGAAATTTAAACTCTATGTTGTATACATAAAGACCAATTTCCTTGGACACTTGTCGGGAAGGGGCGTGGCTTTTCCCTTAACAATATGTTTTATTTATATACTTATTTCCATTAAAAGAATTTACAATTAACCTCAATTTTTTTGGGTTTGTCTGATCATTACAATTTTTTTCTGTGTGTATATATAAATCTTACTTAAGTCTTAAACACGTGCGTACAAATTCAGTTTTTAAATTTGTTTCTGGAAAAAGTTTTTTAATTTCGAATATCAATTATATTATTAAAGAAAATGAATTTAATTATTGTTAGTGCACTTTGTATTGTGATGAAGTTCACAGTTTACGTGATCCGGTAAATAATTTACGAGCTTTGCACAAATTTGACTTATGT
The DNA here is from genome assembly GCA_910589475.2 of Bembecia ichneumoniformis. Lineage (NCBI taxonomy): Eukaryota > Metazoa > Arthropoda > Insecta > Lepidoptera > Sesiidae > Bembecia > Bembecia ichneumoniformis. The sequence goes on along the minus strand of OU342544.1, from coordinate 676,156 downwards.
ACGGGGGATGCGAACAAATTTATTTGAGGAAGGAAAGGATTTTATTGTTACGGCTTCGCAATGAAATTGTTTTTATGTGCTTCTGCTGATAGAATACAATGTTATTAGACGAACCGATGATTTAGCAATTTCGCCTTCTGACTGAAGTCATTTATTATGTTCATTTTGATTGTTACAAAATTTGGAGCCATCAGATTATGTTGCCAAATTAAGAAGGGATCAATTTTAATAGTGGCAAGACTTGTAATATGGGAAACATACAGAGGACTGGCATGAAATCCACTAGAACCATACTGAAGCCAGCTTTGACATGATGTGTTCTTTTTTTTTTAAATTTATTTTTCCAGAAATCTCTCCCAGGTCCCTTGAACCTGGAATAGATTTACATTACTGGAATAGAACTCTGCATTAGTACATTAATGCAGAGTTCAGGAAGTGAAGGATTGCCGGACGAAGTGGTTTCAAGGCCGAGCTTTAGCGAGGTCTTAATAAAGATCTGAGTCCGGCAATCCTCATTCCGGTCGAGGCTGGTATAGTGCTTTTCTCAATAAATATGAGGAAATAATGAAACACGGAACAGAGGAAACATAATGACTCGTGAAACTTCGGGTTTCATCGGGCTGAGCAGCGGCCAGGAATGAATTTCCGTACAACATTCTTAGCCTAGGCCGAGAAAGAAATGCATGATCCAAGAATTACAAACTTCGTGGCTTGTTTTTAGTACAAGAATGCCTACATTTCCGAGCATGTTTGAGAAAAGATCATTAGTAATGCATACTATGTCTCATAGTAACTAGTATGCTTTTTTTATTATTAAAGATAGACCAGCATCTGTCCATGTAGGAAGGATGAGGCCGACGATGGAGCGAGCTCACCCAGAAGATGCCTATTCACTCGAACCTTGAAAAGATTTGGGTTAGGTATATGAGCTCGGAAATACAGACGCCGGCAGGGAGTTCCAATCCTTAGCAGTGCGCATCACAAATGATGTTTTAAAGCGCTTGGGCCGAATTAGAGAGATTTCGACAAGGTTAGGATGGTAACCAGCCGTAGGTCTGCATGACCGATAGAAGAAAGGGGTATGATCTCATGCAGCTCTCGAGCACACTCTCTGAAGTACATCTTATAGAATACACACAGACAGGCAATGCTTACAGAAGATCATCACGAAAGAACAGCATATGTGCTGTTGTGTCTCGGTGAGTAATAAGGAATGCCAGAGCCCACTTCCTTATCCTTTATCCCACTTCATCACTTGATCACTTGGCTATCACTAAATTATGACTTTATAGGCAAGAAGGTAAGTAGCCATCTTCACATCAAGTTGACGGTCAACCTGCTGCAATAAAGAAATACAGAAGATTGACATACTTTTATTTGTTGACAATAGAAGACAACGGTTTCCATTACTTGCGTGAAAATCGACAGAAACTCTTTTAACCACAGTCCGAAAGCATTAAAATTCTTGTCGGATTTTTTGAACAGAAAAGAGGTTACAAATTTAATTGCAATCTAAGACAACCCGCCAACCTAGTTCGTGGTGAGATCGCGCAGTACACCGAGGGCCAGTAAATAAAGTCGGTGTCACAAATTTATCTATAATAAATAATAAAACTGAAGAGTTTGCTTGTTTATTTGATTGAACGCATTAAACTCTAGAACTACCTGTCGGATTAAAAAAATCTTTTTGCGTGAAGGATATATCCTATATGTCGTACTAATATGTAGGTATTTCTAATAGCCGTATGTAATACTAGCCGAGCCTGCAACTTCGTACGCGTGGTAATTGGTGTAGAGTGTAACTTTTTAGTTTGTAAACCGATTGGAATGAAACAAACAGTAAACGTTACGGGAAGCTTGCCACAATACATCAGTGAAAACCGCATTCGAATCGGCTAAGCCGTTTCTGAGATTAGCGTGCATAACGTACAAAGATGCCACAATACATCAGTGAAAACCGCATTCAAATCGGCTAAGCCGTTTCTGAGATTAGCGTGCATAACGTACAAAGCAGAGAAAAATTTCTGAAAACTGTTTTTCTAACCAAATTTTAAGCGCAAACTGTAAATTTTTTTTTTTTAAATTTTAATGTACATACACAGCTCGTTTACGATTTTATTATATGTTTTTTTATTATAAACATTGTATATAATTATGTAGATATTATATTATATTTGGTGAGGCGTTGAATTTTTTATTTTCATTTTATTTTTAGAATGATCTCTCGGAAACAGTACACTTTTTGTAATAAAAGGTACTACAGTCTAACCATACTTGCGTCATACAGTCAGGCAACGAATGTAGTTGCGTAGAGCAACGTTCGGCGAACTCGCTTTAGTTTGCAGGCTCGAACATTGAGCGTTGCCCGACTGTATGACTGTATGACTAGTATGGTTAGACTGTGGTACCTACTATGTCTTTTTCTGTGTGTCTGACCACATGTATGCAGTTTCATGATAATCAGTTGAGTACTTAAGGCGTGAAAGCGTTACAAAAAAACTCACTTTTGCATTTATATTATTAGTTAGGATGAGCTAATAATTAATCATCGAGTCGTACAGTCGACTATATAATATTGTCAACAAGTTCATCTGTACCTATATTAATCTATACCGTTTTCGTCCACGTTACTGTGGCGAAAAGAAAAAAAAATGGTGCGCCTTATTACTAACCCAATTAAGAGGAAAGAATAGCTTTGCGATTCTAACGAAATAGGTATTTAGGAAAACACATGCTATCGCTCGTGCGCTCATGTCCCCGGGAATCGCGCACAACACATACAAATAGCCTCACGCACACATCGACGAACGCTGTTAGTTGACGAGCAATTACGGCGGAAGGCGAACTCTTTTATTTATTTAGTTATTTGTTGTGGCGTGCCCGAAACTCCGATATAAAGAAATTGAAGATTATAGTGATAAAGTAAGTATTTTATTTATTTATGTAATTAGTAACGATTATTTATTATTATTTATTATTTATTTATTTATTTATGTAATTAGCCAATTTCCCTATCCCCTCCTTATCCTTAATCCTAATCCTTACCCTATCCTTAATCCTTACCCTTATCCTTAATCCTACTGTAGTCGGCAGCGCACTTATAGCAGCTTTGGTGTTGCTTGTGTTATAGGCGACGGTAGCCACCTACCATCAAGTGGTCCGTCAGCCTGTCTGCCGATCTTAACATAAAAAAAACGAGTGTAAGCTAATTTGATTTTTGATAAATCGGCTTTTTGCCTAAATGACTGACATTTTGTATTTTAAGTATGTATCTATATGATATTTACGAAACAAAAGATTTTTGACTTTGTTATTGTGTACGAAACTGCTGCATGTGCTACTATAATAATTATAACTATAATGTTTTCGTGAAATGCTAGATATTCGGTTTTGTCAAAATCAAAGTCAAAAAGTCGGTTTTAGGTCGGCTCAGGTTTCAACCACGTTTCAGCTAGGTAACTAAACAATTTTTAGGTACCTTGGTAGGTAGATGTAAATAAAATTATTTTTTAATTCCTGTAGATATAATAGTCACACGATAATGGAAGCATATTATAGAAGGGGCAAAAAGAAACGAATACGCTTATGTGTCCGCCGGAAAAAAATGTCACTTCGCCAGAAAGGCAAAGAATTGGTTTGTAGTTTGTACACACCTTCTCACAGTCAATCTAACTCACAGTTATACGAGTATAGCCTAAATATATATATTTTTCAATTCTTATTCATGGACAGTTAAAATGAGTAGGTAGGTAAATTAGACACGTTACACACGTTACTGTTTTTTTTTTAGAGCTCCCACATCGCTATTCGTGCATTATTCGTCTATATTCGGCTATTTTCACGAACAAGACGAATACGCGAATACTAGAACACCTACTATACGCCGGCTTATCGCCAATACCGCCATTTATAATGTTTTCATTAAGTATTTTTTTCGTGTGGGAAATTAGATAAAAAGAAAATCATTTTAGAAAATATTTTATTTTATTTCTTGTCCCTGTGCACCGGGATCAGTTTCTAAGGGAAGGGTAACTGTGGAACCTACATGGAACGTAGTCCGGCACCCACTAGTTATGTTTTGGCATTACGACACGCACGGTTTATATTTATAGTTTGTAAATCATCAGTCTTCGAGAAGACAAACTTTAACAAATTCGATACTCCAAGACAGTGAAGATCAACAATACAATATTTCGAATAATACTACACCAACGACTTCAATTTCAAATTTTCACCTAATACGATCGAACCGGTCAGTTTTTTTTGTGACAACCATTAAAGAAAAATAATGGAACAAATTTTTGCAAAGATGGAGAAAAGTGAATTTCGTGTCTTGATTAAACATTATTTATTGCGCAAAAAAATTATTACGGAAACAAAAAAAAATTTGATAAATATTATGGGGATTCTGCTCTGTCGATTAAAATGATTCATAAGTGGTTTACTGATTTTCGCTGTGATCGTACAACCACAAGTGATGCTGTGCGTTCAGGACGCCCAGTTGAGGTCACTACTCCAGAGATGATCGCTGAAATCCACGACATAGTGTTGAATGACCAAAGAGTAAAAGTGAGGGAGATAATCGAGATAGTAGGCGTCTCAGACGAAGGTGTGCGCAATATCTTACACTAACATTTAGATATGAAGAAGCTCTCCGCTCGATGGGTGCCGCGTTTACTGACTGTTGATCAAAAACGTATGCGTGTGACCACTTCGGAGGCGGGTTTGACGTTGTTTCAACGAGATAAAACTGAATTGCGTCGTTTTATAACAGTAGACGAAACATGGATCCACCACCATACCCCAGAAACAAAACAACAATCGAAACAGTGGATTGCTACCGGCGAACCAGCTCCGAAGAAGGCCAAAGCAGTTTTATCGGCCAATAAAGTGATTATTTTCTGTTTCCTAATTTAATAAAATGGCTTGGTGGGAAAAGATTTGGCTCCAACGAAGAGGTCATGCACGAAACCAATGCCTATTTTGAAGGGTTGCCTAAGTCGTGTTTTATGGAAAGAATCGAAAACGCTGGGTGAAGTGTATTGAGCTACGCGGAGACTACTAATCCAAGCGCCGGAGCAAAAAAAGTAGGTTCGTAAAAAAATGTTCGGGACCGGCTATTTTTTTTTTGGAATATGTTCAGGGGTGTCCCCTGATTGTCGTACGATGCGCGGTTCGCGAGATATTCAATAAAACGTGTTTTTCAAGATGGCGGCTGACGCTCAACCCCCCCCCCCCCATGACGCCAACTTGGATTTGCAATCAGGGGACTCCCCTGAACATATTCCAAAAAAAAAAAATAGCCGGTCCCGTACATTTCAAAAAAAACCCTCTGGCGCTTGGACTATACGTTGAAAGATAAATAATACTAATTTAGTTAGTTTTACTCCTTGTTTAATTTTACCAGACTTATCAATCCGCCGAACTTACTCCCAACATTTTTGAAACAGATAGATATCGATAACGCGGGTGGGGATCCCATCTCTACTATCGACTTTTCCATTGACATCCCTATAATACGTGATGCTTTGCTTCCCCCCCCCGACCCCCAATCGTGCGATAGAGAGCGTTGCAACTCGCGACTGACAATAGGTACTTTTTTTGATGAAATTTCCATTTCGGGAGAAAACGGTTTCCACTGACTAAATCTTAACAAATCACTTTGATTTTGATATCGATCGTTTCAGCACGATATATTCTAGGTTTATAGGTTTCGTTTTTTAAAAAAAATTACACTGTTTTTATAAAATAAACGGCTTAATTCGACAAAGTTTTAATCACAAAAATTAAGTTATTTGAGGTGCCTATAAGTTTGAATTTATTGCAAATTTTGAAAAAAGGAAAACCTATAAACCTAGCCTTTCATTGTGTCAATAACATATTAAAAAATCATGGAGATTGGAAAATATTTAGAAGTGGAAAAACATTTTCTCTTTTTGTATGGACGAATACGTGCTATTCTTTCCTCTTAAGATGCTTACTAATGAAGTTACTAGAGCCTTCAAGAGAGTCCAAAAAAAAGAAGAATTATCCTGTTATTCGGTTTCAGAGGAAATTTCGGTTTATTTAATTAGTATTATTAATTCGGGAGGAAAATCCGTTTTTTATGACAGATGGGCTTCAAAATTTTAAAAAATATCGCGATTTTTCCGTAAATTTATATATAAATTATCTAATTAAATTTATAAATTTAATTCATTAATTTATGTTAATTTTTTAATTGTTCAAATGTTAGCCACCGGTTTGAGTCATTGAACAAATACTAATTACCTAATTTTAATAAAAAAATTATGATGTTGCATTTTTCTGGAATAGGGGATCGGACAGTAATCAGATTAAAATCTAAAATGTACTTAGAAAGAAAATATATAATTTTTTACGATTATTTATCGAATAATAATTTAATATAATTCATTTAAATATTTTTAAATGAAGAAATAAAATTTTATTATTTACAATATTTTTAATCTGTACTGAAACACCAATCACAGTGCGTGACGTCATTTGTGGGCAATCATTGTCTTATGCCAATGCAGCTGTTTTGTTATGATATGACCACAAATGACGTTACGCGCTCTCAGATGAACTATCGTGGCGTTTTGGCGGCATTTTCAAACAAACAATATTAAAACATGATTTTGAGCACCTAAAAGACTATAAATAAATAAAATAGTATTTTTATGGGAATAAATATCCATGAAGATTAATTTAAAACACTTTCTGAAAATTTGTCCGATCCCCTATTTATTACCTATTATTCTAGAATTAAATTCTAGAATAAATTTTATTCTGGAATACCTATTAGTTTTTTTATGTTAACGTCAACAGACAGGCTGACTGTCCACTTGATGGTAGGTTGCTAGCGTCGCCTATAACACAAGCAACACCAGAGGTGCTGCAAGTATGGCAGGGCATCCTGCATTTCGCAGTCATTAGGGCAACCCGTTAGGCCGTCTTTGTATATTTTTTTCTTCTTAATTTTAAAGAATTATACTTCATGATTTTTTGTAAATGGAATCTTTTCGAATTCAAATTCCCCAATGGCATAGTCTAAAAAATTGGAGGCTATAGGGCGGGACATTATCCCGATTTAATTATCAAATGGTATCTTAAGTGGCAACGGAAGGTCCGCGGATGCAAGAGTCGGCCCGTTGTTGATGTGGTTCACAGAAATATAGCTAAAACGTCCGAAGCAGTTAGTCGCGGGTTCGATTCCCGTTCAAGCCAAACATGTCTATTTGTCTTGGTCTGGGTGTTTTACATGTATATTTACGAATATAAAGTATATAAGTATACTATAGCTCTGCTTAGTTTGGGGTTAGGTGGTGCTGTCTTACATGTCCTAACAAAAATAAATAAAATCGATACTAATATTATAAATGTGAAAGTAACTCACATTTATAATATTAGTATAAATTTGTATTTGTAATTTGTAATTTGTATTTGTAGTGGTAGGGCACACTGCGTTTCGCAGTCATTTTGGCAGCCCGCCTGGCGGCAGTGACCACCCCCTTACAGAAGACCACCGTGAAATAACAGCATATACGTGCTGTTGTGTTTCGGTGAGTGAGTAAGGGATGCCAGAGCCCATTTCCTTATCCCCTCCTAATCCCTTATCCTTAATCCTACTGTAGTCGGCAGCGCACTTGCAGTACCTGTAGCGTTGCTTGTGTTATAGGCGACGGTAGCCACCTACCATCAAGTGGACCGTCAGCCTGTCTGTCGACATAACATAAAAAAAAAACTCTGTCTGTCTGTCTGTTACCTTTTCACGCCTAAACCGCTGAACCGATTATCAGGAAATTTTACATACACATTCCCTAATCTTCATATTGGCCATAATCCATTGTAATTTTTTAGTTTTATTTTTTTTGTGTGATAAGTAACTCAATACCATCCCCTGGTATTGCGAAGGTGTATAGACGACCTGTCTGTCGGTCATAAAAAATGTGCGTAAATTACTTTCAAAAAGTTATTTTTCACCAAATATTACCCGTAATTCTTCACGAATATTATATATTCATACACGCAAATATTTGCACGCGTTGATATAAACAAGCCCAAACATCCTTCGGTTCATAGTAAGATAATGTGGAACAACCATTAGTCTTACCTATCTATACCGTACCAGGTTGTCTTACCACCTGATTTCCTTCCCACCTGCCTCCCGGGCGCGATGTTTCCCTCCAACCCGGGTAATTAATGATAGGTCATTATTTTGTGCACTTTCTTCTAAGGGATTCACGCACTGTGCTGACGAAACGCGGCGATCGTATGTTGAAAAGCAAAGAAATAGATAAAGTGCGTTTAACGTAACGTTTTAGAGAATATTTAGACTGCTGCTATTTAGCTAGCTGTAAAATTACTGTTTAGGTGCGATTTTATTGTAATTGATATTTAAAATACCACGAAACTTCTGATCGAATATGGAATCAGCTGGAAGTCGTGTAGTGTAATTAGGATGCCTTTCTTTTTTTTTTTCATTCTAAACTTATGAAATAGTATAAATGAGTATACAAAAAAATGAGTCTATGTAACTTGAACCAATAAATATTATTATTATAAGCCCGCGGCTTTCGCTTACGTTGTAAAATAAAGCTATGTTCTAAATTTCCACTTTCTAGACTTAGTAGTTCCAGTCCCGACTGACTGCGTTGATAGTCAGTCAGGACAAACGATTTTATTTTCTATGCTTGATAGAAGATGAGGAAACCAAAAAAATGAGATCCCAATCTTCTGAATATATTTTCAATGTGCTATTTACACTTGTTACTTTTAAATGTTTAGTGCTTTAATCGTTTATGTATGCATCCTTATGTATCCTCTCTGGCGTCCAAAATCATAATATTATTAATTGTCGATTAATTAAACAAATATGTCAATAGATATGTGTAATAGATTATTGATTATATTTTGTTTCTTTAGCACTCTACCTCTTTCTCTCTTTCTTATTTTCTCCTCTGCCACAAGGTTGTCTGGAAGAGATCGCTCTTAGCGATAAGGCCGCCTGTACTCAGTTATTTCTAGTATTTATTTGCTATTTTTATTTATGTTGTGTGAGTAATAAAGAGTTTGTCTGTCTGTCTGTCAATGTTTTCGCTAACATTATAAAAAAACATTTGTCTAATAACCATATAGTTAGTCTTGTTTTAAATAAATTTCTTAGCCTAAAATTCTTAATTTTAATAAATACCGAATGCGTTCAAGAAGAACGCATTCGGTAACGTGTTCAATTAATATTTTAATTGAAGAATAAAATGAATTACGCCTGCATTCTTGGAACATCAAAAAAATTATGTCGCCTTGCTCTTTAGGAAACGCCTTCAAACGTATGTTAATTATGTAATTATTTACCGTCTAACATAGATATTCGCGTTTCTTCGACAAAGTGCGTTTAGTTGTAATTTTTAACCGTTCCATGGAAAATAGTCTTACGGTGCTATTTGTCAGCTTGTGAAATATCTGTCTCTTGTCCTCTCAACTTAGCATTAATTGTCGCATTACTCATAGCACAGCGGTGAATTAATTCCACTCATATATTACGCAGATCAAAGCTAATGGTTCTTACGCAGTTAGGGAAATGTCAGTATACTATAGCAATGACAAGGCACACTGCATTCTTGCTTACCGTGAAATAAGAGCGTGTGTCCGATTGTGTTTCCCATTCTCAATAAGTGACCATCAAGTAGACCGTCAGGTCAGGTCAAGCTGCCACCACGCTATTTCATATAAAATACGGGCTGATTATAGTGAAAGAAAGTGACATCTTTTAATATCATGCGTTTAAAAACTGTTAGTTATGGGCTTTATTTTAGCCGAGCAAAAGACGTAATGTACACGTCGAATGTAAACAGCAACATACTTAATAACTGCACATTAAAGACGCAACTGAGAGAAATTATCACTGTTTGAAAGGGATAGATATATGTTGTCATTTTCAATGTATAGTAGTAAGTTTTCCAGGTAATAATTCTTAATTCGGTCGCATCAAAGACGTTGTATTAGTCTGTGGTCGCATTGCAATGCAGCTCTTCTAACGCTCAAATTGACATTTACTCATAGTTTATTACAAATAAAACCTTCATGGTTCATGTATGTAATCTAAATTGAAAAACAAAAGTCTCTATGTTCTTTACTCAATTCTGTCTATTTGACAGAAGATCTTTTATCAAAATCTACGTTTACTTAATCTGTTACAATAATTTCAAGAAAATATTAGGGGAAGGAACTCTAAGGAATGCTAAGGGGTGGAACTCATTGCCTGCGTCTGTGTTCCCACAGAACTACAACCTCGGGGTCTTCAAAACTAGGGTAAATGGGCATTTACTAGGTAAGCGTGGTCCACCTTCGGCCACATCTGCACCTCACATCAGGTGAGATAGTGGTCAAGCGCTACCTCGATTTCATAAAAAAAAAAAAAAAAGAAAAAAAATCACTTCGAACTTCTTTCTTATACCTACCAAAAGTGAAAAACAATTTTCACCCGTGGAAGACTAGTGCCTGTTAAGTCGGCAAAAATTTGCATACACGATGTGAGAGATACAGAAAAGGACCCATCGTCTAAAAATAAAACACCTGAGAAAAAGGAGCGCGGACAGTCTCAGGGAAACATTGCACATAGGTATATTATTGTTCCTTCCTCTATGTTTAGCAAAGCAGACGCGCACGCATAAATTGCAAACACATATAAAATGTGTACTATATATAATAACAACCCTGATGCATTATTTTAGGATTGTTATTGAGTTACAGGCAAACAGTAGGATTGTGCGTTACCTATTTTGTCGTTCATAATTCCATCTTTAGACGGTACACGTTTGATCAGACAACTACCAGCCTTAAAATGTTGTAATAAGGGACTTAAAATGGAGATAATAATTTTACTTTTGCTGGAAAGGGTATGGCCACGTACTCTTTCTTTCATTTACTGAAGAATTAATTTATTAAATTTGGGAAGTGTATTTAAAAAAAAAGATAGTTAGACTTAATTTTTATATTTGCCTGTATACTGGCCGTTTGATTACTAAAGCAAATGGGACCCTAGCCGAATCTTCAGGCAAATCTTTGTAGCTAGTAGTATATAATTCTATGAGACTGCACTATGGGGGAACAGATACCATATACGCAACGTAACCTCTAGAAAGTAATTTGATAATAATTTAATGATTATTAGCAAAATACTATATGATAACCTATAAACCTGATTTACTTTTTAAACTATTCGCTCTTATAACTAGGTACCCAAGACCAAGAGGAGGGGTGGGTGCACAGATAATGTGACCCTCTTTTCGAATACCCTACCGTGTGTCACTCGGTCAAATCTCACTCCAAGGCCGCGTTATCACTAGGGTCCGTCAGTCCAAATAACACGGTGTTACGCTCGACCGGTCCTCACATAAAGCGTGTCAGGGACAGGGCAGCGTTCGTCCTGGGTCGCCTGACGTGCCTCATAGGCAGGCGGAGTACGTTGGCCCTTAGAGATAAGACGACATTGTACAAAGTCTGCGTCAGACCAATCATGACGTACGCTAGTGCAATTTTTGCTCACGCTGCTCACACCCGTATCCGATCCTTGGATGGGGAATCGTGGGCGTCCTAAGGTACCTTCATCACGACCTAAACCCTCCCTCAATAATTGTCAAGTGCATAAAGGACTTCGTCCTGAAGTACGCCATCTATATACGCCATCCTAAGCCGCTAGTGGTTAGATCTTTCTATACGCCCGATATTAATAACATTCTTTCTCGTTACAGAAGAAGACCTCGAGAAATCCTGACAAGATGACTCCATCACAGCAGCAAACGCGGCGCTTGCTGGTGATGGCCACGACCCACAGCTGCCCAGCCAACTAGTAAGAAGAAGAAGACTGTCGCGCCACTTTTCACCTTATTTAAAAAATGTGACCGGGGAATTATTTTGGGTATAACGTGTTACATGAATTGCATTTGATTTGAATGATGCCTTTGTGTGTTGTACCGTATAAAATTGACCCTGGTTTATCTAAGAATAAGTATTTCATTTAAAACAGCACGTGTGCTGTTGCATTTTGGTGAGAGAGTAAGAAATGCCAGAGCTCATTTCCCTATGCTTCCTAATTCCTTATCTTTAATCCTACTGTAGTCGACAGCGCCCTTGCAGCACGTGGCGTTGTTTGTGACGGTAGCCACTACCCTCAAGTGGACCGTCAGCCTGATTAACGTAACACTACTCGGCAAGAATGTATTTCCGCTGGCACTGAGGTCACGCCTTAAAGTTTGTCAGAGTCGACGAAAATTTAAATTTTATGAAACATTAACACCCTGGTATTGTGCATTAGCATTTATGATGCCGTTTTATATTTTAGAATATTTTGAGCGGAAATTGCGAGCTTTAACGACAACCCTTGTGCCGTTTGAGAATATTTTTAAACGTATACATTTTACCTTAAAAAGTGAACGATTATATTTTTTTATGAAAGGGTCGGCAGACAGGCTGACGGCCCACTTAATGGGCGCCATTTAAAAGCCATTAGGACAAAAAGAAACGAAAGAGAAATATCAATTTATTTACCTATTGCAATTCCTCGCAATAATGGAGTGCGGGCGCAACGTTAATAATATTATATATTAATATGATTTTAAATGTATTCTGCCCAAATAAGTGCCATCAACTTAATCGGCATAGTTTAGAAAACTTTAGAAAACTCCTCAAATTTCTAATTTGCGTTTCTTAAATTTAAACAATGACAATTTTCCTTTAAAATAAGATAGTAATGCTCAATCTGCGACTTCGGTAACAGACGATAAGGAATAGTATATAAAATATTAAATCAAGACAAAAAAAACAAATTCAACTGAGTTTCCCACGCGGTGGGCCTTAAGATGAATATGGACAAGACGAAAGTTATGTCTAATGTCCATGTTATGCCCACCACACTAACACTTGGGAATTCAACTCTCTAAGTTGGTGACGAGTACATCTACTTGGGACCAATAGTCGAATTAGGTGGAGCCAACTTCGAGAAGGAGGTCAATCCTTGAATGTCGGTAACTTTCGTACGTCTGCAGATCTCTTCATTCCTGATTCGATCTCGCAGTGTAACTCCTAGTATAGACCCTCTCCATAACTCGTTGAGCGACGTTGAGCTTTCTTACGAAGTCCATAGTTAGAGACCACGTTTCAGCGCCATATGTCATCATTGGCAACACACATTGGTCAAAAACTTTTGTTTTAAGGCACTAAGAAATTTTGTACAAGAAGATGTCTCAGAGCTTCCCGAACGCTGCCCTCCCGAAGTAGATTCGAAGCTTGACCTCCTTCTCGAAGTTGGCTCAACCTCTAGCCTACTTGGGACTGTTTGTCCCAAGTAGATGTATTCGTCAACAATTTCGGGAGTTGAATTCTCAACTGTTACTGGGGTGGGCATAACTTTCGTCTTGTGTATATAAATATTAGGTAAGATGGTGGTCTTGTCAGTAAGCATCACCTTACGTAAGATCACCATCAAATAAACAAAACAAAAGGTATCCCAGAATCTGTTCCTACATCCCCATCTTCTCCCTTTTCCTTTATCCCTGTATCCTCTTACGGTATGCAGCGAACTTGCATCTCTACTTGATGTAATTGTATATGTACGTGATGGTGGCCACCTACCCTCAAGTGGACCTTTACATGAAAAATATTTAACACTAACTCTATGGGATATTATAACACTTTCCCCCATGAGAAATTAAGAAGATAATTACTTTGCACAACCGCACATTTTTATTTTACCTCCATAATACGCGAAGGTAGATCATTCAAGCCTGTCCGAGCTGTCAGGCGGTAAACAACATGAAATTATGGTCGCAAGCATTTTCCACGGAACAACCCTTTTCTGACACGAATGAGGGCGGAGAAAAAAAAACTAAATTTTGTCTTCCCCCGACACCTAGAGGGGTCATTTATCACTTGTTCAGGTGACGACGGCTGCGAGACGCGATAATAAAGGTTAAACTCTTTGTGCTTCGTGAGAAACAACAAGACAAAGTGAAAAATTGTTGGACAGCTTTTGTATGTTGTAACATGTGGTCCTGATGTAGTGAAGATCATTTCTCGCTGAAAAATCATGACACTCCTATATTTACTTTATATTTATGTAAAATCACGATAACTGACGAAGCTATTTCTACTGCCACTGTACAACTTGGTTGTTTTTTTATTTTAGCCAGAACACAGAAAATCTAATAGTTACAAGTACTCAGGGCCTTAAAGTTTTATGGGACAACAAATTCGGATGAGTTGTAATCAATCAAATCTTGTCAAAAATGGTCCAGTCGTAAGTATCGGAAATTCGCCTAAACCAACAAATATAGAAAAAAAATAAAAAAAAAGTTTTATTGCCTAGAACCAAATTTCAGTTAGTACCGCTTTACAATTACCTGGGGTGGATTGAAAAGTACTCGGCCTGACATAGATCCATTCAATTGCTTCAGTCAAAACTACCCACATTAATTAGTTCAGTTCAGACTAGTCAACTGTGCGAAGTTCAAAACGTATGCGATAATTAGTTACGATTTATTTGTCAAGCAATCCGACGTAATTTCTGAAAATGAAGCAAATTGAGCAGCGCGCAGTCATTAAGTACTTCCACATGTTAGAATTTGATACACGGTTACATTATGATAACCTTTAATTTAATAATAGAAGTTGCGCCCTATATTATTTTGCACAGTCTAACGCAAGAAATATGAATTGTAGGGTAGCAACCAAAGATGTTGTATTAGTCTGTACCTAGTAGCAACACGGACGATTTAAAAAAAAAGGAAAATAAGAGGTGGGTAGGTTTTTGTCGGGCGAGAAGGCGAGCCGCACGGCAGTCCTTTTTGAATGCATTCCTCCGCTGGACTTCGAAGTGACATAACGCTTTGTTGCTACCCACTCGTTTATTTTTGTATAATACCATTAGTAAAGAAAATAAATTAATATCATCGAACACGATTTGTTTTGCTTGGACCACCTCATATTTAATACACAAGAAGGGGTTATCATAAAAGGACACCCATCATGATATGGTCAGTACATTAGAGGATTCCGCTTTGTCATATTCATCCGTCAAAACATGGATAACAGAATTTAAGCGTGGTAGAGAGAGTGTGGAAGACGAACACCGTTCTGGAAGGCCTTCGGCGTCCACTGCTGATGAAAATATTAGAAAGATACTTGATTTAATTTTGGGAGACCGCAGATTAAAAATTAGAGAGATAGCCGTGGTAATAGGCATCTCATATGTACAACGAATTTGGTTTCCACAAGGTGTCAGCGAGGTGGGTCCCGCGGCTGCTTTCAGTCGAACAAAAAAAAATAACGCGATTGACTATTTCACAAAACTTAGTTATTTGAAGCCGATTCAATGATTTTTGAATCGCTTTGTTACTATGTAGGAAACATGGATCCATCGGAGTACACCGGAAACAAAACAACAATCAAATCAGTGGAGAAGCACAGGTTCACCACCCCCTAAACAGACCATAAACTCTGATTACTACTGTCCCTTATTTCGTCGCTTACATGAGGAACTAAAAGAAAAACGTCCAGGAATACTCAGAAGAAAAATCCCGTTTCATCAAAATAACGTGAAATTTAAAACTGTGGCTTTGAACTATTACCGCATCAGCCTTATTCATCTGATCTGGCACTATCCGATTTCTGTCTGTTCCGAAAAGCGTCGCGCTACCATTTTTATGCTTCTCTTGCATTTTATAATTTGCGGCCATTTAAATGCACGCTTTAACACCAGTGCGCGTTCGACTACCATAGCGACCACACTACGCTAACCAATTGATCACCAGTGTTAGGCGCGTACTCACGTACCATATACCATACCATACCAAAAGACCATACGATCATAAGTGTAATAAACCATAAATGTGTAATGATAAGAGAGTTAATGTGTTAATTAAAGACCTTTATAAATATTTCTATCTCTGCCTTCTCTCCTTCGAACCAAACGGTAGACCAGCACCACCATAGCGTGCGAACCGTTTCATGGTCCTTCGAGCCGGATCCTTGTCCTCCGTTTCACTATCCTAAAAAACACTTGGGAGGTCAGAAATATTCGACAAACGACGAGTAGACAAACGAAAAACGACAGCAGTAGACGCGTATTTTGACTTTAAAGAAGGGGCTGACTTCTGCCACAGAAGTGCATCGATATTGATGGTGATTACGTAGAAATATAAAAATGGAATTGATTTTATATGTGTTTATTTTTTTCTGGCTTTGAACTTCAGTCACGTAAAATAAATATACTAAGCCTAAAATAGCTGAATTAAAGGGTTGTCTGTTTGTTACGCTTACACTCCCTTTTTTTATTTTATTTTATTTTTATTTTTTACGAGGAGAAATCCATTTACGAATTCCCTACCGTTGGCTAGGCGATAGGGGTATGTGGGACTCACCCAGTCAAGGACTCACCCACTAAAACTGCCCGGTGTCTACTTGCCGGGGTGGACCGGGTTCTGCCGAGGCAACAACTCCGATCCACCCCAGGGCAGCCTAGTCATTGCTGACTAGGCTTACTCCAATGGGGGACGCTTACACACCCTAAGCTCTCAAACGATTACCGAAATTTTGCTTACACGTCGTCCAGAGTTTTTCATTCAGAAAAAATATGTGTTCCCAGGGGATCATTTATGAATAAAAATGCCCGACGCATTTGAAGAACAAACGAGCAATGAAGCAATAAGCAATGAATTATTTTTTCAACACCTTAGAAAGAGAGGCGCGATCGATGTGAACTAACTACTGTCTACATAACATACACTGTCACAATAAATATTCTGTACAATAGAAGTGTCTATTATATTAAATCCACACAAAACTATACTAGGGATGAAGCTAAGTACCTACTTAAATTAAACGACAACTCAAAACTACAAACATGTGCTGAACGAAATAAAACTTTGCTGCTTCAAAATATTAAGCACCAATTTAAGTTGAAAGTAATTTGAGTCTCTACGAGTCACTCGAGGTGTTCGTGGCGAATGAATGGACCAATTCATGCAAATGATGTTACGAAAGAGTAATTCGAAACATTATCATGGTCTTACTTTATTATTTTCACTGTGAACGACAAAAGTTTTTCAAATAACGGTCAACAGCGAGTGCAGTTCGCAAAGTTAACGCCCTTCATTTATGAAATTTTGATGTGAGCCGCCAACTTAAGGTGGCGCTGTACGAGCGTGGGAACTCAGTAATAGGTATTTGGGAGAATTTGTTGTCTCAACTTACTATAATGCGAATAACGGAAGACAGAATGCGACGCAACATATTCGCCCCAATTATTCAACTCGCCAAAATAATAAAACATTCGCAAGCAATTCCAATATTTTAGAAAAACTTTTATATACTTATATAGACATCCCAATTTCAAATGTACATTATAGGTAGGATGTTTCCATCGAAAAACATTTTTAGATTTTAGTCAGTAATTACAAGAAATACAGAAAATGTCACAAATTCTGCACATTTAAAAAATTAATTATACTAGATATAAAATTAATTTCAGTTTTTTGTTGCCATGCGAATCTTCATATTATGTCCCGGAAATGTCATGTTTTTTTATGTATTGCTACGACCTATAATTAATGAGTAATCATGGAATTACGTAGTATGGAATAAGTAAGCTGTTCGAGTTGGAAAGTGCCCTCTTAAGATAACTTTTATATTTTGATTTCTCTCAAAACTATGACAGTTTAGTTTTACAATTTTATAAATTCTCTTGAAATATTTTTTTTTTCCGAATAATTTCTTTGATTTTTAAGTGTGCTCAATAAAGTCACATAAAGAGCTCAGAAATTTTGTTAACGCTCCCATCAACATAAGACACAATGATCGCTCCCATCAACATAAGGGACTATTTATTAAAATATTTATTCAATCTTTATTGCTTTAGATGAATCCTCGGGAACAGTACTTTTTTTCTGGACGAAAGGTGACCCCTATATCCCTTTCAACGTATAGCATATTTCATGATTATCGATTGAGTTAGTTAAGAAGTTTAAAAGTAACAAACGAACAAACTTTTTATTTTATTTTAGACTAGCTGAACTCGGCCACGCTTCGCCGCGTCCCACACTTCGCGCGCGTGGGGTGCGCGGTACTGGACACTGTTTATATATAATACTATTGATCGTAGCGTAATTTTATATAGCCTTCCTCGATAAATGGATTATTCAACACAAAAAGAATTTTTCAGTAGTTCCTGAGATTAGCGCGTTCAAACAAACAAACTCTTAAGCTTTATATATTAGTATAGATGGGTTTGCTCTTGGGCACCATCTATCCGTGTAGGAAAGATGAGGCCGACGATGGAGCCAGCTCACCCAGAAGATGCCTATTCACTCGAACCTTGAAAAGATTTGGGTTAAGTATATGAGCTTGGAAATACAGACGCCGGGGCAGGGAGTTCCAATCCTTAGCAGTGCACATTATAAAAGATTTTGCATTGTAAGAAGAATGCCTACGAGTTCTTAAACCTCAATAATATCCTATAAAATTAGAAATATGAAGTGTCAAGGGTAGGGTCATAATCGCAGAACAGATAACAGCCGGAAAATAAAGGAAATCTCAAACGCCAATTAGTTACTTCCAACATTTTTTTATTGAACATTTAACGCACTTTGAACTTTTTTTAATGTAAAGTTCGTCAGACAGGCTGACGGTCCACTTGATGGTAGGTGGCTAACGTCGTCTAATAACACATAATAAAACAGATACTGCAAGTGTGCTGCAGACCTTAGTAAGATTAACGATAAGGATTAGGAAGTAATAGGGAAATGGGCTCTGGCATCCTTTACTCACTCACCGAAACACAACAGCAAACGTGCTGTTAATTCACGGTGATCTTCTGTAAGGGGGTGGTTATTGCCGCCATACGGGCTGCCCAAATGACTGCAAAACGCAGTGTGTCCTGCCACTACTTTCCAGATCCAGACCAGAGCCAAATTTGAAAAGTTCATTTTTTAAAAGTTGTTACTCTGCCGGAAATCGAACCCGGGAACCCTAGAACAGAGCGTTAAGGCAAGCACCTTAACCACTCACCACCGGGCTCGTCAAAGGACGTTGGTTACTGCTGCCGGACTGGTTGCCTCCTGTTTTGTCACTTAGATTGACGGTGAAGTTTAGCAGTCTACTGGCTGCTAGTATTACAACTGAGATCAGTCGTAATTTTAAATGAAACGGCCTACTACATTTTCGTAATGTATAAAATGCAACATCATTAGAGTGAGAGACGAGGCGTGTTTTTTGTCGTTACCTGAACGTCACGTCACTCCCGCGGACTTCTGATAAATGACCTCTTAGGGAGTGCAAAAAATAACATTAGTTACCCACGCTCCCTATCTTACTCCGGCCCTTGCCAACCCTTATATAGAAATATTGGCGTTACTTTATTAACATTAGTACATCCGAATTCTAATAAAACTCTTCGGCGTTGTTTGGCCTTATTAGATATCATCAAGGAAACCTGTCTGACGACCTTAATATGAAAAAGTCAACCTAGAAAACGTACTCTTACAAATCTTTGTGTAAGTACCTTTTTTAAGTAGATCATATCCATAAGGTGTGTTTCTTTTCCAAAATTGCGCCCTTAAATGCTTGAATATAAATGTGCACAGGTTATTAAAAAGACATTGCAATCATTGAAAAGAGAAGTTAAAAAGATAAAGATAAACGTTTTTAATCTTGCGAAGATTCAAAAGATTGATATCACGTTATAATATTCAGAAAGTAGCATAGTAGTGATTTTTGAAAATACTTAGAAACATTTAAACATTTGAATTAATTAATATACTCTTTGAATAGTGATTCTTGATTCTTTGAGTATAATTAATTATATTCAAAAAAATCAGTCAACCACGTTTGCTTTAGCTTTTTAACGATTAAATTGGCGTTCATTTTTAATTCGTTAATTCATCATCAACCAAAATCGATTAATACATGCAAAAAGTCATATTTTTTAATTTTAATTTTATTATAGAGACTTTGGAGTCATATATAGGTACTTAAAATACACTTAATATTTTTAAATTTTAATATCGGGTATATATGATAATTATAGGCATCAGCAATGTAGATTCAATCTTACTAAAGTTGGCGTGCTTCGGCGTTGCTTGTGTCTAGGGCTGCCATCCGTCCGGGTTTCCCCGGATTTGTCCTAGTTTGGAGGGCGTCCGGGGAGCGTCCGGGCGGGGTTTTTGAAAGTGTCCGGTTAAAACCCGGACACTTTTTAAAGTCGCCCCGCTCCGCGCGCCCCGCCGCCGCGCAACCACCTCAGTGACCTAGGCATAAGCATGGTTGCCATTAGGGTACGCATTAGTATGCATTGCGTACTATTAAATGGTATGGTGTACCGTACTCGCGTACTCTGTGGCCAGTTTGCGTACTTCAATAGATTGACGAAACATTAGGACCCAGTTTGGACGGAAATCAAAACAATTAATAGGTGGCAACATTAAAAAATTTACAGCAACAGTGCCATCTGTTGCTGTAGCGCTGCTGTCGCCAGCGTCAATTTATTGGACGAGTTGCGCTGCACCATATTGGCAATATTGTTATTACTAAAATTATATGTATCCTCGTCCTCGTCTTCAGTTTTTAGTACAGAGTGAGAACAAATGATAACGGCACATCGAATAAGTGCGAGCGAGGAAGATATGACAACCCTTGCTAGACGTTCCGATTCACAGCAGAGCGAAATTATAAATTTTTCAAGCTTTAGACCGTAGTAGAAGTATTAATTATTATGCCTAAGTTGTTGAAAAAACTTTAGCCCAATATGAAACTATGATAATTGATATATACAATATTATTTTAGATTTCAAGTCATCATAGACGTTATTCAAGATTTGTTGAGTAAAATGAAACGCAAGATTTGCGAATTCAAGCATGTTTTGTTTGTGGGTGTATAGTAAGTACTATGTATCTAACTCAGCATCAATGTATAGTCTGTGATCTAACTAAAACAAGGTTCCCAATTTATCGGGTCCTCCCCCCAATTTAGAGGGATGGGATTTTTTTAAGGGCTTTATATGTTTAGGGGTAGGTATTTTTAGTGGCTTTGAAATTTTTGTATTTGTTAAACATTTTTATATTTCTTTAACATCTAGCACTAAAACTCGTTGCTAAGAATTCGGACTTCTCGTTAATTGTAAAATCTATACTTCCGACTTCTCGTTAATTGTAAAATCAATACTTCCGACTCTTAGTAAAATCTTTGAAAAAATTATTTTAAGTCAACTGCTAAAACATTTTAATGATCATAATTTACTTTTTAAAAAACAGTTTGGTTTCACGAAGGGTCGTTCTACTATAGATGCAGGTGTTGAACTTTTGAAAAATATATATGAGGCATGGGAAAACTCGCAGGACGCTCTAGGTGTTTTCTGCGATTTGTCCAAAGCCTTTGACTGTGTGCAGCACGACACATTGTTGAGGAAATTGCACCATTACGGAATTAGGAATAAGGCTCTTAATCTTCTCACTTCCTATCTGAGCCATAGAATTCAAAGGGTTGATATAAATGGTATAAAATCTCTGGGCTCTGAAGTTAAAATAGGTGTCCCTCAAGGCTCAATACTTGGCCCTTTTTTGTTCTTAGTTTATATTAATGATTTGGCTTTTTCTGTGAACAAACATGACATTGTATTGTTCGCTGATGACACTTCATTGATATTCAAGATTAGGAGACAACTTGGGTGCTATAATGAAATAAATAACGCACTTTCAAATGTAGTGCATTGGTTTAGTGTAAATAATCTCCTTTTAAATGCTACGAAAACTAAACTTATTAAATTCAGTACCCCTAATGTTAAAGATATTGGGACGAATGTGATTTTGGGTAATGAAAAATTGAAGCCCGTAGAATCGACAGTTTTCTTAGGTATTACTGTAGATTCTAAATTACAATGGGGTCCTCATATTGAAATACTAAGTAAAAGGCTTAGTTCTGCGGCTTATGCCGTTAAACAGATCAGACACCTAACAGATATCGTCACAGCTAGAATGGTCTATTTCAGCTACTATCACAGTATAATGTGTTATGGGATTCTTCTTTGGGGCAACGCTGCGGACATAAATACTATCTTTATTCTTCAAAAAAGGGCCATAAGAGCCATCTATCAAATGGGTCCGCAGTCTTCCCTCAGAGAAAAATTCAAGGAAATTAAGATTTTAACTGTTACTTGCCAGTATATATATGAAAATTTAATTTATGTGCATAAAAATATTAGTCAATTTAATAAAAAATGTGATACTTATAATATCAATACTAGATTTAAAAATGATATTAATTTACACAAGACGCGACTACATAAAATAAGTAATTCCTTCATGGGTCTATGTATACGGTTTTATAATAAACTTCCTGTGTTAATTAGAGCCTTACCTATAAATAGGTTTAAAAGTGTAATTAAGACCAAACTCTTTTCCAAAAGTTATTATAAAATCGCTGACTATTTAAGCGATAATGAAGCCTGGACTTGAGGATTCTGTGCTCATACTATGTTCAGTATTGTATATACTTTGATATGTGTATAATTGTAAATGTCATATTTATTATTTTATAGATGACAAAAAGAGTGGTATCCTGAGTTTCTTTCGGGGTTTCTTCTCAGGATCGTCATCATCTTGGCTTGTTTTTTTTTTTTTCCGAAACCCTGGTAAATTATACCTATATTGACGGTCATAAGAGTTTATTGTAAACCTAATTGATGAATAAATGATTTGATTTGATTTTGATTTGATTGGAAACACCCCGTTTCCGCAGGTAAAATTAAGCCCTTAAAATACCTACTTCCTACCTACTTTTTAGGCACCGTTTCCACGGGTGTATTTCTGACGTTAAAATGCGCGCTCAGCGTGACCACTTTTAGTAGATTTCTACTTTTTTAGTAGATTTAAGGGCAAGGGGGCAAATAAATAAATAAATAAATAAAATAAAACTTTATTTGCGCGAACACATGTTTACAGGATTTTAATTTGTATACAGCAGTTACAGTACAAAGTATGTTCTACCCGCCAAGGGCGTGCAAATATTTGTGTTTAATTGTTTGTAGACTATATTAATAAATGAATTAATGTTTCTTATTATAAAATTCTTTAACATCATAATAACAACAATCTACTTAATAAACATTTTGTTAATGTTCTTGTAAATTTAGGATCCGACAATTCCTTTATATTATTAGGTAGTTTATTGTATGTTTTAATTGCCATAACATAAACATTTCTATTAAATAGTTCTAATCTACATTTTGGTCTTTGCAATAAATTACCTTGCCTAGTTATTTTGGTTCCTATTTCGTTATTTTCGACAAAACAATTCGGATATTTTCTAACAAATATACACAACGTCTTTATATACAAGCAAAGATTTAGTAGTGTAAAATTGTATAGTAGATTCTAGTAGAAAATCGATATTTAAGAAAATTTGGTGAAAAATGTATGAATCCAGGCCAAAACAGAACGATTAGAAGCATTGATGGAAGGGGCTTCCCCATACTTCTATTAAGGTTTTGGAAAATAAACTTTATTGATTAACAACTAAGGTTGTTTTATCAAATTAGTTATGGCACTTAAAACATTTTATACTTAGGTATACTCATGTAAGTTGTTGACTGTTGTTGGTAAGTTTGTTTTATTACATTAACAGAAGTCTAGTCGTTTGTTTGACAATTGCGTGCGTTATTAAAATCGTGAAAAGCAAGCAAAAGCGATGCAGATGCTTTGTCTTCCAGTGTCGAACGCAAAATGCGAACGCATATTCTCGGCAATAAACAGGATCAAAAGGGACGATCGCAATAGATTTTATAATCGAAACGTGCGGTCAATTTTACACCTCAAGGAGTGTGTAAGAGGCAAAAACTATACTCATTTTAAACCCGAATCATTCATGCTAGGTACAAGTTATGAAAAGTGATGCAACACTATATAAAAATGTAAAAAAAAGTGGATGATAAATATTGATATTAAAATATAAAAACATGTGTGCTGTTTATAAACTATTTTATCTAGAACGACTTAAATATCATTAGTAGAATTTTGAATTAGATTTTGGTAGATTTTAGCAGTGTATTTGGTAGATTATCTGACGAAAAAGTGGTCACGCTGCGCGCTAGTGTCAAAACCAACCAATAGGATAATAGTGTTTTGACATGAGCACCCATTTTCGTATATGTATTATTTGTATTCGTTATTAATGTATTCGTTATTATTTTATTGTATTTTTTTTCGAGGGAGTCCGGGGAAAATCTTTATTTCACCCAAATGTCCGGGGTTTTCGAAGTTTTTGTCCTGGGTCCGTAATTTAGGTGGTGGCAGCCCTACTTGTGTCATAGGCGACGGTATCTACTGTCGCCTATGACACATATGACCATCAGCCTGTCTGACGACCTTAACATAAATAACATCCTTCTACTATTGCCCATGTATATGTCTATGTAGCAATATGGGGTCGTCGCTGGTTCAATTAATTAAAGGGCATATTGCTAAGTATGATGTGGATTGTATATTTGAATTTTAACTTTAAGTACAATCGCACTGAGCGTCTAATTAACAATGTCACTTTCCTATGGTATTATAACTAATACATTAATTATTGATTTACAAAGGCGTTAACACGCGTTATCTACGTTTAACAGCGTTAGCACGGACCCAAAACAAAGTTAAGTGGGTAGGTAGGAAGTGATAACTCTCTCAGTGGCCACCGGCCAAGTACCTACTTCCTTTAATAGTGTTGGCCTTCAATAATAGGACGTGACGTCACACATTCAGTTTCAGTACACAGAATAATCTGTATGTGCAAGCTGGTCTTGTACAGTTTATATTCTCTATTAAAATAAATGATTGCATTTAAATTGCTTTTCTACATCTATTTCGGCACCTTTTAAAGCGTAGTTTCTGTAATAGACAGGAGTGGGTAATTTTATAAGCAGTATGAATGATCAATTTAGTGTCGCACCGCGCGGCGCGCCTGTCTGGATGGAACAACAATTAGCCGCTTTGGGGGATGCAGTTAGCTGTGGCTGGAGGAACTTTTGACAGTTCAAATTATACACAGCAATGCACTTAGGTTTGTCTATGACTTGGTCTAAAATCATAATCGGAATGTTTAATGCGGCAACCGCAATTGTAGCTTTATAAGACGAGGAGAGCACAGAGACAATTATAGTGAGGTTATCGAAAAAGTTTTTTTTTTTTTTTTTTTTTTATTATAGATGGGTTTGCTCTTGACCAGCATCTATCCATGTAGGAAGGATGAGGCCAAAGATGGAGCGAGCTCACCCAGAAGATGCCTATTCACTCGAACCTTGATAAGATTTGGGTTATATGAGCTCGGAAATACAGACGCCGGCAGGGAGTTCCAATCCTTAGCAGTGCGCCCCATTTTCTTAGACGGTAAAACATTCATTCATTGTTTACTGCCCATATATTTCTGTTTGAAATTTCTTATGTTTTTGGATGATCCCTCGGGAACAGTGCTTTTTGTCTTAATGAAAGGTACCCTATGTCCTTTTTTATATCCCTAATATTAGGTACATGAGATAAATTAAAGCAGAAGAAATAGATCATTCGCCAAAACAGATTCCAAAGATAAGTAAAACCACATGTGTAGCGAAGATTATTGTGTTATGGCAGTAACCGCCCCCTTACAAGAACACCACCGTGAAGTAACAGCACGGGTGCTGTTGTGTTTCGGTGAGTGAGTAAGGGATTCCAGAGCCCATTCTCCTATACAGCACTTGCAACAGCTGTAGCGTTGCTTGTATTATAGGTGACGGTAGCCACCTACCATCAAGTGGACCGTCAGTGACCTGTCTGCTGAACTTAATATTTAAAAAAAATGGAAAAATTAAAGAATGATTACAAAAGTTAAATTTTGTATTAGCAGAAGAAATGTAATTTGTAAAAAAATTGTGAAAAATAATTTGTTGTTTGTGAAAAATAGCTGTCATTGTGTTTATTGCAATAAGCTCTGACTGGACAAACGATTTTTAGTACATATTGTTCTACACAGATGAACAGAACAATGTTTTGAAGCGAGCACTCGACGACTAAGGCGCTGTCCTAATTGGCGGCGATCGTACGAGCACGCGATGCGTTTTCGTCGTGCGACGGAAATGAACGCACGATGGTCCAACAGGCTGTCCTAATTGGCCACGGTCGTACGAGCCCATCGTACGTTGATGTCATCGCAACGGCGCGGCGCGGCGTCATTTTAAAATATTATAATATTACTTGAGGAATATATTCATATTAGTTAATACTGGCAAATATAGGTATTAACCCATCTCTAATTATAATATATTAATAGAACACTTTAACTTTAACACTTACAAACATGCCGTGTTCACTTCATTTCATACCATAGAACACTAATACCACAGCTAATACCATAGAACATAGAAGTAATCAAACAATAAAATAAGGATTTCGAAAGTGACCACAACGGCGCTAGTGTAGCATATTTTCTATATACTACTAGCGCCATTTTAATATTCTGGGACCACTTTTTAATACATAGAGTCGGTATTTGACATTGACATTTGACTTTATCACACGACCATTTTGCGTCGTGCGTTCGTTTTAAGCATTTTCTGTGGTCGCACGATGACTTTCGAGCTTCAATTAGGACACTCTTAAGAGATCTGTGTGTTTAATTTCGTCGTGCGTCGAAAACGCATCGTTCGCTCGTACGAGCGTGCCCAATTAGGACGCCCCCTTAGAGTTCGACACTGTTTTTAGAAGTCAAACACTGAGCAGCACGACTGGGCGGTGCGTGAGTAAGGGATGTCAGAGCCTATTTACTTATAACATCGGTAACGCACTTGCAGCATCTATGACGTTGCTTCTTATAACAGGCGACGGTAGCCACTTACCATCAAGTGGACTGCTGACCTTTACATAAAAGAAAACCTGGCTCGTATATTTTCGCAGTAGTAAATCCATCCATCACCGTTACTGTTTTGTGACCAATAACAGTCCATACGCTTATTATACGCATACTTAGGTTGCCGACACCGATATTAAAAACTAGTTATTTATACTATTACTTATAACAGAATGGACTGACAAGAAAACTACATTAGATTCAAAGACGACTCAATGATCTAAAATTTAAAGTTTTAATTAGGATAGAACGCTTTTGAAACTCCCTAAACCCTGACAAGAGATTTGGAACAATTCATTACGGGTAGGAGTCCGATATTGACAACATTTATCAAAACCCAAATTTCGCTTTTGAGATATTTATGACTGCCTTGACTCGAATAAATCAGTTTGACAGTAATAAATCTGTTATAAATTAATTCAGTTGTCGCTCTTACTTAGTTGAAAACATCTCTTTGAATATATATTATTATAATTCATATTGTTACTAGAAAATTAATATAGCATTTCCACTCATTGATCGGATATGTGTTAACTGATGCATTTAGTTCACCTATATTGTGGCTGATTTATTTATAATATTTTAATTTATTAGAACGTCCTCGTGCGAATTGCGATCAGATAAATTGGATTAGCATGCCCCCTGACCACGGACTCATCACTACTCTCAATTAGATTAGCCTATGGCGTAAGTTGTAGACTGAACAATTCAACTCATTAAGAGGGAGCGCGGGTCCAGCGGAATTTGGAAAATAGGTATTTGAAGAAACTGTTGCCATCGCGCTACGCCCGAACCGGCAAGCTGTCTATGTGTGTGTTAATAGTCTGCGTGGCAACCCTAGAGTATCGATAAATACCACTTCCTTTGTTATATACGTATTAGTCTGAACCTCCCTCGCCTTCAGCCTTCCCCCGTAGAGTGCGATAGGGACAAATGCAGTTCAGACCGATTATACCGACTAAATTTTTGATTAAATCGAGGTTTCGCATTCCCCTGTTCCCTCCCTAAAAATTGAGCCTAACAAATAATTTCTTTCACAAATATTTTGAAGATGAAAGAGTCTATGTCCCTATCAATTTTTTTTATCTTAAAAATCTTTCAAATTTGTTTCATAGTCGTCTGATTAGGGTGGTGTAAAAGGGCCATTTATTACCATTTCTAAAGAGTTATATTTTCTTATGTAATTAGTTAGTGGAAAAAAAGATATGATGGGGACATAGAATTAGCAGACCTAGATTTTATAACAAAAAATTATTGCTCTTTATTCAGGGAGAAAATAGGGGAATATATTTGTATGGAAAAACGCCGCTAGCGTTCCCTGTTAATATCATTTGATATGAAAACAATTTATTAATTCGCTGAATCTTAATATAATTATTACTCAAATTGTATGTTAATTTTAAGAAAGATAAAATCGTACATAAGACGCTGCGTTTCACAGTCATTTGGGAAGCCAATCTCGGGCAGTACCATCTTCTTACAGAAGACCACCGTTAAATAATAGCATTGTGTTTTTGTGAGTAAGGAATGTCAGAGCCCATTTTTCTATCCATTCCCAATCCCTTATCTTTAATCCTAATATGGTCAGCAGGGTACTTGCAGCACTTTTGGGGTTACTAGCCTGTCATCAAGTAGACCGTCAGCCTGTCTGACGACCTTTATTTTAAACCTAACCTTGATTATTTTAGAAAATAATTTTACTAAACAGCTTCTAAAATAAAATGAAATATACGTTGATTGCCCTGTGTTGTTATATCGATTTAATCTTCGCGTTCCACACAGAATCCCTCGAGCACCCATTAATCCATTGAGTCCGCCTTTTCGCAGATTTGGAGCTGATTAGTAACATCAGTGATCTTATTGATATCATATTTGCTGATTCCTTGAGCAAACTTCGCAAAACTGTTGCTCCGCAAGGTCATTGGTTAATGCAGTACTTCAAAACATTTAAAAAATTGTATTCTAAGAGACTGACAATTAGTATTAATAATTTTGAAATGTTAATGCATTGTGTTTTAAAATTTATGGAAAATCTATGAAAATATTAAAAAGTATCAGATCACTTGTTGTTTACAATCTTCATTGACTTGCATTGTTATATTTAAAGTATGGTCTCAAGTGTTTTTTAATTTTTATTAAAGATGGGTTTGCTCTTGACCAGCATCTATCCATGTAGGAAAGATGAGGTCCACGATGGAGCGATGGAACTAGAAGATGCCTATTCACTCGAACCTTGAAAATATTTGGGTTATATGAGCTCGGAAATACAGACGCCGGCAGGGAGTTCCAATCCTTAGCAGTGCGCATTATAAAAGATGTTTTAAAGCGCTTGGTCCGAATTAGAGGGATTTAGACAAGGTGAGGATGGTAACCAGCCGTACGTCTGCATGTCCGATAGAAGAAAGGGGAAGGCGGTATGATCTCATGCAGCTCCCGAGCACACTCTCCGAAGTACAACTTATTGTTTTGTTTTTTGTTAGTGTTTTCGTTACTTTTGAAAGTTTTACATCTCATTGATGGCTTACATCACCACGATCGCTTTGAGACAGATTGGACATAGTCGGACCTAGTCCTTAACCATTTTGACTAACACTTTGAACGAATGAATTGGACCAAACTTCAAGTCGAAATGAATGCGGCGAACAGTTTCTCATTCAGTGCAAGCGAATAGAGGAAACTGATAAATAGATTAAACAATGTGCAATCCGGTACTGAAATGCTGTTCGGACAATTTCCGCAATTTATCTAATAAACACCATCATTAAATTGTATTAAAATTACTACTTTCGCTTAGTAAACAAAATTGATTCAATTAAAAGAAAGATAAAACACATGAACGTAGGTATGTGATGTTAGTCCTATTAGCGGATATAGTAGTAGTTCCGTCTGCTGTGCCACAACTCGCGAGTTCGATCTCCATCCCAGAAAAACATTTTTATTTATTTAATTTATATCAACCATCGAAGGTCACAATAATAATAATAATAAAATTAAGATAATTGAATAAAATATGTACATAATAATAAAATAAAATGTTACACACTAAACAATAAATAAATGATGACTTGGTGGTCAATACCACGAATCATGGAGCAATGGTTCAAGTACTGCCCATCTAATCTCCCAGCCATTTGTCTTGGTCTGGGTGTTTTCTATGTATGGGTGTTCTTTGTCTAATACATAGAAGTACGAATACGGCTTTAAACCAATAGAAGTCTCGTAAAAGAAAATTTAGTTTAGTTGTGTACGGGGTAAAAATGATGCAAAATGGGGTAAAAAGATATTGTATTTAATTTTAATTTTTTTTACCAAAATTTTAAATATTTTACAAAACACTGTGCTGGAAAACAACCTTGAAACAACCTTAGGAAAACTGCAGCACGTAATAATAAATTAATAAATAAAGAACTCTTATTTATTTATTACTTATTTCCAATACTATAATTATAATTTTTACGTAATAATAAATTAAAGACAGTTCACAACAATACGGTTATAATTTAACACTAAACAAACTGTATTTTTATCATTCACAATTTAATTAAATTAAATAAATATATTGCTAAGATATTATGTGTAGTAATAAATCTTGTTAATCGATATTTGTAAAGAAGACGCAAGCACAGCACTATCGATGACAGGACCGTCATATTTTGACATAGTAATGGCGTATCAATATTTGTAAAATATTAAAATAATATGAAGTTTAAACTACCTACTAACATGTGGAAAGTAACCCCACGAGATTTTATTTTGGGGTTCTTAAAATTGTTTTTGCATTGCTTAATAGGGGATCGGACAGTAATCAGATTAAAATCTAAAATGTACTTAGAAAGAAAATATATAATTTTTTACGATTATTTATCGAATAATAATTTAATATTTTTAATATTTTTAAATATTCATTTAAATATTTTTAAATGAAGAAATAAAATTTTATTATTTACAATATTTTTAATCTATACTGAAACACCAATCACAGTGCGTGACGTCATTTGTGGGCAATCATTGTCTTATGCCAATGCAGCTGTTTTGTTATGATATGAGCACAAATGACGTTACGCGCTCTCAGATGAACTATCGTGGCGTCTTGGCGGCATTTTCAAACAAACAATATTAAAACATGATTTTGAGTACCTAAAAGGCTATAAATAAATAAAATAGTATTTTTTATGGGAATAAATATCCATGAAGATTAATTTAAAACACTTTCGAAAAATTTTTCGATCCCCTATTGCACAATTCGGCATTTTTTCACTGAAAACTTTTAATTTTCTTCTGATGCGAATCTGTCAGCGTACGTAAGCGGATTGATGCTCGCGCAGGGCATACACTACCAAAGTAGTGTATGATATAAGAGGCAAACGTTTTGTGGTGCTTCTATCCGAGCGCGCGCCTATTCATAATTCTATGGTCTAATACTAGTAAAAGGTCTGCTAAGTTTGGGGCTAGATGGCGCTGTGTGCATTGCGTTTTCAAAAAATTAAATTAAAAAATTACTTGTACTTTAGTCAGTCGCGGTCAATTCGCACATTGTCACGGGCTCTTTCTAATTTATCAATTTTCATTTTATTTAATTTTATTTTGAATAAAAACCCTACAGCAATCATACAGCAAAACAAAAACAACAATACACAATAGGGGATCGGACAGTAATCAGATTAAAATCTAAAATGTATTTAGAAAGAAAATATATAATTTTTTTACGATTATTTATCGAATAATAATTTAATATAATTCATTTAAATATTTTTAGATGAAGAAATAAAATTTTATTATTTACAATAGTTTTAATCGATACTAAAACACCGATCACAGTGCGTGACGTCATTTGTGGACAATCATTGTCTTATGCCAATGCAGCTGTTTTGTTATGATATGACCACAAATGACGTTACGCGCTCTCAGATGAACTATCGTGGCGTTTCGGCGGCATTTTCAAACAAACAATATTAAAACATGATTTTGAGTACCTAAAAGGCTATAAATAAATAAAATAGTATTTTTTATGGGAATAAATACCCATGAAGATTAATTTAAAACACTTTCTGAAAATTTGTCCGATCCCCTATTGAGACAGCATTACTAAGCACTCATTAGATGATACTGCATCACAGCTATATTTCGTTTTGCAAATGAGGGATGACACGGATATGAGTGAATCAACCAATCAAAACGCACCACTTCATAATACTAGGATAATTATGTTATCATTGATTACACCTGTAGCGGTGCTTACGCAGCATAAGCGTGCAACCATCATCAACATTCTCTCGTAATATTTTATGAGATGGAGACGATTGACAAAAGTCCGAGTAATTATAATATCACAGCTTTCACAATAACCCTGCGACATATACGACATAACTGTGAATTACGTTTTTAAACTACATAGAAATAGGTATTTAATAAAATACTTATTTTTATTACCAAGTTGTAAACAATGTCGAATTAGGCCAGGGTTTATATAAGTACCTATAACTGCAGAAAAAATTGTGATATGTTTATTCGACAATTTGGAAAACACATAGTTCTTATTACATATATATATTTATTACATATATTTGCGAAGCTTACTAATTTTTTACACCTATTCACACAAAAATACATCATAAACACACAATTTTTTGAAAAGTAATAACTGGCAACTTTCGTTTCAATTTAATTAGGTATGTTGTCCTAAAGTTAAATAATTTTAAAAAACTATGTTATCGAAGGAATAAAAAATTTCTTAATCCCATATTTGTGAAGCAAGCTGACAAGTCCATTTGATTGTGAGTGAACCCTCGTTTGATTGTGAGTGAACCCAAACGAGTTGCCGTAAAATGCTCTGCTCTGCAATGTCGTCGGTAATAGAGTTTAGTCATTGTGTCAAGTGTCATTATCTTAAAGCAAGGACCTGTACCCCCCCTTGTGTTGCCTGTGTTTTTAGGCGACCATAAATTGGACCGTCAGCCTGCCTGCCACCTAGGTATAATAAGTAAGTAACAGATGTTCGTATTTAAGAAAAATGCCACGGGCACCAAAAAACAGTCTGGTCCTCGTGACTTCGTCAACGCCTTTTTAAATTAATATAACGCCTGACAAAATATACGAGCAATTTTTATTGCTGTTGTAATTTTGCCAGGCGTTGGGTATTTATTTTGAAATGATACCTCGAATACTTTTTTCTGGATAAAAGTACCTATTATGTCATTTCCTGTATCCCTGAAAACGTGTATGGAATATTTCATCATGATCCAAAATCCTTCAATAGACGTTGTAATAATTCCTCGAATTTATATGTAAAAACCTTTTAAAAAGAAATATCTGTCGTAAGAATGAAGTCTAACAAAATATTTTTCCACTTTTAGCTTTGGAAGTTGTTGAAAGGATTAATTCAGAGAATAACTCTGTCGCATTTTGTTGGCTTGTTAAAAGTTTATCGACAAAGAATCGTTATTTATATAATAAAAGTTTAATACAC
This sequence comes from Bembecia ichneumoniformis, assembly GCA_910589475.2. NCBI lineage: Eukaryota > Metazoa > Arthropoda > Insecta > Lepidoptera > Sesiidae > Bembecia > Bembecia ichneumoniformis. The sequence continues at coordinate 642,782 of OU342544.1, read as the reverse complement.
ATTCTTTGCTACGTGTAGGTATTTTAAATGATTTTTTTGTCCAGCTAATATTATTTTTTTTTTTTATGATATGTCGACACGCTGACGGTCCACTTGATGGTAGGTGGCTACCGTCGCCTATAACACAAGCAACGCCAAAGCTGCTGCAAGAGCGCTACCGACTACACTAGGAATTAGGAGGGGATAGGGAAATGGGCTCTGGCATCCCTTACTCACTCACCGAAACACAACAGCACGTATATATGCTGTTATTTCACGGTGGTCTTCTGTAAGGGGGTGGTCACTGCCGCCAGGCGGGCTGCCCAAATGACTGCGAAACGCAGTGTGCCCTACCACTACTTTTCAAATCCAGACCAGAGTCAATTTAGAAAATTACATTAAAATTTCCAAACTTGACCCCGCCGGGAATCGAACCCGGGGCCCCTGAGACGTTAGGCAAGCATCCTTGTCACTCATCCAACGGGCCGTTCAAAAACTATGTCTATAAAACTATGTCGATTTGTCTACTTTTCTAGATGGTTTTGGCTGTGCGTCGATAGACAGGACAAACGTTTTTATAAGCAAGTCTAAATTATATAACACGGCACATAATAAATAATAGTACCAACGTACAGAAAGAAGGTGCACTCCTTTGATCTTAAAGAAAGCCGCTGTTTTAATAACCTACAGAATTAAGTGGGTATCGCGTTCAATACAAATCGTGAGAATAGTTATTATTTTGCATCACCTTTTGTTCCGAATATACCTACGCTGCCTGCTCAAGTGTAAGGTTATCATTTTATCAGAAAATTAAAGCATTCGAATTTAATTTTTAGTAAAAATTATTAAATTTTTTCACTTTTAGATCAAAAGAATATATTATAGAGGGCATTGGGATTTTTTTTCCTACAAAAATATTGAACCTGATCGCTGTAATCAGAATGGTCATGGCATAGCTAAAAAACCTTGAAAAGTTGGTGATTTTGTACCAAGTGGTTCTAAATGTCACATTACGGATTCTTTCGTCTTGCCCGATCTATAACAGCTGAAAATCTTTTGTTTTGGACAATTACAACATCAATAATAAAGGATATTTTCTTCTTTGAATTATCAACAAAATGACTATAAAGTATATTCTTGATAAGCCTAACGAAAATAAATTGAATATGTTGTTGGTTCATTTAAATCCACTATCCCACCAAAAACATTCTGTAAAAAACTAGCCAAGTCTCGATGGAGCTGCTTGTTTATCTCTAAAAAGTAATGAAATCTAGACAAAGTCGTGCCAACTCTAAGGTTCCTTACTGCGATTTCTTTATTGTTATAGTTAATGTTGTGTGACTTGGCCGTTGAAGGGTACACAAAGGTACAAAACCAGGTGCTCCATGACACCATTGCACCAATCTATCGCCAGAACCGCTACCCATTGACGATGGAAAATTGCCACTTGGAAAACGTTGATTCAATAACCAGTCAATTGTAGGCTTGATAAAGCTTCAACGGCCAAGTCACACAACATTAACTATAATAATAAAGAAATCGCAGTAAGGAAGTAGACTTGGCACGACTTTGTCTAGATTTCATTACTTTTAGAGATAAACAAGCAGCTCCATCGAGACTTGGCTAGTTTTTTACAGAATGTTTTTGGTGGGATTTCACTTCTTTTTGTAGAAACGTGGGCATATTGATTAATTTTATTAGATTTTCTTATTTCACACAGTTTTTTTTATTTTTAAGAGTAGTTTTTTAATTATTACAAATCTTTCTTTTCTTTTGTCCGATTCTGATTCTTGTACAGTCAGTTTTTCGTATTGCCCATTCGAGTTCATTATTTATTCTTTTAGACGGTTTAGACGGTTTAATTTCTGAAAGATCAGCGCGGTATTTACGCCTAAGCCGGTTGTATTCGGTGATCGCTGAAGCTTGAGCTTTTATACTCTTGAAGTCAATATTTATGAGGTGCACCCCATGAAGATTGGTCACTCGTGAAAGCGCCACGTAGGCTTGGCCACAAGAGAATATGGATGTGCCAATGTCCATGAGGGCATTTTTAGACTTAGACCTTGCAGTCAGCGCTATCTAGCGACGTGTGCGGGTATCACCGCCACTCTTAGTCCAATGCATTATATTTTGACCAAATTTTGAGCGAAATTAATATTTTAGTGTAATTTGTTTATTGTTTATTTAATTTGTGTAATGTTCGAGTAGAATAAAGTTAATCGTTCGACTATTTCTTCTTGTAAACTTGTAAGTATAAAAGTATAAAAGCCAGTCAAGTCTTATCCAGAGTTTTCCTTTAATTTTATAATTTTATTTATATGCGTATTAAAAGCAGAAGGGGAGGCACTCGCCCAGCAGTGGGACGCTATAGGCTAGAAGATTAAATTAGAAGATGTGTCCCACTACGCTGGATTTTTGCAATGACAGTCGATTTTTTTATGTACCAATAGTAGAAGGGGGCATTACCATATCTCTAATACAGCTGAGACCAGCTGAGGGTTCTTCATCAGATGCTTCAGACCTTCGATTTTTGACATCAAATGAAGCGGCCCACCAAGTTGAATATTTTTTGTAAAGGCGGTATGTCGATCTCTAGTAGTTTGGTTGGGCTCTTGTTTTTTCTATTCAGGGTCACCAGGTACTCCAGATCTTCGATTATCCTAGTTTTTATAGTTTTCCCTTTATGTGGCCATTAAACCCTAACTTTGTACCAAATTTCAGCTCTCTGAGTTTATGGGAAGTACTAGTTCTATTTTGATGATCATGAGTGAGTGAGTGAGTGTCGAAAATGCGAAACTTTGCTTTCGCTTAACTTCGGAACTAAATTACCTACAGACTTGAAATTTTGGATTTTAAGTGTGTGATTATAGCTTACTGGATGACGAAAATTTCTGCGTTCTGGTCTTATCCAGAGGTTCTCAAATAGGGGCCTGAAAATGCGGCGAAATGGTTCCAGTAAAGGATGGTACGGCAGTGTTTGCTTTTGCTTCGCGCTCGACTTGGCGGGGGCACTGCCGTGCCCCCAGATTATAGGAGTAGGATCATAAAAATAATTAAAAAAAAAACAAATAATTGAATCTTGCTTCATTATTAATAACAGAAAAGGATTAATTACAATTCTATATAGGTAGCCATATTTGCAACGCCACATCTGTTAAGACCGCGACGAATTCTGTAAATAAAATATAAATAAATGTGAGCTAACTTTTCTGTTAACCTTCCAAAAAGCAAATAGGTAGAACTCAGATACAAAGAGAGGTACTAGCGACCTGCACCCGGCTTCTCACGCGTGCAATATTTTTTCTGCAAATTACATAACCCTTCCTCGTTTAACGCTCTTTCCATTAGTGAAAACCGCATCAAAATCCTTTGCGTGGTTTAGGAGGAGTTAGAGAACATACGGGCAGACGGACTTCATTTAGTTAGATCTTCATCATTTAACCAGAGGCTGTCTTTCTGTTACACAAATCAATCAAGAATACATAATTATAAAGTACTCTCCGTTTTACCTTATATAGCCATCTTCGCCCCAATGCCTGCCCCACCAATTCAGCAATATCCAGTATCGGGGCGTATAACCAACTAGTAACATAGCATGGTTTACTTGCCACGGTGTGCAAAACGGGTCATCGTATACACCACCCCTGAAACATGTGAAAGCGATTTCAATTAATAGGGGATCGGACAGTAATCAGATTAAAATCTAAAATGTACTTAGAAAGAAAATATATATTTTTTTACGATTATTTATCGAATAATAATTTATTATAATTCATTTAAATATTTTTAAATGAAGAAATAAAATTTTATTATTTACAATATTTTTAATCTATACTGAAACACCAATCACAGTGCGTGACGTCATTTGTGGGCAATCATTGTCTTATGCCAATGCAGCAGCTGATATGACCACAAATGACGTTACGCGCTCTCAGATGAACTATCGTGGCGTTTTGGCGGCATTTTCAAACAAACAATATTAAAACATGATTTTGAGTACCTAAAAGGCTATAAATAAATAAAATAGTATTTTTTATGGGCATAAATATCCATGAAGATTAATTTAAAACACTTTCTGAAAATTTGTCCGATCCCCTATTGTAATATGTTCTAACAACGATTTCTTGAAGAATTTATTCAAGAAAAAATTCTTCAAGGTCTGGAGAGAAAATTCCATAGATCAGAACGAACTTCTTTTCATAATAATATGATTACCTGTAAAGTTGAAATGTGAAAGGAGCAGCGTTGACTGCGACTGCTAACGGTCCGATATTTGCAAGCGCTCTCTTCATCGCTTCTTCGTCACCCGAGGGCAACATAGCCCAGCGACGGGGCTTCACCTTCACGTGGAATCTGTTGTATTTGCATCGACCTTGCTGAAAAACAATTCTCTTATTAGACGATTGATTTCTGCAATATGCACAACGGAAGGACTATGTTGATGGTAGGCGGCTACTGGCGCCTGTAACACGAGCAACGACACGGGTGTTGCAAGTGCGCTACCGACCATAGTGGGGTTAAGGATGAGGGATTAGGAAGGCTTTGTTGTTAAATTTTTGTTATACAGCTGTGCCATTTTTATTACTTATTCTTCTAAACTATTTTGTTCTGCTATTGCAAAGGTCTTTAAATGTTGGTAACAATTTTCAAGAAGGTTGCAACTTTTTTTGCAAACAATTTTAGGATTTTGGGTTTGGTTGTAAAAGCACAGTCTAAAACTAGTAGTAATTAGTAAATTATCAAGCCTCTAAATGGATAAATACATAGATTTTTGTCTCTACTGGCGCTCCAACCAGATACCGCCCGTGCACGCCAGAGTCGGCGTACTCGGCTCCAGTCTCAATGGGGACTTAAAAAGTTACACTTTTTTTGGTGTAAAAAATAAACAATTTAATTTATTGATATTAATTTCCACGTGGTTTGGGTCAAAGTTATCACGCTTTAACCTTTTTTTACTTACACAATGGTTACCATCAGGACAATTGACAAATAGTCAATGCACACTACAGAAATTGGTTGTCGCACATCTGGGACTATTTTTTGTTAGACGGTCGGTATCTGGTTGGATAAATATTTAGTAACTCTGTAATACCTCGCCCATGTAAGGATACTGCGTCTCTGGAATGAGTCCAGCTCTAGCCGCATATCTCATTGTAGCCCGTAGAGATCCCCCGTCACATCCCATGTTGCCGTCCCTGAAGCTACAGTCCACTATTTGTTGAGGACTATAACAAAGAACATTTTAAAGACATGTCGATATCATTGTGTACATGATACACATAGGAATAAAGTGAAAAGGTAACGAAAATAAGTTCCGAGTTTGGCTTAGTTGGGTTTACCCCAATCGCAGTCGCCTTTGTGCTGATATTGTCGTCGAGTCGGTGTTATTATAAGATAAACTAGCAAAATGTCAAGTTGCGTTGTAAAAGGTTGCATAAACTTTTATGCGAGATATAACAAACACAAATATGGCATAATTTAAGTAGACTTCGCAGTTATAATTTGGGCGTATCGTATGGTGACAGTAATAACCCCCTTACAGAAGACTTCCGTAAAATAACGGCATTGTATACTGTTGTGTTTCGGTGAGTGCATAAGGGGTGCTAGAGCCGATTTGCCTGTCCGTTCCAAACACCTATCTTTTAGGTGGCAGCGCACTTGCAGGACTTGTGCAGGACTCATAGGCAACGGTAACCACAGTCAAGTGGACCGTCATCTAGCCAACCGACCTTTAAATAAAATACAATTATCAAAACCTATTTAGTAACAAAAATAGAAGTTTGGTTGTTCATTTGACGGCTTGTTGTTTAGTAACAAGATCTAATAGATTAGCTCTACTAGAATGTAGTTACCGATCTAGCCAGATCCGCGTAGATCGCACCCAAGCTTCTTACTTGACTTTCCAAAGATATTTGTTAAATGGCGCTGTATGCTATCAGGAACCGATTCCAAATCCTCCTCTTGTTGCGTCACTTCAGGACTCTGTAAGATTTATAAGTATACTTTCTGCCCGTGTGTACTCGTATGTAACTGAACTGTTCCTAAACGGCTGGACCGATTTTGAAAAAAAAAAAAATTATGTGGGCCTTTGAATGGTTTAGATTCATAATTGAACCCGAAAGGTGGCGCTACAATCGGGTTATCGGGTTGGGGCAGAAAACGTCTGCTGGGAACGCTAGTGTATAAATATGCAAATGCAAAAAGTAGTTTACCTAAGTTCTCTCCAATCTCCGTGGCGTTTATACAGTTGTGCTTGGAGGGCATGGGTGACCGCAAAGGCGTAGCATGCTCCACAGCTCCACTGTTGTTCACGGCGTGGTTGGTAACCCTTTGCTCTCCAATCTACCTGATGTGCAGTCGTTACTGTCGTTATGTAAAATGAAAGCTTGCTCGGTGTTCCGAAGGAGGATCGTGCATGAATTTCTACCTTATGTTGATAGGTGACACTCTATTTAATGGTAGGCGGTTGTTCTTTTGTATTTGTTATTCTTTTGCGAGTCTTTTGTTTCTTTTGTAAAACCAATTGGACTTCTATGGCAAGCCACGCCACTGACTCCACATCTATTGAAGATTGTAAATCTTGTTACACACCCAGATTTAGATTTCTTTCGCCGTTAGAGCTAGTTTTATTAAATAAAGAAAGGCAGACGAGACAGAATGACGGACTAGAGGGCATAAAAGGACTCCGTATGACTTAATCATTTACGGAAACACAACACACAGACACGCACAAATACGACGCGAGGAAACACATTGGGTTTTAAGTGAGTAGACATCCCACAAACTCACAAACCCCACCGATCTCCACGCGGTCGATGGGATTCAGGTTCTCTGATTTTCCTACGTAAAAAGGTGATTCCTATATGGTGTTATATATGTTATGTTATGTAATAAGTAGACTGTGCTGGTTGGTTTATAAGATACTCAATGGCAATGACTGAAAGAATGGGAACAAGATAGAGACAAGATGGTGGCTATTGTGTAATCTAACATAAGATATAAATAAAGCATTATAAATGGAAAGTTTTGATTGCGGAACATACTGTGTGTCCTGCCACTCCTAAACCTTAAGGGACTACCATTTCTAATCTATTGATAATAATCGATCCTACATCTGACGCGATGGCAGTCAAGCATTTGACGCACTGGGCTGTCATTGATTATTACATTATTAATTAGTTTAAAGTCATACTAACTTGTGTAGGCACCTTATGATGAAGTTTCATGTGATATGAAATCCGATAACGATCAAAGGCCGGGTCGAACAATTGTATCGTGTCTCTTAGTTTCAATACATTCTTGATAAAATCATATGTCCCCTGTAATAAAGCGTTCATATATATAAACGGTAGGTACTGATAATTAGGCAGATTAATTACTTCGATACCAAGCTACATTTAAAAGAAGAAAAAACAAAATTGTCACATACCCAATCGCCGAAATAGTTCAAGTGAAGCGAGTAAGGGATTTTACCGTCCAAATAAAGACGGTTGTGATACGCCACACGCCTCAAATTGCGACGCCATTTTGTTTTCGCTAACATCTCTTGGTGAGGAGACGCGTACACTTTTTTGTAGACTGACTGAGAATCATAAAATCATACCTACATTAATGGTGTAACAACAGCTACTGATAAATGAGACTCATATTTCTTTACTAGCTGAGCCCGCAACTTCGTATGCCTGTTATTCAATATAGCGCGTAATTTTTTTATTTTAATTTAAACCGATTGGAATGAAACAAAGACTAAATGTTACGGGAAGCTTGCTACAATACATCAGTGAAAACCGCATTCAAACCGGTTAAGCCATTTCCGAGATTAGCGTGTACAAACGCACAAACAGACAAAAATTTAAATATACAGACACGGCTCATTTACGATATTATATGTATAGTTAAACAAACGGTTACATTACATGAAATAGTAAGTAATATATGTCCAATGCAGGGTAGCACCTCCACGTCATAGAGATGAGCAGCCATTTTAGCCATTTTAGCCATTTTACCCATTTAGTGTTTTGCCGATTTCTCCGACAAGGGGAAACTACATCAATAAATAGTCGACAAAAAAATTGAATTTTCTTTAATTTTTTTTAAATCGTGAACTATTGCTTGGTGACGCAAAATTGAGTAATTGTTTATGATTAGATTTGTTCATGATTATTTGTCTCAAGATTTGTTTTCCTTTTATAGATAGGCTGATGGTCCACTTGATGGTAGGTAGCTACCCCTATGACACAAGCAACGCCACAGGTGCTGCAAATGTATTGTCAACCATAGTAAGATTGAGGATAAGGGATTAGGAACGGATAAGAAAATGGGCTCTGGCATTCCTTATTTGATGACAGTGCCCGGTGGCCCGTCGGCCTGCCTGACGACCTAAACATAAAAAAAACGGGACAAATGCGAGTTGAACTCGCGTGAAGAGGGTTCCGTATGATGTTACCTATCATGTTTTTTTAAATCTACGCACAATATTGAGTGATTTACCATGTTATTTTAATATCATGGACTTTTTATAGGTTTTCCTATAATCTATAAGTAGAAAACTAATTTCTGTATTTTTTTCAAAATTTTAGGTTCAGTAGTTTCGGAGATAAGGGGGGTGGGGGGGGAATGGTCGGACAGACGGACACATGAGTGATCCTATAAGGGTTCCGTTTTTTTTTATTCGGACGTACGGAACCCTAAAAACTATCTTTGTTGCTTTTTGTCTCTCTGCTATCATACGTTACAAAAAGGTTCTAATTTATTTTAATTCCTTTTAAAAAACTTGTATTTGATACTGACCTTGTATTCAGTCCAATGTTTATTCGGCAAATCGTCTAGAAGCAATCCTTTCAGGACATGTCTTTTTATATACGTTTTATTATCACCCTTATCACCATCGTAACACTGACTGATGTTCATATATTTCAAATATTCACCATACCTTTCGGTATTTTCAAAAAAATATCCAGCATTCTTAATAAGATTTTTACTTTCATCGCCAACAACAGCATCGCGTTTATGTCGCCTGTACTGTCGTGAAATGAATTTAATTCTACTGGAAGTTTCGTTTGTGAAATAAATCTGAATTAATGTTATTTGTAATAAAATTACAACTTTCATTGTGCCTACATTGATATTTTAATTATTATGACTGAACAAGTCAGAGGAAAAATGTTATTATGTTTTCATTTTATGCTATGTTGCGTTTTAAATGCTCGATTGGCATTGTTGATTGACCCACATGTAAAGGAATATCTTTTTAGCAGATATAATAAGAGCCGTTGCACGCGACATTGTCTGCGTATCTTCATAAAAAATAAGACATGAATAAGTATATAATTTTATAAACAAAAAATAAAATGCGTACTATAATAGGCTATGCCGCATTTTTTTTCTTTTAGCATTTTTATACCCGCCGTAACTTCTAAACGATTATAATTTTTTAGGTAATCATGAGTACTATAAACATGTAGGCACAGAATAAATAATAGTACTAGCGTAGCTTAGGCCAAGTGATGGACTTTTATAGACAAATTTTCCAATTTTAGTAGGTACTAGGTGTAACTTCGTGCAGCGAGGGAATCGAGATCTAGAACCCGTCGCCGCATCGGCACCAAGCGATGGTGCACAACACTCCACGGAACGGATCCTTTTTTTTTCTTTTCTTTTTCTTTCTTTCCTTTTTGCAGTTTTAACAATGTGCAATGGTTACGCTACAGATTAATCAGCATTATACTCCTTACATTTAGTGTTGTGGGCAGCTACTTAAAATAATGTAATAATAGTAATGGAGCTGATCAATGTACACGTTTAGTGCGAAATTTATAGTGTTAGAATTGAACATAATTAAGGCGTATTCTGTGCCAGTGTCGCACTGACAACCGCAACCGAGACACCGCCATTTGGTAGGGAGAAAAAGGTTCGCGGACAGAGAAACAGAGCTGTTCGAGGAGAGAGGTTGATCTTATTTAGAGAATTATAGTTGTGAAAATATGAGTCTGGGATTAAAAGGAACTTGTACACGATGTCTACATTGTTTTCATTAACGTACCCCGAAGTAAGCAGTTCCAAATAAAAGGAAAACAATGATGTTGTTTCAAGGATGTTTTCAGGGAATTGGTGAACAAAATATAGTACAACTCCTCAACTGCAGTCGGTAGCGGCGCCAGTAGCATCGCTGATGACGACCGCATCGGTGCCCGTAGCGGATGTGAGGCGCAAAGTAATATGGGTGAGAATCGAAACTTGCCATCCGATGTTTCATCACAAAGGTTAATCAATATGAACGATTTTACTACATTGTTAAAAACCTTGATACGACCAAACATGCACTTGCCATTCGATAAAAACATTATACGAGTACCTCTGTTTGATCCATCACAAAAAAATCAACGAATGAAACAATTGATTGCTAAAGTCAATGAATGCGTCAAAATATACAAATGGTCAGACGAACAGACTAGACACTTTGCTTTACCAAAATTGGATGCTCATGCCAGGAAGTGGTACGAAGGTCTCTTAACATGGAGTGAGTGGCAGAAGCGGTTAATTAAGGCTTTTCCGTCAGAGAACTATGGTGCACTCCTAACGGAAATGTTAGATTGGCGAATCTGTAGATGATTATTATTATAAAAAGATGACGTTGCTAAATGCATGTGATATCACGGGAAAAAGGGCAGTAGATTGTCTTACCCACGGCATAGACGATCGAATGTTTAGGGCTAAAGTCCTGCTGCGACGACGGCAGCGGGTCGAGGCGAACACGGTCATCAGAGCGTATCGCACCACCTCGTGGGAGGCGGCATGTGCTATTGCGGGGACACTTCCCTGGGAGCTAGAGGCCAAGGTCCTTGCAGCGTTCTACTATAAGACCGCGGAGGCGAGGACCCGTGGCGTGAGCCCTATCCCAGAAGACGTGTCACGCTGGAGAATGGAGGCCAAAGAAGAGGCAATGAAGGTATGGCGCGACCAGCTGTCGCAGTCGACTGCAGGCGAACGCACTGCCACCGCGATCGCCCCGGTCCTTAAGGAGTGGGAGGGATATACTCGCTGCATGGTCACATGATGTGGGATTGGTACTAAATGCTAATAGTAATAAAACGAAAGTAATGTATATTAGCACTAGCCAAAATAGATCTACGTTTGAATCTAAACTTATAGCTCACAACCACCAATGTCTTCATTCCAATAGCAGAAAAAATCAAGCATCATGTGAATGTGAAAGTATCGATGTTGTAAATAGACACATGTATCTTGGACTGGTAATAGGTGATCGACGAAACTGGATAGAACATATTAATCATGTATGGAAAATAATCTGCAATAACTTTACAAATTACTTCTATTACTTTATAAATCATTGGTGGAGCCAATCGCATGTTATGGACTGTTTAGCTACGGAAAAACTTTTAAAAGCCACTTGGACAAAATATTCTCACTTCAATTGCGTATTCTAAAAGAAATTTTTCTTAAAAACTTAAAAGAAGACTATCGCAAATTATTCGTATTTTGTAAAATTCTACCTATAGAAGAAAAAACACAGTTTATATTGTTATAGGAACTACATTTTAACGAAAACTTAAAAGTTCCAAAAATAACTTATTCAACCAGATGTCGCGGGGGCGCGGAGAAAGCGCAGAAAAAGAGAAACTAATTAAAACGTGCGAACAATATATATAAAATTTATTAGTAAACTTAGCTTAACTTATAAACATCGGATAACTAATTAGGACTAAGATGCTATTTAATTACTATAAAAGGCCGGCTATTTAAATGGTCAGGGTCGTGAGCTATCGAAAGTCGAACGGTCCTCCTGGTCACTTCTTCATCGACAGTGGGTCAATGGAACGGTCTGCTCATCTCGTTGGTGTCGCGCGCACGTCGGGAACCGGGTGGGAGGAGTCTACGACGCTCGTCGACGATGCGCGGTGACCTGGCGTTCCACCCTGGGCGACGACGTCAATGCGTCCGTGTTCGGTGCCAACGTGAAGGGGTTCCCGTAAGCAGGAGGTGGGAACGCGGCGGCGCTCGATGCCGACGTGAAGGGTGCCCTTAAGCGGGACCTGGGATCTCTGCCGTGCTTGGTGTCAGCGTGACGGGCTCCCTCAAGCGGAACCTGGGAACGCGGCGGTGCTCGGTGCCGACGTGAAGGGGTTCTTTAAGCGGGACCTGGGACCCTGGAATTGATCAACGAATGGGCCGCCGTAAAAAGTAGTTCACGACGCTGATCTCACGCTCCCACCGGCCCCGACGAGCACCAACGGAAAGACCATGACTGCGGGCCGGTCGGTGGCGTGAGACCTTTACAATTGAAAAGAAAATTAATTTGACAATGAGAAATATACAAGTACATTTAATGTGCGGACGGCGGGGATGCTTTATCGCCGCCGTCCGCTCAGCAGGCCGGCACTGCCTGTATAAGGAAAGACACACAACACTACACAATATTAAATAAGCAGAAGCTAGCAAGAGATCAGAAGCTAGGCTTAGCGATGGTACCAAAATCACTTACCCTAATTTGGGGTTTCTTGAAATGGCACTTTTTTACGATTAGACATCAAAATATAATTAAGTACTCAAAAGTTAAACTTGTTAACTTATAATATATTAGGCGCAAGGCGCTGCCACATTTTTAGAAACTACATTGCCACGAGCGGCAACGCGCGCTCCTATTTAATTGAGAAGAAGCGGGGGGTGCGGGGCGCCCCCCTTGCACATGTAATTTTTGATTATTTCGTGGGTAACAAAAAATAGGATAGACCATTACCTTATATGGTCATTTGGAGCGTGCTAAAGCGCTAAAAATATTTTTGACTGCCTGCTTGCGATATTAATTAAAATAACAATGGCAGGTAACGGAATAAAATATATTGTAATTTAGGTATTTATTCAAGGTATTATACATCAATATGTAATGAATTTTATTCCGTTACACAGATTATTTGATGAATCAAAATATAATTTACCCAACTATAACAACCTTCACGGAAAAAGACGTTTGGCTTATGTCATACCGAATTAAAACATTAAAAAGCGACATAACACCCAAAAACATCTAAGCTAAAACAATACTATTTACTAATTACAGATAAATATAATTTTAACAACAATACAAAAATAGTTATAAACAAGCAATATTAATTATTATTGTGAGATATTTCAATTCAGAATGCGACACAAAATAAGTAATTTATCTTAAACATGGAAGTAATAAGTACTATATACAACAGGAATGACCTGTTGTCGCAAAATTGAAGCCGAAAGAGAGATCAGTAACTGTACCTTTTATCTCTCTCTGGCGATGGTGAATATATTGAAATATGATTTAAGGACAATAATTATAAAAAATGATTTGTGATTTGACGTCAGCAGATCATTGCTTCAGATGGATTTTAATCGAAGATGCTAATGATAAACTTGCCCTTTGCGGTACTATACATTTCCTGTTTTTGCTTGCTTTTCACACTCGCGTCATATAGGTAGGTACTTACCTACTGGTCCTTGTGGGACACGACATCCAGCTGGACTGAGATAAAATTACGATAAGCTACCTATTGTGGTATATTTAATTAATTAGGTAAGAAAAAAACAGTTAAGTTTGTAACCGCCAAACCTCTGCGGGGCGTTAGGGCTCCGCAGGCGTTCCAACCGTTACTCACCGACTGAAACTCAGGGGTAGACACTACACGAGACCAGTGTTAACTCTCAGGGCGCCAACTACCTGGGGTGGACTTAGACAAAAGAAAGCCAAGTTCAATCACACAACACTTTACTATACCAATAAATTTACACACTATATAACAAATGAAAATTTATACATGAAAGAGAAAACAATTTAGTTTAGAAGGTTGGTCCTGATCTTCCTCGCAGAAGGCGGGGGATGCTCTTAAACACTCACTTGTAGACACAAAGCACACAGACCACGCCGAAGTGATGCCACGTGGCCTGGTGGCTCGGCGAAGGGGTACCTATCGACACGTGGATGTCGTCGCCTCCGACTGCGTCGCAGCTATAGTCCAAACCAGTGGTGGCTTGGACTGCAGGAAGGCGAGACCGACCCAGGAGCCGCAGGACAAATCGCACGCACGTGTGCGGATGGACCGATTCCCTCTTATATGTTAATCTGACGCTTGCCAGATACTTTTACTGTCGACGGTTAATACCAATATGTATCCGCGACCTAACGGCTAAAAAGCCTTAAATATATTTATATACGACCGCGTGGTAAGTGAAAACACTAGACGGTTCGTTAAATCTTAGAGAAATCGTACAGTCCCTCGAGCTCCTCTTCTTCCAAACGCCGGGTGCCAAGAGAGCCTCGGCCGGAAGTCGTGCCACTTCCTATGGCCGACATAAAAATTGACCAATCCCGTCGCTCCTTCGTTCGTGCATCGGTCTAATCCTTCCCCGTCGAGCCGACATCGATAGATGTCGCTCCATATTGATGTGTCGGGCAATCGTGCGCCAGTCCACAACATCTTAAGGTGGTTATACCGTCATGCGGTAGATGGCGGTTATAATTACAATCTATTTTAAATCTGTTATCAATTAATATTAATTTGTCTAAACATGCCAAAAATTTACGTTACAAGTTTACATTTAAGTTTAATTCTAAATCAGACATTGCTAAATAAAACAGTCTTGTGAAGTTTCTGCCGCAAACCCAGCTTATTCCTTATATGTTTCATTGATTCTAATTTTGCATTATGAGTTAAACGTAAATTGAGATATGAATTCGCTAACGCCTTCACCAATTGAATATCATGTGGATCTTCAAATGTAGATTGAGGAGGATGTGGTGGATCTAACAATGTATGTAGTTTGCTATAAAATTCTTGGACAACATACATGATAATTTTATTTTTGTGTACGTTTTTTAATGATTGATTTGATAATGTAATAAACAGTTTTTCAGTGTACTTCAGAATTTCAAATACAAATCTGGAAACATGCTTAAGTTTTCCTCGATCAATAAAAGCAGTAAATGCAGAAAATTGTGATATGTCGACACAGTAGTTGTGATCTATGGTCTTGTGATCCAATAACACCACACGACAATTTGAACACGAAATTTTGTCAATCATATCATTCACGATATATCCAGCAATATAATAAATAATGTTCAGTTTAAAATCTGAAACACAAGCGTTATCTACGAGATCCAACAAATCATCTATTGATGTCGACTGATCTTTATTACATTCTTCCACAATAGCCCTCTTTTTGTTCCTAAATTCGAGTACAGGAGTCAATTCATAATCATCAGTGGTGCAATTGGCATTTATGCTGGGCTTAATACTATTTTTGTACAATAACTTTCGCAAAATATATCTAAATTGCATTGCACTGGGGTTATCATTTGCTCCGCCGCGAGCTCTCACGCAAGAAAAGTACATCTCTAGATGGTCCTGGGAACATTTATAGGTTAAGAAATATTTGAACTCATCAGACTGTAATAAATCCATAGCTAAATTCTCGAAACTAGTAATATTCACAATAAATCCCAGTATCG
This sequence comes from Bembecia ichneumoniformis, assembly GCA_910589475.2. NCBI lineage: Eukaryota > Metazoa > Arthropoda > Insecta > Lepidoptera > Sesiidae > Bembecia > Bembecia ichneumoniformis. Next base: position 627,301 of record OU342544.1, on the reverse strand, counting down.
GCGTCTTACGTCGATGCTCTAAAACATTTTTACCATTTACTTTTAACGTTAACAAATACGCTTTTGTTTCTTTTAAAACATTCATCCAAACATCTTTGTTTTGAAGTCGTAGAGGCGATTTAAACCCTCTTCCAAATGGATTTTTACAGTTCATGAGGTCGAATATTCTATCCAATATCCTAATATACTCAACTGTGGCTTCACTACCAGCAAATACGGAATTGCCACTTTGTCTCATAAAATCTATAGCATCCGCCACTGAATTGCTGAGCACCTGAGCGGCTAACTTAACGCTCATTTTTTTATTAAAAAAATTTACGTGTGCGCCACACAGTTTATTCGCCAGACGTAATCCCTCTTCTTCTTGTATTTTATGTAATTCTTTTACGTATTTGAATTGTATTGGGCCATTATCAGAAGTCAGTTCTGTTTCAGCAAATACATTCCTTGATAATTTTAGCATGTGTGGAGGATCGAAAAGGCAATAAATCTTGATATCCCATGAGGGGTGTTTGAAAAAGGTGCACATTTCTGGCAATTTAAAGTTGCAGCCCAAACATTCGTATGTTGAGACATTTGTTGCTGTCCCATCACATGTGAGTGATCTGACTATAACATTTATATCACTTAATAAGCGCACGGCCGTCAAAATCAATTGCGCTTGCACATTCGCACTGATTTTATTAATAAAGAAATACCCTATAGGACATTTAAATCGTCCTGACAAAGAAACTATTTGGAAAACTAAGACTTCTGTAGCTAGTACTTCTGCGTCAGCTGATGCAATGCCTCCTAAGTCTACGTAACCCCAGTGCTTGTCACTGTTCTTGTCATACGTAATTTGTGAGCGAATTGCCATCCCATCAAATATTAGCGCTACATTCCGAAGCGAATCATCATTTTCAACGGCACATTTAATGAATTCTAATACTTCACTCATGAAACCAACATTGCATTCGTTGGTGGCTAACATTTTTCGGAGAGTGGCTGGATGAGGTAAGGCAATATGATTCCTTAAAAATACATAAGCTTTTGCAGAGTAGTAATACAAAGAGAGAGCGAACTGTTTCATTTCAGCACTATATCTGATGCCTTTATTACTCTTGTCCGTGTTAATATGTTTATTTATGTCTATAAAATTCATTTTTAACACAGTTTGTACTTCATCGAAATTACTACATTTTCTTTTTATGATATCTAGTAGATTTTGAATTTTAAAATCACGTCTACGTAATTTTTGCATCAGAATTCTCATTTTTTGTTTTAGCAGTTCACTCTGTAGATCTTTTTTTTTTTCAGTTTGTACACTGGCATCCTTCAATTTCAAGTTGCTCTTAGGTTGCACTTGATAAGATTTATCAGCTAGAGGCACTGCCGTTACGTTTATAAATTCCTGCTGAATACAAGGTTTCTTGGACGGAGGTTCTATAGTACTTATTACTTCCATGGGTTCTAGTGATAGCACAAGCTCGTCAGATTTGCTACTACAGGGTGTCTGAATATCACATAATACTCCTATCTTCTTTGTTGTTGGCTGTAACAGAGATCATCAGGTCAGATAAGTATACTCACTTCTATGATCACGATGAATACTGAGGTAGGTATCTTGGTACACAAAATAATTGCCTCATCTTTTGAATGCGGCCTTAAGATTTTTAAGCTACTAACGATTTTAATCGATAGATATTGACGAATAGTAACCAATTTCAAAAGGTATTGTGTGAGCAAATTATTAGTTTTTGAGAAATTTTTATTTTAATTTTCCATACAAAATAAAAAAATCAAACATTTTCTATTCTGGTTTCGCACATCAACGGAAAGGGGGGACGGGGGGACGAAGCCCCCACTTGGGGGGCCTCAACAATTTAAAACACAGAAATCCTTACTGATTAAGTTGTTTAGGTTAAGTTAATTTTTTTTTTCCCGAGCGGAGCGAGGGTCGCAGCCTAGAAAGAGTTGTCCTCAGGAGCAGTGTTGTTATGGATATATAATTTCGGATCCGGATATGGATATTGGTAAAATATAATATCGGTTTCGGTTACGGTTATATGGATATTAAATTATTGCGGATTATCCGATAGTTTCGGTTACGGATATTAAATTTTTAAGGAACTGTAAAATGAAATACAAATAGGACTATATTCGACTTTAATTGTACTTTGTAGGTTTCGCAATCTGTCATACAAGTAATTCTTTCTTACAGCTACTCGTTTTGAAGTGTTATATAGGTAACTAATTAAATGCAAAATCAAAATTAACATTCGTAATTTGTATATTAAGTTAGACTCCGCCCTATCCGAAACTATCCAAAACTTTTATATCGGATTCGGTTACGGTTACGGATATTTTTTTATTTCGGATATCCGATAGTTTCGGTTACGGATATGGATATCCATAACAACACTACTCAGGAGTACTAAACATACCCCGAAAATAGTGTTTTTAGTACCAAAATAACCTTAAAAATTAAAAAAAAAATTACGTGCAAAATTTCCTTTAAAATAGATTATAATTCATCAATATCTATCGATTAAATTCGTTAGTAACATAAAAATCTTAAGGCCGAATTCAAAAGACTCCCCAAATAATTTGATATAAAACCTACAAAATTACTTACCAGCAAAAAAACGGAGGGCACTGCATCACATTTTAATACTGGTCGTGATAAACAAGCAACAAAATCTTGAGCTTTAAAATGTTTGCTACATACAACTGATGCATCGGTCAGTTTTCGGGTAGAGCTCGTGGGTATAATATTTATCCATATTTCCCTAACATCAGGATCTTTAGGAAATCTGAAATTGAACCCGTTATGTTAATAGAGAAAGGAATAAAAAATGCATAGGTATTTAAGTTATTTGTTCTTGAACTAGGATTGGATAGTCATGCATGGTCACCCTAATTGTTCACTAACAAATTATGTTTAAAACTATTACCTGTGAAAAGATAAACCACAATCAGGATAATACTCGCTTCCGCAAGCCTCCACGACACAAATTCTCCCCATTTTAACTAAAATTCTTCAAAAATATCACGAAATCAAAAATTTCCGCCATTTACGTCAGAGTCGGCGATTTCATGTGGGGTTGTCAGGTCAGGTGTCCGTATTTCATACAAATAAAAGAAAACCTATACGCCAATCGCAAAATTTTTGCGTTAATAAGGCTTTACACGTAGCAACAAATAATATTGCTTTAACATGTCGGTAATAAATTATTATTTATATTTAGAAACATTTTAGAAGTAAATGTTTTTACTTTATTACATTACATCAATCGCATATTTTTCTACCTTTTCTACCAACTTAACTCTGGCAACTCTATAGAACGGGACACAGCGTTCAGTGGTGGCCCTCTCACTCGGCTTCATTTTTATTTTGCGCGCAACAAGACTCTTACGACCTTAGCATAAGGTTTTATTTTCTTTATTTTAGCTGCAAGATGCACAGATAGAGCTTATTCCAAGATCTTAAAGTAATAAAATTGAAGAGTCTGAAGTGTACGTCAACTGAAAGTTTATTTCAATTTTCTGTAATCGGCACACGGTGTACGGTAAAACTCTAATGAGTTTTTGTTTACACCGATGTTAAGTTAAATTAAACATTATTGTATTAATAAATAATAAAAATAAAAAATAATAAATCTCTCAGCACATATTTCAATACGTAAAAGACTGACGCAACCAAAAACAAAAAAAAAAAAACCAAAAAGAAAAAAGTGATAGTTTAAATTGTTCCTTTAATTTGTGGACGTACATAAGCAAAGATAATAAAATCTAATTATTTTTTTTTATGTTAAGGTCGGCAGACAAGCTGACGGTCCACTTGATGGTAGGTGGTTACCGTCGCCTATAACACAAGCAACGCCAAAGCTGCTACAAGTGCGCTGCCGACTGCAGTAGAATTAAGGATAAGGGATTAGGAGGGGATAGGGAAATGGGCTCTGGCATCCCTTATTCACTCACCGAAACACAACAGCACATGTGCTGTTATTTCACGGAGGTCTTCTGTAAGGAGGTGGTTACTGCCGCCAGACGGGCTGCCCAAATAACTGCGAAACGCAGTGTGCCCTGCCACTACTTTCCAGATTCAGACCAGAGCCAAATTTGAAAAGTTCATTTTTCAAAGATGACCCTGCCGGGAATCGAACCCGGGAACCCTAGAACAGAGCGTTAAGGCAAACACCCTAACCACTCATCCAACGGGCTCGCAACACTGATTACACTGATTATTTACACTGATATTATTTACAATGATTTATATACATATTATTTACAGGCAATTGCAACGAAAATATATAACATGTATCAAGCACGTGCATTCGGCAGCTAATCATCGGATCGGAAATCAACCACTCTCGGGCGTTTCCGACATGGAGGTCACCACAAATTTATTATAATTTTTATAGTGTTCGTGCCATTATTGTTAGTGACAATGTTGAAGTTTTGGTTTATTAGTGTAATTTATTTGGCGGCAGTAGCGGGAGATAGGAGTACTCTACCTCCGACGTGTGATAGGTGAGTCTCTATGATTTAATATGTTTATTACTAATTTGAATAGACGCGACATCGTCTATTCAATGGTTGCTAATCTAACGTTTCTTTGTTGTACTTCATCCTCTTCCCAGGATCGAGACGAAAGAAATTGCATGCTATTAGTTTCACTGATCCGGAAGGGTCCAATATTTTGTCTTTGCAGTCCCCCGATAGTGTCCGGTGACCTAGGCGTGTTGCTTCTCAGTATCATGTATATGTAGAGACAGGATTATAGTCCTCGGTATCATTGGTCTTGAAAGGACATGATTAGGGTTCTCCGTATCATTGGTCTCCATATTTGATCACGTTAGGTCATGCGTTGTAATTCTAAACAAAACGCTATAATCGGCACAAAATAAGTCCTCGATCGCATTGTCCACCAGCCAATCGCACCAAATCAGATAACACTCCACCAAACACGTAGCACAAGTCCCTCGATGTCAACCGATTGCCTTCCCGTGAGGTACTACTCGGCCAAGCCGAGCCGACGTGCCTCTGCACTAGCGCTCGGTCTTCTTCTTCTTCTTCTTCTTTTTATGGAAAATGGCGATTGGGCTCATCTTAAAAATGGCCATTGTCCGCCAATGTCATGTAATTTGATTTCTCGTCTGCTGCGCTCCGCCACGAGCTCCGTTGAACGGAGCCCGCTCGGAGCCCACGTTGTGTGGGCCTTCTTTGTCCCCTAAACCAATCCGGCGGGACGAGCAAAGGCCGATGCGGGTAAAAGCACCGACCCCTGCGCCCCGCCGGATTGCCAAGGGTAAGCCCCCCCACCACGACAAGGTCATGGCCCACCTAGGGGGGGAGCGCTCGGTGTTGTGTCCGAGTCAACGACCATGACATTCCGATCCCGCTGTCCAGTTGACAACTGACAGCTGCCATTGCTATTCACTCCCGCCAATCAAAAGCGCCGACATATACACAATTTGATTCTTCCATCAATCATTCTTCAGCTAATGCTTTCTATCGTGCTATATAAATCACAAAAATTACGTTTTTCAAAAAAGATTTAACTAAGAAGTTGGATTATGTTAGTAAACGTAAATTTATAAATATACAATATGCGTTCCTTTTTTGACATCACTTGTGACTCTTTTTGTGATTTGTGACTCTTTTATCCTGTTGTGAAACACAACAGCAGCGATGCCTTTCTAATCCGTTATCCTTAATCATACAATGGTCATCAGTGAACTTGCAGCACTTGTGGCGTTGCTTGCGTCAATAGTCGACAGTAGTAGCCACCTACCATCAAGTGGACCGTCAGCCTGTCTGACGACCCTTTCATAAGATGTACTACTCGATATACACCTTTAGAATATTCGTGTAGCTGTGTATTTTCAATCTTCACATAACATAAAATTGTTAAATCGGTATAAGATTAAGTCCTTAGACTTAAAACTAGATTTAAGACTTAATCTCAGGTATTCTAATCAAATATATCATTACGAGGGCTGTTCCAAAAATTGTTAGCCACAGAGTAAATATTACTTCTTTTTTTCCTGAAACTATTTTAAATGCAAACCTCCTTTCAATACAAACGTCCTTGGTGAAAATAATTGGCTGGCTATTAATGGTTATTTTTTTAAATATTTTTAAAAATTATCTGTCGTTCTTCTTTGTTTGCAACAATGGACGTCTCGCTGGAAGCTTTTCGTGCTATGATTTTCTATGATTATAAATGCGGGTTAACCTTCAAGAAATCCCACGAAAATTTAAAAGCTGCCTTTAGGGAGTCTGCTCCTGGGTTAGCAACAGTCACTTATTGGTTTCGTGAAATTAAACTTGTTGGAGAGAACCTAAAGGATGACCCCCGACCCGGCCGACCAATAACTGCAGTAACTCATGGAAATGTCATCAGGGTGGAGTGGCTATTGCGGGAAAATATAAATGTTACACATAGGGAAATTCAGGATGAATTGAAGATTGGATCACAGGCAGTTTCCACTATCCTAAATGAACATCTTAGTCAGGATAGTTGCTTCGGGGTGGATACCTCATTCTCTCACAGAAGAGCAAAAATACCGTCGCGTTGATTGGTGCAAATTTATGCTGAAAAAGTTCGAAGGAGGAACTTCATAAAACGTATCCTACATCATGACAACTGATGAATCTTGGATCTATAGCTACGATCCTCTTACAACCCAGCAATCTATACGCAATGGGTCTTTGAAGAGGACCAGTTGCCCACAAAACTTGTTCGCGGTCGGAGCGTTAATAAAAAAATGATTGTCGTTTTTTTTTCGACGTAGTGGACCAGTAGCAGTAATCCCGCTAGAAGTATTCCGAAGTTTGTCTACCTCGTTGCTTTTGGGGAGTTGAGTATCTAGTGAGCGCCCAAGGAGCGGCGTGCGTGGCATTCTTTTTCACCAAGATAACGCGCCCGCTCACACAGCTGCTAGAACCATCGACTATTTGTCAACTTCGGGGTACAAATGTTACCCCATTCTCTGTACAGCCCAGATTTAGCTCCGTGCGATTTTTTTTATTTCCCACAATAAAAAAAATGCTTCGGGGACAAAAATTTTACACCGCAAACGATGCCGTCGAAGAATTTCGTCGGTTATTTTTCGACCTCCAGCAAGATGCGTTTTTTTAAATTTTTTGAGGGCTGGTTTACTCGATTGCATAAGTACATAGGGGTTGGAGAGGAATATTTTAAAAAAACTGTAAATAAACTTTTTTGATATTCTAACTATTATTCATTTCACTAACTTTTGGAACAGCCCTCGTATTATAACGGTTAATCATATTTATTCAAAAGCTTGCTGTAAAGTCTACTTGACGTGGATCACATCCATAGCCAACAATTATAACAAGGATGTAATTATAGTCACAGATTATTTGGCTGGGAAAAAGCCTTGACTGTGGCTTATAAAATCGGAAATAATTTTGGAATCAATCTATAAGATCTAATTTACAAAAGTATACTAAGTTCTTCCTGGAATACCTACTAAGTTCTCTGAATCAAACTAACCCTAAACTCAAACCCCACGAAATTTAAAGATTTCGAATGTTATTAAAATGCTTGTGTACTTATTAGTGAGCAATGCACAACTATTTGTTGTAATGAGATATGTAGACGGAAGCTGGATAGAGCGACCTTGTTTAGAACCGTCAACGCAACGTGCGTGAAATACTACAGAATTTAGATAGGTCAATGGAAGTTGCGTTCTGTGTTAATCTCTTTCATGGGTCTCGTTACTTTTTTTTTGTAGCATAGCTTATGCTGGAAATGGTTCTTCTTTAAATATCTCCTAGAAGGCGACTGATCTCTTGATGGTAAATGACAGCGGACGGGCTGACGTTCTAGTAAGTTGCTACCTTAGCAGCTCGTGCCTATTAACACAAGCAACGACGTAGGGATTGCAAGGGTGCCGCAGATGTTGATAAGATTAAGGATAAGGGATAAGTAGTAAATGGGTGAATAGGGCTTTACTTAATTACTTAGCGAAACACAACAGAATATCTGCTGTATTTCATAAAAAGCCAGGTATAACTGCCGCAGGATGCCCTACCGCTACAATATTGGTTACTGCACTTGCAGACAACTTCCTAATGTGACTAAACGATATCAGAGAACTTCATATAACAGCGTGTGTTCTACTCTCTTCTGCATCTTCTAAAATTCTCCTTATCATAGGACTATTCTAAATTCTATATTATTCTAAAATTGTCCTTTTCGCTATCAAAGTCGGCGAATGCTTGCATCCTCTCACTATCTGTATGTTTCCATAAATAAAAAAAAACGTTCTGCAAATATGTTGTAATCTTGCAATGTTACAGAGGTCGTATCTAAGGCTATAAATAGCATTTTTTAGTTAGCTATCAATAAATAGATACACATACTAACCGATTCTAACCGGTTTACCGTGTTCATCGATGTCTGGGCATCCATTTTACGTCATTGGGCAGTTGAACTTGTCAACATGGTAAAATATCACACACAATCGCAGACTTTACAAACCGACAAAATGTTTCCTTGATGGTTGCTGGCGACCAACATGTATCTGTTCCTAAAGTAACTAACGTCAGATGGGTGCAGGTGCTCTGCCGACTTTAACAGGGTTAAGGGTAAGGAACAGGATGAGGATGTCGCCTAAGTACCCTGAAAAGATAGAGGAATAGGGAGAAGGTGGTTAAATGCCTATCTTCTTCTATTATAGCTAAGGAGCAGGGCATAGGGTTGTGGTATCCTTTAAGATTAACTCACCGAAACACAACATAAACGCTGTTATTTCGCGGTGAGCTTCACTGCATGAGGGTGCTTACTGCTACCAAGACGGGCAGTCCTGTTTATGGCCGCGTAATACTGAATCACAGTGTCCTCTGCCAATAGTTATGACCTACCATGTTTGCTTTGACAGTCTTGTGAGCGAGAAAGCAATGTATATTTTGAAAATAATACCTAGAACGGGTTGCAAAAGTTACGCTGATTGCGTTGTGTCTTTCCGGCCTGTTTTTATATTAGTAATTCGTGAGTCTTTTAGTTGAGTACGTCTATTTATTGTCACTTTGCCCAGACTCTGTCAAATTTGTATCTCTCACTACTTGCAAACGTTTTGTGAATTGTAATTTATACTTTTATAACTTCTTAACAGAGTAATTTATTTTAAGGAAACACTTTAATGAAGAGTTATTTAGTTGGTCACGGCAAGCAATTATAAAAGTGGACTGTATTTTTGGTTTGTGGTATATATAATCAAAGGACGAGGAAGTGAAGGAGAACCTGTCACCTACCTTTTGAATCACCAAGTCCTTGGTCCTCCGGCGGCGAAGACTGCAACGGGCCCATCACACACAGAGTCCAGAAGCTCCAGCATTTCACTTCTTTAATGATTACACTCGCGGAGCGGGAAGCGTGACCAAGTAGATAGATTATAAGCACAATTGTCTGATAACATTAGCGGATGAAACAAATTCAAATCTCGCAAGTCGAGATTTGCGGGGCGAGTCTTTTTACGCGTGTTATTGTTGCGATGTTTTTCTTAGACTGACTGCGGTTTTGTAAAATGGCCGATCGCGCGGCCATTTTTGAGACAGCACATACCACAGCGAACTACTATTAATTGAATTGACAATTGGCGTCAACAATAGTTTTATTGAGTTGTTTAAACTAAATTAATTGAAATATATTATGTTTCCAGTACGATCTATTGCCATGGCCCTCTTCTAGACACAGTACAAATGGCGGGACTGTACAAAGACTCGAAGACCTTCGTTGACATGAAGATGAAATTCTCTCCTAACAACATCATGGAAAACTTCTTTGAAATGATGTATAGGTATACACTTGTGTATGTTTACTCTTAAAGCTTTCTCTGTTGGCGTAGCACAGACGCCAAAAGTTTTATTTAACTTAAATGGTAAATTGGGCCTGTCATAAAAGCCATAAGAGACCCAAGAATCAGCTGAGCAGCTTATTGTAACTTTTAAAATAAAAGAATCGCCAAGTCTAATCACACCAACCTTGTGGCCCTAAAGTAAGCACTACGCTTATGTTATGGCATAAATATACAACGACCTGGAGGCAAACCCTGCACACCCAGACCAGAGTCATTTTGAAAAGTGCATTTCCAGAATTAGATAAAATTTTGCATGTCTTGGTAATAACTATCTATGGGCCACTCTTACTGATTCTCGGTTACTCTGCTAGTGTCGGTCCTTTTGCGAAAGGACAACAACAATTCAATTTCGTTTAATCTTATTTAATTATATTAAATGAAATGTTTTTCAGGACAGGTTCCCTTCCGACAAAAGCTGATATTAAGGATTTCGTCAACAAAAATTTCGATCCGGAGGGTTCAGAGTTTGAACCCTGGCGACCTACTGACTGGAAAGGTGATCCTAGTGAGTTACATTTACGTGAAAATTTTACAATAGATTTAACTCGTATAGAGGAAAATGACTGTAATAAAAATAAACCTAAAAAATTAACAGATTTTTAGTATTTCTTATGTAATAGTCGACGGTTTCACGATCAACTTGATGGTCGCCTGTTAACACAAGCAACGCAAGTGCTTTGCCAATCTTGATAGGATAATAGATAAGGGATAAGGAATGGGAATTGAAGTCCATGAGAATGGACACTGACATCCTTTATTCACTTGTCGAAATTGAAAAATACTCAATATGCTGTTATTTCATGGTGGTCTTCTGTAAGGAGGCAGTATTCAGTGAGCTTTGCCATGATTAAAATTAAATATACGAGTAACTATATTTGAATTTGATTGAAAAAATTGAATATTGAAATTTGATAAGAATATTTGGAGGCATCTAGAAATCACATGAGAGACTTAGGTGTGTGTTGTTAAATTTAATGCAGGTTTAAGTAGATCCTCAATATATAAAAATCACGTTTGTTTTTTTTTTTTGTTATTTTTATGTGAAGGTCGTCAGACAGGCTGACGGTCCACTTGTTGTGCTGCGGACCATAGAAGGATTGACGATGAGGGATAGGTAAATGGGCTCTATCATCCCTTACTCACTCATCGAATCACAACAGCACACATGCTGTTATTTCACCGTAGTCTCCTGTAAGGTTATGTTCGTCCACATTAAACTTTGAAACCGTGCAACCTATTTCAATGAAATTTTGTGAATGTAGATACGTACTTGGTTCCAAATTGAAAGATAGGATATATAATTTCTAAGAATAGACGGAGTCGCGTTCAAAAGCTAGTGCCTCAATAAATTACTAACACAGCACATTTAAATTTCAGGTTTCCTTCAAAGAATTAAAGATCCTCACCTGCATCAATGGGCCAGTGACCTCAATCGACTATGGTTGCAATTAGGTAGAAAAATGAAACTAGATGTGAAAGAAAATCAAGATCTGTACTCCATTATTTACGTCGACAACCCTGTTATTGTACCTGGTAAGAAGTATTTTTTATCTGTATCACTGCATGTATAATAGAAGGTCTCTCTCCCTCCCTTAATCTCCCCCCCCCTCTCTCTCTCTCTCTCTGTTCATCTCTCTATTCGATCTCTCGTAGCTGACATGTTTGTGAGCCTGTACCTAGTCAACTGTATTGCTATTTTGTATCTGCTCTCATTATAAAGTCACGTTCGAAGATTATTTTTAAAGAGTGCCAGGTTCATTGAAGGTTACAAGAAGGTCCTTACTCAGCATTTTGCTGACATACACCAGCACTGATCGGCCACACACCTTGCATGTACCCGCTAACAAATCAAATAAATATAATTTAATTTATTGCTAAAAAAAACACCACTGGTTACACGAATATTGAAAACATTACTTTAAAATGTAACATAATAAAGCAAAATGCCTTTAAGAACATAATTACAATATAATTTGCTGTTATCATAGTTGTACGAACCCTATTACAAACATATTTATTTTCTGGGATTAGTTTAGTATTTAAATATTATTATTATTTTAAATAATTAATTATTTGATTTACTTAAATTCCTGGTTAAAATATAAATATAAATAATGATGGAGGAGCGGGGTCTCCTGATACAAGTATGTGCCCCAACAATGTCAGTTTGTACCTAGGATTTAATTCACTATTTTATTGACTTTGAACAATTCTGTATATAAATTACTTCCACCTGTTAAAGTGTGATGACAACTTCTGTGTCATAGGCTACAAATTCCATTTTCGTCTAACTAATTGTATTTTTTTTAATATAATTCCTTTAAACACAAAAACCCGATAACGGCGGGACCAATTCGACTGTTGTGCCAACCCTACTATAATAGAGTATACCTAGGACGAACGTTCACCCGTGCACTAATTCAGTAATGACTCATTTATTATATGAATACCTGAATCACACCATCTGTTATTTTTGAGTTGGCACTCTGACACTTTTCACGTGACGAGATTGTGTTGCGTTAGTTATTCTTAATTTTTAATTATTCTTAATTTACAAATTAAGCCATTAGCCGAGCCATTAGATGAGTGGTTATGGTGTTTGGCCTTAACACTCTGTCTCAGAGATCCCCGGTTATAATCCCGCCAGGGCCGATTTTGGAAATGACTTTTTAAAGTTGCCTCTTGACCAGGGGTTCCCACAGTGGGCGGTAACGCCCCCTTGTGGGCGCTGCAGACCTAAGGGGGGGCGGTAAGAGACCCAGAAAAAGAAATAGGGGCGTTATGTAGAGGCTTGGGAGGCGATTTGTAATTTCATTAGCTAGGAGAACTCTTAGACACCGACTGAGCTCTCGACTCTCGACTACAACTTGTGAACATCAACTAATATTAATTAAGAGATTGCTCAAACTCGGTTCTATATTTCTCTCCGCGTAGTTCATATATCTGTCCTGTTTTATTCAATAAATAAAAGAAAAATCATGTCAATACTACTAAGTTACTATAAAGTGGCGTTTCAATAATCATTCTCATTGGCAGGTGTAGCCAATGTCAGGTTAACTCTTCCAGGTTATAGTAAAAGTCTCGTTTAGAATAAATGTTTAATCTCCGCTAATATAGCTCACAATAATTAATTAATTTAATTTGAAGTTATAGTGGTTTTTAAGTAGGTGAAAAAATGGGGGAGCTGGAAAATAATTTATTCTCAAAGTGGGCAGTAGACAAAATAAGTTTGGGAACCCCTGCTCTTGACTATGGCCACAGAATAAATAATAGTACTAGCGTACAGAAGTTGCACTCCTTTCACATTCAATGTGAGCGACCTTAGGCAATTATATCACGGTACACATGCCCCAGTTTGAAGCGTTGTGTCCCGGTCAGCAAGTAATTTGTCCCGGCATGCACACAATTCGTAAGCCACCAGTGCCGCGTCAGCGATTTACGATTGAAGTTGAATTGAGCTGAGCCTACTTCAAGCAATTGAACGTATACTAAAGTTTACCCATTGAAAGGGTTTTTCCCTAATGAAGAAAATGCCCCAAAAGCTTAGTCGATTTTTTCGCTAATCCTTTGACGAGCCCGTTGGATGAGTGGTTAGGGTACTTGCTTTAACGCTTTGTTTCAGGATTCCCGGGTTCGATTCCCGGCAGGGTCAACTTTGAAAAATCAACTTTTCAAATTTGGATCTGGTCTGGATTTGGAAAGTAGTGGCAGGGCACACTGCGTTGCGCAGTCATTTGGGCTGCCCATCTGGTGGCAGTAACCACCCCCTTACAGAAGACCACCGTTAAATAACAGCACGTGTGCTGTTGTGTTTCGGTGAATGAGTAAGGAATGCCAGAGCCTATTTCCCTATCCACTCCTAATCCCTTATCCTTTATCCTACTGCAGTCGGCAGCGCACTTGCAGCAGCTTTGACGTTGTTGTGTTGACCGTCACGTCAGCCTGTCTGCCAACCTTAACATAAAAAGAAACCCTTTTTTTGGACCGTCAAGTATTTTCTGAATGAAAAACTAATCAACAAGATTGAAAAATCAGTTATTACTATAATGTCAGGTGAAAAATGTTTTAGAGATACAAAAAATTAAGAATTAAAATTAATAACAATAATAACTTTATTCGAGACATGTGTCCATAGCTTTTTAAAAATTATACAAATTGCACAATGATTAGAAAGAAAATTAAATTGATAAATATAAACTGACGTCATCTTAAAGTGTCACAGCATTCCACAGACAAGTTCACAAAGTTAAAAACACAAGGCAAAGAGTAACATTTATTGCTGCTAGTCTAATGAGACACGGCTGACAGCGGAACACAATGTACCCTGCCTTTACTGTAAGCACACGGCATAATCACTCTGTAACTAGGCTAGGAATAAATTCAATAGATTTCTCCATTATTCTGGAAATCGAGAGACATTATCTAATAAGTTTGTTTTCCGAATTTCAGGTGGTCGATTCCGAGAGTTTTACTACTGGGACTCCTATTGGATTATTAAAGGACTGCTGTTATCCGAAATGCGGGCGACAGCGAGAGGCATGGTGTCCAACTTCATGAGCGTCGTGGAGAAGATTGGATTCATACCGAACGGAGGCAGAATTTATTATGCTATGAGGTATTATTGGTGTTTTTCATTCTACTATACAAGGTGACCAATCTAAAAGGATTAGCGAGGAAAAATCCGAAAGAATAAGTGGTACGAAAAAACTTCTTAGGAACTATAGCTCAGATTTGTTAAATAATAAAAACTGCATTCAAACTTTTTTAAATTACGTGCATACGCAGCTAGGAATCGAATCCGGTCAAATCTCGTCAAATCTTGTCGCCGTTGATAGTCTGGGTTTTAGGAATACATATTGTTATGAAAATTGTATAATGTCTACAATTTAAATAATTGACAAAATCAGTTCATTATAATGAATCTATTATTTGGAAATGCCTTTCGGAGGTCACAAATTTTTGTGTCTCTTATAGTTCTGATTTGCCCTCACTGACTTATTTGGATTGTCCTGCATCCTAATAAAATAAAAAGGAAAGTTTGTATGTTTGAATGTTTGTTACTCAATCATGCAAAAACGGCTGAATGGATTGGGATGAAATTTAGCACACTGAAAGTTCCTGTGGGATTTTCCTGCAGCCACATCCAGTGTAATATTATAAATGTGAAAGTAATGATGATGTATAGACGTTTCTTACTATTTCACAATAGAACTACTAAACTGATTTTGTCTAAACTGCACAGTAATGTAGTTTATACATTAAAATAACACATAGGCTATAATTTATAAAGACACCCGGACAAAGTCACAGGAAAATGATAGTCCAATATATGACAAGTAAAAATTACTAATATTCGTATATATCTCCTCTGCAACTTAAAGTTTAAAGTTTACTTAAACTTTAATGTTTAAACATCAAAGAAATAAGATTTCTGCACTTTTTGTAATAAATGTAATATACAACATCAAACTGGTGCAAGTGCGACGTCGATACGAATATGCATAAGATATAGTGATAAAATTAAGATAATGGCATATTCTGAAATTATAGCACACTTGCTATTATTTTAGGGTGGGATTTTGGATCACATTTGAGGCACATTGAAAGTGATTTATGACTGTTTTCAAACCCCGGTGTTGCATCTATCTATATATATCGTATTAAAAATAATAATCACCTGCAAACGTCTGGCCCAGGTCTGAAGTTTGAGAAGTCTAGACAGTTTTAAAATCCCGGAACGTTACACTATTTTATAAAATAAGAGCGAGTATCATAGTGCGGAAAGCTAATAAAATTCATTGTATACATATGTACAACCGTATCTCGAGTCTCGACCCTAAAATCCCGGAACTTCGAGACACGAGATGTCCCGCGACACAAACTCTACTCAAGACAAGCACAAGTTTTCAGAGCTGATGGCAAACCTCCAGTAATGGAGAGGCACTTTAACTAGAAGAACGGTGAAGTCAAGCAATTTGTGAAACCTGCTTTTTTAAAAGACTAGCAGTCTTCTAAGTCTGCTAGTTTAAACGAATATCTATTCGCTTGTAGTCGGTTGAAACTGGGTCTGGTTTTAGCCCCAAAATATACATTATACATAAATATGTAGTATCGGTTTGATTTCATAACTGATATAATGCTTTTTCCAGATCCCAACCTCCATTGCTTATTCCAATGGTTCATACTTTACTTGAAGATAGTTATGACGAGGAGTACCTAAGACAGAATATTCACAATCTTGACAGAGAATTCGATTTTTGGATCACAAATCGATCAGTCGAAGTTGAACATAATGGACACAAGTGAGTATTACTGTAATCTAAGTATTAAGTACGGATTTTCGGGTGTCAAAACATCTCATTATTGGGGTAATTTAACACACTTAAAGGGTAAAATCCTCTTAGCAACCATGTGCTATAATACTTTTTATAAATTATAGTGACAGTTTTAACTGTGGTCCTTAAAAAGATTTTTTTATTTTTTATTAATTAAATTGGGAATAAAATTGTCTCGCTAGTTACGTAAAAATGTAACACCAGTGTAACTACTGGGAACAGACATTGCATACATATATGTATCTGCGAAATCCACAAATGTAAATTAAATCATAACATTTATGTATGGGAAGCTGACATAACGGCCATTAGGAGGAGTAAATAAAAATAATTTATCGTTTCATTCCAGATACAAATTAACGAGGTTTAACGATCAGTCCCAAGGACCGAGACCAGAAAGTTACAAGGAAGACGTCGATTGTGCCAAGTAAGATTCAATAACTTAAAATTAAATACCTTTTTTTATGTAAATGTTGGCAAGTAGACAGTCAACTTGATGGAAGGTGACAAGCACGATCATAGGAGCTGCAAAGGTGCCGCCGGCCTTAGTAGGTTAAACGATCAGGAATCCCTTACTCAATTGCAGCCGCCAGACCGGGCTGCTCAATTTGTGAATTGTACCAACTTGTATGTGGTACAAAATGTTTATCTCCCTTAGCAAAAACAACTGAAATATTGTATATTGGGAAATCGACTAGTTTAAAATGGTGATTCGTTCAATGTTCTTTCGTTTGTTGAAAATTTGATGCTCGTAATCGTCGTTGGACGGTCTTTTTTATGTTTCAAATGATCGAACGGATGTCTAAACTTAGGAGCTCTCTTAGCAATCTTTGGTGAACATAAATCGGTGCCTATAAGTTTTTAATGGATTTAAAAATGAAACTTCTTTGCGCGCGATGAGAGTTTCAAGGTCGAATTTTATGTGACGTTTCAGTGTAACGAACACGTGACGCTTTTTTCGTGACATCTACCGCTTACTGTATATTCGGTCGCCAAAAAGGAGTCACTTCCGAGGCGCGTATGTTTTTCTAACGAATTATTCAATATTTTCAGACATTTCGACACACTAGACAAAAAAGAAGATTTGTACGCAGAATTGAAGTCCGCCGCTGAATCTGGTTGGAATTTTTCATCGAGGTGGTTCATTTTGAATGGAACGAACAAAGGTAATATCTAAATTTCTTAGCGTGTCACATAATTAACTTACTCTGTGCGAGTGTTGCACTGGCAACACACACACCGCAATCTGGTTGTGGGAAAAGGTTCGTGGCGGGCAGTTGAATAGAGATGGTCGATGAGAGAGGTTGTCATATGTCATATCTTATTCATTGAACTGTAATGTGTTTTATATTGGTCTGACATTAAAGAGTTTGTACATGACGTAAAGGAGTTCCATCCCGAAGTAGGGGGTGTTAATGATACCTATGTATGAATCAACATGAACATGAATTATGTGACATGTATCAATCAACATGAACGAATTTGTAAGTTGTGTGTTTGATCAATAAACAGTCATCATTAATGTCATTTAATGTTTGTAATGACATTTATCAATCAAATACCCTCACGGTGCGCGTCTAAATCAAATATCCTCACTGGTAGGTGCGGGTGATGTTAATACGACACTCAACTAAGAGATCAGCGTCACCAAAATGTTTTTCTTTCACACTGGCGGGGCAAACTGTGTTTCACAATCTAAACTAGACAGCCTCTTACAGAAGATTTTTTTCAAAGCTCGTCCGATAGACTGACGGTCCACTTGGTGTCTACCGTCACCTATAACACAAGCAACACCACAGGTGCTGCAAGTGTGTGTAAGGGAAATGGGCTCTTGCATCCCTTACTCACTCACCGCAATACAACAGCACACATGCTGTTATTTCACGTTGGTCTTCTGTAAATGGGTGGTGACTGCCGCCGGACGCGATGTCTAAATGACTGCGGAACGCACTCTGTCCTCCCACTACTAAACCGTGATAAACAGCGTGTGGGTATATTGTGTTTCCTATGAGTGAGTAGGACATGTCAGAGTCCATTCCCATATCCATTACCTTGTACTAGCAGGATCGGCACCTCACTTGCATCACACCTGCTAATTGTGCTTGTAGGAGACGGTAGCCTATCTCCAAACGGGCCGTCAGCCTGGAGACTTCGGCAATTAGACAATGTTACTTTGTATCACAAAATGTGACTTGGAATCGCGCTATCACATTGCTGTTATAATGACAATAAAATTTATTATTAATCCTTATATCACATTTAAGGAGTTTTTTCTGAAAAACCTTAATAATTTAAAATTATAAATTGAATAACCATTCATACATACTTCATTCCTAAATTACAGTACTGTAGGTATACATATTGTGTTTATGTAAAAAAAATCTATGGCCGAGTTTAAAAAAAAATCACACAATAAACTATGCCAATATTAGATTATATGTAATTTGTATGGTAATACCCAATTTTTTTTTTGATTGACTATATAATTACATTAAGTATTCCTTATAACCTTCAGATGCAAATGTTTGAGACGATTGAATAGGCTGACAAGCATCATAAGTTATGGTGCCACCTATTCAACTCATGAGTCACAATGGCGCAATCATCATGCAAAAAGGAATTAGGGAAGAAATGGGATTAAGGATAGAGTGCAATATGGATGATAATGGAATGGCATTATTTCACAGAGGTCCCCAGGTCTCTTACTACTGCCAATATTTGTCCGCGCCTCTGTTAGGATTTTTTAATGTTAGTTAATATGAGTGTTTATAAGATGCTGACTGATTTTGTTTATTACAGGCAACTTAACAAATTTGAAGACTCGTTCGATCGTTCCAGTGGACTTGAACGCTATAATGTGTTGGAACGCTAAACTAATGGGGCAATTCCACTCGCATCTCGGGAACGTTAACAAGGCTGAATATTATAGAGACCTGCACGCCAAATACATGGAAGCCATCGACAAGGTATGTCATCTATATTGAGATGTCTCCGTCCGCCCTAACTGCTGCTCCAATTTTGTGGTAGATCTGCTCGTCATACAACAAAATTTTAATCATATTTATAAAATTGTACGAGAACGAAATAGTGTACAATTAAATTATTTTATTTTATAGGTAATATTACCTTATTAAAGAAAGCCTCTGGGTGGTTTTGTCAGTTTTTTTTTAAACTTTAATTGAATTTTATATTTAAAAGTGTTTACTCTTCTTTAGGGATCTAAAAAGACTGTTATCAATCAATGACTTTTTATTTTAAACCTAAAAACATTAATTGTATATATATGTTAGGAAGAGTTATAGTTGAAAAAGGGCCCTATTCGGCATTTTGCTGACATAAGCCAGCACCGATGATTTTAAGTATTAATTTATTATGATGATTAATGTTTCAGGTGTTGTGGCACGAAGATGTGGGTACCTGGTTAGACTATAACATTGAGTCTGGTCGAGGGAGGGACTATTTTTACCCGTCGAATGTGGTCCCCTTGTGGACCGGATGTTACGACCTTGCGAGGAAGGACTACTATGTGAATAGAGTCATTAGATATTTGGATAAAGTCAAGGTACGTGAATTCCGGGATTGTATTTCCGGGATATAGTCTTCGATTAGATTAAGCCACATTCGACATTCATCCGAACCTGTATCTATTATCTGTGTTACCTAGGTATATAAAAAGTGTTATGAAATCTGGATTCTATCTAAATTAAACTTAGACTTTAGCTGTCTCCGTTTCATAACAAAAGAAAATGTCACAGGTTACCAAGGAATTGAGTTTTTGCCAATGATTTTAAGTAGGGATACGCCCAACGGAACGTTTTTTTCTTACGGACAAACAGTAGCGCCATCTATTATAACTCGTAGATACGAATCACGTAACATTGCATGTAGGTTCATGGATTATAATGATATTTTTATCGTAATACCCTAAGCCAGTTTTATGCTAGAATGTTTTATTATTATTTATTTATAATGATCACTATTACTATTTTTATACTATTAACTATTACTTTATAAATATGTACATTCACGAATTCTAGCGGTCTTAATTATTTGTAATTGTGTATGATTCGGCTCGGGGAGGACCTGATCAATCTCTTGGTAGTATTGTAAATAAAGTGAAATAGACACTATCGGTTGTGTGGTGAGTTGTTGCGGTGACGAGAGAATATCTTATCTAGGTACGTCGCGCGAAGCTTGGCGATATTTCCTTTATTGATAATATCATAGAGAAACTTATAATTAAGAAATATTAATATTTTCAAAACATGTTTATCGAAAAAAGTACAAAAAGGATATTTTCAAAATTAAGAGCGGATGTTTTTGCATCACTAAAAAATCTTCTGGCAGTGTTGCCATCGTTTGTAGTACCTGCGCTTTGTTAATAACATAATTTTTTTTAAATTTATTATTTGCATTAATTTTGAAAATATCTTTTTTGTACCTTTTTCGATAAATATATGGTTTGAAAATATTAATATTCCTTAATTATAAGTATTTTAATGTAATGCAATTATTTTCTCTATGATATTATCAATATAAAGTGCTTTTACTTACTTTTTTTTTTTCATTTTTATGAACCTCATAACTCTTGAACGGGCAGCAATTGGTGTGCGCTGATAGCGTAGAATTATAGCCAACAAGCCAAGTAATGAGACTAAAGTAGTTTTAAAGCAAGACCTCTCAAGACTTGGCCAAATTTTAGCAGTTTCTGTTTCATTCCATACAACAAAAAATGAAAATATTTTTTTACAAGCGAACTATCAGTTTTAGAGAAAACCGTTTAATGACAATTATTTATCAGATTGATGAGACCTTCCGATAGATATTTTTTTTTAAATGGAATTTGTAAAAAAATCCCTGTGTCCCTCATATAGCAGTTTCGACCCACCGTGCGCGCCGTTCGCCTGGTCCTTACTCTAGTAATATATGTACCTAATACGTTTTTGCCACAAAAACCAATTGTTTTAATCGAGATCATGGTCTATATGTATGAAAAATTTTATTGGAATCGATTTTGCATTTTACGCTTGATAAAGAGGTAATTTACGCAGAAATAGATATTTGACGAACCGAATTATGTATTTAAATTTTATCGTAGTAATGAAACACGAAAGTGATATACATAGGTGTATATATTTCCTTTTAGCTGCTACCAAGTCTAAATTGTAAGATGTTGTCTATATTAGGGCAAAATGCTAGGAATTTTTGCACCAAAAATGGGTTCGCGCTGTTCCACTCGCTATAGTCGATTTAAAAAACGAAATTATCACTCTTTTTCGTATTTCCAAAAATTATCTAGACATTTAATATTATAATAGAGAAATATTAATAATAGAGAAAAAAGTTACAAATAAAAAAGATGGGAAAATTTATTCTCTACAACAAAGGTCGTAAAACTTTTTAACGTAAAACTTACTGTTTCCGAGATATTTGCAAAAAGGCGTTTTTATACTTAAGGGTCACCCTCTGACACAATCCAATCGAAAAATCATTATCAGGATTTTTTGCGGAGCGAAGTCTAAAAATTCTGGATGACTACCGTGGGCTATAATACAAGCAACACCACAGGTGCTGCCGACCATAATAGGATTGAGGATAAGGGATTAGTATGGGAAGGGAAGTGGGCTCTGGCATCCCTTACTTACTCACCAAGACACAACAGCACACCTGATGTTATTTCACGATGAACTTCTGTAATAGGGTGGTTACTGCCGCCAAACGAGCTGCTCAAATGACTGCGGAACGCAGTGTACCCTGCCACTCTTTTCCAGATTCAGACCAGAGTCAACTTTGAAAAGTTCATTTCCAAAGGTGACCCTGCCGGGAATCAATCCCGGAACTCCTTATACAGAGCGTTAAGGCAAGCACGTTAGACTCGTCGAAACGAAATATCTAATTACTTGTATAAATTGCTGTTTAATTGCTGTATAACGAACCCAGGTGGACATATTCGAAGGGGGTATCCCGGTGACATACGAGCATTCCGGCAAACAGTGGGACTACCCTAACGCGTGGCCTCCCCTGCAGTACATGGTGATAGTGGGCTTAGTGCAAACTCGGCTTCCGGAAGCTGAACGATTGGCGAAAGAACTCGCTACAAAATGGGTCCGCTGCAACTACGAGGTCTGGAAAACCAAGTCAGTCATGCTGGAAAAGGTATACCTCAATCTACACTAATAATATAAAAAGAAATTTGTATGTTTGTTTTTAATGGATAAAACTGCTTATTTGATTTTAAATATCCTTTCATCTACATTATTACTCGTAATATCAAACTACAAAAATCACAATAATCTATGACCCAAGGTATTTTTCCTATGAAAGTCATTATGTTTACTTGCGCTGCGAACACTATTAATTATACATAATGTTTATGTACTAATGTTTATAGTTCTCGTCGTTGGGCCATATGTCGTAACTACATATTACAGTTAAGTTACAATAACCGTTAGTATCGAATGACAAAGATTTTCAACTGTATAGATCGGGCAAGACGAAAGAATCCGTAATGTGACATTTAGAACCACGTGGTACAAAATCGCCAACTTTACAAGGCTATTTAACTACGCCACGACCATGACAACCTTTTTGTAAAAACGGTATAAAGAAGTATAAATTCCCTAGTTTCTAGTTTAGTTCTTTCTTTCTTTTTTCTTTGTGTGTGGTTGTGTGTACATAAATAATATTATTATTTATGTTATTTTGACGGGCCCATTTTATTTTGCAGGCGATACTCTTGGCGATTTATTGTTATTATTATCTTATCGTCAGCTAAATTACACATCCAAAACATTAATATATTTTGAGTAAAATAAATTAATTAAAAATATATTTTTAGTACGACGCAACCATATTCGGCGGCATAGGGGGTGGAGGCGAATACGAGTTGCAAACCGGTTTCGGTTGGACGAACGGCGTCATAATGGATCTTTTGAACATTTATGGAGGTATGTCTACCAAATCGTCCATTCTAGTTCACTTATTCACTCATTCATGTTTTCGTTCATCTAGGATTGCTGCCTTTTTTTGCGTCGGACGGATCCGGCGGTTAGGGCTCACCGTAGCCTTTAACAAGACCGAGGCCATGTGTTTTCATGGGCCTCGGAAAGCACCACCTTCGGACTCAAAAACAGTCATGGAGGGTGTCTCCGTGGGTGTGAAGCCCACGATGAAATACCTCGGCCTCGTCCTGGACAGCCGCTAGAGTTTTAAGGGACACTTTCGGCTCCTGGAGCCGAAGTTAGTGGGGGCCGCTGCCGCCCTGGGCAGGTTGCTCCCAAACCTGGGTGGGCTAAACGACGCCAGTCGTCGGTTGTATGCGGGGGCAGTGCGGTCGATGGCTCTATACGGACCCCCAATCGGGGCGGAGGACCTGAGCGAGAAATGCAGGGCGCACCTGCGGCGCGCGCAACGCGTCTTAGCGCTCAGGATCGTCCGGGGTTACCGGACAGTGTCCTTCGAGGCTGCATGAGTGCAGGCTTCGAGGTTCATTAAAATGAAAAAAAAAAGTAAGTAAAAGCACTTTTTATTGATAATATCATAGATAAGATAAAATAATTGCATTACATTAAAATACTTATAATTAAGGAATATTAATATTTTCAAAACATATATTTATCGAAAAAAGTACAAAAAAGATAATTTCAAAATTAAAGCAAATAATAAATTTAAGAAAAAAATAAATAAAAAAACAAATTAGTAAAAAACAAATAGACACTGCCATTTGTATATACAGTTATATCCATGGTATTACATGCCCGCTAGTGTACATAAGTTGCTAGTGTGATACGGTAATAATTAAGCTTTTTGGACTTTTGCCGATCGGGAAGCTATCGGAAGAAGCATCGGAGGCCCGAAATAAAGGCTTTCGTAAATATAGAGAGAACAATTTTAGAAAAGTAAGCAGGACAGCGACAAATGAAGATATCTTGCATAATCTTCTCTTGTCGTCTGATCCAAAATTGACCTTTCTAAGGCCAAGAATGTCCAAATAACGAAGAATGGTTCCCTCACCAAGTGCAGCCGAGCTTTTGCTATCTCTTCCAACTGATAGTAGAATGTAAATTTTCTCGACCGGTATCCATATGAGTTGTAGGTTTCCGGGATGATGGCCTAGGTCTGTTGGAAATTCTTCCAAACGTTTCGTCAACAACTGCGGTTGACATCATCAGTGGTGTAGTCCGTATTAGAAGAAAAAGTACATCACATCACTGCACCGCAATGCACCAAAATGTGACACACTGCACTGCACTTCACTTCTGCACTTTTCGACTTCTCGAGCGAGACTGATTCGTCGACTGGAGTGTTTCTATATTTATATCCCCACCCTGTGGTTGAATTAGTGGGGTGTGGTCACTAGGAGAGGGGTTATAATGCCCTCTCTTTCTTTCATTATTATTATTAATTTCATTATTATTATTATTCTTGCGTAGTGCCGGATACCAAATTTTGTTTAGTTTTAGATTTTCTTCCTTTTGAATTTAATTGTTGAATAATTGTTGAAATTATTTGGATGCTTGAAAATTTCAATGGCTTCCCGATTAAGGCGTGAGTGATAGTGTACCCCGGATGACAGGACCACTGTGTTTTTGAAAAGGATTTTATGGTTGCCTTCAGAAAAGGCGTGTTCAACCACGGCCGACTTTCTTCTAATACGGACTACACCACTGAGGATGTCAACCGCAGTTGTTGACGAAACGTTTGGAAGAATTTCCAACAGACCTGGGCCATCATCCCGGAAACCTACAACTCATATCTTCCAACTGAACCCGAATTGGAATTTATAGATGTACATACTTTACAAGATAGTGATAGTGATTAATTTTTTTAGAGTTTAGTTGGTTTTTAGGGTTCCGTACGTCCGAATAAAAAACGGAACCCTTTAGGATCACTCGTGTGTCCGTCTGTCCGACCATTCCCCCTCCCTTTATCTCCGAAACTACTGAACCTAAAATTTTGAAAAAATACAGAAATTAGTTTTCTACTTACAGATTATAGGAAAACCTATAAGAAGTTCATGATATTAAAAGAAAATGGTAAATCACTCAATATTGTGCGGATAGGTAACATCGTACGGAACCCTCTTCACGCGAGTTCAACTCGCAATTGTCCCGTATTGTATTAGCTGTAGTTTTGAATAAAAATAACTATAAAACCATTTTTTAATAATTTATAGGTACTAATTTGTTTTTAAATTTTTTTAAATTTATTATTTGCTTTAATTTTGAAAATATCTTTTTTGTACTTTTTTCGATAAATATATGTTTTGAAAATATTAATGTTTCTTAATTATAAGCATTTTAAGTAATGCAATTATTTTATCTATATTATCAATAAAAATGCTTTTACTTACTTTTTTTTCATTTTAATGAACCTCATAACTCTTGAACGGGCAACTATAGATGAGCGCTGATAGCGTAGAATTATAGCCAACAAGCCAAGTAATGAGACTAAAGTAGTTTTAAAGCAAGACCTCTCAAGACTTGGCCAAATTTTAGCAGTTTCTGTTTCATTCCATACAACAAAAATTGAAAATATTTTTTTACAGGCAAACTATCAGTTTTAGAGAAAAATGTTTAATGACAATTATTCATCAAATGGCCGAGACCTTTCGATTGGCATTTTTTAAAATGGAATTTGTAAAAAAGTTCCCTATGTCCCTCATATAGCAGTTTTGACCCACTGTGCGCCGCCGAGAACATATTTCATAATTTGTTTTTATATTTTATTTTTCGAAAACTTCAAAAGGATTAATTCGTATAAAATTAACTTGATTGTCTCGAAAGTTTTCCATATATGTAATCCAATTCTTGTCATCAATAAAATCTGCAAAGTTTAATTCCATCACTGATATTATTATTGATTAATTATTACAATTTCAAATGCACACCACACCACTAAATACAACTTGCGAAAATTAGAGACAAAGCAGTTTAGACTAACTTTGAGGCTTCGACAAGCATTGACATGTATTTAAATATGATGTATTATTTAAACCTTGCCTAACTCTTAACTGCTTAAACATGCTTTTGTAATAATTTTTTTTTAGACACTTGTTCAATGTCTGTTTATCTTTTTTGTAATAACACTCTTATTGTCTATGTTAAGTAGTCATGATGTATATTTTCCTAGATTTTCCTAGTTTTATATTTTCCTAGATTGCACACATCTTAAAATAAAATTAATTTTGCTATTATAATAGCGCCCTCTGTCGACGAGCAACTTATATGTGAGTCGTATTATAGCTTGTTGGTGTCAATGCTTGTGATTTAGAGTAATTATGTTCATTTTTTTTAGAATCGTGGTACTGTTTGCCCGCCACTAGTTTTACTAAATATAATTATGATAATAAAATTTTTAATTTTTTTAAATGTTTTTAGCGACATAGTCTTTGAAAAAAAATTTCATTTTTCAAAAAAATGAAAAATTGGTTAAATTAAAAAAATTGTGATATGCCTTAAAACACAAATTATTTCCTATATTTTTTGCAGTAACAACATCAAATAAAAGTCGTTTTCCCAAAGTTAATAAAAAAACGTACTTAAATATTTTTACATGGGCTGAAAAGTTCCAGGCCTAACAAAGAAAATACGGTTTTTTTTTGTTCAAAATTAGTTTTATTCATCAACGTAATCTCCATCAAGAGCAACGCAATCACTCCAACGCCACTCTAACATTTCAATACCACTTTTGTAGAACGATTTATCTTTTGCCTCAAAATAGGCCTCAGAGTCAGCGATTCATTCGTGGGAAATTTTTTACCGGCGAGCATTTTTTGAGGTCTGCGAACAGCCAGTAGTCGCTAAGAGCCAAATCTGACGAATACGGTGGATGTGGGAGCAATTCGAAGTTCAATTCATGTAGTTTTGCCATTGTTTTGATTGGTTAGTGACACGGTGCGTTGTTTTGATGAAATAAAATTATTTTCTTTGCCATATGCGGTCGTTTCTTTGCAATTTCGGCCTTCAAACGCTCCAATAACGCTATATAATATTCACTGTTGGTGGTATTTCCCTTCTCAAGATAGTCGATGAATATTACACTACGCACATCTCAAAATACCGAGGCCATAACCTTTCCAGCCGTTTGTTGTGCTTTCGGGCGCTTTGGACGAGGTTCACCAGTTGCAGATGTTCATGCCTTGTCGTTTAAACATGGCCAAACACTGCTCAGAATCATCAACACTTTCTTGTTTTTGGTCAACAGTGAGCAAACGCGGCACCCACTTTGAACAGAGCTTTCTCATAGTCAAATGCTCATGCAGTATAAAGCCAACACGTTCTTTTGATATCTTTACTATGCAACTTCACTTTTCGATCATTCAAAACGATTTTGTGGATTTTTTTGATGTTTTCTTGTGTTACCGCCTCATTTGGACGTTCACTGCGTTCTGCATCATCGGTGTCTCTACGACCACGTTTGAAGTCAGCAAACCAACGTTTTATTGTTGTTTCTGATGGAGCGGAGTCCCCATAACACTTTTCAAGCCATTGCATTGAACGGTATTTTTTCCCATCAAGAAGCAGTGTAAAATTAAAACACGAAATGGTTTTTGATCCATTGTTTTGAAAATAACAAAAGTAGCGTCACTCTTAGCACAATAACTCGCAAACTAATGAATCGGATATCATGAATTTTTAACAGCTGTCTTTTGAAAGTTAGTACTAACTGAAAAGAGGTGAATGCAAAAAAACTAGCGCCATCTATGTGCTAGGCCCGGGACTTTTCAGCCCATGTAGATAATAACATTAATAAACAGTTGATTTTATGTAATTCCTGTTATAAAATATTTTGTATTTCAATGTATACTTTTAATCTTACACAGAATGACAGTGACAGTGTTGTGTAACTTATATATACACTTTATCAATTGAATAATTAAGTAGACAAAAAAACTTTGAAACCGAGACGCCCGCCGGTTGTGACCAGTGCAAGTGGTTGTTTCACAGAGACGTTGTCGGTAGCGGTCGACGACGACTCTGGCGGGGTAGCGACAGCGCTTCTCGTGGTCATTGCGTTCGTGGTGGCCGGAGCCCTGGGTGGGGTATGTATCGCCACAGTTTTAAAACTGTGGTATCGCTTTAAGATTGTACACGGGTGGATTTAGGAGAAAAGGTTCACATATTTACTTACTATATTATTGTAAAATAAAAAAAAATCATTGTATCAAACATGATTGTACAAGTCATTTAGTTAGTCAATTATTTTTTATTTAGTCAATTGAATCATTGATGTATGATGTAGGTAGAGGCTATACAGTACACAAAATAAAAGTATCTTCCTGCTTTTTGTAAAGTTATCGTCATGATTCTATATAAGTACCAAATGTCACAAAAACGTTAATGATATTAAGCCAATGACATTAAGACGGGGCGAGCGCGGGTAGTTGGAGGGGGTAGCGGGAGGGTTGTACAATCAACTACTTTCGAAGCAGTACGGCTTTGAAACCGGCGTTGATGATGTGAGATATTTCAAGTCAAATCGAATTTATTTGCAAATATATGGATCACAAACTAACAGTTGGAAGGATCCAATGTAGTTCAAAGAGTCTCCATTTGAAGGTTGACGTGGTCACCTATGAACTAGAGAAACCCATGGCATTGCAGGTGTTCTTCACTTCTGACTGGATATATGGTAAATAACAAGGGTGTAGGATTCATCCAACTAGAATAGAACTAGACTAGAACTAGGCTAGAATCCAAACTAATTTTATAAATCCGAACGTGAGTTTGTTTGTTTTGAAATTTTGAATACACGTTATCAGTACAGAAAGAGATATAAGGTATCTCTCATCCAGAAACAGAGTACCTACCGTTCCCGAGGGATAATTTACTAAAGCCTGACAAAAATATGTATGTTTTAACGCCAAAGAAAAAGGGGCACGGACGAAGTCACAGGCAAAAGCTAGTCCCTTATAAAAAATGTTACAGCATTTAATAGTCATTAATGAAATAAATGTTTTGTATTGTTCCAGATATCAATTTACTTTGGATTACGCTGTTAAGACATTAGTTTATCCCGCGGCCCATAAAGTAAGAATTTTCCATTATTTTATAACTTAACTATATTTAACCTGTTGTAGTGTTAGACAAAATGTTAAATTGCTTGCCTCTTTCTCTATAAGGGAATTATATATTGTTTTATGGAGGAATTGGCTGTTACTATTAAGCTATGTTCAGATTGAATTATTATTTTCTGAATTTTATTCACTTCCTTAATTAGTTAGTGTTTTCGCTTGCTTTAGTGCATTTTATTTTGTAACATAATATTATCTGAATATAGATTTTGTTTGTCAAGTGTTATAATTGTTGCAATTAATGAGTGTGTGTGATTACAACGATCAGGATCAATATTTTGTAGGAAAAAATTCTCTATATATTCTATATATTTAATCTTTTTGGCCTTAACTGTATCGATGTTGTTATACAAATTTCATAATTCACTTTCCCTCACTCTTGCACGGAGTCCATACCTTAATTTGGTCGGTCCATCTCATAGGTGTATTTCCACGCGGTCCCACGCCTTCGACTCTGCCCCACTTGATATTAGAGCTTACTTTTTAATTTTAATGAAGCCTTAAGGATATTAATATAGCCCTAAAATCGGCTCGATTACAATGTAAGTGCCTTGACTGAGTGAAAAAATATTGAATTAGCTTACTCAGAATACAGAGTCAGCCAGAAGGCGTTTTCAATCGTAATTTTTTTATGTAATAACTCAGTGCACGTTCCCTAATTGTCGTCATAGATAAAATACTACTTAACCAGTATAGATGATCACTCACGTACATTGAATCCGTACCCTATCCAATTTCGCTTATTTCTAGATGCCGCCTGTGTAGTTTGTCGCTTATTTGTAGTCATTAAAAATCCGCTAGAGTCGCTGCAGTCGACCATTCAGTTAATTCTCATGTACAAGAGATGGCACTACTAAAATTTATTTAAAATATAAAAAAAGTGGGCACGAACAACGATAAAAGGGCCGTATGAACGGTATAGGTTCTGTTCTAAAAAATAGGGCAATAATATCATACATAAAAGTCACAGATTAATGATAAAAGTACCTCTCAGCAACGTCGCCCTCTAGTTATTACCACGATAATAAGGTACTATAACTGCGTGATTGAATTTGTTGGTTATAATTTTTAACAAAATACACATTAATGTTAAATTCGAGACTCTTAGGCTCGAATATAGATATTTGTATTATCTAGGGAGTGGAAATCCCAATATGAAATTGGCTTCAGATCGTTATATGGAAGTTGACCATCTATACTGGTTAAGTAGTATTTTATCTATGTTGTCGTCTATATACGTCAAACACGCTTTATCTTATTCAGATTAAGGACATCTCTCGATCACACACCGAAACGTGTTAACACATTTTTTTTTACGATGAGATTCTTTAAGAGTATTGCACTATCTCTCACAGATTATTATTATCATAGATAAAATACTACTTAACCAGTATAGATGGTCACTCACGTACATTGAATCCGTACCCTATCCAATTTCGCTTATATCTAGATGCCGCCTGTGTAGTTTGTCGCTTATTTGTTGTCATTAAAAATCCGCTAGAGTCGCTGCAGTCGACCATTCAGTCAATTCTCAAGCACAAGAGATGGCACTACTAAAATTTATTTAAAATATAGGTAAAAAGGAAGTGGGCACGAACAGAGATAAAAAAGGGCCGTCTTGTCAATCGATAAAATATTATTAATTATGTTTTGTGTTATTTGTATTCATAATCTTTACATACTTAGATAATTTTGCTTAGGTACCTACGTATGTTTGTGTTCAGAAAGCTGAAAAACTGGGCTATGGATTATCTTAATTTTTTTACACAGCGATGCATTTTATCACAAAAGTGTTTATATATCATCGATGTTATACATACTTTCTATTCCGAAGTTTCAGCGGAAACGAAAATAAAAATGAGCTTACGGCAAAGTGTGGCCAGGTTCAGTTAGTTATAACATAGATAAAATTAACCAGTTTTTGTCGATTGTGTTACGAAGAAAAAAATGAAAACTCACACATTTTAATTTGTTATTTTTGTAATACGGTCATTATGCATTATAATTATTGTAAAACAAATTAATAACATAATGTTTTCTGATATAATAATATTAAATATCTAAATAAAAAATCATTTTCATTAAAGTATGCATGAAATGGAATAATATCATACATAAAAGTACTCCCAGCAACGTTGCCCTCTAGTTATTACCACGATAATAAGGAACTATAACTGCGTGATTGAATTTGTTGGTTATAATTTTTAACAAAATAGGTACACAATGTTAAATTCGAGACTATTAGTGACATCTAGGGAGTGGAAATCCCAATATGAAATTGGCTTCAGATCGTTATATGGAGGTTGACCATCTATACTGGTTAAGTAGTATTTTGTCTATGTTATTATGTTATTATATAGAGATGATGATGGGCAACTTTGTGTACTCTGGCCTAGAGATGGCGCTATTTTATTATTTCCTCTTCCCGGCTACTAGATGGCGCCAAAATTTCCATTTTAAATTTTATTAAAAGTTATATTAATTAATATGACTTTTTTGGCCATTTTGCAATTCAGATACAAACTTTAAACTTATTTATATTAAAAAAAAATTGCATTTGATTGACATAATAATTGCAAAATAAATGCAAAAAGAAGTGGTGAAAAGGGATTGAAAAAAAAAGTTTTTATCTATTATCTTACTTTTTATGTACATGTTTATGTGTTAAATAAATTATTTAATTTATTCAATGGCAATTATTTGAATAATAATAACAATAACATGTTTCAAGAAAAACTACACACATTCAAATTAGGTTTTAAGACAATTTAAAGAAAAGATGGTACACAGTAAGTGAAATATATTCGGTTGCTATTGAATTTAGTAATTTAGAAACGGACAGTCTCTAAAATACCAACAACTTTCACAGAGTGGTTATTATTATTTATTTATTGTCTAAAGATTGTCCTAAATATTTATTTGTATTGGAGACAAAGTTAGGTTCTAAACAATTCAATAAAGAAAAAAAACTCTGGCATAATTGTTCTTTTTAGTTAAATAAATATAATAACCAACGTGCTCCAAGTAACCGGAATATTGGCCAAATGTTTTCAAAACTCAAAAAAAATCTGTTACGTAAATAGAATGCCTAAGAGCAGATTTTCACTTGAACGAAATGCAAAATAATATAAAAATGACACAAAACATAATCTCTAATTACGAAATAAGATGTTGCCATATTTGAAATAATATTGATGCCATAATGAAAAACGCAACAGTTGTTAATTTGTACCCTGGGTTTAAGTTCGCCCTTTATTAGATTTTCTGCCTTGTATGGAAGTTGCACCCCCTCGCTATCTCCAGACTAGGCTACCTAATTTTCGACTAGGCTATAGTGTGCCGTTATTTGAACCAATGTTTACTGGAACAAGCTACATTTTTCGTTGTCCATACATTTACTTTCAATTTCTTGTTGTTTACAATTGTTTAGTAATAATAATGCTTAAGTTGAAAAAAATATCAAAAGACACCACAACCGAGCGTCACACGAAATCAATAATTGCAACAAAACAATTTGTTAATTAAAAAAAAATAGTGAATTAGTTGCATGTAATTTGATATAATAATTTTTGTGTACTTCACTATTTGGCGTTCCAAAAAAAATTGTATAATTAAGAAAATATTAGAGCGCCTTTAATAATATTAATAATACTATTATCAATCTGTAAACTTATTTATATTTAAAAAAATGTATCTTTAGTAATACAATTTTTAATTTGTTAAAAGTGATTATATAATAATAATAATAATAAATCATTTATCCAATGTAAGTTTTTTTACAAAATATTTATCTTCGTCAATCTGTTATGTAAATAAAAGTATTTAATGGATACATGTTGTATTTATTTTTAATTAATATAATTTTATTAATGGTGTATTTACGCATGTATTG
The DNA here is from genome assembly GCA_910589475.2 of Bembecia ichneumoniformis. Classification (NCBI taxonomy): domain Eukaryota; kingdom Metazoa; phylum Arthropoda; class Insecta; order Lepidoptera; family Sesiidae; genus Bembecia; species Bembecia ichneumoniformis. Next base: position 594,124 of record OU342544.1, on the reverse strand, counting down.
TGTAAATTTATTTTACAGGGAACATTAGGTGGGTATTAAAAAAAATTACTTGTAATAAAAAAAATCGAAAAATCTCATTATTTTTTAATATATCGATAAAATTACAAAAATATTTTAAGAATAGAAAAATATATAAAAGCCCTCGATTGAATCTAACGCCATATACTTATATTATTTTTAACTAGCGATCCGCCCCTCGCTTTGCACGGGTGCAATGTTTTTCTGCAAATGGTATACACAAACCTTCCTCGATTTGTCGGTCTTTCCATTGGGTGGTTTTAGCGAGAAACAGAAGAAGTTAGCGGAGAAACAGATCATTTTATAATATGTAAATATATAGATTTCAGTGAAAGGTTTCTACGGAAGACAAATAATTTGAAAATAACCGCTTGAAGCCTTATTTTTATACGATTATTAGAACACTTCGTAGTCGAAGCAGACTATATTTAGATACTCTTAACTTAATAAAAATGCATAACCAATATGCAGTCATTGTGTATCATTGTGTAGGGAAATAACAAGCTCCAAAAATAAAGTAAGGGCAACATGGAGTGTTGTTAAACGTAACCTGGGGAATATATCTTGTAAATCACAGTCTTTGGAATTGATAGAAAACGAAATTAGAATATCTTCTGGAAGTAACATTGCAAATATATTTAACGACTTTTATGTGGACTTGAATTTTGACGTAGACAGTAGCAAATTCACAATAAAAAAATGTATTGAAGGAGAAACGACAGATATTCTTAAAGATTTAGATATTAATGAACACAGCATGTTTATTGAGCCCACAACCCCACTAGAGGTGCACAGAACCATGCAATCGCTGCGCAATACTAAGTCGCATGGCTATGACTTGTTAAGTGCTCCACTTTTCAAAAGTATAGCTTCGTATATTTCGACACCTCTTTCGTACATAATTAATTTGTCATTTGAAAGCGGACATTTTCCTGATAAACTTAAAATTACCTACTATAATTAAACCAATTTATAAAAAGGGATCAAAAACTGATAAAAATAACTACAGACCAGTGGCGCTTATTCCAGTACTGTCTAAGATATTTGAGAAAATAATGCACTCCAGAATATGTAGTTTTTTGGAAAAATTTAAAATATTGAAAGATGAGCAATATGGTTTCCGTAAAGGTAGATCGACAACGTTAGCTGCTTATGATGTCATCAGCTGTATATTTGATCATGTAAATAAAAAGATTCCTACTGTTGGTTTGTTTCTCGACCTTAGCAAAGCATTTGATCGAGTTGATCATGCAAATCTACTCAATAAGCTTGAGAAGCATGGTATTCGAGGTATGGTACTTGATTGGGTGTCTTCGTATCTGACAGCAAGGAAGCAATTCACTCGAATTACAAAAATAAATACTAAGACTAAAACAGTACAAAGTTTTGGTGTGCCTCAGGGTAGCGTTCTTGGCCCTCTATTGTTTATAATGTATATCAATGATCTTCCTGATGCAATAAACCACAAAATGACATTATTCGCAGATGACGCCACTATTGTTATTAGTGGCCAAGATAGGGAGACCATCGCATTTCATATTAATAGTTGTCTGGTTGACATTCGTAAATGGTTGGCGAAAAACAATCTCAAAATTAACTTAGAAAAGACAAAAGTGACGCAATTTAGAACAAATAAATCCAAACCACTTTCCTTAAACATAAAATATGACTACGAAAGGATTGAGAGGACTGAATCCAATAAATTTCTAGGCATAATTGTGGATGAGCATTTTAATTGGGCATTGCACATCAATAGTATTTGTAAAAAAATTAATAGATTTGTTTTTGCCTTGGGAAAGATACGAAGGATTACATGCTTAAGTACTGCATTGTGTGCTTACCGTGCGTATGTTTCGTCTGCTTTGCGTTATGGTATAATACTCTGGGGCAATGCTTCTGACGTACAAAGGGCATTCGTAGCGCAAAAAAAATGTGTTAGAGCAATGTTCTCAATGAAATGGACTGAGTCGTGTAGGCCCGTTTTTAAAAAGCATAAATTGTTAACACTACCCAGTATCTATATACTAGAAGCAGCAAAATTTGTTAAACAGAATCTACACCTTTTTGCTAAAAATGACAATAAATTTACAAGAGAATGTGTACGGATTCCTCTAGTGATGCCTAAACCCAAATTAGTGTTATTTAAGAGAAATTGTGTTTACATGATTCCTCTCATTTATAATTCATTACCTAAGTATATAACTGGCTTGCCTTTTAATTCTGTAGGGCTTTGACTGACTGGTTGTTGAGAGAATGTTTTTATTCTATTAAAGAATTCCTTGATAAATATCAATGTCAGTTTAATAGATTGACTTAACAGACCTAAAAGAATAAAAAGGAAAAAAGAAGGAAATTAATAAAAATAAATAAATAAAGAGAAATTGAATAGATTGATAAATACTGAAATGGATTATTGTAAGCATTTTAATTATTGTGTTGTTGTTTTTTTTTTTTTTGTTTTGTATATATGTTTTTTATGAATTCTTATTAAATTTTTAAACTTGAGATTTATGCTAGACTAGTTAAAAAGAACATTAAAAAAGAACTAAAATTGTATATAGGTATGTCATGTGTCTTTTTAATTTAAAGTATAATAATAAAATGACATTAATGTGTGATAGATAATGGGGTGTTAATTGAGTAATAATATCTATCAATTATGTGTCGATTAATAATGATCATGTAGGAACAAAAAAAAAAAAAACTAAATGTCATCTCTGGTATACCGATACCCATGGTCATGGCAAATAAATTATTATTATTATTATAAAAGAATCATGTAGTTAACAAATCAATGAAGAAAACATAATTCCTGACAACGTTCTATTTAATCATCTGTCTCGACGACTGTTCCGCAGACTCTGTTATAAATTCGCTTCGTTTAGAACTTAGGAGTATATAAAAAATATTGTTAAAAATATTTGCATAAATTTTAAGCGATAAATTGTTCCGCGCCATCTGTTGCTGGTCGTCTTAATTATATATCTTCATTAAAAATTAATGGCGATTGCTGGCTTGTGTTATGTGCTTGACATTTTTAATTAAAAGCAGTCCCAATTTCGTTTCGCAGTCAATCGGTTAGCCCGTCAGGCGGCAGTAAGCCCACACAGAAGACCACCGTAAATAATAGCATGTGTGCTATTTTATTTTGTTGAGTAAGGAATGTCAAAGAGCTTTTCCCTATCTCTTATCTTAAATCCACAATAGTCGGCAGCGCGCTTGCAGGACCTGTGGCATTGCTGTGTTATAGGCGACGGTAGCCACCTACCATCAAGTGGACCGTCAGCCTGTCTTGACGACCTTAACATGAAATAACATGAATATTAGAGGTTTATACCAGATCAGTAGATACTCAGGTATTGAGAGCACTTAAGCTATACTTATTAGTTAAATTTTCTGTCAAATTAGGCCTTTTAAGAATTAATTATTAAAATAATTAGGGAGAAAATAATTTAAACCCAAAAAATCAATATATCTTATTTATTTGTCAAAATTGTTTCTAAAAACTAACACACAATGGCATCACTTTGTCACCACAAGAAACGGCGAATCTAAATTAATAATAGAAATAAATATATGTAAATAATATAATCCAGGACGAGAACAACCGAGAATAAAAAAATCGCGTAAAACAAAATCTATCTAGGAACAAGTCATAATCACATAGAACATTTTTTTATATGGAGATTTAATGTATTTAAAAAAAATCTATAAATACTTACGACATATTGATATTATACATTAAATCATACTTATTGATAGCGTCAATTACAGAAAAAGGATTTAAAAAATATATATAAGTATACGTATATTAGTTTTGGTGTCCAGCACCCGTCGCTAATATTTAAGCTCTCCTCATACATTTAAACTACATAAATGTGATAATTCATTTAACATACAAAATCATAATCTCAACGTTTGAGAAGTTATAGCTTACTTAGATCACCCCAGAGTTAGTCAAAATTTAAAAAAAATATAATTAAAATACACACATTTTAGGAGTAAATTCATAAACCAATGCGGAATTCATTCTTGTCTTAAAGACACTTTTAAACATTTCAAAATTCTCACAAAACAATGAAGTTTTTTAAACAATTGAATACAATACTCCCAACTATTCGGAGCAAGGCTTTGTCTTTTTCTAAATACGTTCCAATGATCAATCCCAATATTTCTTTAGTGGAAGAAACATTTGATTGCGTTTTGAAATCACGTTTCCAAATTAAATAAATGCATTAGAAAAATACACAGAAAAACGTACCAAATTGTCTACTTAAAAACTAATATTTAAAAACTAGTACATCTAATAATACTTGCGGTTAATACCCTAAAATTAACTGAAACACAACTGTTAGTGTTAGGGGGTTGCACTTAAAGATAAGGTTATTTTTCTTTGAATCTACTCGAGTGATTTGTAGCACCGACATACAGACATTATGATTGTTGGATATTCAATCTAATTTCTCATTAAGGGAAAATGTATACAAAAATAACTCAAGTAATGATATCATAACATTTTTCTTTATATGCTTTTCTTCAGTACAGTCAAATCTATATTTTGTAATTAATTCTCTTTTAAAATGATTTATTTGATTGGGCACTTAGATCTCTTACTTTTGGATTCTTCTCGCAAAGTATGATAGGAATAACACCATCTCTTTCCTTTCAATAAGCTTATTGATTCATGTTCGGATTTAAACATAATAAGAGGTCGCCACTGTCGTCAACCATAATATCAACCATAATAAGTATAACAGTAATGGTATAGGACACGACAGAAAAAGTTGGGATCTCCGAAAACATTACTGAAACATATTTGAAATCTGCAAGAAAACCTGATAAATCCAGAAATTGTGGGAAAAATTAGAGATAAAATGACGATAGGAAAGAATGAAAGCTACCAGAGATTCTAATATTCTATTATTCACGCACCAAAACAAAACAACGCGAGGTGGTCTTCTGCGAGGTTTTTGTCTATTGTATTTTTGATTGGGATTCAGGGACGAACAATAAGCACAGTTTTTGCTAATTAACAGCCGAAAGTATACGTGTCATTGGTCACGTGATGAAAAATCGACAAGTGAATCAAAGAGAATAAACAATTTTTCTAAAACTAAACAGAATAAGTAATTCTTTCTTACAGAGGTATTGTTTGAAAGAAAATTTCATTTCGAAATATTTACTTTGCATTTCAGTTATTGTTAAAATTCAAAATTTTAATTAAAAAAAAAAAAGATTATTGCTCATTTAAATTAAACACAAATACAATGTAAACGATTTTCGTTACAACAGAAATAATTAACTCATAAACGAGATTGACTCGTAATAAATTATCAGAGATAAAATGAATTATGCTAACAATTAAATAGTCACAGCACAAAAATTATCTTAATAAATATATAATGTCATGATAACAGAGAACAATGATAATACACCACACGGTTTCTTTTTTTTTAAAAGACAGATCTAACTGGATTTCATTTCAGAGGAAGAAATATAAGAATATCAATTCTCGATTGTCTAGAGTCTTATAAATTCAGAATAATATGAAATACAGTTATTTTCATTCTAATTACTGCCTATGTTAGTAAAAAAAATTTGATCGAAATTACTTGAAGCATAGTGAATTTATTTAACAAACTAGTTTAATCAAATAATTAATTATTAATAACAAATTTTTTTTTAAATATTTTCAACAAAAAAATTAATATTTCTATTTGAAGTTCATTTTTTTTTACCATCATCGCGGCCCCATCAAAAAGCCTAGATTAATTTCTTAACATTCTCCAATTGACGTCACTAGAAAGTAAATGTCCCAACGTTTGCTTACTGATTACTGAATCAGTCTAAAACGATTTCTACATAACAGATAAAATAGTCTACAAACAAAAAAAAAATTACCTAAAACTCTAGAATATTTTTTTATAGACATTGTTCGAAATGTTTTCGTTTAGCCTACCAAAAAAAACCGTGATTTCAAAACGCATTTTTTTTTTCTAAACAGAAAGTATACGACATATTGCTTCTAGAAACAAAATTGAGCTTTCCAGTACTTCATATCTAATAGCTGTTTAGACAGCTTAACGTTTGGCAAACATTTGACAATTACGATTGGTACGCAGAATTGGTCCAACGTAGATTCAAATGTTTGCTCAAACATTTTGAAAAATAAAGAGTATAGGCTAATGCAACTTTACAAGCGATATTGACTCTTATTTCTATAGACATATAACTAAAACTCATTCACAGCACATGTAGAACTGGTATCATACAAACGCCATTTTTCTAGTTACTACCCAAGTGACATAAACAAAATCAATTGATGACTATATTATGAGTAAATTAATACTTTGGATTGATTAATTAATTATTATATCATAATTGGACAGTGAGGCCCTACCGTTTGTTTCAATAATACAATTTTGCTAATTATTAGTGATGAAGTTACGACTTTGATTTTAAAATGTAAAATGGGTTTTTTATAAAAAAATATTTTCTTATTTTTAGCAATAATTAAAATGTTATTGCTAAAAATAAACATTTGTTAAAAGAGATGCACCGAAATTCATTTAACATTCACCATTGACGGAGTTCAGTTGATTTTCAGATTAAGTTTACAATATAAAACTGTCCGCTATGTTAATATACCAGTAAATAAATACACATGGGTCAACAAGTTACGTAATGTAAATTATATTTTTATAAATATGCCAAGATGATTATAATTTCTTAAAACTGAGTCGCCAGAAAGTTGCTGGGATTAATAATTATAAGAAAATTCATATGTAAGGGAAAATTTAACTCGACGTGATAAACTAAGGTAAAAAGTAAAACGATTTGAATTTTTCTTGCATAAATTTATTATAAAACTTTCGACCTATACCATTTAGCTTTTAAGTGGCTGTTGTATGATTATAGTTGTTTATGTTTAATTATACTAATAATGGTCAATAAGCAAGACAACTAAAGCTGGCGCCAAAACACACATTTATACATCGCGCATGTGTAGCAGTTGTGAGTAGGCCCATGACAATAACATCACATTGCACACGGAATTGAAAACACTGTTTCTTTCCCACACGGACCCACTTATGAGTGAAAGATTATTGTTTCTTTGTACGTTCTTAGGGTATAAACTACAGGGTGGACCCACAGTGTGAGTACTGGGAACGTGCCAGCTTTAATTAACCGACCTATACGAGTAAGATGAACGAACATGACAGTCTCATCAGATCAGTTTTGATATGCATTTAAAAATATTCAGTATGAGCAGATATTCAGATAACTTTATTAAAAGACAAGTAAATAATTTAATAATATTAACCCACATTCGGTGCATCTCGATTTGTTACTTAAACTGACGTAGAATTAGGTATTTTTTATTCGATTCGAATTATTAATTCACATTAAAGATACAAATTATCATTATAAATCATCGCAATTTAATTCTGAATTATGTAGTTTCATTTATTCGAACCTAACTCGGTAAATTCTCACTCGATCGTATCGGAGAACCGATAGTAGGGGATGCAGCTTCAATTCACCGTATTCTCGACGTAGACGCTCCGTTCATACTTCTCAGTTCGGTGTACGGTTTCCTCGATAACAACTTGAGATCTTCGCCGGGATAGAAAACGCTCATGTTATGCTCCCGACGTTTCCTGTAGACCATGAGTCTGTAAAGAGAAAATAATAATAATAAGAATTATTATAATAACTGCAGACATATGTAGTTGATGCAGCAGGATTGAATTGCGGTCGAGTTCGCATGACTTTATTTTTTTTTAAATCTTCATATGATCATCAATGAAATCTCGCTTTATAGTGAGGCGTAGAAGACTATAGGGTTAATTTAAATAACAGCTTTAATTATTTTTTTTTAATTAGACAAAATTATGTTTTTACCTAGTAGTCTAATAGTCATTGCATTACTGTGTTACTGCTCTGTTTTTTTTTAACAAAAATAAAATATTTTACCAAGATTTCATAATTGAATCTTTAACTGATATAGAAATAAATGTAGCAAATTAGGATTCCAAATGGTATGACATATGACTATTCTTATTTCTAAATCTATAATATTCTACCTATTTATAAGTCATTGTTGAATTAATTCGGTTTTGATAGTTGTACAATATAATGAAGTTATTTGGCTGTGAAGATACAATTTTAAGATGAAGTTTTCATTATTTTTTGTGAAAAAAATTCTACTGAAGGTATAGTAAATTTTTCCTGCAATGAAGACGGGTAATATACAATTACAAAGCTTAAACTATTTACATTTTTCAAATAAAAAATTAATACTCTAAGAAAATAAAAATACTTGAAAATTGTTTCTGGACAATTATTACTATTTGCATAGAGAAATACATAGAAAGAAATCGAGTATAATTTTTTTTTCTTACAAATAAAACATGCAATTAAGCTAAGTACGAACATAAACAGCGGCCCATAAAGCTAACTTAAACAATGAAACAGTCCTAAGATAACAATGGAATTTTTTATCGCTACAACAAACGTAAAATCAGTACATATTGTGACACCTACAATGTTAAGGCATGTTGACACACTGTGTACTGTGTAACAACAAAACTACAATAGTTTTACATGTTTAAGAAATGGCGTTCGGTTATTAGTTAGGTGTTTCGTTAATACACAAACATTTTTTGTTTATCGCTCGTTCCATTAGTGAAAACCGTATCAAATTCCGTTGGGTTGTTTAAAAGAAGTTTTTTTTACTGTTAAGATCGGTAGACAGGCTGACGGTACACTCTTGATGGTAGGAGGTTACAGTCGCCTATAACACAAGCAACGCCACAGCTGTTGCGAGTGCTGGATAGGAGAATGGGCTCTGGAATCCCTCACTCACTCACCGAAACACAACAGCACACGTGCTGTTATTTCACGGTGGTCTTCTGTAAGGGGGTGGTTACTGCCTCCAGACGGGCTGCTCAAATGACTTTGAAAAGTCCATTTTTCAACGTCTCCGCCTTTTCAGCCTTTGAAAAGAAAACACAAAAATACCAAACGCACATTCGGCCTTAAGTAAACACGACAACACTAATCCCAAACGAGCTGTGGAATATTTCGCCCGTATATGTTTTCACAGATGGACTCGTAAAGCTCTTGTTTACCACTGTCTCTTAAGACACCTTCGATTAATTAATGCCAATAACAAGTGCCACACGTAGTGTCACGGTAAATACACTTGTTTGTTTTATTACATTATTTCCACGGTGTAATGTTATGTTAAGTAAGATAAATATTATTTCGTATGGGATTAAATTGTTCGATAATAAAACCATTAAATTAAATAAAATTGTTCGAATAAATTAAATCGATTCGATTAAAACCACTAGTTCGGCTCTGTATCTTCTCAACTTTTATTGCGACTTGCACTGATGCTGTCATTGAGCGCTGTACGCGGCCGATGTAAGTGGTTCAGAGGAGATATACACTATGGCGGAATTACTGTAGAAGTACTTGTAATGGGGGCTGTACATATTGGGCCAAGGTGCTGGGCCAGCATGTAGAGATCTACTTGGGGTTATGTTGGTAGTTGCTGAACGGAATAGTGTCGGTTTTTGGTGCACACATCAACTTTATATATTATGTCTATATCACACATAGACATAACTTGAGCGACAATATTTTAAAAAATCGCAAAATATTGCAAACTTATAATAAAAAATACGACTTTCCATATTCTATTGACTTAAGAGTTAAGAGACTTAAAAATCATAAAAGAAAAAGTTAGTTCCGCTAACAGTAGAGTAGTTATAAAAATAGCTCTAAAAAAACTATGACCTAATTTTAATAACCAAATGAGTGGCAAAAAACCAACAATCTATCAAATGTCAATCTTTCGTTCATGGCGTACAATTCTTTAAAAAAAAAAAACGCCAAGCAAAACTGTATCTTAACACGCTACGAATACGAGCCATATCTTTGTGAATACTTCGAACAGCAAAAGCCTTAATTACAAAATGAAATCGCAAAAAATAACTAAACGTTTTATACGATGCGAAAAATTGCTTTAAAAAAAGACACTACTTTAACATACAGGTTGCTTAATTTTATTAAAGTTCATTTTTCAGTTCGATTCGAATTATCTAGTTTTTCTTAGCATTGATTTCATTGAAATAAACGCTTTGTAAATAAAATTATTTACCTATTTACAATAAATAGTATACTACTCTTAACTATTGCACAGTAACTTTAAAAACGTACAATGAAATGACGGTGTCCTTATTTTGTACCTTCAACCGATATACATTTTTTACTAATTCATTTTTAGACTTTCATCAACATAACCCAAGCGAAATAAATCTTAAAAATACTACAATTCATTTAATGGATATTTCATTGAAAAAAAAAAATTAAATTATAGAGAAAACAGTATAAAGCATAAGCATAAAAGTGACAGGACTACTGATATAAAAAACGAATAAAATTTCACAAAACATAATAAAAAAATAAAATTAAAAAAAATCATCAGCCTGTACATGTAACGTAAAGTCGTCGAAATAATTGAATCACATACAACCTGCGCGAACGCAATCGTTGCGTTGTCTAGAGTCTCTGTTTAGTTGTATTAAATGCTGCGCACAGTGTACTAGTGCCCGACTGCATAAAATATAACAATGCTCTGTTCGCGACAAAAATAACTTACAACATCGAATTATAAATCTTTAAAATTACATTACTTTTGAAAAGTATCAATTGAATTTGGTAAATCAATATCATTTAGTGTCTTAAAAGTGAAGTGTAAAACAAAATATAGTTTCACAAGGAATGAAATGTTGGAAATTTTAAATTACAAAGAAAAATCGTTCAGGTAAATGCTACTTGCGAAGAAAAATTGATCTTATTAAAAAACAATTAAATCTGCTTCAATGAGAAAAATATAAGCAAATAAGCAAGTGCAGTTAGAGTCGGAGAAAATGTTCAGAGATAAACACTTCCCGTAGTTGGATATACCGAGAAAAATTGCAATCAGCAGAAATTGTATTGATTACTATGTTAGATTAATTACTATTAGATATTGTACCATATGATTTTACTTAATTATATAAACATTTTTTACACATTTAAAGTACTTTCAAATACGTGGAAAATACTTTAATTTATTTTCCATTAAATGGTGATTATTAAAAAAGACGACGAATTACGATAAGACTATGTAAGTTATGGCATTTGTTTAGAAACCATCTATATCTAAACATATTATTATATAATAAAGTCCGCTAACTTATTTCAAATCATCCGATTTTGATGCGGTTTTCACCAGTGGAAGGAGCAATAAACAAGGTTTGTGCATATAATTTGCGGAAAAAAGCCGGTGGCCGGTACTAGAATGTACATAAATGTACTAAAATAATTAGTTATTAAATAACCATTTTGTAAGTAATCTAATTTTTTTTTTATTAAACTATGTCGTGGTTTTGTGTTTTATTTAAAATAATTTTAATAGATAATAAAATACAATGTTGGGTTATCAACGGGTTGGATTAAGATTTAATGAAAAAAGCATTTAAAGTAAGTATGTAAAGTTTTCCCACAAAAAACAATATGTTATTTCGATCAAACTAATACACTAATAGTGGCCTCAGCGCCGAATATGGTTTTGTACCATTCGGAGTCCGTGGGGCCCTGCAGCAATGAGCCTCTTCAAAGACATCTCGAAGAGGCTTATTGATGCGACGGGAGACCGAAGAGCTGGCACTTTCCTCGGCTAACGTATTAGTTTGGCCATTCAACGAGGAAATGCTGCCAGCGTACTTGGTACAATGCCGCAGGGTCCATTTTTATATTATTAGTTTTAATCAATTTAGTATTAATTTATTTTTAGATTGGGTAATTTTTGTTTTTATTTTAATTTAATTCAAATCTTCGTACAGTACGTCGAGATCATTAAGGTAAGGATTTATACACTGATACAGTAAATAAATCAGAATAATTTATAAATTTTATGTGGACCTTATATATCTTTTCAAAAAACAATTTGTATACGTTGTAGATATGTAACCGAGGTAAAAAAAAATTAGTTTTTAGAATTTTTGTACGTATGCCTGTTTCTGCACGGTAATCTCAGAAACGGTTTAACCGATTTGAATGCAGTTTTCGCTGTAGTATTGTAGAAAGCTTCCCGTAACATTTAGTGTTTGTTTCATTACAATCGGTTTATAAGCAAAAAAGCTATGCACTAAAATTTAAATTTACTTCACAATGCTTTAATATTTGTAGGAACTAATATTAAAAACTAATTTAATATTTAAAAAATTGCCTACGTCTATATTAAAATTATGAAGAGAAAAGATTTGTATGTATTTATTTTTGTATGTTTGTAATGAATAAACTCAAAAACTACTGGGCCGATTTTAAAAAATTCTTTCTCCTTTACATCATTTCTAAAGATACGCGGACGAAGCAGCGAACAAAAACTAGTACATCTTAGACTAAATAAGATTAATTATCAATTTCCTTACATTCTGATAAACCTAAACAAGTTGGGCTGGATGAGCGCATCACCTAACAATCAACACAGCCTCGTTATCACAGGAAATAAATATAAGTAAATATTGCAATGCATTTAGATATACATGAATGCATGCGGCGTTATAAAGAGCTACACACAGCTTCCTGATTGACGTCATAGTCGGCTACTATTTATACCTTGTACAGTCGCAAACAAAAATGTTAAGTCACGTTCTATCAATACAGTGTGGGTTTACAGGACAGACGACATATATATCACTTATTACTTATACACGTTGTCAACTTTTTTGAGATTTCAACATTTTGACCTTAGTGAACAGTTCAATGCCTCAGTCATCGTATAAGACAACTGCTAAGTGCGTATTGAGCACTTTTATCGAATTGAGACCTCTTAATAAAACATGCTATGTGAAGTGTGTTAAAAAGAGGAATAACTCTACGTATAACAACCTTAAGTTTCTAATGAAATATTAATTTTTAAAATAAACCTTCATACTTTTTTTTCACGAAAAATCTTGAAAGTATCTTTTTAACAACGACGATATATTAAACAATGCATTAAATTTTTTTTAATGTTAAAGTGTTAATCTATACATATAATTAATAAAAACATAAACGAGCCGTGTCTGTACATTAAATATTTTTTCAAAAAAAAAACTATTTGCACACTTTATACTTATGTTACCGAGGTCAAAAAAAGTTTTTAGAATTTTTGTCCGTTTGTGCACGCTAATCTCAGAAACGGCTTAACCGATTTTCACGTGTTTTCAACTGATGTATTGTAGCAAGCTTCCGGTAATATTTAGTTTATATATTTCATTCCAATCTGTTTACAACCAAAAAAGTTATGCGTTATTAAGAGAAACAGACAACGTCAATTGTTAAGGTCGGCAGACAGGCTGACGGTCCCCTTGATGGTAGGTGGTTACCGTCGCCTATAACACGAGCAACGCCAAAGCTGCTGCAAGTGCGTTGCCTACTACAGTAGGATTAAGGATAAGGAATTAGGAGCGGATAGGAAAATGGGCTCTGCGTCCCTTACTCATTCACCGAAACACAACAGCACACGTGCTGTTATTTCACGGTGGTCTTCTGTAAGAGGATGGTTACTGCCGCCAGACGGGCTGCCCAAATGACTGCGAAAACGCAGTGTGCCCGGAACCCGGGAACACTAGAACAGAGCGTTAAGGCAAGCACCCTAACCACTCATCCAACGGGCTCGTCAAAACTATAACAGGATGAAGAAATGCTCGGAAAAGGCGTCTTTGTATAATCAAGACCAGAATTCGGGTAAATATAGGTTCGAATTTTGATCTTTTGAGTGGTCAATTCACTGGTTTGTGTCACTGCTTCGTATAGTTATTGCGGCCCCGTTACGGTGTTAACTTTAAATAATAGGAACAGTGCCATGTAAAAAGGGCAAAATTAAAGATGAGCCAGCGGTAATAAGCAAGGTTATGAGTTTTTTCGAAGCATAATTGATAAGAGGCGAGCGGGATGAAGCGAGAAAAATTCTTCTTTTACAAAAACAGGAATGAGTAAGTATATGAAGTATTATAATTCATCAAATTTTTAAAATTTAATCTTTAGTTAATATAAAAATATATATACATAGATAAATTGTTCCTTTAATAACATTCAATATTAAAGAAAAAATCAAATTGCAATATTTATACATATATTTCTTTTTATTAGGTGTTAAAACATTGATTCAATCTTTACTGCTCATACACTTAATGGCAGACGTTAAATTTTTTAATTTTATTTTTAGCTGATCCCTCGGAAGCAATTCTATTTTTTGGATGAAAGGTACCTAATGTCATTTTCTGTCCCTGATGAAGAGTATTCAAAATCTCACGATAATTGGTTGAGTAGTTACGATGTGAAAACGTAACAAACTTTCGCATTTATAATGAAGATAAGTATATAGATCATATGTAATCGTTGAGAAAAATTGTAGAACAATCTGCAGTAGTTACTGCCTACCATGGCCTAGCGGCTGCAATCATAAGATATAAAAAAAATAATAATAAATAAATAAAATAAAATATGGTGTTATTTTCTGGGGAAACTCTACTGATAATCAAAGAGTATTTAAAGCTCAAAAAAAGTGTATTAGAGCCATCTGCGATTGAAAACAAAGAGAACCATGCAAAATATATTTCAAAAAGTTAAAAATTTTGACTGTGCCTTCATTGTTTATATTTGAGTGTATAATGTTCATAAAAGAAAATCCTAACATATTTAAGTTCAGGGAGCGTCCACGACATAATGATAAGCTTTGTATGACATAATGATAACTAGAATGAAAAAAATAAGTGTCTTTTGTATGGCACCACACTTATACAATAAAATTCCAATAAATATAAGAAATATTGGAAAACTGACAGTGCTCAAGAAACAATTACATAATTTTCTGGTGGAAAAAGCATATTATTCTCTCAAAGAATTTTTGAGTGATAAAACTATATAGTGCAAACGATGCAAACTATGTCTTTAAATCATGTCTTTTGGATTTTCCCTTATTATTAGAAAAAATTGTCTTGATTTGCATATCGCTTGTCGGTAGAATATGTGGACATATATGTATAAAAAATTACAACTTGTATACCATATTCAGCAAATAAATTCATTTGAATTTGAATTTGAATATGGATATTCAGATAGGGATCGGAATTGAACTTTGTTCCTATTTTAATAGCCTCAAAAATACTACCTCGCGATGTTGGTATTTGAGCTAATGCAATTTATAGCCTACCCAATCGCAACGCTTCCTCGTATTACTTGGTCCACGCGTCATTTTTATACACTATGTCATTATGACTGTGCTAGGATGTGCGGTATCGAGGTCGACCTTGGACTGTGTGATGATTGCTGCTAATTAAAGGCAAAACACAGCATTCAATTTCTGCGGGCATCTACTTATTCCGTAGGCATTCATTTATTCGGTGATTGTAAATGTTACTGGATAATTTAATAAATTTTAATGAGTCTATTTATTACTCGACTCGATAGTATGCTTAAGGAGTGCCTATAGGACAGAACTCTACTACTAAAATAAATGGGAAGGTTTATCTGTCCATCTATTGTATAATATCTATTGACAATATTTGGTATAAAATAGTTTCAATACTATGAAATTATTATACATTATTCACTATGGTTAAAAGTAAGATATTGTTAACTTAATTTTTTAAAGGTAGGTACTAACTTAACATATAAAGAACTTGTCCCACGATAATAACTTAGAATCATCTTTTCATTTGCATTGAAATAACTTGCAACATAATATGTAAAATTGAGATTTTTGAGGATCCACAGAACTGTGGAACTAGGAGTATACAGGGTGGTAATTTGAGATGGGTCAGTAAGGGCAGCTACCTAAACCTTTGTAGCTAGAACAAAACACTCTTAGGAGACTATCCATAATTTTAATAGTTATTCCCATCGGCATTCAAAGATTTTGAAAAAATGGTACAGTCAGCGGGAAAAAGGTCAATTTTCACGTTTTGTTTTTATAGCGCCAATCGATTCTGTTACTTATAAGGATCAATTGACCCTACGGGACCACCTGAGCTTAGAGTACTAGAAACGTCAAAAATCTCAAAAAACTACTGCCATACATTTCTTACGGAATGAGATTGAAAAATAAGTTCAAATATTGTTTTTAATTAAAAAAGGCGGCAATCACTACAATTGCCAATCTTTAAAAACAAGTAAAGATCGTAAGTAATAAATCTACGATAGTAGTTGCTCTATTTGTTTGCCGTTTGGACGGTTTCTGCAATGAGCGTGTAACCGCTGATATTTTGTTTGCGTTAACTCCATACACCGTTGTAGTGACAATTCTTGAACTGTAATGTACCTAATTTTTCTTGTAAATTCCATTTTTGAGATATCCCAAAAAAAAATATCAAGAGGTCTCAACGACCACAACGACAGCATTTGTATTTGTACTTTTTCCATATCTTTAAAACTTGGTTATGGGAAATGCCTACTTCGGCAGCGACTTCAAAGCTTCTAACGACCGAGTGTTAAAATTGCAACCGCTATTTTTTATCAAGATCATTGTTGTCGTAAGGATTTCTCTTAAAGGAGCTACACTCTACAAGAATATTTAGGAGATTTTTTATAACTTTTGATATAGGGTATAGGGTATTTAATCTTATATCATTCCATGGCAGTTGATATTATTTATAAAATAAGCTTCTAATAAATCTATGCGATCTAAATGAATCAATATTTTCACAATTTAGCTGACATGCAAGAATAATAATAAATAACATTTGTTTCTAAAACAATGTTTTCCTTCCAAATTCAAATTAATTTAAAATAAACATTGCCTAGCCAAATAACATTCCATTGTAGTGATTGCCGCCTTTTTTAATTAAAAACAATGTTTGAACTTATTTTTCAATCTCATTCTGTAAGAAATGTATGGAAGTAGTTTTTTGAGTTTTTTGACGTTTCTAGTACTCTAACCTCAGGTGGTCCCATAGGGTCAATTGATCCTTATAAGTAACAGAATCGATTGGCATTATAAAAACAAAACGTGAATATTGACCTTTTTCTCGCTGACTGTACCATTTTTCCAAAATCTTTGAATGCCGATGGAAATAACTATTAAAATAATGGATAGTCTCCTAAGAGTGTTTTGTTCTAGCTACAATGGTTTAGGTAGCTGCCCTTACTGACCCATCTCAAATTACCACCCTGTATATATTATATACGGACGGTGTCACTCATAAGCGCACCAGTGCTTATAAATGGCTTATCATGTCTGCTTTGAAATCTGAACATATAATAAAATCGTAAACGAGCAGTTATTTTTTTTTTCAAAAAAAAACAATTTGTACACGTTGTACGTATACTTATGTAAGTAACGGAGGACAAAAAAAGTTTTTAGAATTTGACTATTTGTGCGTTTGTGCACGCTAATCTCAGAAACGGCTTAACCGATTTGAATACAGTTTTCACTTATGTACTTTAGTAAGCTTCCCGTAACATTTAGTGTTGGTTTCATTTCAATCGGTTTATAAACAAAAAAATTACGCCCTCTATCGAATACCACGCATAATATGAAGACGTTAAGTAGTCTTTTTCCAACATTTTTCGGGAACTTCACCAATTTAAAAGAATTATACTAATTCCAATACGTAAATGAATTAATAATTTCATTACAGCGATAAAAATTTTATTTGTTAACAATTATACAAGTGTTTGTGAATTTTACGTTCTCTCGACCTTGTGCCGAATTGCACCGCATTAAGAGACATTACATGTCTTGGTGATTGTTTTTAAGCTTACTACCAAACTAGCGTATTAACCGAGTATGCCTCTTACTGGAATGAGAAGCAAATATCACAAAGCTAATGTTGGTCCCACACAAACAAGTTTACACATTCTTTAATTAAATACACCAACTATAAAGCAGATGGCGCCAATTGAATTTATTATGTTACTTTTGAGGTAAGACCGAGTATATATTTGAAATTACGAGAAACAAAAAAAAATATTATCTATTTGAAAATTTAAAAAAAAAATTTGAACAAGTAAAATGATTATTAATAAGTTAGATTTTATTTTTTTTCTTTGCAAATGTGAAAAAAAAAGTTTTATATTATTAGCATATTATTATTATAATAAAATAATAAATAATTATTGTAACACTTTTCACCTTATCTGTACCTTCTACAAATATTATAAACGCGAGAGTATAATAAAATTAAAAATCAAAAACTATCTACTGATGAACCTTTTTTGTAAACTTATTTTCATGGAAAATATAATGATTTTTTTATACTAATTCCTAATAACTATTTACCCAATTATTTTAAACACCATTACGCATATATAATAATAGTAATATAGTTTATAAATCAGAATAAACCATGGACTGAGCTGATAATACTTTGAGAGCATATTTTGAATAACTCTTTAATTATTCGAAAGGTACTATTTCAAATCGGCATAGGTTGTATTTAGCCAGTGATGGCCATAGCGCTGAAACGTGGTCTCTATCTATGGACCTCTTAAGAAGGAGAGGGCTATGCTCCGGGTTACACTGCTATATCGAGTCAGTCAGCAGTCAGTCCGACATAATCCGGACAAGTTACCGGACTAGTAAATTGAAGTGGCAGTGGGCGGGACACATAGACGGCCGCTGGGGCAGGAAGGTTCTCGAGTGGAGGCCACTGACCGACGAGTGCAGAGTAGGACGTCCATCCGCAAGGTGGACAGACGTCCTGATAAGGGTTGCGGGTCGACGGTTGAAGGCGGATCCAGGCTGCTTCTGATCGGTCCTTTTGGAAAAGGCCTTTGTCCAGCAGTGGACTTCCTACGGCTGAGATGATGATGATGATAGGTTAACTATATATTACGAACACTGACTCCGAGTAGTTGGGAGGCGTCTGTCTGGTCAGTAATATACAAAGATTGAGATGGTATTTGATGTATCAAGGGAATAAAACTCTAAAGGTGTATAACCAAAGATTGCTTTTAATTTTCATGTAATTTTTATTTATTCAGAGGCACGTATCGAGTAAAACCCTCTCGGGATATGAATTCCATTACACCAGCCCGAGCGCACTGGTTGTTCTTAAAATGCCAGTAAAATACCGAGTAATGATCTCTGGCGAATGGCTTTTTTAAATGTAAAACGCTACCCAATAAAGTTAGAGAATACATATTTATTTGACGAAGACCAACGTTTTGCCTTGAGTTTTTTGTTGGTCTTCTGCGGATAATTAATTACTGAGATTACTGAATTATATAGTCATGGTTTATTAGTTAAAGAAAAGGCGTGAAGTTTCTTGGAACAATAGTAAACAATTGAGGCAAGATCTCCAATTGAGGCAAGATATAAAATTTCTGAGAAAAAGGATCAGGATTTTTTCTTATAGTTAGTGTGAAGGTCGCGGCTTTAAATGATAAAGTTCTCTCGCAGTCATCTTGTGCGTGTCAAGGAAAATGTGGAACTTTAAACGATGTACGAATTAGCTGTAATTCGCAATGTCTTCAAAGGTACCAATTATGTTATAAACAGATAATTTTAATTCGAGGATGTATTTAAGGTGCACAAAACAAGTGCTATTTTTACATAATTACTTTTTATTATTTATTCTTATAAGTAATCGCGGGCGACATAAAATATGTTATACATAAATAAATAAACATTTTAATTAAATAATATTTAATTTAAATTGTTAAGTTTTTATTTGTACTTATATACATAGTTAATTAAATGAAATCCTATTACGTTTATAATTAAACAATCTATATATATATATATATATAATAAAATAGTAAACTATCCGTGTCTGTACATTAAATAAAAAACAATTTGTAAGCGTTGTAGATACTTATGTTACTGAGGTCAAACAAAATAATCTTTAGTTTGTGCGTTTGTGCACTCTAATTGGATGAAATCTGGCAGTTTATTACTTGGACTATTATATAGGATAATTTTTATCCTGGAAAAATGGTAGGTTCCTTTGGGATTTTCAAAAACGAACTACACCGCGTACGGAGCCGCAGGCACATCTAAATACACATGTGTCTACACATGAACATAGGCAGAATAGAGAGTACATAGTAGCTATGAATAGACCACAAAATAGAGTATGACATAGTGACAGTTGATGAAAGCGAGCTGTCAATGTAAAGTTTCTATGACGGAACAGAAGTAAGCGCATTGATGACAGCCGACAGCAAAGCAGGCGAACTGCACTGCATTCATTCGTGGAAAATTCGCTCACTTAAAATGTTTGTATTTTTTTACAATGCGGATGGATATATCACATATATTATTAGATATATTTCAGTGGAATGATTACTAGATGTATTTCAATGGAATAATATTATTCAGTGGAATGATTCGTCCACGCACGAATCATTCCACTGAAAAATATCATTTCAAACTACAGTTGCTGTGGAAAAGTCGCTTAACTTCTTCAAAACTACAAACACTTATGAAAAGAGCTAATAAACGATGAAAGTTAGCAGAAAAAAAATTACACCCATTAGTTAAACATTAGAGGAACATTAGTTTAAAATGAAATGCAGCCAATGCAGTATTATATTTATGGGATATATTGATTAAGATGTAATCAGTGTATCACTTAAAAGGGTTCATATTGAATCTATTTAAAAAAAAAACTATGTTCATAAGAGTGTCGTTTGATTTAAAAATAAGTTCCAAGATCGGGATGTGCTAGTGGACGGTCAGTACAATTATTCAATAGTGTCGCACAGCCGTAAACGCCGGAACAAGACCGGACAAGCGAATTTATAACAGAGTCTGCGGAACAGTCGTCGAGACAGATGATTAAATTGAACGTTGTCAGGAATTAATGTTTTATGATTTCTTCATTGATTTGTTAACTACATGATACAGTTAAAATTTTACTGTAAATTAAGGTACGGCTCAATGGGTAGATAAGACTGTGTGGAAAGACAAAAGTTTTATTCCCTGACGTGCATTTCCACTTACTATTTTTGGAATCGATTTTCATATAAGGCCCCCGGTATGGAAATTTTATGAGGAGTAAAATTAATACAAGCGTTTACCAAAAAACGTTACTTTATCTGTCACTTTAGGTATTTGCGACAGCTGACGCATCTATTTATGTTCCCTAATTCTGTTGTAGTACAACACTTGATGTTTCTCTGGGCTTAGCGAGTTTCGTTCCTCGATAGCAAGGGCTAGCGAGGAACGAAACTGCCGGCGCGGCGTAGCGACATCTGCGTATACCGAACGTAACTAACATAACTTTTGTCGGAACACTTGACATCTGAGTATGCAGAGTGTAACTAAGTAATATAAAGTAATTAGGTAATTAGGATTTTATCTACTGACACGAGTAAACTCTAGTCGTGCGTCGCAGGTGTCACATTCAATTTATTTTATTTTATGAAATTTATATACATATTTACGTATAATATATAAATAAATAGACACAAAATAGTTCAGTATCCTTTTCTCGTTTGTTTGCGAACCGATTTTTCACATAGATTTTAGTTTAATAGCTTCAATATTAACCTCAAACATTTTTGAAAACGGTTTTGTTTTTCCACCTTCGAAATGATTATGATCGAATTTGATAAGTGAGCGAAGACTATTAAAATACAGTTG
This sequence comes from Bembecia ichneumoniformis, assembly GCA_910589475.2. Lineage (NCBI taxonomy): Eukaryota > Metazoa > Arthropoda > Insecta > Lepidoptera > Sesiidae > Bembecia > Bembecia ichneumoniformis. Next base: position 572,475 of record OU342544.1, on the reverse strand, counting down.
GTCTCAACAATGAAGTGTTCCAATAATCAGTGTAAAAATAAGGCTCCAAGTGTTATTTTCAATTCATTTGGCTTCCGTAGAAACATTTCACTGAAATATATACATAATTATTTGCATATTATTAAATAATCTGTTTCTTCGCTAACTTCTTTTAAAAGACCCGTATACAATAGGGGATCGGACAAATTTTCAGAAAGTGTTTTAAATTAATCTTCATGGATATTTATTCCCATAAAAAATATTATTTTATTTATTTATAGCCTTTTAGGTACTCAAAATTATGTTTTAATATTGTTTGTTTGAAAATGCCGCCAAAACGCCACGATAGTTCATCTGAGAGCGCGTAACGTCATTTGTGGTCATATCATAACAAAACAGCCGCATTGGCATAAGACAATGATTGCCCACAAATGACGTCACGCACTGTGATTGGTGTTTCAGTATAGATTAAAAATATTGTAAATGATAAAATTTTATTTCTTCATTAATTATTCATTATTCGATAAATAATCGTAAAAAAAATTTTTTTTTCTTTCTAAGTACATTTTAGATTTTAATCTGATTACTGTCCGATCCCCTATTTGCAGAGAATATTGCATCCGTGCAAAGCCGGGGGCGGATCGCTAGTTAAAAATAAACAGTATATGGCGTTAGATTCCATCGAGGGCTTTTATATATTTTTCTATTCTTAAAATATTTTTGTAATTTTATCGATATATTAAAAAATATGAGATTTTTCGATCTTTTTTATTACAAGTAATTTTTTTAATACCCACCTATTGTTCCCTGTAAAATAAATTTACAAATTACACGTGTAAATACACTATTAATAAAATTATATTAATTAAAAATAAATACAACATGTATCCATTAAATACTGTTATTTACATAACCTATAAACATCACAATAATCTGGTTACTGTTTAATAAACTAAAAATAATACGAATTAATAATTAGATATTTAAATTATTATTATTAAAGGCGCTCTAATATTTTCTTAATTATACACTTGTTTTTTCGAACGCCAAATAGTGAAGTAGGTACACAAAAATTATACCAATTACATGCAACTGATTTACTATTTTTTTTTTTAATTAACAAAATTGTTGTGTTGCAATTATTGAATTCGTGTGACGTTTGGTTGTGGTGTACTTTAATATTTTTTTAACTTAAGGCAGTATTATTACCAAACAATTGTAAACAACAAGAAATTGAAACCATTCGCATTAAAAATGTATGGACAACGAAAAATCTAGCTTGTTCCAGTAAACATAATTCAAATAACGGCACACTAGGCTATCTAGTCGAAAATTAGGTAGCCCAGTATGGAGATAGCGAGGGGGTGCAATTTTCATACAAGTAAATTTTTTTTCTACAAAAATATTGATCCTGATCGCCGTAATAAGGATGGCCATGGCGTAGCTAAAGAGCCTTGTAAAGTTGGCGATTTTGTACCACGTGGTTCTAAACTTGCCCGATCTACACAGTTGAAAATCTTTTGTTAAGGCCATTCTCGTTCCAAATATTATTATCACAGTGTACACTGTATAATTTACCACATATAGTCACACGCGCTCATTAATTGCAACAACTATAACACCGTCTAAGGCTAAATAGATATACAACTAACAATTAAAATCTATATTCAGATATATTACAAAATAAAATGCACTAAAGCAAGCATAAACATTAACTAATTAAAGAAGTGAATAAAATTCAGGAAATAATAATTCAATCTGAACATAGCTTAATAGTAACAGCCAATTCCTCCATAAAACAATATATAATTCCCTTATAAAGAAAGAGGCAAGCAATTTAACATTTTGTCTAACACTACAACAGATTAAATATAGTTAAGTTATAAAATAATGGAAAATTCTTACTTTATGGGCCGCGGGATAAACTAATGTCTTAACAGCGTAATCCAAAGTAAATTGATATCTGGAACAATACAAAACATATATTTCATTAATGACTATTAAATGCTGTAACATTTTTTATAAGGGACTAGCTTTTGCCTGTGACTTCGTCCGTGCCCCTTTTTCTTTGGCGTTAAAACATACATATTTTTGTCAGGCTTTAGTAAATTATCCCTCGGGAACGGTAGGTACTCTGTTTCTGGATGAGAGATACCTTATATCTCTTTCTGTACTGATAACGTGTATTCAAAATTTCATGATTTTCGATTGAGTAGTCAAGGCGTGAAAGCGTAACGAACAAACAAACTCACTTTCGGATTTATAATATTATTACTTGGGATTCTAGCCAAAGATGAATCCTACACCCTTGTTATTTACCCTATTTATTTCCAGTCAGAAGCGAAGAACACCTGCAATACCATGGGTGTTGCTCTACTTCATGGGTGACAACGTCAACCTTCACAGAGAGACTCTTTAAACTACATTTTTTTTATGTTAAGATCGGCAGACAGGCTGACGGTCCACTTGATGGTAGGTGGCTACCGTCGCCTATGACACAAGCAACGCCAAAGCTGGTGCAATTGCGCTGCCGACTACAGTAGGATTAAGGATAAGGGATTAGGAGGGGGGATAGGGAAATGGGCCCTGGCATCCCTTACTCACTCACCGAAACACAACAGCACACGTGCTGTTATTTCAAGATGGTCTTCTGTAAGGGGGTGGTTACTGCCGCCAGACGGGCTGACAAATGACTGCGAAACGCAGTGTGCCCTGCCAGCCTGCCACTACTTTCCAGATCCAGACGAGAACCAAACTTGAAAATTTAATTTTTCAAAGTTGATCCTGCCGGAAATCGAACCCGGGAACCCTAGAATAAAGCGTTAAGGCAAGCACCCTAACCACTCATCCAACGGGCTCGTCATTCGATCCTTTCAACTGTTACTTTGTGATCCATACAATTGCAAATAAATTCGAATTGACTTGAAATATCTAACATTATCAACGCCGGTTTTGATGGGAAAATATCCCATCAAAGCCGTACTGCTTTGTAAGTGGTCGATTGTAGAACCCTCCCGCTACCCCCTCCGGTTACCGGTGCTTGCCCCGTCGCGTCATATGGTTGGTCAGAATCAGCTGGTGCCAAAATGTCATCATCGCGGCCAGGTGCAGAGATACTATGGCCTATCACTGCTACATACCCTAGATTCACTGGGTTCGGCTTAATATCATCATAACGTTTCCGTGACATTTGGTATATAGAATCATCAGCAGATTTAAAGACAAGACGATAACTTTACAAAAAGCAGGGAGATTAATATGGTTACGTCACTTTTATTTTGTGTACTGTTTAGCTTCATCATACGTCAATGATTCAATTGACTAAATAAAAAATAATTGACTAACTAAATGACTTATACAATCAGGTTTGATACAACTAAAAACAAATTTTAATATAATCTATACTAATATATAAAGCTGAAGAGTTTGTTTGTTTGTTTGAACGCGCTAATCTCAGGAACCACTGGTTCGAATTGAAAAATTATTTTCGTATTGAATAGTCCATTTATCGAGGAAGGTTATAGGCTATATGACATCACGCTACGATAAATAGTATTATATATAAGCAGTGTCCAGTACCGCGCGCCCCACGGGCACTCCACCGCCGTATGGGCCGCAGCGAAGCGTGTCCCGAGTTCAGCTAGTAAGTAAATATGTGAACACTTTCTTCTAAATCCACCTCTGCATAGAATCGTAGTGCTATCAGCGATACATACCTCACCCCAGGGCTCCGGCCGCCACGGACGCGATGACCACGAGAAGCGCCGTCGCTACCCCGCCAGCGCCCACCTGCGCCCCGTAAACAGCTCCCGAGTCGGCGTCGACCGCTCCGGCGCCGAACGCGTCCGCTGCCGACAACGTCTCTGTGAAACAACCACCGGTCAGAACCGGCGGGCGTCTCTACGCACCTAACGGGCTTTGTTGAGGTTTTTACTTAATTATTCACTTGATAAAGTATATTTTTAAGTTTTACAACACTGTTTGTTATTCTGTGTAAGAGTAGGTACTTTCTAATATAAAAAAAAAATTATAATATAACAAGAATTATATTTATTAAGCAAACTTTTTTAACGATTTTGTTGATGCATAAAATGTAGAAAATAATTTTTGTTTTAAGGCATATCACCAATTTTTCAATTTATCTAATTTTTTTTAGGACTATTTCGCTTAAAAACATTAAAAAAATAAAAAATCAAAATTTTTATGATCAAAAGTAAACAATAATTAGCAAAACCACTGGCGGGCAAAAGCAGTACCACGATTCTAAACAAGTGAACATCTCTAAACCACAAGCATTAACACCATCGCTAAGATATAATACGACTCACATATAATTTGCTCGTCGACAGGGGGCGCTATTAAAATAGCAAAATTAATTTTATTTTAAGATGTGTGAAATCTAGGAAAATATAAAAAGCATCAAGACTACCTAACATAGACAATAATTATTTACAATTTTCATTGACTTGCATTGTTATGTTTGAAGAACTCAAGTGATTTCGTTACTTTTATAATGTTACAAACTACACAAGACAAAACTAGACATTTTTGAGAGAGTATTTTTGAAAATCAGCACTTCAAGCCATGATTAATAGAGTTTAATTTCGTTATAAATAATAAGTGTGTAAATACTTTTTATATTCTGAATTATTCACGTAATAACTTGCTTTCTGCTGACGAGCAAACTCTATGTGTTAAGGCATTCCCCCTAATATAGTACTGAGTGCGATTTTACATTTAAGGCTATATTAAACCGAAGACAATATACGCCGTTTCTGAAAAACGTCTAATTGATCTCAGGATCAAATTAAGCGCTCAATAGTAGTCTATACTATTTAAAGAATATATTAAAGAAACAGTTACTTTGCAACAAAATAACAATGTTCGTTTTATTTGTCAACGCCAGGTTTGAATCCCTCCTCACACGAAGAGCGCTTTAATTGAATCACAAGAAAATAGCAGACGCATTATCAACTGAATGGTCAGATAATAAATCATTTCTATCAGTCTATCTCGCTCGCACTTACAGGTATAGTGATGTGCGGATGCGCATGTCGATAACTTGATACAATATGATATATAACGATAAAAACAGGAATACGTTGTGAATTACTGTCCGAGCTTGAGCGTTGCTGTCACCATTTAATTTCTTCAAATCCACTTTAGAAAATAAATTCTCCATTGTGCGCAAAATAGCATAGTGCATTACAAAGTGCAATGACGTACTGACGACTCAGTTGATAATGCGTCTACTATAGTGAGGATTCAAAGGCACGAGAGAGAAAAAGGTCTCTAGAATTTAATTGGATATTTTGCATAATTTTTTAATGCCAGTCTGTCGTGTTAAAATAATATTTTCTAATCAAAGTACCTACATACCAACATAGACACTTTTAAAAGTCTATACTAACTTTTAAATATGGATACCTGGTTCGGTACGTTAAGGATTATTTTTATTAATATTATTTTCAAATAATACAGTTTTTAAGTGAGCTAATAAAATGTAAGACTATATATTTTATCCATTTAGTTCGGAATTTCTGCAAATTAAAAATTTTAAGCATTATAATTTCAAAAAGCTTTTGTGTGAGCGAAATAAACTTATAAGCTAGTGTGGTGTTATTTATTTTCTAAAGGTAATTAATTTTATTCTCAAATTCTCAAATATTTATTTTTATATTAGCATTTAGCATAATTACTACAAAAAATATTTAATATTTAGTAAAAATATTTAGAAAATATTTTGGTTTGAATATAAATTAGCTTTTAAGTTGAAATATAATAATTGAAAAATATAAATAATATATTCTTAAAAGTTAATTTAAATAAAAAAATGCAAAATATTTATTTATTTTTATTTACGTTTACGCAACTAAGTACATGTATATGGTTAATATTATTTCCCGAATAATACACATAATTACAAAACCCGTACAGTTAGTCTGACAGCCCACCGACTGCATGCAACACCAAAAGAAAATAATATTACACATAGATACTTAATACATAAAATAAAATAAAGTATAAATCTGAAAAAAAAAAAAAAAAAAAAAAAAAAACTTGAATACAATATGAGTGTATTGAGGAATGAAATGAAACGAAGTGCAATGGTGATGGCTTTGTTTTCAATGAAATGAAATGTCAAAATGGAGTTTCTATGACATCATGACGTAATTATTTAAAAAAGAAAGTTTTTTCAAATGCCGATACAACTTATTATTTAAAAAAATCTATAGATATGTATCGACCCGCCCTCGAGAAAAAGTTAACGAAGAAATAGACAGAAGCCGACATTGATATTGATTAATAATTCAGTTTGGTTTTAATTCATTAAAATAAATAAAGGAAATGTGATTACTTTTCCCATGACTTTTCATTAAAGGAAAGACATTGTCAAATATAACGTCGCAGAATAATAAATTAATTATATATAATATTGGGAGATACAAATTTCAATTTACTTAGTTATTATTACAAACAAATAAATAACGTACTAAATCTGAGTTCCACACAAATATATTTAAATAACCATGTTTTTGATATGACCATATTTTTGGTATTTCAATCACAAACAAATAAACATGTTTTTGATTGTATTTTATTATACTGAATTATAAAAATTTTAAATTGAAAAAAAAAAAAAAAACTTATATTTTTCGCGAAATTTATTTTATTAATGACAAATATTTAATTATGTAAATATTGGTCATTAATTAAATTATGTTTCCTATTTTAAAATTAAAATGTTTCCTATTTTAATTTTATATTGGACATACTTTACAAACACAATTAAAAAATAATTTATGTCCGCATCGCGTTTTACAAAATTTCCTTTGAAAATCAAAATATTTGAAAAACCTTATGTCTAGTAATATAATATATTACCTGTCTAGTAATATATTATATTACTAGACACCTTTAGCTACAAAAACAAACATACAAATATTGATGGACAACGTACCTATGTCACCAACTTCCGCGGTGAATGGATGAAACGAGCAAAAACAAAAAAAAATAAATTAGAAAAGCCTTTTAGAAGTCATTTGTGAATAAAAAGTATAGTCTCATCAAACATTGTTCTAGTTGTGCAATTTCAGAATTTAAAATAAAAATGGCCTTATTAGAATTACATTAGCGATTTTCTTTATTCTTTATGTAATGTAAGGTCGACAGGAGAGCTAAAGGTCCACGTGATGGTAAGTGATGGTGATGCCGACCATAGTAGTTTAAAGGATAGGAACGAATTGGAAAATGGGCTCTGGCATCCCTTACTCACTCACAGAAACACAACGGCACACGCGTTGTTATTTTACGGTGGTCTCCTGTAAGGGAGTGGTTGCTGCCGCCAAACGGATTGCCCATTTTATGGCTGCGTAACGCCTGCCACTACTATTATAAAGGTGAAGAGTTTGTTTGTTTGATGAATTGAATTGGTTCGAATTGAAAAATTCATTTTGTTTTGAATAGTCCATTTATCGAGGAAGGCTACAGGCTATATAACATCACGCTACGATAAATAGTATTATATATAAGCAGTTTCCAGTACCGCGCGCCCCATGCGCCCGCCGCCGCCGCGCCGTAATGGCCGCAGCGAGGCGTGGCTGAGTTCAGCTAAGTAATATATAAGATAAGACCGTTTAAATGCTCTTAAACGGTCCGTTTAAGAGACTAATGCTCAACATTATGGACTTTTAGAAGGCCTTAACGACAAAATATATTTGAAAGTGAGATTGATTGTTGTCAATCTACAGATTGCGTAATGTGGTATAGCGGCTCTCTTTGAACAAATAACCAATTGTCTTATAAATACCTAATTAGTATTTTAGATGAATAAAGCCAATATTTTTTGCAATAATCTGTTGTTTATAATCTAATATAATAACAGAAGTGTAAAATTTAAACAAGGCAATGGCGAAAAGGCAGCAATCCTAGATGAACGAAAGCATGAACGAGTGAATGAGTGATAGTTTCACGAGTGAATGGACGATTTGGAAAACATACCTCCATAAATGTTCAAAAGATCCATTATGACGCCGTTCGTCCAACCGAAACCGGTTTGCAACTCGTATTCGCCTCCACCCCCTATGCCGCCGAATATGGTTGCGTCGTACTAAAAATATATATTTTTGAATGTGTAATTTAGGTGACGGTAAAATAATAATAACAATAAATTGGCAAGAGTATGGCCCGCAAAATAAAATGGACTGGTCAAAATAACATAAATAATAACACTTCACGAGAAACACACAAATACTCACTGAAAAACGTACACACACAGAAAAAAGAGAGAAAGAACTATAAGAAAAAAGAGAGAAAGAACTATAAGAGGGTAAACGTCAACAGACTGTGATTATGTACAGACAGACACTCCAGAATATCACCTTTATTGTATAAGAAAAAATAGAAACGCCCTTGAAGCTTTCAAAGAGGATTTATGACAATTGAAGTCTTCTGAAATTTGCGATGTCTTAGAAATGTAGGTCTAAGATTTGAATTTGGAAAAGTTTTCTATTCTATTATTAAACATATGTATAACCTATATCACATCTCCTTCGTCGTCAGCCCATAGACGTCCACTGTTGGACATAGACATTTATATTTGGGACTACTTTATTACTTTACTCACACAACGAAACTATTTAATTGGACACGGAATTATAACGAGATACGAATGCAAAAAGATTAAATATATAGAGAGGGCATTGGGAAATTTCTCCTACAAAAATATTGACCCTGATCGCCGCAATCAGGATGGCCATGGCCTTGTAAATTTGGTGATAGACTGACCGATTTTGTACCACGTGGTTCTAAATGTCACATTACGGATTCTTTCGTCTTGCCCGATCTATAACAGTTGAAAATCTTTGTACGAATGTGTTCATTCGATTCTAACTGTGTTTTGAACAAAAAACGGTTACTCTAATAGTTAAGACATATGGCCTAACTACGAGAAATATAAACATTATGTATCATTAATAGTGTTCGCGGGGCACGCAAGTAAACGTAATGACATAGGCAAAATACCGTGGGTCATACATTATTGTAATTTTTGTAGTTTGATATTATGTGTAATAATGTAGGCGAAAGGATATGTAAAGTCAAATAAGCAGTATAATTCATTGAATAATTCAATACAAATTTCTTTTTATATTATATATTAGATTGAGATATACCTTTTCTAGCATGACTGTCTTGGTTTTCCAGACCTCGTAGTTGGAGCGGACCCATTTTGTGGCGAGTTCCTTCGCCAATCGTTCAGCGTCCGGAAGCCGAGTGTGCGCTAAGCCCACCATCACCATGTGCTGGAGGGGAGGCCACGCGTTAGGGTAGTCCCACTGTTCGCCGGAATGCTCGTATGTCATCGGGATACCCCCTTCGAATATGTCCACCTGGGTTCGTTAAACATTAAACAGCAATTTATTCAAGTTATTAGATATTTCGTTGCGACGAGCCTATTGGTTAGAGTGCTTGCCGTAACACTCTGTATTAGGAGTTCCGGCAGGGTCACCTTTGGAAATGAACTTTTCAAAGTTGACTCTGGTCTGGATCTGGAGAAGAGTGGCAGGGTACACCCCTGGTTGACAGCGCTCTTGCAGCACCTGTGGTGTTGCTTGTATTATATCACGTTAATCATTTACCGTGATATAATACTATAGAATGCAAAAAGGGGTAGAAAGCCATTTCAACCAGCTCCGTGTTTTTAAGTTTTTTAAAAATATATTCTAAAGTTTTTCGCTGTGTAAATGTAGAAATCAATGACTATTTATAAGATAATTCAGGGTAAACGTTGGTGATTTAGTATATTTAGTGTTCTTTTAATAAACAGCGGTTTTATGTAAACTATAAGTGAAAGTGTGTACAAAAGTGCTTATAACTTACTAGAACGCTTGGTATTATAAACATAATTCCTAAACTGTGATCGCATTATTAAAAAATAAACAAAAATAAAGTGTCTGTATAAACAATTTAAAAATAATACAAACTATTAGTGTAAAATTAACAATCAACTTAAATTATTGAACTTATTATATCACCCTCATATAAATTTTTACAAGGTTTCGAATTGAACTATACAACAATTTCAACAGGGCAATCAATTGGCTCGGTGGCGTGGTGGCTCTGTGCCTGACTGCGTTCCGATGTAACAAGGTTCGAACCCCGTCGCACACTGGGACAAATCGCGAATTTAGTACGACGAAATTGATTCACTTTTATGTGGATTCAGAGGATTTTGCGTCGAGTTCGAGTTAATTATCCTTCCTCTATCGTGTGTCGGTACTTTGAAGATCAGCTGCGTTAAAATAAAAAATCGGTGACATCGTTATTGAACATAAAACTCCCACTTGGCGCCACCTTGGGTAACCACTGACAAATCGCCTACGTACACTAATATAAGAAAGTAGTACACGAATCGACCACCAAAACAATAAATCGTTAACCATGGAAGAAGTTATGTTTGCACTTAAAAACATACAGAAAGAAATTAATGAACAAAAATCTGAGATTCGCATAAGTGCAGATAAAGTAGCAGAACGGGTTACACAGAACATCAGCAGAATACTGGATGAAAAAATTTTTATACTACAGGATCAACATGATAAACTGAAGGAAAAGGTAGATAATCAAGAGAAAAGATTATATTTTTTGGAAAAACAGGCAAGGCAACGAAATGTGGTGTTTTTTGGTATAGAAGAGAAAGAGTCAACATACGATAACCTTCAATACAATATCGTCAGCTTTATAAAAAAATACTTTATTACTGACATAGAACTCAGGGATATTCAAGAAGTAAAAAGAGTCGGCATAAGAGGAGACAGACCTCGTCCAATAATTGTTGTGTTTTCAACTTTGGGAATGAAAATTAATATCATGAAACAAAAAGGGCTACTAAAGGACACCCAATATTATGTGAAGGAGGACTACCCTTTACAAGTATTGGAAAAACGCAAAGAGCTACAAGAACTGGCGAAAGTGGAAAGAGAGAAAGGTAACAATGTGAGAATAAAATATGACAAACTGGTTATATTAAAAACTAGCAACAAGAGGACACTTCCAATATCACCGGAAAACACACCAACCGCAGAATCTCAATCAAATAATAATATTAACAATAAAAAGAACCGAACGCAGAAACCATACAAGCAGGCACAAAGGTCAAACAGCATAACTGAAGGGATCACAAAGCCAAGCATGTTTAACTTTTTGGTAAACAAAAACACCAACAGCACAACAACGGATCGAAAAAATGTTGACTCGGAAAATAATATATAGCAATTAATCCCCCCCTCCAGCACGAATACTATAATCAAGCAACAGGAAATAAACAACAGAAAACATCCTCCAACCCGGTTGATCACCGTGGAGGATTACGATCATAACCCTCCAAACAAAACCACACAGATGGTGAGCAGACAAAATAAACGCCTTACCGAATTAAAAATCGCAACATACAACGTCAGGACGCTATCATCACTCGCACAAGACAGAGACAAATGGGCAGATTTGGAGGAGGCCTTCACCCAATAATGGGGTTCCTACAAATTTTTATATATTTATAAGACTTATGTGGAAATCAAGATATGTTAGTTTTTAGTTAAGAAAAAATTTAAGTTAAAATAGTTAAAGATATAAAAGAAACAAACTGAGTAGATATTATGTTAAAAGTTAAGTATTAATATATCCAGAGTGTATGAGCAGAAACTTACTTATTAAAGATAAAAATAGATAAATCAATGTAAAAAGCTAATTTGGTAGGAAATAAAAAGGCATTATTATTATTATATTATTAATCATTTACCATCAAGTGGACCTTATAGTCCAGGATTATTACACTTCGATCGGCAAAAAATCCTGATAATTGATTTTTCGATTAGATTGTGTCAGAGGGTGACGGCTAAGTATAAAAACGCCTTGAAAAAGGCCTTTTTGCAAACAGAAACAGAAACAGTGAGTTTTATGTTAAAAAGTTTTACGACCTTTTTTGTAGAGGATAAAATTTCCCATCTTTTTTATTTGAAGCTTTTTCCTCTATAATTAATATTTTCCAAGATATAGTCGATTAAATGGTAAATATCTCGATAATTTTTGGAAATACGAAAAAAGTGATAAGTAATTTGATTTTTTAAATCGACTATAGCGAGCGGAGCAGCGCGAACCCATTTTTGGTGCAAAAATTCCTAGCTTTTTTCCCTAATATAGACAATATCTTACAACTCAGGCTTGGTAGCATCTAAAAGGAAATATACATATACACCTAATGTATGTATCACTTTTGTGTTTCATGACAAGGACAAAATAAATACTTAATTCGCTTCGTCAAATATCTATTTCTGCGTAAATTACCTCTTTATCAAGAGTAAAATGCAAAATCGATTACAATAAAATTTTGCATACATATGGACCATGCTCTCGATTAAAACAATTGGTTTTTTTTTTTGGCAAAAACTCAATTTTTTGGTGACCTGTGACATTTTCTTTTGTTATGAAACGGAGACAGCTAAAATCTAAGTTTAATTTAGGTAGAATCCAGATTATATTAATACCTTTTATATAGGTAACACAGATAGATTCAGGTTCGGATGAATGTCGAATGTGGCTTTATCTAATCGAAGACCATATCCTGGAAATCCAATGAGAACTTTCACGTACCTTGACTTTATCCAAATAATTAATGACTCTATTCACATAGTAGTCCTTCCTCGCAACGTCGTAACATCCGGTCCACAAGGGGACCACATTCGACGGGTAAAAATAGTCCCTCCCTCGGCCAGTCTCAATGTTATAGTCTAACCAGGTACCCACATCTTCGTGCCACAACACCTGAAACATTAATCATCATAATAAATTAATACTTAAAATCATCGGTGCTGGCTTATGTCAGCAAAATGCCGAATAGGGTCCTTTTTCAACTATAACTCTTCCTAACATATATATACAATTAATGTTTTTAGGTTTAAAATAAAAAGTTATTGATTGATAACAGTCTTTTTAGATCCCTAAAGAAGAGTAAACACTTTTAAATATAAGATTCAATTAAAGTTTAAAAAAAAAACTGACAAAACCACCCAGAGGCTTTCTTTAATAAGGTAATATTACCTATAAAATAAAATAATTTAATTGTACACTATTTCGTTCTCGTACAATTTTATAAATATGATTAAAATTTTGTTGTATGACGAGCAGATCTACCACAAAATTGGAGCAGCAGTTAGGGCGGACGGAGACATCTCAATATAGATGACATACCTTGTCGATGGCTTCCATGTATTTGGCGTGCAGGTCTCTATAATATTCAGCCTTGCCAACGTTCCCGAGACGCGAGTGGAATTGCCCCATTAGTTTAGCGTTCCAACACATTATAGCGTTCAAGTCCACTGGAACGATCGAACGAGTCTTCAAATTTGTTAAGTTGCCTGTAATAAACAAAATCAGTCAGCATCTTATAAACACTCATACTAACTAACATTAAAAAATCCTAACAGAGGTGCGGACAAATATTGGCAGTAGTAAGAGACCTAGGGCACCTCTGTGAAATAATGCCATTCCATTATCATCCATATTGCACTCTATCCTTAATCCCATTTCTTCCCTAATTCCTTTTTGCATGATGATTGCGCCATTGTGACTCATGAGTTGAATAGGTGGCACCATAACTTATGATGCTTGTCAGTCTATTCAATCGTCTCAAACATTCGCATCTAAAGGTTATAAGGAATACTTAATGTAATTATATAGTCAATTAAAAAAAAATTTGGGTATTACCATACAAATTACATATAATCTAATATTGGCATAGTTTATTGTGTGATATTTTTTTAAACTCGGCCATAGATTTTTTGTAAATAAACACAATATGTATACCTACAGTACTGTAATTTAGGAATGAAGTATGTATGAATGGTTATTCAATTTATAATTTTAAATTATTAAGGTTTTTCAGAAAAAACTCCTTAAATGTGATATAAGGATTAATAATAAATTTTATTGTCATCATAACAGCAATGTGATAGCGCGATTCCAAGTCACATTTTGTGATACAAAGTAACATTGTCTAATTGCCGAAGTCTCCAGGCTGACGGCCCGTTTGGAGCAGGTGTGATGCAAGTGAGTTGCCGATCCTGCTAGGAGGTAAGGGATATGGGAATGGACTCTGACATGTCCTACTCACTCATAGGAAACACAATATACCCACACGCTGTTTACCACGGTTTAGTAGTGGGAGGACAGAGTGCGTTCCGCAGTTATTTAGACATCGCGTCCGGCGGCAGTCACCACCCACTTACAGAAGACCAACGTGAAATAACAGCATGTGTGCTGTTGTATTTCGGTGAGTGAGTAAGGGATGCAAGAGTCCATTTCCCTTACACACACTTGCAGCACCTGTGGTGTTGCTTGTGTTATAGGTGACACAGTTTGCCCCGCCGCCAGTGTGAAAGAAAAACATTTTGGTGACGCTGATCTCTTAGTTGAGTGTCGTATTAACATCACCCGCACCTACCAGTGAGGATATTTGATTTAGACGCGCACCGTGAGGGTATTTGATTGATAAATGTCATTACAAACATTAAATGACCTTAATGATGACTGTTTATTGATCAAACACACAACTTACAAATTCGTTCATGTTGATTGATACATGTCACATAATTCATGTTCATGTTGATTCATACATAGGTATCACCCCCTACTTCGGGATGGAACTCCTTTACGTCATGTACAAACTCTTTAATGTCAGACCAATATAAAACACATTACAGTTCAATGATTAAGATATGACATATGACAACCTCTCTCATCGACCATCTCTATTCAACTGCCCGCCACGAACCTTTTCCCACAACCAGATTGCGGTGTGTGTGTTGCCAGTGCAACACTCGCACAGAGTAAGTTAATTATGTGACACGCTAAGAAATTTAGATATTACCTTTGTTCGTTCCATTCAAAATGAACCACCTCGATGAAAAATCCCAACCAGATTCAGCGGCGGACTTCAATTCTGCATACAAATCTTCTTTTTTGTCTAGTGTGTCGAAATGTCTGAAAGTATTGAATAATTCGTTAGAAAAACATACGCGCCTCGGAAGTGACTCTTTTTTGGCGACCGAATATACAGTAAGCGGTAGATGTCACGAAAAAAGCGTCACGTGTTCGTTACACTGAAACGTCACATAAAATTCGACCTTGAAACTCTCATTGAGCGCAAAGAAGTTTCATTTTTAAATCCATTAAAAACTTATAGGCACCGATTTATGTTCGCCAAAGATTGCTAAGAGAGCTTCTAAGTTTAGACAACCGTTTGTTCATTCGAAACATAAAAAAGACCGTCCAAAGTCGATTACGAGCATCAAATTTTCAACAAACGAAAGAACATTGGACGAATAAACTAGTCGATTTCCCAATATACAATATTTCAGTTGCTTTTGCTAAGGGAGATAAACATTTTGTACCACATACAAGTTGGTACAATTCACAAATTGAGCAGCCCGGTCTGGCGGCTGCAATTGAGTAAGGGATTCCTGATCGTTTAACCTACTAAGGCCGGCGGCACCTTTGCAGCTCCTATGATCGTGCTTGTCACCTTCCATCAAGTTGACTGTCTACTTGCTAACATTTACATAAAAAAAGGTATTTAATTTTAAGTTATTGAATCTTACTTGGCACAATCGACGTCTTCCTTGTAACTT
Source organism: Bembecia ichneumoniformis (assembly GCA_910589475.2). NCBI lineage: Eukaryota > Metazoa > Arthropoda > Insecta > Lepidoptera > Sesiidae > Bembecia > Bembecia ichneumoniformis. Next base: position 556,813 of record OU342544.1, on the reverse strand, counting down.
TCTGGTCTCGGTCCTTGGGACTGATCGTTAAACCTCGTTAATTTGTATCTGAAATGAAACGATAAATTATTTTTATTTACTCCTCCTAATGGCCGTTATATCAGCTTCCCATACATAAATGTTATGATTTAATTTACATTTGTGGATTTCGCAGATACATATATGTATGCAATGTCTGTTCCCAGTAGTTACACTTTAATTAATATTTTACATTACTGAAAAAATAATTACAAAAAAAAAAACCTTTTTAAGGACCTCAGTTAAAACTGTCACTATAATTTATAAAAAGTATTAGGAGCACATGGTTGCTAAGAGGATTTTACCCTTTAAGTGTGTTAAATCACCTCAATAACGAAGTGTTTTGACATCCGAAAATCCGTACTCACTACTTAGATTAGAGTAATACTCACTTGTGTCCATTATGTTCAACTTCGACTGATCGATTTGTGATCCAAAAATCGAATTCTCTGTCAAGAGTGTGAATATTCTGTCTTAGGTACTCCTCGTCATAACTATCTTCAAGTAAAGTATGAACCATTGGAATAAGCAATGGAGGTTGGGATCTGGAAAAAGCATTATATCAGTTATGAAATCAAACCGATACTACATATTTATGTATAATGTATATTTTGGGGCTAAAACCAGACCCAGTTTCAACCGACTACAAGCGAATAGATATTCGTTTAAACTAGCAGACTTAGAAGACTGCTAGTCTTTTAAAAAAGCAGGTTTCCCAAATTGCTTGACTTCACCGTTCTTCTAGTTAAAGTGCCTCTCCATTACTGGAGGTTTGCCATCAGCTCTGAAAACTTGTGCTTGTCTTGAGTAGAGTTTGTGTCGCGGGACATCTCGTGTCTCGAAGTTCCGGGATTTTAGGGTCGAGACTCGAGATACGGCTGTACATATGTATACAATGAATTTTATTAGCTTTCCGCACTATGATACTTGCTCTTATTTTATAAAATAGTGTAACGTTCCGGGATTTTAAAACTGTCTAGACTTCTCAAACTTCAGACCTGGGCCAGACGTTTGCAGGTGATTATTATTTTTAATACGATATATATAGATAGATGCAACACCGGGGTTTGAAAACAGTCATAAATCACTTTCAATGTGCCGCAAATGTGATCCAAACTCCCACCCTAAAATAATAGCAAGTGTGCTATAATTTCAGAATATGCCATACTCCATCCCATTATCTTAATTTAATCACTATATCTTATGCATATTCGTATCGACGTCGCACTTGCACCAGTTTGATGTTGTATATTACATTTATTACAAAAAGTGCAGAAATCTTATTTCTTTAATGTTTAAACATTAAAGTTTAAGTAAACTTTAAACTTTAAGTTGCAGAGGAGATACATACGAATATTAGTAATTTTTACTTGTCATATATTGGACTATCATTTTCCTGTGACTTTGTCCGGGTGTCTTTATAAATTATAGCCTATGTTTTATTTTAATGTATAAACTACATTACTGTGCAGTTTAGACAAAATCAGTTTAGTAGTTCTATTGTGAAATAGTAAGAAACGTCTATACATCATCATTACTTTCACATTTATAATATTACACTGGATGTGGCTGCAGGAAAATCCCACAGGAACTTTCAGTGTGCTAAATTTCATCCCAAACCATTCAGCCGTTTTTGCATGATTGAGTAACAAACATTCAAACATACAAACTTTCCTTTTTATTTTATTAGGATGCAGGACAATCCAAATAAGTCAGTGAGGGCAAATCAGAACTATAAGAGACACAAAAATTTGTGACCTCCGAAAGGCATTTCCAAATAATAGATTCATTATAATGAACTGATTTTGTCAATTATTTAAATTGTAGACATTATACAATTTTCATAACAATATGTATTCCTAAAACCCAGACTATCAACGGCGACAATAAAAATAATTGAGACTTTTTTTACAGAGATTTGACCGGGTTCGATTCCTAGCTGCGTATGCACGTAATTTAAAAAAGTTTGAATGCAGTTTTTATTATTTAACAAATCTGAGCTTTAGTTCCTAAGAAGTTTTTTCGTACCACTTATTGTTTCGGATTTTTCCTCGCTAATCCTTTTAGATTGGTCACCTTGTATAGTAGAATGAAAAACACCAATAATACCTCATAGCATAATAAATTCTGCCTCCGTTCGGTATGAATCCAATCTTCTCCACGACGCTCATGAAGTTGGACACCATGCCTCTCGCTGTCGCCCGCATTTCGGATAACAGCAGTCCTTTAATAATCCAATAGGAGTCCCAGTAGTAAAACTCTCGGAATCGACCACCTGAAATTCGGAAAACAAACTTATTAGATAATGTCTCTCGATTTCCAGAATAATGGAGAAATCTATTGAATTTATTCCTAGCCTAGTTACAGAGTGATTATGCCGTGTGCTTACAGTAAAGGCAGGGTACATTGTGTTCCGCTGTCAGCCGTGTCTCATTAGACTAGCAGCAATAAATGTTACTCTTTGCCTTGTGTTTTTAACTTTGTGAACTTGTCTGTGGAATGCTGTGACACTTTAAGATGACGTCAGTTTATATTTATCAATTTAATTTTCTTTCTAATCATTGTGCAATTTGTATAATTTTTAAAAAGCTATGGACACATGTCTCGAATAAAGTTATTATTGTTATTAATTTTAATTCTTAATTTTTTGTATCTCTAAAACATTTTTCACCTGACATTATAGTAATAACTGATTTTTCAATCTTGTTGATTAGTTTCCCAAGTAACACAAAACTTGTATATTAACTAAAATAGATATATATTTATGTTCTAAAGTCATAATAACACTGTTAGTCGGCACTAGCCAAGTTTGAAATCTGTATAGAGGCTTTTTTTTCACTTAATAATGCTTAATGCTATATTACAGTTAGTCAAAATTTGTTACAATGTCAAAACTCGTAATTAAACATCGGATAATACTAATGTACAGCTTCTTAAACAGCTTTTACACTTACACTAAGACTGTTCTCTTATAACGGTAATTTGCAAAACGTTACGCATTAAATAAGCATTACGTAATTATTGTAAAGTGAACTTAGCCCTATTTTGATATTTTTAAGAATAAAAACTTTCTTATGGTCTATGGTTGTGTTAATTTAAAGCTGATCCTATATTAACATTGACTAAATACAAATAAAAGCCATAGGTCCGTTTTCTTCATAATCCATTCTTTAATAATATCTACAGATATATTCTGATCCAAATAAAAGTATTGTTAGAACTACAAGTAATAAATATGTCGTAATTTCAGTTTGCAAACGGTCATTTATTATTAACGTGAATATACACATAGCAATGGACAAAAAGAATTGGAAACAAAACTAAAAAAATAGTACTAAAAAAACGGCGCCGTATATTATTTATTTATTATAAAATTTAGTAATACCTACTCGCTTAAAAACAATTTAGATACCTACGGTTTAATAGGGTTTAGATACATACGGGTCGAATTGAAAATCCCCTTTTTTGAAGTCGCTCAATAAGAAAAATCTCGGATAATTACATTTTTACATGGTTTTTACCATATGAGCTGTACCCTACTAAACATGATAACAATCAGTCACTATGGCGTATAATGGCTATAAGCATTAAAATATACTTCTGAAGTGTTGTAATATGGCTGAACATATATGTAAGTGTCTTATATAGTAACAACATAAGCTTTAATTTTTGTGTCTGGCCATATTAAGACTAAAAGCACTATTACGCCATTGTTGAATGCCTAAAACTTTAATTCTCTTGCCGACATTTTGCTTTCCGTTTTCTTTTCTTACAAAAATAATTAAAGTCACCTAAATCTTATTAAAAAGCGTAGTGATCATTTGCTTTGTGCAAGGATGTCTATAAAAACAACTATGTTTATTAAAATTATGCTGAAATCCTAAAACACATTTTATACTAGATTAGGTTTTGACCATTTGGGAGGGCGCGTCTATTCTTTACCAAAAACATGCATATTTTATCCGACAAACTGATGCGCGCATGTCATTTCACCAATAAAAGACAAAAATAAAGTGGTATAATCTTTCAATATTATTCCTTCAAATATCAAACATTTGATCATAATACAGCATCATACGTATTTTTGAAATCATTGCGTTTTTTTTACAAAGGAAATAAAAGCATAAGCCTTGTAAGAGATTACATTAATAAGTTGTAATTTTTAAAGCTACATATTAATCGTGTAAAAGTCGCAAAAAATGCCGTTAGTGTATCGATAGGCTTTTTACTGACTAGTTGTAATGCTATTAAACAGCCTCTATAAAGCTCAAAGCTGTCTAAAGGGGGGGCCCAAATTTTACCTAAAAGAATCGTACAAAAGAAATACAGCTGATATAAGATTTGCTTACAATGCTTTGAGCATAAACTTCTGTTATTAGATGTTTGTTATAATGGTGTTTTGTGCTACTTGGGTTTTCATTCATAAAATACTTGACTGTCCAAAAAAAAAGCGTTTTTTTATGTTAAGGTCGGCAGACAGGCTGACGGTCCACTTGACGGTAGGTGGCTACCGTCGCCTATAACACAAGCAACGTCAAAGCTGCTGCAAGTGCGCTGCCGACTGCAGTAGGATAAAGGATAAGGGATTAAGAGTGGATAGGGAAATAGGCTTTGGCATTCCTTACGCAACTTTATAGTAACTTAGTAGTATTGACATGATTTTTCTTTTATTTATTGAATAAAACAGGACAGATATATGAAGTACGCGGAGAGAAATATAGAACCGAGTTTGAGCAATTTCTTAATTAATATTAGTTGATGTTCACAAGTTGTAGTCGAGAGTCGAGAGCTCAGTCGGTGTCTAAGAGTCCTCCTAGCTAGATGAAATTACAAATCGCCTCCCAAGCCTCTACATAACGCCCTCATTTCTTTTTCTGGGTCTCTTACCGCCCCCCCTTAGGTCTGCAGCGCCCACAAGGGGGCGTTATCGCCCACTGTGGGAACCCCTGGTTGAAACCCCGATTTTGGAAATGAACTTTTCAAAGTTGGCTCTTGAGAGCCAACTTTGAAAAGTTCATTTCCAAAATCGGCCCTGGCGGGATTATAACCGGGGATCTCTGAGACAGAGTGTTAACGCCAAACACCATAACCACTCATCTAATGGCTCGGCTAATGGCTTAATTTGTAAATTAAGAATAGTGACAGCCCTAACGCAACACAATCTCGTCACGTGAAAAGTGTCAGAGTGCCAACTCAAAAATAGCAGATGGTGTGATTCAGGTATTCATACAATAAATGAGTCATTACTGAATTAGTGCACGGGTGAACGTTCGTCCTAGATATACTCTATTATAGTAGGGTTGGCACAACAGTCGAATTGGTCCAGCCGTTATCGGGTTTTTGTGTTTAAAGGAATTATATAAAAAAAATACAATTAGTTAGACGAAAATGGAATTTGTAGCCTATGAAACAGAAGTTGTCATCACACTTTAACAGATGGAAGTAATTTATATACAGAATTGTTCAAAGTCAATAAAATAGTGAATTAAATCCTAGGTACAAACTGACATTGTTGGGGCACATACTTGTATCAGGAGACCCCGCTCCTCCATCATTATTTATATTTATATTTTAACCAGGAATTTAAGTAAATCAAATAATTAATTATTTAAAATAATAATAATATTTAAATACTAAACTAATCCCAGAAAATAATTGTTTGTAAATAGGGTTCGTACAACTATGATAACAGCAAATTATATCGTAATTATGTTCTTAACGGCATTTTGCTTTATTATGTTACATTTTAAAGTAATGTTTTCAATATTCGTGTAACCAGTTGTGGTTTTTAGCAATAAATTAAATTATATTTATTTGATTTGTTAGCGGGTACATGCAAAGTGTGTGGCCGATCAGTGCTGGCCTATGTCAGCAAAATGCTGAGTAAGGACCTTTTTGTAACCTTCAATGAATCTGGCACTCTTTAAAAATAATCTTCGAACGTGACTTTATAATGAGAGCAGATACAAAATAGCAATACAATTGACTAGGTACAGGCTCACAAACATGTCAGCTACGAGAGATCGCATAGAGAGATGAATAGACAGAGAGAGAGAGGGGGAGGGAGGGAGAGAGACCTTCTATTATACATGCAGTGATACAGATAAAAAATACTTCTTACCAGGTACAATAACAGGGTTGTCGACGTAAATAATGGAGTACAGATCTTGATTTTCTTTCACATCTAGTTTCATTTTTCTACCTAATTGCAACCATAGTCGATTGAGCTCAGTGGCCCATTGATGCAGGTGAGGATCTTTAATTCTTTGAAGGAAACCTGAAATTTAAATGTCCTGTGTTAGTAATTTATTAAGGCACTAGCTTTTGAACGCGACTCCGTCTATTCTTAGAAATTACATATCCTGTCTTTCAAGTTGGAACCAAGTACGTATCTACATTCACAAAATTTCATTGAAATAGGTTGCACGGTTTCAAAGTTTAATGTGGACGAACATAACCTTACAGGAGACTACGGTGAAATAACAGCATGTGTGCTGTTGTGATTCGATGAGTGAGTAAGGGATGATAGAGCCCATTTACCTATCCCTCATCGTCAATCCTTCTATGGTCCGCAGCACAACAAGTGGACCGTCAGCCTGTCTGACGACCTTCACATAAAAATAACAAAAAAAACAAACGTGATTTTTATATATTGAGGATCTACTCAAACCTGCATTAAATTTAACAACACACCTAAGTCTCTCATGTGATTTCTAGATGCCTCCAAATATTCTTATCAAATTTCAATATTCAATTTTTTCAATCAAATTCAAATATAGTTACTCGTATATTTAATTTTAATCATGGCAAAGCCCACTGAATACTGCCTCCTTACAGAAGACCACCATGAAATAACAGCATATTGAGTATTTTTCAATTTCGACAAGTGAATAAAGGATGTCAGTGTCCATTCTCATGGACTTCAATTCCCATTCCTTATCCCTTATCTATTATCCTATCAAGATTGGCAAAGCACTTGCGTTGCTTGTGTTAACAAGCGACCATCAAGTTGATCGTCAAACCGTCGACTATTACATAAGAAATACTAAAAATCTGTTAATTTTTTAGGTTTATTTTAATTACAGTCATTTTCCTCTATACGAGTTAAATCTATTAAATCTATTATAAAATTTTCACGTAAATGTAACTCACTAGGGTCTTCTTTCCAGTCAGTAGGTCGCCAGGGTTCAAACTCTGAACCCTCCGGATCGAAATTTTTGTTGACGAAATCCTGAATATCAGCTTTTGTCGGATGGGAACCTGTCCTGAAAAACATTTCATTTAATATAATTAAATAAGATTAAACGAAATTGAATTGTTGTTGTCCTTTCGCAAAAGGACCGACACTAACAGAGTAACCGAGAATCAGTAAGAGTGGCCAATAGATATTATTACCAAGACATGCAAAATTATATATAATTTTGGAAATGCAATTTTTAAAATGACTCTGGTTTGGGGTGTACAGGGTTTGCCTCCAGTCCGTTGTATATAATATTTATTCCATAACATAAGCGTAGTGCTTACTTTGGGGCCATACGATTGGTGTGATTAGACTTGACGATTCTTTTATTTTAAAAGTTACAATAAGCTGCTCAGCTGATTCTTGGGTCTCTTATGGCTTTTATGACAGGCCCAATTTACCATTTAAGTTAAATAAAATTTTTGGCAATTTTGAAAGCTTTAAGAGTAAACAAACACAAGTGTATACCTATTCATCATTTCGAAGAAGTTCTCCAGGGTGTTATTAGGAGAGAATTTCAGCTTCATGTCAACGAAGGTCTTCGAGTCTTTGTACAGTCCCGCCATTTGTACTGTGTCTAGAAGAGGGCCATGGCAATAGATCGTACTGGAAACAAATATATATTTCAGTTAGTTTAATTTAAACGACTCAATAAAAGTATTGTTGACGCCAATTGTCAATTTAATTAATAGTAGTTTGCTGTGGTATGTGCTGTCTCACTCCCAACGTATACCTATCCGAGTATTGAGAGACAAATTTGACAAAGTCTGGGCAAAGTGACAATAAATAGTCGTACTCAACTAAAAGACTGACGAATTACTAATACAACAACAGGTCGGAAAGACACAACGCAATCAGCGTAACTTTTGCAACCGGTTCTAGGTATTATCTTCAAAATACACATTGCTTTCTCGCTCACAAGACTGTCAAAGCAAACACGGTAGGTCATAAGTATTGATAGGGGACACTGTAGCAGTAAGCACCCTCATATAGTGAAGCTCACGGCGAAATAACAGCGGTTACGTTGTGTTTCGTTGAGTTACTCTTAAAGGATACCACAATTGTATGCCCTACCCCTTAGCTATAATGGAAGAAGATAGGCATTTAACCACGTTCTCCCTATCCTCTATCTTTTTAGGGTAGTTAGGCGACATCCTCATCCTGTTCCTTACCCTTAACCCTGTTAAAGTTGGCAGAGCACCTGCACTCATCTGACGTTAGTTACATGTTGGTCGCCATCAACCATTAAGGAAACATTTTGTCGGTTTGTAGTTATTTCTCATTAAACAAAGTCTGCGATTGTGTGTGATATTTTACCATGTTGACAAGTTCAACTGCCTACGTCACTGACGTAAAATGGATGCCCGGACATCGATGAACACGGTAAACCGGTTAGAATCGGTTAGTATGTGTATCTATTTATTGATAGCTAACTAAAAAATGCTATTTATAGCCTTAGATACGACCTCTGTAACATTGCAAGATTACAACATATTTGCAGAACGATTTTTTTTTAATTTATGGAAAAATACAGAATGTGAGAGGATGCAAGCGTTCGTCGACTTTGAAAGCGAAAAGGGTAAGGACAATTTTAGAAGGTACAGAAGAGAATAGAACACGCGCTGTTATATGAAGTTCTCTGATATCGTTTAGTCACATAAGGAAGTTGTTTGCAAATGGAAGTCACCCATATTGTAGCGGTAGGGCATCCTGCGTTCCGCAATTATACCTGGCTTTTTATGAAATAACAGCAGGTATTCTGTTGTGTTTCGCTAAGTAAGTAAATTAGGGGCCTCAGAGCCCTATTCACTGCTATCCCTTATTCTTAATCCTATCAACATCTGCAGCACCCTTGCAATCCCTACGTCGTTGCTTGTGTTAAGGCGACGCCAGCCCCTAATGATAAAAAAATCCACTTATTTGTAACCGTTTTCCTTTTAGGTTATTATAATAATTATAATTTAAAAAATACTCAAATCATCTGCAGGATATATGAAAGGGGATCATCATAATTATTTTTTAAATTATATATAATTATATAAAAAATTACTAATTTGCGGCCTAATATCGATGTTGTAACCGTGCGATTTGCTTAATAATCAATATTTGAAATAGCTAATCCTTAAGATAATAATAATAATAATAATAATAATAATAATAATGCATTTATTTGCTCCACACAATCACATAAGCACACAAATGATATAAACAATGTAATCTAAATTGACACATACAATGGTTGTAACTGTGTAAGAGCCCGGTGCCCGTGGTAGGTATTGAAGAATACCTGTATTACAGGTCACCGGGTTAAATGTTAAGATCAATTATCTGAAGGCTCATCAAAAGAAAAATTTGAATTATACTTTATTTAATTTTTAAATAGATATTTCCGAGATTTGCAAGTAGCGACTCCCCCTCAGTAGTCCCGTCAATTCAGTACAGAACGAGTTTTGAGTTTGGAGTCGCCTTAATAGGCACAAGCTGCTACCTATTAGAACGTCAGCCCGTCCGCTGTCATCTATCATCAAGAGGATCGTGAGATACCACATAAAAAAATTAAGGTCAGTCGTCTTCTACGTGATACTGAAACAAGAACCATTTCCAGCATGCTTAGTGCTATGCTACAAAAATAAATAACGAGAGCCATGAAAGAGATTAACACAGAACGCAAGTTCCATTGACCTATCTTTATTCTGTAGTATTTCACGCACGGTTGCGTTGACGGTTCTAAACAAGGTCGCTCTATCCAGCTTCCGTCTACATATCTCATTGAAACAAATGGTTGTGCATTGCTCACTAATAAGTACAAAAGCATTTTAATAACATTAGACATCCCTAAATTTCACGGAGTTTGAATTTAGGGTTAGTTTGATTCAGAAAACTTAGTAATCCAGGAAGAACTTAGTATATTTTTATATATTAGATTTTGTAGATTGATTCCAAAATTATTTCTCGTTTTTTTTTCTGATTTTATAAGTCACAGTGAACGCTTTTTACCAGCCAAATAATCTGTGACTATAATTACATCCTTGTTACTAATTGTTGGCTATGGATGTGATCCACGTCAAGTAGTCTTTACAGCGAGCTTTTAAATAAATATAATTAATAGTTATATTAGTGATCTATTTGATTAGAATACCTGAGATCTAAATCTAGTCTTACGTCTAAGGTCTTAATCTTATACCGATTTAACTATTTTATGTTATAAGAAGATTGAAACACAGTTGTACGAAGATTCTAAAGGTTGTAAAAAGATTATTTTCTTTATTTATAAATTGACGTTTACTAACATAATCAAACTTCTTTAGTTTAATCTTAAAATCGTAATTTTTGTGATTCATATAGCACGATAGAAAGCAATAGCTGAAGAATGATTGATGGAAGAATCAAATTGTGTATACAGGATACTGAGGAGCAACACGCCTAGTTCAGCGGACACTATCGGGGGTCTGCAAAGACAACTTACGGAGCAGTGAAACTAATAGCATCCAATTTCTTTCGTATCGATCCTGGGACGAGGATGAAGTACAACAGAGACGTTAGATTAGCAACCATTGAATAGACGATGTCGCGTCTATTCAAATTAGTAATAAACATATTAAATCATAGAGACTCACCTATCACACGTCGGAGGTAGAGTACTCCTATCTCCCGCTACTGCCGCCAAATAAATTACACTAATAAACCAAAACTTCAACATTGTCACTAACAATAATGGCACTAACACTATATAAATTATAATAAATTAAAGGAACAATTTACTTAATCTATATATCACTTTTGTCTTTTTGGTTCTTTTATGTTTTTGGTTGGGTCAGTTTTTTATGTATTGAGATATGTGCTGAGGATCTTGAAGGGCTTGCTTCTAAATGGCCTGCAGGTCATTTCGCTGGATATGGCTGCGGTGGGGGCGCTAATTGTAACACTCGCCGTGCCTTTCCATCTGAAACAAATAATGAAAAGGTTAGAGCCCAGAAAACTATATAAAGTGGAATTATGTGGTGGAATGACAGACACAGATCTAAAAATGACGTTTCATAGAAACCTTTAAGGAAATAAGGGATAAGATGAGGTTACGGAAATTTTTAGGCTTCATTACTTATGGACTAAAAAGCTACCGCACACGTGCTGATAAGTGTTCTTCCGTAATTCAGCTTCTATAGTCTGTCCAGTTCATGTCTGCAGAAGTGTACTCTGTTATTATCTCTTTAGACTTTTCCTAAAGACCTAATGTTAATAAAATATATGAAACCTTTCATTGCTTAGTTTTATTTTATGTATTTGCTTTTTCTTTATTTCCTATTCAGGGATTCGTTATAATAAGTTATAACGTATTTAAATTGATAAGATGTTTATAAAAACATGTGTAGGGTTTTAATATTTTATATGAGGACTTTCAACGTTTTAAGAACGGGGAACACTTGGCTGACGAAGCAAGGCAAAGCAATCAGCATAGAACATGAGACAGTTTGTATCGAGCAGTGTAAGAATAAACAGTGTGTTGACTATCAAGCAGTTTTATTATACATGCTCTCGTTTTTTCTCGTGTTTTTTTTCTGGATAGTTTTTTTATACGCGGGAACATCTTAAAAGCCTTGAGTCATACCACGCTTCCATTTTTCTAGATAATTGCTCCGAAATTGAATATTTATAGTGTAGGTAGTAAAAATATAAAGGTAAAATGCATTAAAGTACTATCCAATAAAACGTTTCCTATCAAGATAACAGTGATGGAGCTCTTTGTGGTAATTTTCAAGGTAAATCATAGATTAATATTTTATTATTTAGATATCTTGAATAAAAGAATAATTTGGAAATACTCAAACCGTACGTTAACGTCACGGAAATTAACCATTCCGCGAAACTAAATGAGCAAAAAGGTTTTGAGATGTTAAGATGTTAGAGCTTCCGTCGCAAATGCCATTCAATTGTTGTAGCTTCGTTTAATTTTCGACATTTCATTTAAAAATTTTACTCGAATGACACGAATGAAAGATTAGAGGATCTAACATAGAGCCCTGCGGTAATCCATAAAAATCTCAAGGTTAGCAATTATTTTTCGTTATGTCTCCCGTTGAATTAGTATCAAATGCTAGTCATAAACCACAATTTTACTTACTCTAATTTAAACGTTATTTCAATACGCAAAAGGCTCAAATCTCCCATCTGACACTTCGTTCAATAAATATGGATCGAAAAGTGCAGAAGTGTGCCAACGTTGGATGATGCCCGACATGTACAGTTGTACACAGTGGATCAAAATACTCGAGTTAAACAAGTTGTTTATATAGTTGTAGCTAAGTTAGAATATGTAATACTAGTCTGTGAAAGAGACTAACAAACTTATTTCAACCAGTGACTGACGCCCTTAAACACTTCGCAATTCAAGGAAAAGTACAGAATTCCACGACATGTATTAGGAAGGCATCATCTAGTCTATACTTCTATATTATAGTCTATACTTATATATTATCTTCTATATTATATTATCTATATTATATTATAAGTAAAGATTTGTATGTATATGTATATATGTATGTTTGTAATGAATAAACTCAAAGACTACTGGACCGATTTTAAAAGTTCTTTCGCCTATAGAAAGCTACTTTAACAGCGAGTAACATAGGCTACTCACTCTCCCCATCTCCCCCCTCCATACAAATGTATGTTTGTAATGAATAAACTCAAAGACTACTGGACTGATTTTAAAAATTATTTCACCTATAGAAAGGCTACATTATCAACGAGTAATATTTTATAGAGACGCGGACGAAGTCGTAAGATATGAAGAAATAAGTTATGTACCTATACTTAAATAAATTTCACACTTAACACTCGAAGAAAAAGTTATCATTATCCAGGGAGATAATTTTTAAAACTATAGAGACTCACACTATTAGAGGTGTCAAAGTACTAAGAGGATGGAATCATTCGGATTTGTTATGGTAAATTGCTTGTTACCTCGTCACAACTTAATATAGGTATTACTTAGTTAAGTAATATAAACTTAAGTTCCTACCTTGTACTAATATAAAGTTTCTCTACGAGGCGTGTGTCTACTCGATGAATTCTATTTACAAAATGAACTTAAAAATGCATTTCTTTTAAACACAACATTTTATTTATAGCGTCAAAAGCAATAAAGATAATAATGAATTATTTAAAAACGTGATTACGTGACTTATGATTGGTTTCAAGTGCAAGGATAAGACTTAGTATTGATTTTATCTACACAGCAGTCGTCGAAGTGGCGTAACAGTATAACATATCTACATTAAAATATTTCACAATTAACACTGGAAGTTTTGTATGGTGGGTGTGACCTTCGTGAAATAATAGCATCTGTGCTTTTCAGTGCATGCGTTAAAGTAGTCAGCCAGCACCCATTATCTATTCTCTATCCTCTCACATTATTGATTACAAGGGATCCAATTTTTTAACGTCAAGGTTGTCAGGCAGGCTGACGTAGGTGGCTACCGTCGCCTATAGCCGCTGCCGTCGCAACGCCACAGGATAAAGGATTAAGAAGGGATAGGGAAATTGGCTCTGGCATCCTTTGCTCACTCATCGAAACACAACAGCACCCTGCTGTTATTTCACGGTTTTAGTTTTCTGTAAGAGCCAGAGCTGCCAGAGGGTCTAACACAGTTAGACTTGCCACTACTTTCCAGATCCAGACCAGAGCGGACTATGAAAAGTCTATTTTTAAAGTTGGTCTGGAATCGAACCCGGAACCCCTGAGACAGAGCGTTAAAGCGAGCACCTAATACCATGCGACCAATTACATAATTTAATGTTATGTTTTACTCGGTAAATAAAATGTTTCATTTGTGATACAATGATATAATGATCTACACAGTAATGGCGATTGTAAGAAAAACACGTGTATGTAACAATTCACCTTACAAAGAGCAAATGTATGACGTCATTTGAAAATCTCAGCAGTTATGAAGGCAAGGCAGCATGTTGACAATAGCTTCTGTCATGTTTGTGAATAAAACTAAAGTTTTAATAGTAGTGTGATTTTTTTTTATTTCATAAAATCAAAATCAATTTATCTCAGATATATCTGGGGTTAGAAAATACACACTAGCCGATACCTGCAACTTTATCTTAAGATATGAATATATAATTTTCTAAATAAAATAGGTAAAAAAATTTAATACTAATAATAGATTAAACGTAGGGCTGTGTCCACTACATACCGCGGCATTTTCTACTTTTAGCATTTTTATATGCGTCGGAACTTCCAAAAAATGTCCGAACCAATAACTTAAAATCAAACGTGATTATAAGTATCATCAATAGATTTGTGTGTGTTACACTATTGTAATTTTTGTAGTAATTTCTGATATTTTTAGGGTTCCGTACGTCCGAATAAAAAAACGGAACACTCGTGTGTCCGTCTGTCCGTCGCTCACAGTCAATTATCTCGGAATCTACTAGACCGATTAAGTTGAAATTTGGTACACATATCAATTTCTGTGACCCAAACGCAGAGGTGTGACGTGAATAGATGAAATATTTATATGGGAGGTCATTTTTGGGGGGACGGTGGAAAATAAAAATAAAAATTTGAAAACTGCATCGTGTGACATATCAAATGGAAGGTCTTGTTGTGAGGATCTTAAATGTATTTTTTTTGTAATTTTAAAATAAATAGTTTCCAAGTCCAAGAAGAAAATAAACGAAAATAGACCATCCCCCCCTTATCTCCGAAACTACTGAACCTAAAATTTTGAAAAAAAAATACAGAAATTAGTTTTCTACTTTATAGATTATAAGAAAACCTATAAGAAGTCCATGATATTAAAATAACATGGTAAATCACTCAACTATTATACGCATAAACTATTTATGCCGAAACACTGCAAAACTATCGCTGGTGAACGTGCGCCTTTGTATCGTGTTATGAATGCATATAATAGTTTCTTTACACAAATTGACCTGTTTGCAATTGGTCCACAAAAATATAGAAAAGAGATAATCAAATCAATGCATTAGCTTAATGAGTTTTTATTGTTCTTTTATTGTTCTTTTTTTTTTTATTGATTTTTCTCTCTTGGTTTTTTTTTTAATTTTTTTATTGGTGTGTCCTCTCTGTATAAAATTGATTTACTACTTTGTGGAAAATGTTGTTGATTGCACTATTTTTTAAGTTTATGTTTTGTTTTTTTTTTTCTTTCTTTAGTCTAATATACATGGTGTAATTGTTTGTTTTCCCTAATAAAATAAAATAAAATAAAATATTGTGCGGAGAGGTAACATCGTACGGAATCCTCTTCACGCGAGTTCAGCTCGCACTTGTCCATTTTTTTAAATGTATACAGCCTACATTATTCGCTGATAATGTAGCTTACTATAGGCGATTTTTTTTTAAATCGCTTTGCGTTCATCCATTACAAATAAACATACAAAAAATCAAATCAAATCAAATCTTTGATCGTTATAAAAGCGGCTCCCTAAATATCAACAACAAAATGTTAATGACACTTGTCTTGATAAGGTTAAAATATGTGCCCTCTCGTTGGCGGCGTGACGTCTCGCATGATAGCCTCCAATTGTCCAATCGGGACCAATTTGTAATTGACGCGCGGGTGGTGCAAAACTAAAACGGGATGTCATTGGTAGGTATCAGCAAACTTTCGCGTGGGATACGAACACAGTACATGAACTACGCAGTGTACATACTAACATCACAATTCACAAGCAACGCTACAAATGTTGCAAGTGTGCTGACGAGCATAGTAGGATGAATGATAGGGGATAAGGAAATGGTCTCTACTGGCATTCACAGTGGTCTCAGTATTGCTTATGTTCAAGGTAGTATATAGGTACATATACCTAAGTCGAGCACCTCATACACGTCCGACAGTCCTCGCACCAAAAACATTATGACGAGCCCGTTGGATGAGTGGTTAGGGTGCTTGCCTTAACGCTCTGTTCTAGGGTTCCCGGGTTCGATTCCCGGCAGAGTCAATTTTGAAAAATGAACTTTTCAAAAATTGGCTCTGGTCTGGAGTTGGAAAGTAGTGGCAGGGCACACTGCGTTTCGCAGTCATTTGGGCAGCCCGTCTGGCGGCGATAACCACCCTCTTACAGAAGACCATCGTTGCGTTCCCTATTTCCTCCTAATCCTTTATCCTTAATCCTACTGTAGGCGGCAGCGGCACTTTTTATTCTGTCAACATGCCATTGATTTTTAGATATATTATCAATTTATTAATGAACACATGAATGCCTTAGGATTTAATGTTCCTAAAATGATATTTCACTATACCGTCACAGTTTTCAGTCGTCTCGCCGTAATGCATAGCTGATCCTTTATATTTAAATGTTGATTTAAAGTGAAAATCATGTAAGATGATGATTTTATTATATTAAAAAAAAAGCCATTCATTTTAATATCCACATTTCCTTTTTTCATTATTATAAATGATCCATATTTCTATTTGGTCAATTTGTTGGCATTCGGAATGTTCCATGAATTTTAGGAGATCAACATAGAGATCAAAGAGTGAGATCAACTTTTGTTACTGTTACTCGCATATACATATGCCACGATCATCTGAATCTGTATGACGTTGTGGCGCTCGATTGCTTCGAATGATGCAAATGCGCAAATGATTTCCTTATTATTGCAGTAAATATTATTTGTTTTGACTATTTTTAAATTACTTCAAACTAAATGGCGATCAAATATCTGTGCATGGCTAAATTTTATCCTATCTCTCAAACATGAAATGGCTTAGGAGGACTTGTTTCAATGTTTAACACGGTCCACTCAACGTCCGATAAAAACTTGGTTGGATTTCATTTCAAGCCGTACAAATATCATCGTATATTACTTTGAATAACATTTTTTTTTTTATTTTTTTTTTTATGTTATGTCGACAGACAGGCTCACGGTCCACTTGATGGTAGGTGGCTACCGTCGCCTATAACACAAGCAACGCTACAGGTGCTGCAAGTGCGCTGCCGACTACAGTAGGATTAAGGATAAGGGATTAGGAGGGGATAAGGAGATGGGCTCTGGCATCCCTTACTCACTCACCGAAACACAACAGCACGTATATATGCTGTTATTTCACGGTGGTCTTCTGTAAGGGGGTGGTCACTGCCGCCAGGCGGGCTGCCCAAATGACTGCGAAACGCAGTGTGCCCTACCACTACTTTTCAAATCCAGACCAGAGTCAATTTAGAAAATTACATTAAAATTTCCAAACTTGACCCCGCCGGGAATCGAACCCGGGGCCCCTGAGACGTTAGGCAAGCATCCTTGCCACTCATCCAGCTTGACGTGCACGTGACTGCTTTATTTTATTTTTCTAAAATAAAAGTAGCCTACGTTACTCTTTATAACATCGGCTGTAGGTTGTCCACTGAGGAGACTACATATTAAAATCTCCAGTAATATAAGTTCTTGACAATCCTTGCATTCCTCGATTTGACGAGACCCTTGACGTTCTATCTTAGGGGTCACGTCATTTCCAAAGTCAGGGCCGTCTTTGGAAATGAACTCTTCATAGTTGGCTCTAGCAAGGCACACTGAGTTTCGCAGTCATTTGGGTAGCTCGTCTGGCTGCAGTGACCACCGTGAAATAACAGCATGTGTACTGAAGTACATTTCCCATCTCTCCTAATTCCTTATCAGCACCTGTAGCGTCGCTCGTGTTAGCGGAGCGAAGAGATGTGTTATATTTGTATGGTAAATTATGATTCACAAGCTGGCAAGCTACGAAAAAATGGGTCAATAGGACTGCTTCATTTTCTTAGCTCCGCACAGCACAGCTCAGGTGGAAGAGGGTTTAGCGGAGCGATTTTTTTTTTAGATAAATGTGTCGAGCGAGGAAAGCGTGTGAGGAACGTGTGAGATGCAGTGTAGTGCATTACCAGTCCATAGACTGTGCTTGTAACAACGCTACTGAGGCCGAGACGTTGCGCGCCCGTCGCCGAAGCCCCACCTCACCCCACCACACCGCTACGCATCCTCCCACAGCTTTGGTGGATGCTCACCCTTAGAGGCGTCATTACGCATCTCCGCTCTCGTTCGTACGCATCTCTTCGGTGGAGTCACATAGCATTCATCTTTGCTTTAGTGGAGACCGGGCCTTCTAGGCGACGGTAGTCACTAGTCACCCACCATCAATCTATTAGACGACATTAACATTTAAAAAGCCCTCCCTGGAAGTAAGAGACAAATTCTTGGCGGTAGTTCTGGAATAGTTAGACTTAACGAACCGTGAAGGTTCATCCCACTTGGAGACAGGTGGTAGCTAAAGACTTATCGCACCTTAATTCTCTGGACTCACCTCCACTTGGCGTCAGATAACGATTCGTACAATCCCGGAATAGCATTGTGTGCGACAATGCGTATTCACCTCTTGAATTACAATTGACTATTATATAGCGGTATCAATTGGAAAATTACCGCTTACCTATGACGAACCATGGTCGAAGCAATACTAGACCTTGAGTGGTCCTTCTGGAATATTACTAATGTTGATTCAACATTTGTGACACCAATTCCAATATTTGTCTACTGAATCACCGTCTGTCTAACTGTCTTTATCATTCAATATGTCTAAATAAAACTAAATAAATTAACATTTCAATCTATCAATTAACATAAGTAACTATTGTAAACTCGGATGGGCAGCGTTAGGGAAGCTCAGAGGCATGTTCTCATCCACAATTCCTCAGTGTTTGAAAAGTTTTCCACCAATGTGTGTTGCCGCCGCTAATTATGGAATTGCCTCGTAAGAAAGCTCAACGTCGCTCAACGAGCTATGGAGAGGGCTATGCTCTCCATAGCTCGTCGGGGTTACACTGCGACGTCAAATCGGAAATGACCAGTGGGCAGGACACATAGTAGAGAGAGCTGACGGTCGCTGGGGACTGGAAGATTCCTGAGTGGAGGCCACGGAGCGGCAAGCGCAGCTTAGGACGTCCACCCACAAGGTGGCCAGACGACCTGATAAGGGCCGCGAGTTGACGGTGGATCCAGGCTGCTTCTGATCGGTCCTTTTGGAAAAGGCCTTTGTCCAGCAGTGGACTTCCTACGACTGAGATGATTATGATGAAGTGTTGTAAATTAGTTTTAAGTTTGTATTTTATATTTTTTTCAGAGGTTTGAAAAAAAAAAGACATCAAGAATCGATTTAAATTGAATGGTAAGTGATGATAGTAATATTTTGTTGTTCATCAGTTTGTAGAATGAGCTTGATTTTTTTTTAAATCTATAAACGTTCCTTTTAGATTTGGCATTAATAACTCTTGTTTTTACATAGAGTATTATTTTGTTTTTCAAAAATAAGATTAATAGAGATATAATAAAATCAAATTATTAACATTTCACAATTAAAATTACACCATCACGCGACGACATCTCATAATATTGAAATGAGCATTTGAGCACGTGCTCATATGCTCGGCTACTTTCCAAAAATTTGCAAAGCAAGTCACACCCCCAGACAACGTCAGAAACACTAAATATATAAATAGCGTTGGCGTCTGGCGAGCGCATTACGAGTAGGCGCCATTTTGTGATTCTAGTGTAAAGAAAATGGCGTCTACAATGTAATGTCAGTTTATGTTTTGAATTCAACTGCTATCTCATGTATAGTATAGACTGCCTAGTTTAAATAAAGTGAATTGAGTATTTGATGGCATGGTAATAGTTATATGCTACCATTTATATATACCTTTTACCTTTTTTTACCTTTTTTAACATATACCTCTTTTTTATTTTATGAATATATATTTTATATTTATTGTTGGCGACAATTGTCAATTTAAATTGATTAATAGTAGTTCGCTGTGGTATGTGCTGTCTCACTCCTACCATATCTTATCCATATATCTGTCACTACCGCAAACCGCGCGAACGGCCATTTTATGAAACCGCAGTCAGTCTAAGAAAAACATCGCAACAATAACACGCGTGGACTCAACTAGTAGTCGCGGACACAGCTAGTAGTATAATTTATATTGTAGTGCTTTTGTTGAAGTATAATAAATTTTATACTAAATTGAATTTCATACATATATTTTTTAATTAAATGTATCGCACATTAAAACCGCATAGCATATTAAAATCTCATTAGTTTCAGTCCGGTTTCCGTGTTTTTTTTTCCAACAGGTAATTAAAGCAAGACAAATAAATTGGACCTCAACTGAAAAGTAGGTATATATAGAATGTGTAGCGATTCTGGCCTAGCCTCGCTCGTGAAAGTAATATTGGCTAATGTATGACTTTTGTATACACGAACAAACCTTGACAGTTGCTGGTTTTTTAAATAAATCTTTGTGATTAAATGTCACATTAAACATTCATTTTATACCACAAAGTATAAAGTCTATGGAGTTAAACGAATTTTAAGTTTTTAAGTAAGTAAATTGATCACGATTTTTTCAAAAATCCATCAGCAAGCATATAATCACCAATTACTTTGAGTATTTTTTAACCAGCTGATGGTAGGTCACCATCTATGATTAGGTAACCGTTATTTTGGGGATGACGAATAATAATTAATGGAGGACTGACGTCTCAACATTAGAACATAATTTTTTTTTTATTGGAAACTTTCCATACATTCCTTGAGACTAAAGTGGCCATTATTAGTTTTATTTCCAATTTTAAAAATCTAGTTCAACGATGACAAGTAGAACATGCAAACTACAATTTAAATGAAGTCGTGCCAGAATTCTAAAGTTCCGAAATAAAGCCGAACGACTGAAGTGCCATTAAATTTACCTGATCGTATGAGGACTGTCGTCACGGAAGATTCCTTTAGCCTAAGGCTAAGGGAACCCTGCCAAATACCTGATGTTGTACAAAATGTTGTTCTTTATTTGCGTTATTTATGCCCTTGGGTATGTGTAGCAACATTGCCACACCCACAGTCGCCTAATCAATGGCAGCCGTACCATTTCCAATTTCATTTTTATCGGCATGCTAATCAACTTTTTATGTCGCAATATTTATTATACGCGACTTATTCGAACTGATATTTGCTAAAGTTAGTCTAAATATCTTATTATTGCCAGACTATGTAGATTTTGCCCTTAACCTTGCTCATGGAAGAAGTTAAAATGTTTTCCTGGTGATTTAAAATATTTCAAGTCTACACTTCTCTAACATTCCTTGGTAGATTTAGTAATGAAATCAGTGCTTAGGAAAACTGCTTACGTTTTACTGAAAGAAAGAAAGAATGGCATAGTACATCTAAAACTCTCCTAGGTTTATTTTCAGGTTTTGGACAAAATCTGGTATGAAACTTGAAACGATCTGTTCGCTCGTCTATACTCGCACATTCTGACATTACTTTGCTACCGGGTATACCGTGAATATTCGTTTGTTTAGTGCTTTAAAAATAACTCTGTATATCGCATACCTGTACGTCTCAGGAACTACAATCTGCTGGCTACATTGGACGTCTGAGTCATCCCAATCATAAAATTCTCTATCTAATCTAATCTATAATGGTTTAATAACAGTATTAGAAAGGTGAAATTGGTGACCAGAGTCAAATTGTTTTTTAAGCACCTAAATATATCTATGAGGTCATTGTTACTGACGAGGATTTATAAATGTTCAAGAGTAATTATGGACGATTCCATGCATTTGTCTCTCCATTTTGAGGTTCATTAAATATTCATGAAACGATATCGTGTACGGTGCTGCGCATTACGGATTAACAGTTCGTCTACATGTAACAATGTCACAAGTTCGACTTTAGTTGCGTAGACTGTAAAGTTCAATGGCATCTGAGTGGAATGTATAAATTCGTTGTTCACACATGTTTCAACTAATAGCTAATTTGATAATTTTTAATAAATTTAAAAAGATTACAGCTCTTCGTAACTTAATCATCTTTTTGGTCAATCCTTATCATTCTTTATCATGAAAGTGCTGTCAAACCGCAGTGGACTTGCATGATGCATGATGTCAGTTGAATTTCGTCCATTTTTAGTTTGTCTACATATTGAAAAACTTCCGGACTCGGTTTACAAAAACGTTACCTTAAACTTGTTACACTTTTAGCAGACGTTAACGCACAATATTTTGACAAATATCAATCTCTATGGTAGAACGGTGTCGTTCTAGGTGTAGGGGTGCCAGAACCTTGTCGTGGTGGGAGTGCTTAAGGAAGCCGGTGGGGTCACCGGCTTTCGCTTGGCTGATCGGATTGTCGTTAGTGAACAAAGAAGTCACACCTGTGAGTGCTTCGAGGCGAACGCTCTGATTTAAGAGAAGAGGCTAACATAAATAAGCACATAATAGCCAATATATATATTGGCACCAAATGGCTAGTGAGATTGTCGAAGTCAGGGTAAGAATATCTTTGTTTCTGCCTGTATTATGACGTCAGACTAGTTGCTAAATTGGGAATAAGCAAATCCAACGACGCAAGTGTAATGTTCATTCATATCGACATAGAGAAAAACTCGAGGATGGCAAAGTTTCGTGGGCGGGGGCAAATGGAAGATTAGAGCAATTTGCAATCTTATTTGTCATTGTTAAAGGTAGACTGAATACAGTAGACTAAATTTGGGGAATATTTGTGTATTGCTATAAGAGTACCAGAGCCTTTCTACGATTTCTCAAATCAACCAATCGGCTATTTTTTAATTTTTTAATATTAAATGCTTGCATACCCGCATTATACAAGACCAATTTGAACATCATTGATTCCGAATGACTGCTTCTTATTCTTTTTAAAATTCCATCTGACGAATGACGTTATCACTGACAGAACGCGCTGTGTACATTTTGCCTGTAAATATATTTTTGTCAACATTTTAGTAGTGGCAGGATTGCGTTCCATGGGCGGTAACGAGCCCCATGGAATAACAGCATAATGCTGAGTAAATAAAGGATGTCAGAGTCCACTTTCCCATCTCTTCCTAATCCCTTATACTTAAGGTCCTACTAAGGTCGGCGGCGCATTTACAGTACCTGTGCGTGTTGCTTGTGTCGGCGATGGTAGCGACCCTACCATCAAGTGGACCATCAGCCTGTCATTACATTTACTGAAAAAATTAATAAATTGTTTTACAAGGTTTTCTATATTTGATGACGTCACTTGGACTAAATCCAAATATTTCTAGGAAAAGATACGTGGAAACATATACATGTAACATATCGTTTAGTGTACGTACTTACTACGAAATGATAGTATACAATGAAGCGCTAGAATGTATATTCTAACTAAATAACACAACCTCTTGTAATTTGCTCTTACGCATTAAAAACACAGAGTTAATCTTTTAAAAGTCATTAATCATACGGACAATCGTCATTATGTTTTTCTTTCGCTATGTAATGTCATTGATTTTTTTTGTAGTTTTTTTGTCACACTCAATCAAGTGTTGATATAAAAAAAAAACTAGTACCATCGAACGCTTTGAACATTCACATTAAACAAGTTCAGCATGGTATATGTCGATATTTAAGATAATTTTGCTATATGTAAGGTGGGTGCAAGCAGGCTAATGGTCTACCCGTCGCCTATTAACATAATTATGAAATGCCATAGGGTTTCAAGTGGACGGTCGACTTTGATAGGATAAAGGATAAGGAGTAATAAGATGATAGTGGAATAGGCTCTAGATTATCTTATGCACCAAAACACAACAGCACGCTTTTTATTATTAAACCCAGTGTGACCGCAGTCTTTTTATTAAAGATGGGTTTGCTCTTGACCAGCATCTATCCTTGTGGGAAGGATGAGGCCAACGATGGAGCGAGCTCACCCAGAAGATGCCTATTCACTAGAACCTTGAAAGGATTTGGGTTGTATGAGCTCGGAAATACAGAAGCGCTTGGTCCGAATTAGAGCCATAATTATAACAAGTTCTATTAGTGAATATCGCATCAAAACCCGTTGGATAGTTTAAAAGATGTTAGCGAAGTTAGCAGAGTATACTGCGTTTCATTAAGGTGCTTGCTTTAACGCTCTATCTCAGGGGTTCCGGGTTCGATTCCAGACAAACTTTGAAAATATACTTTTCATAGTCGACTCTGGTCTGGATCTCGAAAGCAGTCTAGGCTAACTGTGTTTTGTAGTCATTTGGGAAGCCCCTCTGGCAGCAACCCCTCTTACAGAAGACCACCGTGAGATAACATCATGTGTGCTGACAGAGTCCACTTCCCTATCTCTAGGTAATCCATTATCCTTAATCCTACTAAGGTCGACAGGCCGCTTGCAGCACGCCTTTCTGACGACGCTTTTGTGATAAATTAATATAAATGAATAATTGAAGCTCACTGAGGAAGCAAGGATTTGATAGCAAAGTTGTGTGAACGGCATTGCGAGTATAATAGCATAGCACACATGCATAGTTCCTATCACAACGTGAACTGGAAAAAACCGGTTCCACGTGTTGGTTTGCGATCAACTCGCATTGAAGATCAAGGTAAATAGAGATTCTAGATTGGATCAAATTGTAGTGGAAATGTTAAATACGAAATTTAGTCTTTTCTTATGTGACGCTTGTGGACAGGCAGAGTGGCTAGCGGTACATTTGATTGTATGGTGGCTTTAAGTGCAATAAGGACAAAGAATTACCAGAATATTAGTCCGAGTAGCTAACAAAAAACTAACTCCCATCCCATGGGATCCGAAAGTATTCTTTTTACTTCTCTCGGTTCCAAAACCATCGTAGAATAATTATTTTAGGGTCTTGTTCCCATAATTATATTTTATTGATAACTTAAAAAGTTAATATTAATAAAATTATCATCTTAAAATCAATAACTAAATAAGTAATTCTTGCTGTCGACTTAGTCTTTACTTGCCGTATCTAAGGACTAGGCCACTTATCGTAACTATTACAAATGCCTTAACTACTCAACCGATTATCATGAAATTTTGCATATATCTTGAGACAGAAAGACAGAGACAGACACCTTTCATCCAGAGAGAAAGTACTGTTAGATAACCAGCCTAGGCGGATCATGGCTTTTTTGTTACGTTCGCCTATCTTGGTGAATCATAGACGCTTCCACCTTAACAACTTAAATATCATCCACATTATTGATCACTTTCAAATTGTCTCCTATACGTCTGTCTGATTCTCCTAGACGTTCCAATTGCAACAATACACAAACTTCGATACCTACTCTTCGTAGATCGTTCAATTTACACTCCAACACAAATAACTAAAAGTTAATTATCATCACGACAAGCAAATATAAGTATATCCTTATAAAATCGTCTCTCCAGACTAACTATCAACGTACAGCCAAAACTACACTAAGTGTAGAAAGCTGATATTTGGAACATAGCTTTACTAGGGTAAGATGAAAAGTTCTCGGCCTGACAATGAAAGACGCGATGTTCAGTTAAAAAATATTTTTCCTGCCTGGGTGCACGTCTCATTTGTTCCTATGACAAGTTTCAACTTGTTCTCTCAAGTAGTTAGTTGACACGAATTTTTGCAGTAGACGTCTTGCGTATTTTTCGTTAAAATGGATAAAATTGAATATCGTGCTGTCATAAAATTCTTCGTTTTGGATGGATAACCCCTATGGAAATTCATCCGATGTTGACAAAAGTTAACGAAGACTCTTCTCCTTCTATGTCAACTGTTAAAAAGTGGGTAGCTGAATTTAAACGTGGTTGCACGTCCCTCGAAAATGACACACATGAAAGTGGGCCAAAACTGCCACCACACCGGAAATTATCGAAAAAGTACATGATATCGTGTCGGACGGTAGGCGAGTGAAGGTGAGTGAGATAGCTGAGGCTGTGGGGATATCGGAAGAAATGGTGCGAAACATCTTGCACGAAGAATTAGGGATGCGAAAGCTCTGCGCAAGATGGGTGCCGCATTTACTGAATTCTCTTCAAAAGCAAATTCGCAAACGATATTCGCAGCAATGTTTGGACCGATTCAATAGGGATCCGACCGATTTTATGTGGCGATTTGTCACCGTAGATGAGACATGGGTTCACCACTACACGCCAGAAACGAAACAGCAGTGAAAGCAGTGGGTAGAAGCCGGTGGTTCAGCGACAAAGAAAGTGAAGTCGATCGCATCTCCCGAAAAGGTTATGGCCAGTATGTTTTGGGACGCGATAGGGATCCTCTGTTAATTGATTGTCTTGAAAAAGGCAGAACAGTTACAGGCGAATATTACTCCAACCTTCTTGATCAGCTGGATGCCAAAATTCGCGAGAAGAGGCCTGGTTTGAAGAAGAAAAAATTATCTTTCATCAGCACAACGCACCTGCACACAAGGGTCACTTGGCGATGGGAAATCTGCGGGATCTGTGGTACGATTTGCTCGACCTACCCCCCTATTCTCCTGATTTAGCACCCTCTGACTTCTATCTGTTCCCAAACTTTAATAATTTATTGCTGGGAAGCGTTTTGCGTCCAATGAAGAGGTAGAGAGGGCCGTAGACGAATATTTTCACAGCCTTCCAGACTCTCACTTCCGTGAAAGAATACTGATGTTGGAGAAACGCTGGACCAAGTGTGTTGAAGTCGAGGGAGGGTATGTAGAAAAATAAAAATATTTCTTAACTGAAAATCGCAATCTTTCATTGTCAGGCCGAGAACTTTTCACCTTACCCTCGTATTTTATAAAGTGTCAGCTAAGAAAGGATTTTTGAAAATTTAAAGTCGGGGGCGAGTCGCTAATTATCTATACTTACATATGATTAAATCGTAAACGAGCCGTGTGATTTAAAAAAAAAAAAATTGTAAACATAGTACTTTAGAATTTTTGTCTGCTTGTTTGTGCGTTTGTGCACGCTAATCTCGGCAACGGCTTAACCGATTTGAATGCGGTTTTCACTGATGTATTTTGGCAAGCTTCCTGTAACATTTAGTGTTTGTTTCATTCCAATCGGTTCACAAACAAAAAAGTTACGCGCTATACCGAATACCACGCGTACGAAGTTGCGGGCTCAGCTAGTTTACAATAAAATGTTACGTACCTACACATCTTGGAAAACATAGACGTAACAAATTAAATTAGCAGAACACGTTCTAATAGTGTCGGAAGATTTTGAGAACTATTGGCATGGTAACAAAGTATATTATATTTATACGTTTTAGAAATATCTGCTCACTTTGATCAAGTTACGGTTCCCCCTTCGCTACTTTTAACCTTTAGTGGCTACTGCCACCAGACGGGCTCCCCAATTTATGACGTCACGGCTCATGCTTGTTTTTATCATGGCAGAGCTGAATGATAATAAATAATCGAACTTAAAAGAGCAAAGCACAAATTCATTAGCAGAAATTATAAAAAATGGTTTAATTTTTTTAGGTCTTAATAGGCACTAACTATAAACCCTATCCCCTAAGTGAGGATAGTCACTTATACTTTAACTTACTAAGGTTAGCAGCGACATGCAGAGCAACCAAAAGACTATCAACTTTACATAAAAAAATCTAATCGTTATGAACAAACATATATATGTACATATTTTTCAATTTTTATTAATATAAATATGTACTATAATTTATCGCCGTAGTGGGAGAATAAATAGTAGGTACTCGTATGTGAGGTTAAAAATGGTTTGCTAGGTATGTGACCTGTGTCACATCCTACTCAATTGTACTAATCATTATAAAGCTGAAGAGTTTGTTTGTTTGTTTGTTTGAACACGCTAATCTCAGAACTACTGATTCGAATTGAAAAATTCTTTTTGTTTTGAATAGTCCATTTAGGCTATAGGCTATATAACATCACGCTACGATCAATAGTATTATAATATAAGCAGTGTCCAGTACCGCGCGCACCACGCCGTATGGGCCGCAGCGAAGCGTGGCCGAGTTCAGCTAGTATTTTATTTTCCATAAAATACAGATTATTTTCCATCAGAACCTTCGCCGGGGTGTTGGGGTGGTTTGTAATCCGTTTTTTGTAGGTTTTGGCATGTCGTTGAATTTCATTCGTATTAACTAGCTGTATTAACTAGAAAATTAACCACAAATATTTAAACTAAATTAATATTATCTATTACAATAATAGAAATAGAACTATTTATTATAAAAATATCAAAGCAATTATTGTTTTCTGTATTACCTTCCGGCGTGTAGTTTTCTATTTATTGTAGTAGGTTTGTCGGTAACGGTGACGCGCCAGACAAGGTAGCAAGGTCGCGGCCAGTCATGGCGAAGGACTCGTTGCGACTACTCGGAGACAATACTTAATTCGATCCGTTATTTATTTCCATGAATCGAATTAGCTTGTATATGTATAATATACTCCCGGCTTCGCCCGGGGTGTAGTTTTTTATATATATGAACATTCCCCGTTTATCCCTCTTTCCATTAGTGAAAACTGAATTTAAATCGGTCTACCCGTTCACGCGTGATGCCGTGACCAAGGGAAGTGTGGATTCATTTTTATATATAGGAGATTAGTTACCTACACAGATTTTTACTTGCCAACTACAACGTCTACAATTGGAACAATTAGAACCATTTTCGACCGATATCGTTATCAATGGATATTTTAAATAACGGATCGAATAAGTATTGTCTCCGAGTCGCAACGAGTCCTTCGCCATGACTGGCCGCGACCTTGCTACCTTGTCTGGCGCGTCACCGTTACCGATAAACCTATTACAATAAACAGAAAACTACGCTAAAACTGCTCAACCCATTTTGATAAATTTTCTGGCAATTTTCAGATTAACCCAACGGATGACTGAATAAACACCTTAAGAAATAGAGGCGCGGACTAATCACTCAGGAACAATACTTTTTTCTGGATGAAAGGTAAGAACCTATGCCCTTTTCTGAACAACATGTACCTATGCAAATTTTCGTGGTGATCGGTTGAGTCTGTCAGTGAAAGTGTAAAAAACAACCAAATTCCCTTAGGATAATAGGTATATTATATCAATGGTAACGTTTATCGCTCATTCCATTAGTGAAAACCGTATCAAAATCCGTCGAGTGGTTTAGAAGAGGTTATTCGAGAAACAGACAGGCGGAGAGATATAACTAGCTGGTGCCCGCAGCTTCGGCCGCGTTGAAAAAAAAAAAAAAAAAAAAGTCTGCCTAAATATATAAGCAATGTAACGCCTTACATATTTATTGCAGTTATAGCTTTGCCAGGCGTTAGATGATCCCTCGGAAAGAGTAATTTTTTTCTGGATGAAGTCAGGGATGCAGGAAAACACTATGTCTTTTCCTGCATCCCTGACTACGTGTATGCAAAAATTTAAGATGATAGGTTCAGCGGTTTATGCGTGAAAAGGTAACAGACAGTTACTTTCACATTTAGTATGGATATAGATATGGAATGTATGTAGGTATATAAATTCAGAATATCACAATAGCAAAGAAAAGAAAATATGAGTTTACTTTATCAAATCACTGCCAACCTTATCTTTGTTTTTAACAAAGAAAAATGAAGAAACAAATCTCACGTTATCAAATCATATTTTCTTTCACTTTTATCTGTTAAGATAATTGTATTACCGGAAATAGTTCTTTTTAATGGGAATGTTGTATAATATATCAAAATAAATCTGTCTCACTTTAACAAGTATATAGATTGATAGTCTTTCTCCTTCATACTTGTAAACAATTAAATAGCTCTTCCTTTCATACATTTGACTTTGTGATTAGTTCTGTTCTGACTGCGCCCTTAGTAGAGAACGAATAGTTTCCGATAAACCAATAAGGGAAGGGGGGCGGCAGACAGGCTGATGATAGGTAGCTACCGTCAAATGGATCAACACTAGTGTTTACCTTAGTAACCAAGGGACAAGTTGAAGAAGACCTTACTACAGCCCGACGGGCTGTCTAATTTTTGATTCGTTTGATTTAAAGAAAAAAAAATAGAATACAATTTCCACCATGACTACACTAGAAATATTCATCGCAGTTGCCATAATTCTGAATATTCAAGGATAATGTGGATTTTTTTATGTTAGTATAGGCAGACAGGCTGCCCTTTTGATGGTAGGTGGCTACCGTCGCCTGTAACACAAGCGACACCAAAGCTTTCTTGCCTTCTTGGATTCTACAAGGATTCTTGCCTTAACGCTCTGTTCTAGGGTTTCCGGGTTCGATTCCTGGCAGGGTGAACTTTGAAAAATGAACTTTTCAAATTTGGCTCTGGTTTGGATATGGAAAGTAGTGGCAGGGCACACTGCGTTTCGCAGTCATTTGGGCAGCCCACCCTTACACCCCCTTACAGAAGACCACGGTGAAATAACAGCACGTGTGCTGTTGTGTTTCGGTGAGTGAGTAAGGGATGCCAGAGCCCATTTCCCTATCCCCTCCTAATCCCTTATCCCTAATCCTACTGTAGTCGGCAGCACACTTGCAGCAGCTTTGGCGTTGCTTGTGTTATAGGCGACGGTAGCCATCTACCATCAAGTGGACCGTCAGCCTGTCTGCCGACCCTAACATAAAAAATATATGTATAGATAGGTAGGATAAGTTCTCAATTACTCAATTTTATGGAAAATTAATTTTTCTCTAGGAAAATGGTGTAAAAAGGCGGATTATTGAGACTCGGTCAGTGGCATTCCGTCTCTTTATGACGCTGTTTGGCATACATATAGTTCATGTCCAGGATTATGCAATGGATGATCCTATACGCAATAGGTACCGCCAATGGTACGCAAAAACTATGTTTTCAACTTTAAATTGGGGCGGGGTTTTTTGTAATTAAAAGACAGATGTTTACAACGTGTATCAATACACGGCAAGTAACAGGTGAAGTTACAATTAGCTCTACGTTAAGGAGCAAATAATAAGAGTCATTTTTGTATGAATTTTATTTGAATTGCTGACGTACAAGAAACAAATGAGTTGCTAGGCCAATAATTTCTCATAATTATGATAACAATGAGTTGAGTCTGAATTAGTAGTTTTTGTTAGTGAAGTTAGATATTACTAATCTGCCAAAAATCTTAAGATAAATATTAAAGCTACATACATATATTCTATATATATTATTATTACAAAATCGTAAACGAGCCGTGTTTGCACATTAAATATTAAAAAAAACCTATTGTACCTACACGTTGTACTTATGTTACCGAGGTCAAAAAATAGTTTTTTGGAATTTTTGTCTATACGTTTGTGCACGCTAATCTCAGAAACGGCTTAACCGATTTGAATGCGGATTTCACTGATGTATAGCAAGCTTCCCGTAACATTTAGTGTTTGTTTCATTCCAATCGGTTTACAATACCACGCGTACGAATTCATACGAAGGTTATGAAATAAAAGTCGCTGTACGCCTCTCTTTCTCTTCTAAACCACCTAAAAGATTTTGATACGATTTTCATTTCATTTCATTTTCAGAAAAAAATATCCCACCAAAAACGTTCTGTAAAAAAACTAGCCAAGTCTCGATGGAGCTGCTTGTTTATCTCTAAAAAGTAATGAAATCTAGAAAAAGTCGTGCCAAATCTAAGGTTCCTTACTGCGATTTCTTTATTAATATAGTTAATGTTGTGTGACTTGGCCGTTGAAGGGTACACAAGGGTACAAAACAGGTGCTCCATGACATCCATGGTTCCAGTAAAGGATGGTACGGCAGTGTTTGCTTTTGCTTCGCGCTCGACTTGTCGGGGGCACTGCTGTGCCCCCCGATCCTTCGTGTGAAGTCGGTGCGGGTAGCTAGTAATTGATAAGTAACTTAGACCGTATCCATTAAAAACAGAAATATTTTTAAAGGGTCAAAGGGTGGATTTTAAAAATTTTTAAACGATTTTGAAGATTTTGTGATTTTGGATTTTGTGATACCTACATTTAAAACATACAGCAATGCTACAACGTATAAAATATTTTTAGTAAGAAATAACAATAGATTTTAGTAATAAGACTATTCTGATAATAATCAAAAGAGACATACTCAAAGAAAATGCTCATATGACACCTCGGCCTGTGCCTAAAAATAATGTAATACCAGACCAATTTACTGACAAATTTATAGGGATTTTATGTCTCTAATTCGTTTATATGTGATGTAATAACCTACAACTAACACGTTTACGCTTGTGCAACAAATTGCTTACAGAACTATTGCCCTGAAGCCTTTCAAATCAGCCGTTCAAGTTAGCAGTTTGACGTCAGATACAGGTTACATTAACGCGCGAGTTCTCATTCTAGACAGACAATGGATTCTCAAAAACAAAAGGCGTCGAACTGGCCATCGGGAATTCACATTTTAAAAATGGAATGTAAAAGTTTTTATTAACAAAAGTCATTTCGTAGCATCAGTCAAGGATGAAGAGCGGCGCGTTTGCCAAAAACGTTTATTTCTGTAACCCACGATATGAAATCAAGATCACGGCGAACGGAGACACGGACTCGCAACGAACGAGCCGCACAATGGTATAATACTCACCGGAGAATAGTAAATGATTGGATAATCACAACACAACACAAGCACTTAAACGCAGTTGGAAACTACGAAAGTAATGACACCGTTTACGACACGCGTCCGACCCCTTCGACGGTCCGATAACAACTGACTGCGAATGCATGTGACTGTTGGCTGAACGTCCTGAATGATTTTTCTCAATCTGTATATCATATACATACGTAGTATAAGTGGGTATATATATAGCGCACACATTCATAGCTGGTTCGAAAGTGACGTGTGAACGTAACACGTATGTTACACTAACACATGTACGTCAATAAACGTTCAACGATAAAAAATAATAATGATGCCATCATGCCGCAAATTTTTGCTTAGCATTAACAAAAGTACCTTGTGAGCGGTGGGTGGATATGTTCGAATTAAAAAAATACTGGCAGCTTGTACAGTGCAGAATAGAAAGGATTAAGCATCTCTCGATGACGTCAGAACGATTTTGAATCCTTGAGACTCCGCGTAAGGAAGTAATTTTTAAGATATACATGATAATGTCTATCTTAATAACAAATTCCATAGAAAATAAATACATCATACTCTATCTCATACTCTATCTATCCTGATAGAGTATCCTAGATAGAGTACTCTCATACTCTATCTAGGATAGAGTTTCTAATAGCGACTTCCAATATGGCAGGGCTCACTGCGTTTTGCAAGCACATTGGCCAGCCTATCCACAGAAGCCTATCTTGCTAGTGTACCCACCACTTTACAGAAGTTCACGTTCCTCGTTTATACAAAAACCTTCCTCGATTATCGCTCTTCTTTCCATTAGCGAAAACGTAACAAAATCGCTTGAGTGGTTTAGAAGAAGTTAGCGGAATAAGCGACTTATTTAGAGGCTGACATTGACTTTATTTCGAAATACCTGTTACTATTCATCACAAAGGTGGATTAACAATTACTAATCGTAATAAAAAGTTTATCGACTAAGATGTCAATATTATTGGAAATTTATATAAAACGATATTTCAGGGGTCCAAATTTTTAAATTTAAACATTATCATACCGAACACTCTCTTTGCAACGTACTTTTATTTTGTAAAAAAACGCCCATTTCAATGTGTTATATAATCTATTGCTATCAAAAAAACGATCCATTGCTATCAATTAGTATAAATCAGACATATTTGATATTAGACCCCTGATTTGTTATATAAAAAAAACGGCGCATTGCATCTCAATTCAGTGAGATAATCTCAGAGATTGAAAGAAAGAAAGAAAGAAAGAAAGCATCTTTTATTCCTCTAATAAACACAATATACATATATGAACACATAATAATTACAAACAAACAAATATATAAACAAGTAAGAAGAGGAAAAGGAACCCTGACTCAGTATACAGTTGTGGTGCGGACCACAACACTGATATTCTGCCAGGGACCAGAAATTCAAAGAAAAAGAAAACAAAAAAAAAACATTTACGCGGGACAATTCATAACACGATTACAATCCATGGCTGAAATTATTGCAAATTTTCTTAAAAACTATTGAAGGCTTTCACTAGCTAGTTATCTATATGGCAACGTCACTGTAAATATACAGATTTAGAAAGGAAGAAGTTTAGAAGTCCATAGCGTGTTAAACGGTTGACGTCTCTATGTATTGAGCCTACTAATGCATACTAACAAATATTGTTTTTCAAAGTACCTTCTCCCCGTGATGATAGAATAGATAAGTACACTTTTGAACGCATTGGAACCAAAACGCATGGAAGCACTTTTTCCACTCCGATTGAGGTACCTGTAAAACGTGGTTTTTAAACGTTTCAACAGCTTCTTCTGCTGACAAAAATCGTGGTTCACGCATTTAATTATTGATGTTTGGAAACAAAACGCCTATTAGGTGCCAAGTCAGGGCTGTACAGAGGATAATCAATCAATTCGATGTTTAGGGCCGGTCAATTGACCGCCCTACGATTCTCCAACAGCATTGACGACACACGACCTACTTCCGAAGAAAACCATTCACTTCGATGTGCGTTTTCCGCAAACAACTGTTGTTGATTTTTGTTCGTTTTGGAATACCCATTCATTCAATTGCTGTTTTGTTTCAGACTCATAAGCATAAATCCATGATTCTTCATCTCTATAGATGTTATACACAGAGTTTGATACACCTCGATTGTATTTTTTCAACATTTTCTTGCACCAATCGACGCAACCTTACTTTTGAGCGTTGGTCAAATTATGCGGAATCCAACAAGAACAAATCTTTTTTGCGGACAAATGTTTATGCAATACCTTATTGATCACAAGTACTAATACCCAGAGTTGCCTCTATGTCACATGTCGGTCTTGCATTATCAGTTCACGCACAGTATCGAAGTCTTCTGACATAACAAGTGATTTTGAACGACCCTCTTTGGACACATCGCGGAGGGAAGGCCGCCCACGATCAAACTCATTATATCCACCTTTTTCAGTGCTATAGGATGAAGCTTCATCGCCAAAAGTCGAAGTAAGTCGATCGAAGCACTCTTGTAAAAAATCATGGCATGAGATAAAAATTCCATTTTCCATGCCAGATGGCGCCTAAAGCGCTCGGTGTTGCCACTGCTGAATACGTAAGCAGCAATCTAAGTACAAGGCGGAGACAATTAAGAATAGTCGAGGGATCAGTTCACCAAGTGCCCAGGTCTGGTCCGAGACTAACAGATAAGATAATGTTTTGAAAACTTACTAATAAATAAAATTGAAGTGTCTGTAATCTCAAAATAACTGCTTTTTACTAAATGTAGCAAAGTAGATATATACAGGGTTTCCCAGTAGACTAAACCATAAGACCTATTGTTCGGGACAGCCTACAGTTCGTATAAACAAAAGTGATTGTGCAAAGTGTTCATTCGTACAGTGTTCGCGGAGAAATGAGCCAACGCAGTGAAATTTTGGCCCATATATACGTATGAACAAACAAAGACAACAATAGAAAGTGAAAGGGACAGAAAATACTGTTATTGCACAACATTTAATGTTATTTCATAATATTGCACAACTTGCGCAATCGTGTCTCATTCGTTCGCTATTGGCGCATATTATTCGGCGCAGGGCACGATTGTCGCTAGTTGTGTCTGTAAATATCTTTGTTAAATCGACCACTTTTTAAATAAAATTGTCTTCGCTTCACCGCATTGACCTATGTAACTAGTACGGACTTTGTCTTGGAACCTTACAAACTCTCCTCGGTCTGACCCACCGATCGGCTAGATCAGCGACGCTTCTTCGCGGGAGCGTTGCCCACTAGCGCGGTACACAGCCGTACCGTAAACCCAATGTACGGGAGCTTACAGGCCCGTACACCTATCAAAAAATAAAATATTCTAAATTACGTGGTTTAAAAACTATGTAGGCATTTTAATAAAAATCTAAAAAACTGCCATCTCGTGGTGTTTTTTTGGTCCTGTTAATACAAATACGTACTTTCTTTGGATTTTTTGTTTTCGTTGTATCTTTTAATAATACATCTACAAATTATAGTCCAAAAATCAAATGATTCAAGTTAAAAAGAAAATGTCTGTTTGTTCCATCTAATCTCCGAAACAGCTGGACCGATTTTGACAGGACTTTCACTAGCAGATAGCTGATGTTATACGGAATAACTTGGACTACTTTTATTTTAGAAAAATAAAAAAATTACCAATACGGCGCGCGTCCCATGTAGCCGGGTTCAGCTGGTATAATATTATAAAAAAAGTTCGTCAAAAAATCTATTATGTAAAAGTAGGGGGAGCCACTGCTACCAACAGGACAGACGAATTAAAAGTCGCGTACGTACGTAAACTGAAAAAGGAATAATTTACACATTCATATAACTGAAACTTGTTCATAAATAAACTTTCACGTGAAAATGTATATTTTTTGAATTTATACCATAATTTTGAATACAAATTTTCATAAACATGACCGTATGATGTTTGAGTTGGTAGAAATTTTATAGAAGATCTGTATCCACTTGTTTAACTATGACGACAAATCGCGATAAATTGTGATTCAGAAGTGCATCATTCATATCAATAAAAGAGAAACTTATATAATCGTCCATTGAATTAAAATGAGGCCGCGAAGGAAACATTAGCAGTCGCAAGAAAGTTGCGGAACTAGTCCCTTTAATGACCTTATAATTGCGACAAGTGTGGCCCTGACGGTGCGAGCCGAGCCTCTGGAATAAACGAATCCGATTGGTCAAGAGAGCCATGCCTACTGACGTCACACACTCGAGCGCAGCGGGCGAACATCTTGGTGCATAGACATAACAGGCAGCGGTAAGCGTTTCGCTTAACTATCTATAGTAATAAAATCGTTTGTCCTGACTGACTCTATCAACGCACAGCCAAAACTACTAAGTCTAGAAATTTGAAACATAGCTTTATTTTATAGCGCAAGGATTTTTGAAAATGACATAACATAAGCCGGGGGCGGCTAGCTGATAATTTATAATTTACTGGACCGACAGGCCCCGGCCTATCTATCTCCAAATGTATAATATAAGCGTGGATTTAGAAAAGTTTTTAATTCCCAAAAAAGTAAGCTAACACCAATAGGTATTATTTAATAAGTTACAAATGCTTAAACAAAAACACTTTGCAAATGTATTAAATTTTATTTGTTTGTTGTAAATAGACGACTTTTTTATAACCTTAATGGACACCGTGGCAAGGTTAGCTATGAAAATAATCATTTTTTTAATCTGTCTTCGTCTCTGTAACAAACATTTTGTATCAGTCTTTTTCTAGGTATATTACACAAGCACTCTCCTCGATGTGAAGAAAGATTAGCCATAGTCTACGATACGAGTCCACTGCCCATTGGCAAGATTTATGTCTTCAAATAATTAGGCAGACTAAGTGGTTTACATATAGCACTTTACATGAATTGGATAACACCGAGGTTCAAACAGGTATATGTCGTTTTGGCAGTTACTTATCGTTAAGAGAAGATCTTAGCGTTCAAATCTTGTCTGATCCTTCCTACTACAAGCCCATAGCTCCAACAAGACCCAATTGCAGCTAACTTGGAAAAGGACTGCGTCGGTGTGATGTCGCCTAATTCTGTGCATCAGTTGGGAGATCTTGTAAAAGTCGGCAGGCAGGTTGACGATTCACTTGATGGTTGCTATTAACACAAGCAACACTATAGATACTGCATGTACCTTATCAAGCTTTAGTACGATGAAGGGACGTAAACCCTTATTCACTCGCCGAAACACTACAGCACATTCTATTATTTCACGGTGGTCTTCTGTAACGGGGTGCTACTACTGACACAAGATGCCCAGTTTATGACTGTGGAACGCAGTGTGCCCTGCCACTATTTGTAGTTCAAAATCGCTTTCGCTCATACACCATGAACACACTCCTTTCGAAAGTCGCTGGCCTCGCATGCCTCGCAGACACATACCGGACAGCGTCTATTTAGAAAGGTTCGTGACATAATTCAGTGCAATTAGATTTTTTTTCTGTTAAAAAATAATGGGTACGCTATTTGCGATTGTTACCTAAGGTTGTGCAATTTTTTTGCAAAGGCAATAATGGGGTTACAAAGAAATATGTACGGGGTTCCTTTCGCTTGATTGACGACATACACAATCACATAGAAGCAATCAAATTTACTGACGTTATTGTAAACGCCAATCAAATCCTAGGAAGGGGGATACAGCAATTCTGAAAGAGTGGTCTATTATACAACGAATACAGGATCTATGAAAAATAAAATGGATACATTGATCGATTTATTTATATTTAATTATTTATAAACTTTTTAGATAGTCCAACACAATTTAAGGTAAGCAAATCTACTACTGGTTAGAACCGAAGAAGTTGTTTCTACGGGGAAGAAATCGACAATAAAAACTCCACAGTTTTTTAAAATAAATTTTTCATTAAAAAACATTAAGTGAATATTAATTATTCTTTCAGTGTCAAGACAGTAAAGATAAGAAAAAAGTAAACACATAGTGAAGAAAGACAAAATACATTTCCAAGTTTTTTCAGTTGAATTCAGCTATAAATAGTTTCTGTGCATCGTTTGGTAACTTTATGTAGTATCATTTGACAATTGAAAGAAGCCTAGAATTAGGAACAACATTTACCATTATAACTTAAGTATAAATGCCTACTTGAAAGACAGAGAGTCAACTAAGTTCATTTCCAAAGTTGATCCTGCCGAACGAAGTACATATGGTTAAAATGATCTTTCTAAACTTCTAATGAAGCTAGGAGTTTTAGAGATACCTTGGTATATTCATATACCTTAAACACAAGTCGAACAGGAAACATTACAGCAATGATGAAATATTCTCGAAATAGAATATTTCTGCATATCAAATAATAAAACCCAGGGTCACTGATAAACAAATACGAGACACACCCACCAACTGTGCTATCTAAAGTGCGTTTCAACATTTGATAGGAGCTGCGAACACAAAGTTTAATGAGTCATAAAAAAATAATGATTACGTCGTGATGCATCGTGATAATCGAATATTATAATGACCGCTGCGAAATGTAATTTTTTCCATGGCAGAGATAGATAGGCTGTCATTTGATGGTAAGTTACCGTCGCCCAAGGGATAGCTGCAGTTTAGAGTTTAGAAAATCCTATAAATATAAACGAACAGTAGTCTACGCAGCTTGTGAGATAAGTGAGATGGAGGATGGTGGGAAAAAAGTAGAAGAACTTTTAAAATGTTGTATAAGTAATTAAACAGACGTATGTATTTGCTAGTCAAACAGTGACACATTCCATGATCGAATATTGATTACATCTGGCCAGTAGTATTCTTAAATACAAACAAGAGGTGCATGTTTAAAGCTACAGGAAGAAATTCTCAGTGTTCCCGTACGAGCGAGTAAAATCAGTAATAGATATTTTGGGAGAATTTGTTTTCTCATCTTACTTGTCATCGCTAACCGAAGACAGAATGCGACGCAAGACATTCGCAGCATTTACTGCGTCAGGATATCTAATATTTTAGAATGTCTATGAAAAAAAAACCTTTATAGATTGTATAGTTATAGTATAGAAAACCCAATTTTGAATTTGCATATACAAAAACTTACTTTAAATTTTTTTTTTTTGTATTTCTACGACCAATACCTAAGGAGTAATCATGTGACAAGTTGACCAGTGATCTATTAATGATTGTGTACACTTCAAAAAATGACTTTTGAAATAATAACTATTTAGGAAAAAAAATAGTACTAATAAACCGATAAAAACCACCAGCTAAAACTCAACGACTTTTTAGCGTGGTCATAGATGGATGGGGTCGCGGGAACGTTACGACACGACATCTGCTACTCACCACGGCTGTCCAGCGCGGGGATACGTTCCCTGTCGGAACCTCGGCGTACCCGAAAGTGCAGGTTCACCTCGGGGGACCTCATGACAGACGGTAATCTCCCCTAAACAGTAATAACCTCTAACTGAAGAACACCGTGAAATAGCATGTGTTCTGTTGCGTTTCCATGAGAGAGTAAATGCCATAGCCAATTTCCCTATCCCTTATTTTTAAGCGCACTTGCAGAACCCGTGGCGTTGCTTGTGTTATAAGTGACGGTAGCCATTTACCATAAAGTGGACTATCAGCCTGTCTGACGATATTTACACAGAAAAGGTGTAGTGGAAATGGTGAGGATTAGCATTGTTTAAAAATATAGGAAATAAAGGCTAAATAAAAGCATCGCGTTTACAACCTCTCTATAGCGGTCGCCGGGGAATTCGGTCCGCTCCGTGCATGACAGGCTACGGTGTCGGTCGGTGCTGGCCCGGTCTAATGGGCGCTGCCTCATAGTAATTCATAAAAAGAATATTTTTATTGCCTGATACGTTGCTAGCACGGTCATGACATAGTCAGAGACCTTTGTGAATGTTGCGGACGCTTATAATTGACCCATATTATACCAGATATTATAATTTAAAAATGATATACTTAGTACATAATTTAAATATATGTGTTGTACGAATCTCTAATATAAAATAAAAAATATTCTTTCTAAATTGGTTCATGTTTCTTAAAATATATAAGTCACCAGAACTTACATTGATCCTACTTCTTACAAATTCAATCACTTGGGCAAATGACATTTACATTAGAATTCGCTGGCGGCAATAGAGACAATAGGGGATCGGACAAATGTTTTAAATTAATCTTCATGGATATTTATTCCCATAAAAATACTACTTTATTTATTTATAGCCTTTTAGGTACTCAAAATCATGTTTTAATATTGTTTGTTTGAAAATGCCGCCAAAACGCCACGATAGTTCATCTGAGAGCGCGTAACGTCATTTGTGGTCATATCATAACAAAACAGCTGCATTGGCATAAGACAATGATTGCCCACAAATGACGTCACGCACTGCGATTGGTGTTTCAGTATAGATTAAAAATATTGTAAATAATAAAATTTTATTTCTTCATTTAAAAATATTTAAATGAATTATATTAAATTATTATTCGATAATAATCGTAAAAAAATATATATTTTCTTTCTAAGTACATTTTAGATTTTAATCAAATTTCAACTTTATTCATAGAACTTTAGTATATATAATCGAGTGAAATTTTTATATAAGAATAAAGAATAAAACTATAATTATAATAAACTAATATAAACTGATTTTAATCTGATTACTGTCCGATCCCTATTCTACAGGCCTAGAAATTGTGTTTTTTTGTTTTTACCATTAGAACAATACAAAAAAATATATTTATTTATACAATTTTTTAAACTGACATTAACTTATTAATCGTTACAGGATTCATATGCGCGCAATAAGCCGTTTTAGAGAGAATTTTCAATAAAAGTCAAATTCTTCTTGTGTTCTAACTTTTTTGTGAAGTTTCTATACTTTAACGAAAATTCTAATTAATACAATTGGTTCTTCACACGTTTAAGTATAACATATATTTTTATTCAAAGCAATAATTGTGTTGTCTATTTCTTGTAACATCTTCATTAATCAATGGATCTTTTTAGTATTTAGCGTTTGTCTCCACCTTAAATGCAAAAGTTAGTGAGGATTGATGTAGGAAAGGAACTAAAGGATTTCAAAGAAATTTTCCAATAGCACAGTTTATAAATCTTTTAAAACACATGGGCTATAATTTATAAAGATACACGGATGGGGCCGCTAGAAAAAGGTCGTATCATAAAATAACTAGACAGGTTACGCATACAGTGACCTTAGAACTTTGAAATTTTCCACGCCAGTCTTCTCGCCACCGTGCTCTTGAAATGTAGGACTAATTTAACGATTTTTATCAAAGTGTTTACTGTAGCAGTGTCGTTGGAAAATGCCAATGTATACCGCTTGTAGCTCAGTAAACAATCGATCAAGGGTTGACATGTGCAGTGTTATGACACACCATCTTCACTCAACTTCAATGAACGACGTGATCGATCTAGTCTACTAGTTAATGATTAGTAGTTAGAGATTACAGAGATAAGAAAAAAAAGAACAGAAACTAAATAATAGGTTGGGGAAAAGGTTATTTTTTTTTAATTTATTTACATTTAATTAATTACAGTATATAATTATGTGCTATTTTGATTGATAACTTTTTAGCCCAGGCTTGTATGGGAAACGGGGGTTCCCCTTTCGAAAACAATTCCTAATTATTATTTATGATAGTGGTAAACATTCTGCGGGCCCACTCGATGGTAGGTGTCTTTGTCAATAAAAACAAGCACAAATGTACCCTCCCACTATTCAAAGTCCCGTGCTTTGGAGAGGATTCGTAGAAAATCTATGTTAGGTACAGAAGACCACCTTACAGAAGACCACCGTGAAATAACAGCACGTGTGCTGTTGTGTTTCGGTGAGTGAGTAAGGGATGCCAGAGCCCATTTCCCTATCCCACTCCTAATCCCTTATCCTTAATCCTACTGCAGTCGGCAGCGCACTTGCAGCAGCTTAGGCGTTGCTTGTGTTATAGGCGACGGTAGCCACCTACCATCAAGTGGACCGGTCAGCCTGTCTGCCGACCTTAACATAAAAAAAATAAAAAAAAGACTTCGTTGCGTTTGGTTAATTGTTCCATAACATAATGCCAGGTTTACAATTTCCTTTATTTATTTATTTTAAAT
The DNA here is from genome assembly GCA_910589475.2 of Bembecia ichneumoniformis. Lineage (NCBI taxonomy): Eukaryota > Metazoa > Arthropoda > Insecta > Lepidoptera > Sesiidae > Bembecia > Bembecia ichneumoniformis. The sequence continues at coordinate 514,085 of OU342544.1, read as the reverse complement.
AGCAAAACATGAACTTGGCACATGCCGAAACCATGTGCAACACTTGTATTGCATCACATGACATGAAATACGATTTTTAGTCATGTGCTTCTATCGCGATCGACATCTATTCTATACATATAATAAAATCGTAATCGTACTTTAAAGATTTTTTTCACACGTACTTTGTTACCGAGGTAAAAAAAATAGTTTTTAAAATTTTTGTCTGTTTGTGCACGCTTATCTCTAAAACGGCTTAACCGATTTGAATGCGGTTTTCACTTATGTATTTTACGAAAGCTTTCCGTAACATTAGTGTTTGTTTCATTCTAATCGGTTTACAAACAAAAAAGTTACGCGCTACATGGCGCTACATCGAATCGGTTGCTCGTGTGTTTGACCTAAATTAGTCCCACAATGAGCGACCTAGAAGCTGCGGACAGCCAAAATGGTGAAGATAGTGCTGTAAAGCACAAGCATTGCCTCTGTAAACATCGACCAATCAGAGAGCAGTGTGTTAATTGCCGTATTTTAAAGAAGCGTAAAATTAAAAGCTCTTCTGCGATTGGTCGAACCGTTTAGAATCTTACGAATGGATATTCGTTATTACCTTTACTTTTTCATTTACCACGAGACGTCGGAAATTGATAAATTTGCGATTCTTGTTATCTTCCGGTGACTTAATTAATTAATTAATTAATTATTCATTTTTTATCTGTCTATCTCGCTCCTACTTACAGGTCTTATGGAGTGGTATAGTGATGTGCGGAGGCGCATGTCGATACCTAGGTAATTTTACGCTAGGTATGTGAAAATAAAAGTTGGTAACACAAAAAACAAGTTTATTTATTTATTTAAATAAATAAACTTGTTTAAATAAATAAATAAACTAGTTTGTCACCTGTTTTTTTTTGTGCATTTTATAAAAATAAATGACATGTTCACAGAGGTACAGAGTGTTTGTTTTCAGAATAAAATGAAAAACGTAAATTGTTGAGAAATCGACGTGGAGCTTTAGTATACAAGGTTGCCATATAAATCAGCTCTAAGAACACATTTTGAGATATTATATCTCGATAAATTGAAAATATATTATTTTTATAATACAAAAAATAATTCAAATGGTCACAACTTTGTAAAAACTGGCTTTATGGAAAAGCATAATACATCATTAGTTTCCCAAAATTTGCGAGTCGATTATATCGAATCTGTCCACTAGGGCCGGTTCTCGTACCACTTATCGACAGCAATTTGCATTCCGTTGCACATTCCTATCGCCATTGACGTTTATTGCTCGACGACTCAGTTGATAATGCGTCTACTATAGTAAACGTTCAATATTTGTTTTGCTGTTTTATGAATTCCTAAAAGTTGGTTTAAATTTTTTTTTTTTGCGTTGTCTCTTGCTTTAAAAATCCATAGGTAGCTCTCGTATTGCGTGTTTCATTGTGCTGAAAAGAAAATTCCTTAGGGAGCGTTCCAAATAAATTGTCCCATTAATTAACCCATCCACAGAGACGTCATTCGGGACCTTGTGTGACAGTTAACTTCGGCACGATTTGGCTCTAAATGAGTTATAATTGTCTCGTCAGGAGTAACATGATGGGTCATATCAATGTCAAAGCCAATTTTAGTCCTCCCACAGGGTTAAAGTTGAGATTCGCATAAATTTCAATTACGATTGACGCGCCCGATATAAAGAGCGCATTAACCAGGATGTTGTGATTCTAAAATTAGCATCGAGGACCTACTACATTTTAGGGAACCATTACAATACACTGTCCCAATGAAGTAGTAGTACACCTTAGAATTAGTGTCAGAATAAAGAAAATATCTATCCTTGAAAAAGATAAAACAAAGTCGCTAAAGAACGGCATTAGTCAATAATAGTACAGTAAATGGCGCCAGTAGTATGTTATGATGTTTTGTTAAGGTCGGCAGACAGACTGACGGTCCACTTGATGGTAGGTGGCTACCGTCGCCTATAACACAAGCAACGCCTAAGCTGCTGCAAGTGCGCTGCCGACAGCAGTAGGATTAAGGATAAGGGGATTAGGAGTAGATAGGAAAATGGGCTCTGGCATCCCTTACTCATTCACCGAAACAGAACAGCACACGTGCTGTTATTTCACGGTGGTCTTCTGTAAGGGGGTGGTTACTGCCGCCAGACGGGCTGCCCGAATGACTGCGAAACGCAGTGTGCCCTGCCACTACTTTCGAAATCCAGACCAGAGCCAAATTTGAAAAGTTGATTTTTCAAAGTTGATACAGCCGGGAATCGAAACTAAACCTCTTGGCGTCCTTCTCATCCGCTATTGGTGAAGTTGCGAGGTCGGACGAGCACTCTTCCGCAACTCCACCGCGGGGGTCCGCATCCGGACACGGCTCATTTGGACGGCGCACCCGAACTGCCAAGGTGCGACGTGCCTCTCAGGATGAAGCGGGCGGTAGAGTCCCCATCTACCGCCCTAGTCCTGTCAGGGGTCCAGGTGGCGGGCGTGCGCCAGCCGCCTGCGTCCTGTTCGTCGGCGACGGAGGGGATGGGACAGGACGTCGTCCTCCCGCTCTCTTTCCGCCGCCTCCTTCTGCGAGATGACATCTTCGCAGAAGGATTGAGTCGCTTGCCAAGCGGCTCTGCTGCCGACCATAGCTTTCACTACGGCCGGCAGAGAGAGGTCAAATCCAATGGTCGCAGCGAGCTCAGTTCGCTGCGCCAGCCATCTAGGGCACTCCGCAAGAGTGTGCTGTGCGCTGTCCTCAGCGAACGCACACGAGTGACACACTGGGGTTGGCTCCCTACGAGCCACCCGGTGCAGATAACTCCCGAAGCAGCCATGCCCCGAAAGCACCTGCACCAGACGGAACGTGAGAGAACCCGGGAACCCTAGAAAAGAGCGTTAAGGCAAGCACTCTAACCACTCATCCAATCATTATTTGATGGTTGTTTGGCAAATGTGCTCTTACGTATAAATTAGGAAATAAATTGAGGTCCCACCGGTGCTTTTAGTATCATTTAGTGCGAGTACACGCGCAATAGGGAATATGCGTCTAATTAGAAAGAAAGAAAGAATGCAAACAATATATGAACAAATAATAATAATTACTGTTGTAAATAGGTCTAGTAATTGATTGTTAACCTACTCAGTAAATACTCTTTTTAATATATTAATTCTGTAAATATAGAATAATATTTGAAATAAGTGTCAGTTGAATAAAAACATGTACGTAGCAACATAAATCTTTTTCTTATTAAATAGATATAACCAATATTCTCTCAACACGTTATCAGCACGAAGTGATAGTAGAAGTAACGTTTAAATGAAATAAGAAAAGAGTTGTTACGTTTTTTCAGAAGAAACATGTCGCAACAAGGAAGTGGTGAAGTAATAAATAAGTATAAGAATTCTTCATCCATCCCTACTTTTACCCTTACCAACAGAGATGGTTACTCCACATGGAAGTTTAAGATGTTTCATTATCTTTTACATGAGGATTTATGGGGAGCAATAAAAGGTTATCCCGAATATGACACCACCCCGGCATCTATTAAGGTACGAAACGATCAAAAGGCATTAGCAAAAATATGTCTGACGCTTGATGGTGCAGCCATCACCCACGTACGGTGTGCCAAAACTGCTGCAGAAGCATGGACGTCATTGCAAAAGGCTTTTGAAGATAAGGGTTTAGGACGGAGACTTGCATTAGAAAGAAAATTATATAAACACACCGGCATATTTAGCGGAACACAAAAAAAAGGTCCATAATTAAAAAATATGGTTTTATTTTAAAATCTACTTACTACACTTCTTTTGTTATTTAAAGTTTCATTTGTTTTACTTAAAATGAGATCACATTAAGAACAGATTTTGCGAGTAAAGGCTATTTGTGAAAAATTGTACATTTTTGAACTTTTCATGTAACGGGGAAAAGTGAAAATTAATATCAAAATAACAATTAATTAAATTAGAAAAATTGTGATTAATATCGCGTATTTCCTCCATGTGCTCTTATTAAAGTTTCTATCCGTCTAGGCATACTGAGAATGATGTTATCGATGGTCTCCTGGGATAGTCTCCGCCATTCCTCAACTACGGCGATTCGCAGTTCACCCACGTTGGCAGGAGCTGGAATTCTGGACTTAACTTTTCTTTTCAGCAAGTCCCAAACGTGCTCTATTGGGTTCATATCCGGTGATCTCGCCGGCCACTCCATAACAGTGATATTCACATCATTAAGATAAGCTTGAGTTCCCCGAGCGGTATGCGGCCGAGCATTATCCTGCATAAAAACAAAATCGTCACCGATATATGGGGCAAACGGTACGACATTTTCTTCTAAAACTTCTCTGATATAGCGGTCTGCAGTCAGACTCCCTCTGTCAATCACTACCAAGTCTGTGCGAGCTCCCAAACAAATGCCCGCCCAAACCATTATTGATCCACCACCGTATGCAACTGTAGTTTCAAAATTTGTCTGAATGTGTCGTTCTCCTTTGCGTCTGTATATTCTTTGCCTGCCGTCAATTTGATTTAAGAGAATTCTGCACTCATCACTAAACAATACCTTACTCCATTGGTCCGCGTTCCAAAGTCGATGTTCCTGAGCAAAAGTTAACCTGTTTCTACGATGATTTACCTCGAGCCTTGGAGCCTTGGCGGGCACAAATGAACCCAAACCAGCTTCTTCGAACCTTCTTCGTACCGTACGCTCACTTACGGTTACACCCTGCACTGCTTCTAACTCATATCGGGCTTGGACGGCCGTCAAACGAGGGTTCCTACGTACACGAAGCCGAATGAAACGATCATCCCTACTCGAAGTGCGTCTTTTTCTGCCTTGTCCTGCTCTTCTCACATAAGTACCGGTCTCCCTGAACCGTTGGATACTGCGATGGATCGTTGAAACTGGTCGGCGAAGATTTCTGGATATCACTCTGTAGGTTTGACCATTTCTTCGCATTTCGAGTGCCCTGGCAATCTCCGTTGGGGCTAAGTCAGGCATAATTCAGTCCTCAACTCCAGAAAGATACGCGATTAAAAAAAACTAACAAAAAACAGTATTTCAATGAAATTTTAAATCAAACTCAGAAGGAAGAAATACTCGAAGTTCGCTCCAGATAAGGTGTATTTGAATAAAATTAAAACAATTGCATAAAATGTGATGTTCAGTTGTTTTCTTAATTTGAAAATATTTCTTTTTATATTAAATGACGTATAAACCAGCCAACAACCTTATATGATACTGATATTAAACCTTTATTTTATGTTCCGCTAAATATGCCGGTGTGTGTAGAATGAGTCTTTCAAATTTCGATAACATTGAGGAATACATTAATGCTATATTGTCAACGGCTCAAGATTTAGCCGACATTGATAAGGTTATCGATGATTCCTCTATTGCAGCCATTTTACTTGGAGGTCTCACTAAACAATACGAACCGTTAATTATGGCACTTGAAAATTCAAATATTGCCGTTACATCCGATTTAGTGAAAACTAAATTATTGAATGAACTGTCAAAAACCATAACAGATACACCAACTGATACAGTCTTAAAAGTAGTGAAATCAAAACCTAAAAAGAAGAAAGCAATTGTGTGTTATGATTGTAATGTACCCGGACATAAAAGACCAGATTGCCCGCAGAGGATTAAGAAGAATAACGCTAAGTATGTAAATAAAGCTTTGTTATCTTCTACAAGCAACAATGAAGAAAACACATCGTTTGTTGCGCTTAATACTTCGGGCTGTCCATCGAAGGATGTTTGGTATGTAGATTCTGGTGCTACAAAACATATGTCTTCTAGGAGAGATTGGTTTCAAAACATTACCACTCTTGATAATGGAAAGGTAACTGTAGCAAATGGTGAGCAGTTACAATGTTGTGGATTAGGAAATATTTCCATTAACACACCCAATAAATTAGTTAATTCAATAAGTGATGTTGTTCTTGTACCAGATTTAAAGGCTAATTTATTATCTGTACAGGAAGCTATAAAAAATGGTTTTGTATGTGTTTTTGATAAAAATGGTTGTAATTTTTATAAAAGTAATACTTTTTGTCTTACAGGTGAATCCGTACTGCATGCTTCGCCCTGTGGTGGACTGTATACTTTAGATTGTACTACCAATGTCCCCACTAATGAGACTAAATATAACGATGCAGCGTATGATGTGCACTCTGACTGTCTGACTAAGAGTCAACTATGGCATAAACGGTTAGGGCACTTATGTCGTATAGGGATGAACACATTAAAAAGACATGAAGTAGGTGTAGATTACACAGATATAGATAAAAGTAGTTGCATAGCTTGTGTAGAAGGAAAGCAGGCTAGAAAACGTTTTAAGAAGATAGCATATAATAAGGCTACTTCACCTTTGGAATTGGTCCACAGTGACCTTTGTGGTCCTATGAGCACAACATCTTTTCAAGGAAACAGGTATGCTTTATTTCTTGTAGATGACTATACCCGAAAAATATTTATTTATTTTATTTCCTCTAAAACCGATGTTATTAAAAAATTTCGTTTATTTCAAGTGTTAGTGGAGAAACAATTAGGTTTTCCAATAAAAGCAATTAGAACTGATGGTGGGAAGGAGTTTGTAAATAAGGAGTTTAGTGATTATCTGTCTTCGAAAGGAATCCGGCACCAAACATCGACACCATACAGTCCGCAACAAAATGGTGTAGCTGAACGTACCATTCGGTCAATAACGGAAAAAGCTAGGTCGATGTTAGCTGAAAGTTCTCTGCCCAAAGTATATTGGGAAGATGCATTTCAAGTAGCGGTATATTTAAAGAACAGGTCACCTCATAGAGCCTTAAATGGTGATATACCTTATGACAAGTGGTTTAACCGGAAAAGTGACTTAAGTCATTTAAGGGTATTTGGGTGTAGAGCCCTTGTTCATATACCTGCGTGTCAGAGAACAAAATTGGATTTAAAGGCAGAGGAAGCAATATTTGTTGGATACTCCGAAAATCCCAACACCTACATTTTTCGAGATCCAGTCAATCCTAGGAGAATTGTATATTCAAGAGACGTGACTTTCTTTGAAAATGTTTTTACGAACTTGAAGAAAGAGAGGCCATCACATAGTTCGACGGAGCAATCTTTAATATTTGAAGATGAGATTGATAATGATAAACCTCATAGTTTGACACAACAATCTTTATTATTTGAAGATGAGGTTGATAACGATGGACCTCAGTATTACGATTGCCTTGATAATACCGTTGAACAGTCCATTCCTACTGTTGAGCATAATGAACCTACAAGTTCTGTAAATATGGATGTAGAAGAGGAAAGAGAACCTGAAATCGTTGAAAGAAGGTACCCTTTGCGAAGTAGGAAACCGCCAGAATTTCTTACCTATCAGGCAATAGAATCAACTGAGCCAACTACTTATGTTGAAGCTATTCAAGCGGAAGATGCTGACAAATGGCAGTTAGCAATGGCTGATGAGTATAAATCGCTGAAGAAACTTCAAACTTGGGAGTTGGTTGATAGACCAAGAAATAAAAAGGTGATTCCATGCAAGTGGGTCTATAAAATAAAAAGGGATGCTCACGGAAATATCGTTAAATACAAGGCTAGACTCGTTGTGAAAGGGTTTTTGTAGACTTCAATGAAACTTTTGCACCTGTCATTCGTCATTCATCATTGCGAACGTTATTCGCATTGGCTACGGAAATGAATCTAAAAATGAGACATTTGGACATTGATACAGCCTTTTTACATGGAAACTTAGAAGAAGTTTTTATGGAGCAGCCACTTGGCTTTGCGGTAGAAGATCAAAAAGATAAAGTTTGTTTGCTACATAAATCACTTTATGGCCTAAAACAGGCACCTCGCGCCTGGAATAAAAGGTTGAATGAAATTTTATCAAAAATAGGTTTTAGTGGAATTCCTTCTGAACTTTGTGTGTTTACAAAACTTTTTGGTAATGAACTTGTCATATTAGGCATCTATGTCGATGACATAATCATTTACTACGAATCTGACGTAACTTTTGAAATTGTCAAAAATGAATTATCAAATTTTTTTGGATTAAAAGATTTAGGTAAATTAAAATATTATTTAGGTTTGCAAATAGAAAGCAATGATAACTATACCAGAGTGAGTCAATCACATTACATTATATCCTTATTAAAAAGATTCAATATGCAAGACTGTAAGACCGTCAGCTGTCCTTTAGCTCAGAAAAAATTAGAGCGCAACATGAATTGTGAGTTGTCTTCATATCCTTATCAGAATTTAATAGGATGCTTAATGTATCTAGCCGTTAACTCACGTCCTGATATATCATATGCAACAAGCTACCTAAGTCAATTTAATACCTGTTACGGAAAGGAACATTGGTGTGCCGCAAAAAGAATTTTGCAATACTTGAAGGGTACACTTAACTATTCCTTATGTTACAGAAAAACCGGACAACCATTAAAAGGTTTTTCGGATGCTGATTGGGCAAATTGTTCTCTAGATAGGAAGTCTTATACCGGCTACGTTTTCAACCTAGCTGGAGCACCAGTATCTTGGGAAGCGAAAAAGCAACCTACAGTAGCGCTATCGTCTACAGAGGCTGAATACATGGCACTTACGTCTGCTACTAAGGAAGCATGCTACTTACGGAGATTCATTTCGGAAGTAACTGTATGTAAACCTTTTTGTGTTGAATTATTATCAGACAGTCAGAGCGCCATCAATTTAGTTAACAATCCTGTACACCACAATAGGACGAAGCATATAGATACTAGGTTTCATTTTATTAGGGAAAAAGTAGCTGATAATTTGATTAGAATAGAATATTTAAAAAGCAGTGATATGCCTGCAGATGTTTTAACGAAGCCTCTAGGGCCAATCGCACATAAGCGATGTATAGCCAGTATGGGCTTAGTTAAATAGTTGCTGTAAATATTATTATTATTATTATTTTGTTTTGTTCAGGTTAACCTCAATTAAGGGGGCGTGTTGTAAATAGGTCTAGTAATTGATTGTTAACCTACTCAGTAAATACTCTTTTTAATATATTAATTCTGTAAATATAGAATATTTGAAATAAGTGTCAGTTGAATAAAAACATGTACGTAGCAACATAAATCTTTTTCTTATTAAATAGATATAACCAATATTCTCTCAACAATTACAAACAAAACAAACAAACAAATATACAAACAAGTAAAAAGAGGAAAAGGAACCCTGGCTCAGTATACAGTTGTGGTGCAGACCACAATACTGATATTCTGCCAGTTAAAGAAATTACGCACGCTAATCTCAGAAACGGCTAAACCGATTTGAATGCGGTTTACAACGATGTATTGTAGCAAGCTTCCCGTAACATTTTTTTTTTTCATTCCAATCGGTTTACAAAGAAAAAAAAAAAAAAAAAAAAAAGTTACGCGCTATACCGAATACCAAGCGCGCGTACGAAGTTGCAGGCTCAGCTAGTAAGGAATATAATTAGTAAATACTTTTATTTTATTTTTTTTTTGGTTTACCTTAGTCTTGAATAATGAACTTAGTATCACGAAATCATAATTCCTATCTCTAATTCATCACGATCACTATGTTCGCATCACACAATGAATTGGTATGATTTATTGTTTCTTTACATTGTCAGTGCTAGACGTGTTATCTCTATCTATAAAATAAAATTAGATCGCTTAATGTGTAGCTAAATTAGAGAAGTTTTTTTTTTTTTTTTTTTTAATAGTCCGAGTCCATGAAGAGAAAAATTAGGAAAATAGGCCAGAAAATTGCATCAGAACGATAAATTGTTTTGTTTTTACGTTTACAAAAAGACAGTGAGTATGGAATGTCAAGAGTCAATTGTCTCTTGTTATATTTAAACTTTTATCTTATGGCTAACATTCACATTTTTTTTATTATTATTATATGCGTCGGAAGTTCGGAAACCATCTTTAAGCCCACTTTTTTAATTTAAGGAACGGGCAGGCCTATTGTCTATAATTAATAAAAGCAAATTTCATAGTCTATACTTAGTTTTATAGTACAGAAGACCACCGTGAAATAACAGCATAATATATACGTGCTGTTGTGTTTCGGTGAGTGAGTAAGGGATGCCAGAGTCCATCTCCTTATCCCCTCCTAATCCCTTATCCTTAATCCTACTGTAGTCGGCAGCGCACTTGCAGCACCTGTAGCGTTGCTTGTGTTATAGGCGACGATAGCCACCTACCATCAAGTGGACCGTGAGCCTTTCTGTCGACATAACATTAAAAAAAAATGCTTAAAAAACTTCAAATAAACAGTCAGTCGCTCTTCTAATAAATATGCATTCATGTGACATTTATAGGAATCTAAGGTAAATGTCTATGGCGGTTCGTTGCTTTTAGTTAGATTCTTTTTTAACACGTTATAAGTATTAAATGCCAGGTTTACTAACGCATCCTTCATTTATTTATTTATTTTTTAATATCAAATAACATTTTTTTATCTTAAGTTCGTCAGACAGGCTGACGGTCCTCTCGATTGTAGATGTCTACCGCCCCTATAAAAACAAGGGTCGACCTGAAGCTGTCGACCACCAATTCGATTAATAAGGGATTGTCACCGAACCACAACAGCACGCATGCTGTTATTTCAGTGGTATTCTGTAAAGGAGTGGTAACTGCCGCCAGATAGGCTGCGAAGCGCAATGTGGTGTTTTTTGAGTAAAGGTTGGTCAACCGAGCTGACAATATAATTGCTCACCTTGGTAATGAGGGATAATAAGTTGTGTTATAAACAAATGTTCAGGAGACGTCTACGTGTGTCCGTCAACGTAGCTTATCCAACGGTTTTAATATAGAGAAACGAATGCATGCGACAGCGACACGCATCGTTCTCGGGCCAGATTGCACACACTTGGCCCACAAGTCACGTACTGTACACGTCACACGTCATACGTGGGTGTCGGCAGTGACTGTTAAAAATGTTGTTTATTCTTAGCAATTCTCTTAAAATTATGCGCAGCAACCAAAATATACGTCAACGGCAGCAACACATTCTCAACACATATATCTACGCCAGGAATTGTAACATTTTAGAAAAATCTCTTTATGGATGGTAGCTATTAGACAACACGACTTTAATGGCTTTTAGTCAGTAATTACAAGAATTTAACCCACGAGCATACATTTTAGAAATTGTAGTGGTAGGGCACACTGCGTTTCGCAGTCATTTGGGCAGCCCGCCTGGCGGCAGTGACCACCCCCTTACAGAAGACCACCGTGAAATAACAGCATATAATACGTACTGTTGTGTTTCGGTGAGTGAGTAAGGGATGCCAGAGCCCATTTCCTTATCCCCTCCTAATCCCTTATCCTTAATCCTACTGTAGTCGGCGGCGCACTTGCAGCACCTGTAGCGTTGCTTGTGTTATAGGCGACGGTAGCCACCTACCATCAAGTGGACCGTCAGCCTGTCTGTCGATATAACATAAAAGAAAAAGAACTAAATAGGTACGAAATTAATTTCAGTTTGCTTCCAACCCTCCATATGATTTTATGTACCTATTTTTATGACCAATAACTAAGGAGTTATCATGGAAATACCTAAACGGTTACGTTAGCAAGTGAGCTATGTCTGTCTGGCTATAGTATTTTCACTTTATGATTATATGCGTGACAGTTCGTAATTGACAATTTTAGTGATGCGACCTAACGACATTTGATCGATTGTTTGAAAATATCGAATCAGTTGGCAAAGCAAATGGAATCGAACTATCGATTTTAGATTTTCAGATTCGTCAGAACTCGAAACTTGACAACTTAAGTCAAGTCAGCTTTAGTTATATTATCAAAATACGATGTATTCAGAATAGAAGAAATATTTGTTAAATCTCCGAATATCCTATGGCAAACATAGAGTACTCTCGATATAAGTGAATATCCCTAGTGTAATAATAATAATAATAAATAATAATTTATTTCACAAAAAATGCAAAACTACGACATTTAGTACACAAATTACAATACTTATACATACTCACAACTATAATCGCCAATTACATTATATTAATGTCAATCCCTATTGACACAAGTTCCGTTCCACGCATTTGACACTTTTAAAATATATATGTTTTTTATTACATTTACCTATTATAATAATAAAATAATTATGAAAGTGATAATTCCTTTTTGTTTTTCGAATAGATAATTTTTTTCATACATTTGTTTGTTTAATTGTTATTTTTTTGTGCCAGTTTTTTTTTTTAGTTAAAAACTGTATGCGTGACATGAAAAAGTGAGAACTGTCACCCATATCATAATACAGTGAAAATACTATAGATAATGAGTTCTCGTATACATTGTCCGGTATATAAATATACAGTTATATAGATTGCATACAATATGCTCTAATTTATATACCTACGATCGTTTGTTTTGCCCGATTCATCAACACAGAGCCTCCACAGGTTTATGCATTTTTATATGATGTTTACAACCACTAAGGAAGTATTTTTGGAAATTCCATAGGGGATGAACGGTTGTATGGAAACCAGTTTTTTTCAAAGTTAGAAATAAATAAATACATATTTCAGCATTTTTGAAAATCTGTAGGTACCTGTAAACATTATTAAAGAACGTTTTTATGAGAATCGCTCATTTTTGTGTTTTGTGGCCACTTTTATTACCACTGTTTGGATTGAAATATTATAAAAAAGATATTAAAACGTTCAAATAACACTTGTGTGACTTGATATGCAAATATTTACATATAATATAATATCGTCTAAGACTGGTATGCGCATTATCTTCTCGAAAAACACAATTATTATAAAAAGAATCACTTATACAACACGTGCAAACTATCTTCAATTTTTAATTTAGTACGGTAAACCTGCTCGTGCAAATAGTTTTCCTCAAACTATCGTAACAAGATATCAATAAGATTGGTTCCGAGTATGAATTAGTATGGGTTAACGTTGACATTTTTTCTGATAAAATTGGACATTTTAAAAGGAATAATTTACATTTTTTTTCTTTTTCTATTCGTCACTTCTTTTCATTATCTTGTTCAAAAAAAAAAAAAGAAAGAAAAAAAAAATGTTACTATTTTGATTGAACCAATAATTGCATTGCGATAATACGTATATAATATTTTACTTATTTATAAATTTGAATTCCATCATTGTATTGTTTCTTTCTTGTTTGGCTTTTATAACATAGAAATGCAACATTTGTTGATTCATTCATTTAACTAATTTAATTCAATTTTCCACGCCTTTGGCCTCTTTAAAACAACTCCTACATTTACTCTAGTTATTATTATCCTTTACAAGTTTATTTTATCAAAAAGCATTGCAAGTCATGAAAATAAAAATGGTGGGTGTGGCTATCATCGCCTATAATACAAGTGCGCTGACGACCATAGTAGGTTTAGGATGAAGGATTAGGCATCTCTTACTGGCTCGCCGAAACACAACAGCACACATGCTGTTATTTCACGATGGTCTTCTGTAAGAGGCTGCCCAAATGACAGCGAAACGGAGTGTGCCCAGCCCTACTTTCCAAATCCAGACCAGAGCCAACTTTCATTCATCCTCAAATAATTAATACCTATATAATATTAAAACTTACTTAGATCTTTTTTTTTTGTTTAGTTAAAGATAAAGAAAAAATACAGAAGTTAATGAATACTTAAAAATTCCCACAGGACAAGGAAATAACAAGGGGCGACTGATACGCCACAGAGATAGATAATTATTTTGACACATTTCAATTTTTAAATAAACCATATTACGGAAGCCACGTCAATGGCAATGGCTGTGTACCTATGCCACCAATTGCGTGACATAAAAAATATGTGATGCGGATATAAAGTAATATACTAAATTAAAATTCTTTCAATTTTCCGCAACTTCAAGTCAGTTTATTCAATTTTAACCTTCGCATACCTGCCATATATCAGACTACACACATATTATTCTCGTAGTCCAGAAAGAGACTACCTCTCATGTCTTTAGTTGTAAACGTAAAACCCTAGTGAAAACCTCCTTATAAAATCGTTAAAAACGTGTGTTCGTCAATAGATTGTGTGATATGGCGTAAATGTGGAATCGTGTTGCGTAAGCCATGCGTCAGAGCCGCGCCTCTGCACTAACGGGACGTGATTGGACGGCTATGCGACCTCCGTCTGCATGCGCCCGCGCAGATTACGCCGGTGCATTCAATAACTAGTTCCCTTCGAGAATATTCTCATGGGAAACGGTGAAAAGCGACAGATTACTTTATGCTAATATGTGACGGATTTTAGGTGCTTTCACTGTAAAACGTGTAGGATAAAGGGTAAAAGACGAGAGAAGACATGAGAATCAATTCTGGAATCCCTCACTCCCTGAAGCACATTGCAACGGCACGCGTGCTGTTCTTTCTGTAAGAGTCTGAGGAGATAGGAATGCTATCTTCCACGAAAATTTTCCAATTTTTCTCTTATAAGAATCTTCCTCGGTTAACGAATATTTAAAAAAAATTGCCAAATTGATCCTCGATTTATTTATAACTCGAGAAAGGTTGGAGGAATCTCATAATCTTTGATTTGTTGAATTTGTCTCTGCCCCGAATAACAGAATAACTACCATTAAAACGTCTGAAATATTAAAAAAAAAAAAAACAATGTGAATGAAATTAATTTTCTCATATATTTTGTATGGAACGGCTTTTTTGTTGATATGTCGAAAATGGATTGACAGATTTCGATGATTTTTTTTTGTTCGTTTCGGCATTGAGAAGTTTCCTCGGGCATTGTAACTTTTTTTTATGATAAGATCGTCAGATAGGACGGTCTATGACACAAGTAACTCCACAGGTGCTTCATGTGCGCTGCCGAGCATAGCACGGTTAAGGATAAAGTGAATAGGAAAGGGATAGGGCAATGGGCTCTGACATCCCTTACTCACTCACCGAAACACAACAGCACACGTGCTGTTATTTTATGAAGGTGATTACTGCCGCCAGACGAGCTAATAGTCGGAGAGATGAGGGACCAAAAGTGCAACAGTTTTATAAAGGCTCATATTTTAATATTAGGTCATAAATAGGTTGAATATCAATAGCCCGCCGTCAGTCAGCCAGTTTTTGGGACATCTGGCGCGGGGGTGGTTCCGAACTTGTAAAAAAAACACGTACGTCGCACGCAACTGTTTTATAAAATCTAAAAAATAGTCAGTGGATAGTAAGACAACTAACAAACTTTGCGGACATAGTCAGTCTGCAGAATATTGGAACAGTACGTGTCAGCAGCCCGTTAAACCCGTCAAAAAATTTGGTTGGTGAAAGTGTTTTATAAAATCTAAAAAATAGTCAGTGGATAGTAAGACAACTAACAAACTTTGCGGACATAGTCAGTCTGCAGAATATTGGTACAGTACGTGTCAGCAGCCCGTTAAACCCGTCAAAAAATTTGGTTGGTGAAAGTGTTTTATAAAATCTAAAAAATAGTCAGTGGATAGTAAGACAACTAACAAACTTTGCGGACATAGTCAGTCTGCAGAATATTGGAACAGTACGTGTCAGCAGCCCGTTAAACCCGTCAAAAAATTTGGTTGGTGAAAGTGTTTTATAAAATCTAAAAAATAGTCAGTGGATAGTAAGACAACTAACAAACTTTGCGGACATAGTCAGTCTGCAGAATATTGGTACAGTACGTGTCAGCAGCCCGTTAAACCCGTCAAAAAATTTGGTTGGTGAAAGTGTTTTATAAAATCTAAAAAATAGTCAGTGGATAGTAAGACAACTAACAAACTTTGCGGACATAGTCAGTCTGCAGAATATTGGAACAGTACGTGTCAGCAGCCCGTTAAACCCGTCAAAAAATTTGGTTGGTGAAAGTGTTTTATAAAATCTAAAAAATAGTCAGTGGATAGTAAGACAACTAACAAACTTTGCGGACATAGTCAGTCTGCAGAATATTGGTACAGTACGTGTCAGCAGCCCGTTAAACCCGTCAAAAAAATTGGTTGGTGAAAGTGTTTTATAAAATCTAAAAAATAGTCAGTGGATAGTAAGACAACTAACAAACTTTGCGGACATAGTCAGTCTGCAGAATATTGGAACAGTACGTGTCAGCAGCCCGTTAAACCCGTCAAAAAATTTGGTTGGTGAAAGTGTTTTATAAAATCTAAAAAATAGTCAGTGGATAGTAAGACAACTAACAAACTTTGCGGACATAGTCAGTCTGCAGAATATTGGAACAGTACGTGTCAGCAGCCCGTTAAACCCGTCAAAAAATTTGGTTGGTGAAAGTGTTTTATAAAATCTAAAAAATAGTCAGTGGATAGTAAGACAACTAACAAACTTTGCGGACATAGTCAGTCTGCAGAATATTGGTACAGTACGTGTCAGCAGCCCGTTAAACCCGTCAAAAAATTTGGTTGGTGAAAGTGTTTTATAAAATCTAAAAAATAGTCAGTGGATAGTAAGACAACTAACAAACTTTGCGGACATAGTCAGTCTGCAGAATATTGGAACAGTACGTGTCAGCAGCCCGTTAAACCCGTCAAAAAATTTGGTTGGTGAAAGTGTTTTATGAAATCTAAAAAATTTCATGCAAGTAGTTTATAGTAAGATCTAAAACAAGAATAACATAGTCAGGCTGAAGTTTTTTTTTTTAATTTTTTGTATCTGTTATGTACCATGTCTGATACATAACAGATACAAAAAATATTGTGATAATAACAAATACAGGAATTATTTCGATTCGCTTCAATAAAGAATTACATTCATTTAAATGTAATTAAAGTAGATTTCATTTTGATTTTTGTTTAAACTCCTTTTGATACATTTATGGAACTTAATTCATTTTGAGTACCTATTCATTTGTTTTAAGAAATTGAATTGCGATGACCATGGCTAACTGTTTACCAGAGTCTTGAATATTGATTTTTTGACTGATTAGATTGCTTTTAATGCAATTCCTTTATAGTCCAGTCATTGGAGGTAAAATACGGTGATACTGTATAGTTTTGCCACACAGCACCGATTTGCACAACCCACAACCAGACATTTTCACCCACCCAGGATAAAACAACCCTCGGCACAAGATCAACTTTGATGTAGAGAGTAAGTAGAAACTGAATTCAAATTTTTGAGCAAATCGGTGCTGCTGATATATCGAAATTGTATGACTTCATATTACAGAAGACCACCATGAAATAACTGCATGTTTGCTGTTGTGTTTCGGTGAATGAGCAAGGGATGCCAGAGCCCATTTCCCTATCCCCAGCTAATCCCTTAATCCTACTGTAGTCGGTGGGGCACTTGCAGCATATGTGGCATTGCTTGTGTTATAGGCGACAGTAGCCACCTACCAACAAGTGGACAGTCAGCCTGTCTGCCAATATTAACATTAAAAAAAAACTTACATTATTATTATTATTATTTTGACTTTCATAATTGCTTAAATTTTAAGTCATGCTTTGCTTCTAAATGATAAAATGTAATAGCTGCAGATACCTGTAACTAGCATATAAATGTAAATAATATGTTTGTTTGGTTACATGTAATAGCGTGACTTAATGACTTGTTGCTATTCAGATTAGGTAAATAAAATAATATAAAATTGAGTTTTATTAAAACCTTTACAATATAAACATAACAATGCTATAGGTACTTTTTATCTATCAAAATGAAATAAATAGTCTCACAGAAGCAGATTAAATTTAAAATTGCATTTAATAGGATTTAATAGCATAGCATTAGAGAATTTGTTCATAAAATTGTTGAGGTGGTATCAGGGGCAAACTCGAAGCGAGCTGACCCTGGGATGTACGAATTAATATGTCAACTCTTACTCTAATAATATTGATATTAGAGTAAGAGTTGACTTGTTACATAGATATTAAATCCATGTGCCTCGGATATTAATACAATGTCTAATTTATTGTATTTAATATGGTCTCTAGTTTAATGAATATTAGGTGAAAAGCCATTTATATTCCATGTTTTTTTTTTTTTTTTTTTTTTTTTTTATATTAAGGTCGACAGATAGGCTGACGGTCCACTTGATGGTAGGTGGCTACCGTCGCCTATAACACAAACAACGCCTAAAGCTGCTGCAAGTGCACTGCCGACTACAGTAGGATTGGATAAGGGATTAGAAGGGGGGATAAGGAAATGGGCTCTGGCATCCCTTACTCACTCACCGAAACACAACAGCACGTATATGCTGTTATTTCACGGCGGTATTCTGTAAGGAGGTGGTTACTGCCGCCAGGCGGGCTGCCCAAATGACTGCGAAACGCAGTGTGCCCTACCACTACAATTCAATTGTGGCAATTCTAACAGCTGTTGATGCGAATTTAACTGTGTGATGACTGTTGACAGTAGGTTAGTTAGTGTTCCAATTTCCTTAGATTGGCTAATTGTAATATCTCCTAGGCATAAGCTAGACTGTTGTAGGTCATTCTTAGTGAGCTTAATCATAGGCTCATGGTTGGGATAGACTTTTGGTCACACTGGCATATGATCTCGTCTTTGTTTTACTGGGACATATGTAAATGCTCCTTGTACTTCTATGTTGGTGCAACTTCTTGAAGCTAGTATTTTCCATTACTTTAGCCATCAGCTATTGACTGATGGCTGATGGCTATCCTATTATAATAGGATATAATTATATAATGACAATATAATATTGTACTTAATCATCAAAAATATGTAGAACAAAAACAATATTAGATCACGGTGTAGTTACACAAGATCTAATTTTAATATACTTAAGTTAGTTATGTAACACTGAGTGAAGCCAGTGTAAATCAAAATATAAATGCCACTATTGATAATCACAAGAAATGCCACTACTGATCTTAAGAATCGCTAGTAAAGTAGGACACAGGAAAAGTTCCCAACTTTAGGTGAGGTTAAAAGGAGATCTGCAATAACCGATGCCTATTTTTTGAGAATGCGGATATGGAGCCAGTCCTAAATCTCATAGATTTCCCCTGGATGAAATATGAAATTGTTTCAGTTTTATTTAATTTTAATTGTTTCAATTTTCTACAAAAATTGTTAAAATTTAAGTTTGATTATACTTAATAAAAATTATCAGTTTCAATAATTATTTCTGAACTTAAAAATTAAATGTATTGAAAACACTTTAAATTCCATCCACATTTGTTATTAAAATTTCTGCCCAAAATTAAACTCTTCTTGGTACCATCTTAATTTTATAATCCCAGTAGCAATAAATTGAATTTGAATAAGGAACAATAAGGAATACAGTGTGCAAGTGTTCTTAATATGAAAGGATGAACTTTTTTTAAATGCGCATGCTTGGTTGTCATTGAATTAACGATTGATGTAGACAAAAAGAAAAATGTAAATTTACTTACCCTTATATTCACGAATTAGGCTGAATGAGGCACGCTTCTCGGTTTCGACTTTCAAATGACACTCGTAAAAAAGTAAGAACGACACACAATTATAATAATGTAGGGGACTAACACAAAGTGTGGAAAGAGCAATCAAATTAAAGTATGCAGTCGTATTGTAGACCGAAAATACTAAGAATTCAATCAATTCAACACCGACTTCAAAATATCTTCAAAGTTCACCAACGCAATGCTTACTTATGTCAAAAAAACAGCTGATCTCGCTAGAGACTTAGAGAGTGTATATGTTCTGTGCAGCTGATACACTATTATAATTATTATGCAATTTCTGGTCTGTGACTTAGAAATATATGTCTGTGGTTGACATTATACGTCCACAATGGTTGTATGCAAAGATGTTGCATTAGTCTGTACCTATAGATGGATCACAAAATGCAGCAATATTTTATTCTTTCTAACACCTTCAAATTGTCATAAGATTGAAAGAGACATACATATATAATCTGTCGGGTCGAAGTTGAGTGAATGTCTCCATTTTGACTATACAATGCAAGCTAAAGTTATAGCGTATAATAGTGCTGTGCATTTTTATTGATAACTAGATATCGTTGATATAGATTTTAAATATATGACGGATAAAAAGTATGGCTAAATGCGTTTCGGTGTACTGTTTGGTTATTCAATATAAATAAAATGTGGGTGCGTACTGGTACTCGCCGCAATGCTAATCGGTTGTATGAGATTGTATGCAACCTCTCGCATTTATTTCACCAAAATATTTCAAAAGAATAGTTATTTTTTGAGTAGAAATATTTAGAATCCATCCTTAAGGGGTAGAACGGGAGTAGGTTTTTATTACGAGAGAAAAAAAACTCGATAATCTTAAAGTTTTATTTTTAGAAACGATATCACAGATTGGATAATCTGTGATATCGTTTCATTTTAATCTGTGATATCGTTCATCTGTGATTCGTCAACATTTTAATTTAAAGACTTGCAGTTAATGTTGACGCTTGGGTATCCACGTATTTATTAGTAAGTTTTCTTTTTCTGGGTAATTTCTGAAAAGAAATAGTTTTTGGTTATTAATGATTCAAAAGATTTTCATAATTTTCATAGATTGAAGCATATAGAAAAAGCATATAGATATTACTTACTGGTTTACACGATGGTGGTAATTTTAGGAATATTGTCGGCACTGCATACGAGTGTAGAATTTTACGCTGATATCCTTGGCGAAAGCAAGAATCTTCAAAGTTCATCGAGCATATTCTTGTATATTGCGAAGCTCTCCAATCGTCGGCTTTTCTTACATTTTTTGTCCACGTTTTTTTTTAAATCGATGTCGGTGGGAAATCTGTTATAAATTGGTAAAAATTACTTTCAACCTGCAGTGAATGCTAGAAATTGTCAACACTCTACTAAAAATAAATTAGTTATCGATATCGATAAAGTTATCAAGATCAGACTACAGCACTATAAAGCAAGACAAATGTCAAATATTCCGATTAACTTTGGTTTTTGTAAATTTTAGTTATAAACACCAGCTTTTCTTCAAATAAATCAACCTTAGAGCTGTGTGTGCATGTACAATGACACATTTTTAGTAAATAATTATAAAAATTTGTTTACAAAACACCAAAATTAATGAGTGCGAGCTGTGCGACTTACCGGTGAAATGATATGTTTCCATTATTCTCCTTCAAAACACCCACTCTACTTGGACAAACGGGAACAGTACAAGCCATTCTTGGCAAGCAACAGATTTATGAAATCACACTTTCAGGTTTTTAAGTATTTTAAATCACATAAAGCTAAACGCACTTGTTAACCAGCATGATATAAACAAATATGACGTTGCCTCTTTTATGGCGCGCAGCGTTTTTAGACGTCATATTCGGCTATTGTTATCTCTTTTTAACATACGAAATGCAGCCATTAGAAAGACGGGTATCGAGTATCGAAGGAATCTTCATTTTTTATTGTTCCATCTATACAATACAATTATCTTTGGTTGTATGGTTGTCATACGTAGTACATGCTATAACGTAGTGATTATATTCTCTTTGGTACATGCTACTTCCATGGGTTGTCATCAATAAAGCTCTCGCTTTCAATTTTATTTTTCTATCGTTTTCTATGCTCTCGGGAGCAAAGATGTTGTATTAGTCTGTCAATCCTCAAGGTTGGTCGTAATTTGTAATGTTATTTTCAAAACATAACTTTTGAGGCTAGTGTTATGTAATTAGATTCAATATTGTAAATCAATGGCTTTGTGTACATTTGGTATAATTATTTTTTTAAAATGATAATCGATTTATGAATGTGGCGCAACAGGTGGCGCCACAGTGGACCAGTCCCACTATGGTTCGGAATCGAAGTTTGGGCCATAGGTATCCATACCGAGTTTATTCACCCTATTACGAAACAGACACTCTATAGTCTCTTTCTATATTGTGTGTATTAGTACTTGTACCTAAGACTTGTACTATTGACCAAAGCCGACCAAGCAAATTATTGGTTGTATAGACTCGCGCGAGTTACCGTGATCGATTCTATTGAGTTGTTGAGTGTATCCGATCATAGCGATGATGAAATGATAATGTCGCTCAAACATGGCCTGCATGGTTAAAATGTTTGAGATTAAAGACGTCTTTACTCATAGTGCGTGATCTGATCTTTAAAAGGTCGAAAGTATTAGTCAGGAAAATCAAACACCAATTTCAAAGCAAATGTAATGAGGCTACGCCTATTAACCCTAAACTACAATAATGGAGATTTGTTCAGTATGACCGGCAAGGAAATGAGAAGCTGCTGATCAGAGATCCCCCGAAACACCTTGAGCAACTACTTCATTACGTTTGATACTGTCGTTACTGATGCTCTGCCTGGGATTCAAATAAATAGTGTTAATGTTCCACCAGTTAGGGATACATGGTATACTCACTTCCTCGAGTACGTTAGACGGTATCCTGATATCCTCGTAGGTTCCCAATTTTATGATAGTAAGCGAAAATCTATTTCATCATTTTAAAAACAAAATGTGAAATTTGCAAGACTCATAAGCCTGCTACTGCTGGTAGATTTGGTCTTATGGGTCTGCCATTAAGTGAGCCGCTAAGTTGGCCCTTCTGGGAATCGAACCTGGGACCGCTGAGTCAAAACGATAAGGCGACTCCACCGGCAGTATTTGAAGCCGACCTCTTTTGATCTCACATTACAAAATAACAGTTGCTTACCGCCAGATAGTCTTTCATTAACACAATTATCCTTTTTGCAGAAGTTCTGGAGACTATATTTCGGGAGTCCAATTATGAAAATAGTTGCGTTTGAAACCTAACAAGACAGCTTCTCTGGGATTCCTTTATTATGTTGTGATCTAGGCAGTGTTGCCAGCCGGGTCCCGTTAAAAGTTACCTGACATAAATAAAAAAGTAACCATTTAGCGTAAAAAGTAACCTTTTATTTATTTTTTGTGAAAACGTATTAAAAGTTGATAAAATACATGTTGGTTGAATTATCTTACACAAATATGAATAATGTAGTTGTATTTTCACTTTTAAGTAGCATTTTACCAACTACTTTTTCAAAATATCTGAAATTAAGAACAGAAAATCTAATTTGTAAGTGAAAAAAAAAAACAAATTTATCTAATCTACAAAAATGTACAGGATTCACTTACCAAAATTCTGTAAAAAAATATTATTTAGGTAGTTATGTAAACACACTAATTTGTACACTTTCAAGTTTCCAACTCTTTTTTCATACAAGACACTAACACACAAACAAAACTAAGAACTTCACAACAAAAATGACGAGATAAGCGAGTAGTAAAATCTGGAGATAACCTAGGAAGTGTATGTATATGAAACAAGTAGAGTAGGTGTTGCGTAGACTCTAATAACAACCTGTGTTTGAATCGGATTGATCGAGAGAGTAAGCAGATATGCCGTGAATAATTTGTGATTCTTTAGTATGAACGAGAAAGACATGTTTAATTGCATTACGAATTTTTGTGTTGTTTTAATTTGCGTTCTGTTCTACATAGGTTCTTGTAAGATATGAATTAATTCTACAAGATCCAAAAAATCACCTATAAATAACCTTCTGAGTAGTGTAACCTCGAAGTAACCTGAAGGAGTTAAAAATCACCAAAAAGGTTACAAAAGTAACCTTCTGGCAACGCTGGATCTAGGATCAATGTTCATAGAACACTATATACCCACTCACAAGGAGAGGAATGTCAACTGTCATACAAACATAAGGAGACAAAATTCGCCATCTATCAGCTGCCCACCCAAATTTATAGCGGAACTTTCGAATATTTACGATTATACAATGAGAAATTTCATATGTGATGCTGATGACAACCATTTAAATTAGCATTTACTTTATAATTTTGTTTTTCAAATATTCGTTGAATTTCGAGGAAGGTTAGAAATTAGCCCGTAAAATTACATCTGTCCCAAGTAATAAATACATATTATATAAAAATGTTTATGCATCTCATTTTTTGGTATAACTCAAAATAAAAATGATTAGCTGGTGCCCGCGTTTCGACCGCGTTGAAAAATCCTATCCTACTTTAGGCGTAGGCGCCTACACCTTTAATTTGCATCTAACTAAATCCATTCAGCCGTTTTTGCGTTATTCAAAACAAACATCCATACATGAGGTGGCAACATGACTGTATACAAAATTTTATGAAGTTCCCATTTATTTCAATAGATGACGCCACAAACTGGCGACATAGATTAAGTCAAAATAAAATAAACAACGCTAAAAATATAATTTGTAACTTTTTTATTCATTTTAACTTTGCTCACTATTCTAAGTTATATAAATAATTACTATAATTATATGAAATAATTACTACTTAAATTATATACATAATAATACTATAAATAGATCACATAAATATCATAAATAGGTATTTATATAATATTTTATAAATTTCGAAATAAATAATATGAAATAATATATTTTCCAAACTTAATAAATACTATACAATAATAACAATTTCAGTCCTTAAACCGCGCTGTGTCATCTTAAATTTGAAATTGATATAATTGACATTGTCAAACACTTGTCTATGGCTTACAAGAGGTAGGTACTTTGTACTCTTTAATGTGAGGTACACCTGTCACCCGGGGATTTTCTCCTTTTAATATTTGCTCTTTCATAGCAAGGAACTGTTGGTCAACTTTAGGCCTGCAAACAACTTGAGCCGCTGAAAGCCTGTAGCCTTCCCCACGGCACCGGGAGGTGCAAGCCGGCAACTGGGTGGTAGTTATGCAAATTTCCCCATGGTTTTCGTAATATTGCACCTGATTTTCAAGTTTACACGGTCCCGACTGACTGGAGTAACTGCGTACCATGTACACGTTGTGGCTAGACTTCTCTTCCGAGGAAGACGAAGACGAAGAGGACTTCATGGCCTTTTCCCACTGTGCATCCGATCGAAGGATGGCTGTGTACTTATACATTGGCTGGTAAGCTTCTTTTTTGGCTTGGTTCTGGAGATTGTGCGTTTCAGATTCACCGTGCTCATCGTTAAGAGCATAGGAAGCTGCATATAATGCAGGCTTATCCACGAGACCATTCGGCGTAAGGTAATCGTCCATGGGCTCTCCACTCATCTGACCGCAAATGCCTCTGATGTTGTTGCGGTTCTCGCTAGCGGACACGACCAGCCTGCTCGTGTCGGACATAAGTCTCAATCTATCTTTTTTAATGCTAAGCATTAGCACTCCATCTGGTTGTATATAGTATCTCAGAAGAGGGACTTGCTCAACTTCGTCCCAGTACATAGTAAGGTCGCCGTCAGAGACTTTCTTGGCGTCGGTCTTCACGGTAACCGCTTCCTTGGACTTAGATGGCTGAATTTCGATTTCCATGTCTTGGCCATTTTCAGGTCTGTAAGTAAATAAAAAAAAACATTTCTTTAAATTTTGTTAAAGAATATGAATGGCCAACTTTTAAGGGTGTATTTCTGCAAACGGTTTATTGTTCCGGTGTGTTGCAACAGTTGTTTTTTCATTTCGAATGCTGCAAAGGTTTTGTTGAAATGCGTAATTATAAAGCTAGAGAACCTATTCCTCTATCTTTACACGATCCTTTATCCTTACAGGAACCTTTATCCTTTATCCTCACATGGTCCTTTATCGGCTGTGAACTCGTATTCCGCCTACTATTGTCTGTGTCCCAGGTGACTAAGTGTAATCGTGAGCTTCGTTGCCGTCTCTTTTGAAACTTACTTATAAGAAATGTATATTGCTTGCTGATTCGGGCTCGGTCTTCTGGCTAATACGACAAGTTGTTCGTTGTTAGATTTCGGTTGTCCGTATTTCTGGACCTCATCTTGGATGACGACATGCCAAGACTTGCTCAGAATGTACTCGTAGCTACGGTTGCTGAATGTTCTGATTTTGCTGCCGTCAACAGTGCAATAAGCTGAAAAAAAAAAACAAAGTTAACTTTAGTGTTAAGAATAAGAAAGGGTACAGTGAGTGAACTGTGAACACATACCATTCACTCACTGACTATCACAAATTAATGACTACTAAACCTAGGTTAGATGATATTGTGCATAATTTAAAGAACGGATAAAGAAACATCAGCCACATCTGAATGTGAGGAGTTATAGGCGGTACACACTCGGGATTTTTCAAGATAGTTTTCTTGACCATTACAGCAAGTGATCGTTACATGTAATCCACACATCGACACCCAGGCAATAGGCAAATAAGTTCAGGGCTTTAAATTTTCTACCCGCAACTGTATTTCATAAAAAGTTATCCCAGAAAACTTTATCTAGGTATTTCTAATTGACTAAGTATTGATTATTACACTCGCAGCTAACATTATTTTAATATCTAATACTTACGCTGATACTGGTGACGCGTTTGACTATTTTGAATACGCTCGTCAGGCTTGAACGGCGAATAAGTTGACATGAGAGAATAAGTTGATTTAGGAATTGGAATATTGTTCATATGCATTTCGCCATCTTTATTACTCAAAACTAGATTCAGAGTATTATCCACATACGACAAATCGGCTTCAATATTCACTTTTGAATCACTTGAAGTTTTCAAAGGATTTGTGTCGGAATACCAGAAACCAAGATAGTGTGCCATCCTGTACGCCTTGTATGTGATATTTTTAACAGCAGAACTAACATCCTTGTACGAAACCGACAACTTGACCTGATCAGGGGCGTGAGCCATAACGATCATGTCGTGACAAGCGGACTGGTAATAATTGTTTTGAGAAATATCTTCCATGCACTGCTTGGCTGTGTCCTGTTTCTTCAGCTCTTCGACATATTTGTTGCTTCTATGTGCTTGGACTTGTATGTTAATGTTTCCGCTTTTTCCGTTTTGGCTGTGTTTAATGTTACCTTCAAAATTTACTCTCAGTTCTTTTTTGAGAGCTTCAAGGAAATTGAGGGCTGTGATTTCTGGCTTATTGACAGTCGCAACACCGTTCACTTGAGTGTTTCCTTGTTTAGCAGAGTTCCGACCGGCAAAGAAGGCATATTGAATTTTCTTGTCTACGGGGCTATTAGCAATGGCCGCAGTGAGAACATATTCTTGTTTTTGGGAACCATCCATTGCAGCACTGAGATCAATTACTCGAGCGTCAGCCTTGTTGATTCCGGAGACAGCACGTTTGACAATTTCTTGACGTCTCGCTTCACTGTTTGTTGCCATGTCCTTCATATCTTCCGCTACATTGGCGCCTTGCGGTTGGTTTTGATTGTAGAATTCGTCTGAGGAACGGTAAACATTTAAAAAATATATTTTCGACTTAACGCTTATCAGACATGAATATTTTTAGTTAAACTACTTACCATAAATTGCTGTTAATGTTACGCCTTTATTAGGTGACTGCTTTCCAAGATATTTGAAGTTGTAATGGGTCAAAGCGACATCCTTCTGGTAGAGAGCATGAGCTATGTTTGTGAGAGGATTATCGGTTGTAAACACTTCAGGAGGTTTTCTGTAATCTGTGGAATACGAATATCCGTGAAGATGGAATTGGGTGCCAGAATTTTGACCGATCTTGGTATCGACAGAAGACACCTTTTTGTTGCGAGTAATTAGTTTCGTCGAAGGGTCTTGTCCCACTGTAACTAATGTATCTCTCTTCTGGCTACTAGTGAAAGGCCATACACTGAAATGCGCAATGGTAGTGTCATGGTCAGGACGTAGAGCCTCGAAACGAATTTGTAATTCATTTCGTTTCACCTCGGTCTGCATTTTGACGGGAATGTACACTTGGAATTTGCTAACGACACCAGCACTTGCGAAATTGTTTGATAAAGTATCAAGAAATCCGGCCCGTCCATCAATGTTTCTCGCGAAAGTAAATTGAATTTCGCTGTTCATTGACGCTGAGTAGTCTTTATTATTTTCTTGGTATTTGATTTGACCCTTACACTGGCCTTGAATATTAATAAGGGTCGGTTCTTTGTATTTATAAACGAAAGGCACACCCGCAGCCATCGGGAACATTATAGACGTTTGGGCTTGATTCGCTATCTTAGTGTAGCTGTGTGAAACTCCTTGGCTGAGCTTAGACAAGTATTGAGTGACTGCAACGGATAACTGTTCTATATTATCCTCATCGAAGGCAAAGTATCTCTGCTGGTTCAAAAGGTCAATATAGAAAGCGGCTTCTAATGGGCCTCTGTAATCTCGCTTAATATTAAGCATTTCAGCAATTTTTTCTGCCGAATATTTGTGATTGGATTGCGATCGAGAGCGTTGTGATCTTGGATGCATTTGCTGTTTTAGGTAATCTACAAATTGACGCACGCTAGAAAACGATGCTGACAGCTGAAAGGAAAATTAAACAACTATATTAAAGAGGTTTTTTTTATTTTAGACTATCCTAAAAATCACCTAATGAACATACCAAATGTCTGCAATAGTGCGAAAGATAGCAACTTACCGAAGTCTTTTTGTTCCATCCTTGAGATTTGCTCTTAAAAGTATATTTCAATGATTTAGGGAACATACTATCCTCACTGCCGATTTGCGAAAGAACACTCATAAAACCGTAGTCATTTTCATCTTCATACTCATCTTTGAACCATTTTAACGAGTCTTTGTAACCAAATTCCTCGTTAGTAAGCATACTTTTGACAGCTTGAGCAGAACGGGCACTGTAATTTGAATTTATCATAATAATTTACATATTGTCATTATTAAAAATATTTATAGAGGATATGTTTAGCCATTTATCTTTAGCCTGGTCTTTGATATGTTTTACATTTGATTTATTTTCATATTTAACATTTCAATATTTCAAATGTGTTTAAGAGTATTTTAGATTTTTAGAATTTGTTAATTGATCTATTTAAATTACCAAGCATTAGGTACGCATTTTTCTTATAAAATAAGCTACTTACAATTCCAAATAACGTGGATTCCTCAATTGTGCGATGGTCTCAATAGCGGTCTTTAGAGCCGATCTGACTTGAACACTGGGATCTTCTTTAGTCATCTGCGCCATAGAGTGCATCATTGCCGAAGTAGGTCGAGTCAGGAAGATGTTCTGGATAGCGGTTACTCGGACTTCATACGGTTCAGCTGTATTTCTTAATATGGTATACAATACAGATTTTACGTGGTGATCTCTTTCTTTTGCCAGTTGATTAAGGTTGCCAACCATTTCTGCGCGTAACTGGGTTGATACTTCGATTTGGCCTTCGAGATAAGGGACGAATACGTTCAGAATTTCTCGATGCCCTAAGTTACCTATGGCTTTGATATATACCAAAGCTTTATGGGATTGTTTTTCCTGTATAGCTTGGCGTAAGTCTTGTCTCAAACGAGGTAAGATTTCTTCTAGGACAAAACGGTCATGTTTACGGGTGAATCGGCCGTACATATGGGTGGGGTAATAAGAATGAGCCGTGTCATTGTTAACATGTCCCATGTTAATGAACTTAGTTGCGGAAATCAGAGCGGTTGTGTTCAAATACATTTGATCCATAACCTCTGCACTCACGGCAAGCTTGAAGAACTGAGTCATTGCTTCTTTGCTTGGGTAACGTAAACTGTGGACAAGAGAAGCTACTACTTCAGCTGCTTCCTCACCTTTCAATTTCTTATTCAGGATGAAATTTTTGATCTGTTCAAAAGCAGGCAAAGATCCCGCCTGCGCTAAGGCATCACGATAAATCCTCCACATGTTAGCCTTTAAAGCGTTATTAGAAGTCCGTGCGATGTCGATGCTGCGGGTGATCTGGTTTAGTTGTTCTGTGTTCATTGTAGATACAACCTGGGCGAGAATATTGAACTTAGACAGAGTATCGGCTTTAGGTATGTTATTAGGATTTTGCAGTTGCTGGGCAGTTTCTTGAATCAACTTTTGGGCATTCACGACGGTTTGTTGCTTGTCTGCATTAGGTTGAGAACTCATGTATAAGGCAGCATAAGCTGGTTCGTTTATATCGAGCATATCATCATTAATGTAGCCGGATGAACTTGAACTAGATGACGACGAAGAGCTGGAGCTTGAAGAGCTGGACTGTTTGCTATTACGTCTTTTGCCATTTTCATACTTCATTGCTGCAGTTAATTTTGGAAGTGCACGTCGAACCCTGTTCTCTTGATGGTGCTCTGCTTTCCTTTCCGCAGATTCGGATGACGAGGAGGACGAAGAGGACGATGACGACGAAGAACTTCTGCTTTTATCGGGTATTGGCTTCGAGGTCACAGCATAAAGCAAACTTTTGATGTGACGTTTATCCCCTGATAACTGCCACTCGGGTTCGTCATCTTGTTTGTACTCGATTAAAGTTAGACTAACTTTACTTAGAACTTCAGCTTTCTGCTCTCCTGTTAAGTGGGGATGTACGTGAACTCTGCTGGTGGTTTCCGCTTTATAAATGGGTCCATCGTGAGCAGCTAAAATACGCGATACAGTTGCACGGTCTATGAACTGATATTCATAAGGCTTGTGTGCAGTACTTGCCCATTTAGCGCCATTAGGGACACCGAAGTGATAGTCGACGCGACGGTGGCAGTGGCCATAGTTTTTGCTCTTTGTAATCTCAATGGGATCTTCGCTGCCTACGAATTTCGGCAATTCCCTTCGCCATTCAGGAGGAACCGGTGAAACAGTGTACATAGTCTCACAATCACCTGTGACATCAGTTTCCATTTTCCTGAAGAGCCCTTGTTTAATGTCCTTGTCGTAATAGTCATGATGACTTTCAATATTGTGGTGAGTGGAGAGGTCCACTTGCATTGCACTAATAAGACCTTTGAGCAAATTTTCATAAGAGAGAGATAACGATGCTGGTACATTTAAGGCTTCAACTCTACCTCCAACGAGCTGAATTTCAAATGGCTGCTCTAAATCCTTAACCGGTTGGTATTGAAGGTCCTCCGGAAGACGTCCGTTTAAGGGAACCTCGTGATGAATTTGGGCATTTTGCGGATTTTCCAGCTTCGCTTGCAAATGACCGGGAGATTTGACGCGAACGGTAAAAGAAGCTTTGAATGAACTGCCGCTGCTGGCCCCCTCAGGTAATCGAGCCAAATTTTTAGTCATGACCTCATAACGATATAGTTTTCCGACTTTCCATGGCCATTGTTGGTCCGGGCTGTTGTGGTTGCTGTGTTGTTTGGATACAGCGAGCACTAAAATATAAGAAATACAATTGTCATAACAAATGAGTACATCAAGTACCTATTCAGGTTTACGTGTGGATATAAATCGTAGATACGAAAAATCTCTCAAATTAACAGTAGACTACCGTATCAGATTTATTTATATATTATTTTTAAGCAACAAACTAATAAGAGCTGTCTAAATATATACATAGAAAACACCCAGACCAAGACACCAGGCATATTCATACATGAGTGGAAATCGAACCCGTAACTTCTAGCGCAGCAGACAGATCTACTGCCGCTCAGCCAATCAAGTCGTCAAAGATATGTGAACACATTATACCTATGTCATGTATACATTATATCATATCTTTGTTATCTGTCGTGCATGGATGGGCATTGGGGTAGATAAGTCTATTTGAGTATTTTGAGTGTTGCCAGCTATTTACAACATTATATGTATATAATTAGTTATAAGATAATTAGTTACTAATAAGACTACTAAGGCATCCAGGTTAATGTTTTTGTAAAAACATATAAGTAAAACATAGATATAAATAAAGCAACCATATACCTACACTTCGCGTGTTTCTATTTATTATTTAGTGAACAACTTTTACAAATGTAAAATCTGTTACTTAGGTACTTCATTTCAATAAATTATCAAAAGCTTCAAAATTTTCAGAGAATCCTGTGAAGTTTAGTAGTGATCGGATAAGAAAAAGGATGAAGACGCGGGAATAACCATCAAATAATATTAAATCAAGTTTTCTCTCTAAACTGTTAAATGAAAAAAAAAACATTTAACAAACGCTTTTGATTTATTTCTGTTTATTTCGTCATCTCATCCCAAAGTATATCTAAATTTGGCCGAATTTTATTATTATTATTTAAATAAATAATATAATTCTCAGACAAATGACGAGCCCGTTGAATGAGTGGTTAGGGTGCTGCTTTAACGCTCTGTTCTGGGGTTCCCGGGTTTGATTCCTTGAAAAACGAACTTTTCAAATTTGACTCTAGTCTGAATCTGAAAAGTAGTGGCAGCTCACTGCGTTTAGCAGTCATTTGTCTGCCTGTCTGCCAATCTTAAAAGAAATAGTCCACAGATTGTAATTTCATTAAGAAGTAAAGTAACTAAAAGCTAAAACTAGTTTTTAATACAAAATGTCTGCGCCCTTTTTCTTAAATATTAAAACATTTTGCTCACATAATTTTGTCAGGAATTAAATGTTTTATTTTTATTTTTAAATAGAAAAACTTAATTTTTATTAAATTACATAGGGAATACATGACACCCAAAGAAATAATTCCGTTTATCCGATCGCCACTAACACCCGCTGGGTTAATAAGAATTATTTCATCAAAATGGATCTAACGGTTTTGCAGTCCATAGGGAACATATATACACGTCATATCGATTTTTATATTTATAGAAATAAGCCAAACTATTTATTATCACCAATAATAAAGGTGCACTTCGGATCTTAGCGATCGCGACCTTGTGACTAGGCGATTACAGTCACCTGTCGCATGGCAACCCCTTGCTTACCAAAGTATTTAATCTGTGCGGCCAAAGTACCCAATAAACAGTTTTTCCAAGTATTATGTCGGACCTTTTAACTAGGAATAGAAAAAGATTCGGCAGTTATTGATGATATAATATTAATGCTCATGTCTCCGGAAAAGATGAAGATCAAGTCAATTTTCAATTGCGAGGAGAAGGGAAGAATTAGCAACTAATTCTACCAATACTCGTCCTCGTGCGAAGAAAATGACGCTCTGGCCTCCGGTTGCACGATGCAGTCGTTTGAATTCGTCAGTGTTCCATATTAAAAATTACACTTTGATATGTACAAAGATAATTGTACTGCAAGGAAAACACCGCATCCACCATGCAACTCGGTGGCGCAGTAGGAAAGACGTGGCCTATCATGTCGAGAGGTCCGAGTTCGACTCCCAAATTACTGACTGCTCTCAAAAGATGAAGAAAAACATCGTGAGGAAACTTGCATACGCCAAAGAAGATATTCTAAGGCGCATGTGAACTCACATTGGGTTTGCCTTGTTGAGAGGGTAGGCCTGTGCCCCTGGAGTGGGGTCATTAATGGGCTGTTGATTATGATGCAGATGAGCAGGCAACTCAACGCTTTAGACATCGAATGAACCGATCAAAGGACTGTTATAATTAAAATGACGATAACCGTTTTGTTATAGTAATTTGTAAAACAATAAATGATCAATGCCAGCAATTGGAATAAAATTAGTTTGGCTCAAATCTGCAATATTTATGAAAGGGGAGTTGAACTGTACCTATTTCCCGTATATGTGTGGAAGCTCACCTAAGAGGAGGATCGACAAATTAAGGCTGCTATGGACAGTTCCATGCACGAATGTGCTATGAAAGCGGCGGTAAGGAAAAATGCTACTCAGAAATGATGACCACGACTACTCTGACAAGAGGATTAGCCGGGAAGAAGAAGGATGAAAAAAGAAAAATAGTCGTATTTAAACAAAATCACAATGTTTTCGCTATAATTTTTCGTGATTTTTGAAAAATATATTACTACTTATATTTACAGAAAGTAATTGTATGTTTATTAAAGTCTTTTTGTGTTCCGACTAGAATCAATGTAAGCTAAGGCTGAATCCACATCATAATAAATATACATGGTGGAATTTTTTAACGGCACCTAGAGAGCAATTACTCCAAATATTGTAGATAGCAAATTTCATCCAAAGAAACATTCCTTTATTTTTTAAAGGAAAAAATGCATTCAAAGCTTTTTAAAAATACGTTTGCCACAGCGGGGAATCGATCCTTTTATGACATCAATCTATAGGGTCAATCATAGGGATCAAAACTCTCTAACAAACATGATAAATTAAGGAACCTTAGAGATTCACCGCCAAATCAGGTGAAATCGCGGAACAGAGCTAGTAAGCAATATATACCTATATACCTTTTGAATATGACAATTATATATTACTGTAATAATTACAAATATCCATACAATAAATATACTAAAAATGTAAGGACTTACCGAATAGTGCCGCGAGGACGAAGATCTTCATAGCGGTTACCCTTTCGTCAGGCCTTGATGTTGTTGCAAACACTACCAGAAGTCAACTCCTGAGTCCCACATCACCCCTACAGCTTATATATATGGCAATACACGTGTTGGAAGATATGCTTCAAATTCGATCTTTAACCCCTAAGATGCCTAGTCTTCATTCGATAACAACAATGTTGCCGTTTGTTTATTAGGTTCTAATGTCACGGTTTTGTTATAAAACAGGTCAATTGCTACGATTTATGGTACATATCTAGTGCAATGCAGAGAGCGAGAAATCAGAGTAATCAGTTTGCATTGAGAGACTAACAGAAGATTGGTATGCCATCAAAAACATAACTTGTAAAAAAACCAAGTCTCGCAACTCAGTTCTACTTCTTCTACCGTCAAAAGTTGTGAGATCTAATTTAATATAATATATTAGATACATTGTGTTTTCATGCGATTGCCAAGTCAATTTATTTATTTAAAACATACAAGATTTTTATGTTCAGCATAAGATGTTGTTAGGTGAGCTAATTTCGTAATAACTCAAGACAGAAGGTTACTTAAGTAGGGACTGAATAAATTAACCGACTTGGCATAACATGGATCTCACAAAGAAGTAGAACTTGCGAGACTTGTTTTTTTTACAAGTTATGTTTTTGATGGCATCTCACTTCTTTTTGTAGATAGTCCAATTTTATTTCTTCCTCTTTTTCTTTTCCGGTACTACTTCCTGAGCTTCAGCTACAGCTTTTCTCAAAGCCCACTCCCTGTCTCTATGGGTTTTTCTCGGAGGCTTTGATGTTACAATTTTTGTCAAGTCTGGACGATAAATGCTTCTAAGTCTATTATATTCACAAATTGAGGATTCCTGCGCTTTAATACTTCCGAAGTCGAGATTAATTGATTATCTAGATACTTATCTACACCTATCTTATAATATAGTTTATTTATTTATTTATTCATTGATATTTGGAGTATCAACAGTTAAACAAAGACAAGATAAAAACTAAAACTAAAAACATATAACCAATTAAAGATTCTCACCCATAGAAACAAACTACATATATCTAAACAAACAGTACAGCGTTCATTAAAATAAAATAAAAACAATAAAACTTTAAAAACAAAATCACAATTTGTAAATGAAGAGTAATGCTAGGACCAGGAAGAAAAAAACCAAACTAGTCATCAAAAAATCTTCGCGCCAATAAACTCCTCGCCGACACCACGCTAGTGTTGAATAAATCAAGATTTAGTTCGCTTTCATTGCTTAACATATTGAACATTAATAACACACACACACTGATTCATTAACTGCAAATGTAACTTTGTATTCCTAAACTATTTATATGAGATTACAAAGTTATTTATGCAGTTAGTATATCTAGAAAACTGGGCCGAAATTGCAAAATATTTTAATTTTTCCTTGATTTATACACTAAACACTAACTGTATTCTAAATTTGAAGCTTCTATGTCTGCTAGAAGTGCCTTAGAGTTTTGATGATCGGTCAGTCAGTCAGTGAGTGACAAAAATTAAACTTTGACTAGTTATAATTCTTAAACTACTGGCTCAAATTCAATGAAATATACCGAGTTTATACAATGCCTACTTGGTTACTGAAAATTCAGGCTTCTAGTTTTATCGCCAACGAAGTTATAGGGGGTTGAAAATGTGCCGCTGTTTTTGTTTTGCTCGACTTGGCGGGGGCACGGCAGTGCCCCCAGATTGTGTTACGCTACGTGAAAAAGATTAACAGAGCTCGTTCATCTATCAACAACTAGTCACATCACGATTTTAATTATAAAAGACATTATTTTTATCGAAGATAATGCAAGAATTGTTAGAGTACCAGCATCTATGACTGTAATGAAAAGAAAGAATCCAATTAAGCACTACAAAAAAGCTCATTCTTGTTCACTAACTAGCTTCAAAAACTATGTAAGAGCCACCAAAGAAACATGACAGGACACACCACTGGAAGTTATAGTGACATTAATTAATTTCAGGCCAAACCGGAAGACGGCAGTTATAAATGCAATACAAGTTACTAAATAAAGTATTTCTTTAATAAATCATGGCCCTTGTTGACGCCAATTGTCAATTTAAATTAATTAATAATAGTTAATATTTAATAATAATATAATAATAGCTGTCGTATGTGCTATCAATAAATACCAGTCACTATCGACATACTCCGGCTTCGTCCGGGTACAATTGAGACATTTAGTTTACAACAAATATAGCTTATGTCCAACTGTAATATTTCAGGTACTTTTCGTATACGATGAGAAAGATCTCACCAAATTTATTTATTTAGATTACCTTCCACACAGATATCAATGCGCCTGGCCGCCATTTTAGTGACGTAATCTCATGACACACAACTTTGGCCGACGAGTTTTTAGACGCGGAAAACCCAAAGATATTCAACTGTATAGATCGGACAAGACGAAAAATCCGTAATGTGGATATTTAGAATTACGTGGTACAAAATCGCCAACTTTACAAGGCTATTTAGCTACGCCATGGGCATCCTTATTACGGCGATGAGGATCAATAATTTTATAGGAAAACTTTCCCAGTGCCCTCTCTGTATATTCTATATACATATTTAAACTTTTTGGGAAAACAACACATGAGTATTCCTGCGTATTGGGAAGCTTATTATGTACATTTTTCTTAAAGAAAATTTTTCTCATATTTTTACTTTATGTCAAGGTCCACAGACAGGCTGACGGTCCACTTGATGGTAGGTGAATACCGTCACCTGTAACACAAGCAATGCCACACAGTTGCAAGTGCGCTGCCGACCATAGTAGGATTAGGGATAAGGGATTAGGAAAGGATAGGGAAATGGGCTCTGGCATCTCATACTCACTCACCGAAACGCGGTGGTCTTC
The DNA here is from genome assembly GCA_910589475.2 of Bembecia ichneumoniformis. Lineage (NCBI taxonomy): Eukaryota > Metazoa > Arthropoda > Insecta > Lepidoptera > Sesiidae > Bembecia > Bembecia ichneumoniformis. The sequence goes on along the minus strand of OU342544.1, from coordinate 477,178 downwards.
TGTGAGTGGATCATATCTAGACTGGACAATATAATTAAGCTTTCTGTGTTCTGGAGGAACCACTTATCCTCTACTGGTTTCGCTTGAATTTAACATTCAAGCAATTCAAGCGATCTCCTCAGAATGCTACTCAAAAGCAGAAATAAAATTAAATAAATCAAAGTAATTGAGGTTGTTTATTAAAACAAATGAATTACAAAATTGAGCAAATTAAAAATTAACGGCAGCGACTGCCTTAAAATTAACACTGGGAAATTAATTAAAAATATTTTAATAGTAAGAGATCCTTAAATCGGAAAATACTTAAAAATATAATAAAATAACGGCAGAGATTCATTGGAAAGCATGTCAATTTGTACATGTTTATAAAAAAGTCTTTAATTAAATAAATATCATTAAAAAAAAACAGAGTTATAATAATAATGGAATATTCTAGAACATACTCTTACATCTATTTAATAATAAATGGAAGTTTGAAATTTATGGTTGATCTATTTTTTTAGTTAAAAAATGAAACAATTTTTATGGGAAAGTATTAGTATAACATTTCGTCCGTTAAATTAAATAAAATAATAATAACTATTACATCTAACTGATGGTGAAAAGCGCATCAAAGTCCGTTGGAGGAGTTAGCTGATATACAGACAGACAGACAGATGCGGGCAGCGACTTCAATTTATACTATGTAAGAAAGAATAAACAGTTGAGTAAATTGTAATAAACGAGCTGTGTCTGTACATTCAATATTTTTTTCAAATAAACAATTTGTACACGTTGTACTTTTGTTACCGAGGTAAAGAAATAGCCTTTAAAAATTTTGTCTGTTTGTGCACGCTAATCTCAGAAAAGGTCTAACCGCTTTGAATACGATTTTCACTGATGTATTGCAGCAAGCTTTCCGTAACATTTAGTCTTTATTTTATTCTAATCTGTTTACAAACAAAAAAGTTAAGTACACTCGTACGAAGTCTTGGACGCATCGAGTTGATTATATGAAATAAAATAAAAAAATACCAGCGCCCTCTGCACTCTCCATGTAAGAAGAGGTTCGCTTTCCCTTAAGGGGGAGACAAACTCTAAATACTAAAAATATCCATTGTTTAATGAAGATGTTACAAGAAATGGACAAGGCAATTGCTTTGAAAAAAATATATATTATACTTAAACATGTGAAGAACCAATTGTATTGATTAGAATTTTCGTTAAAGTAATAGAAACTCCACAAAAAAAGTTAGAACACAAGAAGAATTTGACCTTTATTGAAAATTCTCTTGAAAACGGCTTATTGCACGCATATGAATCCTGTACCTATTAATAAGTTAATATCAGATTAAAAAGTTGTATTAATAAAAATTTTTATTTTGTGTATTGTTCTAATGGTAAAAACAGAAAAACACCATTTCTAGGCCTGTTGAATTGGATCCGCCGCCAGCGAGTTCTATAGTAAATGTCATTGGCCCAAGTGAAGCCCTTAAGAACGACACATTAATAAAATCAAAAGTAAGAAGATATTGAGCAAATATAGGTGCATAAAATATCAAAAGAGCCTTATAACTTAGGTATTTAACTTAGACCGAGTTTAATGTCTTTTAAGAGAGATCTTTGCGTTTGACACAAATGCAAGTTACAACTAATATTGTACACATTTTACTTATTGTAGTATGGAAGCAAAACTCAACCAAATGATCTTTTCAAAAGATTCTCTTTGTACTGAGTAAATTGAGCAATTATTTTGCCACAGTCTTAATTTGAATTATCTATTTATATACCTATGTTTATTTATACCTAATAATATTTTACAATTTTGTAATATTTAGTGTTTGCAGATATTCAGTGTAGTTTTTGACATTCTACACAGAGTACTTTCGATAGTATTAGGTACAGACTAATACAACATCTTTGAGTATAATAGTATGTCAGAAACTAAATTATTAAAAATTATGTCAATTTTCTTTAATCAAATAAACAGAGGATGTCGACAGTTTTAAATAGATATTTTAAAATTAAAAAAAATAAAATTGTCCATTGATATCGTAAATTGGAAACCATTCTTCTATTAAGTTTTCATTTATAATGGGTTTGTTCAACAAACGATAGAATTATCGCTATTGCTTCAATAGTCTTTGCTTCTTATTAGGCAAAATTCTGTGCATGCCTACTACAAAAAATATTTTAAAAAAGTCGATGAAATTTTAACACATCGAAAAAAGCTTTTATAATCTCTGAAGTCTGGGAACCGTGAGTTTATCCCTAATACACCTGAGCGTAGTCAATTTAGCTGGTGAACTCGGGACCAACTGCTCCTGACAGGACCTCCTAATGGGAATGGAGGGAGGAGTGCAAGCCCGAGTTATGCTGGCCACGTGAGGATGAGATTTGACGTGTTTGCGAAGGGAAGAGGGATCTGTGTAACGCTTTCCGCAACCAATAGCACCACAGGCGTACGGTCTCTGGAATAAGGGAATATTACTTTAGAATGCGATTATTATAATACTAGAAAGAATTACTTTCAATTTCAAATTCAGAACATTGGGGCCAGTCTGATGGCAGTAAACATTCCCTTTCAAAAGACAACCGTGAAATAACAGCACGTGCGCTGTTGTGTTTCGGTGAGTGAGTAAGGGATGCCAGAGCCCATTTTCCCATCCCCTCCGCATCCGTTATCCTTAATTCTACTTTGGTTAGCAGCGCACTTGTAGCGACTGTAGCCACCCACCATTAAGTGAACCAAAAGTTACAGAGGTGCAACTTACTGCATTGAAATGAGTTCTTTGATGCTTCGCTCTGTCAGAGGAGTTGGAGAAAGCCTTCCTGCAATGTGGCGCTGGGCAGGCATAAGGTCGTTCTCCAGTGTGAGACCTGACGTGGATTTTCAGATTTTCCAAACGGGAAAAAGCTTTTCCACATCCTGGATGCTGTGGAGTAAATAAAAAGTTATCAAGAATTAATAGGAATTCAAAATTTGTTTGTTTCTTTCTTTTCTTTGAAATTTATTTCTTGAATCATATTAAAACATCAACTAGGTACCAATTTAACGCAATTTATTTATTAATTTTACAAGATTTTATTGCGTATATGTATCTGTGAGGTAGAATATGTATTTACGCCATGGAATACTAAAGATTAATCTGTTTGTTTCTGCGCTATATCAGTATTTAAAATGTTAGAACTTACATGACACCGATTAGGCTTGTGTCCGGAGTGAACTCTCATGTGTATGAGGAGCTTATATCGAGCGTTGAAGGGACGACGTGCTCTTGCGCATTCACGCCATAGGCAGCTGAATTCATCACCTATCAAAATATTGAAAATAAATATCCATTAATCAGACAAGTCCTAAGGGAGGACTACGTTAGTACATGGGAGCTAACTCAACAGTACAGGAATAAGTCGAGCTCAAAACTGGGTCAGCTGGTTTTAAAATTATTCTTGCCTTTATAAGTGTTGACATGATTTCTTTCTATGTGCTCCACCAAGGTACTCTGGTTCGCGTATCTCTCATAGCAATATTCCCACATGCATACCCTCTCACCTGAAAATAGAAAGTCCAAAGATGATATATCCATAGCAATATTATTTAAATTTTAATAGAATTTTATTTTTAAAATCATCATAATCAAGTAAAAAAGCGGTCGTACCGTGGGAAACTTTTTCAGTTTTCTTTTCAACATGATCGTTGTTTTCTTTTTTGCTGTCAATAACATCATTATCATCTTCTACAGCAATACCGAAATCATCTAAATTTACGAACAACTCGTCTTCATCGAACGTTTCAGAGTTTTCGTCATAATAGCTTGAATTATGAACATCACTTTCGATAGACTCCGACACTGACACTTTTCTCGTGTTTCTATCATAATTGAATTCCGTACAACTTGTCGGTGTATCCGGAAGGGTATGGACTTTCTCACAATCTAGATTGTAAAGAATGTTATTTGGATAGCAATAACGGTCCAAGTTGCTCACGATCGGTGTACTTGTATTTGGAATTGGGGTAACATTGAAGTAGTTGTTTTGTTGTGTAGTTTCTTCAACATTGTAATTGCAGTACCTTTTAGAAAATGTTTCTATCGATGGCAGAATATTGTTATCACTGCTTACATTTAAGTGTTCAGTGTTAAAGACTTCAGGTGTACTACTACTCTCGGCGTCTTCTCTACAAAGTTCATCTATTAAAGATTCATCGTCCATATAATCGTTTGTCTCATAGAAATTATGCTCAACTTTTTTCTCATTGTACGATTCCGTTTTGAAACTTTTATCGTCAAATTCTATACTATCTAAATCCAACAATACCTCTTTTATATTTTCTACGTTGACGTTACTATCGATAACTTTATCGATAACTTCAAAATCGTTTGTAATAGTGCTGTTGGAATTGCTATTCCAATTATCTAAAACCTCAAAATCGAAACTTTCTTCGACGCCGTACTTAAAGCTGTCCATCTTTCTATTTTTATTGCCATTCTCTAGTTCCAAATTGAATTGAGACATATAATAGGCGTGTAAGTCTGTGATGTTATCATTTTTGTCTTCAAACAAATCGTCCTCGTCGTAACAAGGTGTTATATCGTATTCAGCCATATTGCGGAGTTCATTTACCTTACTGAGTTCAGTAGTCTTAGGTGCTTGTAATTGGCATGTGTTGTTTATTCAAGTTTGCACATGTGGTGTTGCTATTATAATAAAAATAAACTTTCTCTGCGTACCATCACGCGTGGCTTCGGCATCTGCGAATTATAAATTTAATCGTTTTTTGTTATTATTACACTTGGCAAGCCTCTAACATGTGTTAGAAGACTGTTGCTACCTATTCTCATTTTGTTAGGAAGTAGAATTGGATATTATAGTAACATTAATTACTTTTTTGTTGAATAATATTTTGAGATGCGGATGTGCTTCACGAAATAGACATAAATAATATTATGTGTTGATTGACAGATTGTGGAGTAATTATTTATTGCTATAGAAACATGCGGATTTCAACTTTATTGAGAATCTTAAGTATGTAACTAATATTGCAAAACGCAAAAATTCATAAAGCCTTTAGGTTGTTCGTTATTTCATTTAAACTAAACTACTTAACAGATTAACAGTTACTTAACATTTCCTTTGCGGTTAAATTTAACACTCTAATTAGGTCTGGTTAGCGTTGAGACTTGGTTCTAGATCATTGAACTAGATGGCGTACATAGTTAGAATCGTTTATTCTAGGAAAGCTGAGGAAGGACGTATTCTAGTTTTAACTAGGAACGACGTACTTTACAATTGTAGTTGTAGGTAATATATATTTGTTAACCACCCAAAGTTGTTACTGCAGTACTTTTTTATGAGACCGTCTAACTGAGAACACATGTATCTGAAACTCTTTCAGTTTCAGAAAACGTTAGTTTATGAAAAATGTATTGTATTTTTTTTTAAATTTAGGGTGAACGTTACTTAAATGTTTTGACAAAAAAACTTTAATGGACCAAAGGACATCAATCAAAACCAGGCCATTGCTTTTTTTAACTTAGATACGCTTTGGACAATAATGATAATAAAAGTCTTTAAGTAATTTCCTGTGAATATTTCAAATTTTCACAATGAGCGAAGCGCGTACTCGATACGTTCTTCGAGTCAGTGCGCAGTTCAAACAGAGTTTTCAATACTTTCAAACTTAAATATATCTATGAAACCTCATTAACAAATTACGCGATATTTTCCCAGTAAAATCTATGTCTTCTTACCTAATTGTACAAGTTCGATATAAACTGATGCCCTGTTCTTCATAAAAAACTGAATCTAATTCGATGAAAAGTTAATTTTTTTTAAGCTTTAAAGTAATAAGGAATATTTTTCAACATTGTCCATTATCTCTAAGTTGAGAACACAGCCTCCGTGAGTGCAAAACGTATTCATACATGTGACTGTACTATTCCTGTTCACCTGAGATTCTGTCCATTTGAAAATCCGTTATATTCTATTGGTCTATTCCCAAAATGTCCCACAAGAAATGTCCAATTTAGGACATTTTGGAAATTATAAAAATAAATATTCTTATTGTTCCCAAAATGTCCACTTTAATTATCTTTGTAGACATTTTGTACTTATTCTGCCACGCTAAATGATGAAACTCTTTCAGCTGATTGCTGGTCTTCTGATATTTCAATTCATATACCACAGCCATTTTCATCAAAATATGTTCTTTGACCATAAAAAGAGTCAGTTTAACTCACGAACCTTCGAACTTACGTCCGCCGTGGCGCATGTAGAGCTTTCTTTTCGCCGGGCTTTATAACTTTTATAACTCACTAGCTTTTATCCACTAATTTTTATGTCTGTTTATTATTTTGATGTATAACCTATAATAGTTGCAAAGTTTCAACATAATCTGTTCGGTTTTTACGTGAAAGAGTAAGAAACATTCTACCCTCATACTCTTTCGCGTTTATAAAATTAGTACCTAATATTTAAATTGATATACACTAACTAATTGAAAGAGGCAATATCTCACTTGTAAAATAATTAAGTAATTTAAAAAAAATCAAATATTTTTAATTATGGAAATATGTAGGTAATCGTTATAATTATTTATGACTTAGTCATTTTTTTATGTTAAAGTCGTCAAACAGGTCACCAACATATCCAATCTCAAAAAATAATAATAATAATAATAATAATAAAGTAAATAAAAAATTTGTTTCAACGGTGATCTGGTGAGCCAGGTCTAAATAAATAAGATAAAATAATAAAAAATAATTTCCGTACCTACCTTTGTGATTGAATTTAAATTAAAAAAAAGCATTGAATTGTCAAGTGAGAAAGATTTAAAAAAAAAATATAACAATTACTTACAATACTCTAACGACACCTACAAGAATTTTATCTCATAAAACCGAGTTTTATTCTAAAATAAGTAATAAAAAAAAAACACTCACCAATGAAGTTTAGACCACTTCACTATAAATAACGTTTCAGGTTCGTAGTTATTTCGAAAACATAACGTCCGCACTCTATCGAAACGCCCTAAGGAATATGAGGAATTAACGGGACGGGGTTCAAAATTACTGACACATATGTTGGATTTCATGAAACCAACTTACGATTGCCATACTTTGGAATTGTTAAAACATTTAAACACATATCTCTTTGAACATAAAGTTGAAATTCACAAACGCTTAGATGAATGAAATTCAAAATTACACACATAGGCTACATTACATTTGCTGTAAAAACTAGTCATTCTGTTTAGATTTTAATGCGTACGTGATAAGGTTCAAAATGTATCAATTAGTTTTTTTATAATAAATAATTAATTTCTTATTTTCTTTTGGCGCCAAGATCTCGAAGTAGCTTTTATCGATTCATTTGTCATCAATGGTTACGAGGTTAATTACCGTTATGCTACATTTTTTAGTAAGTAGGTATTTTTAACTTTAGACTAAATTCGTGCCTAATTTGAATAATGAGAATTTTTTGTTTTATTTAGCCAATTAGTAAATAGTTCTAAAGTTTAGTAGTGTCAGGGGACACTGCGATGTATTCCCCAGTCAAACTGAGCAAGCCGTCTGGCGGCAGTAACCATTCGTTAAAGAAATTATACTTATAATATTATAAAGGCGAAAGTTTGTATGTTCGTATGTTTGTTACTCAGTCACGCAAAATGGCAAACACGTTTTAGGATACCTTTTATCTTGGTAAAAATGTTAGGTTCCTGTGGGATTTAAAAAAAAACAAATACAGCGCGTACGAGGTTATGGACTAAAAGGATTTTAGCCCTTATGGAGTTAGTTAAGAGTTAGCACAGATAGTTATGGAATAAACGGATTCGTGCTCTTGTATTTCGGGGAGTGAGTAAGGGCTCATTTCCCTATCCCTCGCCTACTCATTTGTTGTAGCCAACAAGTGGATCGTTATCCTGTCTCCCGCCTTTATATAAAACTAGCTGACCCGACAAACGTTATTCTATTAAATGTTTATGTTTCGGTGCGTGAGTAAGGGATGCCAGAGCTCATTTCCTTATCCCAATCCCTTATCCTCAACCCCACTATGGTCGACAGCGCACTTGCAGCACCCGTGGTAGGTGACGGTAACCACCTACATCAAGTGGACCGTCAGCCTGTCTGTTGACCTCAATATTGGATTGTCAGCTCTTGTGTACTTTGGATGGGAAAAACAAAAATGGGGGTTTTTACGTTTTTCTGAATATTTTTCCCAACCTTCCTCGGACTTCAAGGAAATTTAAAAAAAATGGCTCATGGTTGATCACTTGAAGAACGATGTAGAGTGATCAAATTTTTGGCTTCACTCCAGAGCAGCGCCTAGTTCTCTATAAGCCTTATGGAGATCTCTGCTCTCATTTGTGATCTGTGGTCCTAAAATACCACAGATCTAGATCCATTTGACACCTTACAGCGACGAATTGTTGACGATCCAATGCTCACACAACAAAGGTTAGAACCCCATAGTTTAAGAAGGGATGTAACCTCTCTTTGTATGTTCTACCAGCTGTACAATGGTCAGTGTTCCGATGAGTTGTTCCATAGATCCGGAGCTGATCTATATAAGATAAGATGCTGCTGCGCACTGTGCACTGGATAAAGTGCTGGTTTTGGTCGTGTCCTTATAATATAATAACAATTTATTTGCGATGACCATGCGCATGGAGAAGTGTTTACCTTGTTTTTCTTTTTTCTTTTTCTTTTTGAGTTTTCTTGTTCCTTTATGACCAACCGGTAGATATTCGGTGTGTAAATCTTGATATCTTCAATATAGAAATTTTGGATGTATCTTGAACTTAGGCGACGACGGTAGGTAAACCTACCACCAAAAGAACCGTCAGCCTGCTTGCCGTCCTTTATAACATAAAAATATTTCGTATTATATAAGAGTAAATAAATTAAAAATTTAGCATTTTCACTGGAAATGTTTAAAAACATAACACCAAGTATTTGAAGTAGAAAATGTCGTATTTTGTGATTATTACCAATTGCCATTTTGTTGAATGCCACTTTTCTCACAGCATCTATTTTAACAGGTTCTACGTTATTTTTGCATTTAAATTATATGTCAAAACTTCTATATAAGCATAAATCGTAACACAGAAGCTCTTCTTCTTCTTAAAGTTCCTCTCCATTATTGAAGGTTGGCTGTCTGCTCTGACGAAACATATACATTCTGCACTGGAGATGCCGGTCCATTCCCTGAAGTTACGTAGCCAAGATTTCTTAAGCTTTCCAGAAAGCTCTACCGCACAAATTCTACTCGACATAAAAAAATAGAGTCATATTTAAATGAAATTGTAAAATATTTACATTGTACATATACGACCTTATCTAGTACGTGGTCAGTGTAGTGATTAAACGATACTATGTCTTACATTGCCTTGACGTAAATACATCATATCAATTAACTTAATTAATATTAACCTCTGATTAAATTGTAACAGATCAAACTGATTGCAGCAATGTTGTGTTAATTGTAGCTCAAATCAAATAATTATTTATTATCTATGTTTATTAATCAATAACCTGGTTTATATAATAATAACATCTACATAAATTAATATTATAAATTTAATTTTAGAATGGATATTTATAAAAAAATCTAATTGAGTAATGTTTTATATTTAAAATATTTTTTATGACACTATCTACTTTTTATCTTTCTTTTTTAAACGTAATTTTGAAATCGTAAATTATACACCTTTATATAATTATTTAATTGAAAATAATAATAATAAATTATTCTTATTAAAATAAATCATTCGAACAAATTGTAGGAACCATAATAACTTTTTAATCATACGGGTCTTTGTAATTTTCAAACAGGACTATTAAGAAATTTACTTGTTACTATAGCTGGGCTCGCAACTTCGTATGCGTGGTATTCGGTATAGGGCGTGACTTTTTTGTTTGTAAAGCAATTGCAATGAAACAAACACTAAAGTTACGGCAAACTTGTTACGATAAATCAGTGAAAACCGCATTCAAATCGGTTAAGTCGTTTCAGAGATTAGCGTGCACAAACAGACAAAAATTCCAAGAACTATTTTTTTTTTTTTTGGATAAGTACAACGTGTATAAACTGTTTTTTTGAAAAAAATATTTAATGTACAGACACGGCTCGTTTACATAGATGGATATAAACATAGATTATCTCATTTACTTAAATACTTACTCTAGCGTAAGTGAGCCTGAAAATAAATAAATTTTATTAATACTAAATTAATATGTTTTTTTTTTAAATATTAATTTAAAAAAAAAATCACTTATTTCATAGTACCAATATTACGTATCGCAGTCATAAACTGAACAGCCCGTCTTCCTGCAGTGAAGAAGACCACCGTGAAAAACAGCACGTATGCTGTTGTGTTTCAGTGAGTGAGTAAGGTGTGCCAGAACCAATTTCCTTATCCCTTACCCTTATCCTTTGCCTTGTGTTACCTACCATCAATTGGACAGTCATTCTGTCTAGAACAAAGTGTTCATTTAATTTCAAATGAATTGTGTTGCCATCGTTCTTTTGCACACATTAACTGATGTTATTTTTGAATTTAGAATGTAATATTACTCGCTTTTATGAAAATAAACACAATGAAAGTGCACGCGCATCGGATCGACTTTTATTTTATCATCCTTGTACGAGTATTATATGATATGCACTTGTGGCTGACACGTGTTCAAAACATGATCGGTTAGATATTTATTTTATGCATACGAGTACTGACTTCATTCAGGTCTAACTCATTTCTGAAGACCTAATAAAATCAATTATTTTGTGCTTCTAACTTTGTTCAGATTCTAAATTGCAATATAACCTAACAATGCATCGTTTTGTTGGCTAGCTGCCATGCCATGAAAACTTAAGTTAAGAAAACTTAACTTAAGAGGAGATACAGCATCCCTAGCAACCTCTTCACTTGGGGACAATTTTTGCGCCTTCTTATTTGATCCAATGAGAGTAAAAATGGTCTCTAGTTCAGCTCGCATTTGTCCCGTGTTTTTTTGTTTGTATCAAATCCCTTTTAACTGTTAATACTAAAAGTAGTAAAATAAATCAAAAGTGCAAGGAGTTTAGTTTTTGTAAAAAATACTCGAAGGCACGTGAAGTGAGAAAAGTGTGTCCTTAAAACGACTTGTTATAGATTTTTTTTACAACTTCTTACAACTTTAAAATAAATTACGACCCGGGGGGCTTTAGAACATTAGAACGCACTTATGCTTCTATGCATTATTAACCCATAAAAGCACAGTTAGCACCCTTCGCATTAGCACCCTTAGCACAGTTGCTTTTCCCTAGGCTCTCCTAGGCGATGGCAACCGCCTATATTAAAGTCGCTATTTATGATAAAAAATCAATATTTTCATCTGCATTTTTTTATGATTGAATTTATTTAAGTATTTACCTAGAAGCTTTTTCTTGTGGCTACACAGACAGAAAGAGGACAACCGTGTATTACCAATATCATTTTCCTAAAAAGATGACTTCTAATGTTGGACAAGAAGGGTAAGCCCAATTGCCAATGACATATATAAAATGCTTTAGAGACAAATATATTAGAGTCAATTAGTGCTTGTTTTTCATCAACTGACCTGACGGCATAACGTTTGACTTAACCAGTCAACGTGAAAAGATGATTTATTATTGTGTACTATTATTTAAATTTGGCTATCGAGGGCAAGGAGATCGTCGAAATGCTTACACTTGTTGTAGTGTCAACGGTTCTCAAACTTAACTTTTCTATTTTTGTGTAAAATTAACTGTAATGTTCATTTACTGGTTGAAATTCGATCGTATTCATTTCGAAGTTCGTCTAAGTAAAAAGAAGAATATCTGTATAAAAACAAAGGAGAAAAGGGTAAGGAAAACAAGAAAACGGGACAATTGCGAGTTGAACTCGCGTGAAGAGGGTTCCGTACGATGTTACCTATCATGTTTTTTTAAATATACGCACAATATTGAGTGATTTACCGTGTTATTTTAATATCATGGACTTCTTATAAGTTTTCCTATAATCTATAAGTAGAAAACTAATTTCTGCATTTTTTCAAAATTTTAATTTCAGTAGTTTCGGAAATGGGGGCGGGCATGGTCAATTTTCGTCTATTTTCTTGAATAACTTGGAAACTATTTATTTTAAAATTACAAAAAAATACATTTAAGATCTTCACAACAAGACCTTCCATTTGATATGTCACACGATGCAGTTTTCAAACATTTTTTTTAAATTCTCCACTTTCCCCCCAAAAGTTACTTCCCATATACAGATTTCATCCATTCACGTCACACCTCCGCGTTTGAGTCACAAAAATTGATATGTGTACCAAATTTCAACTTAATCGGTCTAGTAGATTAATAATTGACTGTGACGGACGGACAGACGGACACACAAGTGATCCTGAAGTGATAAGGGTTCCGTTTTTTATTCGGACGTACGGAACCCTAAAAAGGATTCTATGAATTCATGGAAACAGCTAGACTATCATACCTTTTTAATAGCTGAACAAACGTAGATATTTTTAAGCACATAACTGCCATAGTTAGTTTTTTCAATATTCCTTAAAGAAGAATTTGTCTTGTACAAACCGACCCATTCATTTCTTCAAATTCCCATTCAACTATCAACCATCTACTTTGAACCAGTTTGTGCAGTTACCTACAATTTTAGTGATTACTATTAAGCAACTTCTTATCTACACAAAAACCCTTAAAAAATAAATTAGAGGCATTATTTAAAGAAATAGAAAATAATAGACATAAAAAATATAACGTCAATTCTTATAAAAAAAAAATCATGCAAACGGTTAGGTTTGTGATATTCTGTTTCGTAGTGAAATCGGTCAGTAATGATAGAAACTACAAGCTCTTACAGTATCTAGGACAACTTAACCGGCAACGTTGTATACAAGATAAATAATTATTATCTTGTCTCATATAGAAAGATTTATAAAAATATTTATAAGTGATATATAATTAGTATATTATATTAATATGACGTTTTTTATGTAAGTATTTAAAAGATAGTGAAAGTTGTGAAGGTTTGAGAATCGCCGATCGTCGCGGTGGTGGTACACCAAATTAACACACTCGTGCTCCTAATGGGCGCAAACTGGGGGCCGCATATTTTTAATTTTTTTTCTGAAGGAGTCTTTTCGATATTGCGAATTACTAAGTTATGTGAAATTAAATATAATACTTTTAGACTGTTCAATCGATGGCGAAATTGCCGTTGTGTAGCACTGGCTAATTTCAAATAAAATTTAACCTGCATGGTGCCAAATTTCAGAGTGACAATCGATTGTTCAATTTAAATTTTTTATTTTTTACATTCAGCTTGTATTGGAGGATATAGTGAACTGCTCACAATGTCAGATATACATTTTCGTATTGGAAACTTGGACTTGAAGAATGAACCGCGAGAAAGACCACTAAGGTAAATAACGATGAATTGAAGTTAACTGTTTACTGTTTTAAAGTTAAAGTTAACTGTTTTAACTTTTCACTACGAAACGGCAACTTCATACTTTAATTCCTATAAATTGGGATAATAATTTTTTATAATGTAACACATTAGTAACACAGTAAAAATTAATAATTGAATTTGGAACTTTTCCGTCTCATTAGTGATAACTGAAAAATGTATAAAATGAAAACAAAGTTCTTCTGGGATACGATTTTTTTATGACGCAAAACTTTTAGCTTTCATATATTTGTAAAAATGTGATATTTTGTCTATAAAAAATACGTCAATATTATAAATCTGTAAAGCAATAATTCGGCCATGACGCGAGCGAACTGTGAACCTAATATCATCATTATATGTATATCCATTACCCTAATATCTATGCAAGTACATATAGAGCACAAACAATGGGACCGAAAGTTGAGAACTTCTGAAAACGCACGTGCACATGTGTTTAAACTTTTAAACTGAAATAAATACAATACGATAGAGTAATTGTGCCACACTTCTCGGCACATGGACAAAAAACGCCAACATCGTTTTAACAATAAATAAACTTTCTTTGAACGAGAAATGAGCCGAATGCTTTTTTGGTCTGTGAAAAAAAAAAACATAGTCGGGCAGGCGCAATACCTACTCATTCTAGATTTATTCTAATTATCAATGTAGTAATGATAGGTTTTGTCTATGAGATTATGATATTTTAAAGCACACACACAAAGCACATATAAACATGTGAAGAACAATACACACCTATAGAACAAGTACTTTTATACAACAGGTTTAACAGAAAGACACACAAAAGTCAAATAACAGCATGTGTGCTGTTGTGTTTCAGTGAGTACTAATCAGAACCCTATTCCCCATCCTTTATTTCGCTCTGGGATTTATTATGAGTTTCGTTACGGTCTTAATCAACAATGAAGTTATGATACACGTAGATTTATAACTGGTTCAGTGAGTTTAAACGTGGTCGCAGCAACCTCACTGGCAATTTTCGTAAAGGATGTCCATTTTCGGCTTGTCCATTGAAAATTTAAGTGGTATGCGGTGAATGATTGAAACAGATAAAAGAGTGACCAACAGATTCGGTCAAGTTTTATGCATTGGCATGAGTCAAGTGCATAAACTCTTAGATACACGAACATCTAGGCGTGAGGAAGCTTTGCGCTAGATGGATTATACCCTATAATTTGACAGAAAATTAAAAAATATGACAGAGGTGAGTCAAATGCTGTATTTGACATCATCGCAGAAGATGTAACCTGGTATATTGTTACGAACCCGAAACCAAAAAGCGATCTGCACAATGGGTTCTTTTCTTCCGAAAATTTACCAACATAAGTGAAGGGAAAAGATGATCGCTTCGTTCTTTGGACGGACGGGACGTTTTGCAACCATATTAGTAGTTGTTTTGAAAAATGTTCGACAGAACCGCCCAAGAAGTAGGATCCTTCTTTCTCCGCCTGACGAACAATTAAATATTTGACTATGGAAGGTGTGGAATTAGTGAGTCATCCTTATAGTCCCGACTTAATTGGCACCATGTGATTTCTATTTATTCCCATAAATATAAGATAAACTTAGAGGAATTCGCTTTATGAGCCCTACAGATGTAGTGAAAGCGTTCGAAAACGCCGTTAAAGAAGAGTGAGCCCACTGCTTCAGTCAGTGGTTTCATCGCATGCGACTGTGTTTACAAAGTGTTTGATTTTCTTTATTTCCATAGGCTGGATTTCGAATTAAACAAAGGATTTCTGTTGGAGGCACCTTTATTACTATAAGTTAACTATTTTAAATAAATTAGTGAGAGCGTATGTACACTGTGAGACTGTGAAGTTGTGAGAGAGAGAGAAGGGTGGTTTTGGAGCGAGACAGGAAATAATTTGTAGTTTAGTTGAAAACTAAACACAAAGGAATAAAGATTCCAAAAAACTACTTTAGTTATCTAGTTTCTAAAACCCTCGTACAACTTTTGACTCTTACATATAAAAAAGCATCTCTTTTAATTTTTCTCATAAACATTGATCACCGTTGTCACTCAATTTGGCAACAAAAAATTTAAATGGATTCAAAAACATAATATTAGGAAAGGTCGCACAGTAGTCGGTACATTCATCGACAAAAACGACTTAGTCCTTCTTATCGTCAACACTTTAAAAGGCCCTCCACATATTTAGCGTATTTAAAAAAATAATACGAAAGCATTTGTATAGATAAATAAATTATTATCCAATAGTGATCCGCCGCTGTCTTTAAATTATATGTATACATAAACCTTTTTCGTTTCTTCGTCAGTGAAAACCTTATCAAAATCGGTTGGGTACTTTAAAAGAAGATAGCGGATTAACGTATTTATGTTTTTTTTTATTTATTTTTCTCATGTGCATTTGTATAAAATTTGTTTACCACTTTGTGGAAAATGTTATTGATTGCACTATTATTAAAATTAATGCAAGTTTTACTTTTTTTTTCTAGTCTAATATACTTACATGGTGTAATTGTTTGTTTTCCCTAATAAAATAAAATAAAATAAATAGATGTAGCTAAATGCCAAAAGAATGACGCTCAATTGATGCCAGGGAATAGACCTGATAATGTGCTGATGGAGACCGTGAACAGTCACGAGTGTTTTTGGTGGACTTCATTATCCCGCACGATAATGGCATCGTGAACGCTTCAAAAGAAAAGAAGAGATTCATCCTGGCGTTAGATCTGTCAACGGGTTAATTCCAACCGGCCTCTGTGGTCATCTGGCACAGTTGGGGTTCGCACTCGCAGGTCGTTTCCTGCCTGCCGAAGTGCTGGCAGCGGTGTACCACGAAGTCGCAAACGCGCGGTCGCGCGGCTCGCTTTTGACATCGGAGGAGGTCGTCAGGTTGAGGAAATACTCCCAGACGATCCTCCTCCAAACCTGGATAGACAGGTTGGCGGAGCCCAGTGCGGGCCGCCCCACGATCGAGGCCATACGCCCCTCCCTTGAGGGATGGCTGGCAAAGAGGCGCGGGGCCCTCACGTTCCGCCTGGTGCAGGTACTCTCGGGGCACGGTTGCTTCGGGCGTTACCTTCACCGAGTGGCCGTGAGAGAGCCAACCGAGGAATGCCACCACTGTGGCTGCGCGGTTGACACTGCGCAGCACACTTTGGC
The DNA here is from genome assembly GCA_910589475.2 of Bembecia ichneumoniformis. Classification (NCBI taxonomy): domain Eukaryota; kingdom Metazoa; phylum Arthropoda; class Insecta; order Lepidoptera; family Sesiidae; genus Bembecia; species Bembecia ichneumoniformis. The sequence goes on along the minus strand of OU342544.1, from coordinate 460,583 downwards.
TGACTGCCCCGAATGGGCAGAGCAGCGCGCTGCTTTGTCCCTCGTCGTGGGCGCCGACCTCTCGCTGCCGGCCGTCGTGAAAGCGATGGTCGGCAGTGACCTTGCGTGGCAGGCGATGCTCACGTTTTGTGAGCACGTTATGTCGCGCAAGGAAGCGGCGGAGAGGCAACGGGAAGAGGATCCCCTCTCCCAGCCGATCCGCCGGAGAAGGCTCGGGCGCAGGCGGATGGCCTATATCCGCCGCCTTCCCCCTTGACCAGGACCTGGGCGGTAGTCTAAGGGGAGACTACCGTCCGTTGTGAGGTCCCCGAGATGGCCGGCGTACCTCCGCTTTCGGGTACGCCGAGGTTCCGATAGGGAGCGTAGTCCTCCCCGCGCTGAACAGCCGTGGCGGGTCGCCGAAGTTGTGCAACAACGTTCCTGCGTCGTTGGGTTTTAGCCGGTAGGAGTCCGGCATAACCCGCAGCGTCCCCCTTTCGCTGCTGGGTATCCATGATGGATTTCCCAACGTAAAAAAAAAAAGGTCGTTTCCTGTCCTTTAACGACTACGCACGTCGTTTTGGCTTTTGGAGAGGAAGACGAGTAATTTTGGAAAATAAAGCAATAATAATAATAAGACAAAAACCTTTATTCAATTTAATTGGACGTCCGTTAAATCACACAAACAAAATAAAATAAACAACATTCACAGCTATTACAATTTAATGACCTCATTGTCTCAAGGGTCCCGGATTCGATTCCGTGCAAGGCCCACTTTGGAAATAAACTTTTGAAGGTTGGCTCCGGTCTGGATCTGAAAAAGTGGCAGAGTGCACTGCGTTTCACAGTCATTTGGACAGCTCGTTTGGCGGCAGTGAGCACCCCCGTCGCAGCGAAATAGCATCAGGTGTACTGTTGTGTTTTCGTGAGTGAGTGAGGAATACCATCCTTATCTTACACCTGTGGCGTTGCTTGTGTTATAGGCAGATCTTTTACCATCAAGTGGAAAAATATCTGTTATTATACTCATTAAGTAATCAAAAATTAAATTACAAATAAAAAATACAAGGACGAGAAGCAAAGCATGGCTCATGTTTTAATTAAGTAATTATAAAAGTGAAAGTAATAAGAATATTATATAAAAAATTAATTCGTCAAATTCGGCAAAACAATATTACACATAATATTATGAATGAAAATATTGTCAAAAATAAAAAGCTTAATCAATATTATTAATCTTCGTAAGTTTCCTTTTAAAATAGTTTCAGCTGTCATGAAAAATGTCTGCTTTCATATGAGTCTGGAGCGAATGAAAATGGGAAATCATTTTGACTGGGATAAAATTGTACGCATCGTCACAAGAAAATACTTTACAACCTGGGGCATCCCTGCGTATAGGTTACCTACTCAAGGATTGTCTTCATTCACTTTGATTCACAATATTCGCGACCACCTAACCTCGCAGTATGCTAAAGAATTATAAAAAGCCGTTTATACACTTCCAATCTTCTAAAAGCGTACCTCTGACGCTACCAGAATTCTCACGTGTCTCCAGTGACACTGAAATCATTGCCACATGTCCAACTTATTACTCATCCAATAGTTTTGAGATCGACAAAAACTAGCGAGACTAACATTAAAACGCCTCTGAAACAACTAAATTCATCCCTAACTCACCATTTAAAATCGAAATGACACTTTTTCTTGACACATCTTATTCTTAACCCATTCGAGGACATGTGTGATGCATTCGAAAAGTTTAGTTTTTTGTAAAAGAGTTGAGTAACCAGGATTAAATAAACAGTTATTTTAGATTTTTTTACGTCGGTTCAGTGGTTTTGTAGTAAGAGTTATAATTAAGAGCCACATGTCACACTGAATTAGTGATGAGACAGTGCTGATATCGATTTTTTTTTTCGATAAATTAGTAAATGATATATATGTACTTATTACATATTTTTTGCATTTGGAAATTACCGACCTCTTCGATCACAAACAGAACACCTATCGGCCGGTACCATTTCTCAAGTTTAATAATACTTTGTTTATGCATGCGAATGCCTATATATCTGTAACTATACAAATAATAAAATCTCAAATGAACCGTGTCGAAACCGTGTGAAAATGAATGAAAAACAAAAACAATTTGTACACGTTTTACTTATGTTACCGAGGTCGAAAAAAAATTTTTGTCTGTTTGTCTGTGTGTTTTTGCACGCTAATCTCAGAAACGGCTTAACCGATTTGAATGCGGTTTTCAATGATGTACTGTAACAAGCTTTTCGTAACATTAAGTGTTTGTATTATTCCAATCGGTTTACAAACAAAAAAAGTTAGGCGCTATACCGAATGGCACGCCTATTGCGCCTATGTTATTTATTTAACTATAATATTCATTTTCAAACTAGCTGTACTTGCGACTTCATACGTGTGATATTTTGATATTCCGTATAACTTTTTTGTTTGTAAACCAATTGGAATGAAACACTAAATTTTATTGGAATTTTGCTACAAATACATCAGCGTATATCCAATTCAAATCAGTTAAGCCGTTTCTGAGATTAGCGTTCACGAACGCACAGTAAAACAGACAAACGGACAATATTTCTAAAAACTATTTATAAATACTACGTGTACATTTTTTTAACTAACATTTAATCTGGTTTACGATTTTATTATAGAACTGTATTGATGAAAAGACACACTAGACATAAACTGATTTAAGAAAATCCTATAACAGAATTACAACTTACAGCAATTTATCGATAAAAATAAATTGATTGACAAAATATAAATTTATCGATGAACAAACGCAATCACTAATACACTTGTTTCACCCCATAAATCAAACAAGGTACGGGATGTCTTGATGATATTACAGCATGCTTCATAAATGGTTCAATACCTATACTTTTTCAATTTCTCTTTTTTTAAAGTGTGTACCTAATTAGATTACTTCTTCAGCTTTATTTTTTAAATTTAACTTTCAAAATAATGTACTTCAAAGTACTCAGGCCTCGCCGACCACTTTGAATTTCTAGCGTTCGCGGTAGAAACGCTCGGCGTGTGGTCGCCCGAAGCAAAAATTTTCGGTAAAAAGTTGGGGAAACTCCTGATCGAAAAATCGGGCGACCGGCGCGCTGGGTCTTTCTTCATGCAACGCATTGCGCTGGAAATTCAAAGGGGGAATACGGCGAGCGTCCTGGGCACGGTAGGGGAATCGGCGGAGCTAGACGAGTTGTTTTTCTTGGCACAATAACCTTCCGCCACGCTTCTGCCACCTCAACATGCACGGGACCACACGGTCGTGTATTTAATTTTTTTTTTTTTTTTTTTTTTTCTTTTAATTGGGCTGTATATAGATTCTAAGTTAGTTATTGAAAATTGTATATTACTTATAAAGTTGAATAATGTAACCGTTTGTATATAAATATTATACCTTACTCAAATAATGTTATTTAGATTATAATTCCATGAAGTTATTTTATGTGTAAAGGTTGGCAGACAACTTGACGTCCTTCTTCTTGCGGTGCCTCTCCAAATAGTGAAGGTTGGCGATCAGCCAGGAACAGCTCAACTGTGTGTTAGCTTTTCTTCTTCCAGCTACTTTGCCCATCATCACCAGCTGAAACAAATCGTATTGCTCATGTTTAAGAACATGAGCTAGGTAGGAAACTTTACGTCTTTTTATCTCGAACATGAGGTCCACTTGGTTTACCGGTGCTTATAACAACAACGCCAGGTATGCAAGTGCACTCTTTGATATTTGACCATAACAACTTCCTTCACGGAAGACCGCGAACACTTCTGGCAGACGGGCTACCAGTTTATAAACGTAGTGTGATTAAGCCATCACCAAATCGTTCATCTAAATTTGATCATTTAATCATCAGTCATTTGATTCGTCAGTATGAGGAAGTCAGGACCTATAATATATTAGTAATGGAGATACAGAATGCGTTTCGCAGTCATAAATTGGGAATCACATCTGGCAGCAGTAACCACACACTTCTAGGAGACCATCAGACCATCGTGAAATGCCAGAATGTGTGGTTTTTGTTACGGCGACTATTTCTTTATCCTCTCCCGATCCTTTATCCGTATAATGACGGCAGCGCACTTGCAGCATCGATGACGTTGCTTGCGTTAATAGGCGATGGTAGCCACCTTCCTTTAAGTGGACTGGCAGCCTACCTGCCGACTTATACATAAAAATATGTTCACATAAAGTTTCCATCACATTACAAAGCCTCTTGTTGCAATGTTCTACAAAAAGCAGAACAATGATTCAAAAAGTGAACTTTACTTCAATTGGTTTAGCTCTTCAGCGGTGAACCAAAGTTTTCATTTAAGTAAAAGTTAGTCATGTATTTTAGAAAATGTTTTGAAGTCTGAGCCCTTTCTGAATGCAGATAGTATTTTAATTTTACATTAAGTATATGCTGCGGCGTGGCTTTTTCCCTTCTTACCCAAATGTTACCCTAAAATCATATTTAAATTATAAAGTGTCAAGAGGCCGTACATTTTTCACTTACAAAATAGGCAAGTGCTGTAAAATAATCTCAGTGCCTCTTCAGTCCTTAAGGTTTGTCATCAATTACTTGAATCTGTTTCTATTAAGAGCCAACTGTAACAGTTGCTCGACTGAGGCAAATCCAGTCCAGTCTCGAATGTTTTGCAAATACAACTCCTTCCTTCGCCCAGCGCGTATCTAACTCGCACCTTACCCATCATGATTAACTGATGCAGCATATATCTATGGCGTCTAAGAAAGCGGCCAAGATATTCTGTACTAAATAAAATAAAAACCCTAATATTTGCGCGCGCCCTCTATTGTTGTAATGTGGAATGAATCTTAACAGTTTTACTCATCAATCTAGTTTAATTAGCCACAATCTATAGATATGTCTAGATATTTATATAAGTGACGTATATCGGTCGGAAGTGTATTGCATAGCCGTACATGTGCGACAAATGTGCCGATGCACTGACTCAGAGAAGCCAACCGTCACTTATGAGTCATATTGTGGATATTTCAATCTATTACCACATTGAATAATTAATAGTCTAAATTATTTACAAATCGTAATAAGCTTCGGTCCAAAGCTTTGTAAATTGTTAGTATTATCACAGAAAGTAGCTGAAATAAATCGCGCACGTGCCGTTACTTCACGGTGGGCAACGATTTAGGTAAAAGGGAAACAATGTTAGAGACAAGTGGACCGTTAAGCTCTCGGATTTTAAATCGAGCGAATCAGCTGTTCAAGTGGGAATTAAAAATGTCCCACTTGAAAAGCTGTATCGTGTGCAAACAGTATTCATTATTATTCAAGAAAGTCATCTAGAAAAAAGCCATCGCATGTAATACTCGCCAGTAAGGGCTTCATCGCCATTGTCTTGAGAGATGACCGATCGATGGTAACTATTGCTGCGTCTATGGATGCCGAGATAACTGTGTCAGTTATTTTTCATTATCACTATCTTCTTTTTAGATATCATATTTAATTATTATAAATATATCACTCTTAGAGATAATATTAATTGTAACACCTTATAATATGTTAAAATTGATAGTAAATATTAATTTTCTATTATCGCAATGCTGCTGTGACAACCCTACGCGCTCTATGTTGGACGTGTCAGGCGAACCAGGGGTTTCACGGGGAGAGATGCGCTCTATGAAGAGAGACTCCCTTCTAGTTAGTTTTTAGTTTTCTATGTTCCATCAAATCACCAAACCATTTGTATCTCCTCTGCTTGTGTTAAGTATTCCGTTAGTTTGTCTGAGAGTTAGGCGGACAAAAAAGATGATTGGGTCAGGAATATGACGCACTATTGTTGGGCACAGACCATCTTCTCAAGATGGGGACTGAGACCATGGCAGTGTACTGAGGATTGGCATAGACGTTTTTTTTCTCTACCATTTATAAATCACACGTGATGTTGACATACACAATCGTTGAGGCCCGGGAATCGAACTTATATCCGCCGTATTTACACCATCAGATTTTTCTACAGTTACACATACAGATACAAGTTCATCGATGTAACGCTGAGTTCTGTTGGAGCCGGCCGATGGTGTACATTACCGATACCCCAATATTTCAGCTACATGAAAGGGTTCAAAAATATATTTCTTAATTTAATCTATAAATTAGTATAAAATCAGTTGAAAGTGTTTAGCCGGATTTCTCAATATGTCAGAGTTGGATATACACACACAAATAAAACAATAAAATAAATTGTAATGATTTGGTTTAATACAACACTAATTAAATATAATTTACAATAATCATAATGTAGGCGCCATGTTGGACGCCAAAACAGTCGCACTGGGAGCTGAGAGTGTATATCCGTTTCTTTTTCGCACATTACGGAAGCGAACTAGAAAGAGATGGACATAGACACACAGCTCCCTCTCTAACACCACACAGCGAAATCCGCTAATCGGTACAGCAATTATTTATAACAAGTAATATTCAATTCCTGAATTGTAATAAATTTCTTTTAAAAAATTCTAACTTTAAAAGAAATTGTACTTGGCCATTAAACACACGTAACAAAATCAAAAATACATGGATATTCACCATAAAAATATTGTTAAAAAATAGTTTCAATCAATGTTGCAACCAGGTTTAAAAATATAATATACTTATATAAAAAAATAAAAGATCAATATTAAAATATGTTTTGTGTCGTATGAATAATATTTAATTAAAGCCACAAACAAACATCAAATGAGTTCAATTCCTTTTGAAATGTGTTAAGAAGCAATTAAGGGGAAATCTTGTTAAAGGCGCGTACACACTAAGTCACAGTTGTTAAAACTTAGGCCATTTTTCATAAAGAATCATAGAAACCCAATCTAGCGAAGCGAAAAAATTTTGATAGAATTCCTGGACTAACATTTAGACTATATTTTTTGGCGTTAAAACTCTCGTAGAGAAAACTCTTTTGTTATGTAAGAAATTAAGTCAAAGTAAGTATTTTAACAAGTAATAATTGAACTTCTTAAATCTAAATTTTTCCCAATCAATTTTTCGATCTAAAGAGGTCAAATCGATTTGAGTTCAGGAATGAAATAACCAAAAAGTTTGTAAGGACATTCTTTTCTCAGAATACAAAACATACTAGAAGATTGGTAATTTATGACAAAAATATGTGATAGTGATTTTATTGTGAATGGACTATTTATACATTTTATTCCAATTTCATCCCAAGTGTAGATATTTTTTTGAGTGTTGGAATCACAAAAATGGGAATAATAAATTAAAATGAAATATATTCACTTCAAATTTTGACGAAGATAAATGTTTTCTAAAAAACTTACATTGAATAAATGGTTTATTATTATTATTATTAAAAATAACACGTCATACATCTCCATAGACTGAATATTAAGCTAGCAAATGAAATTACTATAAATCAGAGCTGTATTTGTTCCTCAGTTTTAGGCGCGATCGCAGATTCTGTTTTGTTATGTACTCTGAGATTTGAGTGAGGCCGAACTCTAAATTTTTAACACCAGTGTACACGCGCCTTAATTTTTACGTTGAATACACCTTACATACACATCGATTACAGCACTATAACTATTTAAAGTATAGACATTATATACTCGTGATATGATTTCCACCCTTATAATCCATTTAAAAAGGGATGTTTTTAACGAAATTCAAAGGAAAAAAAACAGCAAAAATTTCCACAAAGATGGAAGGAAATTTCTCTATTTCTAACTTTTCGGTATTCGTAACTATATTGCGATATACAGTGAAAATTTTTACTACGATTTTTACTTTTTTTACTAAATCATCTACAACATGAACGATTCAATACGCGTTAGTATTAATTTAAGTAAAGGTTTTACATAGATGCGACTAACTTTTATTTCTAATAGAATTTACAATTCATGATAATAATTATTAGATATTTACAACTTAGTTACACTTAAATCCTATGCAATTAAAAATTAAAACAAATCCTTGGAATTATTATTTGAACGTAATTAGAGTACCGTGACAAAATATGGCACGTCATACAGACATTCAAACGAAAGCGAAAGACGGACGCCGTTCGCAGCAGACGAGGCTCAGTAGACTTACTTTAACAAATTACTTTTAGTAATCTGACTCACTTCGGCGGCGACAGTTCTGCTATCGTACAGTGTCCATCCTTCTTTATTCGCCCTCGACGCGTACACATATCGCAAGAATTTTTTTATCACCACAACAAAGATCGTACAAAATAACTTTCAGATCATTGTAAAGAAGAAAAAAAATCTTTAAAAATAAAACTAACGATGCGATTTAAAAATCAATTCCTTAAAAAAATAACTAGCTAATAAAATAGTCTTTCTAAAAATAATCTTTTTAATAAATTTGAAAGCTCTCGCTAGGCGTAACTTAATATTTCCGACACGATTAATTAATTAAGAGAATTCCTTATTTTTAAAAAACAATTCAATACACCTATTTATTGTTCTTATCTTTCGTATTGTATCGTACAAATACATAGTCGATTAATTATGATATGGACCTTTTAAGGTTGTATATCGTTGACAATAAGTTTCGCCTAAATTTCTCTAACACTTAACGCTACTTAACTCCGACAAATGTAAGTTTATTTTTTTTATCACTAGAACTTTAGAAATAATTAAAAATTGTATTTTAACCTATATAATAATACTTTTAAAGAGTAGCCCGCTTAAAAAACGAAACGGGATCGGCGCGAAAAGAAGAGTTTTTATAATGCGAGATCGTTCCTTTTATAAAACACCCCACAGTGAACACATTATTAAAAATCCATACTCTTTAATTGAGAATTCAAGTTGTATAACCCTAGTCAAGTTGGCACAGATGCACTTATAATAAAAGTTTTTTTGGGCTTATTTTCATAAATTGTGCATTGTTTTGGTTCCTTTAATGAGTTGACACATCAAATATGTAATTTTTGGATACAATGAATCCTATGTCCTTTTATGTCCATATAATCCTGACAATCTGTAAGGGAAATTTCACGACGACCGATCGATTAATTAAAAAACAAACAAACTTTCACATTTACATATTAGTAAATATTTGAGGGCTCGCATCGCATTTACAGATAAAGCATTTCATTGCATAAAACATAGGACATTAATTGTTTCCTTAGAGCTCATAAGAGATTATCCTTTGATTTTGAAAGTGAACGATTGGAATTTGTGAACTTTTTGTACAGGAATCACAACATGAGGTTCGCAGGTCCGCTGTTTTTAAAGTTATTGAATACTTTGAATCTATCTATCTAATTCAGTTATTTTTTTTTTGAAATCTTTCCATATTTTGAAATTTTTAACAGCATAATCCGCTTTTTTGATGCTTTTCGAGAATAGATACTATACAATTTAGCTAAAAACCTAGACTATTATATAGATTAGCGACTAGCTAGACTCTGCAAGATTGGTTGGCCCAAGACGTTTAAGCATTGACAGTAACACCACAGAATAAATAATAGTACTGGCGTACAGAAGTTGCACTCCTTTCACATTCAATGTGAGCGATTTCATGGATGGATGGCACGGTCGGATTTATGGCTTGATTTAATAAAAAAGGCAGACTTAGACGAAAGTTTGTGAGAATGTTTCACTCTTAAAACTAAAAAACTACTGAACGATTTTGATGAAACTTTACAAGAATGAACTTTATATGTACATCACAAATAGGTCTGAGTTGCTAAAGATATACAGGTTATAAGATTGATATATTTTGTCAAAGTGCGTCAAGTCAAACTCGTTTTGGATACTTGTTAGTCAATCGCGCGTAAACCGTAGGCAAGCATTTGAGCCATACTTTTCATTCAAATTTAGGATGCTTTTTATCCCGATAATAAATTCATTTGGGTGAAATTCCTGGTGGCAAGTTCGCGTTTTTAATTTGGTCGATAATTGCCGTGGAATAACATTTGATAGCAAATATATGAGATTATATTTTTAAAGTGTTGTTATATTATTAATATAATTCTATTAATTATTATTATTATTATTAATTAACTAATATTATAAATGAGGAAGTGAGTTTGTTCGTTTGGTACGCTTTCACGCTTTAACTGCTGCACCGTATCAGGGAATTTTTTATACACTTCGCCATACAATACACAAAAGGAGATAGGGTACCTTTAATCCAGAATTAGCTCATTTAAAAATATTAAAAAAAGATTGATCAAATTTGTGGCGACGACGCAACGGTTGTCAACAGCTTTGCGTTGCCTAGCAACGGATAAACAAAATAACATAAATATCTATTTTCTATATGCAATTTTATTTTTGAAGAAGTTTAATTAGTTTTATTTTTGTATGACCAATGTAAATAGTGTAATTAATAGGTAAATATTCCGATTTAACGAAGTCATATAATTGATTACTTCCCTATAAATTATTGCTCATAAACACTTTTGTCAGGTGTTGAATTTATTTATTTATCAAAGCTTAAGAAAAGTGAAGCGGGCGAAGTCGCAAACAAAAGCCAGTATTATTATAAATAAAAAAAGGACACAAAACAATGCATCCTAATTGCAATTTGGTTTAACGAAATTGTTAACACATCCCTTTTATTTGTAGCAGCTAATCCCATTTTTAACAACGACTCCAAATAATACAGGTGAATCGAACAGTAACAGATCCATTCTATACCACTGAACCGATCATTATGAAATTTTCCATACACGTTGTCATGGATGCAGGAAAAGACATTAGGTACCTTTCATCCACAAAAGAGTACTGTCCCCAAGGGATCATCTAACGCCTGACAAAGCGTTATGCTCATATATTTAGTCAGGCGTTGTTTTTTAGTTTTTCAACGCGGACGAAACCGCGGGCACCAGCTAGTAGGCTATAGTTTACGCAGGATGTGACACGCAGACGAATTCGTGGTCAAAAATTAGTGTAATCCTTCGTGATTCGTGATTCGTATGTCTATTACAAAATTATGATAATATTTTCAACATTTTCAATAGTAAACAATTATTTTTTAAAGAAAGTCGTTACATAAATTACTTATTAGTAGTACCTATTTCTTTCACAATAAAAAGAAATATCTTTAAACTTGTAAAATACTTGGACACATAGAGAGAAAATGATGGGAGACATCCGCCCTTAGGTACGTGGGATTCGTTGGTAGAAATAAACACTGATGATTGTCCCATTTATGAAGGAGACAAACATATTCTGACTCTTAAGTTACTCAGAAATAACAGAAAATAACTCGTCGTAGTTTAGATATTTAACAAAATATTTAACAAAGGTATGAATTTTTATTCTTAAAGAACTACACCCGTAAATACAAATGTATTACAATCTACGACAGCCAGGCTGTTTAAAGAATTAAATAAGAAATCTTAATTAAAATAACATTTCTCACATTATATGCCAAGTATTCGACATTATTCTTTCAAGGCACACGTCAATGTCATCCAATTGACAGACGTTGACATTGACGTACGCGCGTTGACGTTGACTTTGAAATAAGATTCTTATTTCTGTCTCTACACAGCCTGTGCATTATTAAGTAAGCTTCGTACGAGGTCCTCGTAAAGGAAAAAATGCGTCGTTGAATTGTTTTCGATCAACGTTACTATAGAGTTCAAAATAATACACTCAATCACTACGGCGACTTACTACCGTATTTATTTGTCGGATCTTTGTTCGTTGAGGGATAAGTTTTCAGCTTCATCCTTTATATGGGACACGGAGGCCCGATACCGATCGTCGGGCCGTGGGTAGTCGTCGTAAGGACTAGTTTCCCCCGAACGATTGCTCGGCAACTCCTTGTTGGGGTTTGTGTAATCTATAAAAATAAGTTTTAACATTAAATTGTGGGGTTATACCTGTACAGCACTAGGGTTTTAATTGTACCTGGTGTACATAGCAATAGCATAGCCAATAATAAAAATCTATTTAAAAAAACATGTTGTTTGATGAAGTTCGGAGAATTATATTTAATAAAATATGATTATTTTATTTCTGATTTAAAATGCATAGAGACATATGAAGGATTTAAAAACGCGAATACATCGATAAATTGTAAGAAAAAGCATCGAATATATATCAAAATTTTTATTCTCTGGCCTTATCATACTTTATCTTATACAAAAAGTCGAAAGTACTACTTCTGGCGGAAGTAGTACTTTTTTTTTCTAATGTTAAGATCGGCAGACAGGCTGATCCAGTTGATGGTAGGTGGCTGTCGGCCTTATCATAAAAAAGGATTGAGGTTGTAAGTGTGACTTTGACATCCTTTATGACTTTATGTGATATCCTTTTCACAGGATCATGAGTTCATTTCCTAACTGACGAAGGGATCTCACTAACTTCCACAGGTTCGAATGATTTGAAATTTGATGTACTGTTACTTCGGTAGTATTATTTTCGTGACATTGCAACCTTGATCTGATGCTGCAACATCAAGTAGTCTGCGGGATAACCAACTGCTCGGCAATGACAGCATAACGATAACAGTGATTAACCCTTGTAGTGGAGCCTTTATAATACAATTCTAAATACCTTTGTTAGAGTAATCGGACGCTTGCATCTCGTTCTTGAGCGCGTAAATATTAGGTTTGATGTCTTGCGTTTCGTTGGCGCTCAGATCCTCCGCCTTGTGGTCGTGCGAAGAACTACTGCCTCCGTAACCGTTTAGCATGGACGGGCGACTGCTGAAACGTGGAAAAATCTGAATAATTGAAGCCTTTAGCTTTATGAATTTCGATGAACTAACTGCTAAATCATCATAAATGCCTTGGTCTCGTTGTAGTTTTTTTTTATGTCAAATGTGTTTATGACTTTTTTGACTCCCACATTTTTAATTAGTAACACAGAAAAGTTATGTAAGTATAATATACTTGTCATTTTCTTAAATGTAATTTTGAAATATAAAAGAATGAAAAAAAGAAAAGATTTCATTTCTTTCGAAACACAAAATTGACAATATATATTAATGCATCGAGAAAACGATTTCCTAACTCATCACGATATGACCTGTTATTCTGCCAGAAGCCTAACAATTGGAAGTATTCCAATTACCTCATAGAACACATATAGGTTCGGGAAATTCCGAGACATCTTCTTGTCCGAAATTCCTCAGTGCCTTGAAACAAAGGTATTTGACCAATCTCTAGCTATGCTCCATCTCGCAACAATGCTCGACGTCGCTCAACATACTATGGAGAAAATCACCTACATAGGCCGGAAGGTTCTCCTGATAAGTGCCGCGGGTCGACGCTGGATCCAGGCTGTCTCTGACTCTTCGTATTGGAAAATGACGGGGGAGGCCTACGTTCAGCAGTGGACGATGATGATTTTAGACATACTTTAAACTTTTAGTCGAAACTTAAACACATTAGTCAAAAACTTTGTTTTAAGCCACTTTGGCTCGGAGCTCCCTGAACGCTGCCCAATCCTGTTTTCCGACGATTGTATAATATAATATATTACTCGTATCACAAATAAGTTAAGTACCTATAATCATCATGTGACGACGGGTAATCTTCAGCTCCTTGCATCATATGATCTTCGCCGGTCATATATGAGAGATTGCAATCTTCCATCATACCCTGAAATTAAGAATTTACTCACAGTTAATATTTACTCTTTCAAAATACTGCACATCTGGATTTGGTGACGTGATATCGTGACCAGCACACTCAATACCGTTATAGTGGGTACCGTCATAAAAACATATTGATGACGTCATCAACGCCGGTAGAGGGCGAGAATAATTTGTGTCCCGGGCATTTTAGACTCGTCTGCCCATGTACTATCTGAATCCAAAAGGGCGCATTGGTTGTCAGTTATGAAACTTTTTTCAGCTACCTAACCCCACTATTAGCAAAACCGGCCGGCGAGTTTTTAGACGCGGATGACGTAACGTGGATGCTAATGGGATTGAAATGAAACAAACACTCAATGTTACAGAAAGCTCGCTACAATACATCAGTGAAAACCGCATTCAAATCGGTTAAGCCGTTTCTGAGATTAGTGTGCAATTGTGCATAAACGCACAAATAGCAACAAGCAACAGGTTATTTAAAGCAGCCCTAGGAAAATATTAAAAAACGGGACAAGTGCGAGTTGAACTCGCGTGAAGAAGGTTCCGTACGATGTTACCTATCCGCACAATGTTGAGTGATTTACCATTTTATTTTAATATCATGGACTTCTTATAGGTTTTCCTATAATCTATATGTTGAAAACTAATTTCTGTATTATTTTTTTTCAAAATTTTAGGTTCAGTGTTTTCGGAGATAAGGAGGGAATGGTCAATTTTCGTCTATTTTCTTGAATAACTTGGAAACTATTTATTTTCAAATTACAAAAAAATACATTTAAGATCTTCACAACAAGATCTTTCATTTGATATGTCACACGATGCAGTTTAAAAAAAAAAAAATTTCCACCTTCCCCCCAAAAATGACCTCCCATATACAGATTTCATCTATTCACGTCACACCTCTGCGTTTGGGTCACAGAAATTGATATGTGTACCAAATTTCAACTTAATCGGTCTAGTAGATTCCGAGATAATTGACTGTGACGGACAGACGGACACACGAGTGATCCTATAAGGGTTCCGTTTTTTTATTAGGACGTACGGAACCCTAAAAAGTATCAAGATCACCTGTATCGCCTAACATCTTCATTGACTTGCATTGTTATATTTGGAGTATAACAATGTTATAAGCGTGTACCGGAGTATCATTACCGTCTACCATTAACGGTAGATTCTTATGCTACGAGTACCAGCGACAGTAGCTCGAGAAAGGTCTTGACTCACCTGAATATTCCTTTTCAGCGCCTCGCTATAACTGTGAGGGCTTGTCATCATGGGTGGGCTCTGGGCTCCCATAAATCTGTTAAAATCAACAATCACATTGACAAATTTGTAACTCAGCAATCGTTTCATTGAAATAAAAAAATGTTTGATATTTTTTTTTACTTGAAATCGACTTTTTTAAACTGTACAATTTGATTTAAAAAATAAAGTTTATTGTTTTTTTTAATGTGTTATGAAAAATAAAAAAAAAACATACCCGGCCTTTCAGACCTTTTCTAAATAACCTTAGAATTAAATCGTGTACTATGTTAAGTGTCGTAAATGGGTAGTATAAAATTTTGAATGTCTCAGACCAATTTAGCTCGTGACGTTCGTGTAATAGTCGTGTACGTGTGTGCATGTGTGTGTGCTCGCGTGCGTATGTGTGTATTGATAAAAGAGAAAATTAAAAAATATAATATATGAGAATAGATAGAAAAAAATTAGAAAAATTGCAAGCTGAAAATTGGAAATATGCAAAAAGGATCTAGCGTGCGACAAAAACGCTCATGCAAGCCGAACCACACTACTTACCTCACTAAAAAGGATTACAAGAAGCTTTAAAGATATGGAATGAGAGATTTTGAAATTTTCCTCTTACTTGCAAATCCGACGACGATCCATCTTTACAAAGTCGAAACTTTTAGATGCAAACGCATGCAAGACAAATTTGTAAAAGACATATTCATCTGATCCGACTCGATTCTGTTTTCATCGAGTCAAAACGTGCCACTCGATCCGGTACGAATAATATTACAGTTGACTTTTTATAATCGATTTATTTACTACCAAAAAATTACAATTAAAATTCCATTTGGATCACATTTAATAAATTAAATGTCATTGTGGTTTATTTTTACTATATAAATGTAAACATCGATGGCCCAAACGAACAAACGTGCAAATTCTTACACGATTTTTTTGCATCATTGGTTTCCTAAGCCTATTCTACACCCTCTTAATTTTTTTTATTAATTTTTCACTCAAACTACGCCTACAATAGCAGTTAATTCTTTTATTGTACGGAAATAATATATTTTTATACTATATGATTAACACTGAATGCTATTAGTGCATAGCTTTAAGGCCTCCGAGCGCATTAGAAAGAACGTGACAATTCTATTTCGTTTTTTAGTTTGTGTTATGTCTTCTTACATGTTTATTCGTGTAAAAATAATTAATCCAGAAATTTACTGATTATTCTATATATATTCAAAGATGTATTACATTAACGAGAAGTTGAGAACCGATCTTATTAACACATAATATAAATGCATTCTTCGAATGATCAAATAACAGAATAATGTACTGAGAACAAGCAGGTAAATGGGTATACCTGGCTTAAAAAGAAACTTGATTTACGTGGAATAATAGAGTCACATTAAACTATATTACACGAATAAACGTGTAATGATTATGACTGTTACCTAGTCTCACGAATTTCACAAGAATAAAAAAATTAAATGGTTTACATTGTATGTATAGTATTCATTATTCATTATACATATTCATTATACTTTGATTTCATTATACATTGTATGTATAGTACCTATCTACTATTATTGAAGTTTAAACGTTTCTATTTTTTCGTGAGAAGTTGTCATTTTACTCTTGCACGTTTATTCGATGGGGCCATCGACATATAAAATCCCTGCCCCCATCCGCTGCTTTAACTGCTTTAACCAACGAACGAATTTTGTTACTAATTTCACTACTGCACTTATTCTATTATATATATATGCCAATATTATTTAAGTGATCGTTTAGTAAGTAAGTGTATCTTATTAAAGGCGACCGTAATTCAACCATAATACGTTTTGCACGGAATCGAACGGCAACTTAACGACTTAAATATAAAAACATTTTTTTTTTACAATTACAATGTCGCAACATAATTATGATGTTAAGCTAATAAGTATATTAGACATATCAAATCACAATGAAGTTAAAAACTAGAGCAAAACAAACGGTTATAGCTTGCACTCTACGAGTCTAAAACAAAGTGTGCTTATTTTAAAGTTTTTAAAGTTAACCGTTGACGAAACCTGTTAATTGTTGACAACAGTTCCTTAGGGGAGCTCCCTTAAAAATTGTACCAATGAATTGATACACTCGCGACTAATATTTTCTGTTTACAAATATATATTTCATTCGATTTAAAATAAACAAAATTATCTGTAAATAATAATGTATATGTTAACGGAAAAGTATGTAATCAATTATTGTATAAATGTATACGATTCGTATGAAATGTGAGATATATACGAGGATACAGTTGAAAGAGTTAGGAGTTGAAAAGTACAAAAAATGACATATTCAGCTTCTAAGAAAACTTAAGGTTAATAAAATGTAAAGAAAGTAACTTTTCTCGGAGTTTCTCTGCGTAATGATGGTGACTTCTTTTTTAGGATGAAAAACGTAATAACTGATAAACCAAGAAGCTGTCATTATTTTAAAAGAAATTGCGAAAAGGCCCTATACCTACTATTATGGCCAGTGATGTCTAGACAGTAGACAGTAGTGTCATGGTGTAACTATATCCACTGAAAAGGAAATGCTACGTATCGCCAATGTTATTTCAAATTTTCTTTAAATTTACGAATTTTAAAATAAGCACACGTTTAATGAATTAAATATAAGTAATGTCGATATAATCAATAGTGTTTCTAGTCGCCTACATTCTAAACATGACATATTGGATAATAAAATTAATCTATATTTAAGACAAGTTATTATTACTTATGATCAGACATCAATCTAGATTAACGGCGACCCGAAACTATCTGATGATAATTTTCGAATGCCAACAGTCTAGTTCACAAACAACAAAATGCTATATATATGTGGACACGATCGTCCAACGATTCTCTTTAATTCAAACACACAATTCGTTTTGACGTTAACACAATTATTGGGTCCGAAACACTTGAACATTTTCAAAGAGCATAAATAAACGCAATCGTCGATTTAGATTAAGTCGATTTAGTCATTGTTATCGCAGCTTTTGAGATTCTATTCCGGATTAAGCGATCAAACAAAAGCCCAACTTAATATAACTTCATTATATCAAAGATAATAAAAGCCAAATGTAGACTTGTAGGATTGTATGTAAAAACTTTAACTAATGACTTTAATTGAAACATGACATGCTTTATGGTTTTGCCAAGAATACGCAAGGCAATTTGAGAATTCTTTTAAAGATTAGGAGAAGAAATTCTTCTGCAGGGTAAGCTTGTTAAAACTTCACTCGACTACCGGACAAACACATCTGTGATCGATTCTTAATAAATAAGTATTTTTAAAAAGCATTTAAGTTGTCCGGTGTTTAGTTCCACAAATATTTTAGAACTAAACTAGACCTATTCTCCTTTGACTTAAATGTCTTTTGTAAGCTCGGCCGAATCCGGAATGGGCTGAAAGAAGCCGTGATCGTTAAAATAATCGTTGAGTCGTTGGACGGTCGCAACTTGAGGTGCGGCTGCGCCCTTACTGTGCTGGTCCTGAGTTGGTCGTCGGCGCCGGCTCATACTTGCGCGGCCTTCCGCGGCTCAAATGCCGTCTCTTCACAAACTCCGCATCGTCCACCATCCAAAAAGAACCGAAGTCATCCTCGTAACGCACGAAACATTTGTGCAGAGACAGGTTCGTCCGGATCGCGTTCTATAATTCATCTCTTTTTAAAGCAAAACTGACACACAACCGTCCACAGATAACCATCTGCAATACAATTTAGTTTCATCAACTTATAAAATAGGTTGTGCTTTCATCGTCGTCGCGTAAAAGGTTTAGATGAAAAATTAAGATTCAATGTGACAATGAAAGCACAGTTAGATCGTCGTGGAAATAAACGAAATCATGCAGGATTCAATGACCCGAGAAGAGACCCTGAAGGAAGGGGGAATTGTAAGGAAGAAGGTTAATAGGCAAGCGAGAAAAACGTTATTCACCGCACCGCTGAAACCCACAAACACACACAAATAACAACTCCTAAATACAAAAATGACATAATCTCACATCTGATAGCGCCATAACCGAACAATAATTACCAATTGAAATGAAACATTTTTAGGATCTAATATTACAGGAATTGACAATCGGTTATAACGCTACTTACAAAATTCAATTTGAAATAAGCTACACAAATACAAATCGAAATCTGAAACGAGATTAAAACGTTTATTTACACAGTGAGATTAAAATACATTACTAAGTTAGATAAGAAATATATTAAGAGAAGATTAAAATGTTGGAATCTTAAAAATGTTAAGTGTTATTTGTATAGTGTTTAATTATTAGTAGAGTGTTTTTAAGAAGTAGATACTTATATGTATATATAAATCAAAATAAATCCTTTTATGTGTTGCTAACCGGAAAACTCGAGGACGGTTGGACCAATTGGGCTATTTTTTTAATATTCGTTGAAGCCCGAGGAAGGTTCTTATTATTTTATGATTAAAATATTAGGCATCGGTGCGAAGCCGATGCTAATAAATGTATAAAAAACGTGTAAAAAAAGAAAAACTTTCTTTAATTGGAACATCTAAAGATAATTTGAGTATGTTTAAATTACACAAGTCAAAGGAATGTTTGTCTTCCGTTTATAAACTTCTTGAGGCGCATAGTTTTCTGTTTTCAGTTAAATCTGATAATCCTTGTAAAGTGACTCAACTTGTAGAGTTAATTAGTAAAGTGTAATTCAAAATTTGATAAAAAATCTGTAGTGTGTAAACTTTGACAAAAAATCTTTTATTTTTGAGTGTAATTGAAAGTTCTGTCGATTTTTTAAACTTAATGTCGAATGTTTTTCAATAATTACTTTCATATTACGAAATAATGGTTTCTTTTTTTAAATTTCTTCGGCAATTTTCACTGCGTTTTCGAAATTCCTATAAGATTTAAGCTTTGTGTTTTTTAAAATTTTAATATGAGAATATTTAATTTGCAATTTTTCCTCTCTGGGTGCAAATTCATGTGATGTTTGTAGATTGGACGTGACGTGTCAGTGATATAAATTAGCCGATTAACATTTTGTATGAAAATGTAGTCCCAAGTACAGTGCACATTTTGTTATAGTATTGTTATAGTTATTTTGTAGTTGTTATAGTATGTTATGTAGTTTGTTTATAATGTCAGGTGAAATTTGTTTAAATTTGAAGTAGATATTATTGTATAGTTTATATTTTCCAACATGTATAATGTATAACGATGAGTGTGAAATTGTTTTTAATGAGTGTAAATTATACAATGTGTATTTTGTATAAAGTGTAAATCGCTTACAAATTATAAACTGCAATGAATGTAATAACAATAAGTGTACAAATTGTGTTATCCATGAGTGTAAATTGTACTACTTTTATATTGTACAAAGCGTGTTTGGTTTGCAAATTACAAACAGTATGAAGTGTAAATTGTAAATAGTGTATTATTAATGAGTGTAAATTACACCACGTGTACTTTGTATAAAGTGTGTATCGCTTACAAATTACAAACCGTACAAAAGTGGGTGGACAATGTATGTATTGATAGTGTAATTTGTGTAAGTATATCGTTTTACTGATGTATCAATTGCATTGTTTCATTAATAAATTTCAATTGTGCAATGTTTATATTGTATAAGTGTATGTCGTTGACAAATTACAAACAGTATCCAGTGTCAATTGTACAATGTGTAATTGATGAGTGTAATTGTACAATGTGTAATTGACGAGTGTAATTGTGTAAAGTGTAGAGTGTAAGAGTGTAACGTGTAAGTGAGTGTAGATTTGAGTAGGAGAGTGGTGTGGATGAGGTCTGAAGACGCGAGCATCGCGTACCCCGAGTGCGCGTGATGGAGGGGTGCCGGCGGGGCATGCGCCGCCCGCTGCGGTCTTCGCTTGTAGAACTCCACCTCGTCGACTGTCCACACGGCGCCTTTCACGTTTTCCACCCTCATGAAGCACTTATGCAGCGACAGGTTGTGACGTACCGCGTTCTGTTTGCACTACTCTAGTATTTATATGTTCACAACACTTTTGACTGTGACAGTACGCTAATAATAAGTAGTTGTTTTTCTTGTACGGGTTTTTTATGTTATTACTTTCTACCTAACATCTTATGCTACACAATAGGCATGATGACAGATTTTGAAATTCCCTTCCATTATGTAGATACACGTCTACCATATCCGAAAAAAACAATATTTCAGCAAAAAACTAAATTTCAACGTGATTTATTGAATACGCTCTTAAGGTGCCATGGCGTCCCGTCTGATGAATCGTGACGTCACCGACATCTCATCAGATTTTTCATTCTGTCAAAGCAAAGTCAAGCAACACGATGGCACTTACCTGGACGTGACGTCATTCGCTCTGATTGGTATTTCAGTTAACAAGGCCGATTGCAGTTATTTATACTTTTATTTTATTGAAAATCCTATTAATCTCAATTTTAATACAAAAAATGAGTAATTTTTTAGACTCCTTTCAACATATATGTATATTTTTAGCCAAAACCATTTATTCTTTGATTCTTTAATACCGTCATCATGCCTACTATGCTCTATTTTTTTTTTAAACTGCAAACCGCAAAGTTTTATACTTTGAAATATTGCCTCAGAAAAATAATAGATTTTATTATTATTAAATACGGCTACAAATATAGAATTATGTAAGTACTTAAGTCACTTAGTAGTTTTAAGTTATTAATATAAAGGTTTTAACGCTATTTCTTACTAATCATCTCTACTTGTAATGAAATTTCATTAATGTTTTTTCACCTGTAAAAGTATCACATTACATTTTCTCACAGGAATATCTAGTGCAGTAGACGTCGAAGAAACGCAAAAGTATTTACCATATAAGTCTAAAATATGATTATATGGAAATCATATTTGAAATAAACGATAATTATTATTATTCTATTTCTGCATATTTCTGATAATAATATATTCTGTAAGTAATATTTTCTATAGAAGTATAAAAAAATCTGTGACTTTTTCAAATTTTTGTTTTGTCAACTTAATCAATCAACTTTAATTCCAATTTTCATTAGAGTCCAGAATACTAGTCCAAAATTTATCAATTATTGTTCCCCTAATACATTAAGCTATCGTATACAAACTACGAATAATTCGTGTACTTAGATCTTTTTACTTAAAATAAATTATAAAATCTTAAAAAATATTTTATAAGAAAATATACATTTTTTATTGAATTTAAATATACTCGTAAAATTAATTACTAATATTACCAAAGAATCTATTTTTATTAAAGTGAACGGGTGAATTTTCTATTTAATTATTTAATTAAATTTAATAAAGAAATAGATTCTTCAGTTAGCAATCTAACAACATTTACCTTTTTGACTAAAAATTCTCCTTGATAATTTATATAGGCATAATATATTTAAAAAACATGTCTTTTTAGTTTAGATTTAATATTTGTTTAATGATTTTCTATTATTTCAAATGATTTGAATAAAATGTTTCATATGACTAATACGTACCTTCCACGTGGCAGCGTTGCGTCTGAAGTAGCAGAATGTGGTTTGGAACCAGTTGTATATTTCATTCAATGTCAACTGCTTATCTGGAGATTCTATGATAGCCTGGAAATAGCACGACCTTTATTGATACGGGAAACAAAATTCTGGGAAAACTATTGGTTCAAAAATGTCATAGTAATTAAATTTATTTTTATTTATTATTTTAAATAAGGTTTAATCTTGTGCTGTCATGTTATATTTTTCAAGATATTGGTGCCATTGCATTTAAATATAATTTAAAAAATACTTCCTTAATTGTTATCTGAAGGTGGCTGTTAGACTGAAGCATAAATATATAGTGCATACAATCGACACCTTATTCTTTAGTGAAAAATATTTTGCATAGCAATACTTTAATTTAAGTTAATAATATTAAGTCTCTGTACATAAAAGTCATGGAGAAGGTTTTTAAGGCGGGCGAAACCGAGGGGCCCAGTCAGTCTCTCTGTTTGTCTAAAAATAGATGTATGTTTGTATGTAATCGCTAACACTTTGAACGATCACCGTTATAGTTGACAGAATATGCAATGGAGGTTTTTTTTGCTATTAAATATCAAGGCGGGCGAAGCCATGTGTAATAACTAGTACAGATTATAAACAATATCCACTGTTATATAATTATGTTTTGTTAGCTACCTGTCTAATGAGCGATGCATAGGTGAATGGCGGGCGAACATCAGCCGATTTGTAAAATTCGCGGTTTCGTTGAATTTCTGAAATAAATTACAAAATAATCAAGTAATTGTTTTGCCAATTGATACAATTGAAAAGCTATCATAATGCTTATATAACAAAAGTGAAAATTCCTTGGTCGATTTACCTTGCTGTACATCTAATCCAGCTCTTTCGAGCATATACGGAAGACCTTGGATAAGGAAATATGTACGAGTATTATTATAGTTATGAACGTGTCACGATCAAAAACAAATCAACTTAAACTTAGCATAGAGAGAGGGAGTATCGTCCGAAATTCCTCAGTGACTTAAAGCAAAAGTTTTCTAGCGATGTGGTCTTTAGAAATCTCGTAAGAAATCTCAACGTCGCTCAATAAGTTACGGAGAGTGCTACAGGGTTACACTGCGAAGTCGAATTGGTTATCGACATAAACTGACGGATCAGCAGGGCAGGACATAAACTGCGGAAAGCCGAGAGGTTCTCGAGCAGAGACCACAGATCATCAAGCACAGCGTACGACGTCCACCGACAAGATAGATTTACGCACATGTGCACTAGGCGGCCAGGTCGCAGCGGCCGATCTTGCTTTAATTCATACATTTTAAAATCCCACGCACTTAACGACAAGCGGCCAGCTTACAATCTTGGCCGCCGCGACCTGTCCTCCTAGTGCGTATGTAGACTAATAACCTAATAAGGATTGCGAGTCGACGCTGTACACGGGCTGCTACTGACCATCCTTTTTGCAAAATCATTGGGAGGTCTATTACAATCAAGAGTTGCGAATTTTTATATACATTTTATATACATAAACTTTTTTGTATCGGAAAATGCTTTCATAATATTTGAAGACAATTGTGAAGTCATATTAGACCATCTAATATCCGGGCAATTTGCCGGCAATACAGAAAAACATGAAAATGAATATAAGATAGTCAATAATAAATACAACACAGTTACCTCCAGCAATAGCAACGCCAGATTTATCGGAGACTCGCCGTCGCACCGGACCTGGAGAAGTGCCTCCGGCACCTCCTAGAATGAGATAGTATTCTCTTTGCAAAAAATTTCCTTACTAACTTCAAGGGAAACTTGGATGCCAACCTGCAGTTGCTGGATGATGACAACATCCAGCATTATTTAATTTTGGCTCACGTGTTCCGCACTAATTAACTTGGCACAACCACATCCTTACAAAATACGTGTGCTGTGGTATTCGGTGAGTATTTGTGTGATCTTTAAGAAAATTAATATCAAGTGGACCCGTAAATCTGATTTTTTATTTACCATAATATGTTTCACTGGGATGCGTTCAACGGGATACGCATTAAGCGCTCAATGTGTGTTGTTATTACCACAAGGTTTATTTTTTTATGTTAAAGTCATCAGACATGCTGATAGGTCTAGATCATCTAGACTCTAGATGATGGTAGGGGGCTATGATCGGCTATAACAGAAACAACGCTGTGTGCTGTCGAAAGTAGAATTAAAAACTAGAACTGGCTACATGCCTTACTCACGCATCGCAACACAACAGCACAAATGTTGTTATTTCATGATAGTTTTCTCTAAGGGGGTAGTTACTGCGGCTCTAAGGGGACTGTTTAAATGTCTGCGAAATTGCTCTGCCACTATTTGCCAGATCTAGACCAGAGTCAACTAAAAAAAAGAAAAGAAAAGTTCATTTCCAAAGATTTCCCTGTCGGGAATCGAACCCGGGGCCCCGAAACAAAGCCCTTAAGGCTCTAATTGATTGGATAAGTAAGTTTCTCGAGTGATAACCACGGAAGAGAAACGCAACGATGGATGAACTCCCATTGGGTGGATCGATCATGTTCAAAGGAACACAATGAACCGACTATTATGGAGGCTTATATAAGGTCTAATAGCGTTATGTTGATTATTGAGATATTACCATGAGGATGCTTAGTAGTATTGTGAGTGGTGTCTCTAGCTGCATGTAGATGACGCATCATAGCTGCCAAGCGGTCCCTCTCTCGTCGTAATTGCAGTTCCAACTGAGCGACTACCTGCATCTGCACGCGAGCTTGGGCTGCTGAACGATCGTCCAAGGTGTGAGCAGCTTCCAGGTGCCTGACGGTTGCAGAAACAGTTTTTTTTTTCTTCTAAATATCTGTATAACTCGATATAGAAGTTTCCTTCCTATACGCGATTGTTATTCAATTTCTATTACCACAAATTAAAATGTCCAATACTCACTTGAGGAATGCTTGGTAATCATCGGCGAGTGCGTCACAGCCGGGCCATTTGCAGACACCTCGCCCAAACAATGGGTGCTCTTCCATTTCGCTACCCCATAGCATTAGACCTGCACCAATTTGAGCCATGAAAAATCAAGGTCTGTTCCCGGGATAGTAGCGTTAGAATATAGTAAGTGGTACTGACCAGGCGGTGCATTGTGTGGTACGGAGAGCGGTCCATGCATCAAGTATTGACGTTGCACTGCTTGCAATTGTTGAACTAACTGTTGCTGTTGAGCGCCCAATTGTTGTTGTAGTGAACCTAGACGTTTTAGTGAAAATACAATGAAATGTTTTACAACAGGGCAGAGTTGAAGGCGCGAGACCGCGTGGAAGGTCACCTGTGAGGTGGACCGACCAAATTAAGGAAGCCATGACGACTATGCCAGGAAGATGGCGGTAAAGAGGGGAATAGCGGCGTATAGTGCGACGTAACAGACAGAAGTGATGACCACTATCGCTCTTGACAGACGACCAGGAAGAAGAAGACCTCTTCAAGACTCATTACATTACTTCACCCAATCATTGTTTCCGTTTCTATAGTTGCAGCGAGCATCAATAATATTTTTATTTATTTTTCCTTATGGAGAAAAATAGTAACATATATTTGCCTGATTCATTGTTAGAGACTCAAATCAATTTATTCGTTCATTGAAATTACGCCTTCAAATAGTCTATTAGAACGCCGGACCCGTTTTCGACATTAATAGGCAAATTTTTGATACCTTGGATTATATTATGGTAATTTTTATTTATTATCTGTTTACCATGTGTAAGTGTAGATGGCAACTGTGTGTTGTTACGTTCTGATTGGTGTTGGGTTTTTGATCAAAATAAAATTGTGATTCAACTTAGCATTGACTTCAAATAAAGTGTCAATTAAAAGAGTTCGTTAGGTACTCGTATTTACCAGGTGAGGTATCAGGTGGTGGTAGATGTGGCTGCGACAAAAGGTTCAGGTTAAGCTGATCCTGCAGACGACTCTGTTCCAGTTGTCGCTTAGCTGCCTCCGAAGTCATGTGCTGGAAGATTAAAATTTTATTGAAATAAGTATTTTCAAGCTATATAAACCGTCCTGGGGACTGATTTGCAGCAAGTACTAAGGGATAGAATATATCTCTTTTGAGTTCTTTTGACTTTTTATGTAAAAGTCGACAGGCGGGCTGACGTTCCACTTGATGGTAGATGGTTAACGTCTTCTTTAACAAAAGCAATAAGTGCAATAAATCATAAGTTGTGCCTTCAATACCTATCAAAAATGAAGAATTCTACATGCGACAACCTAATCATATATTTTCTACGATACCGTGTCGCAACCATAAATAAAACCATAATATTATACTATAATGCAGGCAGGATACAAATGTGTTGGTGTTGCTATACCCGATAGGAAAGAGGGTAAAAAGGAGGAGATAGGAAAATAGGCTCATTGGTATCTAAACCTTACACACAGAAACATAAGAGCATACACATGATGTTCATATGCTATGGTAAGGGAGTGGTTACTGCCGCCAGAAAAGCTGCCTAGTTTACCACTGCGGAAGACAGTATTGGCGGTCAAATATATACATAATATATATCATGCAGAAACGTTACAACAAGCTTTATTGTTATTCCTAAAATAAGAACCTCCATTCGCACCTGCTTCTGCATGTGGTGTTGATGAAATAGTCGCTGCTTCATAAGAGCTTGCAGCTGCGAATGCTGATCCAGCAGTTGCATCGCCAGAAGATCTGGAGCTATCAAAGGTAAGGGGGACCGGGTCCCTGCCGCCCCAGCACTGCCAGCTGGAGAAACCGGCGCCGGAGACGAGTGCGTTGATCCACCGGTAGGGGAAGTTGGAGCTGATGCCTTAACAACGATGACATTATGGGTCATTAATAATAATTAACAATTATTATAAAAATAAAAAATGTAACACCCGTAAAACATAGTATTCCTTATAGCACCCAATGGATTTTGATGCGGTTTTCACTAATGGAAACCGCATCAAGGTTGTGTATATCTATATTAATAATTTCGTCAAGGGGTACGGTAGACTCGATTGAAACCTTACCTGAATAATAAAACATAAAAAAATAAAGATTTCGAGTCGACAACGTATATCCGCAAAATTCGGATTGTCAAGTATTTTGTTAAGTTCTAATGGTGCTGACAGACAAATCGCAGTCGCCATTTTGGCCACTCTAGCGAAACGTCACTGACACCTGTGACATCTTGAGTGGTTAATAAACGTTCCGTTTCATTCATACTAGCGCACATAGGCCTCGCCACTCAATACGTCGTCGCACCATTCATTTTAAAAAAAATGTCCATTACAAAGAACTGTGACTGTGTAAAACGAAACGTCTTGCCGCAAACATTGAGCGAAATCTATGCCGCTTTGGCTTTAATATTTCTTGAGAACCGATAACTACAGAAATATCTACCTACATTTTGTACCTACATGTGTACATATTATGAGTCACATTACACCCGAGCGAAGCCGGGTTTTCATCTAGTAATTTAATAAATTAAGATAAATGGTTAATTGTTAAATAAAGGCAAGAATAAAGAAATTAAAAATCATGTCGGTTAAAAGTGCTTTTACTGTGCTGGGTTTTATTATTATTATTTAAAAACAGGCATTTGGTGAGCTAAAATTTTACACCACCGAAGCAGCAGGGCGCGCCTATTTTAAAATTGCAGTAATTGCATGTAGTTACCCTGGCAAGTGAGATGGGTTCATGTTCCCGCGGGGGTGAGGCACGGCGCGGGGGGGAGCTGCGCCGGCGTCGTCGCGCCGCCTCGCCGCCCCACCTGCCAGACTCCTCCCTGCACAAGTCGTCAGATTGAAGAGTGAATCAGCTGGTAACAGGTTCGAATAGCGACTGGGCATGCACACGTGATTAATTCTTTTCGATTTCATAGTAGATGGAATTAGAAATTTAATAAGTGGTCGGTTGACCTCGTAGGTGACCTTTTACGCGGTCTTGTGCCTTCAACTCTACCCAGCAGGACTAGGCGCTAAATTGACGATTGAAGTGAGGCTGCGAGCCTGAACGATGGATGGTCTGTGTGACCCACGACACCCGCAGCAATCTCTTCCAGCACCACATTTCCAAGACGTTAATCTTCTTCTTTTCACTCTCTCGCGGAAGGTAGCCGACAGCCCCTGGGGCTGGATGATTCTCGAGTGGAGGCCACGGAAAAGGTGGACAGACGACCTGACAAGGGCCGCGGGTCGACGGTCGATCCAGGCTGTTTATGACCGGTGCTTTTGAAAAATTAAGGGGGATATTTTTGTCCAGCAATGGAGTTTCTACTGCTGAGATGATGATGATGATACTCTCCCGCAGAGTCTACGTTTTCGCAGAATAGGGGAAATGGGGAATGCCTTCACGAGACGAACGGCTTAGGTTTATTATAAAAATTTGTTAAGTTATACCTATCCAGGCAGCGGTCCAGCTCGAAGGTGTTGAGTAGCGGCGGCTTAGCGGCGCCACCGGGATTTGAATTCAATGCCGGTTCCGGACCCTGAAACAAATTTTATATTAATTAAAAACTGCGAACCCCCATACTTCAGCAACTGCAGGTCACACTGCGATCCGCAGTCATGAACTGAGCGGCCGGTTCGGATTCAGAGTACTGCGCGACGCGACCCATCGCACTTAGCACTTAGAACGTTAACAGCCTTCTCGTAACAAACATATCTACAAATGGTTTGTGTTTGTCTGTCGCTCAATACTCAACGCCATTAGGGTTGCAAGTATGCTGCGTTTGAAGAAGGATTCAGGGAAAAGGCTTCGATACGTATTACTGTGCTACTTAACAAAACTTAATTTATTCCACGGAGTTCTTCTGAGAATAGTTATTTGCGCCATACGGACGGCCCGTTTACGAGTGGAACTGCGACACTACTAGTGCAATAGCGACTTTTTTGTCGAGATTAATTTTATTGTAACCTATCTATCTACACATATCTATAGATATTGCAAAACAAAGCCTCCGTCCGTCTCCGTCTGTTTCTTCCCCGCCTTCTTCTAAACCACCCAACGAATTCTGATACGGTTTTCACTAATGGAGAGAGCGATAAACGAGGATATAATTTTCAGAAGAAATATCGCTGGAACTGTAATAAAGTAAACCTTATTGAATAAAGTAAGGTGTTAAGTGATGTATCGCCGGTCGTAGGTTTTGTTTTGTTTAGAGGTACGAGCGGTTCGCCAAAACATTTCTCTATGGCAGCGGGTGACATCATGTCGACGCTGCGTTTGGCGCAGCAGCGCAATCGGTGTTTTAAAACATAATCTTCCTTAAGTAGTCAACAGGCACCTGATAGTTAAAACAATGTGTCGAAACCTACGTGGCAAGAGCAAATATTGGGTCGGGATAAAGTCTTTTCGCATTCATTTATATAAACTTGTAATAAAATCTCTTTGGCTGTACTATTTCTATCTGGCTGGTTTTGATGACATTGAAAAAAGAAAGTAAAATGTTGTTTCCAGCTATTATTCATTTGTTTTTCTTTCTGTTAAAATGAGTGAATCTAATGAAGAGATTCGATACATTTTAAAATTTTATTACAAAAAAGGAAAAAATGCAACGCAAGCTACAAAAAAATTGTGAAGTTTATGGACCTAATGTAGTATCAGTAAAGGTGGTTTAAGCATTTTCAATCCGGGAATTTTTATGTCAAAGATGCACTGTTACGGATAAAATGGACGCCATTTTTAAAAAGTGCAGCAAGATCGGCATATCAGTAGTTACGACATAGCTGAAGAACTGGGAATTGACCACAAGACAGTGTTGAGCCATTTGAAAAAAGCTAAGTACACAAGTTCAACGAGCTCAATGAATGAAACATTATGAATCGTGTACTCATTTGTGATTCTTTATTGAGACGTAATGAAACCGAACCGTTTTTGATGAGATTGAAAATTGGTGATGAAATAGGATCACGTACAATAAGAACGTGCGAAAAAGGTCGTGGAAAAAGGTCAGTAAGGCTTCACAGACTGTTCCAAAACCCGGATTAACTCGCAATAAGGTGATGCTGTTTGTATGGTGGAATTGAAAAGGCATTGTTCATTATGAGCTTTTGCCCCCAGGTAGAACCATCGATTCGGATCTCTAACTGCCAACAACTGATGAGATTAAAACGTCTTTCATCACGACAACGCTAGACTACACACATTTCAGCCACTCGATACAAATTGAGAGAGTTTGGCTGGGAGGTGTTAATGCAACCGCCATATAGCCCTGACCTTGCACCTTCAGATTTGCAGATTTGCAGGTTTGCAGACCCTGACCTTGCAGGCAGTGTCAGATTAACATCAATAGAGGACTGCCAAAACTACTTGTCGCGTTTTTTTGATCAGAAGTCCCCCCACAGCAGCGGGATCATGTCACTACCTACAAGATGGCAAAAAGTCATCGAACAAAGTGGCACGTATATACTGTAAATTAAATGTAAATAAACATTGAAAAAAAAAAATGACTTGAGTTTTCATAACTTTTTCCCCGACTAGCTTATTATAACTAGCTGTGCCCGCGACTTCGTACGCGTAGTATCGGAACAACTTTGTAGTTTTTAAACAGATTGGAATGGAATATACACTAAATATTACCGGAATCTTACCACAATACATCAATGAAAACAGCATTCAAATCGGTTAAGCCGTTTCTGAGATTAGTGTGCAAAGCACAGACAAACAATAATTCTAAAAACAATTTTTTTGACCTCGGTAACATAAGTACAAGGTGTATCTTAATGAACAGACAGACACCGGACGAAGGCGCGGACAATAACTAGTCTTATAATTATATACATTCAGAAATACTTTAAATACAATTTGTCATCCAAATACCAAAGTAATACCTATCACTATGCGTATTTAGTACGTACGTATATTAAACCGTAACTAGTAGTGTCATAGCAGACTACGTTTCGTAGTCATAATTTGGGCAGGCCCCTCTGGCGACAGTAACCACCACCTTAAAGAGGACCGTCGTAAAATAGTACTTGTGCTGTTGTATTTCGGTAAGTGAGTAAGGGATGGCAGACCCAATTCCTTCTAACCCGTTATCTATTATACTAATACTAACAATATTATAAAGATAAAAGATTTGTATGTTTGTAATGAATAAATTCAAACACTACTGGACCGATTTTAAAAATTCTTTCACCTGTAGAAAGCTACACTATCAACGAGTAACATAGGCTACTCACCCTCCCCCCATCTCTCCCCCGTTTTACCCCCTCCATACAAATGTATATTTGTAATGAAACTAAAAAACTACTGGATCGATTTCAAAAATTCTTTAACCTATAGTAAGCTACATTATCAGCGAGTAATAATTTCTAAAGACACGCGGACGAAGTAGCGAGCAAAAGCTAGTCATTTATACTAAGGTCGACAGCATATTTGGAGCAGCTAAGTAGGTATATTAGAGTTGCTCGTGTTTAATTAAATAGGCGACGGTAGACACCTACCATCAATAAGACCGCATTTAAACATAAAATCCTAGCCAGTTAAATATGTTTTGTCTTCTTTTTAGAGATAAAAGTTATAAAAATCTTCCTTAATTTCTTCTTTTCAAAAGAAATATTAAAATTTATAATTAAATTAATTTAATTTCTTCCGTTCTACTTTTATTATATTAATAATATAATCGATGCCCGCGACTTTGTCCACGTTAGAAAATAAAAAAATAACGTTTAACAAAATATATGATTAACTGCTACACTTGGCCACGCTTCGCTGCGGCCCATGCGGCGGCGGCCGGCGTGCGCATGGTGCGCGCGGTACTGGACACTGCTTATATATAATACTATTTGTCGTAGCGTGATGTTATATAGCCTATAGCCTTTCTCGATAAATGGACTATTCAAAACAAAAAGAATTTTTCAATTCGAACCACTAGTTCCTGAGATTAGCGCGTTCAAACAAACAAACAAACTCTTCAGCCTTATTAATAAAGCTGATAATAATTTAGTCAATCTTTATTGGTGTAACAGTTTTGACAGGCGTTGTATTTTTATTATCAATCGGGAAGAATACTTTTTTGTGGATGAAAGAATCGACATTCCTGACCAATGAGTTTTTGAGTAGTTAAAACAAACTGACAGAGTTACTTTTGCATTTATAAGTAAAAGTAAGTATAGTATAGACGTGGCCGCTGAATAAACTTTGAACCTGTGTATAGTTTCGAGTTAGCGTTAAAGAAAAGAAAACAGTCGCTCTGCCATCGCCGACGGCCAATATTTACAGATACTATCACGTATCGAGGCGCGATATCAAGACGGTTTGTTTTAAGTAATTTTACACAAACTACGTGACATTCTAAAGGATTTAGTCTAAATTTCGTGGAACTCGATCCGACTGAATTACCTAACGTGTCATATGAGAACTTGGACGATTAATTCATATTTTCATTATCTGTTCCGATAGATGAAAATTATATATCTCCGCGTTGTGTTGCCGATGTGTTGCCGAGTGTTGCCAACCTACTCTCCACCTTTTGAGAAATCCGACACGATTTCCACATAACAAATTACCATTTTTTTTTTTCATAGAAAACTCTGTAAGTTGACAATGATATGTCACTTACATACTCTCAACATTTTGAAAACTCCCAAATATATTTCTATAAATCTGATCAAATGTTTAAATTAAAATTTATAATAATTTTATTGACAATTGACACATGAAATTTAAGCATTTAATTTATATTCTGAACTTTACGCACACAAAACTTCCACGTTTATCGCTCTTTTCATTAGTGAAAATCTTACTTTTTATAATAATTATGTCCTATAGATTGTTTATGAGAATTGTTTAGAAATTATATATAATATGTAGCTTACGCGTTAATTTATATATATGTATCTAATCGTGTAATCTCTATATTAAATTAAATATTCTACAAGTGCTTATGTTACCGAGGTAAAAAAAAATGTTTTTAGAATTTTTGTCTGTGCGTTTCCGCTAATCTCAGAAACGGCTTAGCCGATTTGAATGCGGTTTTCACTGATGTATTGTAGCAAGCTTCCCGTGACATTTAGTGTTTGTTTCATTCCAATCGATTTAGAAACAAAAAAGTTACGCGCTATAATGAAATTGCGGGCTCAGCTAGTTTGTATAAATAAAAATGAATCTCTAATAGGATAGGACCCCGATAGGATGAATGAAGAATCAACATCAGGTTAGGGGAATGCTCACAAGATACCTAGAGGGGCGAGGGCTTAAATCTTACCATAAGTCACCTTAATAAGGTCTTAATAGGCAGGGAGTAAGGGAGTATGGTAGTAAAAAGACTCTTCAAACATTTGCCTAAGTCGGAGATGCATTGTACTATGAGCCCCTTGGTCGAGTGGAAAAGAGGCTGTTTCCCGGGAGTCTCGGGTTCGATTCCCGTCAGGACCAAAACTTTGGAAATGAATTAAAAAAAAAATACAGAACGGACGGAACCCTCTTCACGCGAGTTCAACTCGTACTTGTCCCGTTTTTAATTTTAAATTAAAACATATAGACATTCCACGGAGCTCAAAAAAAGCTGACCTTACGACCTGCAACCTGCAACCTGCAATCTTATATTATGTTTATCATTATGCTTTCTATTGTTATGAATTGAGTTTACTCATGGCAATACTGTTTTGTTTTTAATTAAAAACAATTGACCACACTGAATTCGACGCCCGGAAATAAAAAACAATAACATTCGAGTCGTGTTGACATGTCTGGTTTGACGCAACGCAACGTCCGCACTATTTTAAAATTGCCTACGCAAACAATCTTTTCATCTTGCAATCGGCTTCACTTACATGCCACACGAAGCTTCCTCGTTCATCGCTCTTCCGATTAGCGGAAACCGTAACTAAGACCAAAATATGCACTTTTTTGAGGTTCCAACATTTTGGCCTTAATGAACAGTTCAGTGCCTTATCTGTTGTATAAAAAAATCTGCTAAGTGCTTATGAGTACTGTTTGTCAAACTAGGACCAAACTTTTTTTTTTTTTTAAAATAAACCTTCATGTAAAATTGTTTTTTGGTCAATATGTCAACAGTATACTTTTTGCACATAGCAGATCTTGATTTGACAAAGACGATATTATATGCAATTCGAGAAATATCTCTTCACCGTTCTTTTAAGGCCACAGGTAAATTAATGGTCTTGATAGAATAAAGAATAAGGGATGAGGCTAAGAGAAAGGGCTCTAGCATCCCTTATTCAAGGTGGTCACTGACTCTAGACGGCCAGCCACAACCGAAACTACTAAGTCTAGAAAACTAAAATTAGGAACATTTATAGATTTATTTTATAATGTAAGCATACCCTAAGAAGGTATTTTTGAAAATTTATTTATTTATTTATTTATACACCAACAGCTTAAACATAACTATAATTTCATAATTAACTTTAAAGTACTATTAGATTTATAATGTAAGCCAATTACAGGCGTGAACAGCATTTACAGTTTAAAGTTACATACACAATTTACATAATTATACAGAAAGTAATTATAATTCAACTCCGTGCAAAGTCGGGGCGGATTGCTTAGTCACTAAGGAGATAAAAGCGTCACAATTTAAGATATCCCTTATCCTTAATCCTACTATGTTTGGCAGCGCATGGCAGCACCTGTGGCGGTATAGACGACGGTAACCGCCTACCATCAAGTGTATTGTCAGTATCCTTTATCTCGATGGGATAAAAGATATTTTTCATCCCTCACTCACTCGCCGAAACACAACAGCGTACATGCTTGTATTATACGGCGGTCTTCTCTAAGAAGGTGGTCACCGTCGTCAACTGCTAAATTAAATTTTGTTAGATACTTTTAAAAAACAGTTTAAATAAATTCTTAAAAATAAAACATATATACTAAAACTAATTTATATTAATAGATCTCAATAGGCGTAGTATTATATACCTCCTGAAATGGCTTACCTGTCTCACAGCGTACAACATCTTCAGTCTTTCCTCAACTGCTTCCTCCGATTGCACTTATTATACTAACTTTCAATTGTCTTCTAAAGAGAATGTTTATCACTAAGTATTATTTTAAGCTATCAGTCATGTTACAGGTGAACGCGGCGATCGAAAATTATACTACGATTTTTCTATTTCATGTTATAAAGTCTTAGAAGGATTCATCGTGTTTAGAATTAGAGTTTAAATCGCTGTAGCTTTTAGTGGTTGGAGGTTAACTGTAAGCTGTTTGTCGTCAATGACTACTTATACAAAATAAAGTAAAGCAATAAGCGGCAGAAAAATAAGACTGAACAAGAAAAGAATAGGAATTGATTTCACTTGAGAAAAATTTAAATAGAAATCTTGAAATATGTTATATACTAGCGGCCCGCCCTCGGCATCGCCTGTGGTGTAATTTTTATATATATGAACATTCCCCGTTTATCGCTCTTTCCATTAGTGAAAATCGAATTAAAATCGGTCTACCCGTTCACGCGTGATGCCGTGATCGAGGGAAAGGGGATTCATTTTTATGTATAGAGATTGTTATTATTGAAGATTATTCACATTTACTGAAGTATTTCAAAGAGTTTTACAAACAGATGGACTAAACTTATTATTAATATAAGCATTTAAATTTTCAAGCAAGGTTCCGGTGGGAGAGAGCATCAAAAGAAGAAGACGATTTTTTAATCAAAATTACGATTTTTAAAAAAATCAACTTTATTACTAATATTACAAACGCAAAAGTAACTTTGTATGTTGGTATGTTTACGACTAAACTACTGAGCCAATTTTGTTGAAATTTAGTAGAGAGATAGATTACACGGGCGAAGGTAACTTTAATTACAACATTTGCTTCTCAACAAGGCAACCACTAAAGAAATCACAAGCAAATTGCATATATGAAGACTATTAAGAACTATTGATCTATTATGTCATTACATTTGACGAGCTCGTTGGATGAGTGGTTAAGGGTGCCTTAACGCCCTGTTCTAGGGTTCCCCGGTTCGATTCCATACAGGATCGACTTTGAAATAAACTTTTCAAAGTTGGCTCTGGTCTGGATCTGGAAAGTAGTGGCAGGGCACACTGCGTTTCGCAGTCATTTGGGAAGCCTCTTACAGAAGACCATCGTGAAATAACAGCACGTTCGCTGTTGTGTTTCGATGAGTTAGGGATGCCAGAGTCCATTTCCCTATCCCCTTCTAATCCCTTATCCTTAAACTGTAACGGCAGCGCACTTGCAGCAGCTTTGGCGTTCTTGTGTTATAGGCGACGGTAGCCACCTACCAAGTGGACCATCAGCCTGTCTGTCGATCTTAACATAAAAAAAATTACACGGAGAATTCCGAAGCTAAACTAAAAACTAGGTAAGTATACATTTTTACTAGACAAGATTTACTAAAACCTATCTAAGTTTAATTATTTAATGAAATACCTTCATATTTAAACAAGGTACCTACTTTGTGTGTATAACGTGTATGTACCTAGTGTATCTTTACCGATATATGTTTTTAGAAGTAATGTAATTACTAAATTAATAAAAGCTTCCACCGCGTTAACAATAGCTAATTTTTCCATATAAACGTATGTAATATTAACGGTGACAGACTGAGTTATAATATTATATATATGAATTAATATATACGATAATTATGAAGTTTACGATTATGATAGTTCAACAATTTCAAAAACGACGAGCTTATTTAGAGAACATTACCAGATACCGTAATAGAAAAAAATAAAATTCATTAACAATAAAACAGTGTATATCCTCTAGAAGCCTGCCCACATAATTTGTCGTGAATCAACAAGAATAAAAGCTCGCCGCCACTGAACAGCGTCGGGATATTTCCTCTCTTCAGCGTCGTAGCTGAAACCAAAGCTCTCTCGGCCAATGGGAGCGCGTCGCTCAAAAGTACCACGCCCACCCGCTATTGAGAGACGATCCGCCTCTCTATATATACGAGCGAGACTAGCCCCACGTCCGGCTTCACTTAACTGGGAAAAAATAGCACATATTTTTACAGACACAAACACACCTAGCAAACGGAAAGACATAGAGAGGGCATTTTTAGTCAATATTTAACTAATGCATGGTAGTAAACTAATTGGGAAACTTTAGTGGAAACTACTTCTTTAAAGATAATAATTAAAACTAAATAGATAAATTTAATGAGAACTATATCTTTAAACGCAGAATAAGTTTTTAAAATTCCAAAAATCTATTTACTTAGTTTGAGAGTGTATTAATATTTTAGCGTTTACAGGGCAGGGCGGCCAGTTTGGCGACTGGCGAAACAATCTTATAGAAATAACACCACTTGTGCTGTTCACATGTACATCATGTACTAATTTGTTTGTGTTTATTTATTTATTTATTGTGTTTCTTCAACGAGGTACGCATCAGACACAAACACACAGCAATAAGGGTCGACATTGTCACTTAAGGAGTTTGTAACGAGAAAAACAGCCCCACTCATAAGACTTTTCAATGGAGAAAACAGCCCCAAGTTGAAGACGATATAGCCATCTTCCGACAAGTTGGATACTGCCAGCCACCCTTTCTCAAAAAGGGGGCTAAAGGTGTAAAGTATGACAGTGCACTTGATGGTAAGGTGGCTACCGTCATTGTGCCAATAACACAAGTATTGTAGTGCAAGTGTTGCAAGTGTACTGCCAACCTTAGCAGGATTAAAAATAAGGTATTAATTAGGCACCTCTTAATCACTGTTAAGGGTAGAAGACAGCCGCACACGTGCTGTTACTAAGCGGCGGTGGTATAACTGTGGCTTTTACTATTACTGTTATGTAAAGCGGTTATTACCGCTGACACAGTGTATTTTGTGTTAGTCGCAAATTAAACGAGTCTAAAGCGATGCTGGAAGAGATTGCTGCAGGTGTCGTGGGTGGAGTTCTACGTGCGGGTGTCACACAAAGACCGTCATCCATCGTTCAGGCTCGCATCCTCACACTAGTCGCGATGAACCGTCAATTGAGCGCCTAGTCCTACAGAGCAGAGTCGAAGGCACGAGGCCGCATAGCACTTAGTGTGCCCGGAAGACGTGTAGTGTGACGTGCCACTCTGCTAAGAGTGATTCGGCCAGAAAGACATAGAAATTGAGACCAAACTAAGAAACCCACTTGATGGTAGAGTTTAGACGATATGAAAACGGGCTGTGGTTTCCATTAAAACCTTACAATAAAAAAAACAATAAAAAAAAAAAGAGTTGTTTATAACGCAGTCCTGCGACTATTAGGTAAGTCTACTCAAGCATTCAACTTCAAGCACTACTCCCTCGAGTGACCTTACTAGTATTTTTGTGGCAGTTACGCTGCGACGTCGCCCTATACTTTTGTCATTTCGGGCCATGTAGATGGCAGGAATATTTATTTCGTACTATCAAAAAGAGTACTTGCGTC
The DNA here is from genome assembly GCA_910589475.2 of Bembecia ichneumoniformis. Classification (NCBI taxonomy): domain Eukaryota; kingdom Metazoa; phylum Arthropoda; class Insecta; order Lepidoptera; family Sesiidae; genus Bembecia; species Bembecia ichneumoniformis. Next base: position 421,920 of record OU342544.1, on the reverse strand, counting down.
ATGAGAAATATCAGTTGCTGGATACAGTGATGATGGGAAAGCGTAAACAGTCTTGATGATAGGGGGCTACCAGCGCCTAAACGATTATAGGAATGTTTGTTGACAACAGAATAAAGGAGCTTTGACGAAGGATATATTCATCATTTAGGTATACCTATTCTTTTTTTATATTAAGGTCGGCAGACAGGCTGACGGTCCACTTGATGAAAGGTGGCTACCGTCGTCTATAACACAAGCGACGCCACAGCTGTTGCAAGTGCGCTGGCGCTGCCGACTACAGTAGGATTAAGGATAAGGGATTAGGAGGGGGGATAGGGAAATGGGCCCTGGCATCCCTTACTCACTCACCGAAACACAACAGCACACGTGCTGTTATTTCACGGTGGTCTTCTGTAAGAGGGTGGTCACTGCCGCCAGACGGGCTGCCCAAATGACTGCGGAAACGCAGTGTGCCCGGAACCCGGGAACCCTAGAACAGAGCGTTAGGGCAAGCACCCTAACCAATCATCCAACGAGCTCTTTATTATTATTTATTGCGTGATACTGTTTATTCATCACGTAAATGGCAGACTGACGGCCCACTTGATGGTGGGTGATTGGCTTGATAGTAGAATTAGGAATAAGGGATTAGGAAGGGGGGGTGGGGAAATGGGCTTTGAGGTCCCTTACCACATTTACCGAAACACAACAGCACGCATGCTGTTATTTCACGGTGGTCTTCTGTAAGGGGGAGGGGGGTTACTGTCGCCAGACGGTCTGCTCAAATGACTGCGGGACGCAGTATACCCTGTCACTACTACTGCCTTGGTAGGTGGCTACTGTCGCCTATAAAACAAGTATTGACGAGCCCATTGGATGAGTGGTTAGGGTGCTTGCCTTAACGCTCTGTTCTAGGGATCCCGGGTTCGATTCCCGGCAGGGTCAACTTTGAAAAATGAACTTTCAAATTTGTCTCTGGTCTGGATCTGGAAAGTAGTGGCAGGGCATACTGCGTTTCGCAGTCATTTGGGTAGCCCGTCTGGCGGCAGTAACCACCCCCTTACAGAAGACCACCGTGAAATAACAGCACACGTGCTGTTTTGTTTCGATGAGTGAAGTAAGGGATGCCAGAGCCCATTTCCCTATCCCTTCCTAATTCCTTATCCTTAATCCTATTGTAGTGGGCAGTGCACTTGCAGCAGCTTTGGCGTTGCTTGTGTTATAGGCGACCGTAGCCACCTACCATCGAGTGGACCGTCAGCCTGTCTGCCGATCTTAAAATAAAAAAAAACTTGATATTGTGATATTGGATAAGAGGGGATAGATGATTCTTTGTCTCCTAGAACATTTAAGTTATTTGAAGATATTATTCGCTTCACTGTGAAACAAGTGAACGTGTTAAGATACATATCTTTCTGCAATTATGATTTGCGATGGATAGGAGTGTTGCTACAGTACGTGTTTAAATAATCAACAAGAAACTCAAAACAACATTTCTTGAGATAAAGTCAAACGAAGTGAGAACATTTGACGAAGACAAAGCATTTTAATCATCGATGATTTTTAATGACGAAAAGAGTATACCTACTCATGGCAATGCTAACTTAACTTTTTCATTATTATGATATAATTATAACCACTCTTTTAGAGAAACCATCGTGAAATAATAGCACGTATGCTGTTGTCTTTCAGTGACTGAGAACCCATTTCCCTATCTCCTCCTATCTCCTAATAATGCCTTACTCCTTGACCTACTAATGTCGGCAGCGCACTTATAGTTTCTTTGTTTTGCTCGTGTTAAATAGCTTCTGTAGCCATCCACTTGAACCATTTGGAACCTTCGAGCCGACTTGATGGTAAGCGGGTACCGTCGCCTATAACACAAGCGACGCCACAAGTGCCGCAAGTGCGCTGCCGACCTTAGGTAGGATTAAGGATAAGGGTTTTGGGAAGAGATAGGGAAATGGGTTCTGGCATCCCTTACTTCACATCACACATGCTGTTATTTAATGGTGATCTTCTGTGAGGGGCTGGTTGCTGCCGCCAGACGACACACTCGTACCTCTAGTGAGTCGACTTACTTTGAGTACAAAACTTATTGAAATTTGCGGTTATAGTTCTAGGAAAAAATCCTGATCGCGAATAGTCTAAAGCCTCATAGAAAAGGCGTGATTCATACAGTATCTTAAACCCGCTACAAACACGCTTTTATTTTTGTAACAGCGAGATATTTGTCTTTTTAGCACGTATTACAAGTATTAAGGAATTTCGAAGAATCAGCAAAACAACTACAGTTCATTCTACCTAAATATATCAATGATTGCAATAAGACTACAATATACGAGTACCTATATTTAAATATATAATATTAGGCTATTAGTTTTACGAAAATACTAATACGCGAAAATTTCTCAAACTTAGCTTTTGGAATTGCAATAGCAATAGTGTTTTAAGATTACATTTTAGTGCTACTAGTTTTGATGACATTTCAAAATAAGAAACAAAATGTAAAATGTTGTTTTTCTTTTTGTCAAAATGAGTGAATCTAATGAACAAATTCGATACATTTTAAAATTTTTTTTACAAAAAAGAGACATCAAGATAGGACCGCCAAAACTACTTGTCGCGTTTTTTTTTAATCAGAAGTACCAAAATTTCTACAGCACCGGGATCATGTCACTACCTACAGGATGGCAAAAATTCATCGAACAAAATGGCACATACATATGCAATTAAATGTAAATAAACTTTGAAAAAAAAAAAGTCTTTTATTTTCATATAAAATGCGAAGAAACTCTTTCCCCGACCTATTATAATTTTAAATGTAAGTAATGAGAATATGATATGTGTCATCCCGGTAGACATAAAAATAAAAATATTCAATCTTATTTAGTGAGCAGTAAAAAGACATTATTTTAAATTTAGAATCTTATTTCAGTTCGAAATTGAGAGGAGACGATGTCGGCTGAAGTCTCTTATCAGTTGTCAAAAGTGGCGCTATAAAGCGGGCCCACCCCATTGGCCGAGCCGCTGATATGCGGCGAGCTCATTGGCCCTCACCCGGAGCACATAAGCGACGTACCACGTGCTCATAAGTTCCAAAGTTGCAATTCGAACTTTTTACGCATTTTCCTTTTTTCGCTTTTCAACATTTTCGCATAGAATATGTTTTACAAAATGTGTATTCGAATTTTAAAAAAAATTACAACAATGGGTTGTCGATCGGCATAATTTGTCAATATAAAATTTTCAGCTTACTTTGAAAAAATAAAAATAAATGTCCCTTGAACAGTAATAAGAAATACTTACAAAGTAACTGACGACAAACGCTTCGTACATAATTTAATTAATCACTGCATATTTTTTAAATATCAAACTATTTTTAATATATTGCAAAATATTTTTTTTTAAATTAAATTTTCAAAAAGCTACTCGCTAGCTTCGGAGAAACACTATAAATTTAGAAAAAAATCCAACCGCACTCACGGTAACAATTTAAAATTCGATCCAACAAACAAATTAAAAAATAAATAACAATTTTAAATAAAAATTGTAAACACTATACAGCGACGAAGCGTACCACTCATGAGTTCCGTTGCCACTGCACTCGAAACGCCAATTATTTACACTGCATCGCGATGCAATTTCGAAAAATAATATTTACAGTTAAGAGAAGTGGAAGACGGCAACGTTTCGAGTGTTAAGACGGCGTATTTGAAATTAGTAAAAAATGATTTGTTGAAATATCCGCGTCTAAACAAAACACAACAGCCTCCGACGCCGCGGGAACAACAATGCTTTTGCTAGGGCGAAATAAGCAAGAAATATTTAAGTACGGCGGCGGGGTGGGGCGGGCACTGGCCCTCAGTATTGGCGCTACGGCTGTGGTAGTTATAGTTTACTTGATACACAGCTCAAATACAAATAATATAAACATTACATTTGAGCATGCGCCGTCCGCGCAGACAGAGATGCAGCTAGCCGCAATTCATTATAACGCTTTCGGAATGTGATAAAAATGAATTTTTTAGTGGCGCACTTGAATCGTTTGCTCCGGCTGTTGCTAAATCGCGTTTTTATACAATAATTTGCATATTTTTGACAGCGTCTCGGAAGGAAGCGCCGCGCGCATGCGTCCAGCGCGCCGAGCAAAAATGTTATTGATAATGCAAAATGTTTATTTTTTGGCGCAACACAGACGCGCCGCGTGACGACCGCCATTTTGAAATCGCCACCATTTTAATGTGCTCTTAAATCTTTTTGCAAATCTCTTATAAATATTGCGACATTTAGCGCCCAATAAAAGATAAGTTTAGTTTGTCGATAGTTTGTGGATTAAAGCTATAAGTTCCATTTAGAGCATTAGGTGCAAATATATTGAGTTGGGATAAGAAAGTAATCAGTTCTCAGCAAAAGTGTGTGGGGAGTTTGAGCTGGATTTATTTCAATTATAATCCTCCGTTTCAACATGACGCATGCGCGGGGCATCAATTACACCGAAGCGTTACTTGCTTTCAATGAAATTAAAAAGTTATTAACGGAATTCAAAACTGATGGATTGTTAAAATATGTTAAAGACTAGAATATTTCTAAAATGTCTGTGTTAATTTTAAGGCGCTGTTTTACCTATATCGTTTCAAAGGTTTTTGGTAACAAGCATTCAGACACACTAACATAATGTCTCTTTAATTATAATTAATTATTTGATAGATATTTATATTATGATTGTAGAATATCCTAATAATATTTATAATACAATAATGTCGAATATACATTTTGCACCAATTTAAAGGTTACTCTCGACGTGCTATGCAAATAGCTATGCTGGGGGTTTAGTCTCGCAGGAGTCTGAAAGAACCGACGTAGATTATAGAGTAGGCCAACTGGAGTGGCAGTGGATGATCCATATAGGCTGAAATCGAAAATGCTATCGAGTGGTTTTCAGAAATTGCCATGCAGGTCGGGTCTGATGACATGGTAAAAGTTTCAGGAAAATGGTGGATGCGGCCGATGCGAATTAAACTTTAATGCAACACTTTCATAAATTAATTATAAAGCTGAAAAACAAATGTAATTCTTGCTTATTATTACTGTGACTATTAATACTGTGACTAGAAAGCCTATTATTTGGGCAGTAATTTACTAATTTTTTTCTCAGAAAATGTATTTTTTTATATAAATCTGTCTGACTCCAACTTTTTTAAAAATAGTTTGCATTGTATTTTTATTTTGGTTTTAATTTTACTCTAAGAAGTCAAATTAGGTGACGAAAATAACGCATAACGAAAACTACGCGTTCCTATCGGAAACAAATATACGATAAACTTTCTTAGCAGATCCTTTTTGGAAATAAATATTTCATTAAAAATACATATATTAAATAATAATATGCCATCAACGTCACGACAGTAAGTAATAAAACGAATTTTTATCCCATCATTTTTGTTACAAAGCTAGTTTTCTATTGTAGGCCTTAGTATTAATTATTAAAAAATAATAGTACTGAATCCCGTCAAAGGCGGGCACGAACAAGGCACGTTCATGGAAAAAACTTTATTGTCTACACAAAAAACATATATTTTAAAATAAGAGTCCAAGGTCGGTGTAAATGCGGCCGCCGCCCTAGTAGGCCATTGACATTTTTATTGGCAGATGATTTATCACCTATCGATTCTGAACCTAGTACTCATCTTGGGGAGAAATTAGAATATATAGGGCTCTGTTCTACCGGTACGAACTTTTATCAGATTGTTTCCAGTTTTCCCGCTCTTAAATTTGCTATTTTCTTTTTGAGTTTTCTTCACAAAATGCAGCTATGGAAGATTTTTTTCTAATTCTAATCTAAGTCGACGGCTTTGCCCGCCTTGAAAATTAAAACAATAACACCTTACTAAATATATGAGCAATGTAAGCCTAACATCTCTATTGCAGTTATAGCTTTGCCAGGCGTCAGATGATCCCTAGAGAACAGTACTTTTTTTCTAAATGAAAGGTACCCTATGTCCTTTCCTGCATCCCTGACAACGTGTATGCAAAATATCATGACGATCGGTTCAGCAGTTTAGGCGTGAAAAGGTAACAGACAGACAGACAGAGTTACTTTCTAATTTTTAATATCGGAAGTCGTTGGGACTGCCATAATTTTACATATAAAATTTACCGACATATAAATGTATACTGTTCCAATTCATCTATCCTATTCTAGATCAGTCCTACTCGCAAAATTTCTTTATGGCATGTTATGTTTAAGATCTTAAAATATTAACCAGTTAAAGGCCCGCGGCTTCGCACGAAAACATTTTTTTTGCAAATTATAAGTATACACAAACCTTCCTCGTTTAATATCTCTTTCCATTAATAAAAACCGTATCAAAATCCATTGCGTGGTTTTGAAGAAGTTAACATAGAGAAACAGACAGACGCGAAGACATTATAATATGTATAGGTATTACTTATATATATTGAGCCCACTAATGAAAAAACAGACATTGATGATTGAAATTGGTCTCATTGTTTTTCAAAGTACCTTCTCTCCGTGATCATAGATAAATTTTTGCACGCATTGGAACCAATTTTCGAAGCACTTTTTCCACTTCGATTGAGGTATCTGACGAAAATCGTTGTGCACGCATTTAATTCTAGATGTTTGGGAACAAAAAGAAGTCATCAGGTGCCAAGTTAGGGCTTTACGGAGGGAGGATAACTCCGATTCGATGTTTTGGTCGGTAAAAAAATCGCTTGATTTAACCTATGTGTGAGGGCTCGCATTGTCATGATGAAGAAAGATTTTCCGGATTTCTCCGAAGACTGGCGAACAAATAGTGTGCTTCTTTCGTGTTTTGTTTCAGGCTCATGTGCATAGCTCCATGATTCGTCACCTGTGTGCATGTTATAAACAGCATTTGATACAGCTCGATTGTACTTTTTCAATGGTTCCTTGCACCAATCGACGCAAGCTTTATTTTGAGCGATTGTCAAATTATGCAGAATCCAACGAGAACAAATATTTTTACGGGAAAAGGTTCATGCAATATCTTATTGATGCTAGCTATACTGATGCCTAAAGTGCCTCTATTACTGACGGATTCTGGGGAGAATGTCGATCGCGAGGGACGTGGATGAATTTGAGGGCAAAAGGAAATGCATGAAAATAAATTAAATATTTTTAATATGCATAAAGTTTTAATCGACTAACAAAATAATCGGTCCCTCGTTTAAGGAATTAAACTGTTAGTTCCCGATAGCTGTGACATGTATAAGAACTACTTTATTCAGTAAATAAATGCCTTGTGTAATACTTTGTCCGTTCACTTTTTAATTCTGAGAATATCTAATTATCTAATAAGTATGTAATTCTGAGAATAATTAGCGCTTAATCGGAATAGACGTAAGTATATTTCATTTCAATTTAAGTCAACGTTTGATTTGAATCAGCAAAAATTCAAAATAAGTATACTTAGTCTCTTTTAGTTCTATCGTTTTGAAGAATGAAGGGGATAATAATAATAGGAAAACAAAAATTAGACATGTACGTACTATAATTACCTATTGTCAAAATACAAGTCGCTTATTATTTTATGCTAAAGCTTTTCCTAGCTAGACGACGAACAATTCTTACAAAAAATGCTAATTTTTGTATATCCAAAAATAACTTTTATTTTTGATAAATCTTGCTTTTATTTTAGAACTATTTCTTCCCATTTATTATTAAAGACAGAATCTTAGGATAAATCGTCACGGCGCGTTACAATTTCTATTTGATTTTTCAAATAAATAATTTTACAATTTGTTCCTAAGTGAAATGAAGGTATGGAGAAAAAACGATATAAAAACGTTATTTCTGTGGGAGATTGTGTTGGGTAGGCGGGGCCACGCCTACTTAAAAGCGACGCCCAGCGACGCTATAAAGCGACGCATAGCCGCCTACTGATATTTCGTAGTTCAGGAGCTGAATGTGAGGGTAAATTATTATTTAATTTATAACTTGTGCGACTACCCGTGCAGCTTTTAGGAAAATTACAATCATAAATAGGCATACGACAATAATAAAGAAAATATTGTAAAGAAAAGATCTCCACCCAAACAGTCTCTTCGACTAATCGCAGCCATTTCAATGGTTCTCCCGTCATCTTGGTATGTGGCAAATTTCATAGTGTTCACACATACGGTGTTGGAGTTTAGGGATTACATTTTATATATACAAAAATAAATATGAATTTCGAGTAAAATCAATATACATAATAATATGTAAGTAATACTTATCAGTTTGAAATAATGAAAGCAGTATACCAACCTGCCACACTCGACTCGATGGATCGCAGAGCTAAGGAAGCTCATTGGCAAAATCTGGCATATAGACGCAAAATTGCCTCTCTGGGTACATTCTATAAAATGTACTTCGGAGTCTGCACTCGGGAGCCGCATGAGATTATAACGCCTCGCGTTATACGTTGTCGAAATCCCTCTAATTCGGACCAAGCGCTTTAAAACATCTTTTGTGATGCGCACTGCTAAAGATTGGAACTCCCTGCCGGCATCTGTATTTCCGAGCTCATATAACCCAAATCTTTTCAAGGTTCGAGTGAATAGGCATCTTCTGGGTGAGCTCGCTCCATCGTCGGCCTCATCCTTCCTGCACGGATAGATGCTGGCCATCTATCCGTTTTGGACTTTGTGAAATTATTTCTATTATATTTACTAACAACAATAGATTAGCAATAAAGATTTGTTCCATAATTATTGCTCACTTATTTTCCCATGGCCTTGAATTTTATTTTTAGATTTTAGTATTGATCCCTCAGGAACAATATCTACTTTTTTCTGGATGAAAGGTACCCTAAGCGCCTTTCTGTAGCCCTGACAATGTACAAGTAAAATAGTTAATGATGATCAGTTGAGTAGTTGAGGCGTGAAATCGTAACTATTAGTTGGGATTGACACGACAGCCAACAGAACAGGTGGGAATGGAGGGCCGGACATTCCTAATTTTAACTTTCCCTTAACTTCAATCTTTTAATTAAGTTGAAAATGTTAACATTTCGTAATGGATGTAATACAACTCAACTACATGCAAACAAAATTTGATCGTCAAACAGGCTAACGGCCCGCTCGGTGGTAGGTGGCTATCGTCGCCTGGGCACTTCAGAATAATGGGGCCCCTATGACTATGACAAAGGACTATTTATATTTTTATTTCTTTATATTATATTAAATATAATTATATCATAATCAGCATTCACTAGGTATATGCTGGTTAGTGCTTAATTGAGGTGGCCTTCAAGCTTTAAGAAGCCCGATCACTTCACTTCTTCAAAGTCTATGCCTTTGAGTACATCACATTCACATCATCGCGTTCCTAAGTGGGCCCCATCGATGACGGGCTCTGTGGACCCTTGCCCAGAGTGGCCATTGGAAAAGAGGGACCTGCATAACGCGAGCAACGCCACGGGTGCTTCAAATGCGCTCTCGACCGCAATTACTGCCAATGACTTAAAAGTAATTTGCGAGCGTTCTTCGAGCAGTCCGCTCTTGATCTAGACTCGTTAACGGCAGAGAATAGCCATATAACTCCGTCGGCGAACAATAAAACCGAACTAAACGTACTTATAGTTACTGGTAAGTAAGTACTAACTGCTAACTCTCTCAACACCTAAGTCTCCATTGTAGGAAATGCTCTTTGTTCTATGCGATTATTAAATTTGAATTAATGGATTCTTTAATACTAGATATAATGCATTTTAACGTTAATCATACATAAGCTGAGCCGCAACTTCGTACGCGTGGTATTCGGTATAGCGTGTAACTTTTTTGGAAAAAAAAATCGATTGGAATGAAACAAACACTAAATCTCACGAGAAGCTTGCTACAATACACCCCTGACAACCGCATTCAAATCGGTTAAGCCGTTTCTGAGATTAGCGTGCACAAACGTAAAAACAAACAGACAAAGAGACAAATTTTATAACGCCGTAGAAGTATGAATAAAGCTGGCGGGGCATATTCGTACCTACTCCTATCATACAACGTGCACAAATTGTTTTTTTTTTTTTTTTTTTGAAAAAATATTTAATGTACAGACACTACTCGTTTACGATTTTATTAAATATTCTGTCTGATTCTCCGCTGACTTCTTCTAAAGCATTCAACGGATTTCGATAAGGTTTTTACTAATGAAAAGAGATATAAACGAGACAGGTTTGTGTATATGATTTGCAGACAAAACCTCCATCAGTACGAAGTGGTTTTTTTTTTTTTTGTGGCGGATTACTATGTTACTTATTATTTTTAAACGAACTTGTACAATATAGTACAAGTAAAGTGATTATTCGATCCCTTAAAGAACAACGATGTTATTTATTATGTCCAAAAATTTAAATAAATGTCACTCACCAGTATTATAGGTAACTGCACCATTGGTCTCTGAAACAATGGAAGATTATTTTGTTTTGAATTTGTTAAAAAATATTTTTTTATTATTTACACTAAGCAGTAAAGGTGCGAAAAATAAACAACATGTTATATAATTTTGTTGTAATTCAGTTCAAGTTACATAACATTGTTGTATAACATTGCAACATAAAACAAGAGTGTACACATTAAAATAACAGTGCAATATAACAATGTTATACTGAAGTGCAATGTATCATGAGTACACTTTACACGTGACTCACGAAATTTTATATAACCTTGTTTTATAATATTTAGCGTCAAATGTATTGTACTAAATATAGTACTAAAATATTTTGTATTATACATACTATATTTTACTAATAACTATATTTTATAACATATTTTTTATTTAGTCTGGAATGTTTCTTAGTGAGAATTTTAAGAATCTTGTGATTTTTGCTTGTACAAGTATGTCGTATAATGTCGATGCTATAGTTAATAAAATAGTGAGTTATCACAGGATCAGCACCATTAACGCGGACAGGCTATAGTGAGGTACTGAACTCGGAAGAGAAACAATTTTTCGATTCTGATTACTAGATAGTACTCGGACCCGGCAATCAAGGTTATACCTATTGTAATCACGAAACGTGGCTAAACTCGTACGTGTAACGCTAACGAACCTAACCAAAAAGGAAACTTCTAAATTCAGAACAGAATTATTTTTCTTTTAGAATTTTTCGATGTCTGTCACTGAATAATTCGGTTACCACAAAAATATTATCTACTAGCTTTTCCCGCGACGCGCCCCTTTTTCTTAAACGTTGAAACATTGTGTTTTATCGATGCGATTGACGTTAATATTTGATTGCGTTAATATTGCGATTTTCTTTATTAAAGATGGTTTTGCTCTTGACCAGCATCTATCCGTGTAGGAAAGATGAGGCCGACGATAGAGATTGATGAGCTCGGAAACACAGAGCAGGGAGTTCCAATTCTTAGCAGTGCGCATTAAAAGATGTTTTAAAGCGCTTCATTTTTATTTATATATTTATAACAAGCCGCAAGACGGGCTGCCCAAATATACTGCGAAACACAGTATTAATTGTACACCTTTTTTTAATATTCATGCTTTGAAATCCCACTGACATTTTGACAAACCTAATAAGTATAATAACTCATAGTAATGTATAAAAAACCAAAATTTTGCTTTGATGCTAAGCGTTATTTCGTAGACTATCTACAAAAATAGCAAAACAGTAAAACTACGGAGTCTCGTAGACGGTCTACAGAGAGACCCTTCGACGTTTTTAATTCAACGATTTTTTTTCTAATTCGAGAAAAAAATTCATCACGCTCTAAAAAAAGTGTGCGTGTCAGCTCCGACGCTTTTTAGTTAACGCTTGTATTAATTTTAGTCCTCATAATATGAAAATCGATTCAAAAAAATTAACATGTTCTAAAAAATCATCATTGTAACCATAAACATAACTTAATGAAAACCGTAACGATACATAGATAGCCACTTATTGTTTAACTATTTCGAAATAAATTACACAAAAGAGGATTTAATCAAATTTAAATAAATATCTATACATATAATAAAATCGTAAACGAGCCATGTCTATTATACATTAAACATTAAAAAAACAATTTGTCAGTGTTGTACTTATGTTACCTAAAAATAAATAAAAATATTTAAGACTAGATTTCAGTATCACAAGTGTCAATTCTTTTTTCGAAATGCATATTCTTTGAAAACACCTTCAGAAACCTCGGAGTTGTACTGAAGTTTCAATATTATTTTTGTTTATAAGTATACAATAAACAAATAATCAGCCATCAGTCAAATAATCATTAAACGAGTAAATAGCAATTTGTACATAATTTCTGTTTTACTACTATTAATAATGAATGACAGAGGGTGAATGAGCAACGATAAAACTATAAAATTTTGATGTTTTATTATTTATTTAAACCAACATATTTATTTACATAGCAATAATAATAATGTCTTGATAACTTCTCGTTAGTATTGTAAGGTCAATATTTATCAATATCGAATTTTTTGCAATTGATAAACAAACGCAGCCATTTATCAATGACTCTGATATGTTCACGCAATTATACTACTTTTATTATACGGCTTCGACTCTACAAAAAAATACATATTTAAGGTTCCTTCAGATCTACAGATTGAATTTTTTTTGTTTGTAAACCGATTGGAATGAACAAACACTAAATGTTACGGGAAGCTACAATACAACAGTGAAAACCGCATTCAAATCGGTTAAGACGTTTCTGAGATTAGCGTGCACAAACGCACAGATAAATAGACAAGCAGACAAAAACCTAAAAAAAATTTTTTGACTTCGGTAACATAAGTACAACGTGTACAAATTGTTTTTTTTTTTTTTAATATTAAAGTACAGACAAGGCTCGTTCACGATTTTTTATATCTAAGTATAGATAATTATAGTAATTAAACTTAAAAAATATTTTGAATATGTCTATCAAAATATTATCCCCGAATTAATGTTATAATTACCATCCCTCTACAGAACACCACCAGTAAATAACAGCATGTATTTGCTCTGTGAAAAGGATGCCAGAGCCCATTCTCCTATCCCATAAGGAATGTCTTATCCTATCAAATTCGACAGCGCTTTTGCAACGTCTGCGGATTTTCTTGACTAGATGGCGTAATAACATGATTAGTATGAGATAATATTGAGATATTGTACATAAATATTTATAAATTATTTAGTATATAGAAAAAGTAGCCATTATGTGTGAGTTTACTAGGAGGTGTTTCATTCTGATTATACAGGGATAAACTCTTTATCCCAAAAAAACCAGTGGCGACAGATTAGTAGGATTAGTGGAACGGGCTGCAGAAGGACACACGAGTATACAGTAATTAATGAATGATGCAAGCAATGCCGCTGGAAAAAGCTAGTGTAAGAGCGCCTTATTAATGTACACAGAAAGACGTACGTCATTTTCGCAATGTATATTTAAAATATTGTCACATTAGAGTTGTTTTTATTTGCAACCGTTATCTGAATGACGATAGGCATTCGTCGTGTAAATAACATGATAATTTTACAGTTGATAAGCCCCTGCAGTATTATTACACAGGGTGACACTAAACAGAAAAGGGTAATCGGCATCATCAGTCCATAAGAGTCCACTCTTGGACGGAAGCCACAGGGCTATTCGATCGTAGTCTCTACGCCAAGACTCTAGATGTTGCTGCATGGCCGATTAATCCATGCCCATTTCATACCAATTGGCCAATATTTAAAATAATCTATACTAATATTATAAAGAGATAAAGTTTGTATGTATGTTTGTATGTAGGAGCTAATCTTCGAAACTACTTATCCGATTAAAAAATTCTTTCATCAATAGTTAGGATATAATCTCAGGATTGACATATTAGCATGTAAAATGAAATGGCTTTTTCGTGGTAATCGAATTTTCAAAATAAGTTGACGAAATAACGGTCTAACGAAAACGTTTCTTTCGAACGCTGCTTTAACGATGATTGATTTCTAATGAAAAGTTGTACAGCTTGATGATGCTTAATATATTTTTGCCACAAAAACTACTTTTTGTATGAAAAAAAATTAAACCCGTCATATTATAAACAAAATTAAGAATCCAAATTTACTGTCACAATATTTAATACAAGTGATTTTTGCTTTTTACTGTATATGTTTTGCATGTAAGGTTCAAGAGATAATACGATATATGTAAAGCGCGACCGCGCCGTGAAACTGCAGTGCAAAGTCAAGACGCTCTACGATTGCGAGGCAGGTAATTGTTTTTTACTGATACCGAGAATCAAACTGACTAGCTGTGTGCGCGACTTCATGCGCGTGGTATCCTGAATATTACGAGAAGCTTGCTGCAATGTGAAAATCGGTTAAGCCGTTTCTGAGATTAGCGTGCACCAAAGGCACAGCCAAACACGATTTTATTATATCAACACTGTTAAACTTAATATCGAAATAAAGAAAAGAACCAAACTTCGTCTATGAATTCGACATAAACATTCTAAAGGGTCTAAACTATCATTCCCTTCCTTAGATTAACTTAGATTACTTAGATATTATAGCGATATCTAAGTAATAAAGATAATTTACATATCCCCATGGTTTCATAAAGATATCATAAAAATCTCCTTACAAAAACTAATAGCAACGTGTATAGCTTTCGAGGCATGTTAACCAGATTAAATATTTATTTATATTTAAAAAGTCATTTATAATCTAAAAGCATTTATAGGAACATTTATATGAAACTAAATGATGCCCGCGGCTTCGGCCGCGTTGAAAAACGTTTTAACGCCTGACATCTTATTGCAGTTATAGCTTTACATAGTGTACCTTTCATCCAGAAAAAAAGAACCATTCCCGAGGAATCATCCTTATAATATACTAGCAGCCCGCCCCCGGCTTCGCCCGGCGTGCAATTTTTATATACCCTAAAACATTCCCCGTTTATCCCTCTTTTCATTGGTGAAAACCGAATTAAAATCGGTCTACCCGTTCACGCGTGATGCCGTGACCAGGAGAAATAGGGATTCATTTTTATATAAGAAGAAGATTATATTATAGAACTGTAACTATACATGGAAAGTGGTACGGAATATTAAAGGACGTTATTATTCAGGTCATTTCTGACTGATTTGATTACGTGATATGGTGTCCGAAACTTAACCGTTATGGAGATACATATTAAATTTCAAAGATTTTTTTAAAAAAAATCCTTTTTTTGCTTTTATATCGATTTTTTTGAGATTGGATTTTTTGGGGTCAAAATGAGAAATTTTGACTAAATAATGACAACATTATTTTTTTAAATAATCATTTACAATGTCTTATAATTTGTTTAAAATTAAATGCACCTATTTAAAAATGTAAGGATTTAAAAAGAGGTATGTTCATAACAATAAGCAAATAAAAAAATGTTAATTACATGTATTCGGTTAAATAAAAAAAATTATAATAAAATGTAACAGATATTAAATAAAATATGTAATATTATTGAACAGTGGGATGAAAATATTTAAGAAAGTAACGAAATTATATAATTATGTATGTGACTAAAAAGGAAATAGAGATTATAGATTATGAAATATGTAAATATGTAAATTGAGCGCCCAATATTTGGTATTTCGCCCATAATAAAATTATTTATGAATCCTGCCTGGATTCTTCCGATCTACAACAAGGACGCTTTATCCGTAGATTCGGGGGACTGGTGAAAAATGATCCTACTATATTGATGTGTTTAAAATTTAATTCTCCATAATTATCGATCATACATTTGTTTACGTAAATTTTCAAACACTTAAAGGTTTACGTAAATACGAATTGTTTAGTATTCGTATAATTCTCGCCTGTTACGAGTTTACGTTATGTTAAAATTTGTTTCTTTTAAACATTTCTCAAAGTTTTTGTTTTCGTTCCGTCGATAAAAGTGTTTTTAATTAAAAATGTCTCTGTTTTGTTATTGTATGCGAGTGTGTTTTAAACAGTTCTCTTGCTAACTACCATTAGGTATAAACCATTATAAGTTTTGTCTCTTTTTTTGTATAAAATTCGTATAATAATAAACCTCCTGGCTTCGCACGGGTGCTTTTTTTCTGCAAATCCATACTAATATTACCTATAAATGTGAAAGTAACTCTGTCTGTCTGTCTGTTACCTTTTAACGCCTAAACCGCTGAACCGATCAACGTGAATATTTTGCATACACGTTGTCAGGGATGCAGGAAAGGACATAGGGTACTTTTTATCCAGAAAAAAGCACTGTTCTCGAGGGATCATCTAACGCCTGGCGAAGCTATAACTGCAATACAGATGTTAGGCGTAACATGCTCATACATTTTTTTTATTTTAAAACGCGGGCGAAGCCGCGGCCACGAGCTAGTTAAATGTAAAAACCTTTATCGTGTCCTAATTCCTACAAGGATGTAAAAAAAAACAGACAGTTTCTGGCGAAAATTTATTTTATACTTTATAGGGGGTGGCTACTGCCACCAACATTTTTAAAATAAGTTAACACTGATTGAAAGTGCAATTTATGAAGTGATGATAACGATGAACAAAAATATCCTAATATTAAAAATTCGAAAGAGAGTTTGTTTTTTTGTTTGTAATGCCTTCACTACTCGAACGATCATCACAAAATGTTGCATACACGTTGTCAGGGATACAGAAATGGACATTGGTTTACTATTCCTGAGGGATCATTTAATAATAAAGAAATCAACGTCTGACATGATTATATGACCGAGAATGATTGAAAAATGTTTTAAACGAATTATTTAATCGCTCCAAAATTATTCACTGAATACCTTTGGAAGATACCTTTAAGCTCCTGGAATGGGCAGGACTTGGCATCAACATCCTTGAGTTTGTCGAAGATATTGTGGTCCTGGCGAAGTCGATAAGAGACTAATACGATACTCGATGGCCTCAATCGAATTTCTCAAACAGTGAGCCTGGACAAGACGAAAGTTATGTCTAATGTCCATGTTGTGCCCACCCCGCTAACTGACGAAGTTGTTGACGAGCACATCTATTTGGGACAAACAGTCCAATTAGGTAGAGCCAACTTCGAGGAGGAGGTCAATCGACAAATCCAGCTAGCATGGGCAGCGTTCGAGAAGACATTTTCATCCAAAATTCCTCAGTGCTTCATGAACGTGGTCTCTAACTATGGATTTCGTAAGAAAGCTCAACGTCACTCAACGAGCTAAGGAGAGGGCTACGCTCGGGTTACACTGTGAGATCGAATCAGGAATGAAGAGATCCGTAGACGTACGACGCAACAGTAAGTTGAAGTGGCAGTGGGTAGGACACATAGTACGGAGAGAAGACGGCTGCCGGAGCTGAAGATTCTTCAGTGGAGGCTACGAACCGGCAAGCGCAGCGTAGGACGTCCACGCACAATAATAAGGGCCACGGGTCGGGTCTTTATGGGGAAGAAAATTATGGGGAGGCCTACGTCCTGCAGTGGACGCGCTAAGGCTGAGATGATGGTTATGAAATGAAAGGGACATTAACGAAGTCACAAAAGCTAGTATACTTAAGCCACTTACCGTCTAGTGAACTGTGAGCCTATCCCTTCACTTTTATCATAAAAAATATACTACACTTTCTTCCCAATATAACAAAGGCTTCATTATTCGTTATGGAGCAAAATTATTCAAAATCAAACGAAACGTTAATCTCCTTTTGAAAAATTTCAAATCCGCGTTACCTATACATTCAGTGGGGACTCAGGCCGTTCAACGAAGCCTTTTTTATAACGATGACGTTGCGTTATTATCGTCAAAACATGTTTTTTTAGAGGCCCTCTGTTTTCATTGAAAACGTATTTTTTTCACATTTAACTGAATCCTCATTAATTGAATATCGAGTTTCAAATGAAATAAAAACATTTATATAATTTTATTTAATTATAATATTTGATCAAATTGTAATAATTGCTATTGATAAATATGTTGATACTATTATGGACCTTTTGATTTATGAACTTAATGGATCAATATATTTTTTGATAAAATAATTACTATTAAACTGGTGAACCGCCTCGGTTTAGCACGAATGCAATTTTTTCTATAGCAAAACTTATTCAACCAGGTTCGATTCCTGGTTGCGTATGAGCGTAATTTGAAAAAGTTTGAATGCAGTTTTCATCTTATCAAAAATCGAAGCCTTAGTTCCTAAGAAAAAATAATTGGTATGTCTTATGGTTTGAGATTTGCCCTCACTGAAGCATTTGGATTGATCGCTCTGTATATTTTATATCCATAGCTGTTACCAACTCGAGCATCATGAAATTTTGCCAAGGATACCGAAAAGAATAAAATATACGTTTCATTCAGAAAAAAGTACTGTTCCCGGGGGTCCGTCTAACATTAAAAAGCCAACGCCTGCGAAAAGTAAAACAGCAATAAAGGTGCCAGCCGAAATTAGAGCGAACAAACTTTGTCACACGGGATTATTTTATTATATATTAACATAGGCCTAACCATAACCGAGAGTGATGTGCCCTGCTGATCTTAATAGGATTAAGGAATAAATAATAAGAAGGAGATATATATCTTACCCACTCCAACAAAACACAAACGGTCACTGCCACCAGATGAGCTGCCAACTTATAAGTACGTAACGAAGTGTATCCTGTCCTACAAGGCTATAAAGAAAACCAACTATGTGTATCTGTTTTTTTTTTTAAGGAAAATCTCAGAACTTACAATAAGTGAAAGAAAATTTAACCACAATTCGAAATATAAATTTTCCGAAACAAAACTCACCGATTCATTTAGATGTTCATGATCGTCATCCTTTTGTAAACACATCCAGACAAAACGACTGAATTTAAATTTTTAAACACGTCACTACGTCATTAGATTGTATCTGTTAAGTATAGGTCCCAGGTGCGACCCTTGCGGCACTCCACTGCAATGCTCTTGAAATGACTGATGGAACGCAACGTCAAATGTTTTCAATTCGATCTGTAACAAGAAAAAAAAACAATAATAAACTTTACAGGCAATAGCGTTATGTTTATGTAACTTTTGGAGGGTTCTGTTATGCGTAACGGAGTCTAATGCTTCCAATGTTACAAAATATTGTTACCTATTGTAATCTTCTACAAGAATTTCATCGACTCCTACTACATTTTATTAATCTTTGATATAATTGGGGTAAAATTATAACAAAGTGCATCATTCAGCTATTCCTTATTCTCGATTTTCCTACAAACATTTTTCACAAATTCCTTACTGATTTCTTAATGTACGGAACCCTTTACACTTATTTCTAACGCCGCTTCTAATACTTATTATGTTATGCATTCGCCTACGATGTACTTTAACATAAACAATTAACAATATTTTTAAATATCGTCCAACAATCTCTCCCAGTGACTAATTGTTATTAATTCCGATTAAAAGGTTATAACTACACGTGAAATTTCAAGCGATTTGAACGCATACCCTTCAGGCTATATGGTTACATTTTGTTTATGAAGTTATACATACTAATAAATACTTATATAGTATTGCTTGAGTAATAAGCAAACACCTGAAGGTATTAATAATGCATTTAGTTGTTAGTGATAACAATGGATGTACAATTATGATGGTTATTGTATATATTTTTATAATAAGAAGTAGACAAGTTTGTTTTAAAAACCTTCAAAATTCAATCTGATTTTAAACTATACCTTAATAATAATAATAAGTATTGCATTTAACAGACATAATCGAGTAGCCAAGATCATTCATTAACAATTCGCTCTTCGATGCGGTCTTATCGAGTCTGAGGTGCCCTACTACGAGTAAGTATGTGCCTTAGGCCCGTTCTCGAAAATGGTCATGCTACGCTCTGCTGAGATCGGTCCATAATCACGGACAAGACTATTGTCGCCAATAAGACTGATGTGGTTATCGACCGATCCTAGGGCCGGATAATGTTTGTTGACACCGCTGTTCCATATGACGAAAACCTCGCGAAAGATAGACTTGGCTCACGAGGTGACCGCCATGTGGGATGTCGATTCGACAATAATCGTCCCGTAGTTGTATCGGTGAACGGTCTTATAGCGAAGAGCCTCGACCAACATCTCGAGAGGATCTCACTGGTTCGCTGGGTCAAGGGATAGATATAGTTGTAGAAGGCGCAACTTCTTGACACGGCACGTATCGTTAGGAATATGTTCCTCATTCTGCAGCCCTAAACACCGGAAGCTTGAGCCTTGCCTCGCTATCCCTAATTTTAAGTTTTTTTTTTAATAATATTTATTGTTTTTATATATAATATGCATTGTAAAAAAAAATAGAAAGAAAATAAGTATGTATACAATATTAATTTATCTGCGATGACCATGGGTAACTGAATTACCTACCTGAGATGACATTTAGTCTTCTTGTTCCTACATGACCGACTCAGACCGACAAAAACTATAGACGGAACAAAACACACTCTTAAGTGAGGCAGGTAATA
This sequence comes from Bembecia ichneumoniformis, assembly GCA_910589475.2. Classification (NCBI taxonomy): domain Eukaryota; kingdom Metazoa; phylum Arthropoda; class Insecta; order Lepidoptera; family Sesiidae; genus Bembecia; species Bembecia ichneumoniformis. Next base: position 401,521 of record OU342544.1, on the reverse strand, counting down.
GGAAGACGATTCTGCAATAGGGTGACGGCCGCTCTATAGTCTGACGCGAATAGTTGATATACCTGACTATATTTTTTGTTTAATAAGTATTATAATAATTAATTGGGGTAAAAGTTGTTAGTGGATAACATTTTTAACTGCATACGACAAGTAGGGTTATGCACACATCTTCAACGAATCGGCTTCATTTTTTAAAACATTTTTGTTCGTAATGGCTCTGTCTATAGTTTTTGTTGGTCTGAGATGACCGACCGATATTCGGTGTGCAAAATCTTGACATCTTGAAACTCGAAATCTTGAATATTGAATATAGAAAATTGTTGACTGATTGATTATTTATTTATTAATCTAATTTACATTATTATATCATATTTTACTCTTGACTTTTGATGAAATCTTAGGTCGTGCTTTTTTTCTCTCTCTTCCTCATCTCTATTTTCGTTTGCAATTGTTTGTAATTAAAACAATAAGTCAATAACTTATTGTTTTAATTACAAACAATTTCTTTCAATTATGTATTAAGTTTTTTTAAGACAACGACTAACATCAGACCAAATAGTGGAGCGCCTGGAGCGTCAAAATCATACAAACCTCGGACTTCCGTTACAGTGGATGAAAAAATAAAATAAAAAATGGAATGTTTAGCTAATAACATAAATAAAAAAGTTTACCTATTGAAAATTTGTGCTTTTGATTTAAAAAAAAAATTGGATAATTTAATAATTCCAATAGTATGGAGGCATATTAGGCTGTAAAATGGTTTTTATATCAAAATTAAGTTAATGTATATTTTTCTATAAGCATAATAAGTGGGAAAATGGAGTAATTCAAGGAAAATCGAAAAAAAAGTAACATTTAAAATAAAATTTTGGTTTATGTAGGCATTTTACATTATTGATCTGCATCAAATATTCTCTTCCACTTCAGTTATTTTAATGGTAGGTAAAGTATTAGGGCAACTATTTCCGTTGCACTGTAAACATGCTACACTACAATATAAACCACTCTTCCTACAACCACAAGCAGCTCCACACCCTTTTGCAGTAGATTATCCGGTGCTGGTAATTGGTTCATCGTTACTGGGATAAACATGTTATTGAGATACTTCCACCCCCAATCTTCAATATTTACGTCGTTTCCTAACCATATCTGGGTTTGCAGGTACACTCTTTTCAGGCATGCGGCATCAGTTGTAGTGGTAATGACAACATCAGTTGTAGTGGTAATGACATAACAGTTGTAGCTTTAATGAAAAAATTGTATCTCAATGTATTTAAGTCTTTAATTTTTGCCGGAGCTCCATACAAAGCCAAAATACATGCTACACCTGCTTGAAATATATTATTGGAGTCTTCATTGACATTTTTAAATATTTTTGCTGATTCTTGTAAATCAAATTATCTTATTACAACACGAAGAAATAACAAATCTTGAACAAAAGTTCAACACCAAAAAATCGTCTCCAATAAAACTTCCCGTTAGCAACATTATAGTAAATTGTAAAATCACACAATTTTCACTTTTAAATAAACAACATATACAGGACACATGTCATTTATAACTAAGCTATCCAGAAAATGTCCGTTTAGTTGCACGTTGCAACTGCCGCTGCCGTCCCTTCAACCTTCCCTCTCTCCTTCCCGTTCACGACTCAAGGTCTCTGCGACCCTTCATAAACACAGGTATCTCCAAAAGATGATTTTCTATACGTATTCGAGTCAACTTCGACGTATACATAAAAAAATGCTATTTGAAGTTAAATTATATGCTGGAATATTAATTTTTTATCTTTTTTCAATTAAATAATGAAAAAATTAAAAGCACAAAAAAATTTTTGGTAAACTTTGCAAGTTATAGCATAAAAAATAAAATGCCACCTCAACCAAAAAAATTCATTCACTGTAACCATTTTCCGAGGTCAAAACCCCTGGGCGCTCCACTAAAACACAATTTTTACAAAAATGAGCGCAACCTATGAATTAAAGTGCAATATTGCACAACAAATTTTTGTAGCCTCTCGAAGACAACTCAACAGATTTAAAATTGGAAGGTTTTTCCTAATATTGTGTAAAAAATGAAAAAAGAAATAAAAGCAGCCGATTAAAACTTCAGTATTCAGTACTTCGGTAACTTTAGTTAATAAGCTTAAAAAAAAATATAGTTGTCGCTGAAATTTTATTACTGTTACGAGAAAGCTTTTTCTTGGGCAGTAATTTACTATTTTTTTTCTGCCCGATTCAAACTCTTTTAAATATAATCTATTATGCTCTGTGTTTTTTATAAGTTTTAATTTCAATCTAATAAGTCAAATTAGGTGACGAAAATAAAGCTTTTCTGCTAAGTCCTTGCCTTGAATAAACAGTGATAAAATGTAATTAGCTTCAGACTACAGATTTACAACTGTAGTCTAGCTTGTAAATGTAAATACATTTGTTTGTTTCTATTAATGTGAGCTAATCAGTATTTGCTATGTTGTTAGTATTTAGATTAAAATTAACGTTAGATGTTCTCAATTCTCCCTAGCTATAACTTTTAAGATTATCCAATCGCGTAATGTTTACCCTGCGTTCAAGTTATGGAAAACGTTTAATCCTAATAAAAAGATTTTATTAATAATTTTTTAACATGTCTGTTAAATTGATGCTCATCATATTAAACTGTTGATAGAGGTTCAATTCCAATTATTTTAAAATGATAACTAGAAAAGTACAAGAATCTACCAATGAGTATGTTTTTGAATTGCTGAGTAACAATCACGGGGTTGATTCCACACGGGCAATCAACCAACGGCAATCTGCACATGGGTTCGAACCAATACCTACTATAAAATAAGAAGGCCTTACAACTACTGAACCACAGTGCACAATGCGCTGCCGACCATAGCAGGATTAAGGATAAAGGATAGAAGAGATAAGGATCCTTACTCACCAGAACAAACAATCTCTCAAAGTTGTGGCTCTAAACTAAAATTTTATCAAATTAATTTTAATATTCTTATTTATTTTAGCACGAACAAATTTTTGTTATTTCTATTGAATCTAATTAATATCTTTAATTATTATAAATATTTACAATAATAAAACATTAAATACAATGAAATAAAGTATGTTATAAAATCAATAATAGCGCCATCTAACAAATACCAGCAATACTACTAGCACCGCTAGTTCACAACGCAATGATTGATCACAGCGCCCCCTGCAGCAGATAACCTGTACCTTCGCTTTTTTTCAAACGTCACGCCTGTTGCATACCGCCTATAGAGCCAATTGTTTACACAACACAAAAGACCCTTGTTTGTTTTTCGCTAGACGTTTCCTGGTTTGTTTTGTATGTATGCTGTTTGTTGGTGTGCGTGTCGGTATGTTTTCACAGCCGGCTGTGTGTGGCTGTGGAGGTTGGTCGGTACACAAGTACACAAAATGTTGTTGTTTATACAAGACGTATTCCTAATAAATTTCATTCGAAATAATTTTCGGTGTTTCAATAATTTTATTTTATGACGTTTCCTGAAGGCGAACCGTTGATTTCTCTTTTCCTTCGAAGGAACTCTTCAATTGGGCAGTCCATGTGGTAGTAACCCTCATATAATAGGAGACTGTTTTTATGTAAAAGCCTTATAAGTAGGGTTACCAGGCCTCAAAAGCGAAAATCCGGACACATACTCATATTAAGCCGGACATTTTGCCATAAAAGCCTGACGCACTGGTTTTTAAAAGAAACAGTTCTTTTTATTTGTGTATTTATTACTTTAAGACTTGCTCTACTCTTTATTATGAATCACATATTGTTTTCTTAAAGTAATTTGTAAGATCGCGAATTATGCGTGTCCGCGTGATTCTGGCCGCTGCGGGGTTGACCAAAAGCCTAACAAAAGCCGGACGGGTCGGACTTGTATATATTTGGCCGGACACGACTTTAAAAAGCCGGACATGTCCTGGCAATCCTACATAAGGCTGACGGTTCACTTGATTGGTGGCTATACTGTCGCCCTATAACACAAACAACGCCACAGTTGTTGCAAGTACGCTGCCGACCATAGAAGGATTACGGAGAAGGGGCATGTCTGCTCTTGCAAGCCATACCTATGTATGTAGGTTTTTACCTAAATTACCGTATTCGCGACTTCGTACGCGTTGTAGTTCGTTTTGTTTTAAATCCCACAGGAACCTAACATGTGTCAAGTATTAAAAGTATCCTATATATTAATCCAGGTAATAAACTATCTGTGCATCAAATTTCATCCAAATCTTTTGAGCCGTTTTGACGTGATTGAGTAACAAACATACAAATTTTCGCATTTATACTAGCTGATGCCCGCGACTTTGCCCGCGTTCATAAATGAACGCCTGACATCTCGCTGAAGCATCGACAGCACACTGAAATTCTCTATGTTTATAGGCGATAGTAATCACTTACCATTTAGCGAATTGTAAACCTGCCAGCACCCGTTTATCATAAAAAAATTACTTCAACCTAACTAATATTATAAATTTCAAAATTTGTTTGTTACGCTGTTACGCCTTAACTAGTCATAACTTCACCATATCACCATGAAAGAAAAGGACATAGGGTACCTTTCGTTCAGGAAAAGTACCTACCGCTGTTCTCGAGGGATTATCTAAAAATAAAAATGAAATTTTCTACACGAGCAGAAAGGGGATCCGGTCGAAATCGCGGGCAAAAGTTAGTCCTTTATAAATTAATTAGCCAGGCTTCAGTCCGAGTGTAACCACTCGACTGCAATGAGCAACTCGTCAGACGCCATTGATAAACCTAGTATGAATTTTTCTAAGACTAATATTAAAATTCTTATCTCCGCGTGTAGCTTGAAGTAATAGTGATAAAAAAAGTGCGTGTGTCAGCTCCGACGCACGACTAGAGTTTACTCGTGTCAATAGATAACTGGATTATTTAGTTACATTCTGCATACTCAGACGTCACGTGTTCCGACAAAAGTTATGTCAGTTACGCTCGGTATACGCAGATGTCGCTTCGCCGCCGGCAGGTTCTGAGGAGCTATAGTTTCGTTCCTCAACGCGGCTACACTTTTTATACAAGATTTCAGCAATTGAAGGAAGCAATTAAGGAAACGACTGAAGATGTACGCCGTAAGAGAGAAGGACATTTATGCTGTTTCGTATTTTAGAAAAATCACCATCAATAACAGCGTTTTCGGTGAGTGAGTATGAGATGCCAGACCCCATTTCGTTATCCCTTCCTAATTCCTTATCCTCAATCCTACTATGGTTGAAATACACTTACAGCACCTGTGGTGTTGCTCGTGTTATAGGCGACGGTAGCCACCTACCATCGAGTGGACCATTAGCTGTGGTCTTTGAAATTGAAAAAGTTACTGGTGGAGTTGTAGGTGTAATTTTAGGTAACTTTTTTTTATTGTTTTATTCCAAGTTTGTGTAGGATTTTTAATTTTAAAGAGTCACATAATTTTTTTTATAAAATACAGTCGTTTTAACTGTTTTTAAGAGTATTAATTACATAGGTAATGTTTTAAACAAATAGAATTTCGTAAACAAGCGTTTTCACATAAACACAAACAAGATGTTGAGAAATACATTTTCCCATCGTTCATTGTCTGGTGAGTTCCCTTCGAACAATTCGCGTTTCGTAACGATTTTTAATCTAATTCACATTGTTGTGAGTTGTGAATGTTTATTCCAAGTTAAGATCGGCTTACAACAAACATTATTAACTAATAGTCCAGAAAAAACTTACTAACAAATCAAAATATGAGTCCCTGGGTATCCCTCTGGATATGAATAACATTTAAAGTGTGCGAAAGAAATTTTAGGCGTTTTTTCCATATTGTACAAAAATGGTAAGAGTTAAAAAAGAAATTTCATACAAATATTTTAGAGAATTTTGTTTTATATAAAAATGTTCATTTAACTTTTTTGCTACAATTAAAATTATCAGAGTTAGGGAGGTTAGAAGATATACTTAAGGGTTGATAGGTACATTTAAAAAATCTCTATCAACCCTTACTTTTTGTTACGCTTTCACGGCCTAACACATTGTCGAAGGGGTACCTTTCATGCAGAAAAAAAGTATTGTTTACGAAGGACCCGGACGAAGTCGCGGGCAAATACTAGTATGTTTATATATCCGGAAAAACTGAATTTTCTTTAAAAAATTTTTTTCAATGTTATTTAAAGTAGGAATGCTCATTAAAAGTAGTCCACATTCTTTGAATAAGTATCTGCATAACAGTAGAAAATTCAGTCAGTTAAAAATTATTATTGACTCAATAGTTTCCGAGATTAGGCCTCAAACACAGAACGCAATTTTGTTTGAAAAGTTGAAAAGGCTTATTTGTTTGACTGAACGCGTTCATCTCTGAAACTATTAGGTAGTTGGATTTTAAAAAAATCTTAATTTGCCTTTGATACTCCAATTGTCGAGAAAGACTACCGAGAATTCGCGAAAATTCCCGAGAAAGTCCATGCCGATTCAAATTAAACGGCGGGTGGAACTACGGGACACAGGCAGTGGTACCGCATAATTCATAATGTGTATTTATTGAAAAAAAATATATCTATGTGAGTACATATTATAATCAGCAACTTACATTAAACAAAAAAAGATTTTATTACACAAACCTAAAAAGATAAGGTTTACAAATATATCTAGAATGTTGTATAACACGTAGCGACGACAAAAACTTATCAGTTTGCGCGTTATTTTTACGTAAACAAAACGTTTTGTTTTGCCAATATGTGTATACAATGTGTGTATAGCTTTTACTTATATGTGTACCTATACGAGTATATGACTACGACCGATAAAATCCGTTAAAGTACTTCACTGTCCAAATGTATTGAAGTTTCATAATGAAAGTAATTTTTTCAAGTTAATCAGCCTACTAAACGTTTATATATTAACCGTGTGTAATAATAAGCAATAAGCGTGGAGCAAATGAGAAATTTAAGAAATAATGGAGGAGATATTAAAATAAATTCACTGTCTGTTTCTCCTCTAAGTTCTAAACCATCCTACACATTTATATAATTTGCATATAATTGCATCCGGACGAATCCGGGAGACGGTCACTACTATATTATAATTTATACTGCTTATTTTATTACAAGACTTTATTTATCGCTACCAACATTGCTAATGCGAAAGTGAGTTTGTTTGTTACGCTTTTACGCCATAAATAACATTCAACCGATAATATAATACTAATATAACACTCGACCGGTCATACACGTTGTCATGGGTCATGGGTAAATGGACCTTCTGCGTGCAAATGGACCTTTATGTATTTTGACATGACATAACATGAAACTTTCGGTTCCCCATTTCGATAAATTAAAGTCGTTTAAGAAAATCTATTTTCGAAGGACTTATTATGGTTTAGATGGTTCATGCGGACTAATATCCAAAAACACTGTATGAAGATAACCAAAAAGGAAATATATGCACATCAGTCTGAAATAAACATTTATAAACGTTTATTATATTGTTACGTGTGGGGTGAGTCAATCTGCCGTGTAAGGGCGAAAATCAACTATTTATTTCCACAAACCAAGGTGACTTCCAATAGGGCTAAACTTGTTCGATAAAACCGTTAAACTTGCCAAAAGTCCTCAATGATTCCGTTAATGAGTCGCAGGTAAGTTCCGAAGTATCGCTTTCGAATCGCAGAGTCGAACTGTATCGCCATCTCGCCACTCTCCTATTTATATTCGCCGTCAAACGTCTAGATCTATCTCGTATTTACTACAAACAAACAATAAACAAATACAAGTAAACAAGTATTGTAAACAAGGTCGTTGAAAGTTCGGGAACGCTATTTCTGTTGAATGTGAACTCTATGTTGTGTACATAAGGACCAATTTCGTTTGGCAATGACCGGAGAGTGGCGTGACTTCTATTCTAGGGTGGAACTTTCGAGATTTGTTGACAGACGAGATCGTTCCATTTTGGTGAGTCATAACATTATGATATTAACGACAATTAGCCTTACTTTGCACCCGTACGAAGTCGGGGCGGTTTACTAACTATATTTCCTATTATTTGAATAAGACCGAGATTTAATTTATAATCAAATTAAGCAATGTATAATGAATGACTCATCTCAACATACTTTCTTGCATTAGACAAACGTCGTATTAGAAGTAAACAGAGAGTTTTTGCAAAATTACTTTATAATTAACAAAAAATGTGTAATGTTAAAGTAGACCTCGAGACCTTGGTTGACGGGGATGCCCCGCTTCTGCAGTGCGTCTGCAATATTCTCAGAAACCAGAGTAGAGCCAGCCCCGACAGCATTCTACGACTGTGGGATTCCAGAGCATACATAAGTTTTATTTTACTAACAAAATGTGGCCAGATACAAAATCTAATCACTGGTTTGATTACATAAGTTTTAAAAAGTCGCTAAAATTTAAATGTATAACCACAGTTTTACAAGTAAGTATAACTGTGTCTTATCGAGTGTTCATCCAAAACTTTGTCCGAGGCTTCACGGAGGTCTGTCAATAGATAGATATTTTTGAAATATATGTATATGTAGGTACATATATGGTTTTACAATAACTACGATTATCTACATAAGTTCTTAAATTCCAGATCTCACTAGCCATTTATCGGAAATTAACGGGTAATTAAATAACAACCCCACACTAGGCAGTGCGTCGTGGGTTTCACGATATTCTTAAAAATCGCATTTCAAAGATAACATTCTAAATTGATACGTCAACAGATAGGTATAAGATTTCTTTTTATTTTCACGTGGCCTTCACTACGGAGAACAATTTTTGCATTTTTATTTGAGACTTGTGCGCACGTGCCCGAATCGATGAATGTTAGGAAGCAAAAGGAGGTCGGAAGCATCGCTGATAGCCGTTATTTAGATTTCGAGGCCGCAACATTATTTTGGTTATTTTGTTTTATCAATAGGAAGGCGCAATATTCGTGCTGAAAACGCGAACACGTTAAAGTTTCAGATAAAACATTCGCCTTTTATTTTTAATGTAAGTAACTTCTTTTGTGTATACAGAAAAAGATATATTTTAGTTTTTATTGATATATTATACTAGACTCCTTGGTGATACACCTGTGCATTATACTCTAGTCTGCAAACGCTCGGTAACCTAAAATAAAACCTATGAAACCGTATGAAAATCCGTTCAATAGTTTTTGAGATTATCGCGAACATACACATACAGACGAACGTGGCGGAGGACTTTGTTTTATAATATGTAAAGATAAAAAATTGAAATTTAAGCGTCTGCAATTTCAATGTCATTTCATTACTTACGTCGAAATTTCAAAATAAAGGCTTTCTCCAAATAGATTTTCTCAAAATTTTAAGAACACGAGAAAAATTTGTACTAGTTGTATCTACTACTTATATAATCCCATATTATTTAGTGATGTGTGTAAAATAAGTGGTATATAAAAAAAACGGGGCAAGTGCGAGTTGAACTCGCGTGAAGAGGGTTCCGCACAATATTGAGTGATTTACCATGTTATTTTAATATCATGGACTTCTTATAGGTTTTCCTATAATCTGTAAGTAGAAAACTAATTTCTGTATTATTTTTTTTCAAAATATTAGGTTCAGTAGTTTCGAAGATAAGGGGGGGAATGGTCAATTTTCGTCTATTTTCTTGAATAACTTGGAAACTATTTATTTTAAAATTACAAAAAAATACATTTAAGATCTTCACAACAAGACCTTCCATTTGATATGTCACACGATGCAGTTATCAAATTATTTTTTTTAATTTCCCACCTTCCCCCCAAAAATGACCTCCCATATACAGATTTCATCTATTCACGTCACACCTCTGCGTTTGGGTACCTATTAATTAGGATAAAAGTACTTATCATTTATACCCTTGACAATATTTTAACTTGACTATAGAGTATACGCAAACATATTTTTTTAACGATGCATGCTGTTTAAAAACGATACAATTGTTAGTAAATTAGATTACAATTACAATTTAAATCCAATTACTACATAATCCAAAGAGCGTTGAAACACTGTTTGTTTTTTTGTGTCCATTAATTGCTCAATCTAGCTATCAGTAATCAATTTAATTCCAATATTTATACTTCAACACATACAAATATAAAAAAGCTAAAACTAAACCAAATTTATACATAGTCCTGCCAACTTCATTAGTGAAGCGGTGATGTAGTTTTGTAATTTTTATTACAGACTGTCGTGATACTGGACACCACTTTTATGTATTCCAAAATAAAAGTAGCTAAAGTCACTCTATATAACATCAGATATCTACTAGCGAAAGTACCGTCCAAATCGGTTTAGCCGTTTTGAAGATTAGCCGGAACAAACAGACAAATTTTTTTTTTTTTGGTTACAAAGTATATACTATTTTTGTGCACACATCGACGAACTTAAAATTTCTGGAAATATTTAGATTTCTTTTTAATTCTTTCGATCGAAATTCGATCAGTCAGCGAACTAAGTGACCATAAACTTATTTGTCTTAAGTAAAGGTTGTCAGACTGGCCGACGATCCACTTCTACAGTCGCATATACCGTTCGAATTTGGGGAACCAAATATTAACTATCCATACTAAATGTGAAAGTAACTCTGTCTGTCTGTTACCTTTTCACGCCTTAACTACTCAAACAATCATGATGAAATTTTGCAGGGATTACATAAAAATAAAAATTGAACGCCCTGCAAAAGTATAACAGTTATATTGACTGACAAAAAATAAGTATTAGTCGCTAGTATAAAATAGAGAAAGTTCTATTCTATTCTGTTGAGATTGCAAAGCACCGATTGGAGTGTACTCGTGTAATATGAATTGGTGCGAGTGGTTTTATGTGATCTTTTCCCATATACTACATTGTATTGTTTGTTGTGTATTTTTGCAAGGCTCATACAGCGATAACATTTATCGCGAGTCACGCCTACATCACCGAACCGCGCACACAGGCGCAAGCGAAAAAACACTCCGTATTATTGTTTGTTACCAACTTGCCTAAAGAGTCGTGCGGTGTTTAAATAACGCTACGTGAAATATTTTATTTAAGGCTAAACGCTATTGTTTTTAACTCAGCGCCGCCACTACCGTCGTCGCGAGACCCATCACCCCAAAGGCCAAAACGATTCTTTGGACTAGGTAGACAGACCAATTTGGTTCTCCCAAATATCTAAGCATTTTCATTTCAGATTCTATAGCTCGCTGAGTAACTTGCAATGTTTTGGACGAAATATTTCGTTAGTGTCTACGTCTGCTGAGTAATGTTTGTCAAGGAAAGCAAAACGTATAGGTTATACTTATATAAACTAGCTTTTGTCTGAGACCTCGCCTGTATATCCTTATGAATCACTAGCGTACTCATAAGATATTATCCTGTCTGAACCCGAAAATTCACTCAAATACACACAAAGAGGTCCTAGCCAGGACAGGAAGAATTCAGTGACATTAGCACATACAGAAGAATTACATTAACGGATAGCCTACATCTTATTCTGATGTATAAACTACCGGCTGGTGCCGTAGGCGTTGAAAAGTAAAAAATATGACGTCTGAAAAATATAAGATCAATTAGTTGAGCCCGCAACTTCGTACGAGTGGTTTTCGGTATAGCGAGTAACTTTTTTGTTTGTGAACCGATTGGAATGAAACAATCACGAAATGTTACGGGAAGCTTGCTACAATACATCGGAGAAAAGCGCATTCAAATCGGTTAAGCCGTTTCTGAGATTAGCGTCCACAAACGCACATACAAACAGACAAAAATTCTAAAAACTATTTTTTTACCTCGGTAACGTAAGTGTATCTACAGTTAATGTGTAGATATAGATAAATAATTATTGTATGCTTTTGTATGCTTACAATGTGTATGCAAAAAACGTGATAATCGGTCAAGCGGTTTAGGCGTGAAAAGGTGACAGATAGACCGACAGAGTTACTTTCGCATTGATAATATTAGTATGGATGCTACTTCCACTCCTACTCAAAATTCCGTTGAGTCGTTTTTGCGTTAGGAGAGTGCTGGCGAGTCCCCTTAAAAGGTTATTTGTTCACTGAAGAGTTAAACGTAATTACACACGCTCGCGAGATTATGTTAAGTCCGTCCAAAGCGATACTCGCGACCACGTCGGGAATTCATTTTGACTTTTATGCAAATGCTCAGATAAATTAATTATGGTCTCAAATTAATTAGGTATTGTGGAATCGAGCAGCGGGCAGGCTTAATGCTCGATGGAGGACATTTGCATTAATTAATAAACAATTATTAAATAGATTTTAGACTGCTGCTAACATATTTTAAAAGATTGCTGCCTTTCATTCTGCCATAGTCAAATATAGATAGGGTTGTCCACAATTAAAACGACAAAATTTACATAAATATAATACTAGGGCGGAGTGATAAGTCTGGTAAAAATCTATTTTGAATTAAAATTATTGCAAATTGCATGGAACCTCCTCGTTCACAACTCTTTTGAAGGACTAAATTAAAATTTTCAGCCAGTACCGCCGGTTAGTTTTTTGTGACAGCCATTAAAGAAATGAACAAATTTTTGAAAAGATGGAGAAAAGTGAATTTCCTGTCTTGATTAAACATTATTTTTTGCGCAAAAAAAAAAACTCTTCTAATCCTCTTCCACCAAGACAACGCACGAGTGCACTACTGCGCGATTGCCATGGCAAAACTTCATGAGTTGCGCTATGAGATGTTTTCTCGCCCACCGTATTCGCCAGATTTAGCCCCTTGTGACTATTTTCTGTTTCCGAATTTCAAAAAATGGCTTGGTGGGAAAAGATTCGACTCCAACGAAGAGGTCATGCACGAAAGGAATGCCTATTTTGAAGGGTTGCCTGAGTCCTATTTTATGGAAGGGATCGAAAAGCTAGAGAAACGCCGGGTGAAGTGCATTGAGCTACACGGAGACTACGTTGAAAAATAAATAATAATGATTTAATTAATTTTACTTCTTGTTTAATTTTTACGAGACTTATCACTCCGACCTCGTACTATATTTACGTATAGTTGTAAACAACAAAATTTAAAAATGACTAGACCTACATAGGTATCCCTTTTATATTGTGACAACTCTCTCCCAATCGACACCTGAATTGTCAAATTAGTTGAAAACTACAAAAATTGTATTTATTTGAAATGAGAAATATTTTATTAAGTAGTCTTGATTGTGGATAAAGTTTTTTCTTTAAGAACGTTTGATCCAATAGCTTTTATCTTTTCAACTATGTCTTTTTATATACCTCTTACAACATGTATGAGAAAACGAAGGCATAAGAAACAAACAAACTCACTTTCGCATTTGAGATATTAGTTAGTAATTTTTGGTAATACATCATTAGATAGAATCATAACGATATATGACGAGGCCTAGTTAAAGAGGACCTCAAAAGGCGAACAGAGGCATTCGAAATGTGGACGTATAGGCACATGCTGTCCATTAGCTGGACTCAAAAGATGACCAACGCAAAAGTCGTAATGACTGGCCAAGAACGCAACCTCATGCTCACGGTGAAAAGGCGAAAAGTTTCCTACCTGGATCATATTTTAGACGAGAGATACAACCTGCTTCGGCTGGTGATGATGGAAGTCGCTGGAAAGAGGGAAGTTGAGCGAAAGAAGTCACGGTTGAAGAACATCATGGAGTGGACCGGGATAACTAACGCAGTAGAGCTGTTCCGACGAACGAAAGACAAGCAGGACTGTTTCAGGCTTACTTCACTAGTTGAAGAGGCACCGCAAGAAAAGAAGGTAACGAGCGACATCTTTTCATCCCAACAGAACCATATAGGCGTCTATAAGTTTTAAAAAAATGTGCAGACCATTTGCAATAGAGCAAAGGCATATTGTGACTAAGACGTAGACGTTATTTGTTCGACTAGGCTCGGTGTAAAACAGATAGCCTTGTGCAACATATTATCTTTTAGTTTTATCGTAAGTATTTTGTGTGCCATTAAAATACGAGTATATAGTTAGCCTTAGCTCATAAGGCTTTCTTCACACTAAAAATACGAGAAATGCAGGTACTGTTTTGGAAATGACGGGACTAGTCATCGAAAAATCTTTTAGAATTGTAAAATTATTATCTTATTATCACTACAATTTATCCTAGCGAAAATGAGTTTGTTTGTTTTTTTTTTTTTTTTTTTTTTATAATGATAGATCAAGCATTTGACCGCAGTCTCACCTGATGGTAAGCGATGACGCGATCTAAGATGTCTATTAAGAACCGGTTCACTCGCGACTTGAAAAGTCCAGGGTTGTAGGTTTGTGGAAACAACATGGAGCAACGTGCGGATTTTAGGTATATAAACCATATAAGGGTTGATATACCTAAAATTATAATATTGTTATGACTCACCATGGAACGTTCTAGAAAAGCATTCTCGCCTGTCAACAAATCTAGAAAGTTCCACTCTAGAATAGAAGTCACGCCACTCTCCGGTTATTGTCAAGGGAAATTGGTCCTTATGCACACAACATAGAGTTCACATTCAACAGAAATAGCGTTCCCGAACTTTCAATGACCTTGTTTACAATAGTTGTTTACTAGTATTGGTTTGTTTGTTGTTTGTTTGTACTAAATTCGAGAAAGATCTAGACGATTGGCAGCGAATATAAATAGGAGAGTGACGAGCTAGCTCGATTCTGCGATTCGAAAGCGATACTTACCTGCGACAGTAAACCAGCTACTCATAAGGGAATCATTGACGACTCTTGGCAAGACTTAACAGATTTGAATGCGGTTTTCACTGATGCATTGTGGTAAGCTTCCCGTAACATTTAGTTTTGGTTCAATCCAATCGATTTACAAACAGAAAAGTTACGCGCTATATCGAATACCACGCGAAAATATATTATATATAAAAGTTTTGTACGTATGTATGTTTGTAATGAATAAACTCAAAAACTAGTGGACCGATTTTAAAAATTCTTTCACCTATAGAAACCTACATTATCAGCGAGTAATAATTTCTAAAGATACGCGGACGAAGTAGCGAGCTAAAGCTAGTTATTTTAATAAAGTGATAAGGAAATTACTCAAGAAATACAATAAGTAGGTACACATGATGACTCCCATTTACGGCTGCGCTAAAAAGTCGTTCGATTTTAGCCGATAGGGTATCCACGAGGAAGGTACACATGTTGATATTTCCTTTTTAATGAGCTAATAGGAGCTAATAGGAAAAAGGAATTAATTTTAATTGCGCAAATAGGAACTTAATTTTAGCAAAAAAGTAAACATGAACATTTTTATGTAAAACAAAGTTCTCTACACTATTTATCTGAAACTTTTTTTCTAACTCTTACTATTTTTGTATTATTTGGAAAAAACACATATTTTTATTTTTTTGATACTTGGCAAATATATGTAAATAAGATATACATGATTTATACAGATAAACCCTCCTCAGAAATTTGTCTTTCCACCGACACAATCAGAAATAAAATTTGTTTATAACTTTCCGAGATTAGCGCACACATACAGACACTTTATATTAGTTATTTTATACTAGCTTTTACCCGCGACTTCGTCCGCGCCCCCTTTTCTTTGGTGTTAAATATGTCAATCTCACATATTTTTGGAAGGCGTTGAATTTTTGTTTTTATTTTTAGATCGGGAACAATACCTTATTCTGGATGAATGGGTACTCTATGTTCTCGTCTGTACCCCTGACAATGTGTTTGCAAAATTTCACGGTGATCATTTGAGCAGTTAAAGCGTGAAAGCATAACAAACAAACAAACGATATATCTGTTTTTGTTATTTTGGAAAGGCCAAAATAGATGATTTTGTTTGTGGGATCAATATTCGATGTAACAATAATTTTGTTATATCGGTATTCTGGGATCTCTTACAACCACGAAATGTCGGCGTGTGAGAGGACTCATTTTTCACTTCACTCAAGCCAATGGGTGCTTTTTTTAACGCTCTGTCTCAGGGGTCAGATTCGATTTCGGCAGGGCCAACTTTGGATATATAAATTTTTCATAATTGGCCTCGGTCCGGATCTGGCAAGCAATGACAGGGCACATTGCGGTTCGCAGTGATCGCATTATGCTGTTGTGTTTCTGCGAGTGAATAAGAGATACTAGAGCCGGACATCTGTGTATACCGAACGTCGTAACTAAGTCGTATAAGCGTTGTCAATATTCTGTTAAGCTCACAATGAAGACAACTTATTGTCGGTCGTAAAAAAAGCTCAGCTCAAGAACACACAAACTCTTGTTTTTGTAATACCATCCCCCTTTATTTGTTTTTCCCAGTCTCGCATAGCGACAATTTGCCCCTCAAGCGACCCCTTTTTAAGTGTTCTTTTTACAGGAATTAGCGATAACTCCATTCTTTCTTATGTGCTCATTATTTACAAGAAATACCTATAGTAGGTAGGTATATTACGGGCAGCGATACTACAATGATCCAAAATCACTGGATGAGGACAGCAACAGTGCTTATTTATACCCTAATGCCTAATTATGCCTTTTATTATTGTTACTAGCTGAGCCCGCAACTTTGTGCGCGTGGTATTCGGGATAGTGTGTAACTTTTTTGTTTGTACCTACACCGATTGGAATGAAACAAACACTAAATGTTACTGCAAGCTTGCTACAATACACCAGTGAAAACTGCATTTAAATCGGTTAAGCCGCTTCTGAGATTAGTGTAGGTACACAAACGTACAAACGAACAAAAATTCTAAAAACTATTTTTTTAACCTGGGTAACATAAGTAAAAAGTATGCATTTTTTTGAAATATTACGCATTTATTATTAAGGCATAGATTACACTATCGGCCATGCGATATTATTTATTCAAACTACATTGTTGTTATACTTTCAAAATGAAAGGGTATTTTAAGAGCAATATCAGAGTGTATCAAAGCCATCTGCAATTTACTACAAATAGTCATGTAGGTATTTTAAAAAATTCAAATTTTTTACTGTGCCTTCATATTTGAGTGTTCAGTGTGCATAAAAGAAAATTCTAACACATTTAAGTTCATCGAGCGTCCACTTCATAACGATAAACTTTGTATGTTTGCTGAAACCACAATTAAAAAAAAACCCGAACGAAACAAATTGGACTCTGAAGGGAATAAACGCAGTTCCATAATGCAAGCTTAAAAATTACAACAAAATAGGGAATTGACGTCACCGCAGACGACAACCTAGAGTGATACATTATGTGTACGTACATATAAGTATAAAAAGAAATTGTTTTATGATGTCAAATTGATAATAGTTATGGTAGTTTTTATGTAGGGACATTGAATTACATGTATACACGTAGGGGTCGGCAGCCGGACTGCCATTCGGTCGATGGGTATCGTCGCCTACATAGCCTAGCCTATCCATAGGTGCTGCGAGTGCGCCCATACACTGCTAATTAGTCAATCATTCTCCCTTATATTTTAATATCTTCTATACATTACTTAAAATAGAGTCGCATTTTAAGTATAATTTTTAAGCACTAGTATATTATAATTAACAAATTATTGAAATTCGTTTGACCGCTCAAGCCAAGCCGGGCGCGTGAATCTAGTCTAGTTCATTTTAATATAATCTGGTTTTGTAGAATTCATTCGATTACTTGGTTTGTTTGAATTATCTACTTCCATTTACGTGTTTATTTTTTAAGATAAGTGTTTGCGAAACAAAAAAAAATGTGCAAAATTTAATAAACAAATCACGAGAAAAAACTCTTAAAAGTTAATAGTTTTTCGCATTTGCATAAAACATCGATGGCGTGATATTTAAAATCAATATACCTACCTAGATAAATTAGGAGATGTTTTACGTGAGTAAACAAGTGTTGTGCGGTCGTACATCGTTTTCCTACATTTAAATACACATATATTATACCTATGCCTATTCTATAGGTACATTTACGTATAACTGGTTCGAAGTGTCTACGTATAAATTAAAAAGTCAATTCATCAAAGTTTCGTCTTCGCCTAAATACATGACAAGTAACCTCTCCCTCCTCGTATCCCCTCTTACGCGAAGTGACAATAAGTCGTGTACGCACAGGCGCACGCACACAAACGCGCATTGTTTGAACACACACTAAAAGGAAACCGGCTAGCGGCTAGGTGTTCGGTGTTCGGTGTTCGGTGTTCGGTGTTCGGTGTTCGGTGTTCGGTGTTCGGTGTTCGGTGTTCGGTGTTCGGTTTCCCGCCACCGCGAGAAACAACACACGCACACAAAATACGCAGAGCAAACAATACAAACACCGGCACACGAGTAAATTTAAACTCACCTCAAAATAAATCCATTAGAAAACACACTTGTTCAAACAACTAGCGCTTAGCCTCGAAAACGCGTTGAAAAAACATTCGGCCAGCATCCGAACGTTGTATACTCTTTGAAAACTTTCTGTACCGCACGCAACCTCCTTCGGACCGCGTTCGACTCCCGCCAAAATTCGAATTCTTCGACAATCGAAAGCGCGCGCTAATCACTATTTCAAATTTAGAACTGTCAATTGCACATTCCCGGCGTTGCGTCAAACTCAAAACAGTTCTCGCCCCGAACGAATCACATATACAATGTCGTTCGCGCGAGTGGTTTTTTTTTTTCTGCATGCGAAATCGCTTCCGCAATTCGATCCGCGAACTACAATCGAACGCGATAGCGAAAAAGACAAGTGGCCCCCAAATCGCACAATTAACACACGTTGCGAGGTAAAAATAAACTATGATTAACTGACATTTAGATTCGCGGAGACAATTCGCGGTGACGCGGGCTGTCGACGAGCGCGCGTTTAAAAAAATTAATAATATAATAAATGAATAAAAGAAGAGCGAAGAGGCGGCCGATAAAAATTGGCGAATTTTGTTTACCGCGTGCTATTTCGGGCGCTAGGAGTAGGAGCGGTTCCGATATGAATAATTATTATTGCCGGCGAGCGTACGACGACGCATAGTTGTCGTTTCATAAAACGTGCGAGTTAAAACTGAGTCGAAAGGCTCGCCGTGTTGGAGCATAGCGCCGAATAAAATAAACAACAATATACCTAAATAAGCGGCTCGACGGGAGCGGCCGTGTGTGAGTGCGGGCCTACAGTGTGCGTGTGTAAACATGGGGAACGTCGGCCTAAATGGCACCGACTCTTTCTGCTGCCGATAACTTTTCACGAAACCGCACACAAACTTACAAACATTATGTTATTGAGTATTCAAAGATGCAAATACTACTTCGATGTGAATAAAAATGTTAGTAAGTAATAAACTAGAATGTCAAAAAAATACAAAAACAATGTAAAGTGTAATATGAAACTAAAAAAAAAAAAAAAAATCATTTAAAAAGTTACGCAAAGTTCCTTCAAAACTAACCCTTCAAAATGGCCGGGCGAGAGAGAATACTGGAGATGCTGGCCTATACTTGTATTCGCATCGACGACGGGCGACTTTTCTTAATGTTGATATTAAGAATGGTAATATTGTTTTAATTTATTATCCTTTTTATACTAATAGGGAACATATGAATGTAGTTAAATGTTCGTGGAAGAGTTTTGTTTTTTAATATTTATAATAACAAATAATTTGAAGAGTAAATTAATTAATTAATTAATTTTTAATATGTATTTTTTATTCTCTTTTTGATTTTGATAGAGAACATGTAAATATTATGTTGTTTATGTTATTCGTATGTCTTAAAAAAAGTGCTTTTCTTTCTTGCTGGCTTTTCAAATAAAATAAATAATGAATAGCTGGAGATTCAAAGTGATCGTTGTTCTGTGTACACGTGGAGATCTATGGATTGTGACAGGATTAGATAAGAATTAAAAAATAAAATGTCATTAAGCCAACGTTTTATTTATCAAATATCTTCCTTAAAAATATGTACATATATACAATAGTATAATCTCAAATTAAGTATCAGTGAGTCTAATCATGTTCTTAATTCTATATTACACAAATCTGACAAGTGAAAAAGTGACTATAAAGTAATATATACATAATAATATAATAAAATTATAATAAACAAGCCGTGTCTGTACGTCAAATATTTTTTTTTTCAAAAAAAAAAAACAATTTGTACACGTTACCGAGGTCAAAAAATAGTTTTAGAATTTTTGTCCTCTTGTCTGTGCGTTTGTGCACGCTAATCTCAGAAACGGCTTAACCGATTTGAATGCGAGGCTCAACCAGTCGATTCTAGTCGATTCTTGGATAACAATAATGATTGATCAACAATAATAATAAATCAAGAAAAAATACCGAAACTACTAGGTCAAAGGGCTCATCGAACAATGTTAAAAAAGGTCACGTTACGAAGAAATAAATAAATTTATGTTAAACACTTTATTACGTATTTTTGTAAATTATATTCACTGTGTGACTGGAGCTAAATACTGATAAAAAATAGTAGGAAAAAAAGACAGTGGATTCCACTTCGGCCCGGCGTCCCCGCGAGAATAAACATATGACGTCACCGGCTGGTAAACAAACAAACAAACACATGCGCCGCGCTCATGTTTCCTTAATACAATTATTATTTCGAATGTAGCACGCAAGCGGTACGGACTCGTACTGTGTGACGTTTTGCAATTTTATTTTTAATTTTCTGAGGTTATGTGCCGACGCCGGCCCGGGGACACTCATCACAAGCACCAAACAATACAATCAACGAATAGAATCACTGTAGTCAAGTGCGAATCCTATAATTTATAGGAACGTCACGTATTCCTATAAATATAACCTATTACTTATATATATTTTTTTATAAGAGTTGGTTAGACGCCTCATTCTAGGTAGTTTTTGTAACATGGAGTTATTTATTGTGAATGTTGGGGATTCCTATAATTTGGCCCATATAGGTAACAGACAGATAAAATGCTAGTTAAGTAGGTATATAGGTAGTGCTTTTGGCGTCTGTATAACAAAATAAAAATATTATAAATGCGGAAGTGAGTTCGTTTGTTTGTTACGCTTTCGCGTCTCAACTATTCAACCGAACACTAACACATTGTCAGGAGAGATTATAGTAAGGAATATAGAGTACGGCCTATCATGCGGTGAGGTCCGAGTTCGATCCCCGCGGTCGTGCCATATACTGGACTGCTCTCAGACGGTGAAGGAAAACATCAGCGCGAGGAAACCTACATCGCCAAAGAAAAATTTCTAAAGCGCATGTGAACCATATAGGCCATACGCCCTCGTTGAGAGGGTAGTAGGGCCGTGCCCCCGCACTAGACGAAGTGGCGAGCAACGGCTAGTATGAAATGATTGATTCCCATTAAATCCCAGTCATGTTTACATCTTTTATTATGTTTACATCAGGAAACGTGTGTGTGTGTGTGTGTGTGTGTGTTGGTGTGCAAACTTTTTAAATCTTTAGATTTAAAAACACTATAATATTTAAAAATAATAAAGCGTCATAAGATAAGTAATTTTTTACGGGTCAATGTAAACGATTTTATAATAAACTTCCCGAGATAACTAAGAGAGACCGACGTATCGAACAAAATTAAAATTGTATTCAAAACCAAACTCTGTTCGAAAGGTTATTATAAAATCGCTGATTATTTAAGCGAAGATGAAGCCTGGATTTAAACGCTTCTTAGCTCATACTACATATGTACTGGCATATTTCAATGGTAATTTTTTTAAATCAAACCTGGAAGACCAGTGCTCCAACTACCGGGAGATAGCAACTTCCTTTATTTTATTTTTTTAAGAAGTAAATTAAAAAAATAACAGCCTGTACTTTTATGGCATTAATCGATAGGATCAATTATAAAGATCAAATCTTTCTAAGAAACATAACAAGAGAAAAATTGGAACAACTGCCCGGAAACACCTAAAACGCCATTTTTCTTTTTTCCATTTTACCATAACGACGTCTGGTCGGCCAGTATGTAATCATTATTATTATTCACTTATTTATTTTCATTCATAATTTTTTTTACATATAAATATATATAAAAGAACTTAAAACTAGAATTCCGTAGATAGCGGGGCAAGGCCCAACCTACCGGTGGTTAGGGCTGCAGAGTGAGGAACCTCCTGAACCTGATAATACGTGCCGTGTCAAGAAGTACCGCCATTCTTATCTGTCCCTTGACTCAGGCATCTAGGGAGAGCCTCTTGAGGTGTCGGTTGAGGTTTGTTCTTAGATAACACGACCTACAGCGAGAACGAGAATGATTTAATCTAGTGCATGGAGAGTAGTCAAATAACTTTGGAAATAGGTAGTAAAAAAATAGTAAGTATTCTGAGGGAAAACTCGCAGCTGGTGCATTAATAGGCGATAGATGCTCTCGTCTGGCTCCTGCTTTACACCTTTCAGGAGACATCAGCTGACAATGTTTCAACCGCTATGCAGCCATTACAAAAATGGTTCCGTTCCATTACAATCTAACAATGTTTTCCAGTTCCGGTGATCAGCTGACGTATAATCCACCACTTTATAGTCAGCTGACTTTTTGATATTAGGTTAACTATGTATAATTTGATAAATTTTCAAATCGAGAGGAAATTACTAAAATATTTTTATACGTGTATGAGAGAGTACCGCTGCTCAAGCCAGCTGACGTACAAGGCTTCATGGTACAACTCTCGAGTTATCGCCCGAGAGGAACTTGGTCATGAAAATCTGTTGCAGGCTCGCGATCCATTATAGGCACATATATGTAAGTATTACAAAACTTAGTATATGTATGGGTGATCATATACGACATACATACATACAAAGTTATTAGTAATTTTTTTTTTTCCAGACCAATCTGCAATCGGCTGCCTAGCCATAATCAGATGAGTTCAAAAAAAGACAAAGGGGCTATTAGCGACGTTCCATTAAACGTCTGCGATTAATGAGAACTGCTTTTCATGTTCTGAGGTCTATGTTTAGGATTTGCCATCTCTTCAGGCGTGCCACGTCATTTTGTGTATTTAGAAGGCTCTTCGCCTCGTCATTGCTATGTCTGTTCAGTCTATCCTTATATCTTTTGCTAGTTTTTACTATCTCTTCCTTTACAGTAGGGACTTTCAAGTGCTCGTGTATTTCTGAGTTTTTTACAAACCATGGCGCACATGAGATGGTTCTTAGAGCAATATTTTGAAACCTTTGAAGTATTTCGACATTAGAATCACTTGCCGAGCCCCACAGTTCTATCCCATATGTCCAGATAGGTTTTATTACAGCTTTATATACCAGGAGCTTGTTATTAAGAGACAATTGGGAATGACGCCCCGTTAGCCAGGATAAGCTTTTAAGTTGCATGGTAGCTTCCTTCCTCTTAGTTTTAATATGTTTCGCCCAAGTGAGTCTTTTATCCAGTTGCAACCCAAGATACTTCACACAGTCGTTGCTTGGTAATGCTTTGTCTTCCATATACACAGGAGGGCAAACACCCTTTCGCAGAGTAAATGTGACCTGCATAGATTTGGTCACGCTAGGCTTGATTCTCCACCTCTGGAGCCAGTTGTCTATTTTTCTCAGATGGTCCTGCAATTTCTGTGATGCTTTACTAGGGTCATTGTCACTAGCAAGACATGCAGTATCATCAGCATAGGTAGCGGTAACCACCCCCATTGTTTCAGGTAAATCTGCAGTGTATATGGAGTAGAGAACCGGTCCAAGAACCGAGCCCTGAGGTACTGAAGCATTAATACTATACAATGTGGAGGTTTCTTCTTCGAATTTCACCTGGAATTTTCTCTGTTGTATGTATAATTTGAAAATCATATAGAATGAGTTTGGTAGGAGTTTCTTCTTATTAGTAATTTAAAAAAAAAAAAGCTTTTTTATAATTTGATTATTTAACACAATTAAAAACCTTCAATTTCGAGATATACTTAGAAGAAATTTTACTTTTTTTTATTATTTCCTAAATTTTTGAAAAGTAAACTATCAATGTAAATAAATTGGAAGACAAAATGTTTTTAAAATAAATATATATTTTAAACTTAAAGGTCTAGAACGAAGGTCCACTTGATGGTGGTTGGCTTTCGTCTTCAATTAAATAACATAGGAAACGCCATAGAGATTTGACAGGATAAGGAAAAGGGTGGTTTCTGCAGTTAGACTGGCTGCCAGTCTATGACTACGGAATGTGGTGTGTAATTCCCAAGTCCAAAATAAGTAGGCATAGACCAAAATGAAGAATAGAACTAAAAGCATACAATAAACCACCAACAAAATAAAGGAATTGCCGAATCAGAGAATTGCCGAGCGTCAACTCCGCGGGTGCTGACGGTCCCCTGAGGCACAGCATTAAAAAGGGGGCTCGTCAAACACACTTTTGTTTAAATAATAAGATGTAATGCGACACAAGATTCGCTACAATGAAACAATTCATGGTCAAATCGCCGTACGTGTATTTGCGAAGCGTGCAAAAAAGCTTCGGCTAAAAATCGGCTAAAAGTCCGCGGATAGACTGCTAATGAACTCTTAATAAATGCCTCTAACATTACATAACATGACGTAATACTTGTAACCCACCATCCATTGCATAGGAAATACTTACAAAATCGTTTCAACGCACAGCCAAAACTACTAAGTCTAGAATTTTTGAACAGCTCCGATAAGAAAGGATTTTTGAAAATTTCAACTCCGTTCGAGTGCTTGAAAATGAAATAAGTATACTTAATCCGCTTTCACTTTTTTTCTAATACAGCATTAATATTAATAATGAAATAAATAAATGGCCAAGACAAAACACACCAATAGGGAATATGCGTCTAATTCAAAAAAGGCTAAAAAATTTTTTTATCAACATTTTTGCTTTAGAATTATGTCTATGTAAATATTTTTTAATATTATTTCTTTTTCGTTAAGAAAATAATTATTAAAAAGTGCATAAAAATGTGGGAAATTCAAAATACTTGAAACGGTCAGATCGAATGTGACGTCAAAGTCTATGAAATGTCAACAAGCGTGTAGATGTTTGTGATTTTTAACATTTGATTGTATTGTAGACTTTGACGTTACGACAAGCGCGCCAAAAGGGCGGGTGTTTAAAGTGCTGTTAGTTAATTTTAACTTTTTTTTTGTTACCAAATTTCTGTTTTTTGGCGCTGAATATTTTTTACGGTTATATAACGATATAACCTATCGTATGAAAATATAAAAAAAATGTGCATATTTGTTGTAGGTTACATATGTGGTAATCAGACGTCCTGGCCACAACGGTTTCGTTCTAAAGTCGAATCTTGTTTTGTATGTCAAAATGTAGAAAAACTGTAATTGAGTTGGTTTAAGGTAACGAGAAATGTAATGTCTATTTTTTCCTTGCAACAATAATAAGTTTCTGTAATATATCCACTGCTTTTATTTTACTCTTAAATTGATAAAAGGTTATGTACCAGCACTGCAGTAAACAATTAACGTAAACATGAATAAATTGCCAAACGGAATAATTATTGAAAAATTGAAAGGCCGTGAAAATTATGTGGAATGGAAATTTATCATGGAAAATGCGTTGACATTAGAGAATTTGTGGAACTGTATACGTGGATACCCGGATGATGACACCACAAAGCCCGAGATGAAGACACGTCTGGACGAGAAAGCTAAGTCAATGATATGTTTAAGCGTTGAAAGATGTTGTTTTTCTCATTTGATTGGTGTAAATACAGCAAAACAAGCATGGGATGCTCTGGAGAGTGCATTTGATGATAAAGGGCTCGGTATGAGGCTGAGAGCGCTGCGTAGGCTGTGTTCGGTTAAGCTAGAGAACTTTATTAGTATGGAAGCGTATATCGATGAAATTTTATCATTGGCCCAACAACTGGCAAATATGAAGAAAGCTGTCGACGATGAGTTTCTTGGGGCTATAATGCTACAAGGTTTACCATCGGAATACGAACCCATGATCATGGCACTAGAACATTCAGGAGCTGTTATATCCGCGGATTTGGTTAAAACGAAATTGTTGCAAGACAAACGATGGACTCGTGAAGATTCGACTGAGTGCTTGTACTCTGATAAGAAAAGTACTGTTACACCGAATACTTCAGCGACGAGTAACGTGAGACATGACAAGGTTGAGTCAAATATGAAGAAAACTTCTGGTAATAAGAAGAAGCCTTGGTGTTGGAATTGTGGACAAAAGGGACATTTTAAGAAAGATTGTCGCAGTCAGAAGAAGAGTTCTGGAAGCTGTGTTTTGTCGGCATTCACTACTATAGAGGCGGAAGATTCGTGGTATATTGACTCTGGAGCCACCAACCATATGACTGGACGGCGTGATTGGATGAACAATTTTCAAACGCTCAATAGTTCGGTAACTATAGCCAGTGGTGAAAAACTGAAATGTACAGGGGTAGGTAACGTTAAGTTGTCAAGTAATACGATGTTAACTAATGTGTTCTATATACCTAAACTATCTGTAAATTTGATTTCTGTTTCTCAATTGATTAAGAATGGCTGTATAGTTAATTTTGATACTAAAGGTTGTACAATTTCTAATTTTAGTGATGAGGTAATTTCTGTTAATGACTTTGGAGGTGCATATAAACTTCAGACTTGCAATCTAAGGGTGAATCTAAGCGTTAGCACGTCAACTTGGCATCAGAGGCTTGGTCACTTAAGTGGCAATAATATGAAGCTTCTAAAAAATAGACTCGCTAATGACATTAGTTTTCAGGATGACCCTTGTAAGGATGTGGCATGTGACGTTTGTTTAAAAGGGAAGCATGCGCGGTCTCCCTTTCCTAGCAATCCTGGAAAGCCAGTAGCAGAGAAGCGGTTAAACTTGGTTCACACTGACCTGTGCGGACCGCTACCTGTCAACTCACTTGGAGGAAAGAGGTGTCAGTAGAAGAAAGAATACTGTGGAGATTTTCTTTCCTAGCAGTACTGACGAAACTGGAGAAGAGTTGTTGAAGGATGAGATTGAGGCGGAGATAACAAACCTGCCTGGAAATATTGTTGAAGCGGAAACACCGATCATGTCTGATGAATTTGTCGACGCGGAGACAACTAATTCATCAATGCCTATTAAAGATGTCACGTCAACACAATCCAAGAATGATGCACCAGCCTATAATTTGCGTCCTAGAGTACCGAGAACTTGCCATTGTCTTGAATTGAATGATGAACGGCGTGAGCCGACAACTTTTAAAGAGGCTTTGCGTTCGAGTGACTATAAACTATGGCAACGGGCTATGCAAGAGGAAATTCATTCGTTTAATAATCATGATGCCTGGGAGTTGGTTGATAGACCAGCGGATAAAAACATAGTGAAGAATCGGTGGTTATATAAAATTAAACGAGATGCTGATGGAAATATAGCTTCTTACAGAGCACGATTAGTTGCGAAAGGTTTTACGCAACAATTTGGTGTTGATTACAACGAGACATTCTCTCCTGTTGTAAGACACAGTTCGTTAAGGATGTTATTATCACTTGCGGTAGAACTTGATTTGAAGATAGATCACCTAGACGTAAAAACTGCTCTTCTTAATGGCGATTTGAGTGAGGAGATATTTATGTGTCAGCCGGAAGGATTTGTTAAAGAGGGCAATGAGCATAAAGTATACAAACTCAAGAAAGCTGTGTATGGATTAAAACAGGCGTCACGATCGTGGTATGAGAAGGTAAAAGAAGTGTTACTTTCTGAAAAGTTTGTGCAGAGTCAGTACGAAAACTGCATCTTCAGTCGTCGAGTGGGTAAGAAGTTTATTATTATTACCTTATACGTTGACGATTTCTTTTGTTTCTACAATTGCGATGTGTTAGCAAATGATTTAAAAAAGTCTTTGAGATCCAAATTTACTATTAAAGACTTAGGTGAAGTAAGACACATGTTAGGTATCAAGGTAGAGCGTACTAGTAGTGAGTTGAAGCTGAGTCAGAAACAATACATCAAAACACTTTTAGAGAAGTTTGATATGACTAACTGTAAGGTTGCTAAGACACCCTTAGATACAGGTCTGAAGTTTACTGATAGCGTTCACGATAGTAAGTTACCATACCAGGAGTTGATAGGTTGCCTAATGTATTTGTCTGTTACTACTCGACCTGACATATCATTTGCAACAAGTTTTTTAAGTCAGTTTAATACTTGCTACACTGTTGAGCATTGGATTGCAGCTAAGCGAGTGTTACGCTATCTTAAAGGTACAATTAATTTAGGTCTTGTATATCGTAAATGTAACAATGTAGTAGATAAGTTTTTGTTACAAGGATATACTGATGCAGACTGGGCTAACGGGGCTGATCGTAAATCGTACACAGGTTACGTCTTCAAGCTAGGTAGGAACGTTATTTCATGGGGTTGTTATAAACAATCATGTATCGCACTCTCATCCACCGAGGCGGAGTATATTGCCTTGTCGGAAGCGACTCGAGAGGCGGTGTACGTTCGTGCTCTTCTAGCTGAGCTTACCGGTAGTTGTAAGACTGTTGTTTTGTATAGCGATAATCAGTCGGCAGCCAAATTGGCTACTAATGCAGTTTTTCATAAAAGAACAAAACATGTAGACATAAGATACCATTATGTGAGGGACGCTGTAGATAAGAAAGTAGTTGAATTACGTTATATGTCAACTGACGCTATGCTAGCTGATGTTTTAACAAAACCGTTGTCTGTGGCGAAACATAAATTGTTTACGGGTGGTTTGTTAGATGCTGTCCAGGACGCAGATTAAGAGGGCATGTTGTAGGTTACATATGTGGTAATCAGACGTCCTGGCCACAACGGTTTCGTTCTAAAGTCGAATCTTGTTTTGTATGTCAAAATGTAGAAAAACTGTAATTGAGTTGGTTTAAGGTAACGAGAAATGTAATGTCTATTTTTTCCTTGCAACAATAATAAGTTTCTGTAATATATCCACTGCTTTTATTTTACTCTTAAATTGATAAAAATATTCCCTATTGTAAAGTACTATTATAGACTCCAAATTAACACTATTAATTATGGGGGAGACCCATGTCCAGCAGTGGACGTCTTACCGCTGAAACGATGATGATCTATTTAAAAAATCTGGTCCAGACAAAGTTTCATCTAAATTAGTTTAGCTGCTTAATCAAAAACCTAACAAAGTACTACACAAAAAGATACACAGTTCACTGCGTTTCGCGCGGTAGTAAGCTGCTCACATGCTCACGTGAGAAATTATAATATTTCAACAGAGAAAACAAAAACATTTAAAATTGAAAATACTGCGAATCTGTGCGTCTCACTCACTCTCGCAACCTCAGACTAAGTAGCTTTAGTTATCGTTT
This sequence comes from Bembecia ichneumoniformis, assembly GCA_910589475.2. Lineage (NCBI taxonomy): Eukaryota > Metazoa > Arthropoda > Insecta > Lepidoptera > Sesiidae > Bembecia > Bembecia ichneumoniformis. The sequence goes on along the minus strand of OU342544.1, from coordinate 372,342 downwards.
TGAGCTCGTAACTTTCGCAGCATCACGTCGCTCCTCGCGGCGCGCGGCGTAGCGATGTGCAGCGCCAACGAATTGATATCTTCAACTCAAGCATTGTCAGGTCGCGTTTCGGTGTCATCTGACCCTAACACTGGAAGTACATAATTATGTAGTGTGTACGGCAGTTGTTAGGAGTTAAAAATACTAAAATGTACTCGCGGTCAGTGGACTAGGTCAGCTCATTAATATTTTTGTTGTCGAAAACTTTAGAATAAACAATTTAGCGTTTATTTTACTTACAAAGGTGTTTTTCAACTAACGAAATAACGTTGACTACACGACGAGATAACATTTTTAATTATTTAAGGAAAATTAAAGGCGCTGGGAAATAAATTTTGTTTATTTAAAACTAGCGACTCGCCCCGGCTTCACACAGATGCGACTTTTCTTCCTCATTAATCGCTCTTTCCATTAATGAAAACCATATCAAAAACAGTTGGGTAGAAATTAACGAAGAAACACTAAGATATAATAAGGGATTAAGAAGAGATAGGGAAATGGACTCTGGCGTCTCTTACTCACTCACCGAAACACAACAGCGCACGTGCTGTTATTTCACGTCGGTCTTCTGTAATGGAGTGGTCACTGCCGCCAGACGGGCTGCCCAAATGACCTACCTTCCATTACTAATAATGCTGGCTGGCGTACCGCCATTACAGGGCCAGAGACAGTTTTCACTGTTCTTACGCACTTCTTCGTGTAATAATATCAAATGAATCGTTTTTATCTATAGACAAATGTATCGAATATTCGTGTTTCAATGTACATATTTAATTTAATATTCTACAACACATGCCTATTTATTCTGTGTTTCTCGGTAAATATAGAATTTTCGTATAATTTGCCACGTTCGTGCAAGCATTTCTTGTTCTTGTTGTTGTCTAGAAAAAGTTGCTTAAAATAAACATTGTTCGCGTTCCTGGCTTCTCACTCTATAACCGATCTAAAAAAGCCACTCAATCGGCAGGATATAATGAATCCGCTCCAAGGATATTGTAAAATAAATAAAAAAATATCGATTAATAAGATTAAAAATTTTAAACTCATTAGTAAAGCAAAGATTGTCGACTGTAATATATATTTATTTTTTTGTTAGTGAGGAATGCCAGAGCACATTTCCTTATTTGTCTTACGCTACCCCTTTCCTTGAAAGGTCTACATAACTCGTGATTTGTTCGTGTTCCTAGTGTATCCCTACTATTCAGAAGTACCCAAACCTTTTCGTGCTATTGTCACTTTATCCCTACTTTTAAACTTGTGTTCAAGGTGTTCCTGCTGCCGTTTTGTCAGTATTTTTAAACTTCGCACGTGACTGGATCATTAAATGTGTTCTGTCGCCTGAACAACTATATCACAAAGATACATATATAGGTATCTACGGTCTTGAAATGATTTTATCTAATCCTACTAGTATATCTTTTTATGGTTTGGCAGCCAAGCGGACGACCTCTGTGTACCTCTGTGTACCTCTGTGTACCTACTTTCCTACTATGTGATGTCGCTCTTAGACCTGAAAGAAAGAACTCCAGTATAGGCACCACTGTTCTTTTTTTCTTGCAATAGTCGAGTGGTTTAGCTTGTGTGCCTATTAGGTACCATCCAGTGGCGTAGCTACACTTTCGGCGCCCTGGAGCAATATTTTTCAAGCGCCCTCTTTAATCTTTTAAACGATCGATTGTAACATTGTAACTTTGCGAACTTGTAACTAAACATTGCATGCACATAGCTAATAAAAGTATTATTATTATCAAGAAAAGTATGCTGAAACATTACAGATTATGCTCCAGGGCGCTAAAAGTAAAGTCCAGGCACTTTTTTGCTTTGAAATTAATTTTATTTCCGTTTTCCGCTACCTTTTCTGAAGCACATTTAATTACCAGCTATTTGTTTCCTAAAAAGTGAATTATGAATATTTATAATTAGGTGGGCATTTTCGATTGGCTATTGACAATAATTAAGAAAAAAAAATTGCGCCCCCCAGGCCCAGGCGCCCTGGAGCAATTGCTCCCACCCGCACCCGCCCCTGCTACCATCAAGTGGGCCGTTTTCTTATTACTAAGCAAACAAACAAAGATTTCTCTTCAACTTATTACATTAGTTACATTTAATATGTGTGTGCGTCTAATAGTCTTAAATTAGAGAAATAGTCATAATTAAAGACGGCCTTGACTAAGCCATAGCCCGTCGCCCTAGCGCTGTACAGATCTACAAAGTTCCATCCGAATCAAATTAAAGTCGATTCCAATGTTCAGCACATGTAATATTATTATTAATATTACGAACAGCAATATTACGGGTCGGCGTTTGTTTACAATATAAGCTATCTGTTGACCACATGTGTGGGAGAGAGCACCTGCCACCTGCTGAATCTACCATTCGTTCTCGTCAGATACTCACTATGAAACCAAGTGAAGGTAAGTAGCTATATATCATCCGGGCGAAGCCGGATCTGTCTAGTGCTCATAATGACCCTATGACCACCAGATTTTCATTACTTTTACACAAATTCATTTCAATTTCTCCTGCACATATAGGCACATAAACTCATACTAGAGCCTCAGATCGTCTCCGTTGGAACGCCAGCGGAGTCTATGTATGCAATCACAGCCGCATTAATTTTATTGTTTAGCGCTATGCAGCAAAAAACATAGACTACCGCGAATGGAGACCATAAGAAAATACTACTAATATCATAGATAAAATACTACTTAATACTGGTTAAGTAGTATTTTATCTATGCTAATATTTACTTATAAGTATTTAACACTAAATACTTGTAAGTAAGTAGGTATTTAGTGTGTTCCCTCGATGTCGCTATCCACATTTGTTTTTGTGCAGTTTGTTCGTTAAACTTCTTCTAAGCACCCAATGAATTTTAATGTAGTTTTCACTATCGATTACAGATTTATTTCGGAAGATTTATACCTACTTTTAAATGCCCCCTATTAAATTATAAATTAAAAAGTATGCAATTATGTATCTTATTCCTATCTAATATTATAAAAGCGAAAGTGAGTTTGTTCGCTACGCTTTCATGTAAGGGATACAGAAAACACAGTAACACATCCCTGGCAAGAGCTAGTTTTGTAGAGATTATAATTACTTCAATCAAATGCAACTAGTCCCAGGCTGTATTTTAAAATATAAGAAGCCTTATAACGACATCTATTACCGTAGGGCGTCAACTTGTGTATCTATTCAAACATTGAAACAACTGTGCCACGTGTTGTCTTTAATATTTAGTAGATGGCACTGTTAACTACGAACAAATTAAAATATGAAAATAATCACTTAAACAAGTCAGTTTAATTACTTTTACGGTAGCTACATAAATCAAAATTAAATAACTCTAAAATTTTGATTTTTTTTTTAGAACAAATAGGTACATCCATTGTACACTAGTAATTACGTCCATGATGGTACATCATCCATTGCCTTATTCATAGATAAGTAGTGTATATTAAGGCCTTATCTATGCTAAAAAACTAGCAGAGCGTGTATATTATATTGTTGGCATAGATAAAATAACTAAAGCATAGAACTCACACTAAAATAAAAATAAATATTTATACTGTATTGCTCTTTATGCTTTTGTATTGTGACCATCAGTCAAAAAGAGATAAAATACAAACTTTGTTCTTATTTTTGATCGGCGTATCTAGGTCAAACGTCAAATGTGTTCCCTTTAGGTGCTTTGGTCCCGTTTTATGATACCGATTTAAAGAGGCTAGCTAAACGTTAACAAATGATTTGCGTAAAGTGTCAACTTAACTTATCTGTATTTTTGCTTTGTACGTATGTTCCGTGACACGAGTGACATCAATTATAGCACTATTATTTTAGATATCCGTGAATTCTGTCATTATAAGAATGTCTTGTTCAGTGCCAGGATGTAAATCTGATGCGTCCAGAAAACACAATGAGGATAATATGTTATAAGTTACCATCGGCAATGATTTTGTTTGTTTGCATTATCAAAGTCATGCAGTAAATATAGGTAATGAGAGCTTGTTTGTATAATAAAGATCACTAATCAATTATGTTTCTTGAATTTACGTAATATTTTGTAGCTACCGTACCAAGAGAAGGTGTGGAAATAAATATATAAATAATACATTAACGGATGACTGGAATAGCTCTGAAAAAAGCTGTTTATCCCGTGCTTTACTATATTTATATAACCATACGGAGGATGGATGGGAGCCAGCAGCAGCCGTCACAGCCAACGCTTCCGAAGTCCGACGCTATTGTTTTCTAAGACGAGATGTTGTCTCCACGGCGTCGGCAGTGCAAATGGGTTGCATAAGTTACGCGTAAGTTACGCGGCCCGTATTTATATTTCAGAACGTGTGCGCGCGAACGCAATACGCATAGGCATGCGCCAATCACAATTAATTTCGCTATTTCGCGCAACAGGCTTCCGTCGCATTCGTAAGCACCTATCGGTATGCCACTGCAAATATAGTATATAAGTAAGTGTAATTTTACAATAAAGATTATTCCTATTCTTGTAAGATTCCCGTACATAGCACCTACGGAGTATCATTTTACCTTAAACGTCTTGCGAAAATTATAAGAAAAAGATAAAAACAGTATAGGTTATGTTAGTGTTGTGCCGACGATATTGCCGATTATATGGATAATTTGTATATGTCACCCTGGTACGGAACAGCCAGACGAACATCAAGTGAAAGTATATTTGTCTCTCTTTAACTTATCAAAGGTGTACGAAGCGACACACTATAAATATTGGTTTTTATTTTAGTCTGGGTTCTATCTTTGGTTATTTTTCTGGGGTCCGGGTAAAACTCTTGTGTTGCTGCTAAGAATAATTTAGTAGCAAGCACGTATTTTACTCCTAAAAATAATTATAAAATTTATTTTCAAAATTTAGCTTTTAGCCATTTTCAAACATGTGGTGGTTAGTTGCTTCATTTGAGATGCTGCTACAGCTCTCTTATAAATTAAGTTTTTCCAATGAAGAGTCTAGCGAAGGAGCTTCAGAGATTAAGTTAGAAAAAGTTAGGTTCATCTTCAGAAGCAGACCGAAGATGCATTCAGTGTTGGTACCAAAGCCAAGATCTTGTGGGAACGTGTTTGTATTAAACACTGTACGAAATGAAACAAGAATATCATAAAATAAAACATACAAAAGCAAAAACCAATGAAATACTCCTTTGAAAAAATTGAAATGCTATGAAATGGCAATGTACACTGCGGTTACCGTTAGCCAATTGATGTAATTTATACTACTATTGAGAACGGTGGCCACAGTGTACATAAGAACTTTTGGATCTTAAGTATTTTTATTAGATACGTAAAGTAGATGAAAAAAAATACATGATTCCTTTCCTTGGACTTTCGTTATAAATATAAATACACAACTTGCATTAGTTTCACACCAAAATATTTTACCGAGGTGGTGACAAGGGCGTAAATCTCATTTTAACACTACAGATTTCTGATGGATGGTACCAGTGTAAATTTAATATGCTACCAATGACAATAAGTCATGTTGCTAATATTTGTCATTAGTTGTTTAAATTGTATTCTGTATCAACAATTTTTGTAAAGTCAATGTCTGACTGTAACCACAGAACACTATTACTCCAAGAGTCTGTAACTAAACTAACGTCAATTTAATTCAATTTTAAATAGAAGGAAGGAAGTTTGGTTCATGTACATATTGGTTTATATTATTCTCTGCAATATATGGAAAGTATGGTACTTGAACGGTTTTCAACTCGTTTTTAATTTCTTTTCTTCAACTCTTTACGGTTATCACAAGACAATTTATCTTTATTTATTTTAACTAACCCGACTTGGCAAACTAAAGGATTACAATGATTCAGCTTTGCTCGACAAAGACGGCAAACTATAGGATAAAACACGCTTGAAAAAGTGGACCTTTTGATCGGAGTAGTTGCAACTTGCAACGATGTCTGTAAAAGATGTTGTGTATCCACCTGCAAAGACACACGATCTATATTATCTAAATATACTAATTTTTGTATTGAATAACTGAAAAACCATTGAATCGATTTTAAAGATTCTTTTACCTATATCAGCGAGTAACGTGGGCTATACGCGAAGTCGCGTGCAACGGCTAGTTTTGTATAATAAAGGTTTTCAGTTATAATATGAAGTCAAATACAATACTAATTACTATAAGTAGCTGTGATCTAAAAATTTGTATCCAGATAACATCACGTTTCTGATCTTGACATATATCGAGATTAAATTTACACTTCTAAGTTATAATTAATTAATTAATAGGTTATTATTTATTAGATGGGTGGAACCTGTATTTCACGGTGGCAGTGAATGTGTTATGTAAATGAAATATTTTCCAGGTGCGGATACTCCATTTATTTCCTAATTCAGATAAGGATTTGCTTAGATTTAATGAATGGAGGAATGCTATCGGAGGTCATATATGTCTTTGGATCACCAAACAGTCTTCATTCTTCGAAGAGTTTGTCACTCACACTTTGAGACACAATATCACACACGAAGCAAAAGACTGAGTAATAATGCTGTTCCTACCTTGCACCTCCACCTACCTGCTAACCTTTAGTTAATAATCATTGTCATCAGTGTAAACTATAGCATGTTTTAGTAAATAAAAATCTTTTTTTACAATTTATTCCAGAAGTAACAAGAAGCAACCTAATGATTGCAAGATATTACCGACCAAATGACCACTAAAACTAATATTAACCGCAAGCAATGTCGGTAAATTATCATAAGAAAAAATTACAATTCAAATATAAATTATTATATTTGGTCTTTTACTTTAAATTTCCCGCAATTTAAGTATTCCATTATAATACAAACAAGCTTTTGTCGTATTTTTGGCACAGAACAGCAGATGTCGCTAGATGCGGAAATGTAAAGCTATGTCTATCTCCAATACATAAAAAGTTACTCTACGGTTTACTCCTCTAAAATGTGTATGTTTTTAGAGTAATTGTTTCGTCTACGTAAAGTACAATTAATTATTTCATCTATAAAATTTATGAAAATTAATTAATACAGAAAAAGTATGCAGAAGAATTTTTTTTTATTTCTGTGAAATGCAATGCAACCTCCAAATAAGTAATTTATTAATTAATTTATTTAATGGAGTACACAAACAGAATGCAATTAATAGAAACCAAAAAGTGCATGTGTAAAAATTAATTGATAAATTGGACTTCTAAATAGTGTACATAGCATAGTTGAAGGTGAATTGTGCTAACTTATAATAATAATATGCTAAATACTACTGCAATAATAAATATCACAATTTATTGTTCCCAGATCACAATATGCGATGAGCGTGTCCTTGCCTGTCAAAAAAATATTGAACGTAAGCGATTAAGCATCCTCTTATTGGGTAGGTCGTTGGTCGTTGGTCGTAACCTTGTAAGCTTTTATCTCATCCTGAAATTATCTTCTTTTCAAAAACATGAAAAAGTTTCAAAGTATTGACACATTTTAAGAAGTTTAAACTTAGGTGGTTTTTAAAGCTATTGTACAATTTCGCGTGTACTCGCACTAAATGACGCTTAAAACTACTGGTGGGACCTCAATTTATTTTGTAATTGTTGGTACATATGCCAAACAAGGTTCAAATCATGTAAGGCGACTTGTTTCCTGTCGCAACTTGTTTCCTGTGAAGTCAAAACAAACTACTCGCGCCATCTGTTGAACTTTAATAACATTACTTTAATTGGCTAATGACATAGATAAAATACTACTTAACCAGTATAGATGCTCAACCTCCATATAACGATCTGAAGCCAATTTCATATTGGGATTTCCACTCACTAGATGTCACTAATAGTCTCGAATTTAACATTAATGTGTATTTTGTTAAAAATTATAACCAACAAATTCAATCACGCAGTTATAGTTCCTTATTATCGTGGTAATAACTAGAGGGCGACGTTGCTGGGAGTACTTTTATGTATGATATTGTTCCATTTCATGCATATTTTAATGAAAATTAATATTATTATATCAGAAAACATTATGTTATTAATTTGTTTTACAATAATTATAATGCATAATGACCATAGTACAAAAATAACAAATTAAAATGTGTGAGTTTTCATTTTTTTCTTCGTAACACAATCGACAAAAACTGGTTAATTTTTATCTATGTTATAACTAACTGAACCTGGCCACGCTTTGCTATAAGCTCATTTTTATTTTCGTTTCCGCTGAAACTTCGGAATAGAAAGTATATATAAACACTCTAGTGATAAAATGCATCGTTTTGCAAAAAAATTAAGTTAATCCATAGCCCAGTTTTTCAGCTTTCTGAACACAAACATACGTACCTAAGCAAAATTATATCTAAGTATGTAAAGATTATGAATACAAAATAATAACACAAAACATAATTAATAATATTTCATCGATTGACAAGACGGCCCTTTTTTATCGCTGTTCGTGCCCACTTCCTTTTTACCTATATTTTAAATAAATTTTAGTAGTGCCATCTCTTGTGCTTGAGAATTGACTGAATGGTCGACTGCAGCGACTCTAGCGGATTTTTAATGACAACAAATAAGCGACAAACTACACAGGCGGCATCTAGATATAAGCGAAATTGGATAGGGTACGGATTCAATGTACGTGAGTGACCATCTATACTGGTTAAGTAGTATTTTATCTATGCTAATGGCTATGATACCGCTCTAGCTCTACGACTAAAGTGGCCATCACTGTTACTCTCTCCTCGCCGAGGCAATTGAGCGCATCAGTTTACTGATTGTGGAGGAGGTCCTTTCTCACACATTGGTCCTTTCTCAACACAACAGCACAAATGCTACTATTTCGTATAGTAGTTCTCTTCTACCAAACTGAAATTATAATTAGTATTTAACAAATTGTACCTTGAAATATTTCATTCCAGGGGAGCAATTCATCGTTTGAAAAGAAAGATGCAATTAAGATAGAAAAATGTTGGAGTTATTCTTGCAGGGAGAAAGGTAAAAACAGTTAACCCCAGTCGCTTCACTCTTGTAAATATAAAATAAAATGGCACTCGACACCGCTACTCTCATTTCTTGCTCTTTGAGCGATATTTGCTTTTAACATTGTTACATTAAAATTTTCTACAACTCGTTGCTATGTTCTAATCGATAGGAGTTAATTATTAAACAGTAGGTTTAGATATCCTTTTCAGGAGAGGGCTGCCGCAATTATTCGGGTGTCACTGTCCTACATTTTCTACGCGCTAGTCAATCCATTTTTAATTCTTGAATCGACGAAGCCCCGAATTAGAATCGGGGTGTCTTTTCTGAGTATGTGAAGTTGGCCCCCCAATATCGCGATAAAAAAAAAACGACGTGAGTTCTAGTCGCCCCCAACATAGTTCTGGAGTTCTCTATACTTTATATCAATAGTTCTATTTACTTTCCAAGAAAAATTGATTATTGAACTTGATGGGGGGCCAACTTCACAAATCGAAAAGTTTGCGTAGTCATACCAACTACAGCATTCGTCGGATTGAAAAAAGTTATAAGGATAAAATGTAGAACTCTTTGGGGGGCAAACAGAACTCCGTGGAAAAATTTAAAATTTTGAAAAAAAAAATTTTTTTTTTATCCCATAGGTATAAAACGCGAATTCGAGTTGCCTTTCACGCAGTTCTGAAGTTATGCACACTTTTTATCAATAGTTCAGCTGATTTTTCACTCGAGATTTTTTTTTTATTTAATGAGAGGTTAATTTTTACAAATGACAAACTTTACGTCGTCGCGTCGTACTAACCAAAGTATTGCTCCTATCAAGAAAAGTTGTAAAGATAAATTGTAGAACTCTTCGGGGGGCAAACAGAACTCCGTGAAAATTTTTCAAATTTTGAAAAAAGAAAAAATATTCCTTGAAATTTTTTTTTATCCCATATAACGCAAATTAGATTTTCCGACGATGCAGTTCTGATGTTCTGCTCACTTTTCATCAATAGTTCTGCTGATTTTTCACTGGCGATTTTTTTTAAATTTAATGATTAAAGAGTTCTGATGAAAAAAATATGAATTATTGCTTAAAAAAAGTTTAAAGTCAAACTACACTCGTAGTTACTTTTCTTAGTTATTTTTCTTAGTGTACACTTTCAGGGTTTTTTCAGGACACATTGAGGTTGAAAATCTATAGAAAAGATTTTTCGTATCTGCATTATTTGAAAGTTATTGCAAGTTATCCAAATATCCTTAAATTTACAGTTTTTACCTTTCCCTTCGACCAATGTTTTCGGTTTGTAAATTTTTTTTATCATAATCCAATTTATGCACCTTTTAGAGAATATTCTGCAGTTTACAAAACCCTACTTTAATTTTCTGTACGACCATTATTGTCCGAGTAATCGATTTGTCCAAGTCAAAATGACTTTTTCGCTTTGATTGACGATAACTCAGTTACAAATCATTGTACAGAGCTCATGAGGAGCTCAAGTTGTAGGAAATTAAATTCTCTAAAAGATTTTTACTGTGCTATTACAATAAAAAAATGATTACGGCTATTACACCATTTTCAATACGAGAAAAATTTTGAATTTTTTTTATCGTTGATTTTCTGACTATTACTCATAAATCGCTAACGAGAAAAAAATTTGAAGCTTGTTATTTGGTTAAATATTTGGTTATTTTAGCCCACAAAAAGTTTCGAAAAAAGTTTGCTCTTATGTTGTTACAAATCCCGCAATATCCCAATATATTGATTTGGCATACCAAGAATAAAGAGTTTTCCCGGCGCTTGGTAGCCGATTTTTAGTTGATCCATATTCCATACAGCAACATTCTACTAGCGAACGCTAGCGAGAGTGCGGATTGTCGAGCCCCTTCTAAGCATGTGTCTGAAGAAGAGTGGGAAAAGGCGCTGCTGGGAGAAGGAAGAAGAGTGAGAAAAGACGCTGCTGGAAGAAGGAACCACGCGTACGTGAAGAATCGCACGGCACGTTATGCTTGGATGTGAGTAGCTCATTTTTCAATTCGAACGTTGCGATAATTTTACAGACACTGCTCTTGATCGACTACATGAGCGTCAGCGAATTTTCTCTAATTTATACTCTCTTCTTGTTGAACTAAATTTAACTATTTCCAAATGGTTTGATACCCAACAATATTTTTCATCATGTATGACGTAGAAATTTTACGAAAAATTCTTACAGACAAAAATTTCAGAACCCTCGACGAAAATGGCAAACTTTTACCACCTTCAAACCCCGTATATGAAAATATTTCGACCGAAATGACTAACCGGAAATCAAAAATGACGAAAAAACATGTGTACACAACCATTAACAATAACCGTCACAGCATTCACGATTCGATAATTGCGGCATTTGGAATGAACCAGAGACAAACCAGTCCTGACGAGGATAGCGATAGCGCAAGAGATTTTTTAAAAACGAGCATGAAACTCGGACGATCCGGATCAAGAGAAACATTTCGATAGTGGACGAGAATGGCACCGAAACTCGTCAAGTATGGTGACAGAACGTATAGCGTTCTGAAAACCGGAAAATGGACCGATTTATTCGCTCAGAAAATATGGGAGCAACAACAGATCGCTTGTGCATTTTCGTTCAAACGTGCAAAGGTTTTTGAAAATTCGGATGCGAAATGTTATTGCACTTTTGAGGCGAAATGCAACGAGTGTGGTTCTGTGTTAAAAGGTTCCGCATACAAAAAACCAGCAAGTGATGCCGATATCATTTTTCACTGCATCATCGCTGGGTGCTTCGCATCATCACAACATAAAAAAAAGCGACATCTTGCTGGACAACGGCGACGAGAAGTTTCTGGTGCTTTGTTGGATTGTCATCAACATGCTAGCACATGGCGCTATAATGAAAGTAGGCGCCTGATGAAGTTTGGCGATGAGGTTCCTCCGACTATCTATAATACCGCTGTTTTAAGAAAGGCTAAAGAAGAACTGGCTTCTAAACGATTGAAGTTGCCTACAAAAAATGCAATCGAAAATTTGAGAAGAGCCAAGTACTCGATTATGCCGCCAGCGATTCATGAGATTGGGATCGACAGTTTCTTCGTACATTATTGGTCTTCATATTTAACATTTGATGCCACTGGTGGAGTATGCAAAAGATTAAAGCTTCCCAATGACCAGAAATCACCACACATATTTCTGTATCAAGGTGTTTGTTTCTCTAAAAACGGAAGTTTCCCGGTTTTTCAGATGTTATTAGTGAGACAAGATGCAGTCACGATAACGTCATTCTTATCAAACCTTATACGACTCGGTTTTCCGCAGCCACGATTGGTCGTCTGCGATTTCGGCCGAGCATACTCATTGCAATGGCACGAACGTTTTGTGACTGCAGAAATCTTTTCGATTACATGCAAGCGTGCTACGATATTGCGGTGCTGCAACAAATGAATCAAGTACCTGCGTGCTATATCCGCTTAGACGTTAGTCACTTGATCGCGATGGTATCTCGATGGCCTTGTTTGAAAAGTAAAGTACCCAAATTACGGCAATTCTTTATTAGATCCTGCGCGCAAGCGTATCAAATGCAAGCGTTCGAGGATGTTCAGCGTCTGTTTAAATCGATTCTAGTTGTTGCACTGAGCGAAACCACAGGTCAAACGGAGAATGGGACTTCTGTTACATCTGAAAGTCATCTACGAGAAGTCAACGATTTGATAAGAGGGCGAAACGAAGAAGGCTTCGAAACCGATGGAGAACTTGAACCGAAACAAATTTATTATCCCACTGATGTAGATATTCAAAATGATTCGTCCGTAGGTTGGGTCCAATGGAGTCATCAATCATATAACGAAGCCGAAGAGATCGCTATTGCGTCAAATAACGGTTCAACTGTAAATGCGTTCTTCAATCCTAAAGCGGCCAAATCATTGAGAGATCTAATGGCTTATGCTCCGATTTGGACAGGACTTATGTCTCCGCATTTTAAACGCAACGTTGTTATTGCCACTTCTTCTGCGGTTGAGGCGGAATTCGCTTCCATAAAAAGTCGAGAGTTTAAAGGCGAGCTCCCAATAATAGTGTCGATAAGTTCGTGCTCAGACACCTCAAGTATATAAAAGGAAAGTTATGCTTGACGGCAGGCGAAGCGGTTGGAATAGACCCTTCAATGCAACCAGACTTTCAAAAAGCTCAAGATATTCATTGGAACGAATTCGAAGATTGGCATGGTTTGGGAAAAATTAAAAGAGCACACGACTCAATCGATTCGACGGACGTTACTACAAGCGATTCATTGTCGCTTGCAGATACCTCGATATCTTCCATTCCTAACGACTCTGTTGGATCGACATCGCCTATGACAAGCTTGACCGAGAATGAAGAGAGTGTCGAAAAGACGAGAATTTCCGCAGAACAATCGGGAAATACTTACGATGATGTAAGTATTGAAAATTGTCAAGCCGACCTTGAAACGAACAATGCTACTACTGATCGCGATATATCTGAAGTTTATGCTTCTGATGAGCGGCCATGCGAAAGTAGCCAAGCGATTGAAAAAATGTCAACTGGTCGGCTTGACGATCATGCTGATATTAACATGATTAAGAGGCACGGTATTGACACAATAATTGAACAACCGCCAATCTCGCATAAAAGACGCAAAAATAGCTATCAGAACAAGTATCCCGACTGGGATTTCGTTCAATCGAAACGAAGTTGTGGTATACCGCTTATGCGAAACGGGAACTTGAAAGGAGTTGTTTCTCTCGATAAAAAGTCATTACTTGTACGTAATACTTGTGCATTCGATTCACTTTTGTAGCTACTTATGTCTGCAATTGCTATGAGTCATTGTTATAAAACGGAAATCGAGAACTCACATGCGAAGATCTTGCTCTTGAAGTAATGAAAAATGGTAAAATGAAGGCAACGAATTATGTTCATAGAGCTGTGATTTTATCTAAAGTATCGCTGTTCAAGGTCAAACCGCACACTTGATATATCCATATGTTGGATACCAACTGCAACGTGGCCAGGCACGTATCTAGACTTTTGGTTCGGGGGGGGACAAACATTGAAACAACCATGTGAACTGTGTGAAAATTGCTGTAATCACTGTACTTTACTCTAATTTTTCTGAAAAATCTTTCACAGGTATTTAGAGAAATCAAGAAACTACTTTTTTCCATCGCAGCTATGAATGTAGACGCAGTTTGGGTAACAGGTTCTGTTTGTGCAGGATAGTTCTCTCAATGTAATGACAATAGGTTTGGGTAACTCACTTTTTTATTCCTTTCTGAATGAATGACATCTATCGTTTTTTTTTCAGTCAGATTTCGGGGGGGGATAAATCCCAACTATCCCCCCCTCTGTATACGTGCTTGACCGTGGCTCATCTCGCAGAATACGTCCTTCGAGATACTCCGAGTGTCACTCGATCAGTAAAATGCAATCGAGCATGTAAGCATGACGCTCAACTCCGCCGATTGCCGGTCCCAAGCCCGGATGAGAAAGGAGGAGGGTTGGCTCGAGAAGAGACAAAACCTCGCTGTAAAACTGTCAACGCCGAACCTCGGGCGGCGGCAAATAACCCGACACTGTAACCGGCCTAACCAGCAGGCTCAAAGGAGGTGAGGAAATGCCCTCTTTTACTACACCGTAAGCCTGTGGTCATGTCTCACAGGAACGGGGGTCTTGGCTTAACCGCCCGGACCGCGAGGTAGAAAGCCTCTATAAAAATTTACCCCAACCCTACGGTATGACGCGCCAAGAGGGTGAATGGCTGAGGGGTTTCTCAGTCGCTAGCGGTCAACCTCCGATACCTGGGGACCTCGGAGTGTATATACCCTTAGTCGGTAACGGGAAGGCCGACTGGACGTTTTTATAACCCGTATCTACTCGTGGGAACAATATGGATGAATTCTTAACAACATCATTGTTTTCCGGTTTGGATCTTGATGATCCATCAGAATCAGGCTCGCCTGGAGGACGCTCCGACGCCTCCAATACAGCCTCGATAAAAGAAGCTGGCATGGATGAGAGGCTAGATCATGGGCAATCAGTGGACACAAATGCCGCTGAAATGCCTATGGCAACAGACTCGGTCCGTGATAGCACCAAAGATAGTAGGAAGCCGCTTAAAAAGCTTTCAGGCGCCGCAAGGAAACGTCTGAAGAGGCTTATCGCAGCCAACTACTCAGTAGTTGAGGCCAGGGCTATTGCTACAAAGCCCTGGAATCAGCTCGATATTGAAAGACCCCCTCCGAATCCGACGAAGGCGAGGGTGAGCAACAAGGAGGGTGATAATAAAACTCCTTCAGTGCCACCCAAAGCAATCGCTTCGAAACGCCAACGCTCGGAAGAGGAGTCTCCGAATCAGCCAAAAAAGACGGCAAAAACGGAGGAAACGCAGGCTGGTCCGTCGAGGGCTAGGCCCACGTTTAGGGAGGCATTGGGAGCTTCGCGAGTGGGTATTCGCAGTAGCGAACCCATGAGCGAAGAACAAATGAGGCTGACGCATCGCAGCATCATCCTCGCTATTACCAGGGCTGAAAAAGGTACTGGTCCAAAGTTCTTGGGATTCTCCAAAAAGCCTGGCTGGATTCTCATCACGTGTGAGAACCAGTATAGCCAGGAATGGCTTGTGAGCAGAATACCGAGCCTTAAACCGCGGCCTGAGGCAAACCTCTCATATATACCAGAGAGAGAAGGAATTGCCTAAGCCTACGATTTGCACCACTTTTGTGCCCAGCAGTGAAGCGGAGAGCCTAGATGAAGCTCTGCTGCTGCTGAGGACGCAAAATGTAGGGCTCAACACAGAGCACTGGAAAACCATCAGCAGTAGGGCTGAGAAGGGCGGCACTGTAACGACCTTCTTCATAGACGACCCTTCTGCTGAGGTCTTAAAAGCTGCGGAGTACAGGGCCGCTATTGGCTTTAAGAAGATAATTTTTAAAGTCAAGAGCGGCAATGACAACACAGCTGAGTCCACCGAGCCAACGAAGAGCTCCAGCCGGCGCGAGGGAGAGCAGCCCGTACAGCACTCTGTACAGGCAGGTGATGCCTCTCAGGTCGCAGGCAGGAGGATTGGTACGGTGGGGCGTGGGTCGCACGGAGGTGGGGGGGTTGTCAGAGGGCAGGCTAAGTCTGTAGGTGGAAGTCGACGTCCGCCAAAGACGAAAGCCGGCTCCAAGGGCCCCTCTACAAAAAAGGGCGTTTAAAAAAAAAAAAAAAAAAAAAAAAAAAAAAAAAAGAAGATGAGGGTGATTCAAATCAACCTTCATCATGCGATGGCTGCCACAGCAGTGCTAGAGCGCCTTCTCCTGCGGGGTGAGGTTGATGTCGCCCTCATACAAGAGCCCTGGACCCAAAATGGAGCGGTACTGGGACTTCAGTCTGCAGGTAAAATACTTCATAATACCTGTGGCTCAAAGCCCAGAGCAAGCATAGTTTTCAATAAAAATATTGAATATTTGCCAGTGCCAGAGTTATGTACTGACGACATGGCGGCAGCTTTTGTCAACATCAAGGGCAGGGAGGGAACACGCATCATCGTCTGTTCTGCGTACCTACCTTATGACGGACATGACCCTACGGTGGAGCTTGCGCGATTGGTGGCGTACGCGCATCATCACAAAGCCGAGCTACTTGTTGGAGCCGATGCCAATGCCCATCACGTAACGTGGGGCAGCACCGATACAAACGATAGAGGTGAGTTACTACATGACTTTCTCTTAGTTAACTGTTTACAGGTACTCAACAGAGGGAGCAAGCCGATCTTCGTGACAACCGCAAGGCAGGAAGTTTTAGACATAACCTTCGCCACTGACAACATGGCCAAGTTTATATCAAACTGGCATGTCAGTGGAGAAAGCTCTATGTCTGATCACAGACAAATCCGTTTTGATCTAGCAACATCTACAAAAGATCAAACTGTAACATACAGGGATCCAAAAGCTACCGCCTGGGACGTTTATAACAACAAACTAAGGCAAAATCTTGAGGACTTCCCCAAAAGTATATGTACACCGGAGGAGCTAGAACATACAGTGGAGGCTATCACGCGGGCAATAAAGAGTGCCTTCGAGGAAAGCTGTCCGCTTAGAACAAAGCACTCCAAAAGAAATGTACCCTGGTGGAACTCAAGACTCAAGAAGCTTCGGGAGAAAACCAGACGTCTATTCAACAAGGCAAGAAGAACCCTTGAATGGGAAAACTACAAGAAGGCCTTGACTGAATACAATAAGGAGATAAGGAAGTCCAAGCGTGCTGCATGGAGGAAGCTCTGCGAGGAATTAACACAAATGCCTCAAGGGGCCAGAATCCATAGACTGCTCGCGAAGGACAAGCCTAGTCAATTAGGGCTGCTTAAGAGACCTGATGGCTCCTTTACGAACACTGAAGAGGAAACTCTTCAGTTGCTGATAAAAACTCACTTTCCGGGGGCTCAGAACTTTTCGGCCGGGTCAGACAGAACGCCTTTACACCAAAGGCCTCGAAATGAGGACCGTAACAGAGCGGCTGATCTCATCCGACCCAAAGTTGTAAAATGGGCTATTAAGTCCTTTAAACCCCTGAAGTCCAGTGGTTTCTGTAATAGAACGAACTGTTGCCCATTCTATTACAGAAAGACATAGGCGTACTCACGCCGTATCTGGTAAAGATCTACCGGGCAAGTTATGCCTGGGGATATATACCGGAACAATGGACCCGGGCTAAGGTATTATTTATACCTAAGGCAGGTCGGAGGGATTATGCTCTGCCTAAGTCCTTCAGACCAATTTGCCTAACGTCCTTTATGCTTAAAACTCTAGAAAAAATTATAGATAAATACATAAGGGACAAAGCCCTGGCCTCGAAACCCATTCATTCCACCCAGCACGCCTATCAGAAGGGAAGGTCCACAGAGACGGCCTTGATCCAATTAGCTGACAGGGCGGAAAGGGCTTTGGATGATAAACAGATAGCTCTGTGCGCATTTTTGGATATAGAAGGCGCATTTGATAATACTCCCACTGACACGTTAGTGAGGGGACTACAAAACAAAAATGTGGACCCGACTACAGTTAGGTGGGTAAAGGCCATGCTATCCAAACGTAAAGCGAAGGTCAATTTACACGATACCTCGCTCACTGTAGTAACTACAAGAGGATGCCCGCAGGGCGGTGTTCTATCGCCACTGCTTTGGACTCTTGCAGTTGATCAACTTCTGTACAGGCTGGCAGAACACAAGATCGATGCCCTAGGTTATGCTGATGACCTAGTGGTGATCATAAGAGGCTTCTGCCAAAGCACAATTTCGGCCCTGTTACAGAAAGCATTAAACATCATTTGCGAATGGTGCACAGCAAATGAACTGTTAGTCAACGGTGATAAAACCGCTATAGTACCGTTTACCAAAATGAGGCTACTGGACAAATTAAAGCCACCTCTAGTAAATGGTAAACGAGTTGAATTTTCCACAGAGGTCAAATATCTGGGAGTTACTTTCGACCAGAGACTAACGTGGAATACACACATTGGAAATGTGATAAATAAGGCTAAGGCAGCCTTATTTATCAGTCGTCGAATGGTAGGGAAGAGCTGGGGCCCGTGTCCAAAGCTCACCCTCTGGCTGTACACTGCTATTGTGAGGCCGATGATCGCATACGCCTCTATAGTATGGTATAGAAAAGCCAACCAGAAAACGACTATCGACAAGCTTAATGGCTTACAGCGTTTGGCATGTCTGATGATAACAGGAGCCATGTCGAGTTCCCCCGGAGCATCTCTGGAGGCTATCCTGGGCTTACCGCCTCTAAATCTATTTTTAGAGAAGGAGGCGAGAACCAGCATGCACAGAATGATGAATCGGGGTAAACACAATTGGCTGTCCAAGGTACTCAGAGCTCTAGAAGACTCAGTACTAAGGGATCCTATCTTAGGCATGCCTACTGATACAATGGTACCACAGTAAATAGAAGCAAAGTATTATACTGTGGAGCTACTCTCAAGAGAAAACTGGTCAAATAATAAGATCTCTTGGGAGGAAGGTAGCCTTTCTTGGTATACTGATGGGTCCAAATCAGGACATGACGTAGGCTGTGGAGTGTATGGCGGTGACCAGGACTACAGGACCAGTGTAAACTTGGGACAATACGCCAGCATCTTCCAAGCAGAGGTTTTCGCCATCTTAGAATGCGCGGAAATCAACCTGCAAAGAAACTACGTCAACCGTGTAATTTACATTCACTCAGATAGTCAGGCTGCACTTCAGGCACTGGACTCAGACTCTACAGTCTCAAAGCTGGTGCGAAACTGTGTAGACTACTTAAATACCTTAGGGCGCAAGAACAAAGTGGTCCTAAGATGGGTACCTGGCCATATGGGGATCGAAGGCAATGAACTGGCCGACGAACTGGCTCGTGTAGGCGCAAAAGGTAGGCTAATAGGTCCTGAACTTATGTGCGGACTACCAAATAGCCTAGCTCGCTGGACCATATGGAACCAGTGCTTTATTAAATCTTACAAACGCTGGACTGACTTGCCAGGTTTGAACCATTCCAAAGCGCTCATTAAAGCCTATAGTCGAAACGCAACAAATCAGGCTATGTCGCTTAGCAGGAGCAATTTGTGCATGCTATCTAGGGCGCTAACGGGGCACTGCCGCCTCAATAGGCACCTTAAAGTAATGGGGCTCACCAGTACGGGAGAGTGTCGCTTCTGCCATGAGGCAGAAGAAACACCAATGCATATCCTGTGCGAGTGTGGCCCTCTGATGCACAAGCGCAGTCACATCCTAGGAAGCCACACAATGGCTTGTGAAGATGTGAAGAATGCCTCTATCAAAAAAGTACTACAGTTCCTTAACGTGGTAGGTATAGGTAGAGAGCTTTAGTTCACGTGGCGATCACAATATTTCAGCAATGGACGACGTGATACTGGTACTCTAGCAGACAGAAATAGCCACTAAGACAAGATAAAGATAAAGAAGCATGACGCTCGATTCCAACCTTTCTTGAGTATCAATGTTAACTTCATATTTGATAATGGGTTCGAGAAGTTGCAAGAAGCGATTGACGACAACATTATGTCACCAAGCACAAGTTGTAAAATGTGCAAAGGGAAAGCCACTATCACGACAGCGTATGATAACAAGATGCAACAAAAGAAGTAATAGTTCAAACATCCATAATAATGGCAAATTTTTATATGAAAGAAATCGTAATCATAATCATAAATGAGTAAACATTAACTTTTTTTTTTTAATTTTTTTTTTAATGTAATTAAAAGTTTTCCTTCGAAAGATAAAAAGATTCAAGAAAGAAGGAATCGTCGAAACAATTAAACGAAAATTCGTTACCTTCTGTATCATAGCCCTGCTTTGTACATTATAACATGAGGGACTAGCTGGTTGCTCGCGTCACAAGGATGTCGTTCTGTTAACAAGTCATCGTATTTATACCACTGTATACCTGCAATAATATAAGCGATATAATGTCCATCATGAGGAGATTCTGCGCATCTTTCATAAGCTGAAAGACCAGTCAAACTGTATGTCTTTCTCTCTACCTAGATAGTTCGTGGCAAGGATTCTAAAGTGACTCGTTGTCGTGAAATATTTTTGCCCTTTCGATAATTGGGATCTGTCATTAAATTAAAAAAAATATCAAGTGAAAAATCAGCAGAACTATTGATAAAAAGTCTGCAGAACATCAGAACTGCATGAAGGGCAACTCGAATTCGTGTTATATCCATATAGGATAAAAAAATCAGAAAAAGAATTTTTTTTCTCAAAATTTGATATTTTTCTACGGATTTCTATTTGCTCCCCACAGAGTTCTACAATTTAACCTAATAACTTTTTTTGATTGGAGCAATACTTTGGCTAGTACGACGACGCAAAATTTGTTATTTGTATAATTAACCTCTCATTAAATTTAAAAAAAAATCTCGAGTGAAAAATCAGCAGACCTATTGATGAAAAGTGTGCAGAACATCAGAACTGCATCGTCGGAAAATCTAATTCGCGTTATATGGGATAATAAAAATTTTCAAGGAATATTTTTTCTTTTTTCAAAATTTGAAAATTTTTCACCGAGTTCTGTTTGCCCCCCGAAGAGTTCTACAATTTATCTTTATAACTTTTCTTGATAGGAGCAATACCTTGGTCAGTACGACAACGCAAAGTTTGTGATTTGTAAAATTAACCTCATTAAATTAAAAAAAAATCTCGAGTGAAAAATCAGCAGAACTATTGATAAAAAGTGTGCATAACTTCAGAACTGCGTGAAAGGCAACTCGAATTCGCGTTTTATACGTATGGGAACAAAAAAAAAATTTCAAAAAAAGAAAAATTTTTTTTTCAAAATTTGAAATTTTTCCACGGAGTTCTGTTTGCCCCCCGAAGAGTTCTACAATTTATCCTTGTAACTTTTTTCGATCCGACGAATGCCTTAGTTGGTATGATTACGCAAACTTTTCGATTTGTGAAGTTGGCCCCCCATCAAGTTCAATAATCAATTTTTCTTGGAAAATAAATAGAACTATTGATATAAAGTATAAAGAACTCCAGAACTATGTGGGGGGCGACTAGAACTCACGTCATTTTTTTTAACACGATATTGGGGGGCCAACTTCACATACTCCAAGTATTTGCCGATTTCGTTAGATAACTAAAACGTGTATTGGACCTAGTGGGTTAACTGTGGGCTAGAATGTCATGAATCGCCGGTTCCAATCCTTTCATTAGAGTTCGGCTTTTTTTCTTACAGGAATTTTATGTTTTTTTTTTATTTTTTACTTCATTCTTATAAGGATTTACAATTACATAGTTAATACGAAAGTAAGTTTGTATGATATTTTTCTGACATGATTCTTATAAAAAAGTGTAAAGTGATGTAGGCTACGTACTTTTTACACGCGATACCTACGACATAAAAATAATAAAAAAAACAGCTCATTACAAAATACATTTTTTGTAATGAAAACATTATGTTTAAGTTTATTACGCCTGCATAAATTAAAAAGGCAATCACAACAGTTGACGTGATATTGCTGTTAACAAGTAGGAGATGTCGCGTAACGACACTCGGCAACTAACGCTTACTGAATACAGTCTCTTTTTTTATAATTTTTAGTTTCATTGAAAACCACATAAGATTTCCAAATTTTAAGTGACTAGCAAACAGTTCAAGGAGCTATAACTCCCCAACATGGTCCTACGGAGCCGAATTATAAAATTAATAAGAAGAAATTGAGTGGAATTTGGAAATTATCATAAAGTGGCAGTGTGGTCTGATAAACAATTGAACAATTTTGTGGTGTTAAGTCTAATTTAAGCTAACTCAACACTCATACAGGTAGTATATAGTGTAAAGTAACGCATACTTATAAGGTTAGTATTGTATTTTTGTGTTTTTAGACTAAATTCCATACGTAAATACCTACTTACTCAATGCATAGTGAATGATTCAACAAAATAATCATATTTCATAGTAATTACGTTAAAATCGTACTTAATACAGTACAGTTAGTGTTAACACTACATTATTTTAACTTAAATTAATCATAATATTGGATATTTGTTGATAATTCACATGATTCATAGTGCAGTGGGTAAGAATTGTATAGACCGTTAAGTGTTAAATATTGTTAATTTTGATAAGCAACTTTAATAGCTAAGAAAATAAAAAGTTAACACTTAATTAATGCCATATGTGGGTATATTATATCAGTTAAATTAATATAAAATATATTGAGTTATTTATTGATTGTAATCATTAGCCGCGAGCATTTTAAGGTAGGTAGGTAGAATATAATCAAACTACAAGATGTGAATATTATTGTTATTGTGAGTCGAGTTCATTTCATTATAAATTATTGATTATTTTGCAGAAACAAATCATACACATTTGTTAAATAAAAGGTAGCTAATTTGGTTCAGTAATTATAACTATTTTACTTATTTACTCAAGTAATTTCTGTCAGTATAAATAGTGATAATTAACTTCGTTTATTAATCTATTGTAATATCAGTAAAATAAGGTAATTTGTTTGTTTACGTTTGGCATTGTATAAATTCCAGGTTGACGGTCGCTCTTCTCTCACAATGGCCGGAGATGAGGACGTGAAGGAATTAAAGAAAAAAAGAGCCAGTTTCAAGGGTCGTTTAACTCTTTTCATAAATTACTGTCAAGACTTTAATAAAAGAGTTGTTGCTGCTTGTGACGTCAGAGAATTGGAATTGCGTATGGGTAAGCTTGAGTCTATATTCGAACAATATGACGAGGTGCAGTTGCAATTGGAGTGTATTGACGAGGATACTAAAACTCAGTACGAAGAGCGTGAACAATTTGAATCGCAATACTATAAAGCTTTAGCAAATGCACAAACTCTGTTGAATAAATATAATAGGACTGAGCATGAAACGGACAGTGAAAAAGGTAGCCGTGCCAGTGATCGCCAAGGGCTTGTTAGGTTGCCCACCATACAATTGCCAAAATTTAACGGATCATACGAAGGTTGGCTTGAGTTTCGTGACACCTTTGCTAGTCTCATTCACTCGAACCACAACATAGACGAAATAAATAAATTTCACTATTTACGTGCTTCTCTGGAGGGTTCTGCCGCCGTGGTAGTCCGGTCCGTTGAGTTTTCTGCCAAAAATTATGCTATAGCGTGGAAGCTTTTATGTGATAGGTTTGATAATAAACGTTTATTAATTCAAAACCACGTATCGGCACTATTTAATTTAGAAAATATAACAAGGGAATCTTCCGTCGTTTTAAAACGTTTAATTGATAATTTAAATAGGAATCTGAGAGCATTGGAGTCTTTAGGTGAGCCTATCAATCACTGGGATACGTTATTAATATATATTGTCACTCAAAAGTTAGACCAAAAAACATATAGGGAATGGGAAGAGTTTAAAGGTCAAGTGAAAGAGGAAAATTCTATTACTTTTAATGACTTTATTCACTTTATACGAAATCAGGCTGATTTGATTGAAACCTTGGAGTTATCGCGTAATAGTCACACACCTGTGAGTAACAAACCGCATCTAAAGTTGAAAACATTGGTTTCAAACAATACTGGCCAGGAATCGTATGGTAAAAATTGTCCTAAGTGTAAAAATGATCACAGCTTGTCCAGTTGCCCTCAGTTTCTAGCCTTAACAAATGAAGATCGATTTAAATTGTTACCAAGTTTTAAAATCTGTTATAATTGTTTTCGATCAGGTCACTTTGCAAATCATTGCAAAAAGTTCGGCTGCAAGATTTGTAAACGCCGACATAATACTCTTGTTCATCTATCTAAACCGAAACCTATTTCTGCTACAACAAACGAAGATCCACCTGAAGGTGGGCCCTCGTCATCGACTCAACCTACTCCTAATAATGTTGTCTTGTCTTCGAATGTTTCATCTTCTGGTAATATACAGCAGTGTGATGTATTATTGTCCACTGCATTAATTAAATTGCGCGATAATGATAATCGCGAACATGTCGTTCGCGCCGTTTTAGATAGCGGCAGTACATCTTGTCTGATGACTGAGAAACTGTGTCGACAATTAAATTTAGAAACTCGTCAGATAGACCGAGCGATTTTGGGCATTAATAACGTAAAATCTTACGTAGGTAAAACGTGCCGTGTAAATATGACTTCTCTAAATAATAATTTTACGGCTGACCTTTGCTGTTTTGTTTTACCATCAATCACTAATAATGTACCAAGTCGCGAAGTCAATATAAGTAACCTCAAATTGCCTTCAGATATTTGCTTAGCTGATCCTACATTTTACAAGCCTGCAGATGTCAATATTTTGCTCGGCGCTGATCTCTTCTGGGATTTGTTAGGATCACAAAGAATTAAACTAGGGGATAAAGGCCCCATGCTCTGCGAAACCAAGTTAGGTTGGATTATATCGGGACCCGTTTCTAGCGGTCATATCTCATTGCTGTCTCATGATATTCGATGTAATTTGACCAAAGTGTTGCACACAAGCGGCGATACTATCAGTAAACTTGGATTCGATTTAAATCGTTTTTGGCAATTAGAGGAAATGAATTCAAATTCATCTCATTACTCGCCTAGCGAGAAATTATGTGAGGAACATTTTATAAAAAATACTTCTCGTCTCGATGACGGTCGATTCTGTGTTCGTATTCCTGTCAAGCAGAATCCTAATGTTTTGGGAGACTCATTTCAACGAGCATCTCAATGTTTATTTTCTTTAGAGCGTAGACTACATGGTAAACCTGATTTGAGTAAAATGTATCATGAATTTATGTCTGAATACCAATCCTTGGGGCATATGTCTGAATGTCAACAAGTCGATTCAAATATTAACACATATTTTATTCCTCACCACGGGGTCTTACGCGAAAACAGTACCACTACAAAATTAAGAGTAGTGTATAATGCGAGCTGTCCGACGTCGTCTGGAATTTCATTCAACGACATTCAAATTGTCGGTCCCACAGTTCAGGACGATCTCTTGTCAATATTGCTCCGCTTTAGGCAACATAAGTACATTTTATCTGCTGACGTAGAAAAAATGTACAGGCAGATTGTCGTCCACCCGTCCGACAGGCATCTACAGCAAATACTATGGCGTGATAATACAGATAAGCCTGTTAAAATCTTTCAACTGAATACCGTCACGTACGGCACAGCAAGTGCTCCTTTCCTCGCGACGCGTTGTTTAAAACAGCTCGCTCTTGATTGCAGTAATGAAAATATCGCTAAAATCATTGAGCACGACTTTTATGTCGACGATTTGCTCACCGGAAGTGACGATTTGGACGATGCCATAAACATACGAACGGAAGTTACTAAGGCGCTCGCATCAGCTTGCATGCCATTAAGAAAATGGAAATCGAACTGCCCTCAATTAGCCTCTAATGGCACTCACACCCGTTTGGATTTAAATATCGGATCTCATGAGCCCAGCAAATTGTTAGGTCTTAGCTGGCACGCAGATTCAGATGAACTCTGCTTTCCGATAGCACCGTCTTTACCGAATGATACCAAACGTGAAATATTGTCAGTTATTGCGCAGATATTTGACCCTCTGGGTCTTTTAGCTCCTGGTGTCATCACTATGAAAATGTTACTACAAGAATTGTGGTTACAAAAGACATCCTGGGATGCACCTGTATCAGCGGAAATCCAAAAACGTTGGAATGACATTCTAAAGGCATTGTCGTGTTTAAATAAGATTAGAATCCCACGATTGGTGCTTTGTGACTCTTATAAAAGGTTACAGTTACATATTTTTAGTGACGCTTCGGAACGAGCGTATGGTGCGTGCATTTATGTTCGTAGTCTAAACGATCATGGTGAGGTCGTGGTGCGTCTGGTCATGGCAAAGACCCGGGTAGCACCCATCAAACCCACTACAATTCCAAGATTAGAATTGTGTGGTGCTCTTGTAGGCGCCCGCCTTTATGAGAAGGTTGTTAGTTCTCTTCGTATTCAAGTTGAAGTGGTTTACTTCTGGACTGATTCTACCATAGTGTTGGGGTGGTTGCAAATGGTACCTTCTAAACTTCAGCCGTTTGTGCGTAATCGCGTCGCTGAAATATTAGAAAAGGCAGGCAATTGCACGTGGAAACACGTCCCAACAAATGAAAACTGTGCAGATCTTATATCGCGTGGTATGGATATAAGCGCCCTGCAAAACGCTGACTTATGGTGGACCGGTCCCGAGTTTTTAAAACATGACCCGATACGATTACCTTCTCAACCTCAAAGCGTTCAGGACTTACCGGAAACTAAACCTGAGGTTACACTTAATGCTATCGTTAACAGCAGCGACAATCATAATTTAATAGATTTTAGTCGTTTTTCCAACTATTCACGGCTCGTGCGTTCCGTAGCTTATATTTTGCGGTTCATTAATCGTTGCAAAAAGAATCCTTTAACAACTGATTTTTTAAGTGAAAGAGAGTTACAAAACGCGTTAAAATTAATTATCGTGAAGTGTCAAGAGGACTGTTTTCCTGAATATAACTTACTTAAAATGGGGAAAGAATTACCCAAAAAGAGCCAATTGCTTAAGTTCAATGTTTGTTTGGATAATGATAAAATAATGCGTGTTGGAGGTCGTCTTGACAATTCCGATTTCTCTTACGATAAGAAACATCCTATTCTTTTACAGTCCACTCATATATTTACAAAATTGTTATTTGAATCAGAGCATAAAAAATTATTGCATGCTGGCCCGCAATTATTACTGGCATCTATTAGAGAGATTTACTGGCCTATAGGAGGTCGCAATTTGGCAAAGGCCTGTTATCGCAAATGTGTAAAATGTAGTCGCATAAACGGCAGGATTATTACTCCTTTGATGGGAAACTTGCCGCGGCAGCGTCTTCTTTCGGGTGGTTCTCCCTTTGAGAATGTGGGCATAGATTATGCCGGCCCTATAATGTGCGCTAGTCGTCAAGGTCGAGGATGTAGACTCGTAAAGGTGTACATAGCAATTTTTATATGTTTTTCAACTAAAGCTATTCACTTAGAGTTGGTGGGTGGCTTAACTAGTAATGTGTTTTTGCTCGCATTACGTCGCTTCATATCTCGAAGAGGAAAACCTCTCAATATTTACTCCGACAACGGCACTTCGTTTGTTGGCGCCTATAACGATATTTCAAAATTTTTAAAAGCCAATTGCAATTCTTTGGGTGCAAGCGCAGCAAACGAGGGTATCAATTTCCACTTTGTTCCTGCATACACTCCTCACTTCGGTGGATTGTGGGAGGCGGGAGTCCGCTCAACCAAGTACCATTTGCAAAGAGTGTTGGGACATTGTAATTTGACGTATGAAGAACTTAACACCACGTTAACACAAATCGAAGCGATATTAAATTCCCGACCACTGACGCCGCTCTCCTCCGATCCTGCAGACTGCACTCCGCTGACGCCAGGTCATTTTTTAATTGGACGGCCACTAACATGTTTGCCTCAACCAGATTATCAAAATAACTCCACTCATTACTTGACTCGCTTTCAACGAGTTGAACAACTCCGTCAACATTTCTGGGCAAGATGGAGTAAGGAGTTCGTTGCTGAACTGCAGCAAAGGGTTAAATGGCGTACCCGTAAAGAAGAGTTAAAATTGAATACTGTGGTTGTAGTAAAGGAAGATCATCTGCCACCGCTTAAATGGAGACTGGGTAGAATTGTCGCGGTGCATCCTGGACCTGATGGTGTCGCACGTGTAGCAGACATTCAGACTTCCACAGGAGTCATCCGGCGATCTTTCAGCAGGATTTGCCCACTCCCGATTTCATCTGATTTGTGTTGAAGACGGAGTCTTCAACGCCCGGGGGCATGTTTAAGTTTATTACGCCTGCATAAATTAAAAAGGCAATCACAACAGTTGACGTGATATTGCTGTTAACAAGTAGGAGATGTCGCGTAACGACACTCGGCAACTAACGCTTACTGAATACAGTCTCTTTTTTTATAATTTTTAGTTTCATTGAAAACCACATAAGATTTCCAAATTTTAAGTGACTAGCAAACAGTTCAAGGAGCTATAACTCCCCAACACATTATATTTAGTATTTTTGACCAAATTATAGTAAGACTATTATGTATGAAGGGTAATCCAAAAGTAATGATAACAAAATTTAATTTATTGTTCAACATCAAGCGTTACTCTGTATTTTCACTAATGCCGCATAAGATTAAGTGGGATTTTTACCCACTGAAAACCCCCTCGAGATCTTCTGGCGCTGCGGTTTTCCTCTTCTCGTTCGGAGGCGGAGCGGCTGTGCGTCGTGGTCATCACGAGCAAGCGCCGCGTTTGCTGTTATGTCGAAGTCTTCTTCTGAAACAAGAGAGAGGGTTATCGGGCGATCGCTCGAGAGATGCTCGGTCAATAAGTAGGGCATTCGAAATTTAAGCGAGAAGTTTGAGAGAAAGCGGCCGGAATTGGTCAATAGAAAGGGTGTGGTCTTTAATCATATATTTAACCACTCAACAAAAATTAAGAGGGTTTGACTGGGAGAGAATAATGAAATCAATCTGGCAAGAGTAGCTATTCTGTCTGGCGACAGTAACCACTCTGTCACTGGCGTCGGTAAACATATCGTTTGGAGATGGTAATTTCAATGTTAACTATTGCTATTTTTAATTATAATTGAGCCGAGTGCGGGTCACCAACCCGCAGCTGTGATCGCACCGCTGATAAAATAGTGGGTGAGCCGACGGGACGGTTCGCTCTCATTCCTGCTCCCTCCTGCAGGTGCATATTGGACATGGCTGCTAGGGATAGTATCTGTGAACCACCGTCAAGGTAGCGAGCGAACCATAGTCTGCCACGAGAGCGGGGCTGGGGATACTTGTGCAAATTCTGGAAACTTCCGCTAGAAGTCTTGGTACCGCAGCTTCTGGCAATAGGAAGCCTAATGGGTGCACATGTAATGCGGCTATGTAAGGAATTACGAAAAAGGCTTTTTTTTTTTTTTTTTTTTTTTTTTTTTTTAACAGTCAAGGTCACCGTTTTTTTAAAGATAGAGCAAAAATTCAAACACATTCGTATAAAGGACATCAGGACACACAAATAAGCCTCAGTACACATGTGGCGTAAACCAGCGGATTCACTTGGTGACAGCAGAAAAATCCAGTTTGCAGGCGATTTAGGTTGAATTTAATTAGGTTAGTGTATAGCTAGGTCGGATCATGGTTAGGTTAGGTTAGGTTAGGTTAGGTTAGGTTAGGTTAGGTTAGGTTAGGTTCCCGTGTGGAGTTGCTAGACCTCCCATCGGGCGCGTCCCCAGGTGGCGGATAGGGGAACTCCTCCCAGATATGGGTGGTATCGGGGAAATCAAATACCCGACGCGGACCAAAACTAGCAGGTATGGGCGTGCCTTAAGACAAGGAAGTCGCGGCCTAGGGGACCTTACCCCGAAAACAAAGGTGGACCCCTTTAATCCAAAATTATAGGAAAACATGGCGGATCAAAAAACAAACATACTACCCCAGGGAGGTACCACTCGTGGAGAATCCTCCACTGTGATGAGCCAGTCAGGAAGCCCTGCTACCTATACTGCTCGCACAGTCTGCCCCGCGTATTCTGGGGGGGGCAAGATACGCCACACTGCAAACCCGACGACCACGACCAGCGATACGGATACCGATAATTTTACTGACCCACTTGAAATGCCTGATGAAGCCATTTTTAAGCCGAGGAAATCCCTCGCGCGCTCGCCACCTCGGAACAGTCCCGAGAAATTCTACTCTCCAATGGCGAGCACACCGGTACATACTTCATGCAAGAGGAAACGAGGTTCACCAACTCAAACAACCTCAGGCGACCTCGAGCAACTTGAAAGAGAAGAGGAAGCCTTTTGGCTGCTGCTGTCAGAAAAGGTGCACATTGTGGACAACATGGTCAGCAATAAGCAAGGGCCGTATCGTAATACGGCCACCGACATTAAGTTAGCCATAAAAGCAATACAAGGATTCTGCGAGAGAATCAAAGACACGCGTGTCAGACTCTTGGTTGCTAGACTCAAAAGAGAGGAAGAGCGTGAAACCACTCCAAAACGGCAAAGAAGAGACCATGTACGAGGTGACAAATCTACCGCCACATCGCCCATGGGAAACCGTCAGGATATCGGCGTGAACACCTCTGTCCTGAGTCTGATGACTGGACTGGAGTGGGATCCATACATGGAACCTTCATCTGATGGTGTCCATACAGCTCCATCGGTAACGAAGGAGAAATTAGTGAAGGACACCAAAAATCTTACAGAAAAGAACAGTAAAAAAGGGAAAAGGATAAAGAAAAAGAAGAAGAAGAATTCACCTGGACAATTAGATGAGGTTAGTTCTAGAGAGCAAAAAGTGAGGGAGGATGGAGCACAAATAAGCACCGGAAAGGGAACTTCAAAAGGGAGCAGAACGAAACCGGAGGCTTTGCTAGTACGAATCTCAGACTCCACCTACTCAGACGTGCTCAAGAAAATGAAATCTAGCCTAGCTAGTGGTATGAAGGATGTTACCTTCTCTACAGTAAGAAAAACGCAGAAAGGTGACCTACTGTTAGAGCTGGAGAAAGGGCAGATGAGCGCGGAACAACTCAGGCTGGCGATGGTGCAGTCATGCCCTGAAATCAGTGTCAGAGCGCTCCGTGACATGGCGTCCGTTATTATATCGGGGCTAGACGTGGCTACCGACAAAGAGGAGATAGAAGAGGAATTAAGGCACAGATACAAAGATTTCACAGTAAAACGGCTGTGGACCAGCGGCAGTGTCGCAAGAAGTGCCATAGTGGAGCTGCCCAAAGCGGATGCACGCAAGCTAGCAGCTGAGAAAAAGCTGCGTATAGGATGGATGCGTGCCACCGTAAGGCCTTATGAAGAAAGGACAATGTGCTTCCGATGTCTCGAGTTCGGACACCGTGCGGCGTGGTGTCCAGGCCCGGACCGTAGTAACAGATGTCGGAACTGCGGAAGCACGGAGCACAAAGGCTCAAATTGCAGAACGGAAATGAAGTGCACAGTATGCCACGATAAGGGTCTCGGGAAACTATCACATAGGGCGGGATCCAGACAGTGCCCATCTTGGAATGTCATTGTCCCACCAAGCGGGAAGGCGACACTTCCAAAAAACGTGTAAAATTACCGGTTAAGTCCTCCGGGACCTCTAGAGGGAAAAGGCACAGAATCACAAAGTTGAATTTTATCCAAGTAAATTTGAATTGTTGTCGCAATGCCCAGGATTTGTTGTTCTCGACGATGACGAAACTTCAAATTGATGTTGCGATCGTCTCCGAACCCAACAGACCTAAGGACGACTGGTTTACTGATATGACAGGAAAAGCCGCGATTGTCACTGTTAATCTTGGAGACACGGAGCTGCTAGGCAGGGAGGATGGGTTCGTGTACGCCAGGGTTGGCCAATACACCGTCTTCAGCTGTTATTTCTCTCCAAACGCCAAGCCAGAGAAATTCGACGAGGACCTGCAAAAACTTAAAGAGCATATCGGGAAAAACCACTTGCCTAAGATAATTGCAGGTGAC
Organism: Bembecia ichneumoniformis; assembly: GCA_910589475.2. Lineage (NCBI taxonomy): Eukaryota > Metazoa > Arthropoda > Insecta > Lepidoptera > Sesiidae > Bembecia > Bembecia ichneumoniformis. The sequence continues at coordinate 340,348 of OU342544.1, read as the reverse complement.
TTCAACGCAAAGTCACCAGAATGGGGGACAAACAAACAAGACTGGAGAGGCCGACTTGTCGCTGAACTTTTGGCAACTTGTAATTTAACGGTCGTAAACACGGGCAGGAGGCCAACATTCATAAGAGGCGAATCCGAGTAGTTCCTCGATATTACACTTGCCGACGAACTGGCAATAAAATCGATCACAGAATGGAGGGTTCTTGAAGTGGAAACACTGAGTGACCACCGCTACATAACCTTCTCTATCTGTCATGAAGCAGACTCCACTAGAAAAGTGAAAACGGGATGGATCGCTAGGAGATTTGAGAGAGACACTTTCACATCTTGCGTGGAGCTCACCAACTGCGACCCTGCACCGGAAAACCCAGACCTCTACGTGCACAATGTGACAGCTTTGTTAGCAAAGTGCTGCGACGTTGCCATGCCCAAGAAATCGAACCAACAGAGCCGCAAAGAAGTCTACTGGTGGTCACCAAAGATCGCCAGCCTCAGAAAAGAATGTGTCAGAGCACGGAGAGCTCTTAAAAGGGCAAACAATAATGATAAAAGCGAGCGCGCTGAAGAACTTGCTATTGCACGCTTGAGTCTTGGAAACGCAATCCAAAAAGAAAAACATAATGCCTGGAAGGAGACCCTAGAGCAGCTGGACAACGATCCATGGGGAAGAGGGTATCAAATTGCTACTAAACGATTAAGAACGTCACCATCGACCGACTCTCTCGATCCCGAAAAGGTACGGCAAATTGTAAACGTGCTTTTTCCAGCGGACGAAAAACTTTATGGCGTGGAGCTGCCAGAAGTAGGGGAGATACCACAAAACTGGTCTCGGAAAGAACTCGAACTGGCCCTCTCTCGGCTAAAGATAGGTAAAGCACCCGGGCCGGATAACATCCCGGCCGTGGCGGTAAAGGCATTTGGCGAAACCTTCCCGGAGGGAATGCTGTGCCTCATGAACGCATGTCTTACACTTGGGTACTTTCCAAAGCCATGGAAGCGTGCCAAACTAGTACTACTTAAAAAGCCTGGAAAGGAGCACTTGAGCTGCCCGAATGCCTATCGCCCGATTTGCCTGCTCAGCCACATGGGCAAAATTTTTGAGCGTCTGATTGCAGATAGGCTGATCGTAGACCTCCAAAGGAAGGGAGATCTTGCCGACTCACAGTACGGCTTTCGGAGAGCACGGTCCACTGTTGATGCTCTGGTAGCTATCTGCACGGCGATAGATCGTGCCCGGAGTGGAACTTGGCGCACGCGTAAATTCTGCGCCGTCATTACTCTAGATGTGAAGAACGCATTTAATTCTGCAAGGTGGAGCTATATTTTGGCAGAACTTCTAGCCAGGAAAATTGAACCATACCTGGTCCGACTTATAGCATCTTACCTGGAAGATAGGTTCATTGAATTCGAGCACCGTCAAGGGACTGAACTCGCAGAGATTAGACGTGGTGTCCCACAGGGATCCGTGCTAGCATCACTTCTATGGAACATCATGTACGATGGAGTCTTAAAAATAAACCTTCCTCTAGGTACGAGTGTCATCGGTTTCGCGGATGACTTAACACTGATTGTATCCGCGAAACACGAAGAGGGGGTTATGGCCAGGGGAAACTTAGCAGTGAGACTAATCGGGGAGTGGATGACCGAACGAGGGCTAATGCTTGTACCCGAAAAAACTGAAGCAATGGTGGTGACAGGTCGAAGAAAGCACATACCGATGCACTTCACAGTGCAGGGACAGAGGATAAATCCTACTAGTACAGTGAGGTGCCTGGGGGTGCTCCTCGACAAATCTATGACATTTCTACCGCACATCCGGGCTGCAGCGAACAAGGCATCAGCTCGATGCCAAGCGCTAGGGCGACTAATGCCACGTATAGACGGTCCCAAAACTGTAAAAAGGAAACTGCTTGCAGGAGTAGTGAAATCCATCTTGTGCTACGCTTCGCCCGTATGGAATCCGGGGTTAAAATATGCCAAAGCAAGGGCCCAGCTAGAAAGCTGCTACAGGCTCGCTGCAGTGCGTGTCGCTTGCCTATACAAAACGGTCTCATATGACGCCTCTATGGCCATCGCGGGTATAATACCGATTGAGATGATCATTAAAGAGACAGACCGCATATTTAAGGCCACAAAGCGCACCGGCGAAATAAAAGCGGCAATTAAGCGACGAACTCTTGCAGAATGGCAACAACAATGGAGTGAACCCGGCAAGGGAAGCTGGACCAGGAAAATCTTGCCCGATGTAAAAATCTGGCATCAAAGAAAGTTTGGATCCCTAAACTATTACCTGTCGCAGTGTCTTTCAGGCCACGGCACTTTTAATTCCTTCCGGAAAAGGATTGGCAAATCGCATACGGATACGTGCTGGTTTTGCCCAGATGTGGATACGGCAGAGCACACTCTTTTTGTCTGCCCTAGATTCTCTCCGGAAAGAGCGGAACTGGAAAGGGACTTGAAAGTGGGCATAAGCAAGTGGAACATGATCGAGGTTATGCTGCAGAGCGAGGAGTCATGGAACCGCATTGCAGCATGCATCACCTCGATCATGAAAGTGAAGGAGGCACATGAGCGTGAAATGGAAGAAAAGTGATGCAGCAAGGTAATGCTCCGCTGCCGCCCGAAGAAGTTACATATAGTTCCGGACGGCCGCGCCAGGAGCGCAACGGGAGGAGGGGTTTTTAGTCCGTGAGAGTCGGGCATACGTCCATAATGGATTTTCCCCTCCTCCAAAAAAAAAAAAAAAAAAAAAAAAAAAAAAAAAAAAAAAAAAAAAAAAAAAAGGTTAGGTTAGGTTAGGTTAGGTTAGGTTAGGTTAGGTTAGGTTAGGTTAGGTTAGGTTAGGTTAGGTTAGGTTAGGTTAGGTTAGGTTAGGTTAGGTTCCCCCCCTAGGTGGGCCATGACCTTGTCGTGGTGGGGGGGCTTACCCTTGGCAATCCGGGCGGTCGCAGGGGTCGGTGCTTTTTTTCCTCACCGGCCTTTGCTCGACCGATCGGATTGGTTTTGGGGACAAAGAAGGCCCACACCGAGGTGGGCTCCGAGCGGGCTCCGTTGAGCGGAGCTCGTGGCGGAGCACTCAGAAGAGGAAGGCAACCCCGACGGTCCGGGGCAGGGCAGTATCCCTCCCCTCTGCTGTTCTGTCAGCTGTCGTCGGGGGACTGAGTTCTGGGGACCTGGGCAACCCGGGGGGCGGACCCAGGCCCCTGCTCAGTCGCCGGAGGTGGCACCGGCCCTTGGTCAAGGAAGAGGTCCAGCCTACGGTCCCCGGGAGTTTCTGAGCTCCTCTGGGTGGTCAGACCGTAGGTAAAAATCAGTGGCTGGCTCCGCAGAGGTGTCCGAAGAGATGGTGGGTCCGTCGCTTTATCGGCGGCGGCGCTGTCTGTTTCGGGCGTCAGAGGAGGACATCTGGCGCCTGGAACTTAACAGATGAGAGGTGTGGTTGGCCTGCAGATGTTCCGCAGGTCACCACAGGAGTTTTTATGCGGCTTGCCGCGATGGAGCAGGGTCCGCAAGGACGTGGCGGTGCGTGGGGCCCGGGGATAAGGCCTCGCTGTGATCCCGGGTCCCATTATCACTGCCGATGGTGGAACATGGAGGGGTTTTAGGGGGTAGGACCGGCGGGGCGATTCGTTCCGTCGGGTGAGTCCCTCACACCCCCTCGCCGACCGTCCTCGTCGGCGAGGGATAGTGCGGAAATGCATTTCCCCTCCTAAAAAAAAAAAAAAAAAAAAAAAGGTTAGGTTAGGTTAGGTTAGGTTGCTGCCCCCCCCTAGGTGGGCCATGACCTTGTCGTGGTGGGGGGGCTTACCCTAGGCAATCCGGGCGGTTGCAGGGGTCGGTGGGGTCACCGGCCTTTGCTCGACCGATCGGATTGGTTTTGGGGACTAAGAAGGCCCACACCGAGGCGGGCTCCGAACGAGCTCCGCTCAGCGGAGCTCGTGGCGGAGCTGCAATTTGGAGGCTCCAACCTTCCGTTGGAGCTTCACCGGTCATCGCTCGCGCGGGCCGAGAATCCGTACTCGGCCCGCGCGGTTGGTGGCCGGTGAGAGAGAGGGCACCCCGGTCCTTGTTCGTCAGACCGAGGTATGGGACTCGGTACTGCGGATGAGGATCGGCGGGTGAGTCGCAGCGAGTGGATTCTCTCGGATGGCTCTGTCGCTCAGTGGTAGTCGGGCAACGTACGCGAAGACGGAGCTCTGCGGCAGGGAAAGACCAACTGGCAAAGTACGGGCAATCGTGGCATGTGGGGGGTGGCGAACACCCGGTGTCGGGACACACCGGCCTAGTAACCACCCTCCGCAGTCGTCCGGAAGAGTGAACACCCGGCCTCGCCACCCGGCTTAGTAACTCTTCCGCGACGACAACACGAGGTGGAGCCCGTCTCTCGGGCTGCCGCGATTGTTGGGGAAATGCCAGGGGGACACCCCTCAGGGCCGCCCACCCATAATGCCGTAGAGATGAGCGGCCACAGGAGCAGGGGTCATCCGAGGGTTTCAGGTGGAAGCGGCCTCCGACTCCGCGGTAGGTTGTGCCGCGGAGAAGAGGTGAAGGGTTGCTCCAGAGACGAAGCCCCTCGCTGACTGCTCGCTGCGACAGGTGAACATGGGCGTCTTGTGCCGCTCCGCTCGGAGGCGGTGGACATGGGGCCGTCCGCCGTCCATACAACACCGAGCAACGAGGGAAGACGTGCTGTGTGTTTCCGGCACGTCTCTCCACGGCGCGGAGGTCAAACTCCGCGCCTAATCGAGGTGGAGCCCGCAAGTGTGCGGGCCTCGTCTGGTGGGGGAAGGCAGACGCGTGGTTCTTCGATCCCCTTACCCCCGCCATGGACGGCGCGAGGAAACACCGTGGGTTTTTAGTAGGGTAGAAGTCCCACATACCCCACCGATATCCCCATTGTCGGTGGGGATCTGGTCGCAGATTTTCCCACGCAAAAAAAAAAAAAAAAAAAGGTTAGGTTGCTGCGGGGCGTTACCCTGCGCGGGGTCGACGTCACGTGTTACGCGGACGACACACTCGTGACCGCCCGCGGTAGCACGTTCCGAGACGCGGCCCTGTTGGCAACCGCCGGAGTCGCACAGGTGGTGGGGCGCATACGGCGCCTGGGCCTGACGGTGGCCCTTGAAAAGTCCGAAGCAATTTGCTTCCACGGACCTCGCAAGGCGTCACCGCCAGACGCTCACATCATTGTTAGCGGAGTGTCCATCGGCATCGGGACGACGTTGAAATATCTCGGCGTCGTTCTCGATAGCCGGTGGATGTTTACGGATCATTTCAGGAGCTTAGCTCCTAAACTGGTGAAGACAACATTTGCCCTAAGCCGGTTAATGCCCAACCTGGGTGGGCCAAGTGGAGGATGCCGCCGCCTCTTCGCGGGCGTGGTGCGCTCGATGGCCCTGTATGGAGCGCCCATATGGGTCGACTCCTTGTCTGCCCGTAATTTGACCCTGCTGCGCCGTCCGCAGCGGGTCATGGCGACCAGGGTCATTAGAGCGTATCGCACCACCTCGTGGAGAGCGGCATGCGCAATTGCAGGAACGCTTCCTTGGGAGCTGGATGCCGAGGTCCTTGCAACGGTGTACCGCAAAACCGCGGACGCAAGGGCCCGCGGCGTTAGACCACTCCCAGAAGAAGTGTCACACTGGCGACGAGAGGCCCAAGACGAGGCACTCGAGCGATGGCGCGACCAGCTGACGCAGCCGGGGTGGGGTTACCGCACCACGTCTGCGATCGCGCCGGTGCTGACGGAGTGGACGGGCAGGCGGGCCGGCTCGCTCTCCTTTCGGCTTGTGCAGGTGCTTACGGGGCATGGATGCTTCGGAAGGTACCTGTGCAACGTCGCGAGAAGGGAGCGAACCACCGCCTGCCACGAGTGCGGGGCCGGTGAGGACACCGCCCAGCACGTCTTGGAGGCATGCCCAGGTTGGGATACGGAGAGAGCGGCTCTGACGGCAGTCGTGGGACAGGATCTGTCTTTACCCGCTGTCGTCAGAGAAATGATTGGAAGCCTTGACAGCTGGAATGCTGTCAAGGCATTTTGTGAAGCGGCCTTGAGTGGTAAGGAGGCCGGGGAGCGGTCCCGAGAGGAGGACCCCCAGGCGGAACCACTCAGGCGCCGAAGAGTCGGTCGACGCCGCCGCGCATACGACGCGGCCCCCGTCAGGTAATGACAACCGGGCGTCAGTATGAGGACAACTGACGCCCGGACATCTTCATTTGTGAGGGGTGACGGCCTACAGGTGTTCCAGTAGGTCGTCACCAGAGAGGAAGCAGCACATCTGCTGGGAATGAGTCCGGCTGCGGACACCGCGGTGCGGGGGATCACGAGGACAAGGCCCAGCTGTCGCTTCGGATCCTCCTACCACCGCTGATGATGGAACACGGAGGGGTTTTAGTGGGTATTCCCGGTGCCTCTCACCGGGCGAGTCCCACACACCCCCTCGTCGGGATGTCCCCTCGACGAGGGATAGTGCGTAAATGCATTTCCCCTCCTAAAAAAAAAAAAAAAAAAAAAAAGGTTAGGTTAGGTTAGGTTAGGTTTCCGTTCCGTGTTCCGTGTGCGGTTTCCAGTCCGCCATCGGACGCGTCCCCGGGTTGCGGATAGGGGAACGCCCCCCAGTTATGGGGGGTACCGGTTTCGGCCGGCGCGGACAAAAACTGGCATGTGGCTGTCTGGTCTTTTTAAGGGCGGACATTGCACGGCCACATGAACCCGTAGCCCCGCACTGAGTGGGGTCGGGGGTCCAGCGCACTGAGCGTTGGGCCGCGAGGAAGACAACCTCTCTAAAAAATCACCCCCGTGGGCGAAGCGACGGCTTCTTATTAAGAAGCCCACCGCTGTCGCCAGTGGACCCTTGCGGGTCGTGGGATGGCCGGGTTCAACCTGGCGGACCGGAAGTCCCGGCTGATGAGGAGGCGCTCTGGCGCTGGAGCGCTTCGGCGCGCTTGTGGAGGCCCCGTAGCGGGGCAGTGGAGCTTCGGCTCGTGGAAGGCGGACCTTCAAGGTCCGCGTGCGCGGCGTGTGGTCTAGGCCACCGTCGGGCAACCCGTAACCTCGCACTCTGCGAGGCCGGGGATCCGGCGCTTTGAGCGTCGGGTCGCGTGGAAGAAAACCACTATAAAAATCACCCCAATCCTAAGGTTTTGGGTCTGCCGATGGGATGAATGGCTGGGGGGTACCCAGTCCCAAGGGCCCAACAGCAGTGAAGCTGTACAAAAACACAAATTTCAAAATGAAAAGTGCATCTAAAAGTAAATATACCCAGGAGGGTCCCACCTGCTCCGCAGATGGGGAATCCCTCCCTGTGCCTTCGGGTACAGGCAGTCCCACGTACTCTGGGGGGGACAAGACTGCACTTGGGGGCAACCCCACCAACGACAATGGCTTTTCTTTTAAGGTACCCGAGATTGCACGCGATTTGGAAGCGCAGGCCCTGTCGACTCTTCGGCAGGACCTCGCAATGTCCGGCGATTCTTCTTCTGGCAGTGCGAGCACCGTTCGCTCTGCCAGAGTGAAAGTCACGCGAATGGAGGAGGACAAGAGTCTCTCTCGATTCTTTCTGAAGAGAGGCTCCAAACCGCCCGAATCAGAAACTTCTGATGAGGGCTCTGACCGAACGGTCTCTCCGGCTCGTTCGGTCAACAAGGCCAAGAAGCCCGGACGTCCGCCCACAACTGGGCAATATGTCGGCCTTGCGACGGCTAAGGCCGAATATGTGAAGGCCCAACGGGCTGAACTAGAGCTCCTGGCGGAGAAGGAGCTGCTAGCCTCTGTCTCTGAGGCTAGAGCAACCCGTTCCAGCCTGGCTATGCCAGGAGAGAAAGAGGATGACAACGTGACGTCCTCGCGTCTGCTGGAGCGTGTAAAATCTCGCTTTTCCGTCATAGAGGAAGTGGCAGCCAAATCAGGCAAACTCAAGGGAACCTTTGTTAAGGCCCTTAGGGATTCGGTGACTGAGGCGTGGGAGGACGTGTTGTCTCTCGCGTCCCTGCGCGCCACGGAAGAGACAAAGGCCCTGCAGCGTGAAAACGCACAACTGCGCTCTGGCATGGCGGAGCTCCGAAAGGAGTTCGCCGAATTCAGAGCCAGTATCCAATCGCAGCCCCGACAGGTTCCCTCGACGATGGAAGGTGTAGTCACACCAGGCATGCTCAAGGCGCAGGAGGATCGCCTATTGAGATGCCTGAGTGAAAGACTCAACACCAGAATAGACGAGCTATTAAGTGTGGAGCCGCAGCCTTGCCCTCCTCTGGCATCCAGAAAGGGAACTCCGCCGACATTGGCGCCCAGGAAGGCTGCACCAATTCGCACAGCCGCACCGCCCAAACACGCCACTGCCCCCGCTTCCAGCGGGCGCAAGGTGATGGCGGCCGCACCAGAGAAACGGGCGCTTTCCAAAAGCGCTAAGAAAAGGGAAAGAAAGAGACAACGCAGGACGGAATCAAAGAAAGGACCTCCCCCCGAAGCGCGTCCCCTCCCTTCCGCCCCCGCTTCCATGGACAGGCCATGGAACCTAGTGGCGAAGGGGGGAAAACATAAAGAGAAAGCGATCGCCCCGCAGAACATGGCGACAAAAACTGGGCAACCTCAAAAGCTGCCTCCTAAAAGAAGAACGGCGAAGCCTCCTAAGACGGCAGCCGTGGTCCTAACCCTACAGCCTGGTGCTGAGGACAGAAATGTGACCTACGCCTCGATCATAAGGGAGGCTAAGCAAAATCTGGACCTGGAATCTCTAGACATAGAGTTTACCAGGTTCCGTCGCGCCGTGACCGGAGCTGTCATATTAGAAATCTCCGGCACTAATAACAACGAGAGAGCGGACGCGATGGCCGCCAAACTGAAGGAACTTTTGAGTGCGGAGTCAGTACGGGTTTCGAGACCCGTTAAGACCACCGAGATGCTCATCTCGGGGCTAGACGACTCAATAACTCCCGACGAAGTGGCAGCGGCCATCGCAAAGTTCGGTGGATGCGAGCAAGAGGCGGTGAAGGTCGGAACTATCCGCCAATCCCGCTTTGGATCAGGGACAGTGTGGGCGAGCTGCCCTATGACAGCCGCCACAAAACTGATGGAGAGAAGGCTCTTGATCGGGTGGACGGCAACGCGGGTAAAACTGTTGCCGCCGCGCGAGTTGCGCTGTTTCCGGTGCCTCGAGACGGGGCACGTCAGGGGGCATTGCACCACGCCTACCGATCGGAGCAATATATGCTTCAGATGCAGTCAGGCGGGTCACCGAGCGGCCGATTGCCGCTCGGACGTCCACTGCATCCTGTGCGCGGAGGCCGGCAAACCGGCAAAACATCGCCTGGGGAGTGCAAAATGTCCGGCCCCCAAGCGTAAATTGAAAAGACGAGAGCCGGCGGGTTCTGCGGTCCTTACCCAGAATGCCCCGGCCCACCTACCGGACGGTACCACTGAAACAACTATGGACATACAAACAGTATGTCCATAAGATGCCTTCAAAGTAATGTCAACCACTGCGCCAGTGCCCAGGACTTGCTAGTCCAGACATTGGTGCAGTGGAGAATACAGGTGGCGGTCGTCGCGGAGCCATACCGGGTTGTCTCCCGTGACAACTGGGTGGGTGACCTCGACGGCCTTGTCGCCATTGTTTTGGCCACAGGGGAGGGGGCTCCAGCCGTCGGGCGAACATTCAGAGGCCACGGCCACGTCGCAGTCTTGTGCGACGGCATAATGTTCGTTGGTGTCTATTTCTCGCCAAATCGTCCGCTCTCGGACTTCGAGGGCTTTCTGGCAGAAATGGACACCCTACTGGGCTGGTGTCGTCCGCATCAGGTGCTCCTGGCTGGGGACCTGAATGCAAAGTCGACGGTGTGGGGCTCCTCTGTCACGGATGCGAGGGGCGAAACTCTGGAGGAGTGGCTCTCCACCCATAATCTGGAGGTGCTGAACAGGGGCACGTCAAACACGTGTGTGCGACAACAGGGCGGCTCAGTCGTGGACGTTTCGTTTGCGTCTCCCGCCCTGGCCCGCCGTGTTCGGGGCTGGGTGGTCGAGGAGGGGGTCGAGACCCTGTCGGATCACCGGTATATCCGTTTTTCCGTCTCCCCTCACTCGACGGACCCGAACAGCCCGAGACGTGCTCGCTCAGAGATCGGCCCAAGATGGGCTCTCAAACGGATGGAGAGAGACACTCTAATAGAGGCGTCCCTCGTAGAAAGCTGGGCAAAAATACCGGAGAGACTGGACGCATCCCAGGAGGTACAGTGGTTCCGCGAGGCTATGACACACGTCTGTGACGTGTCCATGCCTCGCGTGAGAACGTTGCCACCTCGTCTACACGTGTACTGGTGGTCGCCGGAGCTCGACCGTCTCCGAGCGGCTTGCGTTGCGGCGCGACGCCGGTACACCCGCTCTCGTCGACGTCACAGGGATGCAGACATAGTACAGAGACTTTTCGTCGCCTTCCAAGGGGCCAAGAAGGCTTTGAGAGTAGAGATTGGTGCGGCCAAGGAGCGCGCATGGCAGGAGCTGGTGGACTCGCTCGAGCGGGACCCTTGGGGCAGGCCATATAAGCTCGTCATGAGCAAGCTTCGCCCTTGGGCCCCCCCGCTAACATCAACGATGGAGGCGGGTACGCTCGAGAGAGTAGTGGAGGCTCTGTTCCCTGCCAGGGCGGAGGGCGAGGCTCCGACCGCGCTTGCTAGCGCAAGCGCGACGCAGCCGATCTCTGCTGAAGACCCCCCTGAGGTGTCCGGGGGAGAATTGGACAGGGCGATCCTTCGTCTGCAAGCGAAGAGCACCGCGCCCGGTCCCGACGGCATCCCGGGGAAGGCCTGGGTCTTGGCTCTAAAGGAAGGCGGCTTGGACAGAAGATTTCGTATTCTCCTCACCACCTGTGTCAGGAATGGCCTATTTCCCAACCAGTGGAAGGAAGGCAAACTGGTCCTCATCCGGAAGTCCGGGCGACCGGTGGACTCCCCATCGGGTTACCGCCCAATAGTGCTGCTGAGTGAGGCCGCGAAGTTATTTGAGCGGATCATAGCTGAACGCCTTACTCAGCACCTAGAGGAGACGGGGCCGAACGTGTCTGATGTGCAGTTCGGCTTTCGGCGGGGCAGGTCCACCATGGACGCCATCGCACGGGTGAGGAAACTTGTGGCGGAAGAAGTTGGGAAAGGCGGGGTTGCCTTGGCGGTGTCCTTAGACATCTCCAACGCCTTTAACACGCTCCCTCATAGGGCCATTTCGGAGGCTATGGGGTACCACGCCTTCCCGGAGTACTTGCGTCGACTCGTCGACGAGTACCTCACGGGTCGGTCGGTCGTGTACCCCACGAGCGCTGGAGTATGTCGACGGGACGTGTCGTGCGGTGTCCCGCAGGGGTCGGTTCTCGGGCCGCTCCTGTGGAACATCGGCTACGACTGGGTGCTGCGGGGCGTTACCCTGCGCGGGGTCGACGTCACGTGTTACGCGGACGACACACTCGTGACCGCCCGCGGTAGCACGTTCCGAGACGCGGCCCTGTTGGCAACCGCCGGAGTCGCACAGGTGGTGGGGCGCATACGGCGCCTGGGCCTGACGGTGGCCCTTGAAAAGTCCGAAGCAATTTGCTTCCACGGACCTCGCAAGGCGTCACCGCCAGACGCTCACATCATTGTTAGCGGAGTGTCCATCGGCATCGGGACGACGTTGAAATATCTCGGCGTCGTTCTCGATAGCCGGTGGATGTTTACGGATCATTTCAGGAGCTTAGCTCCTAAACTGGTGAAGACAACATTTGCCCTAAGCCGGTTAATGCCCAACCTGGGTGGGCCAAGTGGAGGATGCCGCCGCCTCTTCGCGGGCGTGGTGCGCTCGATGGCCCTGTATGGAGCGCCCATATGGGTCGACTCCTTGTCTGCCCGTAATTTGACCCTGCTGCGCCGTCCGCAGCGGGTCATGGCGACCAGGGTCATTAGAGCGTATCGCACCACCTCGTGGAGAGCGGCATGCGCAATTGCAGGAACGCTTCCTTGGGAGCTGGATGCCGAGGTCCTTGCAACGGTGTACCGCAAAACCGCGGACGCAAGGGCCCGCGGCGTTAGACCACTCCCAGAAGAAGTGTCACACTGGCGACGAGAGGCCCAAGACGAGGCACTCGAGCGATGGCGCGACCAGCTGACGCAGCCGGGGTGGGGTTACCGCACCACGTCTGCGATCGCGCCGGTGCTGACGGAGTGGACGGGCAGGCGGGCCGGCTCGCTCTCCTTTCGGCTTGTGCAGGTGCTTACGGGGCATGGATGCTTCGGAAGGTACCTGTGCAACGTCGCGAGAAGGGAGCGAACCACCGCCTGCCACGAGTGCGGGGCCGGTGAGGACACCGCCCAGCACGTCTTGGAGGCATGCCCAGGTTGGGATACGGAGAGAGCGGCTCTGACGGCAGTCGTGGGACAGGATCTGTCTTTACCCGCTGTCGTCAGAGAAATGATTGGAAGCCTTGACAGCTGGAATGCTGTCAAGGCATTTTGTGAAGCGGCCTTGAGTGGTAAGGAGGCCGGGGAGCGGTCCCGAGAGGAGGACCCCCAGGCGGAACCACTCAGGCGCCGAAGAGTCGGTCGACGCCGCCGCGCATACGACGCGGCCCCCGTCAGGTAATGACAACCGGGCGTCAGTATGAGGACAACTGACGCCCGGACATCTTCATTTGTGAGGGGTGACGGCCTACAGGTGTTCCAGTAGGTCGTCACCAGAGAGGAAGCAGCACATCTGCTGGGAATGAGTCCGGCTGCGGACACCGCGGTGCGGGGGATCACGAGGACAAGGCCCAGCTGTCGCTTCGGATCCTCCTACCACCGCTGATGATGGAACACGGAGGGGTTTTAGTGGGTATTCCCGGTGCCTCTCACCGGGCGAGTCCCACACACCCCCTCGTCGGGATGTCCCCTCGACGAGGGATAGTGCGTAAATGCATTTCCCCTCCTAAAAAAAAAAAAAAAAAAAGGTTTCCGTTCCGTGTGCGGTTTCCAGTCCGCCATCGGACGCGTCCCCGGGTTGCGGATAGGGGAACGCCCCCCAGATGGGGGGTACCGGTTTCGGCCGGCGCGGACAAAAACTGGCATGTGGCTGTCTGGTCTTTTTTAAGGGCGGACATTGCACGGCCACATGAACCCGTAGCCCCGCACTGAGTGGGGTCGGGGGTCCAGCGCACTGAGCGTTGGGCCGCGAGGAAGACAACCTCTCTAAAAAATCACCCCCGTGGGCGAAGCGACGGCTTCTTATTTAAGAAGCCCACCGCTGTCGCCAGTGGACCCTCGCGGGTCGTGGGATGGCCGGGTTCAACCTGGCGGACCGGAAGTCCGGACTGATGAGGAGGCGCTCTGGCGCTGAAGCGCTTCGGCGCGTTTGTGGAGGCCCCGTAGCGGGGCAGTGGAGCTTCGGCTCGTGGGAGGCGGACCTTCAAGGTCCGCGTGCGCGGCGTGTGGTCTAGGCCACCGTCGGGCAACCCGTAACCTCGCACTCTGCGAGGCCGGGGGTCCGGCGCACTGAGCGTCGGGCCGCGTGGAAGAAAACCACTATAAAAAATTACCCCAATCCTAAGGTTTTGGGCCTGCCGATGGGATGAATGGCTGGGGGGTACCCAGTCCCAAGGGCTCAACAGCAGTGAAGCTGTCTAAAAAAACTCTAAAACCATTATGAATAGTGTAGTTAAAAGTATTATTACCCAGGAGGGTCCCACCTGCTCCGCAGATGGGGAATCCCTCCCTGGACCTTCGGGTTCAGGCTGTCCCACGTACTCTGGGGGGGACAAAACTGCACTTGGGGGCAACCCCACCAACGACCATGGCACTTGTTTCAAGGTACCCGAGATTGCACGCGATTTGGAAGCGCAGGCCCTGTCGACTCTTCGGCAGGACCTCGCTATGTCAGGCGACTCTTCCTCTGGCAGTGCGAGCACCGTTCGCTCTGCCAGAGTGAAAGTCATGAGAATGGAGGAGGACAAGAGTCTCTCTCGTTTCTTTCTGAAGAGAGGCTCCAAACCGCCCGAATCAGAAACTTCTGATGAGGGCTCTGATCGAACGATTTCTCCGGCTCGCTCGGCCAACAAGTCGAGGAAGCCCGGACGACCGCCCACAACCGGGCAGTATGTCGGCTTGGCGAAAGCTAAGACCGAATATTTGAAGGCCCAAAGGGAAGAATTGGAGCTCCAGGCGGAGAAAGAGCTGCTCGCCTCGGTCCACAAGGCTAGAGATACTCGCGCCCGCCTTTCTATTACCGCCGGATTAGACGATGCTGAGACGTCCTCACGACTAGTATCGCGAGTGAGGTCCGGCCTTTCAATCATCGACGAGGTCGCCAAGAAATCAGGTCACCTCAAGGGGGGATTTATTAAATCCCTCAAAGAGGCGATTATGACTATAGAGGAGGACACGGTCTCCCTTTCTAAAAGGTGCACGACGGACGAGACGGAGGCGCAGCAGCGCGAAATTGAGCAGCAGCGGCGCGAAAATGACCAACTGCGGCGTGAGAATGCCCAGATTCGCACGGAAATGGCGGAGCTCCGCAAGGAGCTCACAGAGGTTAAGGCCTTGCTCCTTGCTAGGCAGGGTCTCGCGGCTGCCCCTGAGGTGGGGGTCACCTCAGGACTTCTTAAAGACCTCGAGGCTCGGGTCATGGGCCAAATACTGGACCGACTCGATGTTCCAGAGCTGCGCGCAAATCGCAAGCCTGGCTCTCCGGCAGAAACCGACAAGGGATTGGCTCCACCATTGGCACCGGCTTTGAAAAAAGCCGCTGTAGTGCCTAAACCCGCTAGCGGGCAAAAACTCAAGGCGCCGACAGAGAAGCCGTCGGCACTCTCTAAGAGTGCCCGACGTAGGAAAGCGACGCGAGGTCGCAAGACAGCCGAGCAGTCTGCCCCGCGTCAACTTCCTCCCGCCCCTCCCTCCATGGATAAACCATGGAGCTTGGTGGTTAAGGGGGGAAAGCATAAAGAGCGACCTCCTGCTCCTAAGCAGAAGGTTCGGGCACAACAGCCCGCTCCGCGGAAGGTCAGACCTCCCAAGACGGCAGCCGTCGTCGTCACCCTGCAGCCGGGAGCTGCAGACAGGGGGATAACCTATCGCGTGATCCTAGAGGAGGCGAAAAAGCGCGTTGACATAACGGCGATGGGAATACCTTCTCTCCATTTCCGACGCGCGGTGACGGGTGCCGTCATAATGGAAGTGAAGGGTGTCAGCGGCAACGACGGCAATAGCAAGGCGGACGCTTTGGCCGCCAGACTCAGAGAAGTACTGAGTGCGGAGTCGGTCCGAATCTCAAGGCCTTTCAAGGCAATTGAGTTACTCGTTTCGGGCTTAGACGACTCCGTAACTTCAGAGGAGGTAGCGGCGGCCATCGCTAGGCTTGGTGAATGTTCCCGGGATGCGGTGAAGGTCGGCGTAATCCGAATGTCACTATTCGGCATGGGATCGGCTTGGGCGAGCTGCCCCGTTGAAGCAGCCAAAAAGGTTACGGAGGGAAAACTGCTGGTCGGGTGGACGGCAGCGCGCGTCAAGCTGCTGCAGCCCCGTGAGATGCGTTGTTTCCGGTGCCTGATGACAGGGCATGTCAGGGAGCAATGCACTGCGGCCGTCGACCGGAGCCAGCAGTGTTTCAAGTGCGGAGTAACTGGACATCGAGCGTCTGAGTGCCGGGCAGAAGCCCGTTGCCCACTCTGTGCCGACTCCAACAGAAAGGCAAATCATCGCTTGGGGAGCAAAAAATGTTCGGCCCCCAAGCCCAAGATGAATAGACGAAGGCCTGTGGTCCCTGTGGTTCCGTCCCAGGACTCCACGACCTGCCTACCGGACGGGACTGAGGCACTTATGGACATACAAACAGTATGTCCATAAGATGCCTACAAGCGAACATCAACCACTGCGCCAGTGCCCAGGACTTGCTAGTCCAGACACTGGTGCAGTGGAGAATACAGGTGGCGGTCGTCGCGGAGCCGTACCTAGTCGTCTCCCGTGACAACTGGATCGGTGACCTCGACGGCCTTGTCGCCATTGTTTTGGCCACAGGGGAGGAGGCCCCCACGGTCGATCGATCGTTCAGAGGTCGGGGGATGGTCGCCGTTTTGTGCGGCAATATTGTGTATGTGGGTGTCTACTTTTCGCCAAATCGTCCGCTCTCGGAATTCGAGACCTTTTTGGCGGAATTGGACACCCTCATGAATTGGAGCCGGCCGCACCTGGTCCTCATTGGCGGTGACCTGAACGCAAAGTCGACGGTGTGGGGTTCCTCCCTCACTGATGCGAGGGGCGAAACTCTAGAGGAATGGCTCTCCAGCAATAACCTGGCGGTACTGAACAGGGGCAACACAAACACGTGCGTGCGCCTTCAGGGCGGATCCGTCGTGGACGTCACGTTCGCGAGTCCCGCCCTGGCACACCGTGTTCTAGGCTGGGTAGTTGAGGAGGGGGTCGAGACCTTATCGGATCACCGATTTATTCGGTTTTCCGTCTCCCCCCACCCGGCACACCCGCACAGCCCGAGACGTGCCCCTGCGGAGATTGGCCCAAAGTGGGCATTGAAAAAGCTGGAGAGAGACACCCTCATTGAGGCGTCCCTCGTCATCAACTGGAATGACACCCCGGGAAGTCCGGACGCATCCCTGGAGGCGCAGTGGTTCAGCGAGGCGATGACACACGTCTGCGACGTGTCGATGCCTCGAGTGAGATCGCTTCCGCCTCGTCGACAGGTGTACTGGTGGTCGCCGGAGCTCGATCGTCTTCGAGCGGCCTGCGTCTCGGCGCGACGCCAGTACACTCGCTCTCGTCGACGTCACAGGGATGCCAACACCCAACGAAGACTCTTCGCCGCCTTCCAAGAGGCCAAGAAGGCTTTGAGAGCCGAGATCGGCGCTGCCAAGGAACGCGCCTGGCAGGAGTTGCTGGACACCCTCGAGCGTGACCCATGGGGCAGGCCTTACAGGCTTGTTATGAACAAGCTACGCCCCTGGGTCCCCCCGCTAACAACCACGATGGAGGCGGGCATGCTCGAGAGAGTGGTGGATTCTCTGTTCCCTGCCAGGGTGGCGGAGGATGCTTTTCCCGTACGGGAACGTACGAGGCAGCCAATCTCTCCTGAAGAGCCCCCTGAGGTGTCCGAGGGAGAGTTGGACAGGGCGGTTCTTCGTCTCCAGGCGAAGAACACAGCGCCCGGTCCCGACGGCATCCCGGGAAAGGCCTGGGTATTGGCTCTCAAGGAGGGCGGCATGGCTGCGAGATTTCGCGCCCTTCTCACCACTTGTGTGACGAATGGCCACTTTCCTAGCCAGTGGAAGGTAGGCAAGTTGGTCCTCATCCGAAAGCCTGGGCGACCGGTGGACTCCCCATCGGGGTACCGCCCGATAGTGCTGTTGAGTGAGGCCGGAAAACTGTTCGAGCGGGTTATAGCCGCCCGCCTCACTCGGCACCTAGAGGAGACGGGGCCGAACCTGGCTGACGTCCAGTTTGGCTTTCGGCGGGGCAGGTCCACCATGGACGCAATCGCTCGGGTGAGGTCACTTGCGGAGGAGGCGATTGGGAAAGGCGGGTGTGCCTTGGCGGTATCGTTAGACATCTCCAACGCGTTTAACACGCTCCCACATCGTGTCATCTCGGAGGCCATGGGGTTCCACGCCTTCCCGGAGTACCTACGTCGACTTGTCGACGAGTATCTCTCGGGTCGGGCGGTGGTGTACCCCACACGCGTTGGAGTATGTCGACGGGACGTGTCGTGTGGTGTCCCGCAGGGGTCGGTTCTCGGGCCGCTCCTGTGGAACATTGGATACGACTCGGTGCTGCGAGGCATCAACCTGCGCGGGGTCGACGTCGCGTGCTATGCGGACGACACGCTCGTGATCGCCCGCGGTAGCACGTTTCGTGACGCGACCCTGTTGGCAACCGCCGGAGTCGCACAAGTGGTGGCGCGAATAAGACGTCTGGGGCTGACGGTGGCTCTTGAGAAGTCCGAAGCAATTTGCTTCCATGGACCTCGCAAGGCGCCGCCGCCAGACGCCCACATAACTGTGAGCGGAGTGACCATCGGCATCGGGTCGACGTTGAAGTATCTCGGCGTCGTCCTTGATAGCCGGTGGAACTTTAGGGAGCACTTTAAAAAGATGGCTCCCAAACTAATAAGGACATCGTTTGCTTTGAGCAGGCTTACGCCCAACCTGGGTGGGCCAAAGGGAGGATGCCGCCGTCTCTTCGCAGGCGTGGTGCGCTCGATGGCCCTGTATGGGGCTCCCGTATGGGTTGACTCTTTGTCCGCCCATAACCTGGCCATGCTGCGACGTCCGCAGCGGGTCATGGCGAACAGGGTCATCCGAGCGTATCGCACCACGTCCTGGGAGGCGGCATGCGCTGTTGCTGGGACGCTTCCCTGGGAGTTGGATGCCGAGGTCCTTGCAGCGGTCTACTACCAGACTGCCGACGCAAGGGCCCGCGGCGCGAGTCCATCCCCAGAAGAAGTGTCACGGTGGAGGAGGGAGGCCAGAGAAGAAGCCATGGAAAGATGGGGCGACATGATGGCGCATCCGAGCGCGGGTCACCGCACCGTTGCAGCAATTGCACCGGTGCTTAAGGAATGGGTGAGCAGGCGGACCGGTTCGCTCTCCTTCCGGCTTGTGCAGGTGCTTACGGGGCATGGTTGCTTCGGACGGTACCTGTGCAACGTCGCGAGGAGGGAGCGAACCACCGCCTGTCACGAATGTGGTGCGCCGGATGACACGGCCGACCATTTGCTAGCGGAGTGCCCAGGTTGGGACCAAGAGAGGACGGCTCTGACGGCAGTCGTGGGACAGGACTTGTCCTTACCCGCTGTCGTCAGAGCGATGATCGGTAGCCCTGACGGCTGGTGCGCCGTTAAGGTCTTTTGCGAGGTGGTCCTGAGTGGCAAAGAAGACAGCGAGCGGTCCCGCGAGGAGGACCCGCAGGCTGAACCACTCAGGCGCTGCAGAGCTGGCCGGCGTGGCCGTGCGTACGACGCGGCCCACGTAACCTAATGACAACCGGGCGTCAGTTTGAGGACAACTGACGTCCGGACATTTCAATAGTGAGGTGTGACGACCTACAGGTGTTCCAGTAGGTCGCCACTAGTGAGGTAGCGGCAAGTCCGCCAGTGAGAAGTCCGGCAGCGGACGTAGCGGTGCGGGGGGACCATGAGGACATGGCCCAGCTGTCGCCTCGGTTCCTCCTAACACCGCTGATGTTGGAACACGGAGGGGTTTTAGTGGGTATTCCCGGTGGCTCTCACCGGGCGAGTCCCACACACCCCCTCGTCGGCTGTCCTCGTCGACGAGGGATAGTGCGTAAATGCATTTCCCCTCCTAAAAAAAAAAAAAAAAAAAAAAAAAAAAAAAAAAAAAAAAAAAAAAAAAAGGTTAGGTTTCCGTGTGCGGTTTCCAGTCCGCCATCGGACGCGTCCCCGGGTTGCGGATAGGGGAACGCCCCCCAGTTATGGGGGGTACCGGTTTCGGCCGGCGCGGACAAAAACTGGCATGTGGCTGTCTGGTCTTTTTAAGGGCGGACATTGCACGGCCACATAAACCCGTAGCCCCGCACTGAGTGGGGTCGGGGGTCCAGCGCACTGAGCGTTGGGCCGCGAGGAAGACAACCTCTCTAAAAAATCACCCTCGTGGGCGAAGCGACGGCTTCTTATTTAAGAAGCCCACCGCTGTCGCCAGTGGACCCTCGCGGGTCGTGGGATGGCCGGGTTCAACCTGGCGGACCGGAAGTCCCGGCTGATGAGGAGGCGCTCTGGCGCTGAAGCGCTTCGGCGCGTTTGTGGAGGTCCCGTAGTGGGGCAGTGGAGCTTCGGCTCGTGGGAGGCGGACCTTCAAGGTCCGCGTGCGCGGCGTGTGGTCTAGGCCACCGTCGGGCAACCCGTAACCTCGCACTCTGCGAGGCCGGGGATCCGGCGCACTGAGCGTCGGGCCGCGTGGAAGAAAACCACTATAAAAAATTACCCCAATCCTAAGGTTCTGGGCCTGCCGATGGGATGAATGGCTGGGGGGCACCCAGTCCCAAGGGCTCAACAGCAGTGAAGCTGTCTAAAAAACTCTAAAACCATTATGAATAGTGTAGTTAAAAGTATTATTACCCAGGAGGGTCCCACCTGCTCCGCAGATGGGGAATCCCTCCCTGGACCTTCGGGTTCAGGCTGTCCCACGTACTCTGGGGGGGACAAGACTGCACTTGGGGGCAACCCCACCAACGACAATGGCACATGTTTTAAGGTACCCGAGATTGCACGCGATTTGGAAGCGCAGGCCCTGTCGACTCTTCGGCAGGACCTCGCAATGTCCGGCGATTCTTCTTCTGGCAGTGCGAGCACCGTTCGCTCTGCCA
The DNA here is from genome assembly GCA_910589475.2 of Bembecia ichneumoniformis. Classification (NCBI taxonomy): domain Eukaryota; kingdom Metazoa; phylum Arthropoda; class Insecta; order Lepidoptera; family Sesiidae; genus Bembecia; species Bembecia ichneumoniformis. The sequence goes on along the minus strand of OU342544.1, from coordinate 320,030 downwards.
GAGTGAAAGTCACGCGAATGGAGGAGGACAAGAGTCTCTCTCGTTTCTTTCTGAAGAGAGGCTCCAAACCGCCCGAATCAGAAACTTCTGATGAGGGCTCTGATCGAACGATTTCTCCGGCTCGCTCGGCCAACAAGTCGAGGAAGGCCGGACGACCGCCCACAACCGGGCAGTATGTCGGCTTGGCGAAAGCTAAGACCGAATATTTGAAGGCCCAACGGGAAGAATTAGAGCTCCAGGCCGAGAAAGAGCTGCTCGCCTCGGTCCACAAGGCTAGAGATACTCGCGCCCGCCTTTCTATTACCGCCGGATTAGACGACGCTGAGACGTCCTCACGACTAGTATCGCGAGTGAGGTCCGGCCTTTCAATCATCGACGAGGTCGCCAAGAAATCAGGTCACCTCAAGGGGGGATTTATTAAATCCCTCAAAGAGGCGATTATGACTATAGAGGAGGACACGGTCTCCCTTTCTAAAAGGTGCACGACGGACGAGACGGAGGCGCAGCAGCGCGAAATTGAGCAGCAGCGGCGCGAAAATGACCAACTGCGGCGTGAGAATGCCCAGATTCGCACGGAAATGGCGGAGCTCCGCAAGGAACTCACAGAGGTTAAGGCCTTGCTCCTTGCTAGGCAGGGTCCTGCGGCTGCCCCTGAGGTGGGGGTCACCTCAGGACTTCTTAAAGACCTCGAGGCTCGAGTCATGGGCCAAATCCTGGACCGACTCGATGTTCCAGAGCTGCGCGCAAGTCGCAAGCCTGGCTCTCAGGCAGAAACAGGGAAGGGATTGGCTCCACCACTGGCACCGGCTTTGAAAAAAGCCGCTGTAGCGCCTAAACCCGCAAGCGGGCAAAAATTCAAGGATCCAAAAGAGAAGCCGTCGGCACTCTCTAAGAGTGCCCGACGCAGGAAAGCGACGCGAGGTCGCAAGACATCCGAGCAGTCTGCCCCGCGTCAACTTCCTCCCGCCCCTCCCTCCATGGATAAACCATGGAGCTTGGTGGTTAAGGGGGGAAAGCATAAAGAGCGACCTCCTGCTCCTAAGCAGAATGTTCGGGCACAACAGCCCTCTCCGCGGAAGGTCAGACCTCCCAAGACGGCAGCCGTCGTCGTCACCCTGCAGCCGGGAGCTGCAGACAGGGGGATAACCTATCGCATGATCCTAGAGGAGGCTAAAAAGCGCGTGGACATAACGGCGATGGGAATACCTTCTCTCCATTTCCGGCGCGCGGTGACGGGTGCCGTTATCATGGAGGTGAAGGGCGCTGACGGCAACGACGGCAACGTTAAGGCAGACGCTTTGGCCGCCAGACTCAAAGAGGTAATGAATGCGGAGTCGGTCCGAATCTCGAGGCCTTTCAAGGCAATCGAGCTATTAGTATCGGGCTTGGACGACTCCGTAACATCAGAGGAAGTAGCGGCGGCCATTGCCAGACTCGGACAATGTCCCCGGGATGCGGTGAAGGTCGGCGTAATCCGAATGTCACTATTCGGCATGGGATCGGCTTGGGCGAGCTGCCCCGTTGAAGCAGCCAAAAAGGTTACGGAGGGAAAACTGCTGGTCGGGTGGACGGCAGCGCGTGTCAAGCTGCTGCAGCCCCGTGAGATGCGTTGTTTCCGGTGCCTGATGACAGGGCATGTCAGGGAGCAATGCACTGCGGCCGTCGACCGGAGCCAGCAGTGTTTCAAGTGCGGAGTAACTGGACATCGAGCGTCTGAGTGCCGGGCAGAAGCCCGTTGCCCACTCTGTGCCGACTCCAACAGAAAGGCAAATCATCGCTTGGGGAGCAAAAAATGTTCGGCCCCCAAGCCCAAGATGAATAGACGAAGGCCTGTGGTTCCTGTGGTTCCGTCCCAGGACTCCACGACCTGCCTACCGGACGGGACTGAGGCACTTATGGACATACAAACAGTATGTCCATAAGATGCCTACAAGCGAACATCAACCACTGCGCCAGTGCCCAGGACTTGCTAGTCCAGACACTGGTGCAGTGGAGAATACAGGTGGCGGTCGTCGCGGAGCCGTACCGAGTCGTCTCCCGTGACAACTGGGTCGGTGACCTCGACGGCCTTGTTGCCATTGTTTTGGCCACAGGGGAGGAGGCCCCCACGGTCGACCGATCGTTCAGAGGTCGTGGGATGGTCGCAGTTTTGTGCGGCAATATTGTGTATGTGGGTGTCTACTTTTCGCCAAATCGTCCGCTCTCGGAATTCGAGACCTTTTTGGCGGAAATGGACACCCTCATGAATTGGAGCCGGCCGCACCTGGTCCTCATTGGCGGTGACCTGAACGCAAAGTCGACGGTGTGGGGTTCCTCCCTCACAGATGCGAGGGGCGAAACTCTAGAGGAGTGGCTCTCCAGCAATAACCTGGCGGTACTGAACAGGGGCAACACAAACACGTGCGTGCGCCTTCAGGGCGGATCCGTCGTGGACGTCACGTTCGCGAGTCCCGCCCTGGCACACCGTGTTCTGGGCTGGGTAGTTGAGGAGGGGGTCGAGACCTTATCGGATCACCGATTTATTCGGTTTTCCGTCTCCCCCAACCCGGCACACCCGCACAGCCCGAGACGTGCCCCTGCGGAGATTGGCCCAAAGTGGGCATTGAAAAAGCTGGAGAGAGACACCCTCATTGAGGCGTCCCTCGTCATCAACTGGAATGACACCCCGGGAAGTCCGGACGCATCCCTGGAGGCGCAGTGGTTCAGCGAGGCGATGACACACGTCTGCGACGTGTCGATGCCTCGTGTGAGATCGCTTCCGCCTCGTCGACAGGTGTACTGGTGGTCGCCGGAGCTCGATCGTCTTCGAGCGGCCTGCGTCTCGGCGCGACGCCAGTACACCCGCTCCCGTCGACGTCACAGGGATGCCAACACCCAACGAAGACTCTTCGCCGCCTTTCAAGAGGCCAAGAAGGCTTTGAGAGCCGAGATCGGCGCTGCCAAGGAACGCGCCTGGCAGGAGTTGCTGGACACCCTCGAGTGTGACCCATGGGGCAGGCCTTACAGGCTTGTTATGAACAAGCTACGCCCCTGGGTCCCCCCGCTAACATCCACGATGGAGGCGGGCATGCTCGAGAGAGTGGTGGATTCTCTGTTCCCTGCCAGGGTGGCGGAGGATGCTTTTCCCGTACGGGAACGTACGAGGCAGCCGATCTCTCCTGAAGAGCCCCCTGAGGTGTCCGAGGGAGAGTTGGACAGGGCGGTTCTTCGTCTCCAGGCGAAGAACACAGCGCCCGGTCCCGACGGCATCCCGGGAAAGGCCTGGGTATTGGCTCTCAAGGAGGGCGGCATGGCTGCGAGATTTCGCGCCCTTCTCACCACTTGTGTGACGAACGGCCACTTTCCTAGCCAGTGGAAGGTAGGCAAGTTGGTCCTCATTCGGAAGTCTGGGCGACCGGTGGACTCCCCATCGGGGTACCGCCCGATAGTGCTGTTGAGTGAGGCCGGAAAACTGTTCGAGCGGGTTATAGCCGCCCGCCTCACTCGGCACCTAGAGGAGACGGGGCCGAACCTGGCTGACGTCCAGTTTGGCTTTCGGCGGGGCAGGTCCACCATGGACGCAATCGCCCGAGTGAGGTCACTCGCGGAGGAGGCGATTGGGAAAGGCGGGTGTGCCTTGGCGGTATCGTTAGACATCTCCAACGCGTTTAACACGCTCCCACATCGTGTCATCTCGGAGGCCATGGGGTTCCACGCCTTCCCGGAGTACCTACGTCGACTTGTCGACGAGTATCTCTCGGGTCGGGTGGTGGTGTACCCCACACGCGTTGGAGTATGTCGACGGGACGTGTCGTGTGGTGTCCCGCAGGGGTCGGTTCTCGGGCCGCTCCTGTGGAACATTGGATACGACTCGGTGCTGCGAGGCATCAACCTGCGCGGGGTCGACGTCGCGTGCTATGCGGACGACACGCTCGTGATCGCCCGCGGTAGCACGTTTCGTGACGCGACCCTGTTGGCAACCGCCGGAGTCGCACAAGTGGTGGCGCGAATAAGACGTCTGGGGCTGACGGTGGCTCTTGAGAAGTCCGAAGCAATTTGCTTCCATGGACCTCGCAAGGCGCCACCGCCAGACGCCCACATAACTGTGAGCGGAGTGACCATCGGCATCGGGTCGACGTTGAAGTATCTCGGCGTCGTCCTTGATAGCCGGTGGAACTTCAGGGAGCACTTTAAAAAGATGGCTCCCAAACTAATAAGGACATCATTTGCCTTGAGCAGGCTTACGCCCAACCTGGGTGGGCCAAAGGGAGGATGCCGCCGTCTCTTCGCAGGCGTGGTGCGCTCGATGGCCCTGTATGGGGCTCCCGTATGGGTTGACTCTTTGTCCGCCCATAACCTGGCCATGCTGCGACGTCCGCAGCGGGTCATGGCGAACAGGGTCATCCGAGCGTATCGCACCACGTCCTGGGAGGCGGCATGCGCTGTTGCTGGGACACTTCCCTGGGAGTTGGATGCCGAGGTCCTTGCAGCGGTCTACTACAAGACTGCCGACGCAAGGGCCCGCGGCGCGAGTCCATCCCCAGAAGAAGTGTCACGGTGGAGGAGGGAGGCCAGAGAAGAAGCCATGGAAAGATGGGGCGACATGATGGCGCATCCTAGCGCGGGTCACCGCACCGTTGCAGCAATTGCACCGGTGCTTAAGGAATGGGTGAGCAGGCGGACCGGTTCGCTCTCCTTCCGGCTTGTGCAGGTGCTTACGGGGCATGGTTGCTTCGGACGGTACCTGTGCAACGTCGCGAGGAGGGAGCGAACCACCGCCTGTCACGAATGTGGTGCGCCGGACGACACGGCCGACCATGTTCTAGCGGAGTGCCCAGGTTGGGATCAAGAGAGGACGGCTCTGACGGCAGTCGTGGGTCAAGACTTGTCCTTACCCGCTGTCGTCAGAGCGATGATCGGTAGCCCTGACGGCTGGTGTGCCGTCAAGGCCTTTTGCGAGGTGGTCCTGAGTGGCAAAGAAGACAGCGAGCGGTCCCGCGAGGAGGACCCGCAGGCTGAACCACTCAGGCGCCGCAGAGCTGGCCGGCGTGGCCGTGCGTACGCCGCGGCCCACGTAACCTAATGACAACCGGGCGTCAGTTTGAGGACAACTGACGTCCGGACATTTCAATAGTGAGGTGTGACGACCTACAGGTGTTCCAGTAGGTCGCCACTAGTGAGGTAGCGGCTAATCCGCCAGTGAGGAGTCCGGCAGCGGACGTAGCGGTGCGGGGGGACCGTGAGGACAAGGCCCAGCTGTCGCCTCGGTTCCTCCTAACACCGCTGATGTTGGAACACGGAGGGGTTTTAGTGGGTATTCCCGGTGGCTCTCACCGGGCGAGTCCCACACACCCCCTCGTCGGCTGTCCTCGTCGACGAGGGATAGTGCGTAAATGCATTTCCCCTCCTAAAAAAAAAAAAAAAAAAAGGTTAGGTTAGGTTTCCGTCCGTGTGCGGTTTCCAGTCCGCCATCGGACGCGTCCCCAGGTTGCGGATAGGGGAACGCCCCCCCCGATGTGGGGGGGTACCGGTTTCGGCCGGCGCGGACAAAAACTGGCATGTGGCTGTCTGGTCTTTTTAAGGGCGGACATTGCACGGCCACATGAACCCGTAGCCCCGCACTGAGTGGGGTCGGGGGTCCAGCGCACTGAGCGTTGGGCCGCGAGGAAGACAACCTCTCTAAAAAATCACCCCCGTGGGCGAAGCGACGGCTTCTTATTTAAGAAGCCCACCGCTGTCGCCAGTGGACCCTCGCGGGTCGTGGGATGGCCGGGTTCAACCTGGCGGACCGGAAGTCCCGGCTGATGAGGAGGCGCTCTGGCGCTGAAGCGCTCCGGCGCGTTTGTGGAGGCCCCGTAGTGGGGCAGTGGAGCTTCGGTTCGTGGGAGGCGGACCTTCAAGGTCCGCGTGCGCGGCGTGTGGTCTAGGCCACCGTCGGGCAACCCGTAACCTCGCACTCTGCGAGGCCGGGGGTCCGGCGCACTGAGCGTCGGGCCGCGTGGAAGAAAACCACTATAAAAATTACCCCAATCCTAAGGTTTTGGGTCTGCCGATGGGATGAATGGCTGGGGGGTACCCAGTCCCAAGGGCCCAACAGCAGTGAAGCTGTACAAAAACACAAATTTCAAAATGAAGAGTGCATCTAAAAGTAAATATACCCAGGAGGGTCCCACCTGCTCCGCAGATGGGGAATCCCTCCCTGTGCCTTCGGGTACAGGCAGTCCCACGTACTCTGGGGGGGACAAGACTGCACTTGGGGGCAACCCCACCAACGACAATGGCACATGTTTTAAGGTACCCGAGATTGCACGCGATTTGGAAGCGCAGGCCCTGTCGACTCTTCGGCAGGACCTCGCTATGTCAGGCGATTCTTCTTCTGGCAGTGCGAGCACCGTTCGCTCTGCCAGAGTGAAAGTCATGCGAATGGAGGAGGACAAGAGTCTCTCTCGTTTCTTTCTGAAGAGAGGCTCCAAACCGCCCGAATCAGAAACTTCTGATGAGGGCTCTGACCGAACGGTCTCTCCGGCTCGTTCGGTCAACAAGGCCAGGAAGCCCGGACGTCCGCCCACAACCGGGCAGTATGTCGGCTTGGCGAAAGCTAAGACCGAATATTTGAAGGCCCAACGGGAAGAATTGGAGCTCCAGGCGGAGAAAGAGCTGCTCGCCTCGGTCCACAAGGCTAGAGATACTCGCGCCCGCCTTTCTATTACCGCCGGATTAGACGACGCTGAGACGTCCTCACGACTAGTATCGCGAGTGAGGTCCGGCCTTTCAATCATCGACGAGGTCGCCAAGAAATCAGGTCACCTCAAGGGGGGATTTATTAAATCCCTCAAAGAGGCGATTATGACTATAGAGGAGGACACGGTCTCCCTTTCTAAAAGGTGCACGACGGATGAGACGGAGGCGCAGCAGCGCGAAATTGAGCAGCAGCGGCGCGAGAACGAGCAGCTGCGCCGAGAGAACGCACAGCTGCGCTCAGATATGGCAGAGCTTCGCAAGGAGCTCACAGAAGTGAAGGCTTTGCTCCTTGCAAGGCAGGGTCCCGCGGCTGCCCCTGAGGTGGAGGTCACCTCAGGACTTCTTAAAGACCTCGAGGCTCGGGTCATGGGCCAAATACTGGACCGACTCGATGTTCCAGAGCTGCGCGCAAATCGCAAGCCTGGCTCTCCGGCAGAAACCGGGAAGGGATTGGCTCCACCACTGGCACCGGCTTTGAAAAAAGCCGCTGTAGTGCCTAAACCCGCTAGCGGGCAAAAATTCAAGGACCCAAAAGAGAAGCCGTCGGAACTCTCTAAGAGTGCCCGACGCAGGAAAGCGACGCGAGGTCGCAAGACATCCGAGCAGTCTGCCCCGCGTCAACTCCCTCCCGCCCCTCCCTCCATGGATAAACCATGGAGCTTGGTGGTCAAGGGGGGAAAGCATAAAGAGCGACCTCCTGCTCCTAAGCAGAAGGTTCGGGCACAACAGCCCGCTCCGCGGAAGGTCAGACCTCCCAAGACGGCAGCCGTCGTCGTCACCCTGCAACCGGGAGCTGCAGACAGGGGGATAACCTATCGCATGATCCTAGAGGAGGCCAAAAAGCGCGTGGACATAACGGCGATGGGAATACCTTCTCTCCATTTCCGGCGCGCGGTGACTGGCGCCGTTATCATGGAGGTGAAGGGCGCTGACGGCAACGATGGCAACGTTAAGGCAGACGCTTTGGCCGCCAGACTCAAAGAGGTAATGAATGCGGAGTCGGTCCGAATCTCGAGGCCTTTCAAGGCAATCGAGCTATTAGTATCGGGCTTGGACGACTCCGTAACTTCAGAGGAAGTAGCGGCGGCCATTGCCAGACTCGGACAATGTCCCCGGGATGCGGTGAAGGTCGGCGTAATCCGAATGTCACTATTCGGCATGGGATCGGCTTGGGCGAGCTGCCCCGTTGAAGCAGCCAAAAAGGTTACGGAGGGAAAACTGCTGGTCGGGTGGACGGCAGCGCGCGTCAAGCTGCTGCAGCCCCGTGAGATGCGTTGTTTCCGGTGCCTGATGACAGGGCATGTCAGGGAGCAATGCACTGCGGCCGTCGACCGGAGCCAGCAGTGTTTCAAGTGCGGAGTAACTGGACATCGAGCGTCTGAGTGCCGGGCAGAAGCCCGTTGCCCACTCTGTGCCGACTCCAACAGAAAGGCAAATCATCGCTTGGGGAGCAAAAAATGTTCGGCCCCCAAGCCCAAGATGAATAGACGAAGGCCTGTGGTTCCTGTGGTTCCGTCCCAGGACTCCACGACCTGCCTACCGGACGGGACTGAGGCACTTATGGACATACAAACAGTATGTCCATAAGATGCCTACAAGCGAATATCAACCACTGCGCCAGTGCCCAGGACTTGCTAGTCCAGACACTGGTGCAGTGGAGAATACAGGTGGCGGTCGTCGCGGAGCCGTACCGAGTCGTCTCCTGTGACAACTGGGTCGGTGACCTCGACGGCCTTGTCGCCATTGTTTTGGCCACAGGGGAGGAGGCCCCCACGGTCGATCGAGCTTACAGAGGTCGGGGGATGGTTGCCGTTTTGTGCGGCAATATTGTGTATGTGGGTGTCTACTTTTCGCCAAACCGTCCGCTCTCGGAATTCGAGACCTTTTTGGCGGAAATGGACACCCTCATGAATTGGAGCCGGCCGCACCTGGTCCTCATTGGCGGAGACCTTAACTCTAAGTCGACGGTGTGGGGTTCCTCCCTCACTGATGCGAGGGGCGAAACTCTAGAGGAGTGGCTCTCCAGTAATAACCTGGTCGTGCTGAACAGGGGCACGACAAACACGTGCGTGCGTTCTCGGGGCGGATCCGTCGTGGATATTACGTTCGCGAGCCCCGCCCTGGCATGCCGTGTTCAGGGCTGGGTAGTCGAGGAGGGGGTCGAGACCTTATCGGATCACCGATACATTCGGTTTTCCGTCTCCCCCCACCCGACAGACCCGCACAGCCCGAGACGTGCCCCTGCGGAGATTGGCCCTAGATGGGCTTTAAAAAAGCTGGAGAGAGACACCCTCATTGAGGCGTCCCTCGTCATCAACTGGAATGACACCCCGGGAAGTCCGGACGCATCCCTGGAGGCGCAGTGGTTCAGCGAGGCGATGACACACGTCTGCGACGTGTCGATGCCTCGTGTGAGATCGCTTCCGCCTCGTCGACAGGTGTACTGGTGGTCGCCGGAGCTCGATCGTCTCCGAGCGGCCTGCGTCTCGGCGCGACGCCAGTACACCCGCTCCCGTCGACGCCACAGGGATGCAAACACCCAGCGAAGACTCTTCGCCGCCTTCCAAGAGGCCAAGAAGGCTCTGAGAGCCGAGATCGGCGCCTCCAAGGAGCGCGCCTGGCAGGAGCTGCTGGACACCCTCGAGCGTGACCCATGGGGCAGGCCTTACAGGCTTGTCATGAACAAGCTACGCCCCTGGGTCCCCCCGCTAACATCCACGATGGAGGCGGGCATGCTCGAGAGAGTGGTGGAATCTCTGTTCCCTGCCAGGGTGGCGGAGGATGCTCCTCCCGTACGGGAACGTACGAGGCAGCCGATCTCACCTGAAGAGCCCCCTGAGGTGTCCGAGGGAGAGTTGGACAGGGCGGTTCTTCGTCTCCAGGCGAAGAACACAGCGCCCGGTCCCGACGGCATCCCGGGAAAGGCCTGGGTATTGGCTCTCAAGGAGGGCGGAATGGCTGCGAGATTTCGCGCCCTTCTCACCACTTGTGTGACGAATGGCCACTTTCCTAGCCAGTGGAAGGTAGGCAAGTTGGTCCTCATCCGGAAGTCTGGGCGACCGGTGGACTCCCCATCGGGCTACCGCCCGATAGTGCTGTTGAGTGAGGCCGGAAAACTGTTCGAGCGGGTTATAGCCGCCCGCCTCACTCGGCACCTAGAGGAGACGGGGCCGAACCTGGCTGACGTCCAGTTTGGCTTTCGGCGGGGCAGGTCCACCATGGACGCAATCATTCGGGTGAGGTCACTTGCGGAGGAGGCGATTGGGAAAGGCGGGTGTGCCTTGGCGGTATCGTTAGACATCTCCAACGCGTTTAACACGCTCCCACATCGTGTCATCTCGGAGGCCATGGGGTTCCACGCCTTCCCGGAATACCTACGTCGACTTGTCGACGAGTATCTCTCGGGTCGGGCGGTGGTGTACCCCACACGCGTTGGAGTTCGTCGACGGCAGATGTCGTGTGGTGTTCCGCAGGGGTCGGTTCTCGGGCCGCTCCTGTGGAACATTGGATACGACTCGGTGCTGCGAGGCATCAACCTGCGCGGGGTCGACGTCGCGTGTTATGCGGACGACACGCTCGTGATCGCCCGCGGTAGCACGTTTCGTGACGCGACCCTGTTGGCAACCGCCGGAGTCGCACAAGTGGTGGCGCGAATAAGACGTCTGGGGCTGACGGTGGCTCTTGAGAAGTCCGAAGCAATTTGCTTCCATGGACCTCGCAAGGTGCCACCGCCAGACGCCCACATAACTGTGAGCGGAGTGACCATCGGCATCGGGTCGACGTTGAAGTATCTCGGCGTCGTCCTTGATAGCCGGTGGAACTTCAGGGAGCATTTTAAAAAGATGGCTCCCAAACTAATAAGGACCTCGTTTGCCTTGAGTAGGCTTACGCCCAACCTGGGTGGGCCAAAGGGAGGATGCCGCCGTCTCTTCGCAGGCGTGGTGCGCTCGATGGCCCTGTATGGGGCTCCCGTATGGGTTGACTCTTTGTCCGCCCATAACCTGGCCATGCTGCGACGTCCGCAGCGGGTCATGGCGAACAGGGTCATCCGAGCGTATCGCACCACGTCCTGGGAGGCGGCATGCGCTGTTGCTGGGACGCTCCCCTGGGAGTTGGATGCCGAGGTCCTTGCAGCGGTCTACTACCAGACTGCCGACGCAAGGACCCGCGGCGCGAGTCCAACCGCAGAAGAAGTGTCACGATGGAGGAGGGAGGCCAGAGAAGAAGCCATGGAAAGATGGGGAGACATGATGGCGCATCCAAGCGCGGGTCACCGCACCGTTGCAGCAATTGCACCGGTGCTTAAGGATTGGGTGAGCAGGCGGACCGGTTCGCTCTCCTTCCGGCTTGTGCAGGTGCTTACGGGGCATGGTTGCTTCGGACGGTACCTGTGCAACGTCGCGAGGAGGGAGCGAACCACCGCCTGTCACGAATGTGGTGCGCCGGATGACACGGCCGACCATGTTCTAGCGGAGTGCCCAGGTTGGGACCAAGAGAGGACGGCTCTGACGGCAGTCGTGGGACAAGACTTGTCCTTACCCGCTGTCGTCAGAGCGATGATCGGTAGCCCTGACGGCTGGTGTGCCGTCAAGGCCTTTTGCGAGGTGGTCCTGAGTGGCAAAGAAGACAGCGAGCGGTCCCGCGAGGAGGACCCGCAGGCTGAACCACTCAGGCGCCGCAGAGCTGGCCGGCGTGGCCGTGCGTACGCCGCGGCCCACGTAACCTAATGACAACCGGTCGTCAGTTTGAGGACAACTGACGTCCGGACATTTCAATAGTGAGGTGTGACGACCTACAGGTGTTCCAGTAGGTCGCCACTAGTGAGGTAGCGGCAAATCCGCCAGTGAGGAGTCCGGCAGCGGACGTAGCGGTGCGGGGGGACCATGAGGACAAGGCCCAGCTGTCGCCTCGGTTCCTCCTAACACCGCTGATGTTGGAACACGGAGGGGTTTTAGTGGGTATTCCCGGTGGCTCTCACCGGGCGAGTCCCACACACCCCCTCGTCGGCTGTCCTCGTCGACGAGGGATAGTGCGTAAATGCATTTCCCCTCCTAAAAAAAAAAAAAAAAAAAAAAGGTTAGGTTTCCGTGTGCGGTTTCCAGTCCGCCATCGGACGCGTCCCCAGGTTGCGGATAGGGGAACGCCTCCCAGATGGGGGGTACCGGTTTCGGCCGGCGCGGACAAAAACTGGCATGTGGCTGTCTGGTCTTTTTAAGGGCGGACATTGCACGGTCACATGAACCCGTAGCCCCGCACTGAGTGGGGTCGGGGGTCCAGCGCACTGAGCGTTGGGCCGCGAGGAAGACAACCTCTCTAAAAAATCACCCCCGTGGGCGAAGCGACGGCTTCTTATTTAAGAAGCCCACCGCTGTCGCCAGTGGATCCTTGCGGGTCGTGGGATGGCCGGGTTCAACCTGGCGGACCGGAAGTCCGGACTGATGAGGAGGCGCTCTGGCGCTGAAGCGCTTCGGCGCGTTTGTGGAGGCCCCGTAGCGGGGCAGTGGAGCTTCGGCTCGTGGGAGGCGGACCTTCAAGGTCCGCGTGCGCGGCGTGTGGTCTAGGCCACCGTCGGGCAACCCGTAACCTCGCACTATGCGAGGCCGGGGGTCCGGCGCACTGAGCGTCGGGCCGCGTGGAAGATAACCACTATAAAAATTACCCCAATCCTAAGGTTTTGGGTCTGCCGATGGGATGAATGGCTGGGGGGTACCCAGTCCCAAGGGCCCAACAGCAGTGAAGCTGTACAAAAACACAAATTTCAAAATGAAAAGTGCATCTAAAAGTAAATATACCCAGGAGGGTCCCACCTGCTCCGCAGATGGGGAATCCCTCCCTGTGCCTTCGGGTACAGGCAGTCCCACGTACTCTGGGGGGGACAAGACTGCACTTGGGGGCAACCCCACCAACGACAATGGCTTTTCTTTTAAGGTACCCGAGATTGCACGTGATTCGGAAGCGCAGGCCCTGTCGACTCTTCGGCAGGACCTGAAAATGTCGGGTGACTCTTCCTCTGGCAGCGCGAGTACCGTTCGCTCTGCCAGAGTGAAAGTTACGAGAATGGAGGAAGACAGGAAACTGTCCCGTTTCTTTCTCAAGAGAGGCTCGAAGCCTCCCGAGTCAGAAACGTCCGACGAGGGCTCGGACCGAATAGCCTCTCCGACTCGGTCGGTCCACAAAGCTAAGAAGCCCGGACGTCCGCCCACAACTGGGCAATATGTCGGCCTTGCGATGGCTAAGGCCGAATATGTGAAGGCCCAACGGGCCGAACTAGAGCTCCAGGCGGAGAAGGAGCTGCTGGCCTCTGTCTCGGAGGCTAGAGCGACCCGTTCCAGCCTGGCTATGCCAGGAGAGAAGGAGGACGACACCGTGACGTCCTCGCGACTTCTAGAGCGAGTAAAATCCCGTTTTTCCGTTATAGAGGAAGTGGCAGCCAAGTCGGGCAAGCTCAAGGGGACCTTTGTTAAGGCCCTTAGGGATTCGGTGACTGAGGCGTGGGAGGACGTGTTGTCTCTCGCGGCCCTACGCGCCACGGAAGAAACAAAGGCCCTGCAGCGTGAAAACGCACAACTGCGCTCTGGCATGGCGGAGCTCCGAAAGGAGTTCGCCGAATTCAGAGCCAGTATCCAATCGCAGCCCCGACAGGTTCCCTCGACGATGGAAGGTGTAGTCACACCAGGCATGCTCAAGGCGCAGGAGGACCGCCTATTGAGGTGCCTGAGTGAAAGAGTAAACGTCCGAATCGACGAGCTCCTGAATAAGGAGCCGCAGCCCTGCCCTCCACTGGCATCCCGAAAGGGACCACCGCCGACACCGGCGCCCAAGAAGGCTGCAACCATTCGTCCTGCCGTAGCGCCCAAACGCGCCACTGCCCCCGCCTCCAGCGGGCGCAAGGATACGGCTGCTGAACCCGAGAAAGGGGCGCCTTCCAAAAGTGCCCAGAAAAGGAAGAGACAACGCAGGGCGGCAGCCAAGATACGCCCTCCCCGTGAAGAGCGTCCCCTCCCTCCCGCCCCCGCCTCCATGGACAGAACATGGAGCACGGTGGTTAGGGGAGGAAAACACAAGGTGTCACCTCCGGCAAATAAAAAGAATGGGCCCCAGCGGCCCATCACAAAAAAGAAGACGAAGCCTCCCAAGACGGCGGCAGTAGTGCTCACCCTGCAGCCGGATGCTGCCGAGAAGGGGTTGACATATGCCTCCGTCATTGAGGAGGCAAAACGGAAGGTGGATTTGGCGGCGCTTGATATTGAAGATATCAAGTTCCGTCGTGCCGTGACCGGGGCCACGATATTGGAGATTTCTGGCACGGACAATAACAATAGGGCGGATGCGCTGGCCGCCAAACTCAGGGAAGAATTGAGCGCGGAGTCGGTCCGAGTATCCAGACCGGTCAAGATGACCGAACTTCTGATATCTGGGCTCGACGACTCCGTCAGCTCCCAAGACGTGGCGGCGGCCATCGCCAAAATTGGCGAATGTGCCGTGGATTCGGTCAAGGTTGGGGCGATCCGTTTCTCGCGCTTCGGCATGGGGACGGCATGGGCGGGCTGCCCGGTAGCAGCTGCTAAAAAAGTATTAGAAGGGAGACTGCTGGTGGGATGGTCGGCGGCAAGGGTCAAGCTCCTTCAGCCCCGAGAGCTGCGCTGCTTCCGGTGTCTGGAATCCGGACACGTCAGGGGGCAGTGCACTGCCGCCGTCGACAGAAGCCAGCAGTGCTTCCGGTGCGGTCAGGCTGGCCACCGTGCGGCCGATTGCCGCTCCGAAGCCCGCTGTGTCATTTGCGCTGAAGCCGGGAAACGGCACAACCATCGTCTGGGGAGTCCCAAATGTTCGGCCCCCAGACGGAAATGGAATCGACGAAGGCCGGCTGGTCCTGAGGCTACGTCCCAGGATGCCGCCGACCGCCTGCCGGACAGGACGCATGGAGCACCTATGGACGTACAATCAGTATGTCCATAAGGTGCCTCCAAACTAATATAAATCACTGCGCCAGAGCTCAGGACTTGCTGGTCCAGACGCTGGCGCAGTGGAGGATAGAGGTGGCAGTCGTCTCGGAGCCGTATCTGGTCGTCAATCGTGACAACTGGATCGGTGACCGGGACGGGCTCGTAGCCATTGTTTTGGCCTCGAGAGAGGGGGCCCACGCCGTCGATCGTACGTATAAGGGTCGAGGGTTCGTTGCCGCCTTATGCGGAAACATTGCGTTCGTGGGTGTCTATTTTTCGCCAAATCGTTCGCTCTCGGATTTCGAGAGCTTTCTGGCGGAAATAGACATCCTTTTAGGCTGGTGTCGTCCGCATCAGGTTCTCCTAGCCGGAGACCTGAATGCGAAGTCGACGGCGTGGGGATCATCTCTCACAGACGCGAGGGGCGCAGCCCTCGAAGAGTGGCTTTCCAGTAGCAACATGTGTGTACTGAATAGGGGTACGTCTAACACTTGCGTGCGGCATCAGGGCGGTTCAGTCGTGGATGTCACGTTCGCGAGCCCCGCCCTGGCCCGCCGTGTCCGGGGCTGGGTAGTCGAAGAAGGGGTCGAGACTTTGTCGGACCACCGGTACATCCGGTTCTCCGTCTCCCCCCACTCGACAGACCCGAACAGCCCCAGACATATCCCGTCAGAGATCGGGCCCAGGTGGGCACTCAAAAAGCTGGAAAGAGACGCTCTCGTGGAGGCGTCCCTCGTTGAATCCTGGATTGACACACCGGACGAGACCGATGCGGATCTGGAGGCGCAATGGTTCCGCGAGGCAATGACGCACGTCTGCGACGTCGCCATGCCTCGCGTCGGAAAACTGCCGCCCCGTCGACAGGTGTACTGGTGGTCGCCAGAGCTACAACAGCTCCGAGCGGCATGCGTGAAAGCACGACGCCAGTACACACGAGCTCGTCGTCGCAACAGATCCGCATCCATAATTGACAGACTTTTCGCCGCCTTCCAAGGGGCCAAGAGAGCCTTGAGAGCGGAGATCGGTGCAGCGAAGGAGCGCGCCTGGCAGGAGCTGGTCGACTCGCTCGAGCGGGACCCATGGGGCAGGCCGTACAAGCTCGTCATGAGCAAGCTTCGCCCCTGGGCCCCTCCGCTCACATCTGAGATGGAAGCGGAGACGCTCGCGAGAGTGGTGGAGACCCTGTTTCCTGTCAGGGCGGAGGGCGATGCTCCTCGCACACAAGATCGTGCGGTGCAGCCGACTCCAATCGAGGATCCTCCCGAGGTGTCCGAGGGTGAACTGAATAGGGCGGTTCTTCGCCTCAGCGCGAAGAACACAGCTCCCGGTCCCGACGGCATCCCGGGGAAGGCGTTGGTCTTGGCCCTCAAGGAGGGCGGTTTGGACGAGAGATTCCGCGCGCTACTCACCACCTGTGTGAAGGAAGGCCACTTTCCCAAGGAGTGGAAGCAGGGCAGGCTGGTCCTCATCCGCAAGCCCGGGCGTCCGGTGGACTCACCATCGGCATACCGCCCCATAGTCCTGCTGAGTGAGGCTGGGAAATTGCTCGAGCGAGTTATCGCTGCTCGCCTCACTCAACACCTCGAGGAGACGGGGCCGAATTTGGCGGAGATCCAGTTCGGTTTCCGTAGGGGCAGGTCCACCGTGGACGCGATTGCCAGGGTGAGGACTATAGCGGACGAGGAAGTTGGGAAAGGTGGGGTCGTCTTGGCGGTGTCCTTAGACATTTCCAACGCGTTCAACACTCTCCCACACAGAGTAATCTTGGAGGCCATGGGGTACCACGCCTTCCCGGGATACTTGCGTCGACTCATCGACGAGTACCTCTCGGGTCGGTCGGTCGTGTACCCCACACGCGTTGGAATTTGTCAACGGGAAGTGTCGTGCGGTGTCCCGCAGGGGTCGGTCCTCGGGCCGCTCCTGTGGAACATCGGCTACGACTGGGTGCTGCGGGGCGTTACCCTGCACGGGGTCGACGTCACGTGTTACGCGGACGACACGCTAGTGACCGCCCGCGGTGGCACGTTCCGTGACGCGGCCCTGTTGGCAACCGCCGGAGTCGCACAGGTGGTGGGGCGCATACGGCGCCTGGGCCTGACGGTGGCCCTTGAAAAGTCCGAAGCGATCTGCTTCCACGGACCTCGCAAGGCGCCACCGCCAGACGCCCACATTATTGTGAGCGGAGTGTCCATCGGCATCGGGTCGACGTTGAAATATCTCGGCGTCGTTCTCGATAGCCGGTGGAACTTCAGGGACCACTTCTCTAAGCTGGTTCCCAAATTGGTCCGGACATCGTTAGCCCTAGCAAGGCTAACGCCCAACCTGGGTGGGCCAAGGAGTGGATGCCGTCGTCTCTACGCAGGCGTGGTGCGATCGATGGCCCTGTACGGGGCACCGATCTGGGTGGACTCCCTGTCAGCACAAAATAAGGTCCTGTTGCGACGCGCGCAGCGGATCGTTGCTATCAGGGTCATCCGAGCGTATCGCACCGTCTCGTGGGAGGCGGCGTGCGTTGTTGCTGGAACACCACCCTGGGAATTGGATGCCGAGGTCCTAGCAGCGGTCTACAACAAGACTGCGGATGCTAGGTCCCGAGGTGTAGCTCCGACCCCAGCGGTGGTGTCGCGCTGGAGAAGAGAGGCCCAAGAAATGGCTATGATGACGTGGAACGTCGAGTTGGCGAGGCCGAATGCGGGTCGCCGCATTTCGGCTGCGGTCGCTCCCGTCCTCAAGGAGTGGGTGAGCAGGCGGACCGGATCGCTCTCCTTCCGGCTTGTGCAGGTGCTTACGGGGCACGGCTGCTTCGGACAGTACCTGTGCAACGTCGCGAAGAGGGAGCCAACCACCGCTTGCCACGAGTGCGGGGCAACTATTGATACGGCCCAGCATACTCTGGAAGTTTGCCCAGGTTGGGACCATGAGAGGTCAGCTCTGACGGCAGTCGTCGGCCGGGATTTATCCCTACCCGCTGTCGTCAGGGCAATGCTAGACAGCATAC
Organism: Bembecia ichneumoniformis; assembly: GCA_910589475.2. Lineage (NCBI taxonomy): Eukaryota > Metazoa > Arthropoda > Insecta > Lepidoptera > Sesiidae > Bembecia > Bembecia ichneumoniformis. The sequence goes on along the minus strand of OU342544.1, from coordinate 302,366 downwards.
TAAAATGGAACGCCGTCAAGGCCTTCTGTGAGACAGTGCTCAGGAGCAAGGAGGCCAGTGAGCGGGCTCGCGAGGAAGACCCCCTTGCTGCTCCCCTGAGACGCCGCAGAGCGGGACAACGGCGCCGGGCCTATGCTACGGCGCAGAACATATAATGACTGCCGGGCGTCAGTAGAGGACAACTGGCGCCCGGTTCACATTGCTGAGGGGTGGCGGCCTATACATATTCCGTAGGCTGCCACCAGAGAAACAGTGCCAAAAGCACCAGACGACGGGTCCGTAGCGGACACAGCGGTGTAGATGGGGTTTGAGGACAAGGCAATCTGTAACCTCGGCCCCATATACCACCGCGGATGTTGGAATATGGAGGGGTTTTAGTGGGTAGGACCGGCGGTTTAGCCCATTCCGCCGGGTGAGTCCCACACACCCCCTCGTCGGCTGTCCTCGTCGACGAGGGATAGTGCGTAAATGCATTTCCCCTCCTACAAAAAAAAAAAAAAAAAAGGTTAGGTTAGGTTTTCCGTGTGCGGTTTCCAGTCCGCCATCGGACGCGTCCCCAGGTTGCGGATAGGGGAACGCCCCCCCCGATGTGGGGGGGTACCGGTTTCGGCCGGCGCGGACAAAAACTGGCATGTGGCTGTCTGGTCTTTTTAAGGGCGGACATTGCACGGCCACATGAACCCGTAGCCCCGCACTGAGTGGGGTCGGGGGTCCAGCGTACTGAACGTTGGGCCGCGAGGAAGACAACCTCTCTAAAAAATCACCCTTGAGGGCGAAGCCGTGGCTTCTTGTTCAAGAAGCCCTAGGCTGTCGCCAGTGGACCCCTAGCGGGTCGTGGGATGGCCAGGTCCAACCTGGCGGACCGGCATCGACCGGCCGACGAGGGGGCGTTCTGACGCCACAGCGCATTTGGCGCTTCGTTGGAGTAACACATACCGTAACCTTGCACTGCGAGGCCGGGGGTCTGACGCATATAGCGTCGGACCGCGTGGAAGAAAACCACTATAAAAAATCACCCCAAACCCAAGGTCAGCGTGCCGAGGGGTTGTATGGCTGGGGGGTTACCCAGTCCCAAGCGCGGAGGCAGACTTCGGTCTGCGCGAGGAGGCACCGAACCGCGGGCGGTATAACCTGCACCAAGGTTAGCGCTGACCTGGCAGGTGTAAATCCCTGCCGAAAGTGCGTCTGCGGCCCCTTGGGAAAGGGCCGTACGTAATCTCCTACTTCGTAAAAATGAAATGTTGACACGAAAGAGCGCGCGTTTGTTGAGCGATCCCGCTAACGCCGGGCGCTCGGGGGTAGCTGGGCCCTCGAGTGTGAAGTTGGTTACTAGCGGCACATGCGACCCGCCTTGCCAGCGGCGTCAACCGGTGTCCGGGCCGGTTGGTGAGAAATTGGTTACCGGCGATTGCGAATGCGGCGAGGGAAGCCGCCCCTGTCCCTGGTGCGAAGCCAGACAGGAAGAGCTTGCCAGGGTGGATCCCGGGCCTTCGCAAGCTATTAATGCTACCGGAGACGAGGATCCGCAGGTACTGCCGGCCCTCCGACGGGACCTTGAAATGTCGGGAGACTCTTCCTCTGGCAGTACAAAAACCGTTCGCTCTGCCAGAGTGAAAGTTACGAAAATGGAGGAGGACAGAAATCTGTCCCGTTTCTGGCTCAAGAGAGGCTCAAAACCTCCTGAGTCAGAAACATCTGACGAGGGGTCTGACCGAACGGTCTCTCCGATCCGTTCGGTTAATAAGGCCAAGAAGCCCGGTCGTCCGCCCACAACCGGCGACTACGTCGGCTTAGCTAGAGCTAAGGCCGAATTGGTTAAAGCCCAACAGGCCGAAATGGTACTACAGGCGGAGAGGGAAATGCTCGCTTTCGCTTCGGAAGCTAGAGCCACCCGCTCCCGCCTGACCGCGTCCCATGCCAACGACGCTGAGTCATCCTCGCAAATCAAGTTGCGAGTGATGTCCAGCCTTGAAGTGATTGAGAAAGTTGCTGCCACCTCAGGTAACCTTAAGGGCACGTTCATTAAGTCCCTGAAGGATGCAACCGAAGACATCCGGGGCGACGTTGCTATCTTGTCCGCCCGGACCGCTTCTGAGGAAGTGGTGGCGCTGCAGCGTGAAAACGCACAACTGCGCTCTGGTATGGCGGAGCTCCGAAAGGAGTTCGCCGAATTCAGAGCCAGCTTACAATCGCAGCCCCGACAATCTACCTCGACGCTGGACACTGAAGGGATAGTCACACCAGGCATGCTCAAGGCGCAGGAGGACCGCCTATTGAGATGCCTGAGTGAAAGACTCAACGTCAGAATAGACGAGCTCCTGAACAAGGAGCCGCAGCCTTGCCCTCCACTGGCATCCCGAAAGGGACCTCCGCCGACACCGGCGCCGAGGAAGGCTCAACCCAAGCGAACTGCCGTACCGCCAAAATCCGCCACTAGTGCGCGAATAGCGACGGCTACTGAAGAGAAGACGCCGACGCCTTCCAAAAATACCTGGCGCAGGAAACCCAACCGAGGACGCGACTCGGTGACCAAGAAGCCGGTTCATCGGGAACCACGCCCACTCCCCCCTGCCCCCGTCTCCATGGACAGAACATGGAGCACGGTGACCAGGGGAGGCAAACACAAGGAGTCACCTCCAACTCCAAAAACGAGTCGGCCCCAGCGGCCCATCACAAAAAAGAAGACGAAGCCCCCCAAGACGGCGGCAGTAGTGCTCACCCTGCAGCCGGAAGCTGCCGAGAAGGGGTTGACCTATGCCTCCGTCATTGAGGAGGCAAAACGAAAGGTGGATTTGGCGGCGCTTGATATTGAAGATATCAAGTTCCGTCGTGCCGTGACCGGGGCCACGATATTGGAGATTTCTGGCACGGACAATAATAATAGGGCGGATGCGCTGGCCGCCAAACTCAGGGAAGAATTGAGCGCGGAGTCAGTTCGAGTATCCAGACCGGTCAAGATGACCGAATTTCTGATATCTGGGCTCGACGACTCCGTCAGCTCCCAAGACGTGGCGGCGGCCATCGCTAAAATTGGCGAATGTGCCGTGGAATCGGTCAAGGTTGGGGCGATCCGTTTCTCGCGCTTCGGCATGGGGACGGCATGGGCGGGCTGCCCGGTAGCAGCTGCTAAAAAAGTATTAGAAGGGAGACTGCTGGTGGGATGGTCGGCGGCAAGGGTCAAGCTCCTTCAGCCCCGAGAGCTGCGCTGCTTCCGGTGTCTGGAATCCGGACACGTCAGGGGGCAGTGCACTGCCGCCGTCGACAGAAGCCAGCAGTGCTTCCGGTGCGGTCAGGCTGGCCACCGTGCGGCCGATTGCCGCTCCGAAGCCCGCTGTGTCATTTGCGCTGAAGCCGGGAAACGGCACAACCATCGTCTGGGGAGTCCCAAATGTTCGGCCCCCAGACGGAAATGGAATCGACGAAGGCCGGCTGGTCCTGAGGCTACGTCCCAGGATGCCGCCGACCGCCTGCCGGACAGGACGCATGGAGCACCTATGGACGTACAATCAGTATGTCCATAAGGTGTCTCCAAGCTAATATAAATCACTGCGCCAGAGCCCAGGACTTGCTTGTCCAGACACTGGCGCAGTGGAGTATACAGGTGGCAGTCGTCTCGGAGCCGTATCTGGTCGTCAATCGTGACAACTGGATCGGTGACCGGGACGGAGTCGTCGCCATTGTTTTGGCTACGGGAGAGGGGGCCTACACCGTCGATCGATCGTACAAGGGTCGAGGGTTCGTCGCCGCCTGGTGCGGGAACATCGTGTTCGTGGGTGTCTATTTTTCGCCAAATCGTCCGCTCTCGGAGTTCGAGGGCTTTTTGGCGGAAATAGACATCCTTCTAGGCTGGTGTCGTCCGCATCAGGTACTTCTAGCCGGAGACCTGAATGCGAAGTCGACGGCGTGGGGATCATCTCTCACAGACGCGAGGGGCGCTGTCCTCGAGGAGTGGCTTTCCAGTAGCAACATGTGCGTACTGAATAGGGGTACGTCTAACACTTGCGTGCGGCATCAGGGCGGTTCCGTCGTGGATGTCACGTTCGCGAGCCCCGCCCTGGCCCGCCGTGTCCGGGGCTGGGTAGTCGAAGAAGGCGTCGAGACTCTGTCGGACCACCGGTACATCCGGTTCTCCGTCTCCGCCCACTCGACCGACCCGAACAGCCCCAGACATATCCCGTCAGAGATCGGGCCCAGGTGGGCACTCAAAAAGCTGGAAAGAGACGCTCTCGTGGAGGCGTCCCTCGTTAAATCCTGGATTGACATACCGGACGAGACCGATGCGGATCTGGAGGCGCAATGGTTCCGCGAGGCAATGACGCACGTCTGCGACGTCGCCATGCCTCGCGTCGGAAAACTGCCGCCCCGTCGACAGGTGTACTGGTGGTCGCCAGAGCTCCAACAGCTCCGAGCGGCATGCGTGAAAGCACGACGCCAGTACACCCGAGCTCGTCGTCGCAACAGATCCGCATCCATAATTGACAGACTTTTCGCCGCCTTCCAAGGGGCCAAGAAAGCCTTGAGAGCGGAGATCGGTGCAGCGAAGGAGCGCGCCTGGCAGGAGCTGGTCGACTCGCTCGAGCGGGACCCATGGGGCAGGCCGTACAAGCTCGTCATGAGCAAGCTTCGCCCCTGGGCCCCTCCGCTCACATCTGAGATGGAAGCGGAGATGCTCGCGAGAGTGGTGGAGACCCTGTTTCCTGTCAGGGCGGAGGGCGATGCTCCTTGCACACAAAGTTGTGCGGTGCAGCCGACTCCAATCGAGGATCCTCCCGAGGTGTCCGAGGGTGAACTGAATAGGGCGGTTCTTCGCCTCAGCGCGAAGAACACAGCTCCCGGTCCCGACGGCATCCCGGGGAAGGCGTTGGTCTTGGCCCTCAAGGAGGGCGGTTTGGACGAGAGATTCCGCGCGCTACTCACCACCTGTGTGAAGGAAGGCCACTTTCCCAAGGAGTGGAAGCAGGGCAGGCTGGTCCTCATCCGCAAGTCCGGGCGTCCGGTGGACTCACCATCGGCATACCGCCCCATAGTCCTGCTGAGTGAGGCTGGGAAATTGCTCGAGCGAGTTATCGCTGCTCGCCTCACTCAACACCTCGAGGAGACGGGGCCGAATTTGGCGGAGATCCAGTTCGGTTTCCGTAGGGGCAGGTCCACCGTGGACGCGATTGCCAGGGTGAGGACTATAGCGGACGAGGAAGTTGGGAAAGGTGGGGTCGTCTTGGCGGTGTCCTTAGACATTTCCAACGCGTTCAACACTCTCCCACACAGAGTAATCTTGGAGGCCATGGGGTACCACGCCTTCCCGGGATACTTGCGTCGACTCGTCGACGAGTACCTCTCGGGTCGGTCGGTCGTGTGCCCCACACGCGTTGGAATTTGTCAACGGGAAGTGTCGTGCGGTGTCCCGCAGGGGTCGGTCCTCGGGCCGCTCCTGTGGAACATCGGCTACGACTGGGTGCTGCGGGGCGTTACCCTGCACGGGGTCGACGTCACGTGTTACGCGGACGACACGCTAGTGACCGCCCGCGGTGGCACGTTCCGTGACGCGGCCCTGTTGGCAACCGCCGGAGTCGCACAGGTGGTGGGGCGCATACGGCGCCTGGGCCTGACGGTGGCCCTTGAAAAGTCCGAAGCGATCTGCTTCCACGGACCTCGCAAGGCGCCACCGCCAGACGCCCACATTATTGTGAGCGGAGTGTCCATCGGCATCGGGTCGACGTTGAAATATCTCGGCGTCGTTCTCGATAGCCGGTGGAACTTCAGGGACCACTTCTCTAAGCTGGTTCCCAAATTGGTCCGGACATCGTTAGCCCTAGCAAGGCTAACGCCCAACCTGGGTGGGCCAAGGAGTGGATGCCGTCGTCTCTACGCAGGCGTGGTGCGATCGATGGCCCTGTACGGGGCACCGATCTGGGTGGACTCCCTGTCAGCACAAAATAAGGTCCTCTTGCGACGCGCGCAGCGGATCGTTGCTATCAGGGTCATCCGAGCGTATCGCACCGTCTCGTGGGAGGCGGCGTGCGTTGTTGCTGGAACACCACCCTGGGAATTGGATGCCGAGGTCCTAGCAGCGGTCTACTACAAGACTGCGGATGCTAGGTCCCGAGGTGTAGCTCCGACCCCAGCGGTGGTGTCGCGCTGGAGAAGAGAGGCCCAAGAAATGGCTATGATGACGTGGAACGTCGAGTTGGCGAGGCCGAATGCGGGTCGCCGCATTTCGGCTGCGGTCGCTCCCGTCCTCAAGGAGTGGGTGAGCAGGCGGACCGGATCGCTCTCCTTCCGGCTTGTGCAGGTGCTTACGGGGCACGGCTGCTTCGGACAGTACCTGTGCAACGTCGCGAAGAGGGAGCCAACCACCGCTTGCCACGAGTGCGGGGCAACGATTGATACGGCCCAGCATACTCTGGAAGTTTGCCCAGGTTGGGACCATGAGAGGTCAGCTCTGACGGCAGTCGTCGGCCGGGATTTATCCCTACCCGCTGTCGTCAGGGCAATGCTAGACAGCATACTAAAATGGAACGCCGTCAAGGCCTTCTGTGAGAAAGTGCTCAGGAGCAAGGAGGCCAGTGAGCGGGCTCGCGAGGAAGACCCCCTTGCTGCTCCCCTGAGACGCCGCAGAGCGGGACAACGGCGCCGGGCCTATGCTACGGCGCAGAACATATAATGACTGCCGGGCGTCAGTAGAGGACAACTGGCGCCCGGTTCACATTGCTGAGGGGTGGCGGCCTATACATATTCCGTAGGCTGCCACCAGAGAAACAGTGCCAAAAGCACCAGACGACGGGTCCGTAGTGGACACAGCGGTGTAGATGGGGTTTGAGGACAAGGCAATCTGTAACCTCGGCCCCATATACCCCCGCGGATGTTGGAATATGGAGGGGTTTTAGTGGGTATTCCCGGTGCCTCTCACCGGGCGAGTCCCACACACCCCCTCGTCGGGATGTCCCCCCGACGAGGGATAGTGCGTAAATGCATTTCCCCTCCTAAAAAAAAAAAAAAAAAAAAAAAAAAAGGTTAGGTTAGGTTTTCCGTGTGCGGTTTCCAGTCCGCCATCGGACGCGTCCCCAGGTTGCGGATAGGGGAACGCCCCCCAGATATGGGGGGTACCGGTTTCGGCCGGCGCGGACAAAAACTGGCATGTGGCTGTCTGGTCTTTTTAAGGGCGGACATTGCACGGCCACATGAACCCGTAGCCCCGCACTGAGCGGGGTCGGGGGTCCAGCACACTGAGCGCTGGACCGCGAGGAAGAAAACCTCTCTAAAAAATCACCCATGAGGGCGAAGCTAGGGCTTCTTGCTCAAGAAGCCCGACGCTGTCGCCAGTTGACCGCTATTGGGTCGTGGGATGGCCAGATGCTATCTGGCGGTTACCGAGGTGGAGGCGTCCTGACGCCAAGCGCTATTCGGCGTCTGAGGCCCCGTAATGGGGCAGCGGAGCTTCGGCTCGTGGGAGGCGGTCCTGCAAGGTCCGCGGGCGCGGCGTGTGGCCTAGGTCACCGTCGGGCGACCCGTAACCTCGCACTCTGCGAGGCCGGGGGTCCGGCGCACTGAGCGTCGGGCCGCGTGGAAGAAAACCACTATAAAAAATAACCCAAAACCTAAGGTCGGCGTGCCGATGGGTTGTATGGCTGGGGGGAACCCAGTCCCAAGCGCCCCTACGGCCTGTTGGGAAAGGGCCGTAGGCGTTCCTTCCCAATCATGAATGGAAATGTCAGAAAAGGAAATTGATATGTCATGCGATCCCGCTGACGCCGGGCGTTCGGAGCTAGCTCGGGCTCCGGATGTTAAATATGCTACGAGCGGCCAATGCGCCCCGTCTGGCCAACGGCGCCAAGGGATTACCGGGTCCCTTGGTGAGAAATATGTTACCGAGGAAGCTGTGGGTGTGCGCACGCGTGCGCGAGCGAAGGCAGGGTCGACGCGCGACCCTGCCGATGGTGTGAGCAGAGGGGGACTCAGCCCCGTGGTCTCGCTCCGCCGGATGGTGACGCCGGTGGCGTCGCCACGAGATGGAAGTCCTGCGGGAGACAGGGCCGGATCTGACTCCGGCTCCTGTAAATCAATGGACTCTGCCTCTTCGCCAAGACTCCCGGGTCGTGCCTGGGCACCGAAGAGGCACTATCACAGCGCCCAGAGCCAAAGCTCGGACTCGGGTTCTGGAAGTAATAGCGGCAAGCCCGCCACGAAAACCCGGGTCAAACCAAGACCAAGAGGCCGGCCGCCCACGACGGGCGAATACGTTGGGCTAGCCGAGGCGAAACGAGCGTACCTCAAAGCTCAGCGAGAGGAGATCGAGCTCCAAGCTGAACGCGAGGTCGCGGAACTGCTGACAGATCGCAGTTTCAGCGTTGAGGACGCGAAGAATCCCTCGTCCGACGACCCTGAGTCGTTGGCCAGGATGATTGAGGAGGCGCCCACTTTAAAGGAGGGCTTGCGCCATTCAGCTGCCACGGTGAAGGTGGTGACCCGTAAGTCAGGCAACCTTAAGGGCACGTACCAGAGGGCGCTGAACAAGGTTTGCGATTACGTCTCCCAGGCAGCGACCAAAATGGACCAGCCGGCATCGGTAGAGATGCGGAGGGTCCAGGAGGACAATACCCGCCTGAGAGCAGAGCTGGCCGTTCTCCGAGAGGAGATGGCCAGCATGAGGAGGGAAATGTTGAAGGCACGCCAGCCTCAAACGAAGTCTATACCACAGGCCGGACAGTCGTCCATCCCTGAAGCAGACGGTCTATTGGACACAATCATGGAGAGTGTCAGCTCCATGATTGATGCCAAACTCACGGCTTTCGGGGATCGTCTTTTCCCCAAGTTGACTAGTAGGGGGCAGTCGGCGCTGCCAGCCGACTTGCCCTCACGTACCGTGCCCGCCAAGGGAACGGTTGTGAAACAGCCCTCACGCCGAGGCGCTGACCGTGAGGCGGCGCCCATTCGCCCTGAAAAGGGCAAAAATGAGGCAACTAAGGCCCGGCCACTACCCCCAGCCCCCAAGTCTATGGACGAGGGCTGGACCACAGTGGTTAAGCGAGGCCTCAAACCAAAAAAGACTGCGGCGGCAGCCAAGCAGCCCTCGTCAGCCGGCGTGCGCTCAAAGGCGACACCGCTCAAGCTGCGCCCCCCTCGCTCGGCGGCAGTGGTCATCTCACTGCCTCCCGAGGTGAAAGATAGGAGCGTGAAATATAAGGAGGCTCTGGGCGACCTGAAGTCTAAGCTCGACCTCGAGCAGCTCGGAATTCCCTCTGTCCGTTTTAGACCCGCTAAGCGGACAGATTCGCGGATTTTCGAGCTGCCAGGCACGTCGGCCGGCGAGAAAGCTGACGCCTTGGCGAACAAATGTCGGGAGATCCTGGGGGACAGAGCGCTGGTGACGAGGCCAGTAAAAACCGCGGACATGCGGATCACTGGCCTCGACGACTCCGTCTCCAAAGAAGAAGTGGCTGCCGCTATCGCTCGGGTGGGCGGATGCTCTCCCGAAGCGGTAAGAACCGGTGAGATACAAGTCTCCGACGGAGGGGCTGCCTCACTGTGGCTGCGGTGCCCAACTACCGCAGCCGACAAGGTGGTGCGCGGTGGGCGTCTGTTGGTTGGCTGGGTGTCTGCGCAGGTCAAACTGCTGGCACCCAGGCCACCACGTTGTTTTAGGTGCCTCGAGGTGGGGCACGCCCGATATAAATGCACCGGGACTGACCGCAGCGCGCTGTGCTTCCGCTGCGGAAAGCCCGGTCACAAGGCGCGCGAGTGCACAGGGGAGCCTGAGTGCCCCGTGTGCACTTCATTGAATAGACCTGCGGGGCACAGCGTGGGCAGCAGATCGTGTGCTGCCCCCCGCAAAAGGCCTACTAGGAAGAGAAAGAAGGAAGCGAAACCTGGCAACGGTCCTGAGACCGTTCCACAGCCCGCCGCCCAGCCTGCCAAGCAGGCGAACGGCGAGATGGAAGTGGAGACCGTTGCCAAATAATGAGCCTCCAGGTCCTGCAGGCGAATATTAACCACTGCGCCCGGGCACAGGATCTCCTGTGCCAGAGCCTGGCGCAGTGGTCAATACACGTCGCGATAGTGGCTGAGCCATATCGGGTCCCGACCAACTGGGTCGGAGATAGAGACGGAGTGGTAGCGCTCGCGTCGCAGCCTTCTGTTGGCTCCCCTAATTTCGGGAACACAGTCCGGGGAAGGGGGCACGTCGCTGCATTAGTAGGCGGAACTGTTGTCGTGGGAGTGTATTTCTCCCCCAACAAGAGTTTCGCCGAATTCGAGAGATCCTTGTTGGAGTTAGGTGAAGTAGTCCTTCGCAGTAGTCCGTATCCGGTCCTCGTCGCCGGGGACTTCAATGCCAAATCCCTGGCTTGGGGTTGCCCGGTTTCGGACAACCGTGGGCGGCTGTTAGAAAGATGGGCCGTTTCCGTTGGCCTCTCGTTATTGAATCGGGGGTCGATAGACACGTGTGTGCGCAGGCGGGGCGGGTCCATTGTGGACCTCTCGTTTGCCAGTCCCGACCTGGCACGTCGTGTCCGAAGGTGGAGGGTCCTCGAAGGCGTCGAGACCTTGTCCGATCATCGATACATACGATTCGGCATCTCCGCCTCCGGGGACGTCCCGAACGACTCTCGTTCGGTGACGGGATGGAACGGCCCAAGGTGGTCAGTTAAGAACCTCAACAAGGATCTCATCGAGGAGGCAGCGATCGTGCAGGCATGGGTCCCCGGTCCCGCGGACCCGGTGAACGCCGACACGACTGCACAGTGGTTCACAGGAGCCCTACAGCAGGTGTGCGACGCGGCGATGCCTCGCCGCAGTTTGCGAGTTCCTCAGAAGCGACAGGTCCATTGGTGGACAGAGGAAATAGCGCAGCTCCGTCGGGATTGCGTCAGAGCGAGACGCCAATTCGCCCGAAGCCGTAGGCGACGAAACAGGGACGAAGCGCTCGAGTCACACCTGTACTCTGAGTACAGGGAGCGCTCCCTGCGGCTGAAGGCGGCTATCGCCGAGGCGAAGGCTCGCTCGTGGACGGAGCTGCTAGACAGCATAGACGGCGATCCGTGGGGTAGGCCTTACAGGCTCGTGAGGCAAAAACTACGCCCATGGGCACCTCCGCTGACGAGTAGTCTCGAGCCGCAACTCCTGGAGAGAGTGGTGGCTAATCTCTTCCCCGACCGGGTCGAACATACACAGGGACCGGATCCGATGCTGGAAGCTACGGCCGTGGGAAGAGAGGACGAGGCTCCGCCACCGGAGGTGACCGAGGCTGAGCTGGGTGCCGCCCTCCTGCGACTGCGAAGGAAGGCGGCCACTGCCCCAGGGCCCGATGGTGTGCCTGGCCGAGCATTGGCTCTGGCTGTGGGGCCACTCGAGCGCCGTCTCAGAGATTTGCTGGACCTCTGTCTCCAGCACGGTTGCTATCCGCGCAAATGGAAGGAAGGTCGGCTGGTGCTGATCAAGAAGGAAGGACGGCCGGCGGACTCCCCGTCGGCTTACCGCCCCATCGTCTTGCTGGACGAGGTGAATAAATTGTTCGAGCGAATAATCGCGTCTCGCCTCGTTCAGCACATCGAAGGAACCGGGCCGAACATCAGCACCAGTCAGTATGGCTTTCGCCGTGGTCGGTCCACGATAGACGCGATAGCAAGCGTGCGGGACCTGTCGCACGATGCAGTGGCCCACGGTGAGGTTGTGATGGCGGTGTCGTTGGACATTGCCAACGCTTTCAACAGCCTGCCGTGGAATTGCATCATGGATGGACTTCGGTACCATCAGGTACCGACATACCTGCGTCGGATAATCGCTGCGTACCTCACCGAGCGTACAGTCAGCTATCCGACGCAGGCAGGATTGAGACACCGACGTATTACGTGCGGAGTTCCACAGGGGTCAGTCCTCGGGCCGCTCCTGTGGAACATTGGCTATGACTCGGTGCTCAGAGGCGCTAACTTGCGGGGCGTCGGTGTAACGTGTTACGCCGACGACACCCTCGTGACCGCCCGAGCATCAACCCACAGACATGCAGCCATACTGGCTACGGCTGGCGTGGCACACGTCGTCGGACGAATCCGGCGGTTGGGGCTCACCGTAGCCTTAAACAAGACCGAGGCCATGTGCTTTCACGGGCCTCGGAAAGCACCACCGCCGGGTTCACAGATTGTAATCGGGGGTGTCTCCGTGAGGGTGAAACCCACGATGAAATACCTCGGCCTCGTCCTAGACAGCCGTTGGAGTTTCGAAGGGCACTTTCGGCTTCTGGAGCCGAAGTTGGTGGGAGCCGCTGCCGCTCTGGGCAGATTGCTTCCAAACCTGGGTGGGCCAAACGCCGCCTGTCGTCGCTTGTATGCGGGGGCAGTGCGGTCGATGGCCCTATACGGAGCCCCAATTTGGGCGGACGACCTGAGCGCGGACTGCAGGACGCACCTGCGGCGCGCGCAACGCGTCTTAGCGCTCAGGATCGTCCGGGGTTACCGGACAGTGTCCTTTGAGGCTGCGTGCGTGCTGGCGGGCACGCCACCGTGGGACCTCGAGGCCGAGGTGCAGGCGGCCGTATATCATGGCGTGGCAGATATACGGTCTCGGGGAGCTCAGCCTCCGCAAGAGCAAGTCGCGCGAATGCGTTCGCGCGCACGCGTTGACCTCCTCCGGAAATGGAAGGAGAGGTTGGCCGAGCCTAGTTTCGGCCACCGCACCGTGGAAGCCGTTCGTCCCGTTTTGGACGAATGGCTCCAAAGGAGACACGGTGCTCTCACGTTTCGCCTGGTGCAGGTGCTCTCGGGGCATGGCTGCTTCGGGAGTTATCTGCACCGGGTGGCTCGTAGAGAGCCGACACCGGAGTGTCATTCGTGTGCGTGCGCTGAGGACAGCGCACAGCACACTCTTGCGGAGTGCCCTAGATGGACGGCGCAGCGAACTGAGCTCGCTGCGACTATCGGACATGACTTCTCTCTGCCGGCCGTAGTGAAAGCTATGGTCGGCAGCAGAGCTGCCTGGCGAGCGACACAAACCTTCTGCGAGGATGTCATCTCGCAGAAGGAGGCGGCGGAGAGAGAGCGGGAAGACGACGTCTTATCTCAGCCCCTCCGCCGCAGACGGACTGGACGCAGGCGGCTGGCGCACGCCCGCCACCTAGATCCCTGACAAGACGCAGGGCGGTAGATGGGGACTCTACCGTCCGCCCTTACGTTGAGAGGCGCGGCGCACTCTGCGTTCGAGTGCGACGCCCCAAGAGTAGTGTCCGGCTGCGGACCCCCGCGGCGGAGTTGCGGACGAGTGTCCGTCCGATCACGCAACTTCGCCAATAGCGGATGAAGAGGGCGCCAAGGGGTTTTAGTCGGTAAACTATCCCGCTACCATCCTTGGGATAGGAGTCCGACATAACCCACCGGCCGTCCCCAGACCGGTGGGTATCCGTAACGGATTTCCCCTTGTAAAAAAAAAAAAAAAAAAAAAGGTTAGGTTAGGTTTCCGTGTGCGGTTTCCAGTCCGCCATCGGACGCGTCCCCGGGTTGCGGATAGGGGAACGCCCCCCAGATATGGGGGGTACCGGTTTCGGCCGGCGCGGACAAAAACTGGCATGTGGCTGTCTGGTCTTTTTAAGGGCGGACATTGCACGGCCACATGAACCCGTAGCCCCGCACTGAGTGGGGTCGGGGGTCCAGCGCACTGAGCGTTGGGCCGCGAGGAAGACAACCTCTCTAAAAAATTACCCCGAGGGCGAAGTCTCGGCTTCTTGTCAAGGAAGTCAGACACTGTCGCCAGGTGACCCACTGTGGGTCGTGGAATGGCCAGGTTCAACCTGGCGGACCGGCCTCGGCCGGCATTGGTGGAGGCGCAATAGCGCCACAGCGCATCAGCGCTTTCGCGGAAGGCCCCGTAAGGGGCAGCGGAGCTTCGGCTCGTAGGTAGCGGACCTGCTAGGCCCGCGGACGCGACGTATGGTTTCGACCAACGTCGGGGAACCCGTAAACTCGCTCTGCGAGTCCGGGGGTCTGTCGCACTGAGCGTCGGGCCGCGTGGAAGAAAACCACTATAAAAAAATAACCCTAAACCTAAGGTCGGCGTGCCGAGGGGTTGAGTGGCTGGAGGGAGTCCGGTCCCAAGCGCTCCTACGGTCTGTTGGGAAAGGACCGTAGGTCTCCTTCCCAAACAAATCATGGAAATGTCGGAAAAATCAAAGAAAGGTATGTCATGCGCTCCCACTGACGCTGGGCGCTCGGAGCTAGCTCGGGCTCCGAGTGAGAAATCGGTTACGAGCGGCCAATGCGCCCCGTCTGGCCAACGGCGCCAAGGGATTACCGGGTCCCTTGGTGTGAAGTCTACTACCGAGGAGTTTGAAGGTATGCGCACGCGTGCGCGAGCGAAGGCCGGGTCGACGCGCGACCTCGCCGATGGTGCGAGCAGCAGGGCATCTAGCCCCATAGTACTGCTCCGCCGTACAGTGACGCCCTCGCCGTCACCACGTGACTTGAGCCCGGTTGGTGAGTCGAGTCCCGACCGCAGCGTGGATTCTATGCCGTCCGCTGGAGGCATGGCCGAAGACCACGCCATGTCGGATTCCTCGGCTCGAAGCATGGGGTCTGCCCTCTCCGCGTCAGGCGACGAGGGCAAGAAGGAGGCAAGACGTGCCTGGCTCAAGAGGCACAATACAGGGCCCGTTGACTCGGACTCCTCGGAGGAGAAGGAGTCTCCTCTTAGGACTCCAGAGAAGAAAGGGAGAGGAAGACCGCCCACGACCGGTCAGTATGTCGGCCTCGCTAGGGCGAAGTTCGACTTGCTGAAGGCCGAACGGGCGGAACTGGAATTGCAAGCGGAGCGTGAGATGCTCGCCTCCTTGTCCGAGGCTAGAGCTACCCGCTCCAGCCTACCCGTTGGTGACGTGGAAGACGCTGAGTCTTCCACGCGGCTCATGACGCGAGTGTCGTCTAGCCTTCTTTTGTTGGAGAAGGTGGCAAATACATCCACCAACTTGAAGGGTACATACATCAAGACAATCAGGGACGCAGTCACGGCACTCCGGGACGACATCAACATCTTGTCCACCCGGAGCGCCACAGAAGAAGTTAAAGCGTTGCAGCGGGAGAATGCCCAGCAACGCTCCGAACTGACGGAAGTCAGGAAGGAGCTAGCTGAGGTCAGAAAAGAGCTAGTAGAAACAAAGGCTGCCCTGCTGCAGCAAAATAGAAGTAAAGGAACAAGCCAGGACGAGGCAATCACTCCGGCAACGCTCGAGGCGTACGAGGCACGCCTCTTGAACCGCCTGAGTGAACGGATGAACGCCAGGTTCGAAGGCCTCGAACCCCGCCTCAATCCGGAGCCGCCACTCCGCCCTCCGCTGGCTCACGAAAGAGCCCGGAAGGAAACGCTGCCGCAACAAGCGGTAGAAAAGAGTGTACCCCGCCCCTCTGCCGCACCACCAAAACCTAGTGGGCGAAATGCAAAGGTGACGGAGGGAAAGACCTCACGGAGGAGGAACCGGAGGGGACGTGCGGCCGCTACCGAGAAATCGGCCCAGCGAGAACCACGTCCACTCCCTCCCGCCCCCGCCTCCATGGACAGGGCATGGAGCACCGTGACAAAAGGGGGCAAGCACAAGGAGTCACCTCCGGTCCCGCAAACGAGACGGCCGCAACGGCCGATACCGAAGAAAGCAGCAAAACCTCCCAAGACGGCGGCCGTAGTCATCACTCTGCAGCCCGGAGCTGCCGAAAAGGGGGTGAACTACGGCTCCATTATTACGGAGGCCAAAGAAAAAGTGAGCCTGGCAGCGCTGGGTATACCAGCTGTCCACTTCCGCCGTGCCATGACTGGGGCCACGATCATTGAGATCCCCGGCGCAGACACCAGTGATAAGGCTGACGCGTTGGCCGCTAAATTGAGAGAAGAGCTGAGTGCGGAGTCGGTCCGAATCTCCAGACCAGTCAAAATGACTGATCTACTGGTCTCGGGCCTGGATGACTCCGTTACTCCAGACGACGTGGCAGCGGCCATCGCCAGACTTGGCGAATGCGCCCGCGAATCGATAAAGGTCGGAGCAATCCGCCACTCGCGCTTCGGCATGGGGAGAGCCTGGGCGAGCTGCCCGGTGGCAGCAGCAAAGAAAATTTCGGAAGGGAAACTGCTGGTCGGGTGGTCGGCAGCACATGTGAAGTTGCTACAGCCGCGCGAGCTGCGCTGCTTCCGGTGCCTCGAAACGGGGCACGTCAGGGGACAGTGTACTTCACCCACTGATCGAAGCGACAAATGCTTCAGATGCAGCCAGGCGGGTCACCGCGCGGCCGATTGTCGCTCGGACGCACCGTGCTGCATACTATGTGCAGAGGCCGGAAAACCGGCCAACCATCGCTTGGGGAGCGCGAAATGTCCGGCCCCCAAGCGCAAAATGACAAGTCGAGGGCAGGCGGGTTCTGTGGTACGAACACAGGATGCCCCGGCCCACCTACCGGACAGGACAGTTGTTACCTCTATGGACTTCCAAACAGAATGTCCATAGAATGTCTCCAGAGTAATATCAATCACTGCGCCAGAGCCCAGGACTTGCTTGTCCAGACACTGGCGCAGTGGAGGATACAGGTGGCGATCGTTTCGGAGCCGTATCTAGTAGTCAATCGTGACAATTGGATCGGTGACCGGGACGAAGTCGTTGCCATTGTTTTGGCCACGGGAGAGGGATCCTACACCGTCGAACGAACGTATAAGGGTCGAGGGTTCGTCGCCGCCTTGTGCGGAAACATCGTGTTCGTGGGTGTCTATTTTTCGCCAAATCGTTCGCTCTCGGACTTCGAGGGCTTTTTGGCGGAAATAGACATCCTTTTAGGCTGGTGTCATCCGCATCAGGTGCTCCTAGCCGGAGACCTGAATGCGAAGTCGACGGTGTGGGGATCGTCTTCTACTGACGCGAGGGGTGCAGTGCTGGAGGAGTGGCTCTCCAGCAATAACATGTGCGTGCTCAACAGGGGCACGTCCAACACGTGCGTGCGGCATCAGGGCGGATCCGTCGTGGACGTCACGTTCGCGAGCCCCACCCTGGCCCGCCGTGTCCGAGGCTGGGTAGTCGAGGAAGAGGTCGAGACCTTGTCGGACCACCGATACATCCGGTTCTCAGTCTCCGCCCACTCGACAGACCCGAACAGTCTCAGACGTGTTCCGTCAGAGATCGGGCCCAGGTGGGCAATTAAAAGGCTTGAGAGAGACGCTCTTGTGGAGGCGTCCCTCGTTGAATCCTGGGCGGATATACCGGATGAGACCGATGCGGAGTTGGAGGCGCGATGGTTTCGCGAAGCAATGACCCGCGTCTGCGACGCGGCCATGCCTCGCGCCACTAAATCAGCGCCCCGTCGACAGGTGTACTGGTGGTCGCCGGAGCTCGAGCAGCTCCGAGAAGCTTGTGTCAAAGCGCGACGCCAGTACTCCCGGGCACGTCGACGTAACAGGGACTCTCCTAGCCAAGAGAGACTTTTCGCCACCTTCCAAGGGGCCAAAAGAACCCTACGAACTGAGATCGGCGCGGCTAAAGAGCGCGCCTGGCAAGAACTGTTGGACACACTGGAGTTGGACCCATGGGGCAGGCCTTACAGGCTTGTCATGAACAAGCTCCGCCCATGGGCCCCCCCGCTTACATCCGAGTTGGAAGCGGGCACGCTCGCAAATGTGGTAGAAGGTTTATTTCCTGCCAGGTCGGAGAGCGTCGCTCCACCTGCGCTGATTCGTACGAGGCCGCCGATTTCGATCGAAGACCCTCCCGAAGTGTCCGAAGCCGAGCTGAACAGAGCGGTTCTTCGTCTACGGGCGAAGAACACAGCTCCCGGCCCTGACGGTGTTCCAGGGAAGGCGTTGGTTCTGGCCCTGACGGTAGGAGGCTTGGACGGTAGGTTTCGCGCCTTACTCACGAACTGCGTGAGGAAGGGCTACTTCCCCAAGGAGTGGAAAGATGGCAAACTTGTTCTCATTCGCAAGTCCGGGCGACCGATGGACTCCCCATCTGGGTACCGCCCAATAGTGTTACTGAACGAAATGGGAAAACTATTCGAGCGCGTCGTCGCCGATCGTCTCGTTCGGCATCTGGAGGAGACCGGGCCGAATCTGGCTCCCACCCAGTTCGGCTTTCGGCGGGGTAAGTCCACCATGGACGCCATCGCCAGGGTGAAGGCAATTGCAAAAAAGGAAATTGAGGAAGGCGGGGTTGTCCTGGCGGTGTCCCTCGACATAACTAACGCATTCAACACCTTGCCGCATAATACGATCACGGAGGCCATGGGGTACCACGCCTTCCCGGGGTACCTACGTCGAATTATCGATGTGTACCTATCGGGTCGGTCGGTAGTGTACCCCACAAGCGTTGGCACATGTCGAAGGGAGATGTCGCGCGGTGTTCCGCAGGGGTCGGTTCTCGGGCCGCTCCTGTGGAACATCGGATACGACTGGGTTTTGCGGGGCACCAACCTGCACGGGGTCGACGTCACTTGCTACGCGGACGACACGCTTGTGACCGCCCGCGGTGGCACGTTCCGTGACGCGACCCTGTTAGCCACAGCCGGAGTAGCGCAAGTGGTGGCGCGCATTAGGCGCTTGGGGCTGACGGTGGCCCTTGAAAAGTCCGAAGCAATCTGCTTCCATGGACCTCGCAAGGCGCCACCGCCAGACGCCCGCATCATTGTGAGCGGAGTTCCCATCGGCATCGGTTCGTCGCTGAAATATCTCGGCGTCGTTCTCGATAGCCGATGGAACTTCAGGGAGCACTTCGCGAGAATGGCTCCCAAACTCGTGAAAACCTCCCTAGCGCTGGCTAGGTTAATGCCAAACCTAGGAGGCCCAATGGAAGGATGCCGCCGTCTCTTCGCGGGGGTGGTGCGCTCGATGGCCCTATACGGCGCGCCGATCTGGGCGGACTCGCTGTCCGCTCAGAATACGGCCCTGCTGCGGCGCCCGCAGCGGGTCGTGGCGACCAGGCTCATCAGAGCTTATCGCACCACCTCCTGGGAGGCGGCATGCGCTATCGCGGGGACGCTTCCCTGGCGGCTGGACGCCGAGGTCCTTGCAGCGGTTTACCATCGTACCGCGGATGCAAGGGCCCGAGGCATTAACCCTCCCCCAGAAGAAGTGTCCCGCTGGAGAAGGAAAGCACACGAAGAGGCCCTCGAAAAGTGGAGTGTCGAGTTGGCGAGGCCGAGCGCGGGGCATCGTACTCTGGCTGCGGTCGCTCCAGTTCTCAAAGAATGGGTGAGCAGGCGGGCCGGGACGCTCTCCTTCCGGCTTGTGCAGGTGCTTACGGGGCATGGCTGCTTCGGTCGGTACCTGTGCAACGTCGCGAGGAGAGAGAGCACCCCCGCCTGCCACGATTGCGGGGCTCGTGAGGACACGGCCCAGCATGTACTAGAGGAATGCCCAGCTTGGGCTCAAGAGAGGGAAGCTCTGACGACAGTCGTGGGACGGGACCTATCCCTACCCGCTGTCGTCAGAGCAATGATCGACAGCCCTGACAGCTGGAAAGCCGTCAAGGCATTCTGCGAAACGGCCCTGAGCGGCAAAGAGGCCAGGGAGCGGTCCCGAGAAGAGGACCCCCAGGCAGAACTCATCAGGCGCCGAAGAGCCGGCCGACGTCGCCGAGTATACGCCGCGGCGCACGTAATGCAATGATCGCCGGGCGTCAGTAGAGGACAACTGACGCCCGGATTACATTAGTGAGGTGTGGCGGCTCATTGATGTTCCGTGAGTCGCCACCGGAAGCAGCAAACAAAGATGACGGGTCCGCGAGGACGTAGCGGTGAGTGGGGCCCGGGGATAAGGCCCTGCTGTGATCCCGGGTTCCATAACCACTGCTGATGGAGGAACATGGAGGGGTTTTAGTGGGTAGGACCGGCGGTTTAGCCCATTCCGCCGGGTGAGTCCCACACACCCCCTCGTCGGCTGTCCTCGTCGACGAGGGACAGTGCGTAAATGCATTTCCCCTCCTAAAAAAAAAAAAAAAAAAAAAAAAAAAAAAAAGGTTAGGTTAGGTTTCCGTGTGCGGTTTCCAGTCCGCCATCGGACGCGTCCCCGGGTTGCGGATAGGGGAACGCCCCCCAGTATGGGGGGTACCGGTTTCGGCCGGCGCGGACAAAAACTGGCATGTGGCTGTCTGGTCTTTTTAAGGGCGGACATTGCACGGCCACATGAACCCGTAGCCCCGCACTGAGTGGGGTCGGGGGTCCAGCGCACTGAGCGTTGGGCCGCGAGGAAGACAACCTCTCTAAAAAATTACCCTTGAGGGCGAAGCCGTGGCTTCTTGTTCAAGAAGCCCTAGGCTGTCGCCAGTGGACCCCTAGCGGGTCGTGGGATGGCCAGGTCCAACCTGGCGGACCGGCATCGACCGGCCGACGAGGGGGCGTTCTGACGCCACAGCGCATTTGGCGCTTCGTTGGAGTAACACATACCGTAACCTTGCACTCTGCGAGGCCGGGGGTCTGACGCACTTAGCATCGGACCGCGTGGAAGAAAACCACTATAAAAAATCACCCCAAACCCAAGGTCAGCGTGCCGAGGGGTTGTATGGCTGGGGGGTTACCCAGTCCTAAGCGCGGAGGTAGACTTCGGTCTGCGCGAGGAGGCACCGAACCGCGGGCGGTATAACCTGCACCAAGGTTAGCGCTGACCTGGCAGGTGTAAATCCCTGCCGAAAGGGCGTCTGCGGCCCCTTGGGAAAGGGCCGTACGTAATTTCCCAATTCGTAAATATGAAATGTTGACACGAAAGAGCGCGCGTTTGTTGAGCGATCCCGCTAACGCCGGGCGCTCGGGGGTAGCTGGGCCCTCGAGTGTGAAGTTGGTTACTAGCGGCACATGCGACCCGCCTTGCCAGCGGCGTCAACCGGTGTCCGGGCCGGTTGGTGAGAAATTGGTTACCGGCGATTGCGAATGCGGCGAGGGAAGCCGCCCCTGTCCCTGGTGCGAAGCCAGACAGGAAGAGCTTGCCAGGGTGGATCCCGGGCCTTCGCAAGCTACTAATGCTACCGGAGACGAGGATACGCAGGTACTGCCGGCCCTCCGACGGGACCTTGAAATGTCGGGAGACTCTTCCTCTGGCAGTACAAAAACCGTTCGCTCTGCCAGAGTGAAAGTTACAAAAATGGAGGAGGACAGAAATCTGTCCCGTTTCTGGCTCAAGAGAGGCTCAAAACCTCCTGAGTCAGAAACATCTGACGAGGGGTCTGACCGAACGGTCTCTCCGATCCGTTCGGTTAATAAGGCCAAGAAGCCCGGTCGTCCGCCCACAACCGGCGACTACGTCGGCTTAGCTAGAGCTAAGGCCGAATTGGTTAAGGCCCAACAGGCCGAAATGGTACTACAGGCGGAGAGGGAAATGCTCGCTTTCGCTTCGGAAGCTAGAGCCACCCGCTCCCGCCTGACCGCGTCCCATGCCAACGACGCTGAGTCATCCTCGCAAATCAAGTTGCGAGTGATGTCCAGCCTCGAAGTGATTGAGAAAGTTGCTGCCACCTCAGGTAACCTTAAGGGCACGTTCATTAAGTCCCTGAAGGATGCAACCGAAGACATCCGGGGCGACGTTGCTATCTTGTCCGCCCGGACCGCTTCTGAGGAAGTGGTGGCGCTGCAGCGTGAAAACGCACAACTGCGCTCTGGTATGGCGGAGGTCCGAAAGGAGTTCGCCGAATTCAGAGCCAGCTTACAATCGCAGCCCCGACAATCTACCTCGACGCTGGACACTGAAGGGATAGTCACACCAGGCATGCTCAAGGCGCAGGAGGACCGCCTATTGAGATGCCTGAGTGAAAGACTCAACGTCAGAATAGACGAGCTCCTCAACAAGGAGCCGCAGCCTTGCCCTCCACTGGCATCCCGAAAGGGACCTCCGCCGACACCGGCGCCGAGGAAGGCTCAACCCAAGCGCCCTGCCGTACCACCAAAATCCGCCACCAGTGCGCGAATAGTGACGGCTAATGAAGAGAAGACACCGACGCCTTCCAAAAATACCTGGCGCAGGAAACCCAACCGAGGACGCGATTCGGTGACCAAGAAGCCGGTTCGTCGGGACCCACGCCCACTCCCCCCTGCCCCCGCCTCCATGGACAGAACATGGAGCACGGTGACCAGGGGAGGCAAACACAAGGAGTCACCTCCAACTCCAAAAACGAGTCGGCCCCAGCGGCCCATCACAAAAAAGAAGACGAAGCCTCCCAAGACGGCGGCAGTAGTGCTCACCCTGCAGCCGGAAGCTGCCGAGAAGGGGTTGACCTATGCCTCCGTCATTGAGGAGGCAAAACGGAAGGTGGATTTGGCGGCGCTTGATATTGAAGATATCAAGTTCCGTCGTGCCGTGACCGGGGCCACGATATTGGAGATTTCTGGCACGGATAATAACAATAGGGCGGATGCGCTGGCCGCCAAACTCAGAGAACAATTGAGCGCGGAGTCGGTTCGAGTATCCAGACCGGTCAAGATGACCGAATTACTGATATCTGGGCTCGACGATTCCGTCAGCTCCCAAGACGTGGCGGCGGCCATCGCCAAAATTGGCGAATGTGCCGTGGAATCGGTCAAGGTTGGGGCGATCCGTTTCTCGCGCTTCGGCATGGGGACGGCATGGGCGGGCTGCCCGGTAGCAGCTGCTAAAAAAGTATTAGAAGGGAGACTGCTGGTGGGATGGTCGGCGGCAAGGGTCAAGCTCCTTCAGCCCCGAGAGCTGCGCTGCTTCCGGTGTCTGGAATCCGGACACGTCAGGGGGCAGTGCACTGCCGCCGTCGACAGAAGCCAGCAGTGCTTCCGGTGCGGTCAGGCTGGCCACCGTGCGGCCGATTGCCGCTCCGAAGCCCGCTGTGTCATTTGCGCTGAAGCCGGGAAACGGCACAACCATCGTCTGGGGAGTCCCAAATGTTCGGCCCCCAGACGGAAATGGAATCGACGAAGGCCGGCTGGTCCTGAGGCTACGTCCCAGGATGCCGCCGACCGCCTGCCGGACAGGACGCATGGAGCACCTATGGACGTACAATCAGTATGTCCATAAGGTGCCTCCAAACTAATATAAATCACTGCGCCAGAGCTCAGGACTTGCTGGTCCAGACGCTGGCGCAGTGGAGGATAGAGGTGGCAGTCGTCTCGGAGCCGTATCTGGTCGTCAATCGTGACAACTGGATCGGTGACCGGGACGGGCTCGTAGCCATTGTTTTGGCCTCGAGAGAGGGGGCCCACGCCGTCGATCGTACGTATAAGGGTCGAGGGTTCGTTGCCGCCTTATGCGGAAACATTGCGTTCGTGGGTGTCTATTTTTCGCCAAATCGTTCGCTCTCGGATTTCGAGAGCTTTCTGGCGGAAATAGACATCCTTTTAGGCTGGTGTCGTCCGCATCAGGTTCTCCTAGCCGGAGACCTGAATGCGAAGTCGACGGCGTGGGGATCATCTCTCACAGACGCGAGGGGCGCAGCCCTCGAAGAGTGGCTTTCCAGTAGCAACATGTGTGTACTGAATAGGGGTACGTCTAACACTTGCGTGCGGCATCAGGGCGGTTCAGTCGTGGATGTCACGTTCGCGAGCCCCGCCCTGGCCCGCCGTGTCCGGGGCTGGGTAGTCGAAGAAGGGGTCGAGACTTTGTCGGACCACCGGTACATCCGGTTCTCCGTCTCCCCCCACTCGACAGACCCGAACAGCCCCAGACATATCCCGTCAGAGATCGGGCCCAGGTGGGCACTCAAAAAGCTGGAAAGAGACGCTCTCGTGGAGGCGTCCCTCGTTGAATCCTGGATTGACACACCGGACGAGACCGATGCGGATCTGGAGGCGCAATGGTTCCGCGAGGCAATGACGCACGTCTGCGACGTCGCCATGCCTCGCGTCGGAAAACTGCCGCCCCGTCGACAGGTGTACTGGTGGTCGCCAGAGCTACAACAGCTCCGAGCGGCATGCGTGAAAGCACGACGCCAGTACACACGAGCTCGTCGTCGCAACAGATCCGCATCCATAATTGACAGACTTTTCGCCGCCTTCCAAGGGGCCAAGAGAGCCTTGAGAGCGGAGATCGGTGCAGCGAAGGAGCGCGCCTGGCAGGAGCTGGTCGACTCGCTCGAGCGGGACCCATGGGGCAGGCCGTACAAGCTCGTCATGAGCAAGCTTCGCCCCTGGGCCCCTCCGCTCACATCTGAGATGGAAGCGGAGACGCTCGCGAGAGTGGTGGAGACCCTGTTTCCTGTCAGGGCGGAGGGCGATGCTCCTCGCACACAAGATCGTGCGGTGCAGCCGACTCCAATCGAGGATCCTCCCGAGGTGTCCGAGGGTGAACTGAATAGGGCGGTTCTTCGCCTCAGCGCGAAGAACACAGCTCCCGGTCCCGACGGCATCCCGGGGAAGGCGTTGGTCTTGGCCCTCAAGGAGGGCGGTTTGGACGAGAGATTCCGCGCGCTACTCACCACCTGTGTGAAGGAAGGCCACTTTCCCAAGGAGTGGAAGCAGGGCAGGCTGGTCCTCATCCGCAAGCCCGGGCGTCCGGTGGACTCACCATCGGCATACCGCCCCATAGTCCTGCTGAGTGAGGCTGGGAAATTGCTCGAGCGAGTTATCGCTGCTCGCCTCACTCAACACCTCGAGGAGACGGGGCCGAATTTGGCGGAGATCCAGTTCGGTTTCCGTAGGGGCAGGTCCACCGTGGACGCGATTGCCAGGGTGAGGACTATAGCGGACGAGGAAGTTGGGAAAGGTGGGGTCGTCTTGGCGGTGTCCTTAGACATTTCCAACGCGTTCAACACTCTCCCACACAGAGTAATCTTGGAGGCCATGGGGTACCACGCCTTCCCGGGATACTTGCGTCGACTCATCGACGAGTACCTCTCGGGTCGGTCGGTCGTGTACCCCACACGCGTTGGAATTTGTCAACGGGAAGTGTCGTGCGGTGTCCCGCAGGGGTCGGTCCTCGGGCCGCTCCTGTGGAACATCGGCTACGACTGGGTGCTGCGGGGCGTTACCCTGCACGGGGTCGACGTCACGTGTTACGCGGACGACACGCTAGTGACCGCCCGCGGTGGCACGTTCCGTGACGCGGCCCTGTTGGCAACCGCCGGAGTCGCACAGGTGGTGGGGCGCATACGGCGCCTGGGCCTGACGGTGGCCCTTGAAAAGTCCGAAGCGATCTGCTTCCACGGACCTCGCAAGGCGCCACCGCCAGACGCCCACATTATTGTGAGCGGAGTGTCCATCGGCATCGGGTCGACGTTGAAATATCTCGGCGTCGTTCTCGATAGCCGGTGGAACTTCAGGGACCACTTCTCTAAGCTGGTTCCCAAATTGGTCCGGACATCGTTAGCCCTAGCAAGGCTAACGCCCAACCTGGGTGGGCCAAGGAGTGGATGCCGTCGTCTCTACGCAGGCGTGGTGCGATCGATGGCCCTGTACGGGGCACCGATCTGGGTGGACTCCCTGTCAGCACAAAATAAGGTCCTGTTGCGACGCGCGCAGCGGATCGTTGCTATCAGGGTCATCCGAGCGTATCGCACCGTCTCGTGGGAGGCGGCGTGCGTTGTTGCTGGAACACCACCCTGGGAATTGGATGCCGAGGTCCTAGCAGCGGTCTACAACAAGACTGCGGATGCTAGGTCCCGAGGTGTAGCTCCGACCCCAGCGGTGGTGTCGCGCTGGAGAAGAGAGGCCCAAGAAATGGCTATGATGACGTGGAACGTCGAGTTGGCGAGGCCGAATGCGGGTCGCCGCATTTCGGCTGCGGTCGCTCCCGTCCTCAAGGAGTGGGTGAGCAGGCGGACCGGATCGCTCTCCTTCCGGCTTGTGCAGGTGCTTACGGGGCACGGCTGCTTCGGACAGTACCTGTGCAACGTCGCGAAGAGGGAGCCAACCACCGCTTGCCACGAGTGCGGGGCAACTATTGATACGGCCCAGCATACTCTGGAAGTTTGCCCAGGTTGGGACCATGAGAGGTCAGCTCTGACGGCAGTCGTCGGCCGGGATTTATCCCTACCCGCTGTCGTCAGGGCAATGCTAGACAGCATACTAAAATGGAACGCCGTCAAGGCCTTCTGTGAGACAGTGCTCAGGAGCAAGGAGGCCAGTGAGCGGGCTCGCGAGGAAGACCCCCTTGCTGCTCCCCTGAGACGCCGCAGAGCGGGACAACGGCGCCGGGCCTATGCTACGGCGCAGAACATATAATGACTGCCGGGCGTCAGTAGAGGACAACTGGCGCCCGGTTCACATTGCTGAGGGGTGGCGGCCTATACATATTCCGTAGGCTGCCACCAGAGAAACAGTGCCAAAAGCACCAGACGACGGGTCCGTAGCGGACACAGCGGTGTAGATGGGGTTTGAGGACAAGGCAATCTGTAACCTCGGCCCCATATACCACCGCGGATGTTGGAATATGGAGGGGTTTTAGTGGGTAGGACCGGCGGTTTAGCCCATTCCGCCGGGTGAGTCCCACACACCCCCTCGTCGGCTGTCCTCGTCGACGAGGGATAGTGCGTAAATGCATTTCCCCTCCTACAAAAAAAAAAAAAAAAAAAAAAAAAAAAAAAAAAAAAAAAAAAAAAGGTTAGGTTAGGTTTCCGTGTGCGGTTTCCAGTCCGCCATCGGACGCGTCCCCAGGTTGCGGATAGGGGAACGCCCCCCCCGATGTGGGGGGGTACCGGTTTCGGCCGGCGCGGACAAAAACTGGCATGTGGCTGTCTGGTCTTTTTAAGGGCGGACATTGCACGGCCACATGAACCCGTAGCCCCGCACTGAGTGGGGTCGGGGGTCCAGCGTACTGAGCGTTGGGCCGCGAGGAAGACAACCTCTCTAAAAAATCACCCTTGAGGGCGAAGCCGTGGCTTCTTGTTCAAGAAGCCCTAGGCTGTCGCCAGTGGACCCCTAGCGGGTCGTGGGATGGCCAGGTCCAACCTGGCGGACCGGCATCGACCGGCCGACGAGGGGGCGTTCTGACGCCACAGCGCATTTGGCGCTTCGTTGGAGTAACACATACCGTAACCTTGCACTGCGAGGCCGGGGGTCTGACGCACTTAGCGTCGGACCACGTGGAAGAAAACCACTATAAAAAAATCACCCCAAACCCAAGGTCAGCGTGCCGAGGGGTTGTATGGCTGGGGGGTTACCCAGTCCCAAGCGCGGAGGCAGACTTCGGTCTGCGCGAGAAGGCACCGAACCGCGGGCGGTATAACCTGCACCAAGGTTAGCGCTGACCTGGCAGGTGTAAATCCCTGCCGAAAGTGCGTCTGCGGCCCCTTGGGAAAGGGCCGTACGTAATTTCCTACTTCGTAAAAATGAAATGTTGACACGAAAGAGCGCGCGTTTGTTGAGCGATCCCGCTAACGCCGGGCGCTCGGGGGTAGCTGGGCCCTCGAGTGTGAAGTTGGTTACTAGCGGCACATGCGACCCGCCTTGCCAGCGGCGTCAACCGGTGTCCGGGCCGGTTGGTGAGAAATTGGTTACCGGCGATTGCGAATGCGGCGAGGGAAGCCGCCCCTGTCCCTGGTGCGAAGCCAGACAGGAAGAGCTTGCCAGGGTGGATCCCGGGCCTTCGCAAGCTACTAATGCTACCGGAGACGAGGATACGCAGGTACTGCCGGCCCTCCGACGGGACCTTGAAATGTCGGGAGACTCTTCCTCTGGCAGTACAAAAACCGTTCGCTCTGCCAGAGTGAAAGTTACAAAAATGGAGGAGGACAGAAATCTGTCCCGTTTCTGGCTCAAGAGAGGCTCAAAACCTCCTGAGTCAGAAACATCTGACGAGGGGTCTGACCGAACGGTCTCTCCGATCCGTTCGGTTAATAAGGCCAAGAAGCCCGGTCGTCCGCCCACAACCGGCGACTACGTCGGCTTAGCTAGAGCTAAGGCCGAATTGGTTAAGGCCCAACAGGCCGAAATGGTACTACAGGCGGAGAGGGAAATGCTCGCTTTCGCTTCGGAAGCTAGAGCCACCCGCTCCCGCCTGACCGCGTCCCATGCCAACGACGCTGAGTCATCCTCGCAACTCAAGTTGCGAGTGATGTCCAGCCTCGAAGTGATTGAGAAAGTTGCTGCCACCTCAGGTAACCTTAAGGGCACGTTCATTAAGTCCCTGAAGGATGCAACCGAAGACATCCGGAGCGACGTTGCTATCTTGTCCGCCCGGACCGCTTCTGAGGAAGTTGTGGCGCTGCAGCGTGAAAACGCACAACTGCGCTCTGGTATGGCGGAGCTCCGAAAGGAGTTCGCCGAATTCAGAGCCAGCTTACAATCGCAGCCCCGACAATCTACCTCGACGCTGGACACTGAAGAGATAGTCACACCAGGCATGCTCAAGGCGCAGGAGGACCGCCTATTGAGATGCCTGAGTGAAAGACTCAACGTCAGAATAGACGAGCTCCTGAACAAGGAGCCGCAGCCTTGCCCTCCACTGGCATCCCGAAAGGGACCTCCGCCGACACCGGCGCCGAGGAAGGCTCAACCCAAGCGCCCTGCCGTACCGCCAAAATCCGCCACCAGTGCGCGAATAGCGACGGCTACTGAAGAGAAGACGCCGACGCCTTCCAAAAATACCTGGCGCAGGAAACCCAACCGAGGACGCGATTCGGTGACCAAGAAGCCGGTTCGTCGGGAACCACGCCCACTCCCCCCTGCCCCCGTCTCCATGGACAGAACATGGAGCACGGTGACTAGGGGAGGCAAACACAAGGAGTCACCTCCAACTCCAAAAACGAGTCGGCCCCAGCGGCCCATCACAAAAAAGAAGACGAAGCCTCCCAAGACGGCGGCAGTAGTGCTCACCCTGCAGCCGGAAGCTGCCGAGAAGGGGTTGACCTATGCCTCCGTCATTGAGGAGGCAAAACGGAAGGTGGATTTGGCGGCGCTTGATATTGAAGATATCAAGTTCCGTCGTGCCGTGACCGGGGCCACGATATTGGAGATTTCTGGCACGGATAATAACAATAGGGCGGATGCGCTGGCCGCCAAACTCAGGGAAGAATTGAGCGCGGAGTCGGTTCGAGTATCCAGACCGGTCAAGATGACCGAATTACTGATATCTGGGCTCGACGATTCCGTCAGCTCCCAAGACGTGGCGGCGGCCATCGCCAAAATTGGCGAATGTGCCGTGGAATCGGTCAAGGTTGGGGCGATCCGTTTCTCGCGCTTCGGCATGGGGACGGCATGGGCGGGCTGCCCGGTGGCAGCTGCTAAAAAAGTATTAGAAGGGAGACTGCTGGTGGGATGGTCGGCGGCGAGGGTTAAGCTCCTACAGCCCCGAGAGCTGCGCTGCTTCCGGTGTCTGGAATCTGGACACGTCAGGGGGCAGTGCACTGCTGCCGTTGACAGAAGCCAGCAGTGCTTCCGGTGCGGTCAGGCTGGCCACCGTGCGGCCGATTGCCGCTCCGAAGCCCGCTGTGTCATTTGCGCTGAAGCCGGGAAACGGCACAACCATCGTCTGGGGAGTCCCAAATGTTCGGCCCCCAGACGAAAATGGAACCGACGAAGGCCGGCTGTACCTGAGGCTACGTCCCAGGATGCCGCCGACCGCCTGCCGGACAGGACGCATGGAGCACCTATGGACGTACAATCAGTATGTCCATAAGGTGCCTCCAAACTAATATAAATCACTGCGCCAGAGCTCAGGACTTGCTGGTCCAGACGCTGGCGCAGTGGAGGATAGAGGTGGCAGTCGTCTCGGAGCCGTATCTGGTCGTCAATCGTGACAACTGGATCGGTGACCGGGACGGGCTCGTAGCCATTGTGTTGGCCTCGAGAGAGGGGGTCCACGCCGTAGATCGTACGTATAAGGGTCGAGGGTTCGTTGCCGCCTTATGCGGAAACATTGCGTTCGTGGGTGTCTATTTTTCGCCAAATCGTTCGCTCTCGGATTTCGAGAGCTTTTTGGCGGAAATAGACATCCTTTTAGGGTGGTGTCGTCCGCATCAGGTACTCCTAGCCGGAGACCTGAATGCGAAGTCGACGGCGTGGGGATCATCTCTCACAGACGCGAGGGGCGCTGCCCTCGAGGAGTGGCTTTCCAGTAGCAACATGTGCGTACTGAATAGGGGTACGTCTAACACTTGCGTGCGGCATCAGGGCGGTTCCGTCGTGGATGTCACGTTCGCGAGCCCCGCCCTGGCCCGCCGTGTCCGGGGCTGGGTAGTCGAAGAAGGGGTCGAGACTTTGTCGGACCACCGGTACATCCGGTTCTCCGTCTCCCCCCACTCGACAGACCCGAACAGCCCCAGACATATCCCGTCAGAGATCGGGCCCAGGTGGGCACTCAAAAAGCTGGAAAGAGACGCTCTCGTGGAGGCGTCCCTCGTTGAATCCTGGATTGACACACCGGACGAGACCGATGCGGATCTGGAGGCGCAATGGTTCCGCGAGGCAATGACGCACGTCTGCGACGTCGCCATGCCTCGCGTCGGAAAACTGCCGCCCCGTCGACAGGTGTACTGGTGGTCGCCAGAGCTGCAACAGCTCCGAGCGGCATGTGTGAAAGCACGACGCCAGTACACCCGAGCTCGTCGTCGCAACAGATCCGCATCCATACTGGAAAGACTTTTCGCCGCCTTCCAAGGGGCCAAGAAAGCCTTGAGAGCGGAGATCGGTGCAGCGAAGGAGCGCGCCTGGCAGGAGCTGGTCGACTCGCTCGAGCGGGACCCATGGGGCAGGCCGTACAAGCTCGTCATGAGCAAGCTTCGCCCCTGGGCCCCTCCGCTCACATCTGAGATGGAAGCGGAGATGCTCGCGAGAGTGGTGGAGACCCTGTTTCCTGTCAGGGCGGAGGGCGATGCTCCTCGCACACAAGATCGTGCGGTGCAGCCGACTCCAATCGAGGTTCCCGAGGTGTCCGAGGGCGAACTGAATAGGGCGGTTCTTCGCCTCAGCGCGAAGAACACAGCTCCCGGTCCCGACGGCATCCCGGGGAAGGCGTGGGTCTTGGCCCTCAAGGAGGGCGGTCTGGACGAGAGATTCCGTGCGCTACTCACAACCTGTGTGAAGAAAGGCCACTTTCCCAAGGAGTGGAAGCAGGGCAGGCTGGTCCTCATCCGCAAGCCCGGGCGTCCGGTGGACTCACCATCGGCATACCGCCCCATAGTCCTGCTGAGTGAGGCTGGGAAATTGCTCGAGCGAGTTATCGCTGCTCGCCTCACTCAACACCTCGAGGAGACGGGGCCGAATTTGGCAGAGATCCAGTTCGGTTTCCGTAGGGGCAGGTCCACCGTGGACGCGATTGCCAGGGTGAGGACTATAGCGGACGAGGAAGTTGGGAAAGGTGGGGTCGTCTTGGCGGTGTCCTTAGACATTTCCAACGCGTTCAACACTCTCCCACACAGAGTAATCTTGGAGGCCATGGGGTACCACGCCTTCCCGGGATACTTGCGTCGACTCGTCGACGAGTACCTCTCGGGTCGGTCGGTCGTGTACCCCACACGCGTTGGAATTTGTCAACGGGAAGTGTCGTGCGGTGTCCCGCAGGGGTCGGTCCTCGGGCCGCTCCTGTGGAACATCGGCTACGACTGGGTGCTGCGGGGCGTTACCCTGCACGGGGTCGACGTCACGTGTTACGCGGACGACACGCTAGTGACCGCCCGCGGTGGCACGTTCCGTGACGCGGCCCTGTTGGCAACCGCCGGAGTCGCACAGGTGGTGGGGCGCATACGGCGCCTGGGCCTGACGGTGGCCCTTGAAAAGTCCGAAGCGATCTGCTTCCACGGACCTCGCAAGGCGCCACCGCCAGACGCCCACATTATTGTGAGCGGAGTGTCCATCGGCATCGGGTCGACGTTGAAATATCTCGGCGTCGTTCTCGATAGCCGGTGGAACTTCAGGGACCACTTCTCTAAGCTGGTTCCCAAATTGGTCCGGACATCGCTAGCCCTAGCAAGGCTAACGCCCAACCTGGGTGGGCCAAGGAGTGGATGCCGTCGTCTCTACGCAGGCGTGGTGCGATCGATGGCCCTGTACGGGGCACCGATCTGGGTGGACTCCCTGTCAGCGCAAAATAAGGTCCTGTTGCGTCGCGCGCAGCGGATCGTTGCGATCAGGGTCATCCGAGCGTATCGCACCGTCTCGTGGGAGGCGGCGTGCCTTATTGCTGGAACACCCCCCTGGGAATTGGATGCCGAGGTCCTAGCAGCGGTCTACTACAAGACTGCGGATGCTAGGGCCCGAGGTGTAGCTCCGACCCCAGCGGTGGTGTCGCGCTGGAGAAGAGAGGCCCAAGAAGAGGCTCTGATGACGTGGAGCGTCGAGTTGGCGAGGCCGAATGCGGGTCGCCGCATTCCGGCTGCGGTCGCTCCCGTCCTCAAGGAGTGGGTGAGCAGGCGGACCGGATCGCTCTCCTTCCGGCTTGTGCAGGTGCTTACGGGGCACGGCTGCTTCGGACAGTACCTGTGCAACTTCGCGAAGAGGGAGCCAACCACCGCTTGCCACGAGTGCGGGGCAACAATCGACACGGCCCAGCATACTCTGGAAGCTTGCCCAGGTTGGGACCAAGAGAGGTCAGCTCTGACGGCAGTCGTCGGCCGGGATTTATCCCTACCCGCTGTCGTCAGAGCAATGCTAGACAGCATACAAAAATGGAACGCCGTCAAGGCCTTCTGTGAGACGGTACTCAGGAGCAAGGAGGCCAGTGAGCGGGCTCGTGAAGAGGACCCCCTAGCTGCTCCCCTGAGACGCCGCAGAGCGGGACAACGGCGCCGGGCCTATACTACGGCGCAGAATATATAATGATTGCCGGGCGTCAGCAGAGGACAACTGGCGCCCGGTTCACATTGGGGAGGAGTGGCGGCCTACACATATTCCGTAGGCTGCCACCGGAGATCAGTGCGAAAAGCACCACGCGATGGGTCCGTAGTGGACACAGCGGTGTACATGGGGTTTGAGGACAAGGTAATCTGTAACCTCGGCCCCATATACCACCGCGGATGTTGGAATATGGAGGGGTTTTAGTGGGTATTCCCGGTACCTCTCACCGGGCGAGTCCCACACACCCCCTCGTCGGGATGTCCCCCCGACGAGGGATAGTGCGTAAATGCATTTCCCCTCCTAAAAAAAAAAAAAAAAAAAAAAAAAAAAAAAAAAAAAAAAAAAAAAAAAAAAAAAAAAAAAAAGGTTAGGTTAGGTTTCCGTGTGCGGTTTCCAGTCCGCCATCGGACGCGTCCCCGGGTTGCGGATAGGGGAACGCCCCCCAGTTATGGGGGGTACCGGTTTCGGCCGGCGCGGACAAAAACTGGCATGTGGCTGTCTGGTCTTTTTTAAGGGCGGACATTGCACGGCCACATGAACCCGTAGCCCCGCACTGAGTGGGGTCGGGGGTCCAGCGCACTGAGCGTTGGGCCGCGAGGAAGACAACCTCTCTAAAAAATCACCCCCGTGGGCGAAGCGACGGCTTCTTATTTAAGAAGCCCACCGCTGTCGCCAGTGGACCCTCGCGGGTCGTGGGATGGCCGGGTTCAACCTGGCGGACCGGAAGTCCGGACTGATGAGGAGGCGCTCTGGCGCTGAAGCGCTTCGGCGCGTTTGTGGAGGCCCCGTAGCGGGGCAGTGGAGCTTCGGCTCGTGGGAGGCGGACCTTCAAGGTCCGCGTGCGCGGCGTGTGGTCTAGGCCACCGTCGGGCAACCCGTAACCTCGCACTCTGCGAGGCCGGGGGTCCGGCGCACTGAGCGTCGGGCCGCGTGGAAGAAAACCACTATAAAAAATTACCCCAATCCTAAGGTTTTGGGCCTGCCGATGGGATGAATGGCTGGGGGGTACCCAGTCCCAAGGGCTCAACAGCAGTGAAGCTGTCTAAAAAAACTCTAAAACCATTATGAATAGTGTAGTTAAAAGTATTATTACCCAGGAGGGTCCCACCTGCTCCGCAGATGGGGAATCCCTCCCTGGACCTTCGGGTTCAGGCTGTCCCACGTACTCTGGGGGGGACAAAACTGCACTTGGGGGCAACCCCACCAACGACCATGGCACTTGTTTCAAGGTACCCGAGATTGCACGCGATTTGGAAGCGCAGGCCCTGTCGACTCTTCGGCAGGACCTCGCTATGTCAGGCGACTCTTCCTCTGGCAGTGCGAGCACCGTTCGCTCTGCCAGAGTGAAAGTCATGAGAATGGAGGAGGACAAGAGTCTCTCTCGTTTCTTTCTGAAGAGAGGCTCCAAACCGCCCGAATCAGAAACTTCTGATGAGGGCTCTGATCGAACGATTTCTCCGGCTCGCTCGGCCAACAAGTCGAGGAAGCCCGGACGACCGCCCACAACCGGGCAGTATGTCGGCTTGGCGAAAGCTAAGACCGAATATTTGAAGGCCCAAAGGGAAGAATTGGAGCTCCAGGCGGAGAAAGAGCTGCTCGCCTCGGTCCACAAGGCTAGAGATACTCGCGCCCGCCTTTCTATTACCGCCGGATTAGACGATGCTGAGACGTCCTCACGACTAGTATCGCGAGTGAGGTCCGGCCTTTCAATCATCGACGAGGTCGCCAAGAAATCAGGTCACCTCAAGGGGGGATTTATTAAATCCCTCAAAGAGGCGATTATGACTATAGAGGAGGACACGGTCTCCCTTTCTAAAAGGTGCACGACGGACGAGACGGAGGCGCAGCAGCGCGAAATTGAGCAGCAGCGGCGCGAAAATGACCAACTGCGGCGTGAGAATGCCCAGATTCGCACGGAAATGGCGGAGCTCCGCAAGGAGCTCACAGAGGTTAAGGCCTTGCTCCTTGCTAGGCAGGGTCTCGCGGCTGCCCCTGAGGTGGGGGTCACCTCAGGACTTCTTAAAGACCTCGAGGCTCGGGTCATGGGCCAAATACTGGACCGACTCGATGTTCCAGAGCTGCGCGCAAATCGCAAGCCTGGCTCTCCGGCAGAAACCGACAAGGGATTGGCTCCACCATTGGCACCGGCTTTGAAAAAAGCCGCTGTAGTGCCTAAACCCGCTAGCGGGCAAAAACTCAAGGCGCCGACAGAGAAGCCGTCGGCACTCTCTAAGAGTGCCCGACGTAGGAAAGCGACGCGAGGTCGCAAGACAGCCGAGCAGTCTGCCCCGCGTCAACTTCCTCCCGCCCCTCCCTCCATGGATAAACCATGGAGCTTGGTGGTTAAGGGGGGAAAGCATAAAGAGCGACCTCCTGCTCCTAAGCAGAAGGTTCGGGCACAACAGCCCGCTCCGCGGAAGGTCAGACCTCCCAAGACGGCAGCCGTCGTCGTCACCCTGCAGCCGGGAGCTGCAGACAGGGGGATAACCTATCGCGTGATCCTAGAGGAGGCGAAAAAGCGCGTTGACATAACGGCGATGGGAATACCTTCTCTCCATTTCCGACGCGCGGTGACGGGTGCCGTCATAATGGAAGTGAAGGGTGTCAGCGGCAACGACGGCAATAGCAAGGCGGACGCTTTGGCCGCCAGACTCAGAGAAGTACTGAGTGCGGAGTCGGTCCGAATCTCAAGGCCTTTCAAGGCAATTGAGTTACTCGTTTCGGGCTTAGACGACTCCGTAACTTCAGAGGAGGTAGCGGCGGCCATCGCTAGGCTTGGTGAATGTTCCCGGGATGCGGTGAAGGTCGGCGTAATCCGAATGTCACTATTCGGCATGGGATCGGCTTGGGCGAGCTGCCCCGTTGAAGCAGCCAAAAAGGTTACGGAGGGAAAACTGCTGGTCGGGTGGACGGCAGCGCGCGTCAAGCTGCTGCAGCCCCGTGAGATGCGTTGTTTCCGGTGCCTGATGACAGGGCATGTCAGGGAGCAATGCACTGCGGCCGTCGACCGGAGCCAGCAGTGTTTCAAGTGCGGAGTAACTGGACATCGAGCGTCTGAGTGCCGGGCAGAAGCCCGTTGCCCACTCTGTGCCGACTCCAACAGAAAGGCAAATCATCGCTTGGGGAGCAAAAAATGTTCGGCCCCCAAGCCCAAGATGAATAGACGAAGGCCTGTGGTCCCTGTGGTTCCGTCCCAGGACTCCACGACCTGCCTACCGGACGGGACTGAGGCACTTATGGACATACAAACAGTATGTCCATAAGATGCCTACAAGCGAACATCAACCACTGCGCCAGTGCCCAGGACTTGCTAGTCCAGACACTGGTGCAGTGGAGAATACAGGTGGCGGTCGTCGCGGAGCCGTACCTAGTCGTCTCCCGTGACAACTGGATCGGTGACCTCGACGGCCTTGTCGCCATTGTTTTGGCCACAGGGGAGGAGGCCCCCACGGTCGATCGATCGTTCAGAGGTCGGGGGATGGTCGCCGTTTTGTGCGGCAATATTGTGTATGTGGGTGTCTACTTTTCGCCAAATCGTCCGCTCTCGGAATTCGAGACCTTTTTGGCGGAATTGGACACCCTCATGAATTGGAGCCGGCCGCACCTGGTCCTCATTGGCGGTGACCTGAACGCAAAGTCGACGGTGTGGGGTTCCTCCCTCACTGATGCGAGGGGCGAAACTCTAGAGGAATGGCTCTCCAGCAATAACCTGGCGGTACTGAACAGGGGCAACACAAACACGTGCGTGCGCCTTCAGGGCGGATCCGTCGTGGACGTCACGTTCGCGAGTCCCGCCCTGGCACACCGTGTTCTAGGCTGGGTAGTTGAGGAGGGGGTCGAGACCTTATCGGATCACCGATTTATTCGGTTTTCCGTCTCCCCCCACCCGGCACACCCGCACAGCCCGAGACGTGCCCCTGCGGAGATTGGCCCAAAGTGGGCATTGAAAAAGCTGGAGAGAGACACCCTCATTGAGGCGTCCCTCGTCATCAACTGGAATGACACCCCGGGAAGTCCGGACGCATCCCTGGAGGCGCAGTGGTTCAGCGAGGCGATGACACACGTCTGCGACGTGTCGATGCCTCGAGTGAGATCGCTTCCGCCTCGTCGACAGGTGTACTGGTGGTCGCCGGAGCTCGATCGTCTTCGAGCGGCCTGCGTCTCGGCGCGACGCCAGTACACTCGCTCTCGTCGACGTCACAGGGATGCCAACACCCAACGAAGACTCTTCGCCGCCTTCCAAGAGGCCAAGAAGGCTTTGAGAGCCGAGATCGGCGCTGCCAAGGAACGCGCCTGGCAGGAGTTGCTGGACACCCTCGAGCGTGACCCATGGGGCAGGCCTTACAGGCTTGTTATGAACAAGCTACGCCCCTGGGTCCCCCCGCTAACAACCACGATGGAGGCGGGCATGCTCGAGAGAGTGGTGGATTCTCTGTTCCCTGCCAGGGTGGCGGAGGATGCTTTTCCCGTACGGGAACGTACGAGGCAGCCAATCTCTCCTGAAGAGCCCCCTGAGGTGTCCGAGGGAGAGTTGGACAGGGCGGTTCTTCGTCTCCAGGCGAAGAACACAGCGCCCGGTCCCGACGGCATCCCGGGAAAGGCCTGGGTATTGGCTCTCAAGGAGGGCGGCATGGCTGCGAGATTTCGCGCCCTTCTCACCACTTGTGTGACGAATGGCCACTTTCCTAGCCAGTGGAAGGTAGGCAAGTTGGTCCTCATCCGAAAGTCTGGGCGACCGGTGGACTCCCCATCGGGGTACCGCCCGATAGTGCTGTTGAGTGAGGCCGGAAAACTGTTCGAGCGGGTTATAGCCGCCCGCCTCACTCGGCACCTAGAGGAGACGGGGCCGAACCTGGCTGACGTCCAGTTTGGCTTTCGGCGGGGCAGGTCCACCATGGACGCAATCGCTCGGGTGAGGTCACTTGCGGAGGAGGCGATTGGGAAAGGCGGGTGTGCCTTGGCGGTATCGTTAGACATCTCCAACGCGTTTAACACGCTCCCACATCGTGTCATCTCGGAGGCCATGGGGTTCCACGCCTTCCCGGAGTACCTACGTCGACTTGTCGACGAGTATCTCTCGGGTCGGGCGGTGGTGTACCCCACACGCGTTGGAGTATGTCGACGGGACGTGTCGTGTGGTGTCCCGCAGGGGTCGGTTCTCGGGCCGCTCCTGTGGAACATTGGATACGACTCGGTGCTGCGAGGCATCAACCTGCGCGGGGTCGACGTCGCGTGCTATGCGGACGACACGCTCGTGATCGCCCGCGGTAGCACGTTTCGTGACGCGACCCTGTTGGCAACCGCCGGAGTCGCACAAGTGGTGGCGCGAATAAGACGTCTGGGGCTGACGGTGGCTCTTGAGAAGTCCGAAGCAATTTGCTTCCATGGACCTCGCAAGGCGCCGCCGCCAGACGCCCACATAACTGTGAGCGGAGTGACCATCGGCATCGGGTCGACGTTGAAGTATCTCGGCGTCGTCCTTGATAGCCGGTGGAACTTTAGGGAGCACTTTAAAAAGATGGCTCCCAAACTAATAAGGACATCGTTTGCTTTGAGCAGGCTTACGCCCAACCTGGGTGGGCCAAAGGGAGGATGCCGCCGTCTCTTCGCAGGCGTGGTGCGCTCGATGGCCCTGTATGGGGCTCCCGTATGGGTTGACTCTTTGTCCGCCCATAACCTGGCCATGCTGCGACGTCCGCAGCGGGTCATGGCGAACAGGGTCATCCGAGCGTATCGCACCACGTCCTGGGAGGCGGCATGCGCTGTTGCTGGGACGCTTCCCTGGGAGTTGGATGCCGAGGTCCTTGCAGCGGTCTACTACCAGACTGCCGACGCAAGGGCCCGCGGCGCGAGTCCATCCCCAGAAGAAGTGTCACGGTGGAGGAGGGAGGCCAGAGAAGAAGCCATGGAAAGATGGGGCGACATGATGGCGCATCCGAGCGCGGGTCACCGCACCGTTGCAGCAATTGCACCGGTGCTTAAGGAATGGGTGAGCAGGCGGACCGGTTCGCTCTCCTTCCGGCTTGTGCAGGTGCTTACGGGGCATGGTTGCTTCGGACGGTACCTGTGCAACGTCGCGAGGAGGGAGCGAACCACCGCCTGTCACGAATGTGGTGCGCCGGATGACACGGCCGACCATGTTCTAGCGGAGTGCCCAGGTTGGGATCAAGAGAGGACGGCTCTGACGGCAGTCGTGGGACAAGACTTGTCCTTACCCGCTGTCGTCAGAGCGATGATCGGTAGCCCTGACGGCTGGTGTGCCGTCAAGGCCTTT
Source organism: Bembecia ichneumoniformis (assembly GCA_910589475.2). Lineage (NCBI taxonomy): Eukaryota > Metazoa > Arthropoda > Insecta > Lepidoptera > Sesiidae > Bembecia > Bembecia ichneumoniformis. The sequence continues at coordinate 263,432 of OU342544.1, read as the reverse complement.
TGCGAGGTGGTCCTGAGTGGCAAAGAAGACAGCGAGCGGTCCCGCGAGGAGGACCCGCAGGCTGAACCACTCAGGCGCCGCAGAGCTGGCCGGCGTGGCCGTGCGTACGCCGCGGCCCACGTAACCTAATGACAACCGGGCGTCAGTTTGAGAACAACTGACGTCCGGACATTTCAATAGTGAGGTGTGACGACCTACAGGTGTTCCAGTAGGTCGCCACTAGTGAGGTAGCGGCAAATCCGCCAGTGAGGAGTCCGGCAGCGGACGTAGCGGTGCGGGGGGACCGTGAGGACAAGGCCCAGCTGTCGCCTCGGTTCCTCCTAACACCGCTGATGTTGGAACACGGAGGGGTTTTAGTGGGTATTCCCGGTGGCTCTCACCGGGCGAGTCCCACACACCCCCTCGTCGGCTGTCCTCGTCGACGAGGGATAGTGCGTAAATGCATTTCCCCTCCTAAAAAAAAAAAAAAAAGGTTAGGTTAGGTTTTCCGTGTGCGGTTTCCAGTCCGCCATCGGACGCGTCCCCAGGTTGCGGATAGGGGAACGCCTCCCAGATGGGGGGTACCGGTTTCGGCCGGCGCGGACAAAAACTGGCATGTGGCTGTCTGGTCTTTTTAAGGGCGGACATTGCACGGTCACATGAACCCGTAGCCCCGCACTGAGTGGGGTCGGGGGTCCAGCGCACTGAGCGTTGGGCCGCGAGGAAGACAACCTCTCTAAAAAATCACCCCCGTGGGCGAAGCGACGGCTTCTTATTTAAGAAGCCCACCGCTGTCGCCAGTGGATCCTTGCGGGTCGTGGGATGGCCGGGTTCAACCTGGCGGACCGGAAGTCCGGACTGATGAGGAGGCGCTCTGGCGCTGAAGCGCTTCGGCGCGTTTGTGGAGGCCCCGTAGCGGGGCAGTGGAGCTTCGGCTCGTGGGAGGCGGACCTTCAAGGTCCGCGTGCGCGGCGTGTGGTCTAGGCCACCGTCGGGCAACCCGTAACCTCGCACTCTGCGAGGCCGGGGGTCCGGCGCACTGAGCGTCGGGCCGCGTGGAAGAAAACCACTATAAAAAATTACCCCAATCCTAAGGTTTTGGGCCTGCCGATGGGATGAATGGCTGGGGGGTACCCAGTCCCAAGGGCTCAACAGCAGTGAAGCTGTCTAAAAAAACTCTAAAACCATTATGAATAGTGTAGTTAAAAGTATTATTACCCAGGAGGGTCCCACCTGCTCCGCAGATGGGGAATCCCTCCCTGGACCTTCGGGTTCAGGCTGTCCCACGTACTCTGGGGGGGACAAAACTGCACTTGGGGGCAACCCCACCAACGACCATGGCACTTGTTTCAAGGTACCCGAGATTGCACGCGATTTGGAAGCGCAGGCCCTGTCGACTCTTCGGCAGGACCTCGCTATGTCAGGCGACTCTTCCTCTGGCAGTGCGAGCACCGTTCGCTCTGCCAGAGTGAAAGTCATGAGAATGGAGGAGGACAAGAGTCTCTCTCGTTTCTTTCTGAAGAGAGGCTCCAAACCGCCCGAATCAGAAACTTCTGATGAGGGCTCTGATCGAACGATTTCTCCGGCTCGCTCGGCCAACAAGTCGAGGAAGCCCGGACGACCGCCCACAACCGGGCAGTATGTCGGCTTGGCGAAAGCTAAGACCGAATATTTGAAGGCCCAAAGGGAAGAATTGGAGCTCCAGGCGGAGAAAGAGCTGCTCGCCTCGGTCCACAAGGCTAGAGATACTCGCGCCCGCCTTTCTATTACCGCCGGATTAGACGATGCTGAGACGTCCTCACGACTAGTATCGCGAGTGAGGTCCGGCCTTTCAATCATCGACGAGGTCGCCAAGAAATCAGGTCACCTCAAGGGGGGATTTATTAAATCCCTCAAAGAGGCGATTATGACTATAGAGGAGGACACGGTCTCCCTTTCTAAAAGGTGCACGACGGACGAGACGGAGGCGCAGCAGCGCGAAATTGAGCAGCAGCGGCGCGAAAATGACCAACTGCGGCGTGAGAATGCCCAGATTCGCACGGAAATGGCGGAGCTCCGCAAGGAGCTCACAGAGGTTAAGGCCTTGCTCCTTGCTAGGCAGGGTCTCGCGGCTGCCCCTGAGGTGGGGGTCACCTCAGGACTTCTTAAAGACCTCGAGGCTCGGGTCATGGGCCAAATACTGGACCGACTCGATGTTCCAGAGCTGCGCGCAAATCGCAAGCCTGGCTCTCCGGCAGAAACCGACAAGGGATTGGCTCCACCATTGGCACCGGCTTTGAAAAAAGCCGCTGTAGTGCCTAAACCCGCTAGCGGGCAAAAACTCAAGGCGCCGACAGAGAAGCCGTCGGCACTCTCTAAGAGTGCCCGACGTAGGAAAGCGACGCGAGGTCGCAAGACAGCCGAGCAGTCTGCCCCGCGTCAACTTCCTCCCGCCCCTCCCTCCATGGATAAACCATGGAGCTTGGTGGTTAAGGGGGGAAAGCATAAAGAGCGACCTCCTGCTCCTAAGCAGAAGGTTCGGGCACAACAGCCCGCTCCGCGGAAGGTCAGACCTCCCAAGACGGCAGCCGTCGTCGTCACCCTGCAGCCGGGAGCTGCAGACAGGGGGATAACCTATCGCGTGATCCTAGAGGAGGCGAAAAAGCGCGTTGACATAACGGCGATGGGAATACCTTCTCTCCATTTCCGACGCGCGGTGACGGGTGCCGTCATAATGGAAGTGAAGGGTGTCAGCGGCAACGACGGCAATAGCAAGGCGGACGCTTTGGCCGCCAGACTCAGAGAAGTACTGAGTGCGGAGTCGGTCCGAATCTCAAGGCCTTTCAAGGCAATTGAGTTACTCGTTTCGGGCTTAGACGACTCCGTAACTTCAGAGGAGGTAGCGGCGGCCATCGCTAGGCTTGGTGAATGTTCCCGGGATGCGGTGAAGGTCGGCGTAATCCGAATGTCACTATTCGGCATGGGATCGGCTTGGGCGAGCTGCCCCGTTGAAGCAGCCAAAAAGGTTACGGAGGGAAAACTGCTGGTCGGGTGGACGGCAGCGCGCGTCAAGCTGCTGCAGCCCCGTGAGATGCGTTGTTTCCGGTGCCTGATGACAGGGCATGTCAGGGAGCAATGCACTGCGGCCGTCGACCGGAGCCAGCAGTGTTTCAAGTGCGGAGTAACTGGACATCGAGCGTCTGAGTGCCGGGCAGAAGCCCGTTGCCCACTCTGTGCCGACTCCAACAGAAAGGCAAATCATCGCTTGGGGAGCAAAAAATGTTCGGCCCCCAAGCCCAAGATGAATAGACGAAGGCCTGTGGTCCCTGTGGTTCCGTCCCAGGACTCCACGACCTGCCTACCGGACGGGACTGAGGCACTTATGGACATACAAACAGTATGTCCATAAGATGCCTACAAGCGAACATCAACCACTGCGCCAGTGCCCAGGACTTGCTAGTCCAGACACTGGTGCAGTGGAGAATACAGGTGGCGGTCGTCGCGGAGCCGTACCTAGTCGTCTCCCGTGACAACTGGATCGGTGACCTCGACGGCCTTGTCGCCATTGTTTTGGCCACAGGGGAGGAGGCCCCCACGGTCGATCGATCGTTCAGAGGTCGGGGGATGGTCGCCGTTTTGTGCGGCAATATTGTGTATGTGGGTGTCTACTTTTCGCCAAATCGTCCGCTCTCGGAATTCGAGACCTTTTTGGCGGAATTGGACACCCTCATGAATTGGAGCCGGCCGCACCTGGTCCTCATTGGCGGTGACCTGAACGCAAAGTCGACGGTGTGGGGTTCCTCCCTCACTGATGCGAGGGGCGAAACTCTAGAGGAATGGCTCTCCAGCAATAACCTGGCGGTACTGAACAGGGGCAACACAAACACGTGCGTGCGCCTTCAGGGCGGATCCGTCGTGGACGTCACGTTCGCGAGTCCCGCCCTGGCACACCGTGTTCTAGGCTGGGTAGTTGAGGAGGGGGTCGAGACCTTATCGGATCACCGATTTATTCGGTTTTCCGTCTCCCCCCACCCGGCACACCCGCACAGCCCGAGACGTGCCCCTGCGGAGATTGGCCCAAAGTGGGCATTGAAAAAGCTGGAGAGAGACACCCTCATTGAGGCGTCCCTCGTCATCAACTGGAATGACACCCCGGGAAGTCCGGACGCATCCCTGGAGGCGCAGTGGTTCAGCGAGGCGATGACACACGTCTGCGACGTGTCGATGCCTCGAGTGAGATCGCTTCCGCCTCGTCGACAGGTGTACTGGTGGTCGCCGGAGCTCGATCGTCTTCGAGCGGCCTGCGTCTCGGCGCGACGCCAGTACACTCGCTCTCGTCGACGTCACAGGGATGCCAACACCCAACGAAGACTCTTCGCCGCCTTCCAAGAGGCCAAGAAGGCTTTGAGAGCCGAGATCGGCGCTGCCAAGGAACGCGCCTGGCAGGAGTTGCTGGACACCCTCGAGCGTGACCCATGGGGCAGGCCTTACAGGCTTGTTATGAACAAGCTACGCCCCTGGGTCCCCCCGCTAACAACCACGATGGAGGCGGGCATGCTCGAGAGAGTGGTGGATTCTCTGTTCCCTGCCAGGGTGGCGGAGGATGCTTTTCCCGTACGGGAACGTACGAGGCAGCCAATCTCTCCTGAAGAGCCCCCTGAGGTGTCCGAGGGAGAGTTGGACAGGGCGGTTCTTCGTCTCCAGGCGAAGAACACAGCGCCCGGTCCCGACGGCATCCCGGGAAAGGCCTGGGTATTGGCTCTCAAGGAGGGCGGCATGGCTGCGAGATTTCGCGCCCTTCTCACCACTTGTGTGACGAATGGCCACTTTCCTAGCCAGTGGAAGGTAGGCAAGTTGGTCCTCATCCGAAAGTCTGGGCGACCGGTGGACTCCCCATCGGGGTACCGCCCGATAGTGCTGTTGAGTGAGGCCGGAAAACTGTTCGAGCGGGTTATAGCCGCCCGCCTCACTCGGCACCTAGAGGAGACGGGGCCGAACCTGGCTGACGTCCAGTTTGGCTTTCGGCGGGGCAGGTCCACCATGGACGCAATCGCTCGGGTGAGGTCACTTGCGGAGGAGGCGATTGGGAAAGGCGGGTGTGCCTTGGCGGTATCGTTAGACATCTCCAACGCGTTTAACACGCTCCCACATCGTGTCATCTCGGAGGCCATGGGGTTCCACGCCTTCCCGGAGTACCTACGTCGACTTGTCGACGAGTATCTCTCGGGTCGGGCGGTGGTGTACCCCACACGCGTTGGAGTATGTCGACGGGACGTGTCGTGTGGTGTCCCGCAGGGGTCGGTTCTCGGGCCGCTCCTGTGGAACATTGGATACGACTCGGTGCTGCGAGGCATCAACCTGCGCGGGGTCGACGTCGCGTGCTATGCGGACGACACGCTCGTGATCGCCCGCGGTAGCACGTTTCGTGACGCGACCCTGTTGGCAACCGCCGGAGTCGCACAAGTGGTGGCGCGAATAAGACGTCTGGGGCTGACGGTGGCTCTTGAGAAGTCCGAAGCAATTTGCTTCCATGGACCTCGCAAGGCGCCGCCGCCAGACGCCCACATAACTGTGAGCGGAGTGACCATCGGCATCGGGTCGACGTTGAAGTATCTCGGCGTCGTCCTTGATAGCCGGTGGAACTTTAGGGAGCACTTTAAAAAGATGGCTCCCAAACTAATAAGGACATCGTTTGCTTTGAGCAGGCTTACGCCCAACCTGGGTGGGCCAAAGGGAGGATGCCGCCGTCTCTTCGCAGGCGTGGTGCGCTCGATGGCCCTGTATGGGGCTCCCGTATGGGTTGACTCTTTGTCCGCCCATAACCTGGCCATGCTGCGACGTCCGCAGCGGGTCATGGCGAACAGGGTCATCCGAGCGTATCGCACCACGTCCTGGGAGGCGGCATGCGCTGTTGCTGGGACGCTTCCCTGGGAGTTGGATGCCGAGGTCCTTGCAGCGGTCTACTACCAGACTGCCGACGCAAGGGCCCGCGGCGCGAGTCCATCCCCAGAAGAAGTGTCACGGTGGAGGAGGGAGGCCAGAGAAGAAGCCATGGAAAGATGGGGCGACATGATGGCGCATCCGAGCGCGGGTCACCGCACCGTTGCAGCAATTGCACCGGTGCTTAAGGAATGGGTGAGCAGGCGGACCGGTTCGCTCTCCTTCCGGCTTGTGCAGGTGCTTACGGGGCATGGTTGCTTCGGACGGTACCTGTGCAACGTCGCGAGGAGGGAGCGAACCACCGCCTGTCACGAATGTGGTGCGCCGGATGACACGGCCGACCATGTTCTAGCGGAGTGCCCAGGTTGGGATCAAGAGAGGACGGCTCTGACGGCAGTCGTGGGACAAGACTTGTCCTTACCCGCTGTCGTCAGAGCGATGATCGGTAGCCCTGACGGCTGGTGTGCCGTCAAGGCCTTTTGCGAGGTGGTCCTGAGTGGCAAAGAAGACAGCGAGCGGTCCCGCGAGGAGGACCCGCAGGCTGAACCACTCAGGCGCCGCAGAGCTGGCCGGCGTGGCCGTGCGTACGCCGCGGCCCACGTAACCTAATGACAACCGGGCGTCAGTTTGAGAACAACTGACGTCCGGACATTTCAATAGTGAGGTGTGACGACCTACAGGTGTTCCAGTAGGTCGCCACTAGTGAGGTAGCGGCAAATCCGCCAGTGAGGAGTCCGGCAGCGGACGTAGCGGTGCGGGGGGACCGTGAGGACAAGGCCCAGCTGTCGCCTCGGTTCCTCCTAACACCGCTGATGTTGGAACACGGAGGGGTTTTAGTGGGTATTCCCGGTGGCTCTCACCGGGCGAGTCCCACACACCCCCTCGTCGGCTGTCCTCGTCGACGAGGGATAGTGCGTAAATGCATTTCCCCTCCTAAAAAAAAAAAAAAAAAGGTTAGGTTAGGTTTTCCGTGTGCGGTTTCCAGTCCGCCATCGGACGCGTCCCCAGGTTGCGGATAGGGGAACGCCTCCCAGATGGGGGGTACCGGTTTCGGCCGGCGCGGACAAAAACTGGCATGTGGCTGTCTGGTCTTTTTAAGGGCGGACATTGCACGGTCACATGAACCCGTAGCCCCGCACTGAGTGGGGTCGGGGGTCCAGCGCACTGAGCGTTGGGCCGCGAGGAAGACAACCTCTCTAAAAAATCACCCCCGTGGGCGAAGCGACGGCTTCTTATTTAAGAAGCCCACCGCTGTCGCCAGTGGATCCTTGCGGGTCGTGGGATGGCCGGGTTCAACCTGGCGGACCGGAAGTCCGGACTGATGAGGAGGCGCTCTGGCGCTGAAGCGCTTCGGCGCGTTTGTGGAGGCCCCGTAGCGGGGCAGTGGAGCTTCGGCTCGTGGGAGGCGGACCTTCAAGGTCCGCGTGCGCGGCGTGTGGTCTAGGCCACCGTCGGGCAACCCGTAACCTCGCACTATGCGAGGCCGGGGGTCCGGCGCACTGAGCGTCGGGCCGCGTGGAAGATAACCACTATAAAAATTACCCCAATCCTAAGGTTTTGGGTCTGCCGATGGGATGAATGGCTGGGGGGTACCCAGTCCCAAGGGCCCAACAGCAGTGAAGCTGTACAAAAACACAAATTTCAAAATGAAAAGTGCATCTAAAAGTAAATATACCCAGGAGGGTCCCACCTGCTCCGCAGATGGGGAATCCCTCCCTGTGCCTTCGGGTACAGGCAGTCCCACGTACTCTGGGGGGGACAAGACTGCACTTGGGGGCAACCCCACCAACGACAATGGCTTTTCTTTTAAGGTACCCGAGATTGCACGTGATTCGGAAGCGCAGGCCCTGTCGACTCTTCGGCAGGACCTGAAAATGTCGGGTGACTCTTCCTCTGGCAGCGCGAGTACCGTTCGCTCTGCCAGAGTGAAAGTTACGAGAATGGAGGAAGACAGGAAACTGTCCCGTTTCTTTCTCAAGAGAGGCTCGAAGCCTCCCGAGTCAGAAACGTCCGACGAGGGCTCGGACCGAATAGCCTCTCCGACTCGGTCGGTCCACAAAGCTAAGAAGCCCGGACGTCCGCCCACAACTGGGCAATATGTCGGCCTTGCGATGGCTAAGGCCGAATATGTGAAGGCCCAACGGGCCGAACTAGAGCTCCAGGCGGAGAAGGAGCTGCTGGCCTCTGTCTCGGAGGCTAGAGCGACCCGTTCCAGCCTGGCTATGCCAGGAGAGAAGGAGGACGACACCGTGACGTCCTCGCGACTTCTAGAGCGAGTAAAATCCCGTTTTTCCGTTATAGAGGAAGTGGCAGCCAAGTCGGGCAAGCTCAAGGGGACCTTTGTTAAGGCCCTTAGGGATTCGGTGACTGAGGCGTGGGAGGACGTGTTGTCTCTCGCGGCCCTACGCGCCACGGAAGAAACAAAGGCCCTGCAGCGTGAAAACGCACAACTGCGCTCTGGCATGGCGGAGCTCCGAAAGGAGTTCGCCGAATTCAGAGCCAGTATCCAATCGCAGCCCCGACAGGTTCCCTCGACGATGGAAGGTGTAGTCACACCAGGCATGCTCAAGGCGCAGGAGGACCGCCTATTGAGGTGCCTGAGTGAAAGAGTAAACGTCCGAATCGACGAGCTCCTGAATAAGGAGCCGCAGCCCTGCCCTCCACTGGCATCCCGAAAGGGACCACCGCCGACACCGGCGCCCAAGAAGGCTGCAACCATTCGTCCTGCCGTAGCGCCCAAACGCGCCACTGCCCCCGCCTCCAGCGGGCGCAAGGATACGGCTGCTGAACCCGAGAAAGGGGCGCCTTCCAAAAGTGCCCAGAAAAGGAAGAGACAACGCAGGGCGGCAGCCAAGATACGCCCTCCCCGTGAAGAGCGTCCCCTCCCTCCCGCCCCCGCCTCCATGGACAGAACATGGAGCACGGTGGTTAGGGGAGGAAAACACAAGGTGTCACCTCCGGCAAATAAAAAGAATGGGCCCCAGCGGCCCACACCAAAAAAGACGACGAAGCCTCCCAAGACGGCGGCAGTAGTGCTCACCCTGCAGCCAGAAGCTGCCGAGAAGGGGTTGACCTATGCCTCCGTCATTGAGGAGGCAAAACGGAAGGTGGACTTGGCGGCGCTTGACATTGAAAATATCAAGTTCCGTCGTGCCGTGACCGGTGCCACGATACTGGAGATTTCCGGCACGAATAATGACAATAGGGCGGATGCGCTGGCCGCCAAACTCAGGGAAGAATTGAGCGCGGAGTCGGTCCGAGTATCCAGACCGGTCAAGATGACCGATTTTCTGATATCTGGGCTCGACGACTCCGTCAGCTCCCAAGACGTGGCGGCGGCCATCGCCAAAATTGGCGAATGTGCCGTGGAATCGGTCAAGGTTGGGGCGATCCGTTTCTCGCGCTTCGGCATGGGGACGGCATGGGCGGGCTGCCCGGTAGCAGCTGCTAAAAAGGTATTAGAAGGGAGACTGCTGGTGGGATGGTCGGCGGCAAGGGTTAAGCTCCTACAGCCCCGTGAGCTGCGCTGCTTCCGGTGTCTGGAATCTGGACACGTCAGGGGGCAGTGCACTGCCGCCGTCGACAGAAGCCAGCAGTGCTTCCGGTGCGGTGAGGCCGGCCACCGAGCGGCAGACTGTCGCTCCGAGGCCCGCTGTGTTCTCTGTGCGGAGGCCGGGAAACGGCACAACCATCGTCTGGGGAGTCCCAAATGTTCGGCCCCCAGACGAAAATGGAATCGACGAAGGCCGGCTGGTCCTGAGGCTACGTCTCAGGATGCTGCCGACCGCCTGCCGGACAGGACGCATGGAGCACCTATGGACGTACAATCAGTATGTCCATAAGGTGTCTCCAAGCTAATATAAATCACTGCGCCAGAGCCCAGGACTTGCTTGTCCAGACACTGGCGCAGTGGAGTATACAGGTGGCAGTCGTCTCGGAGCCGTATCTGGTCGTCAATCGTGACAACTGGATCGGTGACCGGGACGGAGTCGTCGCCATTGTTTTGGCTACGGGAGAGGGGGCCTACACCGTCGATCGATCGTACAAGGGTCGAGGGTTCGTCGCCGCCTGGTGCGGGAACATCGTGTTCGTGGGTGTCTATTTTTCGCCAAATCGTCCGCTCTCGGAGTTCGAGGGCTTTTTGGCGGAAATAGACATCCTTCTAGGCTGGTGTCGTCCGCATCAGGTGCTCCTAGCCGGAGACCTGAATGCGAAGTCGGCGGTGTGGGGATCGTCTCTCACTGACGCGAGGGGCGCAGCTCTTGAGGAGTGGCTCTCCAGCAACAACATGTGCGTGCTGAACAGGGGCACTTCCAACACGTGTGTGCGGCATCAGGGCGGATCCGTCGTGGACATCACGTTCGCGAGCCCCGCCCTCGCCCGCCGTGTTCGGGGCTGGGTAGTCGAGGAGGAGGTCGAGACTTTATCGGATCACCGGTACATACGGTTTTCCATCTCCCCCCACTCGACAGACCCGAACAGCCCGAGAGGTGTCCTGTCGGAGATCGGGCCCAGATGGGCGCTCAAAAAGCTGGAGAGAGACGCTCTTGTGGAGGCGTCCCTCGTTGAATCATGGATGAACAAACCGGACGAGACCGATGCGGATCTGGAGGCGCAATGGTTCCGCGAGGCAATGACGCACGTCTGCGACGTCGCCATGCCTCGCGTCGGAAAACTGCCGCCCCGTCGACAGGTGTACTGGTGGTCGCCAGAGCTGCAACAGCTCCGAGCGGCATGTGTGAAAGCACGACGCCAGTACACCCGAGCTCGTCGTCGCAACAGATCCGCATCCATAATTGATGGACTTTTTGCCGCCTTCCAAGGGGCCAAGAAAGCCTTGAGAGCGGAGATCGGTGCAGCGAAGGAGCGCGCCTGGCAGGAGCTGGTCGACTCGCTCGAGCGGGACCCATGGGGCAGGCCGTACAAGCTCGTCATGAGCAAGCTTCGCCCCTGGGCCCCTCCGCTCACATCTGAGATGGAAGCGGAGACGCTCGCGAGAGTGGTGGAGACCCTGTTTCCTGTCAGGGCGGAGGGCGATGCTCCTCGCACACAAGATTGTGCGGTGCCGCCGACTCCAATCGAGGATCCTCCCGAGGTGTCCGAGGGCGAACTGAATAGGGCGGTTCTTCGCCTCAGCGCGAAGAACACAGCTCCCGGTCCCGACGGCATCCCGGGGAAGGCGTGGGTCTTGGCCCTCAAGGAGGGCGGTCTGGACGAGAGATTCCGTGCGCTACTCACCACCTGTGTGAAGAATGGCCACTTTCCCAAGGAGTGGAAGCAGGGCAGGCTGGTCCTCATCCGCAAGCCCGGGCGGCCGGTGGACTCACCATCGGCGTATCGCCCTATAGTCCTGCTGAGTGAGGCCGGGAAGCTATTTGAGAGAGTTATCTCTGCTCGCCTCACTCAGCACCTCGAGGAGACAGGACCGAACTTAGCTGAGACTCAGTTCGGCTTCCGAAAGGGCAGGTCCACCGTGGACGCCATTGGCAGGGTGAGGACTATAGCTGAAGAGGAAGTTGGGAAAGGCGGGGTCGTTTTGGCGGTGTCTCTCGACATCTCCAACGCATTCAACACACTCCCACACAAGGCTATCTTGGAGGCCATGGGGTACCACGCCTTCCCGGGGTACTTGCGTCGACTCATCGACGAGTACCTCTCGGGTCGGTCGGTCGTGTACCCCACACGCGCTGGAGTTTGTCGAAGGGAAGCGTCGTGCGGTGTCCCGCAGGGGTCGGTTCTCGGGCCGCTCCTGTGGAACATCGGCTACGACTGGGTGCTGCGGGGCGTTACCCTGCACGGGGTCGACGTCACGTGTTACGCGGACGACACGTTAGTGACCGCCCGCGGTGGCACGTTCCGTGACGCGGCCCTGTTGGCAACCGCCGGAGTCGCACAGGTGGTGGGGCGCATACGGCGCCTGGGCCTGACGGTGGCCCTTGAAAAGTCCGAAGCAATTTGCTTCCACGGACCTCGCAAGGCGCCACCGCCAGACGCCCACATTATTGTGAGCGGAGTGTCCATCGGCATCGGGTCGACGTTGAAATATCTCGGCGTCGTTCTCGATAGCCGGTGGAACTTCAGGGACCACTTCTCTAAGTTGGTCCCCAAATTGGTCCGGACATCGTTAGCCCTAGCCAGGCTAACGCCCAACCTGGGTGGGCCAAGGAGTGGATGCCGCCGTCTCTACGCAGGCGTGGTGCGATCGATGGCCCTGTACGGGGCACCGATCTGGGTGGACTCCCTGTCAGCGCAAAACAAGGTCCTGTTGCGTCGCGCGCAGCGGATCGTTGCGATCAGGGTCATCCGAGCGTATCGCACCGTCTCGTGGGAGGCGGCGTGCGTTATTGCTGGAACACCACCCTGGGAATTGGATGCCGAGGTCCTAGCAGCGGTCTACTACAAGACTGCGGATGCTAGGTCCCGAGGTGTAGCTCCGACCCCAGCGGTGGTGTCGCGCTGGAGAAGAGAGGCCCAAGAAGAGGCTCTGATGACGTGGAGCGTCGAGTTGGCGAGGCCGAATGTGGGTCACCGCATTCCGGCTGCGGTCGCTCCCGTCCTCAAGGAGTGGGTGAGCAGGCGGACCGGATCGCTCTCCTTCCGGCTTGTGCAGGTGCTTACGGGGCACGGTTGCTTCGGACAGTACCTGTGCAACTTCGCGAAGAGGGAGCCAACCACCGCCTGCCACGAATGCGGGGCAACAATCGACACGGCCCAGCATACTCTGGAAGCTTGCCCAGGTTGGGACCAAGAGAGGTCAGCTCTGACGGCAGTCGTCGGCCGGGATCTATCCCTACCCGCTGTCGTCAGAGCAATGCTAGACAGCACACGAAAATGGAACGCCGTCAAGGCCTATTGTGAGACGGTGCTCAGGAGCAAGGAGGCCAGGGAGCGGGCTCGCGAAGAAGACCCCCTGGCTGCTCCCGTGAGACGCCGCAGAGCGGGACAACGGCGCCGGGCCTATGCTACGGCGCTGAATATATAATGACTGCCGGGCGTCAGTAGAGGACAACTGGCGCCCGGTTCACATTGGTGAGGAGTGGCGGCCTACCCATATTCCGTAGGCTGCCACCGTAGATCTGTGCAAAAGCACCATACGATGGGTCCGTAGTGGACACAGCGGTGTACATGGGGTTTGAGGACAAGGTAACCTGTAACCTCGGCCCCATATACCACCGCGGATGGTGGAATATGGAGGGGTTTTAGTGGGTATTCCCGGTGCCACTCACCGGGCGAGTCCCACACACCCCCTCGTCGGGATGTCCCCCCGACGAGGGATAGTGCGTAAATGCATTTCCCCTCCTAAAAAAAAAAAAAAAAAAAAAGGTTAGGTTAGGTTTTCCGTGTGCGGTTTCCAGTCCGCCATCGGACGCGTCCCCGGGTTGCGGATAGGGGAACGCCCCCCAGTTATGGGGGGTACCGGTTTCGGCCGGCGCGGACAAAAACTGGCATGTGGCTGTCTGGTCTTTTTTAAGGGCGGACATTGCACGGCCACATGAACCCGTAGCCCCGCACTGAGTGGGGTCGGGGGTCCAGCGCACTGAGCGTTGGGCCGCGAGGAAGACAACCTCTCTAAAAAATCACCCCCGTGGGCGAAGCGACGGCTTCTTATTTAAGAAGCCCACCGCTGTCGCCAGTGGACCCTCGCGGGTCGTGGGATGGCCGGGTTCAACCTGGCGGACCGGAAGTCCGGACTGATGAGGAGGCGCTCTGGCGCTGAAGCGCTTCGGCGCGTTTGTGGAGGCCCCGTAGCGGGGCAGTGGAGCTTCGGCTCGTGGGAGGCGGACCTTCAAGGTCCGCGTGCGCGGCGTGTGGTCTAGGCCACCGTCGGGCAACCCGTAACCTCGCACTCTGCGAGGCCGGGGGTCCGGCGCACTGAGCGTCGGGCCGCGTGGAAGAAAACCACTATAAAAAATTACCCCAATCCTAAGGTTTTGGGCCTGCCGATGGGATGAATGGCTGGGGGGTACCCAGTCCCAAGGGCTCAACAGCAGTGAAGCTGTCTAAAAAAACTCTAAAACCATTATGAATAGTGTAGTTAAAAGTATTATTACCCAGGAGGGTCCCACCTGCTCCGCAGATGGGGAATCCCTCCCTGGACCTTCGGGTTCAGGCTGTCCCACGTACTCTGGGGGGGACAAAACTGCACTTGGGGGCAACCCCACCAACGACCATGGCACTTGTTTCAAGGTACCCGAGATTGCACGCGATTTGGAAGCGCAGGCCCTGTCGACTCTTCGGCAGGACCTCGCTATGTCAGGCGACTCTTCCTCTGGCAGTGCGAGCACCGTTCGCTCTGCCAGAGTGAAAGTCATGAGAATGGAGGAGGACAAGAGTCTCTCTCGTTTCTTTCTGAAGAGAGGCTCCAAACCGCCCGAATCAGAAACTTCTGATGAGGGCTCTGATCGAACGATTTCTCCGGCTCGCTCGGCCAACAAGTCAAGGAAGCCCGGACGACCGCCCACAACCGGGCAGTATGTCGGCTTGGCGAAAGCTAAGACCGAATATTTGAAGGCCCAAAGGGAAGAATTGGAGCTCCAGGCGGAGAAAGAGCTGCTCGCCTCGGTCCACAAGGCTAGAGATACTCGCGCCCGCCTTTCTATTACCGCCGGATTAGACGATGCTGAGACGTCCTCACGACTAGTATCGCGAGTGAGGTCCGGCCTTTCAATCATCGACGAGGTCGCCAAGAAATCAGGTCACCTCAAGGGGGGATTTATTAAATCCCTCAAAGAGGCGATTATGACTATAGAGGAGGACACGGTCTCCCTTTCTAAAAGGTGCACGACGGACGAGACGGAGGCGCAGCAGCGCGAAATTGAGCAGCAGCGGCGCGAAAATGACCAACTGCGGCGTGAGAATGCCCAGATTCGCACGGAAATGGCGGAGCTCCGCAAGGAGCTCACAGAGGTTAAGGCCTTGCTCCTTGCTAGGCAGGGTCTCGCGGCTGCCCCTGAGGTGGGGGTCACCTCAGGACTTCTTAAAGACCTCGAGGCTCGGGTCATGGGCCAAATACTGGACCGACTCGATGTTCCAGAGCTGCGCGCAAATCGCAAGCCTGGCTCTCCGGCAGAAACCGACAAGGGATTGGCTCCACCATTGGCACCGGCTTTGAAAAAAGCCGCTGTAGTGCCTAAACCCGCTAGCGGGCAAAAACTCAAGGCGCCGACAGAGAAGCCGTCGGCACTCTCTAAGAGTGCCCGACGTAGGAAAGCGACGCGAGGTCGCAAGACAGCCGAGCAGTCTGCCCCGCGTCAACTTCCTCCCGCCCCTCCCTCCATGGATAAACCATGGAGCTTGGTGGTTAAGGGGGGAAAGCATAAAGAGCGACCTCCTGCTCCTAAGCAGAAGGTTCGGGCACAACAGCCCGCTCCGCGGAAGGTCAGACCTCCCAAGACGGCAGCCGTCGTCGTCACCCTGCAGCCGGGAGCTGCAGACAGGGGGATAACCTATCGCGTGATCCTAGAGGAGGCGAAAAAGCGCGTTGACATAACGGCGATGGGAATACCTTCTCTCCATTTCCGACGCGCGGTGACGGGTGCCGTCATAATGGAAGTGAAGGGTGTCAGCGGCAACGACGGCAATAGCAAGGCGGACGCTTTGGCCGCCAGACTCAGAGAAGTACTGAGTGCGGAGTCGGTCCGAATCTCAAGGCCTTTCAAGGCAATTGAGTTACTCGTTTCGGGCTTAGACGACTCCGTAACTTCAGAGGAGGTAGCGGCGGCCATCGCTAGGCTTGGTGAATGTTCCCGGGATGCGGTGAAGGTCGGCGTAATCCGAATGTCACTATTCGGCATGGGATCGGCTTGGGCGAGCTGCCCCGTTGAAGCAGCCAAAAAGGTTACGGAGGGAAAACTGCTGGTCGGGTGGACGGCAGCGCGCGTCAAGCTGCTGCAGCCCCGTGAGATGCGTTGTTTCCGGTGCCTGATGACAGGGCATGTCAGGGAGCAATGCACTGCGGCCGTCGACCGGAGCCAGCAGTGTTTCAAGTGCGGAGTAACTGGACATCGAGCGTCTGAGTGCCGGGCAGAAGCCCGTTGCCCACTCTGTGCCGACTCCAACAGAAAGGCAAATCATCGCTTGGGGAGCAAAAAATGTTCGGCCCCCAAGCCCAAGATGAATAGACGAAGGCCTGTGGTCCCTGTGGTTCCGTCCCAGGACTCCACGACCTGCCTACCGGACGGGACTGAGGCACTTATGGACATACAAACAGTATGTCCATAAGATGCCTACAAGCGAACATCAACCACTGCGCCAGTGCCCAGGACTTGCTAGTCCAGACACTGGTGCAGTGGAGAATACAGGTGGCGGTCGTCGCGGAGCCGTACCTAGTCGTCTCCCGTGACAACTGGATCGGTGACCTCGACGGCCTTGTCGCCATTGTTTTGGCCACAGGGGAGGAGGCCCCCACGGTCGATCGATCGTTCAGAGGTCGGGGGATGGTCGCCGTTTTGTGCGGCAATATTGTGTATGTGGGTGTCTACTTTTCGCCAAATCGTCCGCTCTCGGAATTCGAGACCTTTTTGGCGGAATTGGACACCCTCATGAATTGGAGCCGGCCGCACCTGGTCCTCATTGGCGGTGACCTGAACGCAAAGTCGACGGTGTGGGGTTCCTCCCTCACTGATGCGAGGGGCGAAACTCTAGAGGAATGGCTCTCCAGCAATAACCTGGCGGTACTGAACAGGGGCAACACAAACACGTGCGTGCGCCTTCAGGGCGGATCCGTCGTGGACGTCACGTTCGCGAGTCCCGCCCTGGCACACCGTGTTCTAGGCTGGGTAGTTGAGGAGGGGGTCGAGACCTTATCGGATCACCGATTTATTCGGTTTTCCGTCTCCCCCCACCCGGCACACCCGCACAGCCCGAGACGTGCCCCTGCGGAGATTGGCCCAAAGTGGGCATTGAAAAAGCTGGAGAGAGACACCCTCATTGAGGCGTCCCTCGTCATCAACTGGAATGACACCCCGGGAAGTCCGGACGCATCCCTGGAGGCGCAGTGGTTCAGCGAGGCGATGACACACGTCTGCGACGTGTCGATGCCTCGAGTGAGATCGCTTCCGCCTCGTCGACAGGTGTACTGGTGGTCGCCGGAGCTCGATCGTCTTCGAGCGGCCTGCGTCTCGGCGCGACGCCAGTACACTCGCTCTCGTCGACGTCACAGGGATGCCAACACCCAACGAAGACTCTTCGCCGCCTTCCAAGAGGCCAAGAAGGCTTTGAGAGCCGAGATCGGCGCTGCCAAGGAACGCGCCTGGCAGGAGTTGCTGGACACCCTCGAGCGTGACCCATGGGGCAGGCCTTACAGGCTTGTTATGAACAAGCTACGCCCCTGGGTCCCCCCGCTAACAACCACGATGGAGGCGGGCATGCTCGAGAGAGTGGTGGATTCTCTGTTCCCTGCCAGGGTGGCGGAGGATGCTTTTCCCGTACGGGAACGTACGAGGCAGCCAATCTCTCCTGAAGAGCCCCCTGAGGTGTCCGAGGGAGAGTTGGACAGGGCGGTTCTTCGTCTCCAGGCGAAGAACACAGCGCCCGGTCCCGACGGCATCCCGGGAAAGGCCTGGGTATTGGCTCTCAAGGAGGGCGGCATGGCTGCGAGATTTCGCGCCCTTCTCACCACTTGTGTGACGAATGGCCACTTTCCTAGCCAGTGGAAGGTAGGCAAGTTGGTCCTCATCCGAAAGTCTGGGCGACCGGTGGACTCCCCATCGGGGTACCGCCCGATAGTGCTGTTGAGTGAGGCCGGAAAACTGTTCGAGCGGGTTATAGCCGCCCGCCTCACTCGGCACCTAGAGGAGACGGGGCCGAACCTGGCTGACGTCCAGTTTGGCTTTCGGCGGGGCAGGTCCACCATGGACGCAATCGCTCGGGTGAGGTCACTTGCGGAGGAGGCGATTGGGAAAGGCGGGTGTGCCTTGGCGGTATCGTTAGACATCTCCAACGCGTTTAACACGCTCCCACATCGTGTCATCTCGGAGGCCATGGGGTTCCACGCCTTCCCGGAGTACCTACGTCGACTTGTCGACGAGTATCTCTCGGGTCGGGCGGTGGTGTACCCCACACGCGTTGGAGTATGTCGACGGGACGTGTCGTGTGGTGTCCCGCAGGGGTCGGTTCTCGGGCCGCTCCTGTGGAACATTGGATACGACTCGGTGCTGCGAGGCATCAACCTGCGCGGGGTCGACGTCGCGTGCTATGCGGACGACACGCTCGTGATCGCCCGCGGTAGCACGTTTCGTGACGCGACCCTGTTGGCAACCGCCGGAGTCGCACAAGTGGTGGCGCGAATAAGACGTCTGGGGCTGACGGTGGCTCTTGAGAAGTCCGAAGCAATTTGCTTCCATGGACCTCGCAAGGCGCCGCCGCCAGACGCCCACATAACTGTGAGCGGAGTGACCATCGGCATCGGGTCGACGTTGAAGTATCTCGGCGTCGTCCTTGATAGCCGGTGGAACTTTAGGGAGCACTTTAAAAAGATGGCTCCCAAACTAATAAGGACATCGTTTGCTTTGAGCAGGCTTACGCCCAACCTGGGTGGGCCAAAGGGAGGATGCCGCCGTCTCTTCGCAGGCGTGGTGCGCTCGATGGCCCTGTATGGGGCTCCCGTATGGGTTGACTCTTTGTCCGCCCATAACCTGGCCATGCTGCGACGTCCGCAGCGGGTCATGGCGAACAGGGTCATCCGAGCGTATCGCACCACGTCCTGGGAGGCGGCATGCGCTGTTGCTGGGACGCTTCCCTGGGAGTTGGATGCCGAGGTCCTTGCAGCGGTCTACTACCAGACTGCCGACGCAAGGGCCCGCGGCGCGAGTCCATCCCCAGAAGAAGTGTCACGGTGGAGGAGGGAGGCCAGAGAAGAAGCCATGGAAAGATGGGGCGACATGATGGCGCATCCGAGCGCGGGTCACCGCACCGTTGCAGCAATTGCACCGGTGCTTAAGGAATGGGTGAGCAGGCGGACCGGTTCGCTCTCCTTCCGGCTTGTGCAGGTGCTTACGGGGCATGGTTGCTTCGGACGGTACCTGTGCAACGTCGCGAGGAGGGAGCGAACCACCGCCTGTCACGAATGTGGTGCGCCGGATGACACGGCCGACCATGTTCTAGCGGAGTGCCCAGGTTGGGATCAAGAGAGGACGGCTCTGACGGCAGTCGTGGGACAAGACTTGTCCTTACCCGCTGTCGTCAGAGCGATGATCGGTAGCCCTGACGGCTGGTGTGCCGTCAAGGCCTTTTGCGAGGTGGTCCTGAGTGGCAAAGAAGACAGCGAGCGGTCCCGCGAGGAGGACCCGCAGGCTGAACCACTCAGGCGCCGCAGAGCTGGCCGGCGTGGCCGTGCGTACGCCGCGGCCCACGTAACCTAATGACAACCGGGCGTCAGTTTGAGGACAACTGACGTCCGGACATTTCAATAGTGAGGTGTGACGACCTACAGGTGTTCCAGTAGGTCGCCACTAGTGAGGTAGCGGCAAATCCGCCAGTGAGGAGTCCGGCAGCGGACGTAGCGGTGCGGGGGGACCGTGAGGACAAGGCCCAGCTGTCGCCTCGGTTCCTCCTAACACCGCTGATGTTGGAACACGGAGGGGTTTTAGTGGGTATTCCCGGTGGCTCTCACCGGGCGAGTCCCACACACCCCCTCGTCGGCTGTCCTCGTCGACGAGGGATAGTGCGTAAATGCATTTCCCCTCCTAAAAAAAAAAAAAAAAAAAAGGTTAGGTTAGGTTTCCCCCCCTAGGTGGGCCATGACCTTGTCGTGGTGGGGGGGCTTACCCTTGGCAATCCGGGCGGTCGCAGGGGTCGGTGCTTTTTTTCCTCACCGGCCTTTGCTCGACCGATCGGATTGGTTTTGGGGACAAAGAAGGCCCACACCGAGGTGGGCTACGAGCGGGCTCCGTTGAGCGGAGCTCGTGGCGGAGCACTCAGAAGAGGAAGGCAACCCCGACGGTCCGGGGCAGGGCAGTATCCCTCCCCTCTGCTGTTCTGTCAGCTGTCGTCGGGGGACTGAGTTCTGGGGACCTGGGCAACCCGGGGGGCGGACCCAGGCCCCTGCTCAGTCGCCGGAGGTGGCACCGGCCCTTGGTCAAGGAAGAGGTCCAGCCTACGGTCCCCGGGAGTTTCTGAGCTCCTCTGGGTGGTCAGACCGTAGGTAAAAATCAGTGGCTGGCTCCGCAGAGGTGTCCGAAGAGATGGTGGGTCCGTCGCTTTATCGGCGGCGGCGCTGTCTGTTTCAGGCGTCAGAGGAGGACATCTGGCGCCTGGAACTTAACAGATGAGAGGTGTGGTTGGCCTGCAGATGTTCCGCAGGTCACCACAGGAGTTTTTATGCGGCTTGCCGCGATGGAGCAGGGTCCGCAAGGACGTGGCGGTGCGTGGGGCCCGGGGATAAGGCCTCGCTGTGATCCTGGGTCCCATTATCACTGCCGATGGTGGAACATGGAGGGGTTTTAGGGGGTAGGACCGGCGGGGCGATTCGTTCCGTCGGGTGAGCCCCTCACACCCCCTCGCCGACCGTCCTCGTCGGCGAGGGATAGTGCGGAAATGCATTTCCCCTCCTAAAACAAAAAAAAAAAAAGGTTAGGTTAGGTTTTCCGTGTGCGGTTTCCAGTCCGCCATCGGACGCGTCCCCGGGTTGCGGATAGGGGAACGCCCCCCAGATATGGGGGGTACCGGTTTCGGCCGGCGCGGACAAAAACTGGCATGTGGCTGTCTGGTCTTTTTAAGGGCGGACATTGCACGGCCACATGAACCCGTAGCCCCGCACTGAGTGGGGTCGGGGGTCCAGCGCACTGAGCGTTGGGCCGCGAGGAAGACAACCTCTCTAAAAAATTACCCCAAGGGCGAAGTCTCGGCTTCTTGTCAAGGAAGTCAGACACTGTCGCCAGGTGACCCACTGTGGGTCGTGGAATGGCCAGGTTCAACCTGGCGGACCGGCCTCGGCCGGCATTGGTGGAGGCGCAATAGCGCCACAGCGCATCAGCGCTTTTGCGGAAGGCCCCGCAAGGGGCAGCGGAGCTTCGGCTCGTAGGTAGCGGACCTGCTAGGTCCGCGGACGCGACGTATGGTTTCGGACAACGTCGGGGAACCCGTAAACTCGCTCTGCGAGTCCGGGGGTCTGGCGCACTGAGCGTCGGGCCGCGTGGAAGAAAACCACTATAAAAAATAACCCTAAACCTAAGGTCGGCGTGCCGAGGGGTTGAGTGGCTGGAGGGAGTCCGGTCCCAAGCGCTCCTACGGTCTGTTGGGAAAGGACCGTAGGTCTCCTTCCCAAAAAATAATGGAAATGTCGGAAAAATCAAAGAAAGGTATGTCATGCGCTCCCACTGACGCTGGGCGCTCGGAGCTAGCTCGGGCTCCGAGTGAGAAATCGGTTACGAGCGGCCAATGCGCCCCGTCTGGCCAACGGCGCCAAGGGATTACCGGGTCCCTTGGTGTGAAGTCTGCTACCGAGGAGTTTGAAGGAATGCGCACGCGTGCGCGAGCGAAGGCCGGGTCGACGCGCGACCTCGCCGATGGTGCGAGCAGCAGGGCATCTAGCCCCATAGTACTGCTCCGCCGTACAGTGACGCCCTCGCCGTCACCACGTGATTTGAGCCCGGTTGGTGAGTCGAGTTCCGACCGCAGCGTGGATTCGATGCCGTCCGCTGGAGGCATGGCCGAAGACCACGCCATGTCGGATTCCTCGGCTCGAAGCATGGGGTCTGCCCTCTCCGCGTCAGGCGACGAGGGCAAGAAGGAGGCAAGACGTGCCTGGCTTAAGAGGCACAATACAGGGCCCGTTGACTCGGACTCCTCGGAGGAGAAGGAGTCTCCTCTTAGGACTCCAGAGAAGAAAGGGAGAGGAAGACCGCCCACGACCGGTCAGTATGTCGGCCTCGCTAGGGCGAAGTTCGACTTGCTGAAGGCCGAACGGGCGGAACTGGAATTGCAAGCGGAGCGTGAGATGCTCGCCTCCTTGTCCGAGGCTAGAGCTACCCGCTCCAGCCTACCCGTTGGTGACGTGGAAGACGCTGAGTCTTCCACGCGGCTCATGACACGAGTGTCGTCTAGCCTTCTTTTGTTGGAGAAGGTGGCAAATACATCCACCAACTTGAAGGGTACATACATCAAGACCATCAGGGACGCAGTCACGGCACTCCGGGACGACATCAACATCTTGTCCACCCGGAGCGCCACAGAAGAAGTTAAAGCGTTGCAGCGGGAGAATGCCCAGCAACGCTCCGAACTGACGGAAGTCAGGAAGGAGCTAGCTGAGGTCAGAAAAGAGCTAGTAGAAACAAAGGCTGCCCTGCTGCAACAAAATAGAAGTAAAGGGACAAGCCAGGACGAGGCAATCACTCCGGCAACGCTCGAGGCGTACGAGGCACGCCTCTTGAGCCGCCTGAGTGATCGGATGAACGCAAGGTTCGAGGGCCTTGAACCTCGCCTCAATCCGGAGCCGCAACTCCGACCTCCGCTGGCTCACGAGAGAGCCCGGAAGGAAACGCTGCCGCAACAAGCGGCAGAAAAGAGCGTACCCCGTCCCTCTACCGCGCCACCAAAACCTAGTGGGCGAAATGCAAAGGTGACGGAGGGAAAGACCTCACGGAGGAGGAACCGGAGGGGACGTGCGGCCGCTACCGAGAAATCGGCCCAGCGAGAACCACGTCCACTCCCTCCCGCCCCCGCCTCCATGGACAGGGCATGGAGCACCGTGACAAAAGGGGGCAAGCACAAGGAGTCACCTCCGGTCCCGCAAACGAGACGGCCGCAACGGCCGATACCGAAGAAAGCAGCAAAACCTCCCAAGACGGCGGCCGTAGTCATCACTCTGCAGCCCGGAGCTGCCGAAAAGGGGGTGAACTACGGCTCCATTATTACGGAGGCCAAAGAAAAAGTGAGCTTGGCAGCGCTGGGTATACCAGCTGTCCACTTCCGCCGTGCCATGACTGGGGCCACGATCATTGAGATCCCCGGCGCAGACACCAGTGATAAGGCTGACGCGTTGGCCGCTAAATTGAGAGAAGAGCTGAGTGCGGAGTCGGTCCGAATCTCCAGACCAGTCAAAATGACTGATCTACTGGTCTCGGGCCTGGATGACTCCGTTACTCCAGACGACGTGGCAGCGGCCATCGCCAGACTTGGCGAATGCGCCCGCGAATCGATAAAGGTCGGAGCAATCCGCCACTCGCGCTTCGGCATGGGGAGAGCCTGGGCGAGCTGCCCGGTGGCAGCAGCAAAGAAAATTTCGGAAGGGAAACTGCTGGTCGGGTGGTCGGCAGCACATGTGAAGTTGCTACAGCCGCGCGAGCTGCGCTGCTTCCGGTGCCTCGAAACGGGGCACGTCAGGGGACAGTGCACTTCGCCCACTGATCGAAGCGACAAATGCTTCAGATGCAGCCAGGCGGGTCACCGCGCGGCCGATTGCCGCTCGGACGCACCGTGCTGCATACTATGTGCAGAGGCCGGAAAACCGGCCAACCATCGCTTGGGGAGCGCGAAATGTCCGGCCCCCAAGCGCAAAATGACAAGTCGAGGGCAGGCGGGTTCTGTGGTACGAACACAGGATGCCCCGGCCCACCTACCGGACAGGACAGTTGTTACCTCTATGGACTTCCAAACAGAATGTCCATAGAATGTCTCCAGAGTAATATCAATCACTGCGCCAGAGCCCAGGACTTGCTTGTCCAGACACTGGCGCAGTGGAGGATACAGGTGGCGATCGTCTCGGAGCCGTATCTAGTAGTCAATCGTGACAATTGGATCGGTGACCGGGACGAAGTCGTTGCCATTGTTTTGGCCACGGGAGAGGGAGCCTACACCGTCGAACGAACGTATAAGGGTCGAGGGTTCGTCGCCGCCTTGTGCGGAAACATCGTGTTCGTGGGTGTCTATTTTTCGCCAAATCGTTCGCTTTCGGACTTCGAGGGCTTTTTGGCGGAAATAGACATCCTTTTAGGCTGGTGTCATCCGCATCAGGTGCTCCTAGCCGGAGACCTGAATGCGAAGTCGACGGCGTGGGGATCGTCTTCTACTGACGCGAGGGGTGCAGTGCTGGAGGAGTGGCTCTCCAGCAATAACATGTGCGTGCTCAACAGGGGCACGTCCAACACGTGCGTGCGGCATCAGGGCGGATCCGTCGTGGACGTCACGTTCGCGAGCCCCGCCCTGGCCCGCCGTGTCCGAGACTGGGTAGTCGAGGAAGAGGTCGAGACCTTGTCGGACCACCGATACATCCGGTTCTCAGTCTCCGCCCACTCGACAGACCCGAACAGTCTCAGACGTGTTCCGTCAGAGATCGGGCCCAGGTGGGCAATTAAAAGGCTTGAGAGAGACGCTCTTGTGGAGGCGTCCCTCGTTGAATCCTGGGCGGATATACCGAATGAGACCGATGCGGAGTTGGAGGCGCGATGGTTTCGCGAGGCAATGACCCGCGTCTGCGACGCGGCCATGCCTCGCGCCACTAAATCAGCGCCCCGTCGACAGGTGTACTGGTGGTCGCCGGAGCTCGAGCAGCTCCGAGAAGCTTGTGTCAAAGCGCGACGCCAGTACTCCCGGGCACGTCGACGTAACAGGGACTCTCCTACCCAAGAGAGACTTTTCGCCACCTTCCAAGGGGCCAAAAGAACCCTACGAACTGAGATCGGCGCGGCTAAAGAGCGCGCCTGGCAAGAACTGTTGGACACACTGGAGTTGGACCCATGGGGCAGGCCTTACAGGCTTGTCATGAACAAGCTCCGCCCATGGGCCCCCCCGCTTACATCCGAGTTGGAAGCGGGCACGCTCGCAAATGTGGTAGAAGGTTTATTTCCTGCCAGGTCGGAGAGCGTCGCTCCACCTGCGCTGATTCGTACGAGGCCGCCGATTTCGATCGAAGACCCTCCCGAAGTGTCCGAAGCCGAGCTGAACAGAGCGGTTCTTCGTCTACGGGCGAAGAACACAGCTCCCGGCCCTGACGGCATTCCAGGGAAGGCGTTGGTCCTGGCCCTGACGGAAGGAGGCTTGGACGGTAGGTTTCGCGCCTTACTCACGAACTGCGTGAGGAAGGGCTACTTCCCCAAGGAGTGGAAAGATGGCAAACTTGTTCTCATTCGCAAGTCCGGGCGACCGATGGACTCCCCATCTGGGTACCGCCCAATAGTGTTACTGAACGAAATGGGAAAACTATTCGAGCGCGTCGTCGCCGATCGTCTCGTTCGGCATCTGGAGGAGACCGGGCCGAATCTGGCTCCCACCCAGTTCGGCTTTCGGCGGGGTAAGTCCACCATGGAC
Source organism: Bembecia ichneumoniformis (assembly GCA_910589475.2). NCBI lineage: Eukaryota > Metazoa > Arthropoda > Insecta > Lepidoptera > Sesiidae > Bembecia > Bembecia ichneumoniformis. The sequence goes on along the minus strand of OU342544.1, from coordinate 238,289 downwards.
GCCATCGCCAGGGTGAAGGAAATTGCAAAAAAGGAAATTGAGGAAGGCGGGGTTGTCCTGGCGGTGTCCCTCGACATAACTAACGCATTCAACACCTTGCCGCATAATACGATCACGGAGGCCATGGGGTACCACGCCTTCCCGGGGTACCTACGTCGAATTATCGATGTGTACCTATCGGGTCGGTCGGTAGTGTACCCCACAAGCGTTGGCACATGTCGAAGGGAGATGTCGCGCGGTGTTCCGCAGGGGTCGGTTCTCGGGCCGCTCCTGTGGAACATCGGATACGACTGGGTTTTGCGGGGCACCAACCTGCACGGGGTCGACGTCACTTGCTACGCGGACGACACGCTTGTGACCGCCCGCGGTGGCACGTTCCGCGACGCGACCCTGTTAGCCACAGCCGGAGTAGCGCAAGTGGTGGCGCGCATTAGGCGCTTGGGGCTGACGGTGGCCCTTGAAAAGTCCGAAGCAATCTGCTTCCATGGACCTCGCAAGGCGCCACCGCCAGACGCCCGCATCATTGTGAGCGGAGTTCCCATCGGCATCGGTTCGTCGCTGAAATATCTCGGCGTCGTTCTCGATAGCCGATGGAACTTCAGGGAGCACTTCGCGAGAATGGCTCCCAAACTCGTGAAAACCTCCCTAGCGCTGGCTAGGTTAATGCCAAACCTAGGAGGCCCAATGGAAGGATGCCGCCGTCTCTTCGCGGGGGTGGTGCGCTCGATGGCCCTATACGGCGCGCCGATCTGGGCAGACTCGCTGTCCGCTCAGAATACGGCCCTGCTGCGGCGCCCGCAGCGGGTCGTGGCGACCAGGCTCATCAGAGCTTATCGCACCACCTCCTGGGAGGCGGCATGCGCTATCGCGGGGACGCTTCCCTGGCGGCTGGACGCCGAGGTCCTTGCAGCGGTTTACCATCGTACCGCGGATGCAAGGGCCCGAGGCATTAACCCTCCCCCAGAAGAAGTGTCCCGCTGGAGAAGGAAAGCACACGAAGAGGCCCTCGAAAAGTGGAGTGTCGAGTTGGCGAGGCCGAGCGCGGGGCATCGTACTCTGGCTGCGGTCGTTCCAGTTCTCAAAGAATGGGTGAGCAGGCGGGCCGGGACGCTCTCCTTCCGGCTTGTGCAGGTGCTTACGGGGCATGGCTGCTTCGGACGGTACCTGTGCAACGTCGCGAGGAGAGAGAGCACCCCCGCCTGCCACGATTGCGGGGCTCGTGAGGACACGGCCCAGCATGTACTAGAGGAATGCCCAGCTTGGGCTCAAGAGAGGGAAGCTCTGACGACAGTCGTGGGACGGGACCTATCCCTACCCGCTGTCGTCAGAGCAATGATCGACAGCCCTGACAGCTGGAAAGCCGTCAAGGCATTCTGCGAAACGGCCCTGAGCGGCAAAGAGGCCAGGGAGCGGTCCCGAGAAGAGGACCCCCAGGCAGAACTCATCAGGCGCCGAAGAGCCGGCCGACGTCGCCGAGTATACGCCGCGGCGCACGTAATGCAATGATCGCTGGGCGTCAGTAGAGGACAACTGACGCCCGGATTACATTAGTGAGGTGTGGCGGCTCATTGATGTTCCGTGAGTCGCCACAGGAAGCAGCAAACAAAGATGACGGGTCCGCGAGGACGTAGCGGTGAGTGGGGCCCGGGGATAAGGCCCTGCTGTGATCCCGGGTTCCATAACCACTGCTGATGGAGGAACATGGAGGGGTTTTAGTGGGTAGGACCGGCGGTTTAGCCCATTCCGCCGGGTGAGCCCCACACACCCCCTCGTCGGCTGTCCTCGTCGACGAGGGATAGTGCGTAAATGCATTTCCCCTCCTACAAAAAAAAAAAAAAAAAAAAGGTTAGGTTAGGTTTCCGTGTGCGGTTTCCAGTCCGCCATCGGACGCGTCCCCGGGTTGCGGATAGGGGAACGCCCCCCAGTTATGGGGGGTACCGGTTTCGGCCGGCGCGGACAAAAACTGGCATGTGGCTGTCTGGTCTTTTTAAGGGCGGACATTGCACGGCCACATAAACCCGTAGCCCCGCACTGAGTGGGGTCGGGGGTCCAGCGCACTGAGCGTTGGGCCGCGAGGAAGACAACCTCTCTAAAAAATCACCCTCGTGGGCGAAGCGACGGCTTCTTATTTAAGAAGCCCACCGCTGTCGCCAGTGGACCCTCGCGGGTCGTGGGATGGCCGGGTTCAACCTGGCGGACCGGAAGTCCCGGCTGATGAGGAGGCGCTCTGGCGCTGAAGCGCTTCGGCGCGTTTGTGGAGGTCCCGTAGTGGGGCAGTGGAGCTTCGGCTCGTGGGAGGCGGACCTTCAAGGTCCGCGTGCGCGGCGTGTGGTCTAGGCCACCGTCGGGCAACCCGTAACCTCGCACTCTGCGAGGCCGGGGATCCGGCGCACTGAGCGTCGGGCCGCGTGGAAGAAAACCACTATAAAAAATTACCCCAATCCTAAGGTTCTGGGCCTGCCGATGGGATGAATGGCTGGGGGGCACCCAGTCCCAAGGGCTCAACAGCAGTGAAGCTGTCTAAAAAACTCTAAAACCATTATGAATAGTGTAGTTAAAAGTATTATTACCCAGGAGGGTCCCACCTGCTCCGCAGATGGGGAATCCCTCCCTGGACCTTCGGGTTCAGGCTGTCCCACGTACTCTGGGGGGGACAAGACTGCACTTGGGGGCAACCCCACCAACGACAATGGCACATGTTTTAAGGTACCCGAGATTGCACGCGATTTGGAAGCGCAGGCCCTGTCGACTCTTCGGCAGGACCTCGCAATGTCCGGCGATTCTTCTTCTGGCAGTGCGAGCACCGTTCGCTCTGCCAGAGTGAAAGTCACGCGAATGGAGGAGGACAAGAGTCTCTCTCGTTTCTTTCTGAAGAGAGGCTCCAAACCGCCCGAATCAGAAACTTCTGATGAGGGCTCTGATCGAACGATTTCTCCGGCTCGCTCGGCCAACAAGTCGAGGAAGGCCGGACGACCGCCCACAACCGGGCAGTATGTCGGCTTGGCGAAAGCTAAGACCGAATATTTGAAGGCCCAACGGGAAGAATTAGAGCTCCAGGCCGAGAAAGAGCTGCTCGCCTCGGTCCACAAGGCTAGAGATACTCGCGCCCGCCTTTCTATTACCGCCGGATTAGACGACGCTGAGACGTCCTCACGACTAGTATCGCGAGTGAGGTCCGGCCTTTCAATCATCGACGAGGTCGCCAAGAAATCAGGTCACCTCAAGGGGGGATTTATTAAATCCCTCAAAGAGGCGATTATGACTATAGAGGAGGACACGGTCTCCCTTTCTAAAAGGTGCACGACGGACGAGACGGAGGCGCAGCAGCGCGAAATTGAGCAGCAGCGGCGCGAAAATGACCAACTGCGGCGTGAGAATGCCCAGATTCGCACGGAAATGGCGGAGCTCCGCAAGGAACTCACAGAGGTTAAGGCCTTGCTCCTTGCTAGGCAGGGTCCTGCGGCTGCCCCTGAGGTGGGGGTCACCTCAGGACTTCTTAAAGACCTCGAGGCTCGAGTCATGGGCCAAATCCTGGACCGACTCGATGTTCCAGAGCTGCGCGCAAGTCGCAAGCCTGGCTCTCAGGCAGAAACAGGGAAGGGATTGGCTCCACCACTGGCACCGGCTTTGAAAAAAGCCGCTGTAGCGCCTAAACCCGCAAGCGGGCAAAAATTCAAGGATCCAAAAGAGAAGCCGTCGGCACTCTCTAAGAGTGCCCGACGCAGGAAAGCGACGCGAGGTCGCAAGACATCCGAGCAGTCTGCCCCGCGTCAACTTCCTCCCGCCCCTCCCTCCATGGATAAACCATGGAGCTTGGTGGTTAAGGGGGGAAAGCATAAAGAGCGACCTCCTGCTCCTAAGCAGAATGTTCGGGCACAACAGCCCTCTCCGCGGAAGGTCAGACCTCCCAAGACGGCAGCCGTCGTCGTCACCCTGCAGCCGGGAGCTGCAGACAGGGGGATAACCTATCGCATGATCCTAGAGGAGGCTAAAAAGCGCGTGGACATAACGGCGATGGGAATACCTTCTCTCCATTTCCGGCGCGCGGTGACGGGTGCCGTTATCATGGAGGTGAAGGGCGCTGACGGCAACGACGGCAACGTTAAGGCAGACGCTTTGGCCGCCAGACTCAAAGAGGTAATGAATGCGGAGTCGGTCCGAATCTCGAGGCCTTTCAAGGCAATCGAGCTATTAGTATCGGGCTTGGACGACTCCGTAACATCAGAGGAAGTAGCGGCGGCCATTGCCAGACTCGGACAATGTCCCCGGGATGCGGTGAAGGTCGGCGTAATCCGAATGTCACTATTCGGCATGGGATCGGCTTGGGCGAGCTGCCCCGTTGAAGCAGCCAAAAAGGTTACGGAGGGAAAACTGCTGGTCGGGTGGACGGCAGCGCGCGTCAAGCTGCTGCAGCCCCGTGAGATGCGTTGTTTCCGGTGCCTGATGACAGGGCATGTCAGGGAGCAATGCACTGCGGCCGTCGACCGGAGCCAGCAGTGTTTCAAGTGCGGAGTAACTGGACATCGAGCGTCTGAGTGCCGGGCAGAAGCCCGTTGCCCACTCTGTGCCGACTCCAACAGAAAGGCAAATCATCGCTTGGGGAGCAAAAAATGTTCGGCCCCCAAGCCCAAGATGAATAGACGAAGGCCTGTGGTTCCTGTGGTTCCGTCCCAGGACTCCACGACCTGCCTACCGGACGGGACTGAGGCACTTATGGACATACAAACAGTATGTCCATAAGATGCCTACAAGCGAACATCAACCACTGCGCCAGTGCCCAGGACTTGCTAGTCCAGACACTGGTGCAGTGGAGAATACAGGTGGCGGTCGTCGCGGAGCCGTACCGAGTCGTCTCCCGTGACAACTGGGTCGGTGACCTCGACGGCCTTGTTGCCATTGTTTTGGCCACAGGGGAGGAGGCCCCCACGGTCGACCGATCGTTCAGAGGTCGTGGGATGGTCGCAGTTTTGTGCGGCAATATTGTGTATGTGGGTGTCTACTTTTCGCCAAATCGTCCGCTCTCGGAATTCGAGACCTTTTTGGCGGAAATGGACACCCTCATGAATTGGAGCCGGCCGCACCTGGTCCTCATTGGCGGTGACCTGAACGCAAAGTCGACGGTGTGGGGTTCCTCCCTCACAGATGCGAGGGGCGAAACTCTAGAGGAGTGGCTCTCCAGCAATAACCTGGCGGTACTGAACAGGGGCAACACAAACACGTGCGTGCGCCTTCAGGGCGGATCCGTCGTGGACGTCACGTTCGCGAGTCCCGCCCTGGCACACCGTGTTCTGGGCTGGGTAGTTGAGGAGGGGGTCGAGACCTTATCGGATCACCGATTTATTCGGTTTTCCGTCTCCCCCAACCCGGCACACCCGCACAGCCCGAGACGTGCCCCTGCGGAGATTGGCCCAAAGTGGGCATTGAAAAAGCTGGAGAGAGACACCCTCATTGAGGCGTCCCTCGTCATCAACTGGAATGACACCCCGGGAAGTCCGGACGCATCCCTGGAGGCGCAGTGGTTCAGCGAGGCGATGACACACGTCTGCGACGTGTCGATGCCTCGTGTGAGATCGCTTCCGCCTCGTCGACAGGTGTACTGGTGGTCGCCGGAGCTCGATCGTCTTCGAGCGGCCTGCGTCTCGGCGCGACGCCAGTACACCCGCTCCCGTCGACGTCACAGGGATGCCAACACCCAACGAAGACTCTTCGCCGCCTTTCAAGAGGCCAAGAAGGCTTTGAGAGCCGAGATCGGCGCTGCCAAGGAACGCGCCTGGCAGGAGTTGCTGGACACCCTCGAGTGTGACCCATGGGGCAGGCCTTACAGGCTTGTTATGAACAAGCTACGCCCCTGGGTCCCCCCGCTAACATCCACGATGGAGGCGGGCATGCTCGAGAGAGTGGTGGATTCTCTGTTCCCTGCCAGGGTGGCGGAGGATGCTTTTCCCGTACGGGAACGTACGAGGCAGCCGATCTCTCCTGAAGAGCCCCCTGAGGTGTCCGAGGGAGAGTTGGACAGGGCGGTTCTTCGTCTCCAGGCGAAGAACACAGCGCCCGGTCCCGACGGCATCCCGGGAAAGGCCTGGGTATTGGCTCTCAAGGAGGGCGGCATGGCTGCGAGATTTCGCGCCCTTCTCACCACTTGTGTGACGAACGGCCACTTTCCTAGCCAGTGGAAGGTAGGCAAGTTGGTCCTCATTCGGAAGTCTGGGCGACCGGTGGACTCCCCATCGGGGTACCGCCCGATAGTGCTGTTGAGTGAGGCCGGAAAACTGTTCGAGCGGGTTATAGCCGCCCGCCTCACTCGGCACCTAGAGGAGACGGGGCCGAACCTGGCTGACGTCCAGTTTGGCTTTCGGCGGGGCAGGTCCACCATGGACGCAATCGCCCGAGTGAGGTCACTCGCGGAGGAGGCGATTGGGAAAGGCGGGTGTGCCTTGGCGGTATCGTTAGACATCTCCAACGCGTTTAACACGCTCCCACATCGTGTCATCTCGGAGGCCATGGGGTTCCACGCCTTCCCGGAGTACCTACGTCGACTTGTCGACGAGTATCTCTCGGGTCGGGTGGTGGTGTACCCCACACGCGTTGGAGTATGTCGACGGGACGTGTCGTGTGGTGTCCCGCAGGGGTCGGTTCTCGGGCCGCTCCTGTGGAACATTGGATACGACTCGGTGCTGCGAGGCATCAACCTGCGCGGGGTCGACGTCGCGTGCTATGCGGACGACACGCTCGTGATCGCCCGCGGTAGCACGTTTCGTGACGCGACCCTGTTGGCAACCGCCGGAGTCGCACAAGTGGTGGCGCGAATAAGACGTCTGGGGCTGACGGTGGCTCTTGAGAAGTCCGAAGCAATTTGCTTCCATGGACCTCGCAAGGCGCCACCGCCAGACGCCCACATAACTGTGAGCGGAGTGACCATCGGCATCGGGTCGACGTTGAAGTATCTCGGCGTCGTCCTTGATAGCCGGTGGAACTTCAGGGAGCACTTTAAAAAGATGGCTCCCAAACTAATAAGGACATCATTTGCCTTGAGCAGGCTTACGCCCAACCTGGGTGGGCCAAAGGGAGGATGCCGCCGTCTCTTCGCAGGCGTGGTGCGCTCGATGGCCCTGTATGGGGCTCCCGTATGGGTTGACTCTTTGTCCGCCCATAACCTGGCCATGCTGCGACGTCCGCAGCGGGTCATGGCGAACAGGGTCATCCGAGCGTATCGCACCACGTCCTGGGAGGCGGCATGCGCTGTTGCTGGGACACTTCCCTGGGAGTTGGATGCCGAGGTCCTTGCAGCGGTCTACTACAAGACTGCCGACGCAAGGGCCCGCGGCGCGAGTCCATCCCCAGAAGAAGTGTCACGGTGGAGGAGGGAGGCCAGAGAAGAAGCCATGGAAAGATGGGGCGACATGATGGCGCATCCTAGCGCGGGTCACCGCACCGTTGCAGCAATTGCACCGGTGCTTAAGGAATGGGTGAGCAGGCGGACCGGTTCGCTCTCCTTCCGGCTTGTGCAGGTGCTTACGGGGCATGGTTGCTTCGGACGGTACCTGTGCAACGTCGCGAGGAGGGAGCGAACCACCGCCTGTCACGAATGTGGTGCGCCGGACGACACGGCCGACCATGTTCTAGCGGAGTGCCCAGGTTGGGATCAAGAGAGGACGGCTCTGACGGCAGTCGTGGGTCAAGACTTGTCCTTACCCGCTGTCGTCAGAGCGATGATCGGTAGCCCTGACGGCTGGTGTGCCGTCAAGGCCTTTTGCGAGGTGGTCCTGAGTGGCAAAGAAGACAGCGAGCGGTCCCGCGAGGAGGACCCGCAGGCTGAACCACTCAGGCGCCGCAGAGCTGGCCGGCGTGGCCGTGCGTACACCGCGGCCCACGTAACCTAATGACAACCGGGCGTCAGTTTGAGGACAACTGACGTCCGGACATTTCAATAGTGAGGTGTGACGACCTACAGGTGTTCCAGTAGGTCGCCACTAGTGAGGTAGCGGCTAATCCGCCAGTGAGGAGTCCGGCAGCGGACGTAGCGGTGCGGGGGGACCGTGAGGACAAGGCCCAGCTGTCGCCTCGGTTCCTCCTAACACCGCTGATGTTGGAACACGGAGGGGTTTTAGTGGGTATTCCCGGTGGCTCTCACCGGGCGAGTCCCACACACCCCCTCGTCGGCTGTCCTCGTCGACGAGGGATAGTGCGTAAATGCATTTCCCCTCCTAAAAAAAAAAAAAAAAAAGGTTAGGTTAGGTTCCCCCCCTAGGTGGGCCATGACCTTGTCGTGGTGGGGGGGCTTACCCTTGGCAATCCGGGCGGTCGCAGGGGTCGGTGCTTTTTTCCTCACCGGCCTTTGCTCGACCGATCGGATTGGTTTTGGGGACAAAGAAGGCCCACACCGAGGTGGGCTCCGAGCGGGCTCCGTTAAGCGGAGCTCGTGGCGGAGCACTCAAGAGAGGAAGGCAACCCCGACGGTCCGGGGCAGGGCAGTATCCTCTCCTCTGCTGTCCTGTCAGCTGTCGTCGGGGGTCTGAGCTCTGGGTACCTGGGCAACCCGGGGGGTGGACCCAGGCCCCTGCTCATTCGCCGGAGGTGGCACCGGCCCTTGGTCAAGGAAGAGGTCCAGCCTACGGTCCCCGGGAGTTTTTGAGCTCCTCTGGGTGGTCAGACCGTAGGTAAAAACTAGTGGCTGGCTCCGCAGAGGTGTCCGAAGAGACGGTGGGTCCGTCGCTCTATCGGCGGCGGCGCTGTCTGTTTCGGGCGTCAGAGAAGGGCATCTGGCGCCTGGAACCTAACAGATGTGAGGTGTGGTTGGCCTGCATATGTTCCGCAGGTCACCACAGGAGCTTTTTTTATGCGGCTTGCCGCGATGGGGTAGGGTCCGCAAGGACGTGGCGGTGCGTGGGGCCCGGGGATAAGGCCTCGCTGTGATCCCGGGTCCCATTATCGCCGCCGATGGTGGAACATGGAGGGGTTTTAGGGGGTAGGACCGGCGGAGCGATTCGTTCCGTCGGGTGAGTCCCTCACACCCCCCCGCCGACCGCCCTTGTCGGCGAGGGATAGTGCGGAAATGCATTTCCCCTCCTAAAAAAAAAAAAAAAAAAGGTTAGGTTAGGTTTCCGTGTGCGGTTTCCAGTCCGCCATCGGACGCGTCCCCGGGTTGCGGATAGGGAAACGCCCCCCAGTTATGGGGGGTACCGGTTTCGGCCGGCGCGGACAAAAACTGGCATGTGGCTGTCTGGTCTTTTTTAAGGGCGGACATTGCACGGCCACATGAACCCGTAGCCCCGCACTGAGTGGGGTCGGGGGTCCAGCGCACTGAGCGTTGGGCCGCGAGGAAGACAACCTCTCTAAAAAATCACCCCCGTGGGCGAAGCGACGGCTTCTTATTTAAGAAGCCCACCGCTGTCGCCAGTGGACCCTCGCGGGTCGTGGGATGGCCGGGTTCAACCTGGCGGACCGGAAGTCCGGACTGATGAGGAGGCGCTCTGGCGCTGAAGCGCTTCGGCGCGTTTGTGGAGGCCCCGTAGCGGGGCAGTGGAGCTTCGGCTCGTGGGAGGCGGACCTTCAAGGTCCGCGTGCGCGGCGTGTGGTCTAGGCCACCGTCGGGCAACCCGTAACCTCGCACTCTGCGAGGCCGGGGGTCCGGCGCACTGAGCGCCGGGCCGCGTGGAAGAAAACCACTATAAAAAATTACCCCAATCCTAAGGTTTTGGGCCTGCCGATGGGATGAATGGCTGGGGGGTACCCAGTCCCAAGGGCTCAACAGCAGTGAAGCTGTCTAAAAAAACTCTAAAACCATTATGAATAGTGTAGTTAAAAGTATTATTACCCAGGAGGGTCCCACCTGCTCCGCAGATGGGGAATCCCTCCCTGGACCTTCGGGTTCAGGCTGTCCCACGTACTCTGGGGGGGACAAAACTGCACTTGGGGGCAACCCCACCAACGACCATGGCACTTGTTTCAAGGTACCCGAGATTGCACGCGATTTGGAAGCGCAGGCCCTGTCGACTCTTCGGCAGGACCTCGCTATGTCAGGCGACTCTTCCTCTGGCAGTGCGAGCACCGTTCGCTCTGCCAGAGTGAAAGTCATGAGAATGGAGGAGGACAAGAGTCTCTCTCGTTTCTTTCTGAAGAGAGGCTCCAAACCGCCCGAATCAGAAACTTCTGATGAGGGCTCTGATCGAACGATTTCTCCGGCTCGCTCGGCCAACAAGTCGAGGAAGCCCGGACGACCGCCCACAACCGGGCAGTATGTCGGCTTGGCGAAAGCTAAGACCGAATATTTGAAGGCCCAAAGGGAAGAATTGGAGCTCCAGGCGGAGAAAGAGCTGCTCGCCTCGGTCCACAAGGCTAGAGATACTCGCGCCCGCCTTTCTATTACCGCCGGATTAGACGATGCTGAGACGTCCTCACGACTAGTATCGCGAGTGAGGTCCGGCCTTTCAATCATCGACGAGGTCGCCAAGAAATCAGGTCACCTCAAGGGGGGATTTATTAAATCCCTCAAAGAGGCGATTATGACTATAGAGGAGGACACGGTCTCCCTTTCTAAAAGGTGCACGACGGACGAGACGGAGGCGCAGCAGCGCGAAATTGAGCAGCAGCGGCGCGAAAATGACCAACTGCGGCGTGAGAATGCCCAGATTCGCACGGAAATGGCGGAGCTCCGCAAGGAGCTCACAGAGGTTAAGGCCTTGCTCCTTGCTAGGCAGGGTCTCGCGGCTGCCCCTGAGGTGGGGGTCACCTCAGGACTTCTTAAAGACCTCGAGGCTCGGGTCATGGGCCAAATACTGGACCGACTCGATGTTCCAGAGCTGCGCGCAAATCGCAAGCCTGGCTCTCCGGCAGAAACCGACAAGGGATTGGCTCCACCATTGGCACCGGCTTTGAAAAAAGCCGCTGTAGTGCCTAAACCCGCTAGCGGGCAAAAACTCAAGGCGCCGACAGAGAAGCCGTCGGCACTCTCTAAGAGTGCCCGACGTAGGAAAGCGACGCGAGGTCGCAAGACAGCCGAGCAGTCTGCCCCGCGTCAACTTCCTCCCGCCCCTCCCTCCATGGATAAACCATGGAGCTTGGTGGTTAAGGGGGGAAAGCATAAAGAGCGACCTCCTGCTCCTAAGCAGAAGGTTCGGGCACAACAGCCCGCTCCGCGGAAGGTCAGACCTCCCAAGACGGCAGCCGTCGTCGTCACCCTGCAGCCGGGAGCTGCAGACAGGGGGATAACCTATCGCGTGATCCTAGAGGAGGCGAAAAAGCGCGTTGACATAACGGCGATGGGAATACCTTCTCTCCATTTCCGACGCGCGGTGACGGGTGCCGTCATAATGGAAGTGAAGGGTGTCAGCGGCAACGACGGCAATAGCAAGGCGGACGCTTTGGCCGCCAGACTCAGAGAAGTACTGAGTGCGGAGTCGGTCCGAATCTCAAGGCCTTTCAAGGCAATTGAGTTACTCGTTTCGGGCTTAGACGACTCCGTAACTTCAGAGGAGGTAGCGGCGGCCATCGCTAGGCTTGGTGAATGTTCCCGGGATGCGGTGAAGGTCGGCGTAATCCGAATGTCACTATTCGGCATGGGATCGGCTTGGGCGAGCTGCCCCGTTGAAGCAGCCAAAAAGGTTACGGAGGGAAAACTGCTGGTCGGGTGGACGGCAGCGCGCGTCAAGCTGCTGCAGCCCCGTGAGATGCGTTGTTTCCGGTGCCTGATGACAGGGCATGTCAGGGAGCAATGCACTGCGGCCGTCGACCGGAGCCAGCAGTGTTTCAAGTGCGGAGTAACTGGACATCGAGCGTCTGAGTGCCGGGCAGAAGCCCGTTGCCCACTCTGTGCCGACTCCAACAGAAAGGCAAATCATCGCTTGGGGAGCAAAAAATGTTCGGCCCCCAAGCCCAAGATGAATAGACGAAGGCCTGTGGTCCCTGTGGTTCCGTCCCAGGACTCCACGACCTGCCTACCGGACGGGACTGAGGCACTTATGGACATACAAACAGTATGTCCATAAGATGCCTACAAGCGAACATCAACCACTGCGCCAGTGCCCAGGACTTGCTAGTCCAGACACTGGTGCAGTGGAGAATACAGGTGGCGGTCGTCGCGGAGCCGTACCTAGTCGTCTCCCGTGACAACTGGATCGGTGACCTCGACGGCCTTGTCGCCATTGTTTTGGCCACAGGGGAGGAGGCCCCCACGGTCGATCGATCGTTCAGAGGTCGGGGGATGGTCGCCGTTTTGTGCGGCAATATTGTGTATGTGGGTGTCTACTTTTCGCCAAATCGTCCGCTCTCGGAATTCGAGACCTTTTTGGCGGAATTGGACACCCTCATGAATTGGAGCCGGCCGCACCTGGTCCTCATTGGCGGTGACCTGAACGCAAAGTCGACGGTGTGGGGTTCCTCCCTCACTGATGCGAGGGGCGAAACTCTAGAGGAATGGCTCTCCAGCAATAACCTGGCGGTACTGAACAGGGGCAACACAAACACGTGCGTGCGCCTTCAGGGCGGATCCGTCGTGGACGTCACGTTCGCGAGTCCCGCCCTGGCACACCGTGTTCTAGGCTGGGTAGTTGAGGAGGGGGTCGAGACCTTATCGGATCACCGATTTATTCGGTTTTCCGTCTCCCCCCACCCGGCACACCCGCACAGCCCGAGACGTGCCCCTGCGGAGATTGGCCCAAAGTGGGCATTGAAAAAGCTGGAGAGAGACACCCTCATTGAGGCGTCCCTCGTCATCAACTGGAATGACACCCCGGGAAGTCCGGACGCATCCCTGGAGGCGCAGTGGTTCAGCGAGGCGATGACACACGTCTGCGACGTGTCGATGCCTCGAGTGAGATCGCTTCCGCCTCGTCGACAGGTGTACTGGTGGTCGCCGGAGCTCGATCGTCTTCGAGCGGCCTGCGTCTCGGCGCGACGCCAGTACACTCGCTCTCGTCGACGTCACAGGGATGCCAACACCCAACGAAGACTCTTCGCCGCCTTCCAAGAGGCCAAGAAGGCTTTGAGAGCCGAGATCGGCGCTGCCAAGGAACGCGCCTGGCAGGAGTTGCTGGACACCCTCGAGCGTGACCCATGGGGCAGGCCTTACAGGCTTGTTATGAACAAGCTACGCCCCTGGGTCCCCCCGCTAACAACCACGATGGAGGCGGGCATGCTCGAGAGAGTGGTGGATTCTCTGTTCCCTGCCAGGGTGGCGGAGGATGCTTTTCCCGTACGGGAACGTACGAGGCAGCCAATCTCTCCTGAAGAGCCCCCTGAGGTGTCCGAGGGAGAGTTGGACAGGGCGGTTCTTCGTCTCCAGGCGAAGAACACAGCGCCCGGTCCCGACGGCATCCCGGGAAAGGCCTGGGTATTGGCTCTCAAGGAGGGCGGCATGGCTGCGAGATTTCGCGCCCTTCTCACCACTTGTGTGACGAATGGCCACTTTCCTAGCCAGTGGAAGGTAGGCAAGTTGGTCCTCATCCGAAAGTCTGGGCGACCGGTGGACTCCCCATCGGGGTACCGCCCGATAGTGCTGTTGAGTGAGGCCGGAAAACTGTTCGAGCGGGTTATAGCCGCCCGCCTCACTCGGCACCTAGAGGAGACGGGGCCGAACCTGGCTGACGTCCAGTTTGGCTTTCGGCGGGGCAGGTCCACCATGGACGCAATCGCTCGGGTGAGGTCACTTGCGGAGGAGGCGATTGGGAAAGGCGGGTGTGCCTTGGCGGTATCGTTAGACATCTCCAACGCGTTTAACACGCTCCCACATCGTGTCATCTCGGAGGCCATGGGGTTCCACGCCTTCCCGGAGTACCTACGTCGACTTGTCGACGAGTATCTCTCGGGTCGGGCGGTGGTGTACCCCACACGCGTTGGAGTATGTCGACGGGACGTGTCGTGTGGTGTCCCGCAGGGGTCGGTTCTCGGGCCGCTCCTGTGGAACATTGGATACGACTCGGTGCTGCGAGGCATCAACCTGCGCGGGGTCGACGTCGCGTGCTATGCGGACGACACGCTCGTGATCGCCCGCGGTAGCACGTTTCGTGACGCGACCCTGTTGGCAACCGCCGGAGTCGCACAAGTGGTGGCGCGAATAAGACGTCTGGGGCTGACGGTGGCTCTTGAGAAGTCCGAAGCAATTTGCTTCCATGGACCTCGCAAGGCGCCGCCGCCAGACACCCACATAACTGTGAGCGGAGTGACCATCGGCATCGGGTCGACGTTGAAGTATCTCGGCGTCGTCCTTGATAGCCGGTGGAACTTTAGGGAGCACTTTAAAAAGATGGCTCCCAAACTAATAAGGACATCGTTTGCTTTGAGCAGGCTTACGCCCAACCTGGGTGGGCCAAAGGGAGGATGCCGCCGTCTCTTCGCAGGCGTGGTGCGCTCGATGGCCCTGTATGGGGCTCCCGTATGGGTTGACTCTTTGTCCGCCCATAACCTGGCCATGCTGCGACGTCCGCAGCGGGTCATGGCGAACAGGGTCATCCGAGCGTATCGCACCACGTCCTGGGAGGCGGCATGCGCTGTTGCTGGGACGCTTCCCTGGGAGTTGGATGCCGAGGTCCTTGCAGCGGTCTACTACCAGACTGCCGACGCAAGGGCCCGCGGCGCGAGTCCATCCCCAGAAGAAGTGTCACGGTGGAGGAGGGAGGCCAGAGAAGAAGCCATGGAAAGATGGGGCGACATGATGGCGCATCCGAGCGCGGGTCACCGCACCGTTGCAGCAATTGCACCGGTGCTTAAGGAATGGGTGAGCAGGCGGACCGGTTCGCTCTCCTTCCGGCTTGTGCAGGTGCTTACGGGGCATGGTTGCTTCGGACGGTACCTGTGCAACGTCGCGAGGAGGGAGCGAACCACCGCCTGTCACGAATGTGGTGCGCCGGATGACACGGCCGACCATGTTCTAGCGGAGTGCCCAGGTTGGGATCAAGAGAGGACGGCTCTGACGGCAGTCGTGGGACAAGACTTGTCCTTACCCGCTGTCGTCAGAGCGATGATCGGTAGCCCTGACGGCTGGTGTGCCGTCAAGGCCTTTTGCGAGGTGGTCCTGAGTGGCAAAGAAGACAGCGAGCGGTCCCGCGAGGAGGACCCGCAGGCTGAACCACTCAGGCGCCGCAGAGCTGGCCGGCGTGGCCGTGCGTACGCCGCGGCCCACGTAACCTAATGACAACCGGGCGTCAGTTTGAGGACAACTGACGTCCGGACATTTCAATAGTGAGGTGTGACGACCTACAGGTGTTCCAGTAGGTCGCCACTAGTGAGGTAGCGGCAAATCCGCCAGTGAGGAGTCCGGCAGCGGACGTAGCGGTGCGGGGGGACCGTGAGGACAAGGCCCAGCTGTCGCCTCGGTTCCTCCTAACACCGCTGATGTTGGAACACGGAGGGGTTTTAGTGGGTATTCCCGGTGGCTCTCACCGGGCGAGTCCCACACACCCCCTCGTCGGCTGTCCTCGTCGACGAGGGATAGTGCGTAAATGCATTTCCCCTCCTAAAAAAAAAAAAAAAAAAAAAAAAAAAAAAAAAAGGTTAGGCTCTCACCGGGCGAGTCCCACACACCCCCTCGTCGGCTGTCCTCGTCGACGAGGGATAGTGCGTAAATGCATTTCCCCTCCTAAAAAAAAAAAAAAAAAAAAAAAAAAAAAAAAAAGGTTAGGTTAGGTTGCGAGCGGTCCCGCGAGGAGGACCCGCAGGCTGAACCACTCAGGCGCCGCAGAGCTGGCCGGCGTGGCCGTGCGTACGCCGCGGCCCACGTAACCTAATGACAACCGGGCGTCAGTTTGAGGACAACTGACGTCCGGACATTTCAATAGTGAGGTGTGACGACCTACAGGTGTTCCAGTAGGTCGCCACTAGTGAGGTAGCGGCAAATCCGCCAGTGAGGAGTCCGGCAGCGGACGTAGCGGTGCGGGGGGACCGTGAGGACAAGGCCCAGCTGTCGCCTCGGTTCCTCCTAACACCGCTGATGTTGGAACACGGAGGGGTTTTAGTGGGTATTCCCGGTGGCTCTCACCGGGCGAGTCCCACACACCCCCTCGTCGGCTGTCCTCGTCGACGAGGGATAGTGCGTAAATGCATTTCCCCTCCTAAAAAAAAAAAAAAAAAAAAAGGTTAGGTTAGGTTCCGTGTGCGGTTTCCAGTCCGCCATCGGACGCGTCCCCGGGTTGCGGATAGGGGAACGCCCCCCAGTATGGGGGGTACCGGTTTCGGCCGGCGCGGACAAAAACTGGCATGTGGCTGTCTGGTCTTTTTAAGGGCGGACATTGCACGGCCACATGAACCCGTAGCCCCGCACTGAGTGGGGTCGGGGGTCCAGCGCACTGAGCGTTGGGCCGCGAGGAAGACAACCTCTCTAAAAAATCACCCTTGAGGGCGAAGCCGTGGCTTCTTGTTCAAGAAGCCCTAGGCTGTCGCCAGTGGACCCCTAGCGGGTCGTGGGATGGCCAGGTCCAACCTGGCGGACCGGCATCGACCGGCCGACGAGGGGGCGTTCTGACGCCACAGCGCATTTGGCGCTTCGTTGGAGTAATACATACCGTAACCTTGCACTCTGCGAGGCCGGGGGTCTGACGCACTTAGCATCGGACCGCGTGGAAGAAAACCACTATAAAAAATCACCCCAAACCCAAGGTCAGCGTGCCGAGGGGTTGTATGGCTGGGGGGTTACCCAGTCCCAAGCGCGGAGGCAGACTTCGGTCTGCGCGAGGAGGCACCGAACCGCGGGCGGTATAACCTGCACCAAGGTTAGCGCTGACCCGGCAGGTGTAAATCCCTGCCAAAAGAGCGTCTGCGGCCCCTTGGGAAAGGGCCGTACGTAATTTCCCACTCCTTTAAAATATGAAATGTTAACACGAAAGAGCGCGCGTTTGTTGAGCGATCCCGCTAACGCCGGGCGCTCGGGGGTAGCTGGGCCCTCGAGTGTGAAGTTGGTTACTAGCGGCACATGCGACCCGCCTTGCCAGCGGCGTCAACCGGTGTCCGGGCCGGTTGATGAGAAATTGGTTACCGGCGATTGCGAATGCGGCAAGGGAAGCCGCCCCTGTCCCTGGTGCGAAGCCAGACAGGAAGAGCTTGCCAGGGTGGATCCCGGGCCTTCGCAAGCTACTAATGCTACCGGAGACGAGGATACGCAGGTACTGTCGGCCCTCCGACGGGACCTTGAAACGTCGGGAGACTCTTCCTCTGGCAGTACAAAAACCGTTCGCTCTGCCAGAGTGAAAGTGACAAAAATGGAGGAGGACAGAAATCTGTCTCGTTTCTGGCTCAAGAGAGGCTCAAAACCTCCTGAGTCAGAAACATCTGACGAGGGGTCTGACCGAACGGTCTCTCCGATTCGTTCGGCTAATAAGGCCAAGAAGCCCGGTCGTCCGCCCACAACCGGCGACTACGTCGGCTTAGCTAGAGCTAAGGCCGAATTGGTTAAGGCCCAACAGGCCGAAATGATGCTACAGGCGGAGAGGGAAATGCTCGCTTTTGCTTCAGAAGCTAGAGCCACCCGCTCCCGCCTGACCGCGTCTCACGCTAACGACGCTGAGTCATCCTCGCAACTCAAGTTGCGGGTGATGTCCAGCCTCGAAGTGATCAAAAAAGTGGCTGCCACCTCAGGTAACCTTAAGGGCACCTTCGTCAAGGCCCTGAAGGACGCAACCGAAGACATCCGGGAAGACGTCGATATCATGTCCACCCGGACCGCTTCTGAAGAAGTGATGGCGCTGCAGCGTGAAAACGCACAACTGCGCTCTGGCATGGAGGAACTAAGAAAGGAGTTCGCCGAATTCAGAGCCAGCTTGCAATCGCAGCCTCGACAATCTCCCTTGACGCAGGACACTGAAGGGATAGTCACACCAGGCATGCTCAAGGCGCAGGAGGACCGCCTATTGAGATGCCTGAGTGAAAGACTCAACGTCAGAATAGACGAGCTCCTGAACAAGGAGCCGCAGCCTTGCCCTCCACTGGCATCCCGAAAGGGACCTCCGCCGACACCGGCGCCGAGGAAGGCTCAACCCAAGCGCCCTGCCGTACCGCCAAAATCCGCCACCAGTGCGCGAATAGCGACGGCTACCGAAGAGGAGACACCGACGCCTTCCAAAAATATCTGGCGCAGGAAACCCAACCCAGGACGCGCGGCGGTGACCAAAAAACCGGTTCGTCGGGAACCACGCCCACTCCCCCCTGCCCCCGCCTCCATGGACAGAACATGGAGCACGGTGGCCAGGGGAGGCAAACACAAGGAGTCACCTCCAACTCCTAAAACGAGACGGCCCCAGCGGCCCATCCCTAAAAAGACGACGAAGCCTCCCAAGACGGCGGCAGTAGTGCTCACCCTGCAGCCAGAAGCTGCCGAGAAGGGGTTGACCTATGCCTCCGTCATTGAGGAGGCAAAACGGAAGGTGGACTTGGCGGCGCTTGACATTGTTGATATCAAGTTCCGTCGTGCCGTGACCGGGGCCACGATATTGGAGATATCTGGCACGGACAATAACAATAGGGCGGATGCGCTGGCCGCCAAACTCAGGGAAGAATTGAACGCGGAGTCGGTCCGAGTATCCAGACCGGTCAAGATGACCGAACTTCTGATATCTGGGCTCGACGACTCCGTCAGCTCCCAAGACGTGGCGGCGGCCATCGCCAAAATTGGCGAATGTGCCGTGGAATCGGTCAAGGTTGGGGCGATCCGTTTCTCGCGCTTCGGCATGGGGACGGCATGGGCGGGCTGCCCGGTAGCAGCTGCCAAAAAAGTATTAGAAGGGAGACTGCTGGTGGGATGGTCGGCGGCAAGGGTTAAGCTCCTACAGCCCCGAGAGCTGCGCTGCTTCCGGTGTCTGGAATCAGGACACGTCAGGGGGCAGTGCACTGCCGCCGTTGACAGAAGCCAACAGTGCTTCCGGTGCGGTCAGGCTGGCCACCGTGCGGCCGATTGCCGCTCCGAAGCCCGCTGTGTCATTTGCGCTGAAGCCGGGAAACGGCACAACCATCGTCTGGGGAGTCCCAAATGTTCGGCCCCCAGACGGAAATGGAACAGACGAAGGCCGGCTGGTCCTGAGGCTACGTCCCAGGATGCCGCCGACCGCCTGCCGGACAGGACGCATGGAGCACCTATGGACGTACAATCAGTATGTCCATAAGGTGTCTCCAAACTAATATAAATCACTGCGCCAGAGCTCAGGACTTGCTGGTCCAGACGCTGGCGCAGTGGAGGATAGAGGTGGCAGTCGTCTCGGAGCCGTATCTGGTCGTCAATCGTGACAACTGGATCGGTGACCGGGACGGGCTCGTAGCCATTGTTTTGGCCTCGAGAGAGGGGGCCCACGCCGTCGATCGTACGTATAAGGGTCGAGGGTTCGTTGCCGCCTTATGCGGAAACATTGTGTTCGTGGGTGTCTATTTTTCGCCAAATCGTTCGCTCTCGGATTTCGAGAGCTTTTTGGCGGAAATAGACATCCTTTTAGGCTGGTGTCGTCCGCATCAGGTACTCCTAGCCGGAGACCTGAATGCGAAGTCGACGGCGTGGGGATCATCTCTCACAGACGCGAGGGGCGCAGCCCTCGAAGAGTGGCTTTCCAGTAGCAACATGTGTGTACTGAATAGGGGTACGACTAACACTTGCGTGCGGCATCAGGGCGGTTCCGTCGTGGATGTCACGTTCGCGAGCCCCGCCCTGGCCCGCCGTGTCCGGGGCTGGGTAGTCGAAGAAGGGGTCGAGACTTTGTCGGACCACCGGTACATCCGGTTCTCCGTCTCCCCCCACTCGACAGACCCGAACAGCCCCAGACATATCCCGTCAGAGATCGGGCCCAGGTGGGCACTCAAAAAGCTGGAAAGAGACGCTCTCGTGGAGGCGTCCCTCGTTGAATCCTGGATTGACACACCGGACGAGACCGATGCGGATCTGGAAGCGCAATGGTTCCGCGAGGCAATGACGCACGTCTGCGACGTCGCCATGCCTCGCGTCGGAAAACTGCCGCCCCGTCGACAGGTGTACTGGTGGTCGCCAGAGCTGCAACAGCTCCGAGCGGCATGTGTGAAAGCACGACGCCAGTACACCAGAGCTCGTCGTCGCAACAGATCCGCATCCATACTGGAAAGACTTTTCGCCGCCTTCCAAGGGGCCAAGAAAGCCTTGAGAGCGGAGATCGGTGCAGCGAAGGAGCGCGCCTGGCAGGAGCTGGTCGACTCGCTCGAGCGGGACCCATGGGGCAGGCCGTACAAGCTCGTCATGAGCAAGCTTCGCCCCTGGGCCCCTCCGCTCACATCTGAGATGGAAGCGGAGACGCTCGCGAGAGTGGTGGAGACCCTGTTTCCTGTCAGGGCGGAGGGCGATGCTCCTCGCACACAAGATCGTGCGGTGCAGCCGACTCCAATCGAGGATCCTCCCGAGGTGTCCGAGGGCGAACTGAATAGGGCGGTTCTTCGCCTCAGCGCGAAGAACACAGCTCCCGGTCCCGACGGCATCCCGGGGAAGGCGTGGGTCTTGGCCCTCAAGGAGGGCGGTCTGGACGAGAGATTCCGTGCGCTACTCACCACCTGTGTGAAGGAAGGCCACTTTCCCAAGGAGTGGAAGCAGGGCAGGCTGGTCCTCATCCGCAAGCCCGGGCGTCCGGTGGACTCACCATCGGCATACCGCCCCATAGTCCTGCTGAGTGAGGCTGGGAAATTGCTTGAGCGAGTCATCTCTGCTCGCCTCACTCAACACCTCGAGGAGACGGGGCCGAATTTGGCGGAAATCCAGTTCGGTTTCCGTAGGGGCAGGTCCACCGTAGACGCTATTGCCAGGGTGAGGACTATTGCGGACGAGGAAGTTGGGAAAGGTGGGGTCGTCTTGGCGGTGTCCTTAGACATTTCCAACGCGTTCAACACTCTCCCACACAGAGTCATCTTGGAGGCCATGGGGTACCACGCCTTCCCGGGATACTTGCGTCGACTCGTCGACGAGTACCTCTCGGGTCGGTCGGTCGTGTACCCCACACGCGTTGGAATTTGTCAAAGGGAAGTGTCGTGCGGTGTCCCGCAGGGGTCGGTTCTCGGGCCGCTCCTGTGGAACATCGGCTACGACTGGGTGCTGCGGGGCGTTACCCTGCACGGGGTCGACGTCACGTGTTACGCGGACGACACGCTAGTGACCGCCCGCGGTGGCACGTTCCGTGACGCGGCCCTGTTGGCAACCGCCGGAGTCGCACAGGTGGTGGGGCGCATACGGCGCCTGGGCCTGACGGTGGCCCTTGAAAAGTCCGAAGCAATTTGCTTCCATGGACCTCGCAAGGCGCCACCGCCAGACGCCCACATTATTGTGAGCGGAGTGTCCATCGGCATCGGGTCGACGTTGAAATATCTCGGCGTCGTTCTCGATAGCCGGTGGAACTTCAGGGACCACTTCTCGAAGTTGGTTCCCAAATTGGTCCGGACATCGTTAGCCCTAACCAGGCTAACGCCCAACCTGGGTGGGCCAAGGAGTGGATGCCGTCGTCTCTACGCGGGCGTGGTGCGATCGATGGCCCTGTACGGGGCACCGATCTGGGTGGACTCCCTATCTGCGCAAAATAAGGTCCTGTTGCGTCGCGCGCAGCGGATCGTTGCGATCAGGGTCATCCGAGCGTATCGCACCGTCTCGTGGGAGGCGGCGTGCGTTATTGCTGGAACACCCCCCTGGGAATTGGATGCCGAGGTCCTAGCAGCGGTCTACTACAAGACTGCGGATGCTAGGTCCCGAGGTGTAGCTCCGACCCCAGCGGTGGTGTCGCGCTGGAGAAGAGAGGCCCAAGAAGAGGCTCTGATGACGTGGAGCGTCGAGTTGGCGAGGCCGAATGTGGGTCACCGCATTCCGGCTGCGGTCGCTCCCGTCCTCAAGGAGTGGGTGAGCAGGCGGACCGGATCGCTCTCCTTCCGGCTTGTGCAGGTGCTTACGGGGCACGGTTGCTTCGGACAGTACCTGTGCAACTTCGCGAAGAGAGAGCCAACCACCGCTTGCCACGAATGCGGGGCAACAATCGACACGGCCCAGCATACTCTGGAAGCTTGCCCAGGTTGGGACCAAGAGAGGTCAGCTCTGACGGCAGTCGTCGGCCGGGATTTATCCCTACCCGCTGTCGTCAGAGCAATGCTTGACAGCACACAGAAATGGAACGCCGTGAAAGCTTTCTGTGAGACGGTGCTCAGGAGCAAGGAGGCCAGTGAGCGGGCTCGCGAGGAAGACCCCCTTGCTGCTCCCCTGAGACGCCGCAGAGCGGGACAACGGCGCCGGGCCTATGCTACGGCGCAGAACATATAATGACTGCCGGGCGTCAGTAGAGGACAACTGGCGCCCGGTTCACATTGGTGAGGAGTGGCGGCCTACACATATTCCGTAGGCTGCCACCGGAGATCAGTGCGAAAAGCACCACGCGATGGGTCCGTAGTGGACACAGCGGTGTACATGGGGCTTGAGGACAAGGTAATCTGTAACCTCGGCCCCATATACCACCGCGGATGTTGGAATATGGAGGGGTTTTAGTGGGTATTCCCGGTGCCTCTCACCGGGCGAGTCCCACACACCCCCTCGTCGGGATGTCCCCCCGACGAGGGATAGTGCGTAAATGCATTTCCCCTCCTAAAAAAAAAAAAAAAAAAAAAAAAAAAAAAAAAAAAAAATAAAAAAAAAAAAAAAAAAAAAAAAAAAAGGTTAGGTTAGGTTTCCGTGTGCGGTTTCCAGTCCGCCATCGGACGCGTCCCCGGGTTGCGGATAGGGGAACGCCCCCCAGTATGGGGGGTACCGGTTTCGGCCGGCGCGGACAAAAACTGGCATGTGGCTGTCTGGTCTTTTTAAGGGCGGACATTGCACGGCCACATGAACCCGTAGCCCCGCACTGAGTGGGGACGGGGGTCCAGCGCACTGAGCGTTGGGCCGCGAGGAAGACAACCTCTCTAAAAAATTACCCTTGAGGGCGAAGCCGTGGCTTCTTGTTCAAGAAGCCCTAGGCTGTCGCCAGTGGACCCCTAGCGGGTCGTGGGATGGCCAGGTCCAACCTGGCGGACCGGCATCGACCGGCCGACGAGGGGGCGTTCTGACGCCACAGCGCATTTGGCGCTTCGTTGGAGTAACACATACCGTAACCTTGCACTCTGCGAGGCCGGGGGTCTGACGCACTTAGCATCGGACCGCGTGGAAGAAAACCACTATAAAAAATCACCCCAAACCCAAGGTCAGCGTGCCGAGGGGTTGTATGGCTGGGGGGTTACCCAGTCCTAAGCGCGGAGGTAGACTTCGGTCTGCGCGAGGAGGCACCGAACCGCGGGCGGTATAACCTGCACCAAGGTTAGCGCTGACCTGGCAGGTGTAAATCCCTGCCGAAAGGGCGTCTGCGGCCCCTTGGGAAAGGGCCGTACGTAATTTCCCAATTCGTAAATATGAAATGTTGACACGAAAGAGCGCGCGTTTGTTGAGCGATCCCGCTAACGCCGGGCGCTCGGGGGTAGCTGGGCCCTCGAGTGTGAAGTTGGTTACTAGCGGCACATGCGACCCGCCTTGCCAGCGGCGTCAACCGGTGTCCGGGCCGGTTGGTGAGAAATTGGTTACCGGCGATTGCGAATGCGGCGAGGGAAGCCGCCCCTGTCCCTGGTGCGAAGCCAGACAGGAAGAGCTTGCCAGGGTGGATCCCGGGCCTTCGCAAGCTACTAATGCTACCGGAGACGAGGATACGCAGGTACTGCCGGCCCTCCGACGGGACCTTGAAATGTCGGGAGACTCTTCCTCTGGCAGTACAAAAACCGTTCGCTCTGCCAGAGTGAAAGTTACAAAAATGGAGGAGGACAGAAATCTGTCCCGTTTCTGGCTCAAGAGAGGCTCAAAACCTCCTGAGTCAGAAACATCTGACGAGGGGTCTGACCGAACGGTCTCTCCGATCCGTTCGGTTAATAAGGCCAAGAAGCCCGGTCGTCCGCCCACAACCGGCGACTACGTCGGCTTAGCTAGAGCTAAGGCCGAATTGGTTAAGGCCCAACAGGCCGAAATGGTACTACAGGCGGAGAGGGAAATGCTCGCTTTCGCTTCGGAAGCTAGAGCCACCCGCTCCCGCCTGACCGCGTCCCATGCCAACGACGCTGAGTCATCCTCGCAAATCAAGTTGCGAGTGATGTCCAGCCTCGAAGTGATTGAGAAAGTTGCTGCCACCTCAGGTAACCTTAAGGGCACGTTCATTAAGTCCCTGAAGGATGCAACCGAAGACATCCGGGGCGACGTTGCTATCTTGTCCGCCCGGACCGCTTCTGAGGAAGTGGTGGCGCTGCAGCGTGAAAACGCACAACTGCGCTCTGGTATGGCGGAGCTCCGAAAGGAGTTCGCCGAATTCAGAGCCAGCTTACAATCGCAGCCCCGACAATCTACCTCGACGCTGGACACTGAAGGGATAGTCACACCAGGCATGCTCAAGGCGCAGGAGGACCGCCTATTGAGATGCCTGAGTGAAAGACTCAACGTCAGAATAGACGAGCTCCTCAACAAGGAGCCGCAGCCTTGCCCTCCACTGGCATCCCGAAAGGGACCTCCGCCGACACCGGCGCCGAGGAAGGCTCAACCCAAGCGCCCTGCCGTACCACCAAAATCCGCCACCAGTGCGCGAATAGTGACGGCTAATGAAGAGAAGACACCGACGCCTTCCAAAAATACCTGGCGCAGGAAACCCAACCGAGGACGCGATTCGGTGACCAAGAAGCCGGTTCGTCGGGACCCACGCCCACTCCCCCCTGCCCCCGCCTCCATGGACAGAACATGGAGCACGGTGACCAGGGGAGGCAAACACAAGGAGTCACCTCCAACTCCAAAAACGAGTCGGCCCCAGCGGCCCATCACAAAAAAGAAGACGAAGCCTCCCAAGACGGCGGCAGTAGTGCTCACCCTGCAGCCGGAAGCTGCCGAGAAGGGGTTGACCTATGCCTCCGTCATTGAGGAGGCAAAACGGAAGGTGGATTTGGCGGCGCTTGATATTGAAGATATCAAGTTCCGTCGTGCCGTGACCGGGGCCACGATATTGGAGATTTCTGGCACGGATAATAACAATAGGGCGGATGCGCTGGCCGCCAAACTCAGAGAACAATTGAGCGCGGAGTCGGTTCGAGTATCCAGACCGGTCAAGATGACCGAATTACTGATATCTGGGCTCGACGATTCCGTCAGCTCCCAAGACGTGGCGGCGGCCATCGCCAAAATTGGCGAATGTGCCGTGGAATCGGTCAAGGTTGGGGCGATCCGTTTCTCGCGCTTCGGCATGGGGACGGCATGGGCGGGCTGCCCGGTAGCAGCTGCTAAAAAAGTATTAGAAGGGAGACTGCTGGTGGGATGGTCGGCGGCAAGGGTCAAGCTCCTTCAGCCCCGAGAGCTGCGCTGCTTCCGGTGTCTGGAATCCGGACACGTCAGGGGGCAGTGCACTGCCGCCGTCGACAGAAGCCAGCAGTGCTTCCGGTGCGGTCAGGCTGGCCACCGTGCGGCCGATTGCCGCTCCGAAGCCCGCTGTGTCATTTGCGCTGAAGCCGGGAAACGGCACAACCATCGTCTGGGGAGTCCCAAATGTTCGGCCCCCAGACGGAAATGGAATCGACGAAGGCCGGCTGGTCCTGAGGCTACGTCCCAGGATGCCGCCGACCGCCTGCCGGACAGGACGCATGGAGCACCTATGGACGTACAATCAGTATGTCCATAAGGTGCCTCCAAACTAATATAAATCACTGCGCCAGAGCTCAGGACTTGTTGGTCCAGACGCTGGCGCAGTGGAGGATAGAGGTGGCAGTCGTCTCGGAGCCGTATCTGGTCGTCAATCGTGACAACTGGATCGGTGACCGGGACGGGCTCGTGGCCATTGTTTTGGCCTCGAAAGAGGGGGCCCACGCCGTCGATCGTACGTATAAGGGTCGAGGGTTCGTTGCCGCCTTATGCGGAAACATTGTGTTCGTGGGTGTCTATTTTTCGCCAAATCGTTCGCTTTCGGATTTCGAGAGCTTTTTGGCGGAAATAGACATCCTTTTAGGCTGGTGTCGTCCGCATCAGGTACTTCTAGCCGGAGACCTGAATGCGAAGTCGACGGCGTGGGGATCATCTCTCACAGACGCGAGGGGCGCTGTCCTCGAGGAGTGGCTTTCCAGTAGCAACATGTGCGTACTGAATAGGGGTACGTCTAACACTTGCGTGCGGCATCAGGGCGGTTCCGTCGTGGATGTCACGTTCGCGAGCCCCGCCCTGGCCCGCCGTGTCCGGGGCTGGGTAGTCGAAGAAGGCGTCGAGACTTTGTCGGACCACCGGTACATCCGGTTCTCCGTCTCCGCCCACTCGACAGACCCGAACAGCCCCAGACATATCCCGTCAGAGATCGGGCCCAGGTGGGCACTCAAAAAGCTGGAAAGAGACGCTCTCGTGGAGGCGTCCCTCGTTGAATCCTGGATTGACATACCGGACGAGACCGATGCGGATCTGGAGGCGCAATGGTTCCGCGAGGCAATGACGCACGTCTGCGACGTCGCCATGCCTCGCGTCGGAAAACTGCCGCCCCGTCGACAGGTGTACTGGTGGTCGCCAGAGCTGCAACAGCTCCGAGCGGCATGCGTGAAAGCACGACGCCAGTACACCCGAGCTCGTCGTCGCAACAGATCCGCATCCATAATTGACAGACTTTTCGCCGCCTTCCAAGGGGCCAAGAAAGCCTTGAGAGCGGAGATCGGTGCAGCGAAGGAGCGCGCCTGGCAGGAGCTGGTCGACTCGCTCGAGCGGGACCCATGGGGCAGGCCGTACAAGCTCGTCATGAGCAAGCTTCGCCCCTGGGCCCCTCCGCTCACATCTGAGATGGAAGCGGAGACGCTCGCGAGAGTGGTGGAGACCCTGTTTCCTGTCAGGGCGGAGGGCGATGCTCCTCGCACACAAGATCGTGCGGTGCAGCCGACTCCAATCGAGGATCCTCCCGAGGTGTCCGAGGGCGAACTGAATAGGGCGGTTCTTCGCCTCAGCGCGAAGAACACAGCTCCCGGTCCCGACGGCATCCCGGGGAAGGCGTGGGTCTTGGCCCTCAAGGAGGGCGGTCTGGACGAGAGATTCCGTGCGCTACTCACCACCTGTGTGAAGGAAGGCCACTTTCCCAAGGATTGGAAGCAGGGCAGGCTGGTCCTCATCCGCAAGCCCGGGCGTCCGGTGGACTCACCATCGGCATACCGCCCCATAGTCCTGCTGAGTGAGGCTGGGAAATTGCTTGAGCGAGTCATCGCTGCTCGCCTCACTCAACACCTCGAGGAGACGGGGCCGAATTTGGCGGAAATCCAGTTCGGTTTCCGTAGGGGCAGGTCCACCGTAGACGCTATTGCCAGGGTGAGGACTATTGCGGACGAGGAAGTTGGGAAAGGTGGGGTCGTCTTGGCGGTGTCCTTGGACATTTCCAACGCGTTCAACACTCTCCCACACAGAGTCATCTTGGAGGCCATGGGGTACCACGCCTTCCCGGGATACTTGCGTCGACTCGTCGACGAGTACCTCTCGGGTCGGTCGGTCGTGTACCCCACACGCGTTGGAATTTGTCAAAGGGAAGTGTCGTGCGGTGTCCCGCAGGGGTCGGTTCTCGGGCCGCTCCTGTGGAACATCGGCTACGACTGGGTGCTGCGGGGCGTTACCCTGCACGGGGTCGACGTCACGTGTTACGCGGACGACACGCTAGTGACCGCCCGTGGTGGCACGTTCCGTGACGCGGCCCTGTTGGCAACCGCCGGAGTCGCACAGGTGGTGGGGCGCATACGGCGCCTGGGCCTGACGGTGGCCCTTGAAAAGTCCGAAGCGATCTGCTTCCACGGACCTCGCAAGGCGCCACCGCCAGACGCCCACATTATTGTGAGCGGAGTGTCCATCGGCATCGGGTCGACGTTGAAATATCTCGGCGTCGTTCTCGATAGCCGGTGGAACTTCAGGGACCACTTCTCTAAGCTGGTTCCCAAATTGGTCCGGACATCGTTAGCCCTAGCAAGGCTAACGCCCAACCTGGGTGGGCCAAGGAGTGGATGCCGTCGTCTCTACGCAGGCGTGGTGCGATCGATGGCCCTGTACGGGGCACCGATCTGGGTGGACTCCCTGTCAGCACAAAATAAGGTCCTGTTGCGACGCGCGCAGCGGATCGTTGCTATCAGGGTCATCCGAGCGTATCGCACCGTCTCGTGGGAGGCGGCGTGCGTTGTTGCTGGAACACCACCCTGGGAATTGGATGCCGAGGTCCTAGCAGCGGTCTACTACAAGACTGCGGATGCTAGGTCCCGAGGTGTAGCTCCGACCCCAGCGGTGGTGTCGCGCTGGAGAAGAGAGGCCCAAGAAATGGCTATGATGACGTGGAACGCCGAGTTGGCGAGGCCGAATGCGGGTCGCCGCATTTCGGCTGCGGTCGCTCCCGTCCTCAAGGAGTGGGTGAGCAGGCGGACCGGATCGCTCTCCTTCCGGCTTGTGCAGGTGCTTACGGGGCACGGCTGCTTCGGACAGTACCTGTGCAACGTCGCGAAGAGGGAGCCAACCACCGCTTGCCACGAGTGCGGGGCAACGATTGATACGGCCCAGCATACTCTGGAAGTTTGCCCAGGTTGGGACCATGAGAGGTCAGCTCTGACGGCAGTCGTCGGCCGGGATTTATCCCTACCCGCTGTCGTCAGGGCAATGCTAGACAGCATACTAAAATGGAACGCCGTCAAGGCCTTCTGTGAGAAAGTGCTCAGGAGCAAGGAGGCCAGTGAGCGGGCTCGCGAGGAAGACCCCCTTGCTGCTCCCCTGAGACGCCGCAGAGCGGGACAACGGCGCCGGGCATATGCTACGGCGCAGAACATATAATGACTGCCGGGCGTCAGTAGAGGACAACTGGCGCCCGGTTCACATTGCTGAGGGGTGGCGGCCTATACATATTCCGTAGGCTGCCACCAGAGAAACAGTGCCAAAAGCACCAGACGACGGGTCCGTAGTGGACACAGCGGTGTAGATGGGGTTTGAGGACAAGGCAATCTGTAACCTCGGCCCCATATACCACCGCGGATGTTGGAATATGGAGGGGTTTTAGTGGGTATTCCCGGTGCCTCTCACCGGGCGAGTCCCACACACCCCCTCGTCGGGATGTCCCCCCGACGAGGGATAGTGCGTAAATGCATTTCCCCTCCTAAAAAAAAAAAAAAAAAAGGTTAGGTTAGGTTCGGTCTACTACAAGACTGCGGATGCTAGGTCCCGAGGTGTAGCTCCGACCCCAGCGGTGGTGTCGCGCTGGAGAAGAGAGGCCCAAGAAGAGGCTCTGATGACGTGGAGCGTCGAGTTGGCGAGGCCGAATGTGGGTCACCGCATTCCGGCTGCGGTCGCTCCCGTCCTCAAGGAGTGGGTGAGCAGGCGGACCGGATCGCTCTCCTTCCGGCTTGTGCAGGTGCTTACGGGGCACGGTTGCTTCGGACAGTACCTGTGCAACTTCGCGAAGAGGGAGCCAACCACCGCCTGCCACGAATGCGGGGCAACAATCGACACGGCCCAGCATACTCTGGAAGCTTGCCCAGGTTGGGACCAAGAGAGGTCAGCTCTGACGGCAGTCGTCGGCCGGGATCTATCCCTACCCGCTGTCGTCAGAGCAATGCTAGACAGCACACGAAAATGGAACGCCGTCAAGGCCTATTGTGAGACGGTGCTCAGGAGCAAGGAGGCCAGGGAGCGGGCTCGCGAAGAAGACCCCCTGGCTGCTCCCGTGAGACGCCGCAGAGCGGGACAACGGCGCCGGGCCTATGCTACGGCGCTGAATATATAATGACTTCACATTAGTGAGGAGTGGCGGCCTACACAAAAATAAGTAGGCCGCCACCGGAGTTCAGTGCAAAAAGCACCATGCGGTGGGTCCGTAGTGGACACAGCGGTGTACATGGGGTTTGAGGACAAGGTAACCTGTAACCTCGGCCCCATATACCACCGCGGATGTTGGAATATGGAGGGGTTTTAGTGGGTATTCCCGGTGCCTCTCACCGGGCGAGTCCCACACACCCCCTCGTCGGGATGTCCCCCCGACGAGGGATAGTGCGTAAATGCATTTCCCCTCCTAAAAAAAA
Organism: Bembecia ichneumoniformis; assembly: GCA_910589475.2. NCBI lineage: Eukaryota > Metazoa > Arthropoda > Insecta > Lepidoptera > Sesiidae > Bembecia > Bembecia ichneumoniformis. The sequence continues at coordinate 208,283 of OU342544.1, read as the reverse complement.
AAAAAAAAAAAAAAAGGTTAGGTTAGGTTTCCCAAGGAGTGGAAGCAGGGCAGGCTGGTCCTCATCCGCAAGCCCGGGCGTCCGGTGGACTCACCATCGGCATACCGCCCCATAGTCCTGCTGAGTGAGGCTGGGAAATTGCTTGAGCGAGTCATCTCTGCTCGCCTCACTCAACACCTCGAGGAGACGGGGCCGAATTTGGCGGAAATCCAGTTCGGTTTCCGTAGGGGCAGGTCCACCGTAGACGCTATTGCCAGGGTGAGGACTATTGCGGACGAGGAAGTTGGGAAAGGTGGGGTCGTCTTGGCGGTGTCCTTAGACATTTCCAACGCGTTCAACACTCTCCCACACAGAGTCATCTTGGAGGCCATGGGGTACCACGCCTTCCCGGGATACTTGCGTCGACTCGTCGACGAGTACCTCTCGGGTCGGTCGGTCGTGTACCCCACACGCGTTGGAATTTGTCAAAGGGAAGTGTCGTGCGGTGTCCCGCAGGGGTCGGTTCTCGGGCCGCTCCTGTGGAACATCGGCTACGACTGGGTGCTGCGGGGCGTTACCCTGCACGGGGTCGACGTCACGTGTTACGCGGACGACACGCTAGTGACCGCCCGCGGTGGCACGTTCCGTGACGCGGCCCTGTTGGCAACCGCCGGAGTCGCACAGGTGGTGGGGCGCATACGGCGCCTGGGCCTGACGGTGGCCCTTGAAAAGTCCGAAGCAATTTGCTTCCATGGACCTCGCAAGGCGCCACCGCCAGACGCCCACATTATTGTGAGCGGAGTGTCCATCGGCATCGGGTCGACGTTGAAATATCTCGGCGTCGTTCTCGATAGCCGGTGGAACTTCAGGGACCACTTCTCGAAGTTGGTTCCCAAATTGGTCCGGACATCGTTAGCCCTAACCAGGCTAACGCCCAACCTGGGTGGGCCAAGGAGTGGATGCCGTCGTCTCTACGCGGGCGTGGTGCGATCGATGGCCCTGTACGGGGCACCGATCTGGGTGGACTCCCTATCTGCGCAAAATAAGGTCCTGTTGCGTCGCGCGCAGCGGATCGTTGCGATCAGGGTCATCCGAGCGTATCGCACCGTCTCGTGGGAGGCGGCGTGCGTTATTGCTGGAACACCCCCCTGGGAATTGGATGCCGAGGTCCTAGCAGCGGTCTACTACAAGACTGCGGATGCTAGGTCCCGAGGTGTAGCTCCGACCCCAGCGGTGGTGTCGCGCTGGAGAAGAGAGGCCCAAGAAGAGGCTCTGATGACGTGGAGCGTCGAGTTGGCGAGGCCGAATGTGGGTCACCGCATTCCGGCTGCGGTCGCTCCCGTCCTCAAGGAGTGGGTGAGCAGGCGGACCGGATCGCTCTCCTTCCGGCTTGTGCAGGTGCTTACGGGGCACGGTTGCTTCGGACAGTACCTGTGCAACTTCGCGAAGAGAGAGCCAACCACCGCTTGCCACGAATGCGGGGCAACAATCGACACGGCCCAGCATACTCTGGAAGCTTGCCCAGGTTGGGACCAAGAGAGGTCAGCTCTGACGGCAGTCGTCGGCCGGGATTTATCCCTACCCGCTGTCGTCAGAGCAATGCTTGACAGCACACAGAAATGGAACGCCGTGAAAGCTTTCTGTGAGACGGTGCTCAGGAGCAAGGAGGCCAGTGAGCGGGCTCGCGAGGAAGACCCCCTTGCTGCTCCCCTGAGACGCCGCAGAGCGGGACAACGGCGCCGGGCCTATGCTACGGCGCAGAACATATAATGACTGCCGGGCGTCAGTAGAGGACAACTGGCGCCCGGTTCACATTGGTGAGGAGTGGCGGCCTACACATATTCCGTAGGCTGCCACCGGAGATCAGTGCGAAAAGCACCACGCGATGGGTCCGTAGTGGACACAGCGGTGTACATGGGGCTTGAGGACAAGGTAATCTGTAACCTCGGCCCCATATACCACCGCGGATGTTGGAATATGGAGGGGTTTTAGTGGGTATTCCCGGTGCCTCTCACCGGGCGAGTCCCACACACCCCCTCGTCGGGATGTCCCCCCGACGAGGGATAGTGCGTAAATGCATTTCCCCTCCTAAAAAAAAAAAAAAAAAAAAAAAAAAAAAAAAAAAAAAAAAAAAAAAAAAAAAAAGGTTAGGTTAGGTTCCGTGTGCGGTTTCCAGTCCGCCATCGGACGCGTCCCCGGGTTGCGGATAGGGGAACGCCCCCCAGTTATGGGGGGTACCGGTTTCGGCCGGCGCGGACAAAAACTGGCATGTGGCTGTCTGGTCTTTTTTAAGGGCGGACATTGCACGGCCACATGAACCCGTAGCCCCGCACTGAGTGGGGTCGGGGGTCCAGCGCCCTGAGCGTTGGGCCGCGAGGAAGACAACCTCTCTAAAAAATCACCCCAGTGGGCGAAGCGGCGGCTTCTTATTTAAGAAGCCCACCGCTGTCGCCAGTGGACCCTCGCGGGTCGTGGGAGGGCCGGGTTCAACCTGGCGGACCGGAAGTCCCGGCTGATGAGGAGGCGCTCTGGCGCTGAAGCGCTTCGGCGCGTTTGTGGAGGCCCCGTAGTGGGGCAGTGGAGCTTCGGCTCGTGGGAGGCGGACCTTCAAGGTCCGCGTGCGCGGCGTGTGGTCTAGGCCACCGTCGGGCAACCCGTAACCTCGCACTCCGCGAGGCCGGGGGTCCGGCGCACTGAGCGTCGGGCCGCGTGGAAGAAAACCACTATAAAAAATTACCCCAATCCTAAGGTTTTGGGCCTGCCGATGGGATGAATGGCTGGGGGGTACCCAGTCCCAAGGGCTCAACAGCAGTGAAGCTGTCTAAAAAACTCTAAAACCATTATGAATAGTGTAGTTAAAAGTATTATTACCCAGGAGGGTCCCACCTGCTCCGCAGATGGGGAATCCCTCCCTGGACCTTCGGGTTCAGGCTGTCCCACGTACTCTGGGGGGGACAAAACTGCACTTGGGGGCAACCCCACCAACGACCATGGCACTTGTTTCAAGGTACCCGAGATTGCACGCGATTTGGAAGCGCAGGCCCTGTCGACTCTTCGGCAGGACCTCGCTATGTCAGGCGACTCTTCCTCTGGCAGTGCGAGCACCGTTCGCTCTGCCAGAGTGAAAGTCATGAGAATGGAGGAGGACAAGAGTCTCTCTCGTTTCTTTCTGAAGAGAGGCTCCAAACCGCCCGAATCAGAAACTTCTGATGAGGGCTCTGATCGAACGATTTCTCCGGCTCGCTCGGCCAACAAGTCGAGGAAGCCCGGACGACCGCCCACAACCGGGCAGTATGTCGGCTTGGCGAAAGCTAAGACCGAATATTTGAAGGCCCAACGGGAAGAATTGGAGCTCCAGGCGGAGAAAGAGCTGCTCGCCTCGGTCCACAAGGCTAGAGATACTCGCGCTCGCCTTTCTATTACCGCCGGATTAGACGATGCTGAGACGTCCTCACGACTAGTATCGCGAGTGAGGTCCGGCCTTTCAATCATCGACGAGGTCGCCAAGAAATCAGGTCACCTCAAGGGGGGTTTTATTAAATCCCTCAAAGAGGCGATTATGACTATAGAGGAGGACACGGTCTCCCTTTCTAAAAGGTGCACGACGGACGAGACGGAGGCGCAGCAGCGCGAAATTGAGCAGCAGCGGCGCGAAAATGACCAACTGCGGCGTGAGAATGCCCAGATTCGCACGGAAATGGCGGAGCTCCGCAAGGAGCTCACAGAGGTTAAGGCCTTGCTCCTTGCTAGACAGGGTCCCGCGGCTGCCCCTGAGGTGGGGGTCACCTCAGGACTTCTTAAAGACCTCGAGGCTCGGGTCATGGGCCAAATACTGGACCGACTCGATGTTCCAGAGCTGCGCGCAATTCGCAAGCCTGGCTCTCCGGCAGAAACCGGGAAGGGATTGGCTCCACCACTGGCACCGGCTTTGAAAAAAGCCGCTGTAGTGCCTAAACCCGCTAGCGGGCAAAAATTCAAGGATCCAAAAGAGAAGCCGTCGGAACTCTCTAAGAGTGCCCGACGCAGGAAAGCGACGCGAGGTCGCAAGACATCCGAGCAGTCTGCCCCGCGTCAACTCCCTCCCGCCCCTCCCTCCATGGATAAACCATGGAGCTTGGTGGTCAAGGGGGGAAAGCATAAAGAGCGACCTCCTGCTCCTAAGCAGAAGGTTCGGGCACAACAGCCCGCTCCGCGGAAGGTCAGACCTCCCAAGACGGCAGCCGTCGTCGTCACCCTGCAACCGGGAGCTGCCGACAGGGGGATAACCTATCGCATGATCCTAGAGGAGGCGAAAAAGCGCGTTGACATAACGGCGATGGGAATACCTTCTCTCCATTTCCGACGCGCGGTGACGGGTGCCGTCATAATGGAAGTGAAGGGTGTCAGCGGCAACGACGGCAATAGCAAGGCGGACGCTTTGGCCGCCAGACTCAGAGAAGTACTGAGTGCGGAGTCGGTCCGAATCTCAAGGCCTTTCAAGGCAATTGAGTTACTCGTTTCGGGCTTAGACGACTCCGTAACTTCAGAGGAGGTAGCGGCGGCCATCGCTAGGCTTGGTGAATGTTCCCGGGATGCGGTGAAGGTCGGCGTAATCCGAATGTCACTATTCGGCATGGGATCGGCTTGGGCGAGCTGCCCCGTCGAAGCAGCCAAAAAGATTACGGAGGGAAAACTGCTGGTCGGGTGGACGGCAGCACGCGTCAAGCTGCTGCAGCCCCGTGAGATGCGTTGTTTCCGGTGCCTGATGACAGGGCATGTCAGGGAGCAATGCACTGCGGCCGTCGACCGGAGCCAGCAGTGTTTCAAGTGTGGAGTAACTGGACATCGAGCGTCTGAGTGCCGGGCAGAAGCCCGTTGCCCACTGTGTGCCGACTCCAACAGAAAGGCAAATCATCGCTTGGGGAGCAAAAAATGTTCGGCCCCCAAGCCCAAGATGAACAGACGAAGGCCTGTGGTTCCTGTGGTTCCGTCCCAGGACTCCACGACCTGCCTACCGGACGGGACTGAGGCACTTATGGACATACAAACAGTATGTCCATAAGATGCCTACAAGCGAACATCAACCACTGCGCCAGTGCCCAGGACTTGCTAGTCCAGACACTGGTGCAGTGGAGAATAAAGGTGGCGGTCGTCGCGGAGCCGTACCGAGTCGTCTCCAATGACAACTGGGTCGGTGACCTCGACGGCCTTGTCGCCATTGTTTTGGCCACAGGGGAGGAGGCCCCCACGGTCGATCGAGCGTTCAGAGGTCGGGGGATGGTCGCCGTTTTATGCGGCAATATTGTGTATGTGGGTGTCTAGTTTTCGCCAAACCGTCCGCTCTCGGAATTCGAGACCTTTTTGGCGGAAATGGACACCCTCATGAATTGGAGCCGGCCGCACCTGGTCCTCATTGGCGGAGACCTGAACTCTAAGTCGACGGTGTGGGGTTCCTCCCTCACTGATGCGAGGGGCGAAACTCTAGAGGAGTGGCTCTCCAGTAATAACCTGGTCGTGCTGAACAGGGGCACGACAAACACGTGCGTGCGTTCTCGGGGCGGATCCATCGTGGATATTACGTTCGCGAGCCCCGCCCTGGCATGCCGTGTTCAGGGCTGGGTAGTCGAGGAAGGGGTCGAGACCTTATCGGATCACCGATATATTCGGTTTTCCGTCTCCCCCCACCCGACAGACCTGCACAGCCCGAGACGTGCCCCTGCGGAGATTGGCCCTAGATGGGCTTTAAAAAAGCTGGAGAGAGACACCCTCATTGAGGCGTCCCTCGTCGTCAATTGGAACGACACCCCGGGAAGTCCGGATGCATCCCTGGAGGCGCAGTGGTTCAGCGAGGCGATGACCCACGTCTGCGACGTGTCGATGCCTCGTCTGAGATCGCTTCCGCCTCGTCGACAGGTGTACTGGTGGTCACCGGAGCTCGATCGTCTCCGAGCGGCCTGCGTCTCGGCCCGACGCCAGTACACCCGCTCCCGTCGACGCCACAGGGATGCAAACACCCAGCGAAGACTCTTTGCCGCCTTCCAAGAGGCCAAGAAGGCTCTGAGAGCCGAGATCGGCGCTTCCAAGGAGCGCGCCTGGCAGGAGCTGCTGGACACCCTCGAGCGTGACCCATGGGGCAGGCCTTACAGGCTTGTCATGAACAAGCTACGCCCCTGGGTCCCCCCGCTAACATCCACGATGGAGGCGGGCGTGCTCGAGAGAGTGGTGGAATCTCTGTTCCCTGCCAGGGTGGCGGAGGATGGTCTTCCCGTACGGGAACGTACGAGGCAGCCGATCTCACCTGAAGAGCCCCCTGAGGTGTCCGAGGGAGAGTTGGACAGGGCGGTTCTTCGTCTCCAGGCGAAGAACACAGCGCCCGGTCCCGACGGCATCCCGGGAAAGGCCTGGGTATTGGCTCTCAAGGAGGGCGGCATGGCTGCGAGATTTCGCGCCCTTCTCACCACTTGTGTGACGAATGGCCACTTTCCTAGCCAGTGGAAGGTAGGCAAGTTGGTCCTCATCCGAAAGTCTGGGCGACCGGTGGACTCCCCATCGGGGTACCGCCCGATAGTGCTGTTGAGTGAGGCCGGAAAACTGTTCGAGCGGGTTATAGCCGCCCGCCTCACTCGGCACCTAGAGGAGACGGGGCCGAACCTGGCTGACGTCCAGTTTGGCTTTCGGCGGGGCAGGTCCACCATGGACGCAATCGCTCGGGTGAGGTCACTTGCGGAGGAGGCGATTGGGAAAGGCGGGTGTGCCTTGGCGGTATCGTTAGACATCTCCAACGCGTTTAACACGCTCCCACATCGTGTCATCTCGGAGGCCATGGGGTTCCACGCCTTCCCGGAGTATCTACGTCGACTTGTCGACGAGTATCTCTCGGGTCGGGCGGTGGTGTACCCCACACGCGTTGGAGTTCGTCGACGGCAGATGTCGTGTGGTGTTCCGCAGGGGTCGGTTCTCGGGCCGCTCCTGTGGAACATTGGATACGACTCGGTGCTGCGAGGCATCAACCTGCGCGGGGTCGACGTCGCGTGCTATGCGGACGACACGCTCGTGATCGCCCGCGGTAGCACGTTTCGTGACGCGACCCTGTTGGCAACCGCCGGAGTCGCACAAGTGGTGGCGCGTATAAGACGTCTGGGGCTGACGGTGGCTCTTGAGAAGTCCGAAGCAATTTGCTTCCATGGACCTCGCAAGGTGCCACCGCCAGACGCCCACATAACTGTGAGCGGAGTGACCATCGGCATCGGGTCGACGTTGAAGTATCTCGGCGTCGTCCTTGATAGCCGGTGGAACTTCAGGGAGCACTTTAAAAGGATGGCTCCCAAATTAATAAGGACTTCGTTTGCCTTGAGTAGGCTTACGCCCAACCTGGGTGGGCCAAAGGGAGGATGCCGCCGTCTCTTCGCAGGCGACTGGGAAGGACCAACTGGCATAGTACCTGCAATCGTGGCATGTGGGGGGTGGGGAATACCCGGTGGGTGGGCACCGGCTTAGTACTACCCCCCGCAGTCGTCCGGAAGAGTGAAAACCCGGCCTCGCCACCCGGCCTAGTAGCTCTTCCGCGACGACAACATGAGGTGGAGCCCGTCTCGGGCTGCCGCAATTGTTTGGGAAATGTCAGGGGGACACCCCTATGGGCCGCCCACCCATAATGTCGTATGAGATGAGCGGCCACACGAGCGGGGGTCGTTCGGGGGATGAAGGTGGAAGCGGCCTCCGACTCCGCGGATGGTTGTGCCGCGGAGAAGAGGTAAAGGGTTGATTCGGTTACGAATCCCCTCGCTGACTGCTCGCTGCGACGGATAAGAGGATTACGGGCGGCTGGTGCCGCTTCGCTCGGGGGCGGTGGACGTGGGGAGGTGCGCCGCCCGCACAACACCGGGCAGTGAGGTGTGGTGGCCTGCAGATGTTCCAGCGGGTCACCACAGGAGGAGTTACACGGCATGCCGTGATGGATGCGGGTCCGCAAGGACATGGCGGTGCGTGGGGCCCGGGGATAAGGCCTCGCTGTGACTCCGGGTCTCACGATCACTGCCGATGGTGGAACATGGAGGTGGTTTTAGTGGAGTAGGACCGGCGGGGCGATTCGTTCCGTCGGGTGAGTCCCACACACCCCCTCGTCGATCGTCCCCGTCGACGAGGGATAGTGCGTAAATGCATTTCCCCTCCTTAAAAAAAAAAAAAAAAAAAGGTTAGGTTAGGTTAGGTTAGGTTAGGTTAGGTTAGGTTAGGTTAGGTTAGGTTAGGTTAGGTTAGGTTAGGTTAGGTTAGGTTAGGTTTCCGTGTGCGGTTTCCAGTCCGCCATCGGACGCGTCCCCGGGTTGCGGATAGGGGAACGCCCCCCAGATGGGGGGTACCGGTTTCGGCCGGCGCGGACAAAAACTGGCATGTGGCTGTCTGGTCTTTTTTAAGGGCGGACATTGCACGGCCACATGAACCCGTAGCCCCGCACTGAGTGGGGTCGGGGGTCCAGCGCACTGAGCGTTGGGCCGCGAGGAAGACAACCTCTCTAAAAAATCACCCCCGTGGGCGAAGCGACGGCTTCTTATTTAAGAAGCCCACCGCTGTCGCCAGTGGACCCTCGCGGGTCGTGGGATGGCCGGGTTCAACCTGGCGGACCGGAAGTCCGGACTGATGAGGAGGCGCTCTGGCGCTGAAGCGCTTCGGCGCGTTTGTGGAGGCCCCGTAGCGGGGCAGTGGAGCTTCGGCTCGTGGGAGGCGGACCTTCAAGGTCCGCGTGCGCGGCGTGTGGTCTAGGCCACCGTCGGGCAACCCGTAACCTCGCACTCTGCGAGGCCGGGGGTCCGGCGCACTGAGCGTCGGGCCGCGTGGAAGAAAACCACTATAAAAAATTACCCCAATCCTAAGGTTTTGGGCCTGCCGATGGGATGAATGGCTGGGGGGTACCCAGTCCCAAGGGCTCAACAGCAGTGAAGCTGTCTAAAAAAACTCTAAAACCATTATGAATAGTGTAGTTAAAAGTATTATTACCCAGGAGGGTCCCACCTGCTCCGCAGATGGGGAATCCCTCCCTGGACCTTCGGGTTCAGGCTGTCCCACGTACTCTGGGGGGGACAAAACTGCACTTGGGGGCAACCCCACCAACGACCATGGCACTTGTTTCAAGGTACCCGAGATTGCACGCGATTTGGAAGCGCAGGCCCTGTCGACTCTTCGGCAGGACCTCGCTATGTCAGGCGACTCTTCCTCTGGCAGTGCGAGCACCGTTCGCTCTGCCAGAGTGAAAGTCATGAGAATGGAGGAGGACAAGAGTCTCTCTCGTTTCTTTCTGAAGAGAGGCTCCAAACCGCCCGAATCAGAAACTTCTGATGAGGGCTCTGATCGAACGATTTCTCCGGCTCGCTCGGCCAACAAGTCGAGGAAGCCCGGACGACCGCCCACAACCGGGCAGTATGTCGGCTTGGCGAAAGCTAAGACCGAATATTTGAAGGCCCAAAGGGAAGAATTGGAGCTCCAGGCGGAGAAAGAGCTGCTCGCCTCGGTCCACAAGGCTAGAGATACTCGCGCCCGCCTTTCTATTACCGCCGGATTAGACGATGCTGAGACGTCCTCACGACTAGTATCGCGAGTGAGGTCCGGCCTTTCAATCATCGACGAGGTCGCCAAGAAATCAGGTCACCTCAAGGGGGGATTTATTAAATCCCTCAAAGAGGCGATTATGACTATAGAGGAGGACACGGTCTCCCTTTCTAAAAGGTGCACGACGGACGAGACGGAGGCGCAGCAGCGCGAAATTGAGCAGCAGCGGCGCGAAAATGACCAACTGCGGCGTGAGAATGCCCAGATTCGCACGGAAATGGCGGAGCTCCGCAAGGAGCTCACAGAGGTTAAGGCCTTGCTCCTTGCTAGGCAGGGTCTCGCGGCTGCCCCTGAGGTGGGGGTCACCTCAGGACTTCTTAAAGACCTCGAGGCTCGGGTCATGGGCCAAATACTGGACCGACTCGATGTTCCAGAGCTGCGCGCAAATCGCAAGCCTGGCTCTCCGGCAGAAACCGACAAGGGATTGGCTCCACCATTGGCACCGGCTTTGAAAAAAGCCGCTGTAGTGCCTAAACCCGCTAGCGGGCAAAAACTCAAGGCGCCGACAGAGAAGCCGTCGGCACTCTCTAAGAGTGCCCGACGTAGGAAAGCGACGCGAGGTCGCAAGACAGCCGAGCAGTCTGCCCCGCGTCAACTTCCTCCCGCCCCTCCCTCCATGGATAAACCATGGAGCTTGGTGGTTAAGGGGGGAAAGCATAAAGAGCGACCTCCTGCTCCTAAGCAGAAGGTTCGGGCACAACAGCCCGCTCCGCGGAAGGTCAGACCTCCCAAGACGGCAGCCGTCGTCGTCACCCTGCAGCCGGGAGCTGCAGACAGGGGGATAACCTATCGCGTGATCCTAGAGGAGGCGAAAAAGCGCGTTGACATAACGGCGATGGGAATACCTTCTCTCCATTTCCGACGCGCGGTGACGGGTGCCGTCATAATGGAAGTGAAGGGTGTCAGCGGCAACGACGGCAATAGCAAGGCGGACGCTTTGGCCGCCAGACTCAGAGAAGTACTGAGTGCGGAGTCGGTCCGAATCTCAAGGCCTTTCAAGGCAATTGAGTTACTCGTTTCGGGCTTAGACGACTCCGTAACTTCAGAGGAGGTAGCGGCGGCCATCGCTAGGCTTGGTGAATGTTCCCGGGATGCGGTGAAGGTCGGCGTAATCCGAATGTCACTATTCGGCATGGGATCGGCTTGGGCGAGCTGCCCCGTTGAAGCAGCCAAAAAGGTTACGGAGGGAAAACTGCTGGTCGGGTGGACGGCAGCGCGCGTCAAGCTGCTGCAGCCCCGTGAGATGCGTTGTTTCCGGTGCCTGATGACAGGGCATGTCAGGGAGCAATGCACTGCGGCCGTCGACCGGAGCCAGCAGTGTTTCAAGTGCGGAGTAACTGGACATCGAGCGTCTGAGTGCCGGGCAGAAGCCCGTTGCCCACTCTGTGCCGACTCCAACAGAAAGGCAAATCATCGCTTGGGGAGCAAAAAATGTTCGGCCCCCAAGCCCAAGATGAATAGACGAAGGCCTGTGGTCCCTGTGGTTCCGTCCCAGGACTCCACGACCTGCCTACCGGACGGGACTGAGGCACTTATGGACATACAAACAGTATGTCCATAAGATGCCTACAAGCGAACATCAACCACTGCGCCAGTGCCCAGGACTTGCTAGTCCAGACACTGGTGCAGTGGAGAATACAGGTGGCGGTCGTCGCGGAGCCGTACCTAGTCGTCTCCCGTGACAACTGGATCGGTGACCTCGACGGCCTTGTCGCCATTGTTTTGGCCACAGGGGAGGAGGCCCCCACGGTCGATCGATCGTTCAGAGGTCGGGGGATGGTCGCCGTTTTGTGCGGCAATATTGTGTATGTGGGTGTCTACTTTTCGCCAAATCGTCCGCTCTCGGAATTCGAGACCTTTTTGGCGGAATTGGACACCCTCATGAATTGGAGCCGGCCGCACCTGGTCCTCATTGGCGGTGACCTGAACGCAAAGTCGACGGTGTGGGGTTCCTCCCTCACTGATGCGAGGGGCGAAACTCTAGAGGAATGGCTCTCCAGCAATAACCTGGCGGTACTGAACAGGGGCAACACAAACACGTGCGTGCGCCTTCAGGGCGGATCCGTCGTGGACGTCACGTTCGCGAGTCCCGCCCTGGCACACCGTGTTCTAGGCTGGGTAGTTGAGGAGGGGGTCGAGACCTTATCGGATCACCGATTTATTCGGTTTTCCGTCTCCCCCCACCCGGCACACCCGCACAGCCCGAGACGTGCCCCTGCGGAGATTGGCCCAAAGTGGGCATTGAAAAAGCTGGAGAGAGACACCCTCATTGAGGCGTCCCTCGTCATCAACTGGAATGACACCCCGGGAAGTCCGGACGCATCCCTGGAGGCGCAGTGGTTCAGCGAGGCGATGACACACGTCTGCGACGTGTCGATGCCTCGAGTGAGATCGCTTCCGCCTCGTCGACAGGTGTACTGGTGGTCGCCGGAGCTCGATCGTCTTCGAGCGGCCTGCGTCTCGGCGCGACGCCAGTACACTCGCTCTCGTCGACGTCACAGGGATGCCAACACCCAACGAAGACTCTTCGCCGCCTTCCAAGAGGCCAAGAAGGCTTTGAGAGCCGAGATCGGCGCTGCCAAGGAACGCGCCTGGCAGGAGTTGCTGGACACCCTCGAGCGTGACCCATGGGGCAGGCCTTACAGGCTTGTTATGAACAAGCTACGCCCCTGGGTCCCCCCGCTAACAACCACGATGGAGGCGGGCATGCTCGAGAGAGTGGTGGATTCTCTGTTCCCTGCCAGGGTGGCGGAGGATGCTTTTCCCGTACGGGAACGTACGAGGCAGCCAATCTCTCCTGAAGAGCCCCCTGAGGTGTCCGAGGGAGAGTTGGACAGGGCGGTTCTTCGTCTCCAGGCGAAGAACACAGCGCCCGGTCCCGACGGCATCCCGGGAAAGGCCTGGGTATTGGCTCTCAAGGAGGGCGGCATGGCTGCGAGATTTCGCGCCCTTCTCACCACTTGTGTGACGAATGGCCACTTTCCTAGCCAGTGGAAGGTAGGCAAGTTGGTCCTCATCCGAAAGTCTGGGCGACCGGTGGACTCCCCATCGGGGTACCGCCCGATAGTGCTGTTGAGTGAGGCCGGAAAACTGTTCGAGCGGGTTATAGCCGCCCGCCTCACTCGGCACCTAGAGGAGACGGGGCCGAACCTGGCTGACGTCCAGTTTGGCTTTCGGCGGGGCAGGTCCACCATGGACGCAATCGCTCGGGTGAGGTCACTTGCGGAGGAGGCGATTGGGAAAGGCGGGTGTGCCTTGGCGGTATCGTTAGACATCTCCAACGCGTTTAACACGCTCCCACATCGTGTCATCTCGGAGGCCATGGGGTTCCACGCCTTCCCGGAGTACCTACGTCGACTTGTCGACGAGTATCTCTCGGGTCGGGCGGTGGTGTACCCCACACGCGTTGGAGTATGTCGACGGGACGTGTCGTGTGGTGTCCCGCAGGGGTCGGTTCTCGGGCCGCTCCTGTGGAACATTGGATACGACTCGGTGCTGCGAGGCATCAACCTGCGCGGGGTCGACGTCGCGTGCTATGCGGACGACACGCTCGTGATCGCCCGCGGTAGCACGTTTCGTGACGCGACCCTGTTGGCAACCGCCGGAGTCGCACAAGTGGTGGCGCGAATAAGACGTCTGGGGCTGACGGTGGCTCTTGAGAAGTCCGAAGCAATTTGCTTCCATGGACCTCGCAAGGCGCCGCCGCCAGACGCCCACATAACTGTGAGCGGAGTGACCATCGGCATCGGGTCGACGTTGAAGTATCTCGGCGTCGTCCTTGATAGCCGGTGGAACTTTAGGGAGCACTTTAAAAAGATGGCTCCCAAACTAATAAGGACATCGTTTGCTTTGAGCAGGCTTACGCCCAACCTGGGTGGGCCAAAGGGAGGATGCCGCCGTCTCTTCGCAGGCGTGGTGCGCTCGATGGCCCTGTATGGGGCTCCCGTATGGGTTGACTCTTTGTCCGCCCATAACCTGGCCATGCTGCGACGTCCGCAGCGGGTCATGGCGAACAGGGTCATCCGAGCGTATCGCACCACGTCCTGGGAGGCGGCATGCGCTGTTGCTGGGACGCTCCCCTGGGAGTTGGATGCCGAGGTCCTTGCAGCGGTCTACTACCAGACTGCCGACGCAAGGGCCCGCGGCGCGAGTCCATCCCCAGAAGAAGTGTCACGGTGGAGGAGGGAGGCCAGAGAAGAAGCCATGGAAAGATGGGGCGACATGATGGCGCATCCGAGCGCGGGTCACCGCACCGTTGCAGCAATTGCACCGGTGCTTAAGGAATGGGTGAGCAGGCGGACCGGTTCGCTCTCCTTCCGGCTTGTGCAGGTGCTTACGGGGCACGGCTGCTTCGGACAGTACCTGTGCAACGTCGCGAAGAGGGAGCCAACCACCGCTTGCCACGAGTGCGGGGCAACGATTGATACGGCCCAGCATACTCTGGAAGTTTGCCCAGGTTGGGACCATGAGAGGTCAGCTCTGACGGCAGTCGTCGGCCGGGATTTATCCCTACCCGCTGTCGTCAGGGCAATGCTAGACAGCATACTAAAATGGAACGCCGTCAAGGCCTTCTGTGAGAAAGTGCTCAGGAGCAAGGAGGCCAGTGAGCGGGCTCGCGAGGAAGACCCCCTTGCTGCTCCCCTGAGACGCCGCAGAGCGGGACAACGGCGCCGGGCATATGCTACGGCGCAGAACATATAATGACTGCCGGGCGTCAGTAGAGGACAACTGGCGCCCGGTTCACATTGCTGAGGGGTGGCGGCCTATACATATTCCGTAGGCTGCCACCAGAGAAACAGTGCCAAAAGCACCAGACGACGGGTCCGTAGTGGACACAGCGGTGTAGATGGGGTTTGAGGACAAGGCAATCTGTAACCTCGGCCCCATATACCACCGCGGATGTTGGAATATGGAGGGGTTTTAGTGGGTATTCCCGGTGCCTCTCACCGGGCGAGTCCCACACACCCCCTCGTCGGGATGTCCCCCCGACGAGGGATAGTGCGTAAATGCATTTCCCCTCCTAAAAAAAAAAAAAAAAAAGGTTAGGTTAGGTTAGGTTCCCCTGGGTCCCCCCCCTAGGTGGGCCATGACCTTGTCGTGGTGGGGGGGCTTACCCTCGACAATCCGAGGGGTCGCAGGGGTCGGTGGTTCTGCCTACCGGCCTTTGCTCGACCAATCGGATTGGTTCGTTGGGGACAAACAAGGCCCACACCCGTGTGCTCCAGCGTTGCTCCGTTCAGCGGAGCTTCGTGTCAGAGCACACAGCAGCGGGTCCGGTGGGTGCTTCGCTGCGCAGCCGGACGCAGTTTCCTGCACCGCTGCACAACTCGTAACTCCCTTCGGGTGTCGTTGATCATGTCTAGCGGCCTGGAGGGAGCCGAGGGTCTTGCCTTAGCCGGCCGGACCGCGAGGAAGAAAACCTCTATAAAAAATCACCCCAATCTCAAGCGGCGGCGCACCGCGAGGAGATGGATGGCTGCTGGGCGAAGCAGTCGCTAGTGCGTACCCCCGTTATGGTACCAGCCGACACCATAACGGGTTATCCTAGGCTTATCCGGGCACAGGGGGCACTGCTCGGACGGACCGAATATTTCCGCCACACTCGTGGGACTCAGATGGATAAGATACAAAAAACCACTGACGTCATAAAGGGGGGACAACCTGTCGTGCAGCTCGACAGGCTGTCAGTGCGACAGAAGTCATCGGCTTCTGTCGCGGAACAGCTGCAGAGGATGGCCTCGCCGGGGCCGAGCGATGGGGGCGACGGGATGGAGTCGGACGGATCGATGTCCAGCTTCCACTCAGTCAGCTCCAAGACTTCGCTGAAGAGACGCGGACGTCCGCCTACAACCGGCGAATACATCGGCCTCGCAGAGGCTAAGGCCGAGTGTATCGCGTTGAGGAAGGAGGAGCTTCGGCTCCAAGCGGAAGAGCATCTCTCCGAGACTCTCTCGCGACGGCGGTCACGACGCTTCGCCTCGCCAGCGCAGGAGCCAGGGATCGACGTTCTGCCGTCGACCGTAATAAGGGACAGGGTTCAGGAAGAGGTGGAAACCATCGTGCAGGTTGCTAAATCTTCAGGAAATTTGAAGGGAACGTACATTGCCGCGTTGAAAAACTCGGCATACACGATAAGGGACGCAATGGACGAAATGTTTCAGCGCACCATAACGGAAGAGACGGCAGCTCTGCAGGCTGACAACGCTCGCCTGAGGGCCGAAGTGGAATCTCTGCGTCAAGAGATGAAGCAGTTGCGCGCCGAAATCTCCAGGTTTTCGCAACAAGCTGCGGCTCCCAGTACCTCGCTCCCGAGGACTTCTGAGGAGCAATTGCGCGAGTTTATGGACTCAATAAGCCGTAAAATCGACGAGCGCTTTTCTGGGCTGGCAGACAGGCTCATTCCGGAGAAGAGGCAAGCCTCGACCGTTGCCGAACAAAGGAGAGTTAAGCCGTTGCCAACTCCAACGGCGTCGACCTCGGGAGCATCTAGCGACAAGAAGTCGAAGAAGGCTAAGCCTTCCAAGAAGGCCAAAACGACTGCCTCAGCACCAGTGGCGCCACCTTCTCCAGTTCTCACTGAGGAGCCGTGGACCAAGGTGTTGGGGAGGAAGAAGAAGAAGACGAACGCTTCTGCCAACGCCGCCAAGGCCAGCAAGCCAGCTGCCAAAGCCAAGGCAGGAAGCAACCCGGCCAAGAATTTGCGTCCTCCCCGCTCTGCCGCCGTAGTCCTCACACTGGGGCCCGAGGCAGACGCAAAGGGAGTGACGTACAAGGACGTTTTGACCGAGGCCAAGAAGCGGCTAGATCTGCCCTCCATCGGCATCGGTGCACTCCACGTGCGTAAATCCAAAGCCGGCGCTCGCGTCCTGGAAATCCCAGGAAAGGACAGCGGCGGAGCAGCGGACGCTCTCGCGTCGAGGCTAAAACAGTTCCTCGACACGAATATCGTCCGGGTCGATAGACCAATTAAGTGTGCACAGCTCCGAATATCGGGGCTGGACGACTCCGTCACGGCAGACGAAGTCGCGGAGGCCGTTGCTCGCTTGGGCGGTTGCCCTCGCAACAACATCAGGACTGGCGAGGTCCGCACCGGCCCGTTGGGGATGGGCTCGGTCTGGGTTTCGTGCCCGGTCGAAAGCGCGAAGAAGATCGCCGACGGCAGGCGTCTTCTCGTGGGCTGGGTGTCGGCCCAAGTGAAGGTGTTGCCCCAGCGCACACTGCGTTGTTTCCGGTGCCTTCAGACCGGGCACGTGGCACCTATGTGCCAATCGGAGATAGACCGCAGCGGGCTGTGTTTCCGCTGCGGTAAGGAAGGCCACAAGGCCTCCCAGTGTCGAGATCCTCCCCACTGCGGCCCTTGCGCTGCGGCTAAAAGAAAGGCGGATCACCCAGTTGGTAGCCGCGGCTGCAAAGCACCTTCCAACCGGCCTAAGAAGGCAACCGTAGCGGCCGACACGTCTGCCGCTGAGGTCAACGCGCCTGTGCGCGAGGAGGATATGGAAGCGGCCTCTTAATGGACCACGCTCCTCACGGCAACTTCCTTCAAGCAAACGTCAACCACTGCGCCGGGGCGCAGGATCTCCTCCTACAGTCCATGGCGCAGTGGTCGATCGACGTTGCAGTGGTGGCGGAGCCGTATTTTGTACCGCCCCGCCCTAACTGGGCATCGGACGTCGCATCCACGGTTGCAATCGTGGGCGCGGCCGGCTCTGCTCCCCTCCACGTGGTCGAGAGGGGTCAAGGATTCGTCGCGATAAAATGGGGCACTGTTCTGATCGTCGGAGTGTACTTCTCCCCGAACCGTGCCCTCGCCGAGTTCGAGGTCTTCCTCGGTCACTTGGAGGGTGTAGTTAGGCGCGCAGGACTCCCGGCTATCGTCATGGGAGATCTCAACGCCAAGTCCACGGCATGGGGCTGTCCCGTGACCGGTGCTCGTGGCGACGCCGTCCTGGACTGGGTCATCCCTCTAGGACTGTCAGTGCTCAATCGTGGCAGTGTTAACACCTGCGTTCGGCAACATGGTGGCTCGATAGTAGACGTGTCGTTTGCTTCCCGAGCCATCGCCGAACGTGTCCACGATTGGAGAGTACTTGAGGGCGTTGAGACTCTCTCAGACCACCGCTACGTGCGGTTCAGCGTGTCCCGTCCCTCGTCTGCAGACGGAGTTCTCCTGCGGCGTCGAGATGGAAACTCACAGCGCTTTCCTCGCTGGGCGCTTGCGAAACTGGACCAAGATCTCCTCATCGAGGCAGCCATAGTCCAGGACTGGGTCTCGGGAGAGCCCAGCGGTGACTTGCCGCTCGAAGACCGAGTGGCTGACATGCGAATCGCCATGACCGCTGTGTGCGATGCGGCGATGCCGCGTGTCAGACGACGCCCGCCCAAAAAGCAGGTGCACTGGTGGTGCGACGAGGTGGCAGATCTGCGCGACGCCTGCATGGCCGCCCGTCGCAGATACACCAGATCTCGCAGACGCAGGAACAGGGACCTTGACCTGGAAGGTCGCCTGTACGACGCCTACAAAGCGGCCAAGAAATCCCTCCAGATTGCCATTCGCGAGGCGAAAGCCCGGGCGCGAGAGGAGATGCTGGAGGTTTTGGACCGGGATCCGTGGGGCCGCCCCTATCGCGCTGCCAGAGCGAAGCTTCGGTCGCATGGTCCGCCTGTGGCCGAAACTGTAGAACCGCGGTTTCTTCGGGACTTGCTCTCTGCACTGTTCCCCAACTGCGCGGAGCACACCCCGCCGCCTATGGGCGGACGGGCGACCGCTCAAACCGAAGACGAACCAGTAGTTCCGCCGATCACGAGCGGGGAGTTCGGAGAGGCTGTGCTTCATCTACGCGGGAAGAAGACCGCCCCCGGTCCGGACGGTATCCCCGGTCGCGCCTGGGTCTTGGCCTTGGGCGAACTGGGTGACCGGCTTCGAGGCATCCTCGACACTGCCCTCTCCAAGGGGTCGTTCCCGCGACCCTGGAAGGAGGGCAAACTGGTTCTGATACGGAAAGACGGGCGTCCTGCGGACTCCCCATCCGGCTACAGGCCGATAGTGTTGCTGGACGAGGCGGGCAAATTATTCGAGAGAATAATTGCCCGTCGTATAACCCGACATCTCACCTCGGACGGACCAGGTCTGTCCGACAGTCAGTTCGGGTTCCGAGCGGGTCGATCCACGGTCGACGCAATCCTGCGCCTCAAGACCATCGCGCAGGACTCCGTAGCGAGGGGAGGGGTCGCACTGGCCGTGTCATTGGACATCACCAATGCCTTTAACACCCTTCCCTTCAACTGCATCCTGGAGGCGCTACGGTATTTTCGTCTACCCGCCTACCTGCAGCTGATTGTGGCGGACTACCTCAAGGATCGCACGATCCTGTGCCAGGATCGGGACGGTGTCGTCCTTGAGAGAGGCATGACCTGCGGTGTTCCACAGGGGTCGGTCCTAGGCCCGCTTCTGTGGAACATCGGGTACGATTGGGTACTGAGAGGTGCCCTTCTCCCGAACTTGAACGTCATCTGCTACGCCGACGACACCCTTGTCGTCGCGTGTGCAGATGACTATAAAGATGCTGCGAGACTGGCCACGGTGGGCGTCGCCCTCGTGGTCAAACGGATTGACTTGTTGGGTCTGAAGGTGGCACCCGCGAAATCCGAGGCCATTCTTTTCCATGGCCCTCGGATGGGTCCGCCACCCGACGCTCACATTGATATTGCTAACGTTCGCGTCGCTGTCGGAGCGCACATGAACTACCTGGGGCTCACATTAGACTCTAGGTGGCGGTTCAACGAGCATTTCCGACGCCTGAGTCCCAGATTACTTAAGGCCGCTTCTGCCTTGAGCAGTCTCCTGCCAAACATCGGCGGGCCGAGTGTCAGCTGTCGCCGCCTCTACACGGGGGTGGTGCGCTCTATGGCGCTTTATGGTGCGCCAGTGTGGGTGGATGCCCTGGATCGCCAGAACATCATGCTGTTGCGCAGGCCCCAGCGTGTCATGGCGACCAGGGTAATAAGCGGCTACCGCACTGTCTCCTGCGACGTAGCCTGCGTACTAGCAGGAACACCCCCGTGGGAGCTGGAAGCCGAAGTCCTGTCCTCGGTCTACCAGCGGCGAGCGGCAATTCGTTCTGCCGGCGAGGAAGGTCCCTTGCCGGAAGAGGTGCGCCGTACGGCGCAGCGGGTCGTACTTGAGCGGTGGGCGGAGAGGCTCGCTGAGCCGACCGCCGGCGCATCTACCATCCGGGCCTTCAGGCCAGTTTTGGAGATGTGGTGCAGGAGGAAGCGTGGCGTGATCACCTTCCGGCTTGCGCAGATTCTGTCGGGGCATGGATGCTTCGGCAGATATCTCTGCAATGTCGCCAGGCGGGAAGCGTCACCTTCCTGCCATCATTGCGGTTGCTGCGAGGACACCGCGCAGCACACTCTCGAGACATGCCCGGCATGGGACTCTCAACGGCGCCACTTAGTCGCCGTTATCGGCGGAGACCTTTCGCTGTCGGCCGTGGCTTCGGCCATGGTTGGCAGCGAACAATCTTGGAAAGCGATGGTCTCCTTCAGCGAGGAGGTGATGTCGCTGAAGGAGAATGCGGAGCGAGCTCGGGAGGACAGTGCCCAAGCCAACGATATCCGCCGCAAGAGGTTTGGGAGGCGGAGGAGGCTGTACGGCCAACTCGCTGTGCCCCCTTGACCTGCCGATTGGCGACGGATATGAGGATCCGTCGCCTTTAATCCGGCCCTGGTGCAAGACGTGCTGCGTGTTCCGGCACGTCTTCCCATAATAGTGCATATCTTCCGGTAGGGTCTCACCCTACCGATGACTACATATTGAGGTGCCCAATTTCGGGCAGACGCAGACAGGAGAGTAGGTGATTATGCTCGCGTGGAATCCCTCTCTCCTGTCCCAACGCGTGTGAGGAACACGGAGGGGTTTTAGTGGGTATTCCCGGCGATATTCCTTCGCCGGGCGAGTCCCACACTCCCCCTCGTCGATGAGTCCTCAACATCGACGAGGGATAGTGCGTAAACGCATTTCCCCTCCTAAAAAAAAAAAAAAAAAAAAAAAAAAAAGGTTCCCCTGGGTCCCCCCGCTAACATCCACGATGGAGGCGGGCTTGCTCGAGAGAGTGGTGGAATCTCTGTTCCCTGCCAGGGTGGAGGAGGATGCTCCTCCCGTACGGGAACGTACGAGGCAGCCGATCTCACCTGAAGAGCCCCCTGAGGTGTCCGAGGTCGAGTTGGACAAGGCGGTTCTTCGTCTCCAGGCGAAGAACACAGCGCCCGGTCCCGACGGCATCCCGGGAAAGGCCTGGGTATTGGCTCTCAAGGAGGGCGGCATGGCTGCGAGATTTCGCGCCCTTCTCACCACTTGTGTGACAAATGGCCACTTTCCTAGCCAGTGGAAGGTAGGCAAGTTGGTCCTCATCCGGAAGTCTGGGCGACCGGTGGACTCCCCATCGGGCTACCGCCCGATAGTGCTGTTGAGTGAGGCCGGAAAACTGTTCGAGCGGGTTATAGCCGCCCGCCTCACTCGGCACCTAGAGGAGACGGGGCCGAACCTGGCTGAAGTCCAGTTTGGCTTTCGGCGGGGCAGGTCCACCATGGACGCAATCGCTCGGGTGAGGTCACTTGCGGAGGAGGCGATTGGGAAAGGCGGGTGTGCCTTGGCGGTATCGTTAGACATCTCCAACGCGTTTAACACGCTCCCACATCGTGTCATCTCGGAGGCCATGAGGTTCCACGCCTTCCCGGAGTACCTACGTCGACTTGTCGACGAGTATCTCTCGGGTCGGGCGGTGGTGTACCCCACACGCGTTGGAGTTCGTCGACGGCAGATGTCGTGTGGTGTTCCGCAGGGGTCGGTTCTCGGGCCGCTCCTGTGGAACATTGGATACGACTCGGTGCTGCGAGGCATCAACCTGCGCGGGGTCGACGTCGCGTGTTATGCGGACGACACGCTCGTGATCGCCCGCGGTAGCACGTTTCGTGACGCGACCCTGTTGGCAACCGCCGGAGTCGCACAAGTGGTGGCGCGAATAAGACGTCTGGGGCTGACGGTGGCTCTTGAGAAGTCCGAAGCAATTTGCTTCCATGGACCTCGCAAGGTGCCACCGCCAGACGCCCACATAACTGTGAGCGGAGTGACCATCGGCATCGGGTCGACGTTGAAGTATCTCGGCGTCGTCCTTGATAGCCGGTGGAACTTCAGGGAGCATTTTAAAAAGATGGCTCCCAAACTAATAAGGACCTCGTTTGCCTTGAGTAGGCTTACGCCCAACCTGGGTGGGCCAAAGGGAGGATGCCGCCGTCTCTTCGCAGGCGTGGTGCGCTCGATGGCCCTGTATGGGGCTCCCGTATGGGTTGACTCTTTGTCCGCCCATAACCTGGCCATGCTGCGACGTCCGCAGCGGGTCATGGCGAACAGGGTCATCCGAGCGTATCGCACCACGTCCTGGGAGGCGGCATGCGCTGTTGCTGGGACGCTCCCCTGGGAGTTGGATGCCGAGGTCCTTGCAGCGGTCTACTACCAGACTGCCGACGCAAGGGCCCGCGGCGCGAGTCCAACCCCAGAAGAAGTGTCACGATGGAGGAGGGAGGCCAGAGAAGAAGCCATGGAAAGATGGGGAGACATGATGGCGCATCCAAGCGCGGGTCACCGCACCGTTGCAGCAATTGCACCGGTGCTTAAGGATTGGGTGAGCAGGCGGACCGGTTCGCTCTCCTTCCGGCTTGTGCAGGTGCTTACGGGGCATGGTTGCTTCGGACGGTACCTGTGCAACGTCGCGAGGAGGGAGCGAACCACCGCCTGTCACGAATGTGGTGCGCCGGATGACACGGCCGACCATGTTCTAGCGGAGTGCCCAGGTTGGGACCAAGAGAGGACGGCTCTGACGGCAGTCGTGGGACAAGACTTGTCCTTACCCGCTGTCGTCAGAGCGATGATCGGTAGCCCTGACGGCTGGTGTGCCGTCAAGGCCTTTTGCGAGGTGGTCCTGAGTGGCAAAGAAGACAGCGAGCGGTCCCGCGAGGAGGACCCGCAGGCTGAACCACTCAGGCGCCGCAGAGCTGGTCGGCGTGGCCGTGCGTACGCCGCGGCCCACGTAACCTAATGACAACCGGGCGTCAGTTTGAGGACAACTGACGTCCGGACATTTAAATAGTGAGGTGTGACGACCTACAGGTGTTCCAGTAGGTCGCCACTAGTGAGGTAGCGGCAAATCCGCCAGTGAGGAGTCCGGCAGCGGACGTAGCGGTGCGGGGGGGACCGTGAGGACAAGGCCCAGCTGTCGCCTCGGTTCCTCCTAACACCGCTGATGTTGGAACACGGAGGGGTTTTAGTGGGTATTCCCGGTGGCTCTCACCGGGCGAGTCCCACACACCCCCTCGTCGGCTGTCCTCGTCGACGAGGGATAGTGCGTAAATGCATTTCCCCTCCTAAAAAAAAAAAAAAAAAAAAAAAAAAAAAAAAAAAAAAAAAAAAAAAAAAAAAAGGTTAGGTTAGGTTAGGTTAGGTTAGGTTAGGTTAGGTTAGGTTAGGTTAGGTTTCCGTGTGCGGTTTCCAGTCCGCCATCGGACGCGTCCCCAGGTTGCGGATAGGGGAACGCCCCCCCCGATGTGGGGGGGTACCGGTTTCGGCCGGCGCGGACAAAAACTGGCATGTGGCTGTCTGGTCTTTTTAAGGGCGGACATTGCACGGCCACATGAACCCGTAGCCCCGCACTGAGTGGGGTCGGGGGTCCAGCGCACTGAGCGTTGGGCCGCGAGGAAGACAACCTCTCTAAAAAATCACCCCCGTGGGCGAAGCGACGGCTTCTTATTTAAGAAGCCCACCGCTGTCGCCAGTGGACCCTCGCGGGTCGTGGGATGGCCGGGTTCAACCTGGCGGACCGGAAGTCCCGGCTGATGAGGAGGCGCTCTGGCGCTGAAGCGCTCCGGCGCGTTTGTGGAGGCCCCGTAGTGGGGCAGTGGAGCTTCGGTTCGTGGGAGGCGGACCTTCAAGGTCCGCGTGCGCGGCGTGTGGTCTAGGCCACCGTCGGGCAACCCGTAACCTCGCACTCTGCGAGGCCGGGGGTCCGGCGCACTGAGCGTCGGGCCGCGTGGAAGAAAACCACTATAAAAATTACCCCAATCCTAAGGTTTTGGGTCTGCCGATGGGATGAATGGCTGGGGGGTACCCAGTCCCAAGGGCCCAACAGCAGTGAAGCTGTACAAAAACACAAATTTCAAAATGAAGAGTGCATCTAAAAGTAAATATACCCAGGAGGGTCCCACCTGCTCCGCAGATGGGGAATCCCTCCCTGTGCCTTCGGGTACAGGCAGTCCCACGTACTCTGGGGGGGACAAGACTGCACTTGGGGGCAACCCCACCAACGACAATGGCACATGTTTTAAGGTACCCGAGATTGCACGCGATTTGGAAGCGCAGGCCCTGTCGACTCTTCGGCAGGACCTCGCTATGTCAGGCGATTCTTCTTCTGGCAGTGCGAGCACCGTTCGCTCTGCCAGAGTGAAAGTCATGCGAATGGAGGAGGACAAGAGTCTCTCTCGTTTCTTTCTGAAGAGAGGCTCCAAACCGCCCGAATCAGAAACTTCTGATGAGGGCTCTGACCGAACGGTCTCTCCGGCTCGTTCGGTCAACAAGGCCAGGAAGCCCGGACGTCCGCCCACAACCGGGCAGTATGTCGGCTTGGCGAAAGCTAAGACCGAATATTTGAAGGCCCAACGGGAAGAATTGGAGCTCCAGGCGGAGAAAGAGCTGCTCGCCTCGGTCCACAAGGCTAGAGATACTCGCGCCCGCCTTTCTATTACCGCCGGATTAGACGACGCTGAGACGTCCTCACGACTAGTATCGCGAGTGAGGTCCGGCCTTTCAATCATCGACGAGGTCGCCAAGAAATCAGGTCACCTCAAGGGGGGATTTATTAAATCCCTCAAAGAGGCGATTATGACTATAGAGGAGGACACGGTCTCCCTTTCTAAAAGGTGCACGACGGATGAGACGGAGGCGCAGCAGCGCGAAATTGAGCAGCAGCGGCGCGAGAACGAGCAGCTGCGCCGAGAGAACGCACAGCTGCGCTCAGATATGGCAGAGCTTCGCAAGGAGCTCACAGAAGTGAAGGCTTTGCTCCTTGCAAGGCAGGGTCCCGCGGCTGCCCCTGAGGTGGAGGTCACCTCAGGACTTCTTAAAGACCTCGAGGCTCGGGTCATGGGCCAAATACTGGACCGACTCGATGTTCCAGAGCTGCGCGCAAATCGCAAGCCTGGCTCTCCGGCAGAAACCGGGAAGGGATTGGCTCCACCACTGGCACCGGCTTTGAAAAAAGCCGCTGTAGTGCCTAAACCCGCTAGCGGGCAAAAATTCAAGGACCCAAAAGAGAAGCCGTCGGAACTCTCTAAGAGTGCCCGACGCAGGAAAGCGACGCGAGGTCGCAAGACATCCGAGCAGTCTGCCCCGCGTCAACTCCCTCCCGCCCCTCCCTCCATGGATAAACCATGGAGCTTGGTGGTCAAGGGGGGAAAGCATAAAGAGCGACCTCCTGCTCCTAAGCAGAAGGTTCGGGCACAACAGCCCGCTCCGCGGAAGGTCAGACCTCCCAAGACGGCAGCCGTCGTCGTCACCCTGCAACCGGGAGCTGCAGACAGGGGGATAACCTATCGCATGATCCTAGAGGAGGCCAAAAAGCGCGTGGACATAACGGCGATGGGAATACCTTCTCTCCATTTCCGGCGCGCGGTGACTGGCGCCGTTATCATGGAGGTGAAGGGCGCTGACGGCAACGATGGCAACGTTAAGGCAGACGCTTTGGCCGCCAGACTCAAAGAGGTAATGAATGCGGAGTCGGTCCGAATCTCGAGGCCTTTCAAGGCAATCGAGCTATTAGTATCGGGCTTGGACGACTCCGTAACTTCAGAGGAAGTAGCGGCGGCCATTGCCAGACTCGGACAATGTCCCCGGGATGCGGTCAAGGTGGGTGTAATACGAAACACCCTCTTTGGCATGGGTTCGGCTTGGGCGAGCTGCCCCGTTGAAGCAGCCAAAAAGGTTACGGAGGGAAAACTGCTGGTCGGGTGGACGGCAGCGCGCGTCAAGCTGCTGCAGCCCCGTGAGATGCGTTGTTTCCGGTGCCTGATGACAGGGCATGTCAGGGAGCAATGCACTGCGGCCGTCGACCGGAGCCAGCAGTGTTTCAAGTGCGGAGTAACTGGACATCGAGCGTCTGAGTGCCGGGCAGAAGCCCGTTGCCCACTCTGTGCCGACTCCAACAGAAAGGCAAATCATCGCTTGGGGAGCAAAAAATGTTCGGCCCCCAAGCCCAAGATGAATAGACGAAGGCCTGTGGTTCCTGTGGTTCCGTCCCAGGACTCCACGACCTGCCTACCGGACGGGACTGAGGCACTTATGGACATACAAACAGTATGTCCATAAGATGCCTACAAGCGAATATCAACCACTGCGCCAGTGCCCAGGACTTGCTAGTCCAGACACTGGTGCAGTGGAGAATACAGGTGGCGGTCGTCGCGGAGCCGTACCGAGTCGTCTCCTGTGACAACTGGGTCGGTGACCTCGACGGCCTTGTCGCCATTGTTTTGGCCACAGGGGAGGAGGCCCCCACGGTCGATCGAGCTTACAGAGGTCGGGGGATGGTTGCCGTTTTGTGCGGCAATATTGTGTATGTGGGTGTCTACTTTTCGCCAAACCGTCCGCTCTCGGAATTCGAGACCTTTTTGGCGGAAATGGACACCCTCATGAATTGGAGCCGGCCGCACCAGGTCCTCATTGGCGGAGACCTTAACTCTAAGTCGACGGTGTGGGGTTCCTCCCTCACTGATGCGAGGGGCGAAACTCTAGAGGAGTGGCTCTCCAGTAATAACCTGGTCGTGCTGAACAGGGGCACGACAAACACGTGCGTGCGTTCTCGGGGCGGATCCGTCGTGGATATTACGTTCGCGAGCCCCGCCCTAGCATGCCGTGTTCAGGGCTGGGTAGTCGAGGAGGGGGTCGAGACCTTATCGGATCACCGATACATTCGGTTTTCCGTCTCCCCCCACCCGACAGACCCGCACAGCCCGAGACGTGCCCCTGCGGAGATTGGCCCTAGATGGGCTTTAAAAAAGCTGGAGAGAGACACCCTCATTGAGGCGTCCCTCGTCATCAACTGGAATGACACCCCGGGAAGTCCGGACGCATCCCTGGAGGCGCAGTGGTTCAGCGAGGCGATGACACACGTCTGCGACGTGTCGATGCCTCGTGTGAGATCGCTTCCGCCTCGTCGACAGGTGTACTGGTGGTCGCCGGAGCTCGATCGTCTCCGAGCGGCCTGCGTCTCGGCGCGACGCCAGTACACCCGCTCCCGTCGACGCCACAGGGATGCAAACACCCAGCGAAGACTCTTCGCCGCCTTCCAAGAGGCCAAGAAGGCTCTGAGAGCCGAGATCGGCGCCTCCAAGGAGCGCGCCTGGCAGGAGCTGCTGGACACCCTCGAGCGTGACCCATGGGGCAGGCCTTACAGGCTTGTCATGAACAAGCTACGCCCCTGGGTCCCCCCGCTAACATCCACGATGGAGGCGGGCATGCTCGAGAGAGTGGTGGAATCTCTGTTCCCTGCCAGGGTGGCGGAGGATGCTCCTCCCGTACGGGAACGTACGAGGCAGCCGATCTCACCTGAAGAGCCCCCTGAGGTGTCCGAGGGAGAGTTGGACAGGGCGGTTCTTCGTCTCCAGGCGAAGAACACAGCGCCCGGTCCCGACGGCATCCCGGGAAAGGCCTGGGTATTGGCTCTCAAGGAGGGCGGAATGGCTGCGAGATTTCGCGCCCTTCTCACCACTTGTGTGACGAATGGCCACTTTCCTAGCCAGTGGAAGGTAGGCAAGTTGGTCCTCATCCGGAAGTCTGGGCGACCGGTGGACTCCCCATCGGGCTACCGCCCGATAGTGCTGTTGAGTGAGGCCGGAAAACTGTTCGAGCGGGTTATAGCCGCCCGCCTCACTCGGCACCTAGAGGAGACGGGGCCGAACCTGGCTGACGTCCAGTTTGGCTTTCGGCGGGGCAGGTCCACCATGGACGCAATCATTCGGGTGAGGTCACTTGCGGAGGAGGCGATTGGGAAAGGCGGGTGTGCCTTGGCGGTATCGTTAGACATCTCCAACGCGTTTAACACGCTCCCACATCGTGTCATCTCGGAGGCCATGGGGTTCCACGCCTTCCCGGAATACCTACGTCGACTTGTCGACGAGTATCTCTCGGGTCGGGCGGTGGTGTACCCCACACGCGTTGGAGTTCGTCGACGGCAGATGTCGTGTGGTGTTCCGCAGGGGTCGGTTCTCGGGCCGCTCCTGTGGAACATTGGATACGACTCGGTGCTGCGAGGCATCAACCTGCGCGGGGTCGACGTCGCGTGTTATGCGGACGACACGCTCGTGATCGCCCGCGGTAGCACGTTTCGTGACGCGACCCTGTTGGCAACCGCCGGAGTCGCACAAGTGGTGGCGCGAATAAGACGTCTGGGGCTAACGGTGGCTCTTGAGAAGTCCGAAGCAATTTGCTTCCATGGACCTCGCAAGGTGCCACCGCCAGACGCCCACATAACTGTGAGCGGAGTGACCATCGGCATCGGGTCGACGTTGAAGTATCTCGGCGTCGTCCTTGATAGCCGGTGGAACTTCAGGGAGCATTTTAAAAAGATGGCTCCCAAACTAATAAGGACCTCGTTTGCCTTGAGTAGGCTTACGCCCAACCTGGGTGGGCCAAAGGGAGGATGCCGCCGTCTCTTCGCAGGCGTGGTGCGCTCGATGGCCCTGTATGGGGCTCCCGTATGGGTTGACTCTTTGTCCGCCCATAACCTGGCCATGCTGCGACGTCCGCAGCGGGTCATGGCGAACAGGGTCATCCGAGCGTATCGCACCACGTCCTGGGAGGCGGCATGCGCTGTTGCTGGGACGCTCCCCTGGGAGTTGGATGCCGAGGTCCTTGCAGCGGTCTACTACCAGACTGCCGACGCAAGGACCCGCGGCGCGAGTCCAACCGCAGAAGAAGTGTCACGATGGAGGAGGGAGGCCAGAGAAGAAGCCATGGAAAGATGGGGAGACATGATGGCGCATCCAAGCGCGGGTCACCGCACCGTTGCAGCAATTGCACCGGTGCTTAAGGATTGGGTGAGCAGGCGGACCGGTTCGCTCTCCTTCCGGCTTGTGCAGGTGCTTACGGGGCATGGTTGCTTCGGACGGTACCTGTGCAACGTCGCGAGGAGGGAGCGAACCACCGCCTGTCACGAATGTGGTGCGCCGGATGACACGGCCGACCATGTTCTAGCGGAGTGCCCAGGTTGGGACCAAGAGAGGACGGCTCTGACGGCAGTCGTGGGACAAGACTTGTCCTTACCCGCTGTCGTCAGAGCGATGATCGGTAGCCCTGACGGCTGGTGTGCCGTCAAGGCCTTTTGCGAGGTGGTCCTGAGTGGCAAAGAAGACAGCGAGCGGTCCCGCGAGGAGGACCCGCAGGCTGAACCACTCAGGCGCCGCAGAGCTGGCCGGCGTGGCCGTGCGTACGCCGCGGCCCACGTAACCTAATGACAACCGGGCGTCAGTTTGAGGACAACTGACGTCCGGACATTTCAATAGTGAGGTGTGACGACCTACAGGTGTTCCAGTAGGTCGCCACTAGTGAGGTAGCGGCAAATCCGCCAGTGAGGAGTCCGGCAGCGGACGTAGCGGTGCGGGGGGACCATGAGGACAAGGCCCAGCTGTCGCCTCGGTTCCTCCTAACACCGCTGATGTTGGAACACGGAGGGGTTTTAGTGGGTATTCCCGGTGGCTCTCACCGGGCGAGTCCCACACACCCCCCTCGTCGGCTGTCCTCGTCGACGAGGGATAGTGCGTAAATGCATTTCCCCTCCTAAAAAAAAAAAATAAAAAAAAAAAAAAAAAAAAAAAAAAGGTTAGGTTAGGTTAGGTTAGGTTAGGTTAGGTTAGGTTAGGTTTCTTTTTTCTTTTATCTTTTATTTTTTTTTTTTTACAATCCCTCCAGCATTATGCTGAAGCCTATTTCTGCTATCCTTTCATACTAGTTCTCGCTTTCATGCTGCTCGTACTTCCATGCTTCATACCTGATCTTTCTTGCATACTTCCTTTTCATACCTTGCGGATGGGATTTCCGCCTAATCCTACACTAACTAATATGTTTATTATTCTAGGCTCTCTCCTTATTTCAGGGAGGAATGAGTTTAGTCAAATATTTATTTATTTGTCGAAGACATACGCAGGTTAAAATCTTATTAAATTTGAAAATACATCATTTATATAAAACTAAATAAAATTAAAATTTACATGAAACCAAAATACATCAATTATACAGTTAAAATCAATAAAATCCAGTTACACACCAATAATAATTACAATATTTTTAACAAATGTTTCGTTCAATTAAATAGCAACTAATTATTCTATATTAAGTCTTGTTTCTACTAATAGCTTTCTTTATTATTCTAATACAATATACTAAAAACTCATTCCTTCTTTTATCGAGTATTACTTCACTAACATTATCTTTTGTAATCTTCTTTTCTAGCCTAAGCTCCAAATCCATCCTGTCCGCCTCCGAAGAGGGGCAGTCTAATATAAGATGCGGGACGGTCTCTTTTTCTGATGGGTCGCAAATGCATGATGGGCTCTCCTTGCACTTGAACCTGTTCAAGTACTCAGAGAACCCACCATGCCCTGTGAACAGTTGTGTCAGAAGGCCATCAGGCTTAATGGACCTTATAGTTTTGTACGATAAGCTAGCTTTGGGGAAAAACAGCTTCGTAATTTCGGCTGTGCTGCCCTGTTCGTACCTACGGTCCCATTCCCCAAGCGATCGCATGCGGATGCTCCGCCTGACGAATGAGACCGGGCACAGATCGTAGTGAGGTTTAGTCTTTGTTTTCAGGGCAGCCTCCCTTGCCAGGTGATCCGCCCGCTCATTGCCCTCTAGCCCCGCGTGCGCTTTAATCCAGAATAACTTGACAACTTTACTTTGTTTTAAAGCTTCCCTAATGTTTTTCCTTGCTTCGGTAGCTAGAGGGTGTAAGCAACCGTTCGCCACGATGGTTTGGAGGGCGGCCATTGAATCGCTGTAGATTGCAGAGGAAGTTTCGCCTCGTTTGAGTATCACCCCAGTCGCCTTGCACACCGCCAGGAGCTCGGCCTGATAGACGGTACAATAGGACGGCAGACTAAGCTTGACGGCCGATGTTTCGGCCTCGCCATTCCATATGGATAGCGCGGCCCCAACCCGGCCATCAATCTTGCTGCCGTCCGTAAAAATGCGAAGATGGTAGTCGCTGCTTTCATTAAGTTGTTCCTTGTCTATCAGTTTCCCAAACTCCAGGCTCATGTGCTCAGCGGGATGGGGTGCCTCAATAGCCGGGCCCATCCGCTCGACGTCTCTGTCCCCCAGCCCCGGCTGGGGTACTCCCCTCTTGGCCTCGTATAGTGAAGCGGCTTCAACTACGCGTAGGTCAAGGGGGAGCAGCCCAGCCAGCAAGAGGGCCGAGTTGAGAGACACCGTGCGGTAGGCCTTACATAGCTTTTGGGCGAAACCCCTCTGCAAAGCGTTCAATCGTTTGGCCACCCCCAATTTCCCTGCCGCGGGTGCCCATGCACTCGCCGCGTACGTAATTATGGGTTCCACCGCGGCGACGTATATTGAGCGGATCACCTCGGGGTGCAGCCCCCAGCTGGTCTTTGCTGCTTTCCCCAGCTGCTTGTAAATCGCTATAGCCTTCCGACACACCCTGTCCACATGATTATTGAAAGTGAGCTTACTATCTATAGTCAGGCCAAGCAGTTTAATTTCATCTTTCATGTCAATGTCAACCCCACCCATGCTAAGCCGTGGCGTGTCGAACTTAAGTTTTTTGGTTAGCACCATAGCACAAGTTTTGTGCGGTGCAAACCTCAACTTATTTTCGACACCCCACGCCAGAACATAAGCGAGGGTGGCATTGGCACTACTTTCTATGTCCCGAGCTGTTTTTCCGTCAAAGACGAGCACCACGTCGTCCGCGAAGGCCTGACAGTAGACGCCTCTACTTTCCAGGCCCCGCAGCAATGGATCGAGGGTCAAGTTCCAGAGCAAAGGGCCAGCTATAGACCCCTGGATGCAACCCCTGCTTGTCGCCGTGTTGTGTACCTCACCGCAGTACCTGACGCTTACCGTCCTGTCGGTGAGGTAACTGTCGAAGACTTGCCTGATATTCACCGGGCATCCCGCTTCCGCCAGTCGGACCCTGATTTTTGGCCACCAGACGCCATCGAAGGCTCCCTCTATGTCCAGAGACACGAGTGTCACGAGCCTCTTATCACTAAGCTTCCCGCGAACCCGTGACATAAGGTCATAGAGGGAATCCTCTGTGCTTTTCTGGGGCACAAAGCCATACTGGCGGGCGCTTATGCCCGGTAAGATATAATATTTCAGGCGAGCCACGAGCATCTTTTCGAACACTTTGCCAAGCACGGGCAGCAGTCCAATGGGTCTGAATGACTTGGGGGTGGTATAACTATCCCTCCCCGGCTTCCGAAGGACTATCACTGCCGCCTCTTTCCATATTTTTGGAAAGATGTGGTGAGCCAAGCAGCTGTTTATGAGCCCTAAAAATATTTTAGGGTCACAGCCGATGGCCCGACCACAGATGTCGGCAGTGAGTCCGTCGGAGCCGGGGGCCTTCTTCGGATTGAAGGAGCTCACCGCCATCTGGAGCTCAGTCAGAGTGAACGGAGGGTCGCAAGGAGAATCCTGTCCCCCAACGTTCACTCCGTCCGCTGCTTTCCTGATCTCGCGGTGAACTTCTTCATCCGAAGTCGCGTGGTCTTTCGGGTAGAATACCTCCGCAAGCCACTCTACCGATCCCTCTGCATCCAGAACTCTTCCGTCTCGTTCCAGCGGCGCGTCCTCGTCTCTGACGGCTGTCCTACCAATAACTCTGTAGATGCCCTGCCACACGCTCTCGCCGTCCTGGCGTTCGCAGAAGGACTTCCAGGAGTCCGTCTGAGCTTGCCTCGCTGCTTTCTCATATTCAGCCTTTTTACTGAGATATTGCTCGACGACCCACGACCTCCTAACAGGCGCAGCGTTTCTGATTCTGTTTTTCCTGGTTTTGACCTCCCTCTTCATGGCCTCCAGGTCCTCGGACCACCACGGCAGCGCCAATCTCTCCTTCGCCGACCTCTTCGGGATGGAGTGGTCACAAGCTTCCTCAATTAATTTAGTGTAATTTTGAATTGCCAATTCGGTTTCTTCTCTATTCAGTACAACACCTTCTCCCATCTTATTTTTATCAATGAGTTCTTTAATTTTGATGCCAAATTTATGCCAATCTGCCTTCTTGGTGTTGTACTTCCTTGTTGTTCTGACCACCTCCATTCCTCGAGACGGTTTCAGGTTCAACTTAAGCGCAATGCCGTTGTGGTCCGAGCCCGTTAGGCCAATCAAGACTTTCCAGTCATAAACCAGGTCCAACAGGTCATGTGAACACGCAGTTATGTCCACATAACTACAGAAACGCCGTCCCCCCCGGATCGTGTCGTAGGTCGGAGTGTCTCCAGTATTAAGAACTTGGAGGCCCAGCTCCTCCAGACTACCTGAAAGCTCCTCTCCCCTGCGATCAATTTTCTTGCTGCCCCACCACGAGCTCTTTGCATTTGCATCGCCTCCCACAAGCCACCTCCCAGCTCCCAGCTTGGCCTCCACTCCTCTCAGATGCCCGATGTAGGGTTCTATCGGTTTGTCCGGCTCGAAGTAGAAGGAGGTAAAGTTGGTCGTCCAGGCCCCGGTCCGGATCCCCACCACCACGATGTTATTGGTGGTGAGTTCCGGGTACTGTATTACCTTTAGGCTGCTATCGAAGATCACGATAGCTGCCTTGACAGTACCCTCTCCCGGCGTAGGGTTCTGGAAGACCCGCACCCCCCTCCGGCTCCGAACCGTTCCCACCGCCCCCACATAGGGCTCCTGAAGGAGCGCGATGGCTACTTTCCTCTTTTCAGCTTCCACTAGGAGCTCGGAGGTAGCAAGTTTGCAGCGTTGCAAATTAGCTTGCAAGAGCCCGTAAGTAGGGCTTGTCGCAGGGGTGCCCTTAGCAATACTGTGTGGCAGAGCGAGCTATTGCATCCCATTTTCCTCTCACGGGACACGCAGAACTAAGAGCATTGTGCTCACGATTCCCTAACTTGGCCCCAGCGCAGTTCCGACAAGACGGCGGCGTCCCAGCACGCCATCGCGGGCACTCCACCTTAAGGTGGGCGTCCCCGCAGTGGCTACATAGGTCCGCCGCACCCTCGCAGAACCTTTTGCTGTGGCCGTAGCCCAGGCATCGCGAGCACTGGACTAAGGGCGACTGGTCTGCGACCCTTACGCGCTGCAAACCGACGTGCAAGTATCCCAGCCCAGTCGCCCTCCCCCAGACCTCCGGAGAGGTGCTCAGAACTATATGTCCCGTGAGAGGATTCCTAGCCTTCTTCCTATACTTCACCTTCATTCTACTTTGTTCCTCACTGAGGCCACTGAACAGGGACCCATTTTGACTCTTGATCGCTTCCATGACGTCCCCGTCGCCGTTCACCAGCAGGACGTCATAGAGAATCAACAACGGGTCCCTGTTCTCCACCCCAGTGCAGGTAAGTTTTTTGTTCGCTCTTTCGATCCTTTGTTTTACTCTATCCCTTTCTTCCTTTGTTGAGCAGCTCAGGACAATCTTTCTGTCCTTGGCCTTCCTAATCCGCTCTACCTTCACCCATCCTTCTTCCGAGTTCACTGCGTCCCGCACCTTGTCCAGCACTCGCTCCCCGGTGTCGTTGACGTCTTCCGACGTCACGACCACCGAGTGCAGCGCGGATCTTCCTACAATCCTGTCCTTCGCTCCCGCGGCCTCCGCATAGGTCATTTTAATATTTCCTTCTTTGATTTTGTTTATGTCTTCTTGAAGCTCTTTTATTGACTTTGTCTCTATTTTAAACGCTTCCATGGATTTCCTGTTTTCCTCCAGTAATCTTATATTCATGTTTAGGGCCTCAATCAATTCTTTATTGTCTTGTTTGTACGGCTTTTGGCTTTCTGGTTTACTCTCTGACTCCGCCTCCTTTACGAGGTTGTAGAGCCTGTCCAGGGCCTGCACCACTCCATCCTTAATCTCCGTTTTGAGATTTCTAGAGCCGCTGAGGTGAAGTTTTGCCTTATTAAGGCACGCTCTCGCCTCAGCGACTCTGCTGGAATATTTTAACGTCTGCGTGGCCCTGGGCGGTCTACCCCCTTCGTCCGCCATTGAGACCAGGGGGGAGATGGAGACCTTTCCGGTCTCCCATTCCCCTATGCTCCTTCTTACACTTGGCAATGGGGGCGGAGTCTTTTGTGTACTTTGGGGCTGATTTTTTGTTTTGTTAGCGTTGGCCGACGGTGAGCGAAGCATAATGTTGGGGGGATTAGAGTCAATATTAAAAAGTTTGTAAAAGTTATATATAGGAGGTTGTAAAGGGACCTTATTAAAGTTTTGGGCTGTATAAGGGCCACGTCTAATTTAAAACTTATGCTAAGTCGGCTGTAAAGCGGCCTTGTCTAAAACTTAATCTAATGTGCTGTAAAGGGGCAGTCAATATACAATTAATAATTATAACAATTAAAATACAAAAGGGATAAATTAGATTAAATTAAAATTTAAAATTTGATAAAATTGGGGGCTGGGTTGGTACTAATTAGATAATTAGTCCAACCAGTCCCATAAAATAATTAAAAGCAATTATAACAATAAAATTTTTTAAAAACACTAAATTAAAACAATAAATTACAATTTAAAATATTAAAATATTAAAATAAATTCCTAAAATATAAATATATACAGTTAAAATAATTTAAAAATGATAAAATATCCCTTAGTCTATATTATTAAAATTGCTATGCTAACTTAACCTAACTTAATTCTAAGCCGCAATCCTATAATTACAATATTTTCAGTTTTTTCCGGTTTTTTTTTTCCCAATTTATGTATGGGACCGGGAAAAACCGTTGGGGCCAAAAGATAGGTCTTGAAGAGACCTATCAAATGATACCTATATCGGGTACCCTACGGCCCCTAGTTACCGAGATATTCCAGAGGGGGGGTGGTCACCAGAGGGGAAGGGAGGGGGGAGGGGACTCAGAGGGGGTGCGGGGGTGAGGTGGGGGGGGGGCAGGGGTGTGACGTAGCACCGCTACGCCGGCGGGGGTCTACGCCGCGGAGCGCTACGGCGTCTGTAGCGTCTACGCCGCCTACGCCGCCCACTTAGGTCTACGACCTCTACGGTGGGCTACCACTACTACGGGGCTACGACTGTCTACAACGCCGACGCGGATCCGCGGTCCCGTCACCAGCCGGCGCTACGATGGATACGTCACCGACCACTTCCAGTATAACTTGACCTGTTTTGAAAAATATAAATTCCCAGTCAGAGCTCAAGTTATACTGGAGTTACCCACTATGCTATGGAATATCTCGGTAACTTACGGTTTCCCGATCCCGGAGCTTTTCGCTGGTGTTGAAGAGCTTCTTCTTCTCTATCC
This sequence comes from Bembecia ichneumoniformis, assembly GCA_910589475.2. Taxonomy (NCBI): domain Eukaryota; kingdom Metazoa; phylum Arthropoda; class Insecta; order Lepidoptera; family Sesiidae; genus Bembecia; species Bembecia ichneumoniformis. Next base: position 172,165 of record OU342544.1, on the reverse strand, counting down.
TGTGGCGTTGGTCCTGTTTCTCTAGGGCTATCCTAGACGTCAGGATAGCCTTCGACACTTATCCAACCAACCAGTTAAGTAGACCCCTCACTTTTAGTAACTTTAACAATTTATTTTGGTCACTTCTGATATCCGAAAAATTTTGTTCTTTTTGCTGAAACTATTTATTTTGTCTATAGAATAATGTACTATTTTTGTTTTTTTCAAAATCTTTGAAATTTAAAGGGGTCAATTTTGGTTTCAAATTACGTAAAATAACAAATTAGAAAACTTTCACAATTTTTAGTCACTTGCAATTTTGCTTATATCTCCGTAAGTATAAGGCCTAAAAATCCAGTTCTTAGTACACCAGATAGCTGAGAGAACGCTCTATCTTCTTATATGAAGTCCAAATTTTCAACACTCTTCCTGGGAAAATTTAAGGGTTTATGAAAACGATGATTTTTTCCAAAAAACTAATTTCGTGGTTTCTCGCAAACTACTGGTCCGATTTTGACGAGCCTTGCACCAGCGTGTTCGCCTGCTCAGTCCGCTTCTTATGGTCCCCTTGGTTGGCCCACACAGGCCCACTAGTGGGAAATCACTCCTTTGTGGCCCAAACTTTTGATCACCGTGGGCGAACCGTAGACCGTAGGGACCCGCAAAAATAAGCGGGAGATAGCGGAAGGGTCCTTGCACAAGACTACACTTTCAGAAAAACGTCGGACACGTCAAAACCGAGCAGCGTTTTCGCCCAAAGTTTAAAACCACAAAAATCTCGCACTTTTTCGTCAATAACTCGGTTATTTTCGATCCGATTTCTGCGCGGTTTACACAGATCGACAGCTCTCGTCGAGCCGCGTCGAATGATGTATGACACTGTATATATCGGGTATTTTCGCCGCGAAGAAATATTTTAAATTATTATTTAAAAATTTTCCCGTGCGGAGCACACTATCAGGCACGTACGCACGACCGCTCGGGGGTTGATCTGGGTTGCGACTGGTTAGGTTAGGTTAGGTTAGGTTCCCCCCCTAGGTGGGCCATGACCTTGTCGTGGTGGGGGGGCTTACCCTTGGCAATCCGGGCGGTTGCAGGGGTCGGTGGGGTCACCGGCCTTTGCTCGATCGATCGGATTGGTTTTGGGGACTAAGAAGGCCCACACCGAGGTGGGCTCCGAGCGAGCTCCGCCCAGCGGAGCTCGTGGCGGAGCTGTTATTTGGAGGCTCCAACCTTCTGTTGGAGCTTCACCGGTCATCGCTCGCGCGGGCCGAGAATCCGTACTCGGCCCGCGCGATTGGTGGCCGGTGAGAGAGATGGCACCCCGGTCCTTGTTCGTCAGACTGAGGTATGGGACTCGGTACTGCGGATGAGGATCGGCAGGTGAGTCGCAGCGGGTGGATTCTCTCGGACGGCTTCGATGCTCAGTGGTAGTCGGGCAACTTACGCGAAGACGGAGCTCATGCGACTGGGAAGGACCAACTGGCATAGTACCTGCAATCGTGGCATGTGGGGGGTGGGGAACACCCGGTGGGTGGGCACCGGCTTAGTACTACCCCCCGCAGTCGTCCGGAAGAGTGAAGACCCGGCCTCGCCACCCGGCCTAGTAGCTCTTCCGCGACGACAACATGAGGTGGAGCCCGTCTCGGGCTGCCGCGATTGTTGGGGAAATGTCAGAGGGACACCCCTATGGGCCGCCCACCCATAATGTCGTATGAGATGAGCGGCCACACGAGCGGGGGTCGTTCGGGGGATGAAGGTGGAAGCGGCCTCCGACTCCGCGGATGGTTGTGCCGCGGAGAAGAGGTAAAGGGTTGATTCGGTTACGAATCCCCTCGCTGACTGCTCGCTGCGACGGATAAGAGGATTACGGGCGGCTGGTGCCGCTTCGCTCGGGGGCGGTGGACGTGGGGAGGTGCGCCGCCCGCACAACACCGGGCAGTGAGGTGTGGTGGCCTGCAGATGTTCCAGCGGGTCACCACAGGAGGAGTTGCACGGCATGCCGTGATGGATGCGGGTCCGCAAGGACATGGCGGTGCGTGGGGCCCGGGGATAAGGCCTCGCTGTGACTCCGGGTCTCACGATCACTGCCGATGGTGGAACATGGAGGCGGTTTTAGTGGAGTAGGACCGGCGGGGCGATACGTTCCGTCGGGTGAGTCCCACACCCCCCCTCGTCGACCGTCCCCGTCGACGAGGAATAGTGCGTAAATGCATTTCCCCTCCTAAAAAAAAAAAAAAAAAAGGTTAGGTTAGGTTTCCGTGTGCGGTTTTCAGTCCGCCATCGGACGCGTCCCCAGGTTGCGGATAGGGGAACGCCCCCCAGACATGGGGGGTACCGGTTTCGGCCGGCGCGGACAAAAACTGGCATGTGGCTGTCTGGTCTTTTTAAGGGCGGACATTGCACGGCCACATGAACCCGTAGCCCCGCACTCAGTGGGGTCGGGGGTCCAGCGCACTGAGCGTTGGGCCGCGAGGAAGACAACCTCTCTAAAAAATCACCCCCGTGGGCGAAGCGACGGCTTCTTATTTAAGAAGCCCACCGCTGTCGCCAGTGGACCCTTACGGGTCGTGGGATGGCCGGGTTCAACCTGGCGGACCGGCATCGACCGGCCGACGAGGGGGCGTTCTGACGCCACAGCGCATTTGGCGCTTCGTTGGAGTAACACATACCGTAACCTTGCACTGCGAGGCCGGGGGTCTGACGCATTTAGCGTCGGACCGCGTGGAAGAAAACCACTATAAAAAATCACCCCAAACCCAAGGTCAGCGTGCCGAGGGGTTGTATGGCTGGGGGGTTACCCAGTCAAAAGCGCGGAGGCAGACTTCGGTCTGCGCGAGGAGGCACCGAACCGCGGGCGGTATAACCTGCACCAAGGTTAGCGCTGACCTGGCAGGTGTAAATCCCTGCCGAAAGTGCGTCTGCGGCCCCTTGGGAAAGGGCCGTACGTAATTTCCCACTTCGTAAATATGAAATGTTAACACGAAAGAGTGCGCGTTTGTTGAGCGATCCCGCTAACGCCGGGCGCTCGGGGGTAGCTGGGCCCTCGAGTGTGAAGTTGGTTACTAGCGGCACATGCGACCCGCCTTGCCAGCGGCGTCAACCGGTGTCCGGGCCGGTTGATGGGAAATTGGTTACCGGCGATTGCGAATGCGGCGAGGGAAGCCGCCCCTGTCCCTGGTGCGAAGCCAGACAGGAAGAGCTTGCCAGGGTGGATCCCGGGCCTTCGCAAGCTACTAATGCTACCGGAGACGAGGATACGCAGGTACTGTCGGCCCTCCGACGGGACCTTGAAATGTCGGGAGACTCTTCCTCTGGCAGTACAAAAACCGTTCGCTCTGCCAGAGTGAAAGTTACAAAAATGGAGGAGGACAGAAATCTGTCCCGTTTCTGGCTCAAGAGAGGCTCAAAACCTCCTGAGTCAGAAACATCTGACGAGGGGTCTGACCGAACGGTCTCTCCGATTCGTTCGGTTAATAAGGCCAAGAAGCCCGGTCGTCCGCCCACAACCGGCGACTACGTCGGCTTAGCTAGAGCTAAGGCCGAATTGGTTAAGGCCCAACAGGCCGAAATGGTACTACAGGCGGAGAGGGAAATGCTCGCTTTCGCTTCGGAAGCTAGAGCCACCCGCTCCCGCCTGACCGCGTCCCATGCCAACGACGCTGAGTCATCCTCGCAAATCAAGTTGCGAGTGATGTCCAGCCTCGAAGTTATTGAGAAAGTTGCTGCCACCTCAGGTAACCTTAAGGGCACGTTCATTAAGTCCCTGAAGGATGCAACCGAAGACATCCGGGGCGACGTTGCTATCTTGTCCGCCCGGACCGCTTCTGAGGAAGTGGTGGCGCTGCAGCGTGAAAACGCACAACTGCGCTCTGGTATGGCGGAGCTCCGAAAGGAGTTCGCCGAATTCAGAGCCAGCTTACAATCGCAGCCCCGACAATCTACCTCGACGCTGGACACTGAAGGGATAGTCACACCAGGCATGCTCAAGGCGCAGGAGGACCGCCTATTGAGATGCCTGAGTGAAAGACTCAACGTTAGAATAGACGAGCTCCTGAACAAGGAGCCGCAGCCTTGCCCTCCACTGGCATCCCGAAAGGGACCTCCGCCGACACCGGCGCCGAGGAAGGCTCAACTCAAGCGCCCTGCCGTACCGCCAAAATCCGCCACCAGTGCGCGAATAGCGACGGCTAATGAAGAGAAGACACCGACGCCTTCCAAAAATACCTGGCGCAGGAAAGCCAACCGAGGACGCGAGGCGGTGACCAAGAAACCGGTTCGTCGGGAACCACGCCCACTCCCCCCTGCCCCCGCCTCCATGGACAGAACATGGAGCACGGTGACCAGGGGAGGCAAACACAAGGAGTCACCTCCAACTCCAAAAACGAGTCGGCCCCAGCGGCCCATCACAAAAAAGAAGACGAAGCCTCCCAAGACGGCGGCAGTAGTGCTCACCCTGCAGCCGGAAGCTGCCGAGAAGGGGTTGACCTATGCCTCCGTCATTGAGGAGGCAAAACGGAAGGTGGACTTGGCGGCGCTTGACATTGAAGACATCAAGTTCCGTCGTGCCGTGACCGGTGCCACGATATTGGAGATTTCCGGCACGAATAATGACAATAGGGCGGATGCGCTGGCCGCCAAACTCAGGGAAGAATTGAGCGCGGAGTCCGTCCGAGTATCCAGACCGGTCAAGATGACCGAAGTTCTGATATCTGGGCTCGACGACTCCGTCAGCTCCGAAGATGTGGCGGCGGCCATCGCCAAAATTGGCGAATGTGCCGTGGAATCGATCAAGGTTGGGGCGATCCGTTTCTCGCGCTTCGGCATGGGGACGGCATGGGCGGGCTGCCCGGTGGCAGCTGCTAAAAAAGTACTAGAAGGGAGAATGCTGGTGGGATGGTCGGCGGCAAGGGTTAAGCTCCTTCAGCCCCGAGAGCTGCGCTGCTTCCGGTGTCTGGAATCTGGACACGTCAGGGGGCAGTGCACTGCCGCCGTCGACAGAAGCCAGCAGTGCTTCCGGTGCGGTGAGGCCGGCCACCGAGCGGCAGACTGTCGCTCCGAGGCCCGCTGTGTTCTCTGTGCGGAGGCCGGGAAACGGCACAACCATCGTCTGGGGAGTCCCAAATGTTCGGCCCCCAGACGAAAATGGAATCGACGAAGGCCGGCTGGTCCTGAGGCTACGTCTCAGGATGCTGCCGACCGCCTGCCGGACAGGACGCATGGAGCACCTATGGACGTACAATCAGTATGTCCATAAGGTGTCTCCAAGCTAATATAAATCACTGCGCCAGAGCCCAGGACTTGCTTGTCCAGACACTGGCGCAGTGGAGTATACAGGTGGCAGTCGTCTCGGAGCCGTATCTGGTCGTCAATCGTGACAACTGGATCGGTGACCGGGACGGAGTCGTCGCCATTGTTTTGGCTACGGGAGAGGGGGCCTACACCGTCGATCGATCGTACAAGGGTCGAGGGTTCGTCGCCGCCTGGTGCGGGAACATCGTGTTCGTGGGTGTCTATTTTTCGCCAAATCGTCCGCTCTCGGAGTTCGAGGGCTTTCTGGCGGAAATAGACATCCTTCTAGGCTGGTGTCGTCCGCATCAGGTGCTCCTAGCCGGAGACCTGAATGCGAAGTCGGCGGTGTGGGGATCGTCTCTCACTGACGCGAGGGGCGCAGCTCTTGAGGAGTGGCTCTCCAGCAACAACATGTGCGTGCTGAACAGGGGCACTTCCAACACGTGTGTGCGGCATCAGGGCGGATCCGTCGTGGACATCACGTTCGCGAGCCCCGCCCTCGCCCGCCGTGTTCGGGGCTGGGTAGTCGAGGAGGAGGTCGAGACTTTATCGGATCACCGGTACATACGGTTTTCCATCTCCCCCCACTCGACAGACCCGAACAGCCCGAGAGGTGTCCTGTCGGAGATCGGGCCCAGATGGGCGCTCAAAAAGCTGGAGAGAGACGCTCTTGTGGAGGCGTCCCTCGTTGAATCATGGATGAACAAACCGGACGAGACCGATGCGGATCTGGAGGCGCAATGGTTCCGCGAGGCAATGACGCACGTCTGCGACGTCGCCATGCCTCGCGTCGGAAAACTGCCGCCCCGTCGACAGGTGTACTGGTGGTCGCCAGAGCTGCAACAGCTCCGAGCGGCATGTGTGAAAGCACGACGCCAGTACACCCGAGCTCGTCGTCGCAACAGATCCGCATCCATAATTGATGGACTTTTTGCCGCCTTCCAAGGGGCCAAGAAAGCCTTGAGAGTGGAGATCGGCGCAGCAAAGGAGCGCGCCTGGCAGGAGCTGGTCGATTCGCTCGAGCGGGACCCATGGGGCAGGCCGTACAAGCTCGTCATGAGCAAGCTTCGCCCCTGGGCCCCTCCGCTTACATCCGAGATGGAGGCGGAGACGCTCGAAAGAGTGGTGGAGACTCTGTTTCCTGGCAGGGCGGAGGGCGATGCTCCCAACGTACAGGATCGTACGGTGCTGCCGATCCCGACCGAGGATCCCCCCGAGGTGTCCGAGGGAGAACTTGATAGGGCGGTTCTTCGTCTAAGCGCGAAGAACACAGCTCCCGGTCCCGACGGCATCCCGGGGAAGGCGTGGGTCTTGGCTCTCAAGGAGGGCGGCTTGGAAGAGAGATTCCGTGTGCTACTCACCACCTGTGTGAAGAAAGGCCACTTTCCCAAGGAGTGGAAGAAGGGCAGGCTGGTCCTCATCCGCAAGCCTGGGCGACCGGTGGACTCACCATCGGCATACCGCCCCATAGTCCTGCTGAGTGAGGCTGGGAAACTGCTCGAGCGAGTTGTCGCTGCCCGCCTCACTCAACACCTCGAGGAGACGGGGCCGAACTTGGCGGAGATCCAGTTCGGTTTCCGCAGGGGCAGGTCCACCGTGGACGCGATTGCCAGGGTGAGGACTATAGCGGAAGAGGAAGTTGGGAAAGGCGGGGTCGTCTTGGCGGTGTCCTTAGACATTTCCAACGCGTTCAACACTCTCCCACACAGAGTCATCTCGGAGGCCATGGGGTACCACGCCTTCCCGGGATACTTGCGTCGACTCGTCGACGAGTACCTCTCGGGTCGGTCGGTCGTGTACCCCACACGCGTTGGAATTTGTCAAAGGGAAGTGTCGTGCGGTGTCCCGCAGGGGTCGGTTCTCGGGCCGCTCCTGTGGAACATCGGCTACGACTGGGTGCTGCGGGGCGTTACCCTGCACGGGGTCGACGTCACGTGTTACGCGGACGACACGCTAGTGACCGCCCGCGGTGGCACGTTCCGTGACGCGGCCCTGTTGGCAACCGCCGGAGTCGCACAGGTGGTGGGGCGCATACGGCGCCTGGGCCTGACGGTGGCCCTTGAAAAGTCCGAAGCAATTTGCTTCCACGGACCTCGCAAGGCGCCACCGCCAGACGCCCACATTATTGTGAGCGGAGTGTCCATCGGCATCGGGTCGACGCTGAAATATCTCGGCGTCGTTCTCGATAGCCGGTGGAACTTCAGGGACCACTTCTCTAAGTTGGTTCCCAAATTGGTCCGGACATCGTTAGCCCTAGCCAGGCTAACGCCCAACCTGGGTGGGCCAAGGAGTGGATGCCGCCGTCTCTACGCAGGCGTGGTGCGATCGATGGCCCTGTACGGGGCACCGATCTGGGTGGACTCCCTGTCAGCGCAAAATAAGGTCCTGTTGCGTCGCGCGCAGCGGATCGCTGCGATCAGGGTCATCCGAGCGTATCGCACCGTCTCCTGGGAGGCGGCGTGCCTTATTGCTGGAACACCCCCCTGGGAATTGGATGCCGAGGTCCTAGCAGCGGTCTACTACAAGACTGCGGATGCTAGGGCCCGAGGTGTAGCTCCGACCCCAGCGGTGGTGTCGCGCTGGAGAAGAGAGGCCCAAGAAGAGGCTCTGATGACGTGGAGCGTCGAGTTGGCGAGGCCGAATGTGGGTCACCGCATTCCGGCTGCGGTCGCTCCCGTCCTCAAGGAGTGGGTGAGCAGGCGGACCGGATCGCTCTCCTTCCGGCTTGTGCAGGTGCTTACGGGGCACGGTTGCTTCGGACAGTACCTGTGCAACTTCGCGAAGAGGGAGCCAACCACCGCCTGCCACGAATGTGGGGCAACAATCGACACGGCCCAGCATACTCTGGAAGCTTGCCCAGGTTGGGACCAAGAGAGGTCAGCTCTGACGGCAGTCGTCGGCCGGGATCTATCCCTACCCGCTGTCGTCAGAGCAATGCTAGACAGCACACGAAAATGGAACGCCGTCAAGGCCTATTGTGAGACGGTGCTCAGGAGCAAGGAGGCCAGGGAGCGGGCTCGCGAAGAAGACCCCCTGGCTGCTCCCGTGAGACGCCGCAGAGCGGGACAACGGCGCCGGGCCTATGCTACGGCGCTGAATATATAATGACTGCCGGGCGTCAGTAGAGGACAACTGGCGCCCGGTTCACATTGGTGAGGAGTGGCGGCCTACCCATATTCCGTAGGCTGCCACCGTAGATCTGTGCAAAAGCACCATATGATGGGTCCGTAGTGGACACAGCGGTGTACATGGGGTTTGAGGACAAGGTAACCTGTAACCTCGGCCCCATATACCACCGCGGATGGTGGAATATGGAGGGGTTTTAGTGGGTATTCCCGGTGCCACTCACCGGGCGAGTCCCACACACCCCCTCGTCGGGATGTCCCCCCGACGAGGGATAGTGCGTAAATGCATTTCCCCTCCTAAAAAAAAAAAAAAAAAAAAAAAAAAGGTTAGGTTAGGTTTCCGTGTGCGGTTTTCAGTCCGCCATCGGACGCGTCCCCAGGTTGCGGATAGGGGAACGCCCCCCAGACATGGGGGGTACCGGTTTCGGCCGGCGCGGACAAAAACTGGCATGTGGCTGTCTGGTCTTTTTAAGGGCGGACATTGCACGGCCACATGAACCCGTAGCCCCGCACTCAGTGGGGTCGGGGGTCCAGCGCACTGAGCGTTGGGCCGCGAGGAAGACAACCTCTCTAAAAAATCACCCCCGTGGGCGAAGCGACGGCTTCTTATTTAAGAAGCCCACCGCTGTCGCCAGTGGACCCTTACGGGTCGTGGGATGGCCGGGTTCAACCTGGCGGACCGGCATCGACCGGCCGACGAGGGGGCGTTCTGACGCCACAGCGCATTTGGCGCTTCGTTGGAGTAACACATACCGTAACCTTGCACTGCGAGGCCGGGGGTCTGACGCATTTAGCGTCGGACCGCGTGGAAGAAAACCACTATAAAAAATCACCCCAAACCCAAGGTCAGCGTGCCGAGGGGTTGTATGGCTGGGGGGTTACCCAGTCAAAAGCGCGGAGGCAGACTTCGGTCTGCGCGAGGAGGCACCGAACCGCGGGCGGTATAACCTGCACCAAGGTTAGCGCTGACCTGGCAGGTGTAAATCCCTGCCGAAAGTGCGTCTGCGGCCCCTTGGGAAAGGGCCGTACGTAATTTCCCACTTCGTAAATATGAAATGTTAACACGAAAGAGTGCGCGTTTGTTGAGCGATCCCGCTAACGCCGGGCGCTCGGGGGTAGCTGGGCCCTCGAGTGTGAAGTTGGTTACTAGCGGCACATGCGACCCGCCTTGCCAGCGGCGTCAACCGGTGTCCGGGCCGGTTGATGGGAAATTGGTTACCGGCGATTGCGAATGCGGCGAGGGAAGCCGCCCCTGTCCCTGGTGCGAAGCCAGACAGGAAGAGCTTGCCAGGGTGGATCCCGGGCCTTCGCAAGCTACTAATGCTACCGGAGACGAGGATACGCAGGTACTGTCGGCCCTCCGACGGGACCTTGAAATGTCGGGAGACTCTTCCTCTGGCAGTACAAAAACCGTTCGCTCTGCCAGAGTGAAAGTTACAAAAATGGAGGAGGACAGAAATCTGTCCCGTTTCTGGCTCAAGAGAGGCTCAAAACCTCCTGAGTCAGAAACATCTGACGAGGGGTCTGACCGAACGGTCTCTCCGATTCGTTCGGTTAATAAGGCCAAGAAGCCCGGTCGTCCGCCCACAACCGGCGACTACGTCGGCTTAGCTAGAGCTAAGGCCGAATTGGTTAAGGCCCAACAGGCCGAAATGGTACTACAGGCGGAGAGGGAAATGCTCGCTTTCGCTTCGGAAGCTAGAGCCACCCGCTCCCGCCTGACCGCGTCCCATGCCAACGACGCTGAGTCATCCTCGCAAATCAAGTTGCGAGTGATGTCCAGCCTCGAAGTTATTGAGAAAGTTGCTGCCACCTCAGGTAACCTTAAGGGCACGTTCATTAAGTCCCTGAAGGATGCAACCGAAGACATCCGGGGCGACGTTGCTATCTTGTCCGCCCGGACCGCTTCTGAGGAAGTGGTGGCGCTGCAGCGTGAAAACGCACAACTGCGCTCTGGTATGGCGGAGCTCCGAAAGGAGTTCGCCGAATTCAGAGCCAGCTTACAATCGCAGCCCCGACAATCTACCTCGACGCTGGACACTGAAGGGATAGTCACACCAGGCATGCTCAAGGCGCAGGAGGACCGCCTATTGAGATGCCTGAGTGAAAGACTCAACGTTAGAATAGACGAGCTCCTGAACAAGGAGCCGCAGCCTTGCCCTCCACTGGCATCCCGAAAGGGACCTCCGCCGACACCGGCGCCGAGGAAGGCTCAACCCAAGCGCCCTGCCGTACCGCCAAAATCCGCCACCAGTGCGCGAATAGCGACGGCTAATGAAGAGAAGACACCGACGCCTTCCAAAAATACCTGGCGCAGGAAAGCCAACCGAGGACGCGAGGCGGTGACCAAGAAACCGGTTCGTCGGGAACCACGCCCACTCCCCCCTGCCCCCGCCTCCATGGACAGAACATGGAGCACGGTGACCAGGGGAGGCAAACACAAGGAGTCACCTCCAACTCCAAAAACGAGTCGGCCCCAGCGGCCCATCACAAAAAAGAAGACGAAGCCTCCCAAGACGGCGGCAGTAGTGCTCACCCTGCAGCCGGAAGCTGCCGAGAAGGGGTTGACCTATGCCTCCGTCATTGAGGAGGCAAAACGGAAGGTGGACTTGGCGGCGCTTGACATTGAAGACATCAAGTTCCGTCGTGCCGTGACCGGTGCCACGATATTGGAGATTTCCGGCACGAATAATGACAATAGGGCGGATGCGCTGGCCGCCAAACTCAGGGAAGAATTGAGCGCGGAGTCCGTCCGAGTATCCAGACCGGTCAAGATGACCGAAGTTCTGATATCTGGGCTCGACGACTCCGTCAGCTCCGAAGATGTGGCGGCGGCCATCGCCAAAATTGGCGAATGTGCCGTGGAATCGATCAAGGTTGGGGCGATCCGTTTCTCGCGCTTCGGCATGGGGACGGCATGGGCGGGCTGCCCGGTGGCAGCTGCTAAAAAAGTACTAGAAGGGAGAATGCTGGTGGGATGGTCGGCGGCAAGGGTTAAGCTCCTTCAGCCCCGAGAGCTGCGCTGCTTCCGGTGTCTGGAATCTGGACACGTCAGGGGGCAGTGCACTGCCGCCGTCGACAGAAGCCAGCAGTGCTTCCGGTGCGGTGAGGCCGGCCACCGAGCGGCAGACTGTCGCTCCGAGGCCCGCTGTGTTCTCTGTGCGGAGGCCGGGAAACGGCACAACCATCGTCTGGGGAGTCCCAAATGTTCGGCCCCCAGACGAAAATGGAATCGACGAAGGCCGGCTGGTCCTGAGGCTACGTCTCAGGATGCTGCCGACCGCCTGCCGGACAGGACGCATGGAGCACCTATGGACGTACAATCAGTATGTCCATAAGGTGTCTCCAAGCTAATATAAATCACTGCGCCAGAGCCCAGGACTTGCTTGTCCAGACACTGGCGCAGTGGAGTATACAGGTGGCAGTCGTCTCGGAGCCGTATCTGGTCGTCAATCGTGACAACTGGATCGGTGACCGGGACGGAGTCGTCGCCATTGTTTTGGCTACGGGAGAGGGGGCCTACACCGTCGATCGATCGTACAAGGGTCGAGGGTTCGTCGCCGCCTGGTGCGGGAACATCGTGTTCGTGGGTGTCTATTTTTCGCCAAATCGTCCGCTCTCGGAGTTCGAGGGCTTTCTGGCGGAAATAGACATCCTTCTAGGCTGGTGTCGTCCGCATCAGGTGCTCCTAGCCGGAGACCTGAATGCGAAGTCGGCGGTGTGGGGATCGTCTCTCACTGACGCGAGGGGCGCAGCTCTTGAGGAGTGGCTCTCCAGCAACAACATGTGCGTGCTGAACAGGGGCACTTCCAACACGTGTGTGCGGCATCAGGGCGGATCCGTCGTGGACATCACGTTCGCGAGCCCCGCCCTCGCCCGCCGTGTTCGGGGCTGGGTAGTCGAGGAGGAGGTCGAGACTTTATCGGATCACCGGTACATACGGTTTTCCATCTCCCCCCACTCGACAGACCCGAACAGCCCGAGAGGTGTCCTGTCGGAGATCGGGCCCAGATGGGCGCTCAAAAAGCTGGAGAGAGACGCTCTTGTGGAGGCGTCCCTCGTTGAATCATGGATGAACAAACCGGACGAGACCGATGCGGATCTGGAGGCGCAATGGTTCCGCGAGGCAATGACGCACGTCTGCGACGTCGCCATGCCTCGCGTCGGAAAACTGCCGCCCCGTCGACAGGTGTACTGGTGGTCGCCAGAGCTGCAACAGCTCCGAGCGGCATGTGTGAAAGCACGACGCCAGTACACCCGAGCTCGTCGTCGCAACAGATCCGCATCCATAATTGATGGACTTTTTGCCGCCTTCCAAGGGGCCAAGAAAGCCTTGAGAGTGGAGATCGGCGCAGCAAAGGAGCGCGCCTGGCAGGAGCTGGTCGATTCGCTCGAGCGGGACCCATGGGGCAGGCCGTACAAGCTCGTCATGAGCAAGCTTCGCCCCTGGGCCCCTCCGCTTACATCCGAGATGGAGGCGGAGACGCTCGAAAGAGTGGTGGAGACTCTGTTTCCTGGCAGGGCGGAGGGCGATGCTCCCAACGTACAGGATCGTACGGTGCTGCCGATCCCGACCGAGGATCCTCCCGAGGTGTCCGAGGGAGAACTTGATAGGGCGGTTCTTCGTCTAAGCGCGAAGAACACAGCTCCCGGTCCCGACGGCATCCCGGGGAAGGCGTGGGTCTTGGCTCTCAAGGAGGGCGGCTTGGAAGAGAGATTCCGTGTGCTACTCACCACCTGTGTGAAGAAAGGCCACTTTCCCAAGGAGTGGAAGAAGGGCAGGCTGGTCCTCATCCGCAAGCCTGGGCGACCGGTGGACTCACCATCGGCATACCGCCCCATAGTCCTGCTGAGTGAGGCTGGGAAACTGCTCGAGCGAGTTGTCGCTGCCCGCCTCACTCAACACCTCGAGGAGACGGGGCCGAACTTGGCGGAGATCCAGTTCGGTTTCCGCAGGGGCAGGTCCACCGTGGACGCGATTGCCAGGGTGAGGACTATAGCGGAAGAGGAAGTTGGGAAAGGCGGGGTCGTCTTGGCGGTGTCCTTAGACATTTCCAACGCGTTCAACACTCTCCCACACAGAGTCATCTCGGAGGCCATGGGGTACCACGCCTTCCCGGGATACTTGCGTCGACTCGTCGACGAGTACCTCTCGGGTCGGTCGGTCGTGTACCCCACACGCGTTGGAATTTGTCAAAGGGAAGTGTCGTGCGGTGTCCCGCAGGGGTCGGTTCTCGGGCCGCTCCTGTGGAACATCGGCTACGACTGGGTGCTGCGGGGCGTTACCCTGCACGGGGTCGACGTCACGTGTTACGCGGACGACACGCTAGTGACCGCCCGCGGTGGCACGTTCCGTGACACGGCCCTGTTGGCAACCGCCGGAGTCGCACAGGTGGTGGGGCGCATACGGCGCCTGGGCCTGACGGTGGCCCTTGAAAAGTCCGAAGCAATTTGCTTCCACGGACCTCGCAAGGCGCCACCGCCAGACGCCCACATTATTGTGAGCGGAGTGTCCATCGGCATCGGGTCGACGCTGAAATATCTCGGCGTCGTTCTCGATAGCCGGTGGAACTTCAGGGACCACTTCTCTAAGTTGGTTCCCAAATTGGTCCGGACATCGTTAGCCCTAGCCAGGCTAACGCCCAACCTGGGTGGGCCAAGGAGTGGATGCCGCCGTCTCTACGCAGGCGTGGTGCGATCGATGGCCCTGTACGGGGCACCGATCTGGGTGGACTCCCTGTCAGCGCAAAATAAGGTCCTGTTGCGTCGCGCGCAGCGGATCGCTGCGATCAGGGTCATCCGAGCGTATCGCACCGTCTCCTGGGAGGCGGCGTGCCTTATTGCTGGAACACCCCCCTGGGAATTGGATGCCGAGGTCCTAGCAGCGGTCTACTACAAGACTGCGGATGCTAGGGCCCGAGGTGTAGCTCCGACCCCAGCGGTGGTGTCGCGCTGGAGAAGAGAGGCCCAAGAAGAGGCTCTGATGACGTGGAGCGTCGAGTTGGCGAGGCCGAATGTGGGTCACCGCATTCCGGCTGCGGTCGCTCCCGTCCTCAAGGAGTGGGTGAGCAGGCGGACCGGATCGCTCTCCTTCCGGCTTGTGCAGGTGCTTACGGGGCACGGTTGCTTCGGACAGTACCTGTGCAACTTCGCGAAGAGGGAGCCAACCACCGCCTGCCACGAATGTGGGGCAACAATCGACACGGCCCAGCATACTCTGGAAGCTTGCCCAGGTTGGGACCAAGAGAGGTCAGCTCTGACGGCAGTCGTCGGCCGGGATCTATCCCTACCCGCTGTCGTCAGAGCAATGCTAGACAGCACACGAAAATGGAACGCCGTCAAGGCCTATTGTGAGACGGTGCTCAGGAGCAAGGAGGCCAGGGAGCGGGCTCGCGAAGAAGACCCCCTGGCTGCTCCCGTGAGACGCCGCAGAGCGGGACAACGGCGCCGGGCCTATGCTACGGCGCTGAATATATAATGACTGCCGGGCGTCAGTAGAGGACAACTGGCGCCCGGTTCACATTGGTGAGGAGTGGCGGCCTACCCATATTCCGTAGGCTGCCACCGTAGATCTGTGCAAAAGCACCATATGATGGGTCCGTAGTGGACACAGCGGTGTACATGGGGTTTGAGGACAAGGTAACCTGTAACCTCGGCCCCATATACCACCGCGGATGGTGGAATATGGAGGGGTTTTAGTGGGTATTCCCGGTGCCACTCACCGGGCGAGTCCCACACACCCCCTCGTCGGGATGTCCCCCCGACGAGGGATAGTGCGTAAATGCATTTCCCCTCCTAAAAAAAAAAAAAAAAAAAGGTTAGGTTAGGTTTTCCGTGTGCGGTTTCCAGTCCGCCATCGGACGCGTCCCCGGGTTGCGGATAGGGGAACGCCCCCCAGTATGGGGGGTACCGGTTTCGGCCGGCGCGGACAAAAACTGGCATGTGGCTGTCTGGTCTTTTTAAGGGCGGACATTGCACGGCCACATGAACCCGTAGCCCCGCACTGAGTGGGGTCGGGGGTCCAGCGCACTGAGCGTTGGGCCGCGAGGAAGACAACCTCTCTAAAAAATTACCCTTGAGGGCGAAGCCGTGGCTTCTTGTTCAAGAAGCCCTAGGCTGTCGCCAGTGGACCCCTAGCGGGTCGTGGGATGGCCAGGTCCAACCTGGCGGACCGGCATCGACCGGCCGACGAGGGGGCGTTCTGACGCCACAGCGCATTTGGCGCTTCGTTGGAGTAACACATACCGTAACCTTGCACTCTGCGAGGCCGGGGGTCTGACGCACTTAGCATCGGACCGCGTGGAAGAAAACCACTATAAAAAATCACCCCAAACCCAAGGTCAGCGTGCCGAGGGGTTGTATGGCTGGGGGGTTACCCAGTCCTAAGCGCGGAGGTAGACTTCGGTCTGCGCGAGGAGGCACCGAACCGCGGGCGGTATAACCTGCACCAAGGTTAGCGCTGACCTGGCAGGTGTAAATCCCTGCCGAAAGGGCGTCTGCGGCCCCTTGGGAAAGGGCCGTACGTAATTTCCCAATTCGTAAATATGAAATGTTGACACGAAAGAGCGCGCGTTTGTTGAGCGATCCCGCTAACGCCGGGCGCTCGGGGGTAGCTGGGCCCTCGAGTGTGAAGTTGGTTACTAGCGGCACATGCGACCCGCCTTGCCAGCGGCGTCAACCGGTGTCCGGGCCGGTTGGTGAGAAATTGGTTACCGGCGATTGCGAATGCGGCGAGGGAAGCCGCCCCTGTCCCTGGTGCGAAGCCAGACAGGAAGAGCTTGCCAGGGTGGATCCCGGGCCTTCGCAAGCTACTAATGCTACCGGAGACGAGGATACGCAGGTACTGCCGGCCCTCCGACGGGACCTTGAAATGTCGGGAGACTCTTCCTCTGGCAGTACAAAAACCGTTCGCTCTGCCAGAGTGAAAGTTACAAAAATGGAGGAGGACAGAAATCTGTCCCGTTTCTGGCTCAAGAGAGGCTCAAAACCTCCTGAGTCAGAAACATCTGACGAGGGGTCTGACCGAACGGTCTCTCCGATCCGTTCGGTTAATAAGGCCAAGAAGCCCGGTCGTCCGCCCACAACCGGCGACTACGTCGGCTTAGCTAGAGCTAAGGCCGAATTGGTTAAGGCCCAACAGGCCGAAATGGTACTACAGGCGGAGAGGGAAATGCTCGCTTTCGCTTCGGAAGCTAGAGCCACCCGCTCCCGCCTGACCGCGTCCCATGCCAACGACGCTGAGTCATCCTCGCAAATCAAGTTGCGAGTGATGTCCAGCCTCGAAGTGATTGAGAAAGTTGCTGCCACCTCAGGTAACCTTAAGGGCACGTTCATTAAGTCCCTGAAGGATGCAACCGAAGACATCCGGGGCGACGTTGCTATCTTGTCCGCCCGGACCGCTTCTGAGGAAGTGGTGGCGCTGCAGCGTGAAAACGCACAACTGCGCTCTGGTATGGCGGAGCTCCGAAAGGAGTTCGCCGAATTCAGAGCCAGCTTACAATCGCAGCCCCGACAATCTACCTCGACGCTGGACACTGAAGGGATAGTCACACCAGGCATGCTCAAGGCGCAGGAGGACCGCCTATTGAGATGCCTGAGTGAAAGACTCAACGTCAGAATAGACGAGCTCCTCAACAAGGAGCCGCAGCCTTGCCCTCCACTGGCATCCCGAAAGGGACCTCCGCCGACACCGGCGCCGAGGAAGGCTCAACCCAAGCGCCCTGCCGTACCACCAAAATCCGCCACCAGTGCGCGAATAGTGACGGCTAATGAAGAGAAGACACCGACGCCTTCCAAAAATACCTGGCGCAGGAAACCCAACCGAGGACGCGATTCGGTGACCAAGAAGCCGGTTCGTCGGGACCCACGCCCACTCCCCCCTGCCCCCGCCTCCATGGACAGAACATGGAGCACGGTGACCAGGGGAGGCAAACACAAGGAGTCACCTCCAACTCCAAAAACGAGTCGGCCCCAGCGGCCCATCACAAAAAAGAAGACGAAGCCTCCCAAGACGGCGGCAGTAGTGCTCACCCTGCAGCCGGAAGCTGCCGAGAAGGGGTTGACCTATGCCTCCGTCATTGAGGAGGCAAAACGGAAGGTGGATTTGGCGGCGCTTGATATTGAAGATATCAAGTTCCGTCGTGCCGTGACCGGGGCCACGATATTGGAGATTTCTGGCACGGATAATAACAATAGGGCGGATGCGCTGGCCGCCAAACTCAGAGAACAATTGAGCGCGGAGTCGGTTCGAGTATCCAGACCGGTCAAGATGACCGAATTACTGATATCTGGGCTCGACGATTCCGTCAGCTCCCAAGACGTGGCGGCGGCCATCGCCAAAATTGGCGAATGTGCCGTGGAATCGGTCAAGGTTGGGGCGATCCGTTTCTCGCGCTTCGGCATGGGGACGGCATGGGCGGGCTGCCCGGTAGCAGCTGCTAAAAAAGTATTAGAAGGGAGACTGCTGGTGGGATGGTCGGCGGCAAGGGTCAAGCTCCTTCAGCCCCGAGAGCTGCGCTGCTTCCGGTGTCTGGAATCCGGACACGTCAGGGGGCAGTGCACTGCCGCCGTCGACAGAAGCCAGCAGTGCTTCCGGTGCGGTCAGGCTGGCCACCGTGCGGCCGATTGCCGCTCCGAAGCCCGCTGTGTCATTTGCGCTGAAGCCGGGAAACGGCACAACCATCGTCTGGGGAGTCCCAAATGTTCGGCCCCCAGACGGAAATGGAATCGACGAAGGCCGGCTGGTCCTGAGGCTACGTCCCAGGATGCCGCCGACCGCCTGCCGGACAGGACGCATGGAGCACCTATGGACGTACAATCAGTATGTCCATAAGGTGCCTCCAAACTAATATAAATCACTGCGCCAGAGCTCAGGACTTGTTGGTCCAGACGCTGGCGCAGTGGAGGATAGAGGTGGCAGTCGTCTCGGAGCCGTATCTGGTCGTCAATCGTGACAACTGGATCGGTGACCGGGACGGGCTCGTGGCCATTGTTTTGGCCTCGAAAGAGGGGGCCCACGCCGTCGATCGTACGTATAAGGGTCGAGGGTTCGTTGCCGCCTTATGCGGAAACATTGTGTTCGTGGGTGTCTATTTTTCGCCAAATCGTTCGCTTTCGGATTTCGAGAGCTTTTTGGCGGAAATAGACATCCTTTTAGGCTGGTGTCGTCCGCATCAGGTACTTCTAGCCGGAGACCTGAATGCGAAGTCGACGGCGTGGGGATCATCTCTCACAGACGCGAGGGGCGCTGTCCTCGAGGAGTGGCTTTCCAGTAGCAACATGTGCGTACTGAATAGGGGTACGTCTAACACTTGCGTGCGGCATCAGGGCGGTTCCGTCGTGGATGTCACGTTCGCGAGCCCCGCCCTGGCCCGCCGTGTCCGGGGCTGGGTAGTCGAAGAAGGCGTCGAGACTTTGTCGGACCACCGGTACATCCGGTTCTCCGTCTCCGCCCACTCGACAGACCCGAACAGCCCCAGACATATCCCGTCAGAGATCGGGCCCAGGTGGGCACTCAAAAAGCTGGAAAGAGACGCTCTCGTGGAGGCGTCCCTCGTTGAATCCTGGATTGACATACCGGACGAGACCGATGCGGATCTGGAGGCGCAATGGTTCCGCGAGGCAATGACGCACGTCTGCGACGTCGCCATGCCTCGCGTCGGAAAACTGCCGCCCCGTCGACAGGTGTACTGGTGGTCGCCAGAGCTGCAACAGCTCCGAGCGGCATGCGTGAAAGCACGACGCCAGTACACCCGAGCTCGTCGTCGCAACAGATCCGCATCCATAATTGACAGACTTTTCGCCGCCTTCCAAGGGGCCAAGAAAGCCTTGAGAGCGGAGATCGGTGCAGCGAAGGAGCGCGCCTGGCAGGAGCTGGTCGACTCGCTCGAGCGGGACCCATGGGGCAGGCCGTACAAGCTCGTCATGAGCAAGCTTCGCCCCTGGGCCCCTCCGCTCACATCTGAGATGGAAGCGGAGACGCTCGCGAGAGTGGTGGAGACCCTGTTTCCTGTCAGGGCGGAGGGCGATGCTCCTCGCACACAAGATCGTGCGGTGCAGCCGACTCCAATCGAGGATCCTCCCGAGGTGTCCGAGGGCGAACTGAATAGGGCGGTTCTTCGCCTCAGCGCGAAGAACACAGCTCCCGGTCCCGACGGCATCCCGGGGAAGGCGTGGGTCTTGGCCCTCAAGGAGGGCGGTCTGGACGAGAGATTCCGTGCGCTACTCACCACCTGTGTGAAGGAAGGCCACTTTCCCAAGGATTGGAAGCAGGGCAGGCTGGTCCTCATCCGCAAGCCCGGGCGTCCGGTGGACTCACCATCGGCATACCGCCCCATAGTCCTGCTGAGTGAGGCTGGGAAATTGCTTGAGCGAGTCATCGCTGCTCGCCTCACTCAACACCTCGAGGAGACGGGGCCGAATTTGGCGGAAATCCAGTTCGGTTTCCGTAGGGGCAGGTCCACCGTAGACGCTATTGCCAGGGTGAGGACTATTGCGGACGAGGAAGTTGGGAAAGGTGGGGTCGTCTTGGCGGTGTCCTTGGACATTTCCAACGCGTTCAACACTCTCCCACACAGAGTCATCTTGGAGGCCATGGGGTACCACGCCTTCCCGGGATACTTGCGTCGACTCGTCGACGAGTACCTCTCGGGTCGGTCGGTCGTGTACCCCACACGCGTTGGAATTTGTCAAAGGGAAGTGTCGTGCGGTGTCCCGCAGGGGTCGGTTCTCGGGCCGCTCCTGTGGAACATCGGCTACGACTGGGTGCTGCGGGGCGTTACCCTGCACGGGGTCGACGTCACGTGTTACGCGGACGACACGCTAGTGACCGCCCGCGGTGGCACGTTCCGTGACGCGGCCCTGTTGGCAACCGCCGGAGTCGCACAGGTGGTGGGGCGCATACGGCGCCTGGGCCTGACGGTGGCCCTTGAAAAGTCCGAAGCGATCTGCTTCCACGGACCTCGCAAGGCGCCACCGCCAGACGCCCACATTATTGTGAGCGGAGTGTCCATCGGCATCGGGTCGACGTTGAAATATCTCGGCGTCGTTCTCGATAGCCGGTGGAACTTCAGGGACCACTTCTCTAAGCTGGTTCCCAAATTGGTCCGGACATCGTTAGCCCTAGCAAGGCTAACGCCCAACCTGGGTGGGCCAAGGAGTGGATGCCGTCGTCTCTACGCAGGCGTGGTGCGATCGATGGCCCTGTACGGGGCACCGATCTGGGTGGACTCCCTGTCAGCACAAAATAAGGTCCTGTTGCGACGCGCGCAGCGGATCGTTGCTATCAGGGTCATCCGAGCGTATCGCACCGTCTCGTGGGAGGCGGCGTGCGTTGTTGCTGGAACACCACCCTGGGAATTGGATGCCGAGGTCCTAGCAGCGGTCTACTACAAGACTGCGGATGCTAGGTCCCGAGGTGTAGCTCCGACCCCAGCGGTGGTGTCGCGCTGGAGAAGAGAGGCCCAAGAAATGGCTATGATGACGTGGAACGCCGAGTTGGCGAGGCCGAATGCGGGTCGCCGCATTTTGGCTGCGGTCGCTCCCGTCCTCAAGGAGTGGGTGAGCAGGCGGACCGGATCGCTCTCCTTCCGGCTTGTGCAGGTGCTTACGGGGCACGGCTGCTTCGGACAGTACCTGTGCAACGTCGCGAAGAGGGAGCCAACCACCGCTTGCCACGAGTGCGGGGCAACGATTGATACGGCCCAGCATACTCTGGAAGTTTGCCCAGGTTGGGACCATGAGAGGTCAGCTCTGACGGCAGTCGTCGGCCGGGATTTATCCCTACCCGCTGTCGTCAGAGCAATGCTAGACAGCACACAAAAATGGAACGCCGTCAAGGCCTTCTGTGAGAAAGTGCTCAGGAGCAAGGAGGCCAGTGAGCGGGCTCGCGAGGAAGACCCCCTTGCTGCTCCCCTGAGACGCCGCAGAGCGGGACAACGGCGCCGGGCATATGCTACGGCGCAGAACATATAATGACTGCCGGGCGTCAGTAGAGGACAACTGGCGCCCGGTTCACATTGCTGAGGGGTGGCGGCCTATACATATTCCGTAGGCTGCCACCAGAGAAACAGTGCCAAAAGCACCAGACGACGGGTCCGTAGTGGACACAGCGGTGTAGATGGGGTTTGAGGACAAGGCAATCTGTAACCTCGGCCCCATATACCACCGCGGATGTTGGAATATGGAGGGGTTTTAGTGGGTATTCCCGGTGCCTCTCACCGGGCGAGTCCCACACACCCCCTCGTCGGGATGTCCCCCCGACGAGGGATAGTGCGTAAATGCATTTCCCCTCCTAAAAAAAAAAAAAAAAAAAAAAAAGGTTAGGTTAGGTTTTCCGTGTGCGGTTTCCAGTCCGCCATCGGACGCGTCCCCAGGTTGCGGATAGGGGAACGCCCCCCCCGATGTGGGGGGGTACCGGTTTCGGCCGGCGCGGACAAAAACTGGCATGTGGCTGTCTGGTCTTTTTAAGGGCGGACATTGCACGGCCACATGAACCCGTAGCCCCGCACTGAGTGGGGTCGGGGGTCCAGCGTACTGAACGTTGGGCCGCGAGGAAGACAACCTCTCTAAAAAATCACCCTTGAGGGCGAAGCCGTGGCTTCTTGTTCAAGAAGCCCTAGGCTGTCGCCAGTGGACCCCTAGCGGGTCGTGGGATGGCCAGGTCCAACCTGGCGGACCGGCATCGACCGGCCGACGAGGGGGCGTTCTGACGCCACAGCGCATTTGGCGCTTCGTTGGAGTAACACATACCGTAACCTTGCACTGCGAGGCCGGGGGTCTGACGCATATAGCGTCGGACCGCGTGGAAGAAAACCACTATAAAAAATCACCCCAAACCCAAGGTCAGCGTGCCGAGGGGTTGTATGGCTGGGGGGTTACCCAGTCCCAAGCGCGGAGGCAGACTTCGGTCTGCGCGAGGAGGCACCGAACCGCGGGCGGTATAACCTGCACCAAGGTTAGCGCTGACCTGGCAGGTGTAAATCCCTGCCGAAAGTGCGTCTGCGGCCCCTTGGGAAAGGGCCGTACGTAATCTCCTACTTCGTAAAAATGAAATGTTGACACGAAAGAGCGCGCGTTTGTTGAGCGATCCCGCTAACGCCGGGCGCTCGGGGGTAGCTGGGCCCTCGAGTGTGAAGTTGGTTACTAGCGGCACATGCGACCCGCCTTGCCAGCGGCGTCAACCGGTGTCCGGGCCGGTTGGTGAGAAATTGGTTACCGGCGATTGCGAATGCGGCGAGGGAAGCCGCCCCTGTCCCTGGTGCGAAGCCAGACAGGAAGAGCTTGCCAGGGTGGATCCCGGGCCTTCGCAAGCTATTAATGCTACCGGAGACGAGGATCCGCAGGTACTGCCGGCCCTCCGACGGGACCTTGAAATGTCGGGAGACTCTTCCTCTGGCAGTACAAAAACCGTTCGCTCTGCCAGAGTGAAAGTTACGAAAATGGAGGAGGACAGAAATCTGTCCCGTTTCTGGCTCAAGAGAGGCTCAAAACCTCCTGAGTCAGAAACATCTGACGAGGGGTCTGACCGAACGGTCTCTCCGATCCGTTCGGTTAATAAGGCCAAGAAGCCCGGTCGTCCGCCCACAACCGGCGACTACGTCGGCTTAGCTAGAGCTAAGGCCGAATTGGTTAAAGCCCAACAGGCCGAAATGGTACTACAGGCGGAGAGGGAAATGCTCGCTTTCGCTTCGGAAGCTAGAGCCACCCGCTCCCGCCTGACCGCGTCCCATGCCAACGACGCTGAGTCATCCTCGCAAATCAAGTTGCGAGTGATGTCCAGCCTTGAAGTGATTGAGAAAGTTGCTGCCACCTCAGGTAACCTTAAGGGCACGTTCATTAAGTCCCTGAAGGATGCAACCGAAGACATCCGGGGCGACGTTGCTATCTTGTCCGCCCGGACCGCTTCTGAGGAAGTGGTGGCGCTGCAGCGTGAAAACGCACAACTGCGCTCTGGTATGGCGGAGCTCCGAAAGGAGTTCGCCGAATTCAGAGCCAGCTTACAATCGCAGCCCCGACAATCTACCTCGACGCTGGACACTGAAGGGATAGTCACACCAGGCATGCTCAAGGCGCAGGAGGACCGCCTATTGAGATGCCTGAGTGAAAGACTCAACGTCAGAATAGACGAGCTCCTGAACAAGGAGCCGCAGCCTTGCCCTCCACTGGCATCCCGAAAGGGACCTCCGCCGACACCGGCGCCGAGGAAGGCTCAACCCAAGCGAACTGCCGTACCGCCAAAATCCGCCACTAGTGCGCGAATAGCGACGGCTACTGAAGAGAAGACGCCGACGCCTTCCAAAAATACCTGGCGCAGGAAACCCAACCGAGGACGCGACTCGGTGACCAAGAAGCCGGTTCATCGGGAACCACGCCCACTCCCCCCTGCCCCCGTCTCCATGGACAGAACATGGAGCACGGTGACCAGGGGAGGCAAACACAAGGAGTCACCTCCAACTCCAAAAACGAGTCGGCCCCAGCGGCCCATCACAAAAAAGAAGACGAAGCCCCCCAAGACGGCGGCAGTAGTGCTCACCCTGCAGCCGGAAGCTGCCGAGAAGGGGTTGACCTATGCCTCCGTCATTGAGGAGGCAAAACGAAAGGTGGATTTGGCGGCGCTTGATATTGAAGATATCAAGTTCCGTCGTGCCGTGACCGGGGCCACGATATTGGAGATTTCTGGCACGGACAATAATAATAGGGCGGATGCGCTGGCCGCCAAACTCAGGGAAGAATTGAGCGCGGAGTCAGTTCGAGTATCCAGACCGGTCAAGATGACCGAATTTCTGATATCTGGGCTCGACGACTCCGTCAGCTCCCAAGACGTGGCGGCGGCCATCGCTAAAATTGGCGAATGTGCCGTGGAATCGGTCAAGGTTGGGGCGATCCGTTTCTCGCGCTTCGGCATGGGGACGGCATGGGCGGGCTGCCCGGTAGCAGCTGCTAAAAAAGTATTAGAAGGGAGACTGCTGGTGGGATGGTCGGCGGCAAGGGTCAAGCTCCTTCAGCCCCGAGAGCTGCGCTGCTTCCGGTGTCTGGAATCCGGACACGTCAGGGGGCAGTGCACTGCCGCCGTCGACAGAAGCCAGCAGTGCTTCCGGTGCGGTCAGGCTGGCCACCGTGCGGCCGATTGCCGCTCCGAAGCCCGCTGTGTCATTTGCGCTGAAGCCGGGAAACGGCACAACCATCGTCTGGGGAGTCCCAAATGTTCGGCCCCCAGACGGAAATGGAATCGACGAAGGCCGGCTGGTCCTGAGGCTACGTCCCAGGATGCCGCCGACCGCCTGCCGGACAGGACGCATGGAGCACCTATGGACGTACAATCAGTATGTCCATAAGGTGTCTCCAAGCTAATATAAATCACTGCGCCAGAGCCCAGGACTTGCTTGTCCAGACACTGGCGCAGTGGAGTATACAGGTGGCAGTCGTCTCGGAGCCGTATCTGGTCGTCAATCGTGACAACTGGATCGGTGACCGGGACGGAGTCGTCGCCATTGTTTTGGCTACGGGAGAGGGGGCCTACACCGTCGATCGATCGTACAAGGGTCGAGGGTTCGTCGCCGCCTGGTGCGGGAACATCGTGTTCGTGGGTGTCTATTTTTCGCCAAATCGTCCGCTCTCGGAGTTCGAGGGCTTTTTGGCGGAAATAGACATCCTTCTAGGCTGGTGTCGTCCGCATCAGGTACTTCTAGCCGGAGACCTGAATGCGAAGTCGACGGCGTGGGGATCATCTCTCACAGACGCGAGGGGCGCTGTCCTCGAGGAGTGGCTTTCCAGTAGCAACATGTGCGTACTGAATAGGGGTACGTCTAACACTTGCGTGCGGCATCAGGGCGGTTCCGTCGTGGATGTCACGTTCGCGAGCCCCGCCCTGGCCCGCCGTGTCCGGGGCTGGGTAGTCGAAGAAGGCGTCGAGACTCTGTCGGACCACCGGTACATCCGGTTCTCCGTCTCCGCCCACTCGACCGACCCGAACAGCCCCAGACATATCCCGTCAGAGATCGGGCCCAGGTGGGCACTCAAAAAGCTGGAAAGAGACGCTCTCGTGGAGGCGTCCCTCGTTAAATCCTGGATTGACATACCGGACGAGACCGATGCGGATCTGGAGGCGCAATGGTTCCGCGAGGCAATGACGCACGTCTGCGACGTCGCCATGCCTCGCGTCGGAAAACTGCCGCCCCGTCGACAGGTGTACTGGTGGTCGCCAGAGCTCCAACAGCTCCGAGCGGCATGCGTGAAAGCACGACGCCAGTACACCCGAGCTCGTCGTCGCAACAGATCCGCATCCATAATTGACAGACTTTTCGCCGCCTTCCAAGGGGCCAAGAAAGCCTTGAGAGCGGAGATCGGTGCAGCGAAGGAGCGCGCCTGGCAGGAGCTGGTCGACTCGCTCGAGCGGGACCCATGGGGCAGGCCGTACAAGCTCGTCATGAGCAAGCTTCGCCCCTGGGCCCCTCCGCTCACATCTGAGATGGAAGCGGAGATGCTCGCGAGAGTGGTGGAGACCCTGTTTCCTGTCAGGGCGGAGGGCGATGCTCCTTGCACACAAAGTTGTGCGGTGCAGCCGACTCCAATCGAGGATCCTCCCGAGGTGTCCGAGGGTGAACTGAATAGGGCGGTTCTTCGCCTCAGCGCGAAGAACACAGCTCCCGGTCCCGACGGCATCCCGGGGAAGGCGTTGGTCTTGGCCCTCAAGGAGGGCGGTTTGGACGAGAGATTCCGCGCGCTACTCACCACCTGTGTGAAGGAAGGCCACTTTCCCAAGGAGTGGAAGCAGGGCAGGCTGGTCCTCATCCGCAAGTCCGGGCGTCCGGTGGACTCACCATCGGCATACCGCCCCATAGTCCTGCTGAGTGAGG
Source organism: Bembecia ichneumoniformis (assembly GCA_910589475.2). NCBI lineage: Eukaryota > Metazoa > Arthropoda > Insecta > Lepidoptera > Sesiidae > Bembecia > Bembecia ichneumoniformis. Next base: position 145,914 of record OU342544.1, on the reverse strand, counting down.
CTGGGAAATTGCTCGAGCGAGTTATCGCTGCTCGCCTCACTCAACACCTCGAGGAGACGGGGCCGAATTTGGCGGAGATCCAGTTCGGTTTCCGTAGGGGCAGGTCCACCGTGGACGCGATTGCCAGGGTGAGGACTATAGCGGACGAGGAAGTTGGGAAAGGTGGGGTCGTCTTGGCGGTGTCCTTAGACATTTCCAACGCGTTCAACACTCTCCCACACAGAGTAATCTTGGAGGCCATGGGGTACCACGCCTTCCCGGGATACTTGCGTCGACTCGTCGACGAGTACCTCTCGGGTCGGTCGGTCGTGTACCCCACACGCGTTGGAATTTGTCAACGGGAAGTGTCGTGCGGTGTCCCGCAGGGGTCGGTCCTCGGGCCGCTCCTGTGGAACATCGGCTACGACTGGGTGCTGCGGGGCGTTACCCTGCACGGGGTCGACGTCACGTGTTACGCGGACGACACGCTAGTGACCGCCCGCGGTGGCACGTTCCGTGACGCGGCCCTGTTGGCAACCGCCGGAGTCGCACAGGTGGTGGGGCGCATACGGCGCCTGGGCCTGACGGTGGCCCTTGAAAAGTCCGAAGCGATCTGCTTCCACGGACCTCGCAAGGCGCCACCGCCAGACGCCCACATTATTGTGAGCGGAGTGTCCATCGGCATCGGGTCGACGTTGAAATATCTCGGCGTCGTTCTCGATAGCCGGTGGAACTTCAGGGACCACTTCTCTAAGCTGGTTCCCAAATTGGTCCGGACATCGTTAGCCCTAGCAAGGCTAACGCCCAACCTGGGTGGGCCAAGGAGTGGATGCCGTCGTCTCTACGCAGGCGTGGTGCGATCGATGGCCCTGTACGGGGCACCGATCTGGGTGGACTCCCTGTCAGCACAAAATAAGGTCCTCTTGCGACGCGCGCAGCGGATCGTTGCTATCAGGGTCATCCGAGCGTATCGCACCGTCTCGTGGGAGGCGGCGTGCGTTGTTGCTGGAACACCACCCTGGGAATTGGATGCCGAGGTCCTAGCAGCGGTCTACTACAAGACTGCGGATGCTAGGTCCCGAGGTGTAGCTCCGACCCCAGCGGTGGTGTCGCGCTGGAGAAGAGAGGCCCAAGAAATGGCTATGATGACGTGGAACGTCGAGTTGGCGAGGCCGAATGCGGGTCGCCGCATTTCGGCTGCGGTCGCTCCCGTCCTCAAGGAGTGGGTGAGCAGGCGGACCGGATCGCTCTCCTTCCGGCTTGTGCAGGTGCTTACGGGGCACGGCTGCTTCGGACAGTACCTGTGCAACGTCGCGAAGAGGGAGCCAACCACCGCTTGCCACGAGTGCGGGGCAACGATTGATACGGCCCAGCATACTCTGGAAGTTTGCCCAGGTTGGGACCATGAGAGGTCAGCTCTGACGGCAGTCGTCGGCCGGGATTTATCCCTACCCGCTGTCGTCAGGGCAATGCTAGACAGCATACTAAAATGGAACGCCGTCAAGGCCTTCTGTGAGAAAGTGCTCAGGAGCAAGGAGGCCAGTGAGCGGGCTCGCGAGGAAGACCCCCTTGCTGCTCCCCTGAGACGCCGCAGAGCGGGACAACGGCGCCGGGCCTATGCTACGGCGCAGAACATATAATGACTGCCGGGCGTCAGTAGAGGACAACTGGCGCCCGGTTCACATTGCTGAGGGGTGGCGGCCTATACATATTCCGTAGGCTGCCACCAGAGAAACAGTGCCAAAAGCACCAGACGACGGGTCCGTAGTGGACACAGCGGTGTAGATGGGGTTTGAGGACAAGGCAATCTGTAACCTCGGCCCCATATACCCCCGCGGATGTTGGAATATGGAGGGGTTTTAGTGGGTATTCCCGGTGCCTCTCACCGGGCGAGTCCCACACACCCCCTCGTCGGGATGTCCCCCCGACGAGGGATAGTGCGTAAATGCATTTCCCCTCCTAAAAAAAAAAAAAAAAAAAAAAAAAAAAAGGTTAGGTTAGGTTCCCCCCCTAGGTGGGCCATGACCTTGTCGTGGTGGGGGGGCTTACCCTTGGCAATCCGGGCGGTTGCAGGGGTCGGTGGGGTCACCGGCCTTTGCTCGACCGATCGGATTGGTTTTGGGGACAAAGAAGGCCCACACCGAGGTGGGCTCCGAGCGAGCTCCGCTCAGCGGAGCTCGTGGCGGAGCTGCAATTTGGAGGCTCCAACCTTCCGTTGGGGCTTCACCGGTCATCGCTCGCGCGGGCCGAGAATCCGTACTCGGCCCGCGCGATTGGTGGCCGGTGAGAGAGAGGGCACCCCGGTCCTTGTTCGTCAGACCGAGGAATGGGACTCGGTACTGCGGATGAGGATCAGCGGGTGAGTCGCAGCGAGTGCATTCTCTTGGACGGCTCTGGCGCTCAGTGGTAGTCGGGCAACTTACGCGAAGACGGAGCTCATGCGACTGGGAAGGACCAACTGGCATAGTACCTGCAATCGTGGCATGTGGGGGGTGTGGAACACCCGGTGACCGGGCACCGGCTTAGTACTACCCTCCGCAGTCGTCCGGAAGAGTGAAGACCCGGCCTTGCCACCCGGCTTAGTAGCTCTTCCGCGACGACAACACGAGGTGGAGCCCGTCTCGGGCTGCCGCGATTGTTGGGGAAATGTCAGGGGGACACCCCTATGGGCCGCCCACCCATAATGTCGTATGAGATGAGCGGCCACACGAGCGGGGGTCGTCCGGGGGATGAAGGTGGAAGCGGCCTCCGACTCCGCGGATGGTTGTGCCGCGGAGAAGAGGTAAGGGGTTGATTCGGTTACGAATCCCCTCGCTGACTGCTCGCTGCGACTGATGAGAGGAACTTGGGCGGCTGTAGCCGTTTCGTTCGGGGGCGGCGGACGCGGGGAGGTCCGCCGCCCGCACAACACCGGGCAGTGTAGGTGTGGTGGCCTGCAGATGTTCCAGCGGGCCACCACAGGAGGAGTTTTTTACACGGCTTGCCGTGTAAAAACAGGGGCGGGTCCGCAAGGACATGGCGGTGCGTGGGGCCCGGGGATAGGGCCTGGCTGTGACTCCGGGTCCCATTATCGCTGCCGATGGTGGAACATGGAGGCGGTTTTAGTGGAGTAGGACCGGCGGGGCGATTCGTTCCGTCGGGTGAGTCCCACACACCCCCTCGTCGATCGTCCCCGTCGACGAGGGATAGTGCGTAAATGCATTTCCCCTCCTTAAAAAAAAAAAAAAAAGGTTAGGTTAGGTTGGTGGTGGGGCGCATACGGCGCCTGGGCCTGACGGTGGCCCTTGAAAAGTCCGAAGCGATCTGCTTCCACGGACCTCGCAAGGCGCCACCGCCAGACGCCCACATTATTGTGAGCGGAGTGTCCATCGGCATCGGGTCGACGTTGAAATATCTCGGCGTCGTTCTCGATAGCCGGTGGAACTTCAGGAACCACTTCTCTAAGCTGGTTCCCAAATTGGTCAGGACATCGTTAGCCCTAGCAAGGCTAACGCCCAACCTGGGTGGGCCAAGGAGTGGATGCCGTCGTCTCTACGCAGGCGTGGTGCGATCGATGGCCCTGTACGGGGCACCGATCTGGGTGGACTCCCTGTCAGCACAAAATAAGGTCCTGTTGCGACGCGCGCAGCGGATCGTTGCTATCAGGGTCATCCGAGCGTATCGCACCGTCTCGTGGGAGGCGGCGTGCGTTGTTGCTGGAACACCACCCTGGGAATTGGATGCCGAGGTCCTAGCAGCGGTCTACTACAAGACTGCGGATGCTAGGTCCCGAGGTGTAGCTCCGACCCCAGCGGTGGTGTCGCGCTGGAGAAGAGAGGCCCAAGAAATGGCTATGATGACGTGGAACGTCGAGTTGGCGAGGCCGAATGCGGGTCGCCGCATTTCGGCTGCGGTCGCTCCTGTCCTCAAGGAGTGGGTGAGAAGGCGGACCGGATCGCTCTCCTTCCGGCTTGTGCAGGTGCTTACGGGGCACGGCTGCTTCGGACAGTACCTGTGCAACGTCGCGAAGAGGGAGCCAACCACCGCTTGCCACGAGTGCGGGGCAACGATTGATACGGCCCAGCATACTCTGGAAGTTTGCCCAGGTTGGGACCATGAGAGGTCAGCTCTGACGGCAGTCGTCGGCCGGGATTTATCCCTACGCGCTGTCGTCAGGGCAATGCTAGAGAGCATACAAAAATGGAATGCCGTCAAGGCCTTCTGTGAGACAGTGCTCAGGAGCAAGGAGGCCAGTGAGCGGGCTCGCGAGGAAGACCCCCTTGCTGCTCCCCTGAGACGCCGCAGAGCGGGACAACGGCGCCGGGCCTATGCCACGGCGCAGAACATATAATGACTGCCGGGCGTCAGTAGAGGACAACTGGCGCCCGGTTCACATTGGTGAGGAGTGGCGGCCTACACATATTCCGTAGGCTGCCACCGGAGACCAGTGCGAAAAGCACCACGCGATGGGTCCGTAGTGGACACAGCGGTGTACATGGGGTTTGAGGACAAGGCAATCTGTAACCTCGGCCCCATATACCACCGCGGATGTTGGAATATGGAGGGGTTTTAGTGGGTATTCCCGGTGCCTCTCACCGGGCGAGTCCCACACACCCCCTCGTCGGGATGTCCCCCCGACGAGGGATAGTGCGTAAATGCATTTCCCCTCCTAAAAAAAAAAAAAAAAAAAAAGGTTAGGTTAGGTTTTCTATTTGCGCCCAGTCTGATGTGCCTAGACCTCGCGGAGTTTCACCATCCAAAGCTTCTCTTTATTCGCCGACTAAAGATTTTACCTGCTTTGATGGGACTGCTACAATTCCATTTAGTTATGTGAACGACGATTATTGTGATTGCTTCGACGGTAGCGATGAACCAGGTACCTCGGCTTGTTTAAACGGAATGTTTTATTGCACAAATGCCGGACACCGACCAGAAAACATTCCTAGCTCAAGAGTCAATGATGGAGTGTGTGACTGTTGTGATGGTAGTGACGAGTATACATTGGCTAGCACTTGTCTAAATACGTGTGAAGAACTAGGCAGGGAAGCCAGAGCAGAAGCACAAAGGTTAGCTGAATGGACTGCCCCGGCTGGGAGGCGCTGGAAGAGCTGTCTGTGGCGGGCGAGGCGGCCGCGGAGCGCGCCTGCGTGGGCGAGTACCGCCTTGGCGACGAGGCACTCGCGCGACTCGTCCGAGGCGCCACTCGACTGCGCCTACTCGATTAGGTTCGGTTAGGTTAGGTTAGGTTGGACTCGGTACTGCGGATGAGGATCGGCAGGTGAGTCGCAGCGGGTGGATTCTCTCGGACGGCTCCGACGCTCAGTGGTAGTCGGGCAACTTACGCGAAGACGGAGCTCATGCGACTGGGAAGGACCAACTGGCATAGTACCTGCAATCGTGGCATGTGGGGGGTGGGGAACATCCGGTGGGTGGGCACCGGCTTAGTACTACCCCCCGCAGTCGTCCGGAAGAGTGAAGACCCGGCCTCGCCACCCGGCTTAGTAGCTCTTCCGCGACGACAACATGAGGTGGAGCCCGTCTCGGGCTGCCGCGATTGTTGGGGAAATGTCAGGGGGACACCCCTATGGGCCGCCCACCCATAATGTCGTATGAGATGAGCGGCCACACGAGCGGGGATCGTTCGGGGGATGAAGGTAGAAGCGGCCTCCGACTCCGCGGATGGTTGTGCCGCGGAGAAGAGGTAAAGGGTTGATTCAATTACGAATCCCCTCGCTGACTGCTCGCTGCGACGGATAAGATGATCACGGGCGGCTGGTGCCGCTTCGCTCGGGGGCGGTGGACGTGGGGAGGTGCGCCGCCCGCACAACACCGGGCAGTGAGGTGTGGTGGCCTGCAGATGTTCCAGCGGGTCACCACAGGAGGAGTTACACGGCATGCCGTGATGGATGCGGGTCCGCAAGGACATGGCGGTGCGTGGGGCCCGGGGATAAGGCCTCGCTGTGACTCCGGGTCTCACGATCACTGCCGATGGTGGAACATGGAGGCGGTTTTAGTGGAGTAGGACCGGCGGGGCGATACGTTCCGTCGGGTGAGTCCCACACACCCCCTCGTCGACCGTCCCCGTCGACGAGGGATAGTGCGTAAATGCATTTCCCCTCCTAAAAAAAAAAAAAAAAAAAAGGTTAGGTTAGGTTTTCCGTGTGCGGTTTCCAGTCCGCCATCGGACGCGTCCCCGGGTTGCGGATAGGGGAACGCCCCCCAGTTATGGGGGGTACCGGTTTCGGCCGGCGCGGACAAAAACTGGCATGTGGCTGTCTGGTCTTTTTAAGGGCGGACATTGCACGGCCACATGAACCCGTAGCCCCGCACTGAGTGGGGTCGGGGGTCCAGCGCACTGAGCGTTGGGCCGCGAGGAAGACAACCTCTTAAAAAATCACCCTCGTGGGCGAAGCGACGACTTCTTATTTAAGAAGCCCACCGCTGTCGCCAGTGGACCCCTGCGGGTCGTGGGATGGCCGGGTTCAACCTGGCGGACCGGAAGTCCCGGCTGAAGAGGAGGCGCTCTGGCGCTGAAGCGCTTCGGCGCGTTTGAGGAGGCCCCGTAGTGGGGCAGTGGAGCTTCGGCTCGTGGGAAGCGGACCTTCAAGGTCCGCGTGCGCGGCGTGTGGTCTAGGCCACCGTCGGGCAACCCGTAACCTCGCACTATGCGAGGCCGGGGGTCCGGCGCACTGAGCGTCGGGCCGCGTGGAAGAAAACCACTATAAAAATTACCCCAATCCTAAGGTTTTGGGTCTGCCGATGGGATGTATGGCTGGGGGGTACCCAGTCCCAAGGGCCCAACAGCAGTGAAGCTGTACAAAAACACACAAAACATCATGAAAAGTGCATCTAAAAGTAAATATACCCAGGAGGGTCCCACCTGCTCCGCAGATGGGGAATCCCTCCCTGTGCCTTCGGGTACAGGCAGTCCCACGTACTCTGGGGGGGACAAGACTGCACTTGGGGGCAACCCCACCAACGACAATGGCTTTTCTTTTAAGGTACCCGAGATTGCACGCGATTTGGAAGCGCAGGCCCTGTCGACTCTTCGGCAGGACCTCGCAATGTCCGGCGACTCTTCTTCTGGCAGTGCGAGCACCGTTCGCTCTGCCAGAGTGAAAGTCACAAGAATGGAGGAGGACAAGAGTCTCTCTCGTTTCTTTCTGAAGAGAGGCTCCAAACCGCCCGAATCAGAAACTTCTGATGAGGGCTCTGACCGAACGGTCTCTCCGGCTCGTTCGGTCAACAAGGCCAAGAAGCCCGGACGTCCGCCCACAACTGGGCAGTATGTCGGCCTTGCGACGGCTAAGGCCGAATATGTGAAGGCCCAACGGGCTGAACTAGAGCTCCTGGCGGAGAAGGAGCTGCTAGCCTCTGTCTCTGAGGCTAGAGCGACCCGTTCCAGCCTGGCTATGCCAGGAGAGAAAGAGGATGACAACGTGACGTCCTCGCGTCTGCTGGAGCGTGTAAAATCCCGCTTTTCCGTCATAGAGGAAGTGGCAGCCAAGTCAGGCAAACTCAAGGGGACCTTTGTTAAGGCCCTTAGAGATTCGGTGACTGAGGCGTGGGAGGACGTGTTGTCTCTCGCGTCCCTGCGCGCCACGGAAGAAACAAAGACCCTGCAGCGTGAAAACGCACAACTGCGCTCTGGCATGGCGGAGCTCCGAAAGGAGTTCGCCGAATTCAGAGCCAGTATCCAATCGCAGCCCCGACAGGTTCCCTCGACGATGGAAGGTGTAGTCACACCAGGCATGCTCAAGGCGCAGGAGGATCGCCTATTGAGATGCCTGAGTGAAAGACTCAACACCAGAATAGACGAGCTCTTAAGTGTGGAGCCGCAGCCTTGCCCTCCTCTGGCATCCAGAAAGGGAACTCCGCCGACACTGGCGCCCAGGAAGGCTGCACCAATTCGCACAGCCGCACCGCCCAAACACGCCACTGCCCCCGCTTCCAGCGGGCGCAAGGTGATGACGGCCGCACCAGAGAAACGGGCGCTTTCCAAAAGCGCTAAGAAAAGGGAAAGAAAGAGACAAAACAGGACGAAATCAAAGAAAGGACCTCCCCCCGAAGTGCGTCCCCTCCCTTCCGCCCCCGCGTCCATGGACAGGCCGTGGAACCTAGTGGCGAAGGGGGGAAAACATAAAGAGAAAGCGATCGCCCCGCAGAACATGGCGACAAAAACTGGGCAACCTCAAAAGCTGCCTCCTAAAAGAAGAACGGCGAAGCCTCCTAAGACGGCAGCCGTGGTCCTAACCCTACAGCCTGGTGCTGAGGACAGGAATGTGACCTACGCCTCGATCATAAAGGAGGCTAAGCAAAATCTGGACCTGGCATCTCTAGACATAGAGTTTACCAGATTCCGTCGCGCCGTGACCGGAGCTGTCATATTAGAAATCTCCGGCACAAATAACAACGAGAGAGCGGACGCGATGGCCGCTAAACTGAAGGAACTTTTGAGTGCGGAGTCAGTACGGGTCTCGAGACCCGTTAAGACCACCGAGATGCTCATCTCGGGGCTAGACGACTCAATCACTCCCGACGAAGTGGCAGCGGCCATCGCAAAGTTCGGTGGATGCGAGCAAGAGGCGGTGAAGGTCGGAACTATCCGCCAATCCCGCTTTGGATCAGGGACAGTGTGGGCGAGCTGCCCTATGACAGCCGCCACAAAACTGATGGAGAGAAGGCTCTTGATCGGGTGGACAGCAACGCGGGTAAAACTGTTGCCGCCGCGCGATTTGCGTTGTTTCCGGTGCCTCGAGACGGGGCACGTCAGGGGGCATTGCACCACGCCTACCGATCGGAGCAATATATGCTTCAGATGCAGCCAGGCGGGTCACCGAGCGGCCGATTGCCGCTCGGACGTCCGCTGCATCCTGTGCGCGGAGGCCGGTAAACCGGCAAAACATCGCCTGGGGAGTGCAAAATGTCCGGCCCCCAAGCGTAAATTGAAAAGACGAGAGCCGGCGGGTTCTGCGGTCCTTACCCAGAATGCCCCGGCCCACCTACCGGACGGTACCACTGAAACAACTATGGACATACAAACAGTATGTCCATAAGATGCCTTCAAAGCAATGTCAACCACTGCGCCAGTGCCCAGGACTTGCTAGTCCAGACATTGGTGCAGTGGAGAATACAGGTGGCGGTCGTCGCGGAGCCATACCGGGTTGTCTCCCGTGACAACTGGGTGGGTGACCTCGACGGCCTTGTCGCCATTGTTTTGGCCACAGGGGAGGGGGCTCCAGCCGTCGGGCGAACATTCAGAGGCCACGGCCACGTCGCAGTCTTGTGCGACGGCATAATGTTCGTTGGTGTCTATTTCTCGCCAAATCGTCCGCTCTCGGACTTCGAAGGCTTTCTGGCAGAAATGGACACCCTACTGGGCTGGTGTCGTCCGCATCAGGTGCTCCTGGCTGGGGACCTGAATGCAAAGTCGACGGTGTGGGGCTCCTCTGTCACGGATGCGAGGGGCGAAACTCTGGAGGAGTGGCTCTCCACCCATAATCTGGAGGTGCTGAACAGGGGCACGTCAAACACGTGTGTGCGACAACAGGGCGGCTCAGTCGTGGACGTTTCGTTTGCGTCTCCCGCCCTGGCCCGCCGTGTTCGGGGCTGGGTGGTCGAGGAGGGGGTCGAGACCCTGTCGGATCACCGGTATATCCGTTTTTCAGTCTCCCCTCACTCGACGGACCCGAACAGCCCGAGACGTGCTCGCTCAGAGATCGGCCCAAGATGGGCTCTCAAACGGATGGAGAGAGACACTCTAATAGAGGCGTCCCTCGTAGAAAGCTGGGCAAAAATACCGGAGAGACTGGAAGCATCCCTGGAGGTACAGTGGTTCCGCGAGGCTATGACACACGTCTGTGACGTGTCCATGCCTCGCGTGAGAACGTTGCCACCTCGTCTACACGTGTACTGGTGGTCGCCGGAGCTCGACCGTCTCCGAGCGGCTTGCGTTGCGGCGCGACGCCGGTACACCCGCTCTCGTCGACGTCACAGGGATGCAGACATAGTACAGAGACTTTTCGCCGCCTTCCAAGGGGCCAAGAAGGCTTTGAGAGTAGAGATTGGTGCGGCCAAGGAGCGCGCATGGCAGGAGCTGGTGGACTCGCTCGAGCGGGACCCTTGGGGCAGGCCATATAAGCTCGTCATGAGCAAGCTTCGCCCTTGGGCCCCCCCGCTAACATCAACGATGGAGGCGGGTACGCTCGAGAGAGTAGTGGAGGCTCTGTTCCCTGCCAGGGCGGAGGGCGAGGCTCCGACCGCGCTTGCTAGCGCAAGCGCGACGCAGCCGATCTCTGCTGAAGACCCCCCTGAGGTGTCCGAGGGAGAATTGGACAGGGCGATCCTTCGTCTGCAGGCGAAGAGCACCGCGCCCGGTCCCGACGGCATCCCGGGGAAGGCCTGGGTCTTGGCTCTAAAGGAAGGCGGCTTGGACAGGAGATTTCGTATTCTCCTCACCACCTGTGTCAGGAATGGCCTATTTCCCAACCAGTGGAAGGAAGGCAAGCTGGTCCTCATCCGGAAGTCCGGGCGACCGGTGGACTCCCCATCGGGTTACCGCCCAATAGTGCTGCTGAGTGAGGCCGCGAAGTTATTTGAGCGGATCATAGCTGAACGCCTTACTCAGCACCTAGAGGAGACGGGGCCGAACGTGGCCGATGTCCAGTTCGGCTTTCGGCGGGGCAGGTCCACCATGGACGCCATCGCACGGGTGAGGAAACTTGTGGCGGAAGAAGTTGGGAAAGGCGGGGTTGCCTTGGCGGTGTCCTTAGACATCTCCAACGCCTTTAACACGCTCCCTCATAGGGCCATTTCGGAGGCCATGGGGTACCACGCCTTCCCGGAGTACTTGCGTCGACTCGTCGACGAGTACCTCACGGGTCGGTCGGTCGTGTACCCCACGAGCGTTGGAGTATGTCGACGGGACGTGTCGTGCGGTGTCCCGCAGGGGTCGGTTCTCGGGCCGCTCCTGTGGAACATCGGCTACGACTGGGTGCTGCGGGGCGTTACCCTGCGCGGGGTCGACGTCACGTGTTACGCGGACGACACACTCGTGACCGCCCGCGGTAGCACGTTCCGAGACGCGGCCCTGTTGGCAACCGCCGGAGTCGCACAGGTGGTGGGGCGCATACGGCGCCTGGGCCTGACGGTGGCCCTTGAAAAGTCCGAAGCAATTTGCTTCCACGGACCTCGCAAGGCGTCACCGCCAAACGCTCACATTATTGTTAGCGGAGTGTCCATCGGCATCGGGACGACGTTGAAATATCTCGGCGTCGTTCTCGATAGCCGGTGGAAGTTTATGGATCATTTCAGGAGCTTAGCTCCTAAACTGGTGAAAGCAACATTTGCCCTAAGCCAGTTAATGCCCAACCTGGGTGGGCCAAGTGGAGGATGCCGCCGCCTCTTCGCGGGCGTGGTGCGCTCGATGGCCCTGTATGGAGCGCCCATATGGGTCGACTCCTTGTCTGCCCGTAATTTGACCCTGCTGCGCCGTCCGCAGCGGGTCATGGCGACCAGGGTCATTAGAGCGTATCGCACCACCTCGTGGAGAGCGGCATGCGCAATTGCAGGAACGCTTCCTTGGGAGCTGGATGCCGAGGTCCTTGCAACGGTGTACCGCAAAACCGCGGACGCAAGGGCCCGCGGCGTTAGACCACTCCCAGAAGAAGTGTCACACTGGCGACGAGAGGCCCAAGACGAGGCACTCGAGCGATGGCGCGACCAGCTGACGCAGCCGGGGTGGGGTTACCGCACCACGTCTGCGATCGCGCCGGTGCTGACGGAGTGGACGGGCAGGCGGGCCGGCTCGCTCTCCTTTCGGCTTGTGCAGGTGCTTACGGGGCATGGATGCTTCGGAAGGTACCTGTGCAACGTCGCGAGAAGGGAGCGAACCACCGCCTGCCACGAGTGCGGGGCCGGTGAGGACACCGCCCAGCACGTCTTGGAGGCATGCCCAGGTTGGGATACGGAGAGAGCGGCTCTGACGGCAGTCGTGGGACAGGATCTGTCTTTACCCGCTGTCGTCAGAGAAATGATTGGAAGCCTTGACAGCTGGAATGCTGTCAAGGCATTTTGTGAAGCGGCCTTGAGTGGTAAGGAGGCCGGGGAGCGGTCCCGAGAGGAGGACCCCCAGGCGGAACCACTCAGGCGCCGAAGAGTCGGTCGACGCCGCCGCGCATACGACGCGGCCCCCGTCAGGTAATGACAACCGGGCGTCAGTATGAGGACAACTGACGCCCGGACATCTTCATTTGTGAGGAGTGACGGCCTACAGGTGTTCCAGTAGGTCGTCACCAGAGAGGAAGCAGCACATCTGCTGGGAATGAGTCCGGCTGCGGACACTGCGGTGCGGGGGATCACGAGGACAAGGCCCAGCTGTCGCTTCGGATCCTCCTACCACCGCTGATGATGGAACACGGAGGGGTTTTAGTGGGTATTCCCGGTGCCTCTCACCGGGCGAGTCCCACACACCCCCTCGTCGGGATGTCCCCTCGACGAGGGATAGTGCGTAAATGCATTTCCCCTCCTAAAAAAAAAAAAAAAAAAAGGTTAGGTTAGGTTTCCGTGTGCGGTTTCCAGTCCGCCATCGGACGCGTCCCCGGGTTGCGGATAGGGGAACGCCCCCCAGTTATGGGGGGTACCGGTTTCGGCCGGCGCGGACAAAAACTGGCATGTGGCTGTCTGGTCTTTTTAAGGGCGGACATTGCACGGCCACATGAACCCGTAGCCCCGCACTCAGTGGGGTCGGGGGTCCAGCGCACTGAGCGTTGGGCCGCGAGGAAGACAACCTCTCTAAAAAATCACCCCCGTGGGCGAAGCGACGGCTTCTTATTTAAGAAGCCCACCGCTGTCGCCAGTGGACCCTTGCGGGTCGTGGGATGGCCGGGTTCAACCTGGCGGACCGGCATCGACCGGCCGACGAGGGGGCGTTCTGACGCCACAGCGCATTTGGCGCTTCGTTGGAGTAACACATACCGTAACCTTGCACTGCGAGGCCGGGGGTCTGACGCATTTAGCGTCGGACCGCGTGGAAGAAAACCACTATAAAAAATCACCCCAAACCCAAGGTCAGCGTGCCGAGGGGTTGTATGGCTGGGGGGTTACCCAGTCCCAAGCGCGGAGGCAGACTTCGGTCTGCGCGAGGAGGCACCGAACCGCGGGCGGTATAACCTGCACCAAGGTTAGCGCTGACCTGGCAGGTGTAAATCCCTGCCGAAAGTGCGTCTGCGGCCCCTTGGGAAAGGGCCGTACGTAATTTCCCACTTCGTAAATATGAAATGTTAACACGAAAGAGTGCGCGTTTGTTGAGCGATCCCGCTAACGCCGGGCGCTCGGGGGTAGCTGGGCCCTCGAGTGTGAAGTTGGTTACTAGCGGCACATGCGACCCGCCTTGCCAGCGGCGTCAACCGGTGTCCGGGCCGGTTGATGGGAAATTGGTTACCGGCGATTGCGAATGCGGCGAGGGAGGCCGCCCCTGTCCCTGGTGCGAAGCCAGACAGGAAGAGCTTGCCAGGGTGGATCCCGGGCCTTCGCAAGCTACTAATGCTACCGGAGACGAGGATACGCAGGTACCGTCGGCCCTCCGACGGGACCTTGAAATGTCGGGAGACTCTTCCTCTGGCAGTACAAAAACCGTTCGTTCTGCCAGAGTGAAAGTTACAAAAATGGAGGAGGACAGAAATCTGTCCCGTTTCTGGCTCAAGAGAGGCTCAAAACCTCCTGAGTCAGAAACATCTGACGAGGGGTCTGACCGAACGGTCTCTCCGATTCGTTCGGTTAACAAGGCCAAGAAGCCCGGTCGTCCGCCCACAACCGGCGACTACGTCGGCTTAGCTAGAGCTAAGGCCGAATTGGTTAAGGCCCAACAGGCCGAAATGGTACTACAGGCGGAAAGGGAAATGCTCGCTTTCGCTTCGGAAGCTAGAGCCACCCGCTCCCGCCTGACCGCGTCCCATGCCAACGACGCTGAGTCATCCTCGCAAATCAAGTTGCGAGTGATGTCCAGCCTCGAAGTTATTGAGAAAGTTGCTGCCACCTCAGGTAACCTTAAGGGCACGTTCATTAAGTCCCTGAAGGATGCAACCGAAGACATCCGGGGCGACGTTGCTATCTTGTCCGCCCGGACCGCTTCTGAGGAAGTGGTGGCGCTGCAGCGTGAAAACGCACAACTGCGCTCTGGTATGGCGGAGCTCCGAAAGGAGTTCGCCGAATTCAGAGCCAGCTTACAATCGCAGCCCCGACAATCTACCTCGACGCTGGACACTGAAGGGATAGTCACACCAGGCATGCTCAAGGCGCAGGAGGACCGCCTATTGAGATGCCTGAGTGAAAGACTCAACGTCAGAATAGACGAGCTCCTGAACAAGGAGCCGCAGCCTTGCCCTCCACTGGCATCCCGAAAGGGACCTCCGCCGACACCGGCGCCGAGGAAGGCTCAACCCAAGCGCCCTGCCGTACCGCCAAAATCCGTCACCAGTGCGCGAATAGCGACGGCTAATGAAGAGAAGACACCGACGCCTTCCAAAAATACCTGGCGCAGGAAACCCAACCGAGGACGCGAGGCGGTGACCAAGAAATCGGTTCGTCGGGAACCACGCCCACTCCCCCCTGCCCCCGCCTCCATGGACAGAACATGGAGCACGGTGACCAGGGGAGGCAAACACAAGGAGTCACCTCCAACTCCAAAAACGAGTCGGCCCCAGCGGCCCATCACAAAAAAGAAGACGAAGCCTCCCAAGACGGCGGCAGTAGTGCTCACCCTGCAGCCGGAAGCTGCCGAGAAGGGGTTGACCTATGCCTCCGTCATTGAGGAGGCAAAACGGAAGGTGGACTTGGCGGCGCTTGACATTGAAGACATCAAGTTCCGTCGTGCCGTGACCGGTGCCACGATATTGGAGATTTCCGGCACGAACAATGACAATAGGGCGGATGCGCTGGCCGCCAAACTCAGGGAAGAATTGAGCGCGGAGTCCGTCCGAGTATCCAGACCGGTCAAGATGACCGAAGTTCTGATATCTGGGCTCGACGACTCCGTCAGCTCCGAAGATGTGGCGGCGGCCATCGCCAAAATTGGCGAATGTGCCGTGGAATCGATCAAGGTTGGGGCGATCCGTTTCTCGCGCTTCGGCATGGGGACGGCATGGGCGGGCTGCCCGGTGGCAGCTGCTAAAAAAGTACTAGAAGGGGAGAATGCTGGTGGGATGGTCGGCGGCAAGGGGTTAAGCTCCTTCAGCCCCGAGAGCTGCGCTGCTTTCGGTGTCTGGAATCTGGACACGTCAGGGGGGCAGTGCACTGCCGCCGTCGACAGAAGCCAGCAGTGCTTCCGGTGCGGTGAGGCCGGCCACCGAGCGGCAGACTGTCGCTCCGAGGCCCGCTGTGTTCTCTGTGCGGAGGCCGGGGAAACGGCACAACCATCGTCTGGGGAGTCCCCAAATGTTCGGCCCCCAGACGAAAATGGAATCGACGAAGGCCGGCTGGTCCTGAGGCTACGTCTCAGGATGCTGCCGACCGCCTGCCGGACAGGACGGCGATGGAGCACCTATGGACGTACAATCAGTATGTCCATAAGGGTGTCTCCAAGCTAATATAAATCACTGCGCCAGAGCCCAGGACTTGCTTGTCCAGACACTGGCGCAGTGGAGTATACAGGTGGCAGTCGTCTCGGAGCCGTATCTAGTCGTCAATCGTGACAACTGGATCGGTGACCGGGACGGAGTCGTCGCCATTGTTTTGGCTACGGGAGAGGGGGCCTACACCGTCGATCGATCGTACAAGGGTCGAGGGTTCGTCGCCGCCTGGTGCGGGAACATCGTGTTCGTGGGTGTCTATTTTTCGCCAAATCGTCCGCTCTCGGAGTTCGAGGGCTTTTTGGCGGAAATAGACATCCTTCTAGGCTGGTGTCGTCCGCATCAGGTGCTCCTAGCCGGAGACCTGAATGCGAAGTCGGCGGTGTGGGGATCGTCTCTCACTGACGCGAGGGGCGCAGCTCTTGAGGAGTGGCTCTCCAGCAACAACATGTGCGTGCTGAACAGGGGCACTTCCAACACGTGTGTGCGGCATCAGGGCGGATCGGTCGTGGACATCACGTTCGCGAGCCCCGCCCTCGCCCGCCGTGTTCGGGGCTGGGTAGTCGAGGAGGAGGTCGAGACTTTATCGGATCACCGGTACATACGGTTTTCCATCTCCCCCCACTCGACAGACCCGAACAGCCCGAGAGGTGTCCTGTCGGAGATCGGGCCCAGATGGGCGCTCAAAAAGCTGGAGAGAGACGCTCTTGTGGAGGCGTCCCTCGTTGAATCATGGATGAACAAACCGGACGAGACCGATGCGGATCTGGAGGCGCAATGGTTCCGCGAGGCAATGACGCACGTCTGCGACGTCGCCATGCCTCGCGTCGGAAAACTGCCGCCCCGTCGACAGGTGTACTGGTGGTCGCCAGAGCTGCAACAGCTCCGAGCGGCATGTGTGAAAGCACGACGCCAGTACACCCGAGCTCGTCGTCGCAACAGATCCGCATCCATAATTGATGGACTTTTTGCCGCCTTCCAAGGGGCCAAGAAAGCCTTGAGAGGGGAGATCGGTGCAGCAAAGGAGCGCGCCTGGCAGGAGCTGGTCGACTCGCTCGAGCGGGACCCATGGGGCAGGCCGTACAAGCTCGTCATGAGCAAGCTTCGCCCCTGGGCCCCTCCGCTTACATCCGAGATGGAGGCGGAGACGCTCGAAAGAGTGGTGGAGACTCTGTTTCCTGGCAGGGCGGAGGGCGATGCTCCCAACGTACAGGATCGTACGGTGCTGCCGATCCCGACCGAGGATCCCCCCGAGGTGTCCGAGGGAGAACTTGATAGGGCGGTTCTTCGTCTAAGCGCGAAGAACACAGCTCCCGGTCCCGACGGCATCCCGGGGAAGGCGTGGGTCTTGGCTCTCAAGGAGGGCGGCTTGGAAGAGAGATTCCGTGTGCTACTCACCACCTGTGTGAAGAAAGGCCACTTTCCCAAGGAGTGGAAGAAGGGCAGGCTGGTCCTCATCCGCAAGCCTGGGCGACCGGTGGACTCACCATCGGCATACCGCCCCATAGTCCTGCTGAGTGAGGCTGGGAAACTGCTCGAGCGAGTTGTCGCTGCCCGCCTCACTCAACACCTCGAGGAGACGGGGCCGAACTTGGCGGAGATCCAGTTCGGTTTCCGCAGGGGCAGGTCCACCGTGGACGCGATTGCCAGGGTGAGGACTATAGCGGAAGAGGAAGTTGGGAAAGGCGGGGTCGTCTTGGCGGTGTCCTTAGACATTTCCAACGCGTTCAACACTCTCCCACACAGAGTCATCTCGGAGGCCATGGGGTACCACGCCTTCCCGGGATACTTGCGTCGACTCGTCGACGAGTACCTCTCGGGTCGGTCGGTCGTGTACCCCACACGCGTTGGAATTTGTCAAAGGGAAGTGTCGTGCGGTGTCCCGCAGGGGTCGGTTCTCGGGCCGCTCCTGTGGAACATCGGCTACGACTGGGTGCTGCGGGGCGTTACCCTGCACGGGGTCGACGTCACGTGTTACGCGGACGACACGCTAGTGACCGCCCGCGGTGGCACGTTCCGTGACGCGGCCCTGTTGGCAACCGCCGGAGTCGCACAGGTGGTGGGGCGCATACGGCGCCTGGGCCTGACGGTGGCCCTTGAAAAGTCCGAAGCGATCTGCTTCCACGGACCTCGCAAGGCGCCACCGCCAGACGCCCACATTATTGTGAGCGGAGTGTCCATCGGCATCGGGTCGACGTTGAAATATCTCGGCGTCGTTCTCGATAGCCGGTGGAACTTCAGGAACCACTTCTCTAAGCTGGTTCCCAAATTGGTCCGGACATCGTTAGCCCTAGCAAGGCTAACGCCCAACCTGGGTGGGCCAAGGAGTGGATGCCGTCGTCTCTACGCAGGCGTGGTGCGATCGATGGCCCTGTACGGGGCACCGATCTGGGTGGACTCCCTGTCAGCACAAAATAAGGTCCTGTTGCGACGCGCGCAGCGGATCGTTGCTATCAGGGTCATCCGAGCGTATCGCACCGTCTCGTGGGAGGCGGCGTGCGTTGTTGCTGGAACACCACCCTGGGAATTGGATGCCGAGGTCCTAGCAGCGGTCTACTACAAGACTGCGGATGCTAGGTCCCGAGGTGTAGCTCCGACCCCAGCGGTGGTGTCGCGCTGGAGAAGAGAGGCCCAAGAAATGGCTATGATGACATGGAACGTCGAGTTGGCGAGGCCGAATGCGGGTCGCCGCATTTCGGCTGCGGTCGCTCCTGTCCTCAAGGAGTGGGTGAGCAGGCGGACCGGATCGCTCTCCTTCCGGCTTGTGCAGGTGCTTACGGGGCACGGCTGCTTCGGACAGTACCTGTGCAACGTCGCGAAGAGGGAGCCAACCACCGCTTGCCACGAGTGCGGGGCAACGATTGATACGGCCCAGCATACTCTGGAAGTTTGCCCAGGTTGGGACCATGAGAGGTCAGCTCTGACGGCAGTCGTCGGCCGGGATTTATCCCTACCCGCTGTCGTCAGGGCAATGCTAGAGAGCATACAAAAATGGAATGCCGTCAAGGCCTTCTGTGAGACAGTGCTCAGGAGCAAGGAGGCCAGTGAGCGGGCTCGCGAGGAAGACCCCCTTGCTGCTCCCCTGAGACGCCGCAGAGCGGGACAACGGCGCCGGGCCTATGCCACGGCGCAGAACATATAATGACTGCCGGGCGTCAGTAGAGGACAACTGGCGCCCGGTTCACATTGGTGAGGAGTGGCGGCCTACACATATTCCGTAGGCTGCCACCGGAGATCAGTGCGAAAAGCACCACGCGATGGGTCCGTAGTGGACACAGCGGTGTACATGGGGTTTGAGGACAAGGCAATCTGTAACCTCGGCCCCATATACCACCGCGGATGTTGGAATATGGAGGGGTTTTAGTGGGTATTCCCGGTGCCTCTCACCGGGCGAGTCCCACACACCCCCTCGTCGGGATGTCCCCCCGACGAGGGATAGTGCGTAAATGCATTTCCCCTCCTAAAAAAAAAAAAAAAAAAGGTTAGGTTAGGTTTCCGTGTGCGGTTTCCAGTCCGCCATCGGACGCGTCCCCGGGTTGCGGATAGGGGAACGCCCCCCAGTTATGGGGGGTACCGGTTTCGGCCGGCGCGGACAAAAACTGGCATGTGGCTGTCTGGTCTTTTTAAGGGCGGACATTGCACGGCCACATGAACCCGTAGCCCCGCACTCAGTGGGGTCGGGGGTCCAGCGCACTGAGCGTTGGGCCGCGAGGAAGACAACCTCTCTAAAAAATCACCCCCGTGGGCGAAGCGACGGCTTCTTATTTAAGAAGCCCACCGCTGTCGCCAGTGGACCCTTGCGGGTCGTGGGATGGCCGGGTTCAACCTGGCGGACCGGCATCGACCGGCCGACGAGGGGGCGTTCTGACGCCACAGCGCATTTGGCGCTTCGTTGGAGTAACACATACCGTAACCTTGCACTGCGAGGCCGGGGGTCTGACGCATTTAGCGTCGGACCGCGTGGAAGAAAACCACTATAAAAAATCACCCCAAACCCAAGGTCAGCGTGCCGAGGGGTTGTATGGCTGGGGGGTTACCCAGTCCCAAGCGCGGAGGCAGACTTCGGTCTGCGCGAGGAGGCACCGAACCGCGGGCGGTATAACCTGCACCAAGGTTAGCGCTGACCTGGCAGGTGTAAATCCCTGCCGAAAGTGCGTCTGCGGCCCCTTGGGAAAGGGCCGTACGTAATTTCCCACTTCGTAAATATGAAATGTTAACACGAAAGAGTGCGCGTTTGTTGAGCGATCCCGCTAACGCCGGGCGCTCGGGGGTAGCTGGGCCCTCGAGTGTGAAGTTGGTTACTAGCGGCACATGCGACCCGCCTTGCCAGCGGCGTCAACCGGTGTCCGGGCCGGTTGATGGGAAATTGGTTACCGGCGATTGCGAATGCGGCGAGGGAGGCCGCCCCTGTCCCTGGTGCGAAGCCAGACAGGAAGAGCTTGCCAGGGTGGATCCCGGGCCTTCGCAAGCTACTAATGCTACCGGAGACGAGGATACGCAGGTACCGTCGGCCCTCCGACGGGACCTTGAAATGTCGGGAGACTCTTCCTCTGGCAGTACAAAAACCGTTCGTTCTGCCAGAGTGAAAGTTACAAAAATGGAGGAGGACAGAAATCTGTCCCGTTTCTGGCTCAAGAGAGGCTCAAAACCTCCTGAGTCAGAAACATCTGACGAGGGGTCTGACCGAACGGTCTCTCCGATTCGTTCGGTTAACAAGGCCAAGAAGCCCGGTCGTCCGCCCACAACCGGCGACTACGTCGGCTTAGCTAGAGCTAAGGCCGAATTGGTTAAGGCCCAACAGGCCGAAATGGTACTACAGGCGGAAAGGGAAATGCTCGCTTTCGCTTCGGAAGCTAGAGCCACCCGCTCCCGCCTGACCGCGTCCCATGCCAACGACGCTGAGTCATCCTCGCAAATCAAGTTGCGAGTGATGTCCAGCCTCGAAGTTATTGAGAAAGTTGCTGCCACCTCAGGTAACCTTAAGGGCACGTTCATTAAGTCCCTGAAGGATGCAACCGAAGACATCCGGGGCGACGTTGCTATCTTGTCCGCCCGGACCGCTTCTGAGGAAGTGGTGGCGCTGCAGCGTGAAAACGCACAACTGCGCTCTGGTATGGCGGAGCTCCGAAAGGAGTTCGCCGAATTCAGAGCCAGCTTACAATCGCAGCCCCGACAATCTACCTCGACGCTGGACACTGAAGGGATAGTCACACCAGGCATGCTCAAGGCGCAGGAGGACCGCCTATTGAGATGCCTGAGTGAAAGACTCAACGTCAGAATAGACGAGCTCCTGAACAAGGAGCCGCAGCCTTGCCCTCCACTGGCATCCCGAAAGGGACCTCCGCCGACACCGGCGCCGAGGAAGGCTCAACCCAAGCGCCCTGCCGTACCGCCAAAATCCGTCACCAGTGCGCGAATAGCGACGGCTAATGAAGAGAAGACACCGACGCCTTCCAAAAATACCTGGCGCAGGAAACCCAACCGAGGACGCGAGGCGGTGACCAAGAAATCGGTTCGTCGGGAACCACGCCCACTCCCCCCTGCCCCCGCCTCCATGGACAGAACATGGAGCACGGTGACCAGGGGAGGCAAACACAAGGAGTCACCTCCAACTCCAAAAACGAGTCGGCCCCAGCGGCCCATCACAAAAAAGAAGACGAAGCCTCCCAAGACGGCGGCAGTAGTGCTCACCCTGCAGCCGGAAGCTGCCGAGAAGGGGTTGACCTATGCCTCCGTCATTGAGGAGGCAAAACGGAAGGTGGACTTGGCGGCGCTTGACATTGAAGACATCAAGTTCCGTCGTGCCGTGACCGGTGCCACGATATTGGAGATTTCCGGCACGAACAATGACAATAGGGCGGATGCGCTGGCCGCCAAACTCAGGGAAGAATTGAGCGCGGAGTCCGTCCGAGTATCCAGACCGGTCAAGATGACCGAAGTTCTGATATCTGGGCTCGACGACTCCGTCAGCTCCGAAGATGTGGCGGCGGCCATCGCCAAAATTGGCGAATGTGCCGTGGAATCGATCAAGGTTGGGGCGATCCGTTTCTCGCGCTTCGGCATGGGGACGGCATGGGCGGGCTGCCCGGTGGCAGCTGCTAAAAAAGTACTAGAAGGGAGAATGCTGGTGGGATGGTCGGCGGCAAGGGTTAAGCTCCTTCAGCCCCGAGAGCTGCGCTGCTTCCGGTGTCTGGAATCTGGACACGTCAGGGGGCAGTGCACTGCCGCCGTCGACAGAAGCCAGCAGTGCTTCCGGTGCGGTGAGGCCGGCCACCGAGCGGCAGACTGTCGCTCCGAGGCCCGCTGTGTTCTCTGTGCGGAGGCCGGGAAACGGCACAACCATCGTCTGGGGAGTCCCAAATGTTCGGCCCCCAGACGAAAATGGAATCGACGAAGGCCGGCTGGTCCTGAGGCTACGTCTCAGGATGCTGCCGACCGCCTGCCGGACAGGACGCATGGAGCACCTATGGACGTACAATCAGTATGTCCATAAGGTGTCTCCAAGCTAATATAAATCACTGCGCCAGAGCCCAGGACTTGCTTGTCCAGACACTGGCGCAGTGGAGTATACAGGTGGCAGTCGTCTCGGAGCCGTATCTAGTCGTCAATCGTGACAACTGGATCGGTGACCGGGACGGAGTCGTCGCCATTGTTTTGGCTACGGGAGAGGGGGCCTACACCGTCGATCGATCGTACAAGGGTCGAGGGTTCGTCGCCGCCTGGTGCGGGAACATCGTGTTCGTGGGTGTCTATTTTTCGCCAAATCGTCCGCTCTCGGAGTTCGAGGGCTTTTTGGCGGAAATAGACATCCTTCTAGGCTGGTGTCGTCCGCATCAGGTGCTCCTAGCCGGAGACCTGAATGCGAAGTCGGCGGTGTGGGGATCGTCTCTCACTGACGCGAGGGGCGCAGCTCTTGAGGAGTGGCTCTCCAGCAACAACATGTGCGTGCTGAACAGGGGCACTTCCAACACGTGTGTGCGGCATCAGGGCGGATCGGTCGTGGACATCACGTTCGCGAGCCCCGCCCTCGCCCGCCGTGTTCGGGGCTGGGTAGTCGAGGAGGAGGTCGAGACTTTATCGGATCACCGGTACATACGGTTTTCCATCTCCCCCCACTCGACAGACCCGAACAGCCCGAGAGGTGTCCTGTCGGAGATCGGGCCCAGATGGGCGCTCAAAAAGCTGGAGAGAGACGCTCTTGTGGAGGCGTCCCTCGTTGAATCATGGATGAACAAACCGGACGAGACCGATGCGGATCTGGAGGCGCAATGGTTCCGCGAGGCAATGACGCACGTCTGCGACGTCGCCATGCCTCGCGTCGGAAAACTGCCGCCCCGTCGACAGGTGTACTGGTGGTCGCCAGAGCTGCAACAGCTCCGAGCGGCATGTGTGAAAGCACGACGCCAGTACACCCGAGCTCGTCGTCGCAACAGATCCGCATCCATAATTGATGGACTTTTTGCCGCCTTCCAAGGGGCCAAGAAAGCCTTGAGAGGGGAGATCGGTGCAGCAAAGGAGCGCGCCTGGCAGGAGCTGGTCGACTCGCTCGAGCGGGACCCATGGGGCAGGCCGTACAAGCTCGTCATGAGCAAGCTTCGCCCCTGGGCCCCTCCGCTTACATCCGAGATGGAGGCGGAGACGCTCGAAAGAGTGGTGGAGACTCTGTTTCCTGGCAGGGCGGAGGGCGATGCTCCCAACGTACAGGATCGTACGGTGCTGCCGATCCCGACCGAGGATCCCCCCGAGGTGTCCGAGGGAGAACTTGATAGGGCGGTTCTTCGTCTAAGCGCGAAGAACACAGCTCCCGGTCCCGACGGCATCCCGGGGAAGGCGTGGGTCTTGGCTCTCAAGGAGGGCGGCTTGGAAGAGAGATTCCGTGTGCTACTCACCACCTGTGTGAAGAAAGGCCACTTTCCCAAGGAGTGGAAGAAGGGCAGGCTGGTCCTCATCCGCAAGCCTGGGCGACCGGTGGACTCACCATCGGCATACCGCCCCATAGTCCTGCTGAGTGAGGCTGGGAAACTGCTCGAGCGAGTTGTCGCTGCCCGCCTCACTCAACACCTCGAGGAGACGGGGCCGAACTTGGCGGAGATCCAGTTCGGTTTCCGCAGGGGCAGGTCCACCGTGGACGCGATTGCCAGGGTGAGGACTATAGCGGAAGAGGAAGTTGGGAAAGGCGGGGTCGTCTTGGCGGTGTCCTTAGACATTTCCAACGCGTTCAACACTCTCCCACACAGAGTCATCTCGGAGGCCATGGGGTACCACGCCTTCCCGGGATACTTGCGTCGACTCGTCGACGAGTACCTCTCGGGTCGGTCGGTCGTGTACCCCACACGCGTTGGAATTTGTCAAAGGGAAGTGTCGTGCGGTGTCCCGCAGGGGTCGGTTCTCGGGCCGCTCCTGTGGAACATCGGCTACGACTGGGTGCTGCGGGGCGTTACCCTGCACGGGGTCGACGTCACGTGTTACGCGGACGACACGCTAGTGACCGCCCGCGGTGGCACGTTCCGTGACGCGGCCCTGTTGGCAACCGCCGGAGTCGCACAGGTGGTGGGGCGCATACGGCGCCTGGGCCTGACGGTGGCCCTTGAAAAGTCCGAAGCGATCTGCTTCCACGGACCTCGCAAGGCGCCACCGCCAGACGCCCACATTATTGTGAGCGGAGTGTCCATCGGCATCGGGTCGACGTTGAAATATCTCGGCGTCGTTCTCGATAGCCGGTGGAACTTCAGGAACCACTTCTCTAAGCTGGTTCCCAAATTGGTCCGGACATCGTTAGCCCTAGCAAGGCTAACGCCCAACCTGGGTGGGCCAAGGAGTGGATGCCGTCGTCTCTACGCAGGCGTGGTGCGATCGATGGCCCTGTACGGGGCACCGATCTGGGTGGACTCCCTGTCAGCACAAAATAAGGTCCTGTTGCGACGCGCGCAGCGGATCGTTGCTATCAGGGTCATCCGAGCGTATCGCACCGTCTCGTGGGAGGCGGCGTGCGTTGTTGCTGGAACACCACCCTGGGAATTGGATGCCGAGGTCCTAGCAGCGGTCTACTACAAGACTGCGGATGCTAGGTCCCGAGGTGTAGCTCCGACCCCAGCGGTGGTGTCGCGCTGGAGAAGAGAGGCCCAAGAAATGGCTATGATGACATGGAACGTCGAGTTGGCGAGGCCGAATGCGGGTCGCCGCATTTCGGCTGCGGTCGCTCCTGTCCTCAAGGAGTGGGTGAGCAGGCGGACCGGATCGCTCTCCTTCCGGCTTGTGCAGGTGCTTACGGGGCACGGCTGCTTCGGACAGTACCTGTGCAACGTCGCGAAGAGGGAGCCAACCACCGCTTGCCACGAGTGCGGGGCAACGATTGATACGGCCCAGCATACTCTGGAAGTTTGCCCAGGTTGGGACCATGAGAGGTCAGCTCTGACGGCAGTCGTCGGCCGGGATTTATCCCTACCCGCTGTCGTCAGGGCAATGCTAGAGAGCATACAAAAATGGAATGCCGTCAAGGCCTTCTGTGAGACAGTGCTCAGGAGCAAGGAGGCCAGTGAGCGGGCTCGCGAGGAAGACCCCCTTGCTGCTCCCCTGAGACGCCGCAGAGCGGGACAACGGCGCCGGGCCTATGCCACGGCGCAGAACATATAATGACGTCAGTAGAGGACAACTGGCGCCCGGTTCACATTGGTGAGGAGTGGCGGCCTACACATATTCCGTAGGCTGCCACCGGAGATCAGTGCGAAAAGCACCACGCGATGGGTCCGTAGTGGACACAGCGGTGTACATGGGGTTTGAGGACAAGGCAATCTGTAACCTCGGCCCCATATACCACCGCGGATGTTGGAATATGGAGGGGTTTTAGTGGGTATTCCCGGTGCCTCTCACCGGGCGAGTCCCACACACCCCCTCGTCGGGATGTCCCCCCGACGAGGGATAGTGCGTAAATGCATTTCCCCTCCTAAAAAAAAAAAAAAAAAAAAAAGGTTAGGTTAGGTTTCCGTGTGCGGTTTCCAGTCCGCCATCGGACGCGTCCCCAGGTTGCGGATAGGGGAACGCCCCCCAGATATGGGGGGTACCGGTTTCGGCCGGCGCGGACAAAAACTGGCATGTGGCTGTCTGGTCTTTTTAAGGGCGGACATTGCACGGCCACATGAACCCGTAGCCCCGCACTGAGCGGGGTCGGGGGTCCAGCGCACTGAGCGCTGGACCGCGAGGAAGAAAACCTCTCTAAAAAATCACCCATGAGGGCGAAGCTAGGGCTTCTTGCTCAAGAAGCCCGACGCTGTCGCCAGTTGACCGCTATTGGGTCGTGGGATGGCCAGATGCTATCTGGCGGTTACCGAGGTGGAGGCGTCCTGACGCCAAGCGCTATTCGGCGTCTGAGGCCCCGTAATGGGGCAGCGGAGCTTCGGCTCGTGGGAGGCGGTCCTACAAAGTCCGCGGGCGCGGCGTGTGGCCTAGGTCACCGTCGGGCGACCCGTAACCTCGCACTCCGCGAGGCCGGGGGTCCGGCGCACTGAGCGTCGGGCCGCGTGGAAGAAAACCACTATAAAAAATAACCCAAAACCTAAGGTCGGCGTGCCGATGGGTTGTATGGCTGGGGGGAACCCAGTCCCAAGCGCCCCTACGGCCTGTTGGGAAAGGGCCGTAGGCGTTCCTTCCCAATCATGAATGGAAATGTCAGAAAAGGAAATTGATATGTCATGCGATCCCGCTGACGCCGGGCGTTCGGAGCTAGCTCGGGCTCCGGATGTTAAATATGCTACGAGCGGCCAATGCGCCCCGTCTGGCCAACGGCGCCAAGGGATTACCGGGTCCCTTGGTGAGAAATATGTTACCGAGGAAGCTGTGGGTGTGCGCACGCGTGCGCGAGCGAAGGCAGGGTCGACGCGCGACCCTGCCGATGGTGTGAGCAGAGGGGGACTCAGCCCCGTGGTCTCGCTCCGCCGGATGGTGACGCCGGTGGCGTCGCCACGAGATGGAAGTCCTGCGGGAGACAGGGCCGGATCTGACTCCGGCTCCTGTAAATCAATGGACTCTGCCTCTTCGCCAAGACTCCCGGGTCGTGCCTGGGCACCGAAGAGGCACTATCACAGCGCCCAGAGCCAAAGCTCGGACTCGGGTTCTGGAAGTAATAGCGGCAAGCCCGCCACGAAAACCCGGGTCAAACCAAGACCAAGAGGCCGCCCGCCCACGACGGGCGAATACGTTGGGCTAGCCGAGGCGAAACGAGCGTACCTCAAAGCTCAGCGGGAGGAGATAGAGCTCCAAGCTGAACGCGAGGTCGCGGAACTGCTGACAGATCGCAGTTTCAGCGTTGAGGACGCGAAGAATCCCTCGTCCGACGACCCTGAGTCGTTGGCCAGGATGATTGAGGAGGCGCCCACTTTAAAGGAGGGCTTGCGCCATTCAGCTGCCACGGTGAAGGTGGTGACCCGTAAGTCAGGCAACCTTAAGGGCACGTACCAGAGGGCGCTGAACAAGGTTTGCGATTACGTCTCCCAGGCAGCGTCCAAAATGGACCAGCCGGCATCGGTTGAGATGCGGAGGGTCCAGGAGGACAATACCCGCCTGAGAGCAGAGCTGGCCGTTCTCCGAGAGGAGATGGCCAGCATGAGGAGGGAAATGTTGAAGGCACGCCAGCCTCAAACGAAGTGTATACCACAGGCCGGACAGTCGTCCATCCCTGAAGCAGACGGTCTATTGGACACAATCATGGAGAGTGTCAGCTCCATGATTGATGCCAAACTCACGGCTTTCGGGGATCGTCTTTTCCCCAAGTTGACTAGTAGGGGGCAGTCGGCGCTGACAGCCGACTTGCCCTCACGTACCGTGCCCGCCAAGGGTACGGTTGTGAAACAGCCCTCACGCCGAGGCGCTGACCGTGAGGCGGCGCCCATGCGCCCTGAAAAGGGCAAAAATGAGGCAACTAAGGCCCGGCCACTACCTCCAGCCCCCAAGTCTATGGACGAGGGCTGGACCACAGTGGTTAAGCGAGGCCTCAAACCAAAAAAGACTGCGGCGGCAGCCAAGCAGCCCTCGTCAGCCGGCGTGCGCTCAAAGGCGACACCGCCCAAGTTGCGCCCCCCTCGCTCGGCGGCAGTGGTCATCTCACTGCCCCCCGAGGTGGAAGACAGGAGCGCAAAATATAAGGAGGCTCTGGGCGACCTGAAGTCTAAGCTCGACCTCGAGCAGCTCGGAATTCCCTCTGTCCGTTTTAGACCCGCTAAACGGACAGATTCGCGGATTTTCGAGCTGCCAGGCACGTCGGCCGGCGAGAAAGCCGACGCCTTTGCGAACAAATGTCGGGAGATCCTGGGGGACAGAGCGCTGGTGACGAGGCCAGTAAAAACCGCGGACATGCGGATCACTGGCCTCGACGACTCTGTCTCCAAAGAGGAAGTGGCTGCCGCTATCGCTCGGGTGGGCGGATGCTCTCCCGAAGCGGTAAGAACCGGTGACATACAAGTCTCCGACGGAGGGGCTGCCTCACTGTGGCTGCGGTGCCCAACTACCGCAGCCGACAAGGTGGTGCGCGGTGGGCGTCTGCTGGTTGGCTGGGTGTCTGCGCAGGTCAAACTGCTGGCACCCAGGCCACCACGATGTTTTAGGTGCCTCGAGGTGGGGCACGCCCGATATAAATGCACCGGGACTGACCGCAGCGCGCTGTGCTTCCGCTGCGGAAAGCCCGGTCACAAGGCGCGCGAGTGCACAGGGGAGCCTGAGTGCCCCGTGTGCACTTCACTGAATAGACCTGCGGGGCACAGCGTGGGCAGCAGATCGTGTGCTGCCCCCCGCAAAAGGCCCAATAAGAATAGAAAGAAGGAAGCGAAACCTGGCAACGGTCCTGAGACCGTTCCACAGCCCGCCGCCGAGCCTGCCAAGCAGGCGAACGGTGAGATGGAAGTGGAGACCGTTGCCAAATAATGAGCCTCCAGATCCTGCAGGCGAATATTAACCACTGCGCCCGGGCACAGGATCTCCTGTGCCAGAGCCTGGCGCAGTGGTCAATACACGTCGCGATAGTGGCTGAGCCATATCGGGTCCCGACCAACTGGGTCGGAGATAGAGACGGAGTGGTAGCGCTCGCGTCGCAGCCTTCTGTTGGCTCCCCTACTTTCGGGAACACAGTCCGGGGAAGGGGGCACGTCGCTGCATTAGTAGGCGGAACTGTTGTCGTGGGAGTGTATTTCTCCCCCAACAAGAGTTTCGCTGAATTCGAGAGATCCTTGTTGGAGTTAGGTGAAGTAGTCCTTCGCAGTAGCCCGTATCCGGTCCTCGTCGCCGGGGACTTCAATGCCAAATCCCTGGCTTGGGGTTGCCCGGTTTCGGACAACCGTGGGCGGCTGTTAGAAAGATGGGCCGTTTCCGTTGGCCTCTCGTTATTGAATCGGGGGTCGATAGACACGTGTGTGCGCAGGCGGGGCGGGTCCATTGTGGACCTCTCGTTTGCCAGTCCCGACCTGGCACGTCGTGTCCGAAGGTGGAGGGTCCTCGAAGGCGTCGAGACCTTGTCCGATCATCGATACATACGATTCGGCATCTCCGCCTCCGGGGACGCCCCGAGCGGCTCTCGTTCGGTGACGGGATGGAACGGCCCAAGGTGGTCAGTTAAGAACCTCAACAAGGATCTCATCGAGGAGGCAGCGATCGTGCAGGCGTGGGTCCCCGGTCCCGCGGACCCGGTGAACGCCGACACGACTGCACAATGGTTCACAGGAGCCCTACAGCAGGTGTGCGACGCGGCGATGCCTCGCCGCAGTTTGCGAGTTCCTAAGAAGCGACAGGTCCATTGGTGGACAGAGGAAATAGCGCAGCTCCGTCGGGATTGCGTCAGAGCGAGACGCCAATTCGCCCGAAGCCGTAGGCGACGAAACAGGGACGAAGCGCTCGAGTCACACCTGTACTCTGAGTACAGGGAGCGCTCCCTGCGGCTGAAGGCGACTATCGCCGAGGCGAAGGCTCGCTCGTGGACGGAGCTGCTAGACAGCATAGACGGCGATCCGTGGGGTAGGCCTTACAGGCTCGTGAGGCAAAAACTACGCCCATGGGCACCTCCGCTGACGAGTAGTCTCGAGCCGCAACTCCTGGAGAGAGTGGTGGCTAATCTCTTTCCCGACCGGGTCGAACATACACAGGGACCGGATCCGATGCTGGAAGCTACGGCCGTGGGAAGAGAGGACGAGGCTCAGCCACCGGAGGTGACCGAGGCTGAACTGGGTGCCGCCCTACTGCGACTGCGCAGGAAGGCGGCCACTGCCCCAGGGCCCGATGGTGTGCCTGGCCGAGCATTGGCCCTGGCCGTGGGGCCACTCGATCGCCGTCTCAGAGATTTGCTGGACCTCTGTCTCCGGCACGGTTGCTATCCGCGCAAATGGAAGGAAGGTCGGCTGGTGCTGATCAAGAAGGATGGACGGCCGGCGGACTCCCCGTCGGCTTACCGCCCCATCGTCTTGCTGGACGAGGTGAATAAATTGTTCGAGCGAATAATCGCGTCTCGCCTCGTTCAGCACATCGAAGGAACCGGGCCGAACATCAGCACCAGTCAGTATGGCTTTCGCCGTGGTCGGTCCACGATAGACGCGATAGCAAGCGTGCGGGACCTGTCGCACGATGCAGTGGCCCACGGCGAGGTTGTGATGGCGGTGTCGTTGGACATTGCCAACGCTTTCAACAGCCTGCCGTGGAGCTGCATCATGGATGGACTTCGGTACCATCAGGTACCGACATACCTGCGTCGGATAATCGCTGCGTACCTAACCGAGCGTACAGTCAGCTATCCGACGCAGGCAGGATTGAGACACCGACGTATTACGTGCGGAGTTCCACAGGGGTCAGTCCTCGGGCCGCTCCTGTGGAACATTGGCTATGACTCGGTGCTCAGAGGCGCTAACTTGCGGGGCGTCGGTGTAACGTGTTACGCCGACGACACCCTCGTGACCGCCCGAGCATCAACCCACAGACATGCAGCCATACTGGCTACGGCTGGCGTGGCACACGTCGTCGGACGAATCCGGCGGTTGGGGCTCACCGTAGCCTTAAACAAGACCGAGGCCATGTGCTTTCACGGGCCTCGGAAAGCACCACCGCCGGGTTCACAGATTGTAATCGGGGGTGTCTCCGTGAGGGTGAAACCCACGATGAAATACCTCGGCCTCGTCCTAGACAGCCGCTGGAGTTTCGAAGGGCACTTTCGGCTTCTGGAGCCGAAGTTGGTGGGAGCCGCTGCCGCTCTGGGCAGATTGCTTCCAAACCTGGGTGGGCCAAACGCCGCCTGTCGTCGCTTGTATGCGGGGGCAGTGCGGTCGATGGCCCTATACGGAGCCCCAATTTGGGCGGACGATCTGAGCGCGGACTGCAGGACGCACCTGCGGCGCGCGCAACGCGTCTTAGCGCTCAGGATCGTCCGGGGTTACCGGACAGTGTCCTTCGAGGCTGCGTGCGTGCTGGCGGGCACGCCACCGTGGGACCTCGAGGCCGAGGTGCAGGCGGCCGTATATCATGGCGTGGCAGATATACGGTCTCGGGGAGCTCAGCCTCCGCAAGAGCAAGTCGCGCGATTGCGTTCGCGCGCACGCGTTGACCTCCTCCGGAAATGGAAGGAGAGGTTGGCCGAGCCTAGTTTCGGCCACCGCACCGTGGAAGCCGTTCGTCCCGTTTTGGACGAATGGCTCCAGAGGAGACACGGGGCTCTCACGTTCCGTCTGGTGCAGGTGCTCTCGGGGCATGGCTGCTTCGGGAGTTATCTGCACCGGGTGGCTCGTAGAGAGCCGACACCGGAGTGTCATTCGTGTGCGTGCGCTGAGGACAGCGCACAGCACACTCTTGCGGAGTGCCCTAGATGGACGGCGCAGCGAACTGAGCTCGCTGCGACTATCGGACATGACTTCTCTCTGCCGGCCGTAGTGAAAGCTATGGTCGGCAGCAGAGCTGCCTGGCAAGCGACACAAACCTTCTGCGAGTATGTCATCTCGCAGAAGGAGGCGGCGGAGAGAGAGCGGGAAGACGACGTCTTATCTCAGCCCCTCCGCCGCAGACGGACTGGACGCAGGCGGCTGGCGCACGCCCGCCACCTAGATCCCTGACAAAACGCAGGGCGGTAGTTGGGGACTCTACCGTCCGCCCTTACGTTGAGAGGCGCGGCGCACTCTGCGTTCGAGTGCGACGCCCCAAGAGTAGTGTCCGGCTGCGGACCCCCGCGGCGGAGTTGCGGACGAGTGTCCGTCCGATCACGCAACTTCGCCAATAGCGGATGAAGAGGGCGCCAAGGGGTTTTAGTCGGTAAACTATCCCGCTACCATCCTTGGGATAGGAGTCCGACATAACCCACCGGCCGTCCCCAAACCGGTGGGTATCCGTAACGGATTTCCCCTTGTAAAAAAAAAAAAAAAAAAAAGGTTAGGTTAGGTTCCCCCCCTAGGTGGGCCATGACCTTGTCGTGGTGGGGGGGCTTACCCTTGGCAATCCGGGCGGTCGCAGGGGTCGGTGCTTTTTTCCTCACCGGCCTTTGCTCGACCGATCGGATTGGTTTTGGGGACAAAGAAGGCCCACACCGAGGTGGGCTCCGAGCGGGCTCCGTTGAGCGGAGCTCGTGGCGGAGCACTCAGAAGAGGAAGGCAACCCCGACGGTCCGGGGCAGGGCAGTATCCCTCCCCTCTGCTGTTCTGTCAGCTGTCGTCGGGGGACTGAGTTCTGGGGACCTGGGCAACCCGGGGGGCGGACCCAGGCCCCTGCTCAGTCGCCGGAGGTGGCACCGGCCCTTGGTCAAGGAAGAGGTCCAGCCTACGGTCCCCGGGAGTTTCTGAGCTCCTCTGGGTGGTCAGACCGTAGGTAAAAATCAGTGGCTGGCTCCGCAGAGGTGTCCGAAGAGATGGTGGGTCCGTCGCTTTATCGGCGGCGGCGCTGTCTGTTTCGGGCGTCAGAGGAGGACATCTGGCGCCTGGAACTTAACAGATGAGAGGTGTGGTTGGCCTGCAGATGTTCCGCAGGTCACCACAGGAGTTTTTATGCGGCTTGCCGCGATGGAGCAGGGTCCGCAAGGACGTGGCGGTGCGTGGGGCCCGGGGATAAGGCCTCGCTGTGATCCCGGGTCCCATTATCACTGCCGATGGTGGAACATGGAGGGGTTTTAGGGGGTAGGACCGGCGGGGCGATTCGTTCCGTCGGGTGAGTCCCTCACACCCCCTCGCCGACCGTCCTCGTCGGCGAGGGATAGTGCGGAAATGCATTTCCCCTCCTAAAAAAAAAAAAAAAAAAAGGTTAGGTTAGGTTCCCCCCCTAGGTGGGCCATGACCTTGTCGTGGTGGGGGGGCTTACCCTTGGCAATCCGGGCGGTCGCAGGGGTCGGTGCTTTTTTTCCTCACCGGCCTTTGCTCGACCGATCGGATTGGTTTTGGGGACAAAGAAGGCCCACACCGAGGTGGGCTCCGAGCGGGCTCCGTTGAGCGGAGCTCGTGGCGGAGCACTCAGACGAGGAAGGCAACCCCGACGGTCCGGGGCAGGGCAGTATCCCTCCCCTCTGCTGTTCTGTCAGCTGTCGTCGGGGGACTGAGTTCTGGGGACCTGGGCAACCCGGGGGGCGGACCCAGGCCCCTGCTCAGTCGCCGGAGGTGGCACCGGCCCTTGGTCAAGGAAGAGGTCCAGCCTACGGTCCCCGGGAGTTTTTGAGCTCCTCTGGGTGGTCAGACCGTAGGTAAAAATCAGTGGCTGGCTCCGCAGAGGTGTCCGAAGAGATGGTGGGTCCGTCGCTTTATCGGCGGCGGCGCTGTCTGTTTCGGGCGTCAGAGGAGGACATCTGGCGCCTGGAACTTAACAGATGAGAGGTGTGGTTGGCCTGCAGATGTTCCGCAGGTCACCACAGGAGTTTTTATGCGGCTTGCCGCGATGGAGCAGGGTCCGCAAGGACGTGGCGGTGCGTGGGGCCCGGGGATAAGGCCTCGCTGTGATCCCGGGTCCCATTATCACTGCCGATGGTGGAACATGGAGGGGTTTTAGGGGGTAGGACCGGCGGGGCGATTCGTTCCGTCGGGTGAGTCCCTCACACCCCCTCGCCGACCGTCCTCGTCGGCGAGGGATAGTGCGGAAATGCATTTCCCCTCCTAAAAAAAAAAAAAAAAAAAAAAAAAAAAAAAAAAAAAAAAAAAGGTTAGGTTAGGTTACCAGCTGACGCAGCCGGGGTGGGGTTACCGCACCACGTCTGCGATCGCGCCGGTGCTGACGGAGTGGACGGGCAGGCGGGCCGGCTCGCTCTCCTTTCGGCTTGTGCAGGTGCTTACGGGGCATGGATGCTTCGGAAGGTACCTGTGCAACGTCGCGAGAAGGGAGCGAACCACCGCCTGCCACGAGTGCGGGGCCGGTGAGGACACCGCCCAGCACGTCTTGGAGGCATGCCCAGGTTGGGATACGGAGAGAGCGGCTCTGACGGCAGTCGTGGGACAGGATCTGTCTTTACCCGCTGTCGTCAGAGAAATGATTGGAAGCCTTGACAGCTGGAATGCTGTCAAGGCATTTTGTGAAGCGGCCTTGAGTGGTAAGGAGGCCGGGGAGCGGTCCCGAGAGGAGGACCCCCAGGCGGAACCACTCAGGCGCCGAAGAGTCGGTCGACGCCGCCGCGCATACGACGCGGCCCCCGTCAGGTAATGACAACCGGGCGTCAGTATGAGGACAACTGACGCCCGGACATTTTCATTTGTGAGGGGTGACGGCCTACAGGTGTTCCAGTAGGTCGTCACCAGAGAGGAAGCAGCACATCTGCTGGGAATGAGTCCGGCTGCGGACACCGCGGTGCGGGGGATCACGAGGACAAGGCCCAGCTGTCGCTTCGGATCCTCCTACCACCGCTGATGATGGAACACGGAGGGGTTTTAGTGGGTATTCCCGGTGCCTCTCACCGGGCGAGTCCCACACACCCCCTCGTCGGGATGTCCCCTCGACGAGGGATAGTGCGTAAATGCATTTCCCCACCTAAAAAAAAAAAAAAAAAAAAAAAAAGGTTAGGTTAGGTTTCCGTGTGCGGTTTCCAGTCCGCCATCGGACGCGTCCCCAGGTTGCGGATAGGGGAACGCCCCCCCCGATGTGGGGGGGTACCGGTTTCGGCCGGCGCGGACAAAAACTGGCATGTGGCTGTCTGGTCTTTTTAAGGGCGGACATTGCACGGCCACATGAACCCGTAGCCCCGCACTGAGTGGGGTCGGGGGTCCAGCGTACTGAACGTTGGGCCGCGAGGAAGACAACCTCTCTAAAAAATCACCCTTGAGGGCGAAGCCGTGGCTTCTTGTTCAAG
Source organism: Bembecia ichneumoniformis (assembly GCA_910589475.2). Classification (NCBI taxonomy): domain Eukaryota; kingdom Metazoa; phylum Arthropoda; class Insecta; order Lepidoptera; family Sesiidae; genus Bembecia; species Bembecia ichneumoniformis. Next base: position 111,123 of record OU342544.1, on the reverse strand, counting down.
AAGCCCTAGGCTGTCGCCAGTGGACCCCTAGCGGGTCGTGGGATGGCCAGGTCCAACCTGGCGGACCGGCATCGACCGGCCGACGAGGGGGCGTTCTGACGCCACAGCGCATTTGGCGCTTCGTTGGAGTAACACATACCGTAACCTTGCACTGCGAGGCCGGGGGTCTGACGCATATAGCGTCGGACCGCGTGGAAGAAAACCACTATAAAAAATCACCCCAAACCCAAGGTCAGCGTGCCGAGGGGTTGTATGGCTGGGGGGTTACCCAGTCCCAAGCGCGGAGGCAGACTTCGGTCTGCGCGAGGAGGCACCGAACCGCGGGCGGTATAACCTGCACCAAGGTTAGCGCTGACCTGGCAGGTGTAAATCCCTGCCAAAAGTGCGTCTGCGGCCCCTTGGGAAAGGGCCGTACGTAATCTCCTACTTCGTAAAAATGAAATGTTGACACGAAAGAGCGCGCGTTTGTTGAGCGATCCCGCTAACGCCGGGCGCTCGGGGGTAGCTGGGCCCTCGAGTGTGAAGTTGGTTACTAGCGGCACATGCGACCCGCCTTGCCAGCGGCGTCAACCGGTGTCCGGGCCGGTTGGTGAGAAATTGGTTACCGGCGATTGCGAATGCGGCGAGGGAAGCCGCCCCTGTCCCTGGTGCGAAGCCAGACAGGAAGAGCTTGCCAGGGTGGATCCCGGGCCTTCGCAAGCTATTAATGCTACCGGAGACGAGGATCCGCAGGTACTGCCGGCCCTCCGACGGGACCTTGAAATGTCGGGAGACTCTTCCTCTGGCAGTACAAAAACCGTTCGCTCTGCCAGAGTGAAAGTTACGAAAATGGAGGAGGACAGAAATCTGTCCCGTTTCTGGCTCAAGAGAGGCTCAAAACCTCCTGAGTCAGAAACATCTGACGAGGGGTCTGACCGAACGGTCTCTCCGATCCGTTCGGTTAATAAGGCCAAGAAGCCCGGTCGTCCGCCCACAACCGGCGACTACGTCGGCTTAGCTAGAGCTAAGGCCGAATTGGTTAAAGCCCAACAGGCCGAAATGGTACTACAGGCGGAGAGGGAAATGCTCGCTTTCGCTTCGGAAGCTAGAGCCACCCGCTCCCGCCTGACCGCGTCCCATGCCAACGACGCTGAGTCATCCTCGCAAATCAAGTTGCGAGTGATGTCCAGCCTTGAAGTGATTGAGAAAGTTGCTGCCACCTCAGGTAACCTTAAGGGCACGTTCATTAAGTCCCTGAAGGATGCAACCGAAGACATCCGGGGCGACGTTGCTATCTTGTCCGCCCGGACCGCTTCTGAGGAAGTGGTGGCGCTGCAGCGTGAAAACGCACAACTGCGCTCTGGTATGGCGGAGCTCCGAAAGGAGTTCGCCGAATTCAGAGCCAGCTTACAATCGCAGCCCCGACAATCTACCTCGACGCTGGACACTGAAGGGATAGTCACACCAGGCATGCTCAAGGCGCAGGAGGACCGCCTATTGAGATGCCTGAGTGAAAGACTCAACGTCAGAATAGACGAGCTCCTGAACAAGGAGCCGCAGCCTTGCCCTCCACTGGCATCCCGAAAGGGACCTCCGCCGACACCGGCGCCGAGGAAGGCTCAACCCAAGCGAACTGCCGTACCGCCAAAATCCGCCACTAGTGCGCGAATAGCGACGGCTACTGAAGAGAAGACGCCGACGCCTTCCAAAAATACCTGGCGCAGGAAACCCAACCGAGGACGCGACTCGGTGACCAAGAAGCCGGTTCATCGGGAACCACGCCCACTCCCCCCTGCCCCCGTCTCCATGGACAGAACATGGAGCACGGTGACCAGGGGAGGCAAACACAAGGAGTCACCTCCAACTCCAAAAACGAGTCGGCCCCAGCGGCCCATCACAAAAAAGAAGACGAAGCCCCCCAAGACGGCGGCAGTAGTGCTCACCCTGCAGCCGGAAGCTGCCGAGAAGGGGTTGACCTATGCCTCCGTCATTGAGGAGGCAAAACGAAAGGTGGATTTGGCGGCGCTTGATATTGAAGATATCAAGTTCCGTCGTGCCGTGACCGGGGCCACGATATTGGAGATTTCTGGCACGGACAATAATAATAGGGCGGATGCGCTGGCCGCCAAACTCAGGGAAGAATTGAGCGCGGAGTCAGTTCGAGTATCCAGACCGGTCAAGATGACCGAATTTCTGATATCTGGGCTCGACGACTCCGTCAGCTCCCAAGACGTGGCGGCGGCCATCGCTAAAATTGGCGAATGTGCCGTGGAATCGGTCAAGGTTGGGGCGATCCGTTTCTCGCGCTTCGGCATGGGGACGGCATGGGCGGGCTGCCCGGTAGCAGCTGCTAAAAAAGTATTAGAAGGGAGACTGCTGGTGGGATGGTCGGCGGCAAGGGTCAAGCTCCTTCAGCCCCGAGAGCTGCGCTGCTTCCGGTGTCTGGAATCCGGACACGTCAGGGGGCAGTGCACTGCCGCCGTCGACAGAAGCCAGCAGTGCTTCCGGTGCGGTCAGGCTGGCCACCGTGCGGCCGATTGCCGCTCCGAAGCCCGCTGTGTCATTTGCGCTGAAGCCGGGAAACGGCACAACCATCGTCTGGGGAGTCCCAAATGTTCGGCCCCCAGACGGAAATGGAATCGACGAAGGCCGGCTGGTCCTGAGGCTACGTCCCAGGATGCCGCCGACCGCCTGCCGGACAGGACGCATGGAGCACCTATGGACGTACAATCAGTATGTCCATAAGGTGTCTCCAAGCTAATATAAATCACTGCGCCAGAGCCCAGGACTTGCTTGTCCAGACACTGGCGCAGTGGAGTATACAGGTGGCAGTCGTCTCGGAGCCGTATCTGGTCGTCAATCGTGACAACTGGATCGGTGACCGGGACGGAGTCGTCGCCATTGTTTTGGCTACGGGAGAGGGGGCCTACACCGTCGATCGATCGTACAAGGGTCGAGGGTTCGTCGCCGCCTGGTGCGGGAACATCGTGTTCGTGGGTGTCTATTTTTCGCCAAATCGTCCGCTCTCGGAGTTCGAGGGCTTTTTGGCGGAAATAGACATCCTTCTAGGCTGGTGTCGTCCGCATCAGGTACTTCTAGCCGGAGACCTGAATGCGAAGTCGACGGCGTGGGGATCATCTCTCACAGACGCGAGGGGCGCTGTCCTCGAGGAGTGGCTTTCCAGTAGCAACATGTGCGTACTGAATAGGGGTACGTCTAACACTTGCGTGCGGCATCAGGGCGGTTCCGTCGTGGATGTCACGTTCGCGAGCCCCGCCCTGGCCCGCCGTGTCCGGGGCTGGGTAGTCGAAGAAGGCGTCGAGACTCTGTCGGACCACCGGTACATCCGGTTCTCCGTCTCCGCCCACTCGACCGACCCGAACAGCCCCAGACATATCCCGTCAGAGATCGGGCCCAGGTGGGCACTCAAAAAGCTGGAAAGAGACGCTCTCGTGGAGGCGTCCCTCGTTAAATCCTGGATTGACATACCGGACGAGACCGATGCGGATCTGGAGGCGCAATGGTTCCGCGAGGCAATGACGCACGTCTGCGACGTCGCCATGCCTCGCGTCGGAAAACTGCCGCCCCGTCGACAGGTGTACTGGTGGTCGCCAGAGCTCCAACAGCTCCGAGCGGCATGCGTGAAAGCACGACGCCAGTACACCCGAGCTCGTCGTCGCAACAGATCCGCATCCATAATTGACAGACTTTTCGCCGCCTTCCAAGGGGCCAAGAAAGCCTTGAGAGCGGAGATCGGTGCAGCGAAGGAGCGCGCCTGGCAGGAGCTGGTCGACTCGCTCGAGCGGGACCCATGGGGCAGGCCGTACAAGCTCGTCATGAGCAAGCTTCGCCCCTGGGCCCCTCCGCTCACATCTGAGATGGAAGCGGAGATGCTCGCGAGAGTGGTGGAGACCCTGTTTCCTGTCAGGGCGGAGGGCGATGCTCCTTGCACACAAAGTTGTGCGGTGCAGCCGACTCCAATCGAGGATCCTCCCGAGGTGTCCGAGGGTGAACTGAATAGGGCGGTTCTTCGCCTCAGCGCGAAGAACACAGCTCCCGGTCCCGACGGCATCCCGGGGAAGGCGTTGGTCTTGGCCCTCAAGGAGGGCGGTTTGGACGAGAGATTCCGCGCGCTACTCACCACCTGTGTGAAGGAAGGCCACTTTCCCAAGGAGTGGAAGCAGGGCAGGCTGGTCCTCATCCGCAAGTCCGGGCGTCCGGTGGACTCACCATCGGCATACCGCCCCATAGTCCTGCTGAGTGAGGCTGGGAAATTGCTCGAGCGAGTTATCGCTGCTCGCCTCACTCAACACCTCGAGGAGACGGGGCCGAATTTGGCGGAGATCCAGTTCGGTTTCCGTAGGGGCAGGTCCACCGTGGACGCGATTGCCAGGGTGAGGACTATAGCGGACGAGGAAGTTGGGAAAGGTGGGGTCGTCTTGGCGGTGTCCTTAGACATTTCCAACGCGTTCAACACTCTCCCACACAGAGTAATCTTGGAGGCCATGGGGTACCACGCCTTCCCGGGATACTTGCGTCGACTCGTCGACGAGTACCTCTCGGGTCGGTCGGTCGTGTACCCCACACGCGTTGGAATTTGTCAACGGGAAGTGTCGTGCGGTGTCCCGCAGGGGTCGGTCCTCGGGCCGCTCCTGTGGAACATCGGCTACGACTGGGTGCTGCGGGGCGTTACCCTGCACGGGGTCGACGTCACGTGTTACGCGGACGACACGCTAGTGACCGCCCGCGGTGGCACGTTCCGTGACGCGGCCCTGTTGGCAACCGCCGGAGTCGCACAGGTGGTGGGGCGCATACGGCGCCTGGGCCTGACGGTGGCCCTTGAAAAGTCCGAAGCGATCTGCTTCCACGGACCTCGCAAGGCGCCACCGCCAGACGCCCACATTATTGTGAGCGGAGTGTCCATCGGCATCGGGTCGACGTTGAAATATCTCGGCGTCGTTCTCGATAGCCGGTGGAACTTCAGGGACCACTTCTCTAAGCTGGTTCCCAAATTGGTCCGGACATCGTTAGCCCTAGCAAGGCTAACGCCCAACCTGGGTGGGCCAAGGAGTGGATGCCGTCGTCTCTACGCAGGCGTGGTGCGATCGATGGCCCTGTACGGGGCACCGATCTGGGTGGACTCCCTGTCAGCACAAAATAAGGTCCTCTTGCGACGCGCGCAGCGGATCGTTGCTATCAGGGTCATCCGAGCGTATCGCACCGTCTCGTGGGAGGCGGCGTGCGTTGTTGCTGGAACACCACCCTGGGAATTGGATGCCGAGGTCCTAGCAGCGGTCTACTACAAGACTGCGGATGCTAGGTCCCGAGGTGTAGCTCCGACCCCAGCGGTGGTGTCGCGCTGGAGAAGAGAGGCCCAAGAAATGGCTATGATGACGTGGAACGTCGAGTTGGCGAGGCCGAATGCGGGTCGCCGCATTTCGGCTGCGGTCGCTCCCGTCCTCAAGGAGTGGGTGAGCAGGCGGACCGGATCGCTCTCCTTCCGGCTTGTGCAGGTGCTTACGGGGCACGGCTGCTTCGGACAGTACCTGTGCAACGTCGCGAAGAGGGAGCCAACCACCGCTTGCCACGAGTGCGGGGCAACGATTGATACGGCCCAGCATACTCTGGAAGTTTGCCCAGGTTGGGACCATGAGAGGTCAGCTCTGACGGCAGTCGTCGGCCGGGATTTATCCCTACCCGCTGTCGTCAGGGCAATGCTAGACAGCATACTAAAATGGAACGCCGTCAAGGCCTTCTGTGAGAAAGTGCTCAGGAGCAAGGAGGCCAGTGAGCGGGCTCGCGAGGAAGACCCCCTTGCTGCTCCCCTGAGACGCCGCAGAGCGGGACAACGGCGCCGGGCCTATGCTACGGCGCAGAACATATAATGACTGCCGGGCGTCAGTAGAGGACAACTGGCGCCCGGTTCACATTGCTGAGGGGTGGCGGCCTATACATATTCCGTAGGCTGCCACCAGAGAAACAGTGCCAAAAGCACCAGACGACGGGTCCGTAGTGGACACAGCGGTGTAGATGGGGTTTGAGGACAAGGCAATCTGTAACCTCGGCCCCATATACCCCCGCGGATGTTGGAATATGGAGGGGTTTTAGTGGGTATTCCCGGTGCCTCTCACCGGGCGAGTCCCACACACCCCCTCGTCGGGATGTCCCCCCGACGAGGGATAGTGCGTAAATGCATTTCCCCTCCTAAAAAAAAAAAAAAAAAAAAGGTTAGGTTAGGTTCCCCCCCTAGGTGGGCCATGACCTTGTCGTGGTGGGGGGGCTTACCCTTGGCAATCCGGGCGGTTGCAGGGGTCGGTGGGGTCACCGGCCTTTGCTCGATCGATCGGATTGGTTTTGGGGACTAAGAAGGCCCACACCGAGGTGGGCTCCGAGCGAGCTCCGCCCAGCGGAGCTCGTGGCGGAGCTGTTATTTGGAGGCTCCAACCTTCTGTTGGAGCTTCACCGGTCATCGCTCGCGCGGGCCGAGAATCCGTACTCGGCCCGCGCGATTGGTGGCCGGTGAGAGAGATGGCACCCCGGTCCTTGTTCGTCAGACTGAGGTATGGGACTCGGTACTGCGGATGAGGATCGGCAGGTGAGTCGCAGCGGGTGGATTCTCTCGGACGGCTTCGATGCTCAGTGGTAGTCGGGCAACTTACGCGAAGACGGAGCTCATGCGACTGGGAAGGACCAACTGGCATAGTACCTGCAATCGTGGCATGTGGGGGGTGGGGAACACCCGGTGGGTGGGCACCGGCTTAGTACTACCCCCCGCAGTCGTCCGGAAGAGTGAAGACCCGGCCTCGCCACCCGGCCTAGTAGCTCTTCCGCGACGACAACATGAGGTGGAGCCCGTCTCGGGCTGCCGCGATTGTTGGGGAAATGTCAGAGGGACACCCCTATGGGCCGCCCACCCATAATGTCGTATGAGATGAGCGGCCACACGAGCGGGGGTCGTTCGGGGGATGAAGGTGGAAGCGGCCTCCGACTCCGCGGATGGTTGTGCCGCGGAGAAGAGGTAAAGGGTTGATTCGGTTACGAATCCCCTCGCTGACTGCTCGCTGCGACGGATAAGAGGATTACGGGCGGCTGGTGCCGCTTCGCTCGGGGGCGGTGGACGTGGGGAGGTGCGCCGCCCGCACAACACCGGGCAGTGAGGTGTGGTGGCCTGCAGATGTTCCAGCGGGTCACCACAGGAGGAGTTGCACGGCATGCCGTGATGGATGCGGGTCCGCAAGGACATGGCGGTGCGTGGGGCCCGGGGATAAGGCCTCGCTGTGACTCCGGGTCTCACGATCACTGCCGATGGTGGAACATGGAGGCGGTTTTAGTGGAGTAGGACCGGCGGGGCGATACGTTCCGTCGGGTGAGTCCCACACCCCCCCTCGTCGACCGTCCCCGTCGACGAGGAATAGTGCGTAAATGCATTTCCCCTCCTAAAAAAAAAAAAAAAGGTTAGGTTAGGTTGTGAGCACATTTGGTACAGAATACTAAATTGAAGCCAGTGTTCGAGTGGTGATGGTTCGTATCCACGGAGTAAATAAATGAATTTTCGTACTTGCTTCGGCAGTACATATACTAAAATTGGAACGATACAGAGAAGATTAGCATGGCCCCTGCGCAAGGATGACACGCAAAATCGTGAAGCGTTCCACATTTTTTCCGTGTGCGGTTTCCAGTCCGCCATCGGACGCGTCCCCGGGTTGCGGATAGGGGAACGCCCCCCAGTATGGGGGGTACCGGTTTCGGCCGGCGCGGACAAAAACTGGCATGTGGCTGTCTGGTCTTTTTAAGGGCGGACATTGCACGGCCACATGAACCCGTAGCCCCGCACTGAGTGGGGACGGGGGTCCAGCGCACTGAGCGTTGGGCCGCGAGGAAGACAACCTCTCTAAAAAATTACCCTTGAGGGCGAAGCCGTGGCTTCTTGTTCAAGAAGCCCTAGGCTGTCGCCAGTGGACCCCTAGCGGGTCGTGGGATGGCCAGGTCCAACCTGGCGGACCGGCATCGACCGGCCGACGAGGGGGCGTTCTGACGCCACAGCGCATTTGGCGCTTCGTTGGAGTAACACATACCGTAACCTTGCACTCTGCGAGGCCGGGGGTCTGACGCACTTAGCATCGGACCGCGTGGAAGAAAACCACTATAAAAAATCACCCCAAACCCAAGGTCAGCGTGCCGAGGGGTTGTATGGCTGGGGGGTTACCCAGTCCTAAGCGCGGAGGTAGACTTCGGTCTGCGCGAGGAGGCACCGAACCGCGGGCGGTATAACCTGCACCAAGGTTAGCGCTGACCTGGCAGGTGTAAATCCCTGCCGAAAGGGCGTCTGCGGCCCCTTGGGAAAGGGCCGTACGTAATTTCCCAATTCGTAAATATGAAATGTTGACACGAAAGAGCGCGCGTTTGTTGAGCGATCCCGCTAACGCCGGGCGCTCGGGGGTAGCTGGGCCCTCGAGTGTGAAGTTGGTTACTAGCGGCACATGCGACCCGCCTTGCCAGCGGCGTCAACCGGTGTCCGGGCCGGTTGGTGAGAAATTGGTTACCGGCGATTGCGAATGCGGCGAGGGAAGCCGCCCCTGTCCCTGGTGCGAAGCCAGACAGGAAGAGCTTGCCAGGGTGGATCCCGGGCCTTCGCAAGCTACTAATGCTACCGGAGACGAGGATACGCAGGTACTGCCGGCCCTCCGACGGGACCTTGAAATGTCGGGAGACTCTTCCTCTGGCAGTACAAAAACCGTTCGCTCTGCCAGAGTGAAAGTTACAAAAATGGAGGAGGACAGAAATCTGTCCCGTTTCTGGCTCAAGAGAGGCTCAAAACCTCCTGAGTCAGAAACATCTGACGAGGGGTCTGACCGAACGGTCTCTCCGATCCGTTCGGTTAATAAGGCCAAGAAGCCCGGTCGTCCGCCCACAACCGGCGACTACGTCGGCTTAGCTAGAGCTAAGGCCGAATTGGTTAAGGCCCAACAGGCCGAAATGGTACTACAGGCGGAGAGGGAAATGCTCGCTTTCGCTTCGGAAGCTAGAGCCACCCGCTCCCGCCTGACCGCGTCCCATGCCAACGACGCTGAGTCATCCTCGCAAATCAAGTTGCGAGTGATGTCCAGCCTCGAAGTGATTGAGAAAGTTGCTGCCACCTCAGGTAACCTTAAGGGCACGTTCATTAAGTCCCTGAAGGATGCAACCGAAGACATCCGGGGCGACGTTGCTATCTTGTCCGCCCGGACCGCTTCTGAGGAAGTGGTGGCGCTGCAGCGTGAAAACGCACAACTGCGCTCTGGTATGGCGGAGCTCCGAAAGGAGTTCGCCGAATTCAGAGCCAGCTTACAATCGCAGCCCCGACAATCTACCTCGACGCTGGACACTGAAGGGATAGTCACACCAGGCATGCTCAAGGCGCAGGAGGACCGCCTATTGAGATGCCTGAGTGAAAGACTCAACGTCAGAATAGACGAGCTCCTCAACAAGGAGCCGCAGCCTTGCCCTCCACTGGCATCCCGAAAGGGACCTCCGCCGACACCGGCGCCGAGGAAGGCTCAACCCAAGCGCCCTGCCGTACCACCAAAATCCGCCACCAGTGCGCGAATAGTGACGGCTAATGAAGAGAAGACACCGACGCCTTCCAAAAATACCTGGCGCAGGAAACCCAACCGAGGACGCGATTCGGTGACCAAGAAGCCGGTTCGTCGGGACCCACGCCCACTCCCCCCTGCCCCCGCCTCCATGGACAGAACATGGAGCACGGTGACCAGGGGAGGCAAACACAAGGAGTCACCTCCAACTCCAAAAACGAGTCGGCCCCAGCGGCCCATCACAAAAAAGAAGACGAAGCCTCCCAAGACGGCGGCAGTAGTGCTCACCCTGCAGCCGGAAGCTGCCGAGAAGGGGTTGACCTATGCCTCCGTCATTGAGGAGGCAAAACGGAAGGTGGATTTGGCGGCGCTTGATATTGAAGATATCAAGTTCCGTCGTGCCGTGACCGGGGCCACGATATTGGAGATTTCTGGCACGGATAATAACAATAGGGCGGATGCGCTGGCCGCCAAACTCAGAGAACAATTGAGCGCGGAGTCGGTTCGAGTATCCAGACCGGTCAAGATGACCGAATTACTGATATCTGGGCTCGACGATTCCGTCAGCTCCCAAGACGTGGCGGCGGCCATCGCCAAAATTGGCGAATGTGCCGTGGAATCGGTCAAGGTTGGGGCGATCCGTTTCTCGCGCTTCGGCATGGGGACGGCATGGGCGGGCTGCCCGGTAGCAGCTGCTAAAAAAGTATTAGAAGGGAGACTGCTGGTGGGATGGTCGGCGGCAAGGGTCAAGCTCCTTCAGCCCCGAGAGCTGCGCTGCTTCCGGTGTCTGGAATCCGGACACGTCAGGGGGCAGTGCACTGCCGCCGTCGACAGAAGCCAGCAGTGCTTCCGGTGCGGTCAGGCTGGCCACCGTGCGGCCGATTGCCGCTCCGAAGCCCGCTGTGTCATTTGCGCTGAAGCCGGGAAACGGCACAACCATCGTCTGGGGAGTCCCAAATGTTCGGCCCCCAGACGGAAATGGAATCGACGAAGGCCGGCTGGTCCTGAGGCTACGTCCCAGGATGCCGCCGACCGCCTGCCGGACAGGACGCATGGAGCACCTATGGACGTACAATCAGTATGTCCATAAGGTGCCTCCAAACTAATATAAATCACTGCGCCAGAGCTCAGGACTTGTTGGTCCAGACGCTGGCGCAGTGGAGGATAGAGGTGGCAGTCGTCTCGGAGCCGTATCTGGTCGTCAATCGTGACAACTGGATCGGTGACCGGGACGGGCTCGTGGCCATTGTTTTGGCCTCGAAAGAGGGGGCCCACGCCGTCGATCGTACGTATAAGGGTCGAGGGTTCGTTGCCGCCTTATGCGGAAACATTGTGTTCGTGGGTGTCTATTTTTCGCCAAATCGTTCGCTTTCGGATTTCGAGAGCTTTTTGGCGGAAATAGACATCCTTTTAGGCTGGTGTCGTCCGCATCAGGTACTTCTAGCCGGAGACCTGAATGCGAAGTCGACGGCGTGGGGATCATCTCTCACAGACGCGAGGGGCGCTGTCCTCGAGGAGTGGCTTTCCAGTAGCAACATGTGCGTACTGAATAGGGGTACGTCTAACACTTGCGTGCGGCATCAGGGCGGTTCCGTCGTGGATGTCACGTTCGCGAGCCCCGCCCTGGCCCGCCGTGTCCGGGGCTGGGTAGTCGAAGAAGGCGTCGAGACTTTGTCGGACCACCGGTACATCCGGTTCTCCGTCTCCGCCCACTCGACAGACCCGAACAGCCCCAGACATATCCCGTCAGAGATCGGGCCCAGGTGGGCACTCAAAAAGCTGGAAAGAGACGCTCTCGTGGAGGCGTCCCTCGTTGAATCCTGGATTGACATACCGGACGAGACCGATGCGGATCTGGAGGCGCAATGGTTCCGCGAGGCAATGACGCACGTCTGCGACGTCGCCATGCCTCGCGTCGGAAAACTGCCGCCCCGTCGACAGGTGTACTGGTGGTCGCCAGAGCTGCAACAGCTCCGAGCGGCATGCGTGAAAGCACGACGCCAGTACACCCGAGCTCGTCGTCGCAACAGATCCGCATCCATAATTGACAGACTTTTCGCCGCCTTCCAAGGGGCCAAGAAAGCCTTGAGAGCGGAGATCGGTGCAGCGAAGGAGCGCGCCTGGCAGGAGCTGGTCGACTCGCTCGAGCGGGACCCATGGGGCAGGCCGTACAAGCTCGTCATGAGCAAGCTTCGCCCCTGGGCCCCTCCGCTCACATCTGAGATGGAAGCGGAGACGCTCGCGAGAGTGGTGGAGACCCTGTTTCCTGTCAGGGCGGAGGGCGATGCTCCTCGCACACAAGATCGTGCGGTGCAGCCGACTCCAATCGAGGATCCTCCCGAGGTGTCCGAGGGCGAACTGAATAGGGCGGTTCTTCGCCTCAGCGCGAAGAACACAGCTCCCGGTCCCGACGGCATCCCGGGGAAGGCGTGGGTCTTGGCCCTCAAGGAGGGCGGTCTGGACGAGAGATTCCGTGCGCTACTCACCACCTGTGTGAAGGAAGGCCACTTTCCCAAGGATTGGAAGCAGGGCAGGCTGGTCCTCATCCGCAAGCCCGGGCGTCCGGTGGACTCACCATCGGCATACCGCCCCATAGTCCTGCTGAGTGAGGCTGGGAAATTGCTTGAGCGAGTCATCGCTGCTCGCCTCACTCAACACCTCGAGGAGACGGGGCCGAATTTGGCGGAAATCCAGTTCGGTTTCCGTAGGGGCAGGTCCACCGTAGACGCTATTGCCAGGGTGAGGACTATTGCGGACGAGGAAGTTGGGAAAGGTGGGGTCGTCTTGGCGGTGTCCTTGGACATTTCCAACGCGTTCAACACTCTCCCACACAGAGTCATCTTGGAGGCCATGGGGTACCACGCCTTCCCGGGATACTTGCGTCGACTCGTCGACGAGTACCTCTCGGGTCGGTCGGTCGTGTACCCCACACGCGTTGGAATTTGTCAAAGGGAAGTGTCGTGCGGTGTCCCGCAGGGGTCGGTTCTCGGGCCGCTCCTGTGGAACATCGGCTACGACTGGGTGCTGCGGGGCGTTACCCTGCACGGGGTCGACGTCACGTGTTACGCGGACGACACGCTAGTGACCGCCCGTGGTGGCACGTTCCGTGACGCGGCCCTGTTGGCAACCGCCGGAGTCGCACAGGTGGTGGGGCGCATACGGCGCCTGGGCCTGACGGTGGCCCTTGAAAAGTCCGAAGCGATCTGCTTCCACGGACCTCGCAAGGCGCCACCGCCAGACGCCCACATTATTGTGAGCGGAGTGTCCATCGGCATCGGGTCGACGTTGAAATATCTCGGCGTCGTTCTCGATAGCCGGTGGAACTTCAGGGACCACTTCTCTAAGCTGGTTCCCAAATTGGTCCGGACATCGTTAGCCCTAGCAAGGCTAACGCCCAACCTGGGTGGGCCAAGGAGTGGATGCCGTCGTCTCTACGCAGGCGTGGTGCGATCGATGGCCCTGTACGGGGCACCGATCTGGGTGGACTCCCTGTCAGCACAAAATAAGGTCCTGTTGCGACGCGCGCAGCGGATCGTTGCTATCAGGGTCATCCGAGCGTATCGCACCGTCTCGTGGGAGGCGGCGTGCGTTGTTGCTGGAACACCACCCTGGGAATTGGATGCCGAGGTCCTAGCAGCGGTCTACTACAAGACTGCGGATGCTAGGTCCCGAGGTGTAGCTCCGACCCCAGCGGTGGTGTCGCGCTGGAGAAGAGAGGCCCAAGAAATGGCTATGATGACGTGGAACGCCGAGTTGGCGAGGCCGAATGCGGGTCGCCGCATTTCGGCTGCGGTCGCTCCCGTCCTCAAGGAGTGGGTGAGCAGGCGGACCGGATCGCTCTCCTTCCGGCTTGTGCAGGTGCTTACGGGGCACGGCTGCTTCGGACAGTACCTGTGCAACGTCGCGAAGAGGGAGCCAACCACCGCTTGCCACGAGTGCGGGGCAACGATTGATACGGCCCAGCATACTCTGGAAGTTTGCCCAGGTTGGGACCATGAGAGGTCAGCTCTGACGGCAGTCGTCGGCCGGGATTTATCCCTACCCGCTGTCGTCAGGGCAATGCTAGACAGCATACTAAAATGGAACGCCGTCAAGGCCTTCTGTGAGAAAGTGCTCAGGAGCAAGGAGGCCAGTGAGCGGGCTCGCGAGGAAGACCCCCTTGCTGCTCCCCTGAGACGCCGCAGAGCGGGACAACGGCGCCGGGCATATGCTACGGCGCAGAACATATAATGACTGCCGGGCGTCAGTAGAGGACAACTGGCGCCCGGTTCACATTGCTGAGGGGTGGCGGCCTATACATATTCCGTAGGCTGCCACCAGAGAAACAGTGCCAAAAGCACCAGACGACGGGTCCGTAGTGGACACAGCGGTGTAGATGGGGTTTGAGGACAAGGCAATCTGTAACCTCGGCCCCATATACCACCGCGGATGTTGGAATATGGAGGGGTTTTAGTGGGTATTCCCGGTGCCTCTCACCGGGCGAGTCCCACACACCCCCTCGTCGGGATGTCCCCCCGACGAGGGATAGTGCGTAAATGCATTTCCCCTCCTAAAAAAAAAAAAAAAAAAAAAAGGTTAGGTTAGGTTTCCGTGTGCGGTTTCCAGTCCGCCATCGGACGCGTCCCCGGGTTGCGGATAGGGGAACGCCCCCCAGTTATGGGGGGTACCGGTTTCGGCCGGCGCGGACAAAAACTGGCATGTGGCTGTCTGGTCTTTTTTAAGGGCGGACATTGCACGGCCACATGAACCCGTAGCCCCGCACTGAGTGGGGTCGGGGGTCCAGCGCACTGAGCGTTGGGCCGCGAGGAAGACAACCTCTCTAAAAAATCACCCCCGTGGGCGAAGCGACGGCTTCTTATTTAAGAAGCCCACCGCTGTCGCCAGTGGACCCTTGCGGGTCGTGGGATGGCCGGGTTCAACCTGGCGGACCGGAAGTCCGGACTGATGAGGAGGCGCTCTGGCGCTGAAGCGCTTCGGCGCGTTTGTGGAGGCCCCGTAGCGGGGCAGTGGAGCTTCGGCTCGTGGGAAGCGGACCTTCAAGGTCTGCGTGCGCGGCGTGTGGTCTAGGCCACCGTCGGGCAACCCGTAACCTCGCACTATGCGAGGCCGGGGGTCCGGCGCACTGAGCGTCGGGCCGCGTGGAAGATAACCACTATAAAAATTACCCCAATCCTAAGGTTTTGGGTCTGCCGATGGGATGAATGGCTGGGGGGTACCCAGTCCCAAGGGCCCAACAGCAGTGAAGCTGTACAAAAACACAAATTTCAAAATGAAAAGTGCATCTAAAAGTAAATATACCCAGGAGGGTCCCACCTGCTCCGCAGATGGGGAATCCCTCCCTGTGCCTTTGGGTACAGGCAGTCCCACGTACTCTGGGGGGGACAAGACTGCACTTGGGGGCAACCCCACCAACGACAATGGCTTTTCTTTTAAGGTACCCGAGATTGCACGTGATTCGGAAGCGCAGGCCCTGTCGACTCTTCGGCAGGACCTGAAAATGTCGGGTGACTCTTCCTCTGGCAGCGCGAGTACCGTTCGCTCTGCCAGAGTGAAAGTTACGAGAATGGAGGAGGACAGGAAACTGTCCCGTTTCTTTCTCAAGAGAGGCTCGAAGCCTCCCGAGTCAGAAACGTCCGACGAGGGCTCGGACCGAATAGCCTCTCCGACTCGGTCGGTCCACAAAGCTAAGAAGCCCGGACGTCCGCCCACAACTGGGCAATATGTCGGCCTTGCGATGGCTAAGGCCGAATATGTGAAGGCCCAACGGGCCGAACTAGAGCTCCAGGCGGAGAAGGAGCTGCTGGCCTCTGTCTCGGAGGCTAGAGCGACCCGTTCCAGCCTGGCTATGCCAGGAGAGAAGGAGGACGACACCGTGACGTCCTCGCGACTTCTAGAGCGAGTAAAATCCCGTTTTTCCGTTATAGAGGAAGTGGCAGCCAAGTCGGGCAAGCTCAAGGGGACCTTTGTTAAGGCCCTTAGGGATTCGGTGACTGAGGCGTGGGAGGACGTGTTGTCTCTCGCGGCCCTACGCGCCACGGAAGAAACAAAGGCCCTGCAGCGTGAAAACGCACAACTGCGCTCTGGCATGGCGGAGCTCCGAAAGGAGTTCGCCGAATTCAGAGCCAGCATACAATCGCAGCCCCGACGGCTTTCCTCGATGCAGGACACAGAAGGAATAGTCACACCAGGCATGCTCAAGGCGCAGGAGGACCGCCTATTGAGGTGCCTGAGTGAAAGAGTAAACGTCCGAATCGACGAGCTCCTGAATAAGGAGCCGCAGCCCTGCCCTCCACTGGCATCCCGAAAGGGACCACCGCCAACACCGGCGCCCAAGAAAGCTGCAACCATTCGTCCTGCCGTAGCGCCCAAACGCGCCACTGCCCCCGCCTCCAGCGGGCGCAAGGATACGGCTGCTGAACCCGAGAAAGGGGCGCCTTCCATAAGTGCCCAGAAAAGGAAGAGACAACGCAGGGCGGCAGCCAAGATACGCCCTCCCCGTGAAGAGCGTCCCCTCCCTCCCGCCCCCGCCTCCATGGACAGAACATGGAGCACGGTGGTTAGGGGAGGAAAACACAAGGTGTCACCTCCGGGGCATAAAAAGAATGGGCCCCAGCGGCCCACACCAAAAAAAAAAGACGACGAAGCCTCCCAAGACGGCGGCAGTAGTGCTCACCCTGCAGCCAGAAGCTGCCGAGAAGGGGTTGACCTATGCCTCCGTCATTGAGGAGGCAAAACGGAAGGTGGACTTGGCGGCGCTTGACATTGAAAATATCAAGTTCCGTCGTGCCGTGACCGGTGCCACGATACTGGAGATTTCCGGCACGAATAATGACAATAGGGCGGATGCGCTGGCCGCCAAACTCAGGGAAGAATTGAGCGCGGAGTCGGTCCGAGTATCCAGACCGGTCAAGATGACCGATTTTCTGATATCTGGGCTCGACGACTCCGTCAGCTCCCAAGACGTGGCGGCGGCCATCGCCAAAATTGGCGAATGTGCCGTGGAATCGGTCAAGGTTGGGGCGATCCGTTTCTCGCGCTTCGGCATGGGGACGGCATGGGCGGGCTGCCCTGTAGCAGCTGCTAAAAAGGTATTAGAAGGGAGACTGCTGGTGGGATGGTCGGCGGCAAGGGTTAAGCTCCTACAGCCCCGTGAGCTGCGCTGCTTCCGGTGTCTGGAATCTGGACACGTCAGGGGGCAGTGCACTGCTGCCGTTGACAGAAGCCAGCAGTGCTTCCGGTGCGGTCAGGCTGGCCACCGTGCGGCCGATTGCCGCTCCGAAGCCCGCTGCGTCATTTGCGCTGAAGCCGGGAAACGGCACAACCATCGTCTGGGGAGTCCCAAATGTTCGGCCCCCAGACGGAAATGGAATCGACGAAGGCCGGCTGGCCCTGAGGCTACGTCCCAGGATGCCGCCGACCGCCTGCCGGACAGGACGCATGGAGCACCTATGGACGTACAGTCAGTATGTCCATAAGGTGTCTTCAAACTAATATAAATCACTGCGCCAGAGCTCAGGACTTGCTGGTCCAGACGCTGGCGCAGTGGAGGATAGAGGTGGCAGTCGTCTCGGAGCCGTATCTGGTCGTCAATCGTGACAACTGGATCGGTGACCGGGACGGGCTCGTAGCCATTGTTTTGGCCTCGAGAGAGGGGGTCCACGCCGTCGATCGTACGTATAAGGGTCGAGGGTTCGTTGCCGCCTTATGCGGAAACATTGCGTTCGTGGGTGTCTATTTTTCGCCAAATCGTTCGCTCTCGGATTTCGAGAGCTTTTTGGCGGAAATAGACATCCTTTTAGGCTGGTGTCGTCCGCATCAGGTACTCCTAGCCGGAGACCTGAATGCGAAGTCGACGGCGTGGGGATCATCTCTCACAGACGCGAGGGGCGCTGCCCTCGAGGAGTGGCTTTCCAGTAGCAACATGTGCGTACTGAATAGGGGTACGTCTAACACTTGCGTGCGGCATCAGGGCGGTTCCGTCGTGGATGTCACGTTCGCGAGCCCCGCCCTGGCCCGCCGTGTCCGGGGCTGGGTAGTCGAAGAAGGGGTCGAGACTCTGTCGGACCACCGGTACATCCGGTTCTCCGTCTCCCCCCACTCGACAGACCCGAACAGCCCCAGACGTATCCCGTCAGAGATCGGGCCCAGGTGGGCACTCAAAAAGCTGGAAAGAGACGCTCTCGTGGAGGCGTCCCTCGTTGAATCCTGGATTGACACACCGGACGAGACCGATGCGGATCTGGAGGCGCAATGGTTCCGCGAGGCAATGACGCACGTCTGCGACGTCGCCATGCCTCGCGTCGGAAAACTGCCGCCCCGTCGACAGGTGTACTGGTGGTCGCCAGAGCTGCAACAGCTCCGAGCGGCATGCGTGAAAGCACGACGCCAGTACACCCGAGCTCGTCGTCGCAACAGATCCGCATCCATACTGGAAAGACTTTTTGCCGCCTTCCAAGGGGCCAAGAAAGCCTTGAGAGCGGAGATCGGTGCAGCGAAGGAGCGCGCCTGGCAGGAGCTGGTCGACTCGCTCGAGCGGGACCCATGGGGCAGGCCGTACAAGCTTGTCATGAGCAAGCTTCGCCCCTGGGCCCCTCCGCTCACATCTGAGATGGAAGCGGAGACGCTCGCGAGAGTGGTGGAGACCCTGTTTCCTGTCAGGGCGGAGGGCGATGCTCCTCGCACACAAGATCGTGCGGTGCAGCCGACTCCGATCGAGGATCCTCCCGAGGTGTCCGAGGGCGAACTGAATAGGGCGGTTCTTCGCCTCAGCGCGAAGAACACAGCTCCCGGTCCCGACGGCATCCCGGGGAAGGCGTGGGTCTTGGCCCTCAAGGAGGGCGGTCTGGACGAGAGATTCCGTGCGCTACTCACCACCTGTGTGAAGGAAGGCCACTTTCCCAAGGATTGGAAGCAGGGCAGGCTGGTCCTCATCCGCAAGCCCGGGCGTCCGGTGGACTCACCATCGGCATACCGCCCCATAGTCCTGCTGAGTGAGGCTGGGAAATTGCTTGAGCGAGTCATCGCTGCTCGCCTCACTCAACACCTCGAAGAGACGGGGCCGAATTTGGCGGAAATCCAGTTCGGTTTCCGTAGGGGCAGGTCCACCGTAGACGCTATTGCCAGGGTGAGGACTATTGCGGACGAGGAAGTTGGGAAAGGTGGGGTCGTCTTGGCGGTGTCCTTAGACATTTCCAACGCGTTCAACACTCTCCCACACAGAGTCATCTTGGAGGCCATGGGGTACCACGCCTTCCCGGGATACTTGCGTCGACTCGTCGACGAGTACCTCTCGGGTCGGTCGGTCGTGTACCCCACACGCGTTGGAATTTGTCGAAGGGAAGTGTCGTGCGGTGTCCCGCAGGGGTCGGTTCTCGGGCCGCTCCTGTGGAACATCGGCTACGACTGGGTGCTGCGGGGCGTTACCCTGCACGGGGTCGACGTCACGTGTTACGCGGACGACACGCTAGTGACCGCCCGCGGTGGCACGTTCCGTGACGCGGCCCTGTTGGCATCCGCCGGAGTCGCACAGGTGGTGGGGCGCATACGGCGCCTGGGCCTGACGGTGGCCCTTGAAAAGTCCGAAGCGATCTGCTTCCACGGACCTCGCAAGGCGCCACCGCCAGACGCCCACATTATTGTGAGCGGAGTGCCCATCGGCATCGGGTCGACGTTGAAATATCTCGGCGTCGTTCTCGATAGCCGGTGGAACTTCAGGGACCACTTCTCTAAGCTGGTTCCCAAATTGGTCCGGACATCGTTAGCCCTAGCCAGGCTAACGCCCAACCTGGGTGGGCCAAGGAGTGGATGCCGCCGTCTCTACGCAGGCGTGGTGCGATCGATGGCCCTGTACGGGGCACCGATCTGGGTGGACTCCCTGTCAGCACAAAATAAGGTCCTCTTGCGACGCGCGCAGCGGATCGTTGCTATCAGGGTCATCCGAGCGTATCGCACCGTCTCGTGGGAGGCGGCGTGCGTTGTTGCTGGAACACCACCCTGGGAATTGGATGCCGAGGTCCTAGCAGCGGTCTACTACAAGACTGCGGATGCTAGGTCCCGAGGTGTAGCTCCGACCCCAGCGGTGGTGTCGCGCTGGAGAAGAGAGGCCCAAGAAATGGCTATGATGACGTGGAACGTCGAGTTGGCGAGGCCGAATGCGGGTCGCCGCATTTCGGCTGCGGTCGCTCCCGTCCTCAAGGAGTGGGTGAGCAGGCGGACCGGATCGCTCTCCTTCCGGCTTGTGCAGGTGCTTACGGGGCACGGCTGCTTCGGACAGTACCTGTGCAACGTCGCGAAGAGGGAGCCAACCACCGCTTGCCACGAGTGCGGGGCAACGATTGATACGGCCCAGCATACTCTGGAAGTTTGCCCAGGTTGGGACCATGAGAGGTCAGCTCTGACGGCAGTCGTCGGCCGGGATTTATCCCTACCCGCTGTCGTCAGGGCAATGCTAGACAGCATACTAAAATGGAACGCCGTCAAGGCCTTCTGTGAGAAAGTGCTCAGGAGCAAGGAGGCCAGTGAGCGGGCTCGCGAGGAAGACCCCCTTGCTGCTCCCCTGAGACGCCGCAGAGCGGGACAACGGCGCCGGGCCTATGCTACGGCGCAGAACATATAATGACTGCCGGGCGTCAGTAGAGGACAACTGGCGCCCGGTTCACATTGCTGAGGGGTGGCGGCCTATACATATTCCGTAGGCTGCCACCAGAGAAACAGTGCCAAAAGCACCAGACGACGGGTCCGTAGTGGACACAGCGGTGTAGATGGGGTTTGAGGACAAGGCAATCTGTAACCTCGGCCCCATATACCCCCGCGGATGTTGGAATATGGAGGGGTTTTAGTGGGTATTCCCGGTGCCTCTCACCGGGCGAGTCCCACACACCCCCTCGTCGGGATGTCCCCCTGACGAGGGATAGTGCGTAAATGCATTTCCCCTCCTAAAAAAAAAAAAAAAAAAAAAAAAAAAAAAAAAAAAAAAAAAAAAAAAAAAAAAAGGTTAGGTTAGGTTCCCCCCTAGGTGGGCCATGACCTTGTCGTGGTGGGGGGGCTTACCCTTGGCAATCCGGGCGGTTGCAGGGGTCGGTGCTTTTTTTCCTCACCGGCCTTTGCTCGACCGATCGGATTGGTTTTGGGGACAAAGAAGGCCCACACCGAGGTGGGCTCCGAGCGGGCTCCGTTGAGCGGAGCTCGTGGCGGAGCACTCAGAAGAGGAAGGCAACCCCGACGGTCCGGGGCAGGGCAGTATCCCTCCCCTCTGCTGTTCTGTCAGCTGTCGTCGGGGGACTGAGTTCTGGGGACCTGGGCAACCCGGGGGGCGGACCCAGGCCCCTGCTCAGTCGCCGGAGGTGGCACCGGCCCTTGGTCAAGGAAGAGGTCCAGCCTACGGTCCCCGGGAGTTTCTGAGCTCCTCTGGGTGGTCAGACCGTAGGTAAAAATCAGTGGCTGGCTCCGCAGAGGTGTCCGAAGAGATGGTGGGTCCGTCGCTTTATCGGCGGCGGCGCTGTCTGTTTCAGGCGTCAGAGGAGGACATCTGGCGCCTGGAACTTAACAGATGAGAGGTGTGGTTGGCCTGCAGATGTTCCGCAGGTCACCACAGGAGTTTTTATGCGGCTTGCCGCGATGGAGCAGGGTCCGCAAGGACGTGGCGGTGCGTGGGGCCCGGGGATAAGGCCTCGCTGTGATCCCGGGTCCCATTATCACTGCCGATGGTGGAACATGGAGGGGTTTTAGGGGGTAGGACCGGCGGGGCGATTCGTTCCGTCGGGTGAGTCCCTCACACCCCCTCGCCGACCGTCCTCGTCGGCGAGGGATAGTGCGGAAATGCATTTCCCCTCCTAAAAAAAAAAAAAAAAAAAGGTTAGGTTAGGTTCCGTGTGCGGTTTCCAGTCCGCCATCGGACGCGTCCCCGGGTTGCGGATAGGGGAACGCCCCCCCAGATATGGGGGGTACCGGTTTCGGCCGGCGCGGACAAAAACTGGCATGTGGCTGTCTGGTCTTTTTAAGGGCGGACATTGCACGGCCACATGAACCCGTAGCCCCGCACTGAGTGGGGTCGGGGGTCCAGCGCACTGAGCGTTGGGCCGCGAGGAAGACAACCTCTCTAAAAAATTACCCCGAGGGCGAAGTCTCGGCTTCTTGTCAAGGAAGTCAGACACTGTCGCCAGGTGACCCACTGTGGGTCGTGGAATGGCCAGGTTCAACCTGGCTGACCGGCCTCGGCCGGCATTGGTGGAGGCGCAATAGCGCCACAGCGCATCAGCGCTTTTGCGGAAGGCCCCGTAAGGGGCAGCGGAGCTTCGGCTCGTAGGTAGCGGACCTGCTAGGCCCGCGGACGCGACGTATGGTTTCGACCAACGTCGGGGAACCCGTAAACTCGCTCTGCGAGTCCGGGGGTCTGTCGCACTGAGCGTCGGGCCGCGTGGAAGAAAACCACTATAAAAAATAACCCTAAACCTAAGGTCGGCGTGCCGAGGGGTTGAGTGGCTGGAGGGAGTCCGGTCCCAAGCGCTCCTACGGTCTGTTGGGAAAGGACCGTAGGTCTCCTTCCCAAACAAATCATGGAAATGTCGGAAAAATCAAAGAAAGGTATGTCATGCGCTCCCACTGACGCTGGGCGCTCGGAGCTAGCTCGGGCTCCGAGTGAGAAATCGGTTACGAGCGGCCAATGCGCCCCGTCTGGCCAACGGCGCCAAGGGATTACCGGGTCCCTTGGTGTGAAGTCTACTACCGAGGAGTTTGAAGGTATGCGCACGCGTGCGCGAGCGAAGGCCGGATCGACGCGCGACCTCGCCGATGGTGCGAGCAGCAGGGCATCTAGCCCCATAGTACTGCTCCGCCGTACAGTGACGCCCTCGCCGTCACCACGTGACTTGAGCCCGGTCGGTGAGTCGAGTCCCGACCGCAGCGTGGATTCGATGCCGTCCGCTGGAGGCATGGCCGAAGACCACGCCATGTCGGATTCCTCGGCTCGAAGCATGGGGTCTGCCCTCTCTGCGTCAGGCGACGAGGGCAAGAAGGAGGCAAGACGTGCCTGGCTCAAGAGGCACAATACAGGGCCCGTTGACTCGGACTCCTCGGAGGAGAAGGAGTCTCCTCTTAGGACTCCAGAGAAGAAAGGGAGAGGAAGACCGCCCACGACCGGTCAGTATGTCGGCCTCGCTAGGGCGAAGTTCGACTTGCTGAAGGCCGAACGGGCGGAACTGGAATTGCAAGCGGAGCGTGAGATGCTCGCCTCCTTGTCCGAGGCTAGAGCTACCCGCTCCAGCCTACCCGTTGGTGACGTGGAAGACGCTGAGTCTTCCACGCGGCTCATGACACGAGTGTCGTCTAGCCTTCTTTTGTTGGAGAAGGTGGCAAATACATCCACCAACTTGAAGGGTACATACATCAAGACCATCAGGGACGCAGTCACGGCACTCCGGGACGACATCAACATCTTGTCCACCCGGAGCGCCACAGAAGAAGTTAAAGCGTTGCAGCGGGAGAATGCCCAGCAACGCTCCGAAATGACGGAAGTCAGGAAGGAGCTAGCTGAGGTCAGAAAAGAGCTAGTAGAAACAAAGGCTGCCCTGCTGCAGCAAAATAGAAGTAAAGGGACAAGCCAGGACGAGGCAATCACTCCGGCAACGCTCGAGGCGTACGAGGCACGCCTCTTGAGCCGCCTGAGTGAACGGATGAACGCCAGGTTCGAAGGCCTCGAACCCCGCCTCAATCCGGAGCCGCCACTCCGCCCTCCGCTGGCTCACGAAAGAGCCCGGAAGGAAACGCTGCCGCAACAAGCGGTAGAAAAGAGTGTACCCCGCCCCTCTGCCGCACCACCAAAACCTAGTGGGCGAAATGCAAAGGTGACGGAGGGAAAGACCTCACGGAGGAGGAACCGGAGGGGACGTGCGGCCGCTACCGAGAAATCGGCCCAGCGAGAACCACGTCCACTCCCTCCCGCCCCCGCCTCCATGGACAGGGCATGGAGCACCGTGACAAAAGGGGGCAAGCACAAGGAGTCACCTCCGGTCCCGCAAACGAGACGGCCGCAACGGCCGATACCGAAGAAAGCAGCAAAACCTCCCAAGACGGCGGCCGTAGTCATCACTCTGCAGCCCGGAGCTGCCGAAAAGGGGGTGAACTACGGCTCCATTATTACGGAGGCCAAAGAAAAAGTGAGCCTGGCAGCGCTGGGTATACCAGCTGTCCACTTCCGCCGTGCCATGACTGGGGCCACGATCATTGAGATCCCCGGCGCAGACACCAGTGATAAAGCTGACGCGTTGGCCGCTAAATTGAGAGAAGAGCTGAGTGCGGAGTCGGTCCGAATCTCCAGACCAGTCAAAATGACTGATCTACTGGTCTCGGGCCTGGATGACTCCGTTACTCCAGACGACGTGGCAGCGGCCATCGCCAGACTTGGCGAATGCGCCCGCGAATCGATAAAGGTCGGAGCAATCCGCCACTCGCGCTTCGGCATGGGGAGAGCCTGGGCGAGCTGCCCGGTGGCAGCAGCAAAGAAAATTTCGGAAGGGAAACTGCTGGTCGGGTGGTCGGCAGCACATGTGAAGTTGCTACAGCCGCGCGAGCTGCGCTGCTTCCGGTGCCTCGAAACGGGGCACGTCAGGGGACAGTGCACTTCACCCACTGATCGAAGCGACAAATGCTTCAGATGCAGCCAGGCGGGTCACCGCGCGGCCGATTGCCGCTCGGACGCACCGTGCTGCATACTATGTGCAGAGGCCGGAAAACCGGCCAACCATCGCTTGGGGAGCGCGAAATGTCCGGCCCCCAAGCGTAAAATGACAAGTCGAAGGCAGGCGGGTTCTGTGGTACGAACACAGGATGCCCCGGCCCACCTACCGGACAGGACAGTTGTTACCTCTATGGACTTCCAAACAGAATGTCCATAGAATGTCTCCAGAGTAACATCAATCACTGCGCCAGAGCCCAGGACTTGCTTGTCCAGACACTGGCGCAGTGGAGGATACAGGTGGCGATCGTCTCGGAGCCGTATCTAGTAGTCAATCGTGACAATTGGATCGGTGACCGGGACGAAGTCGTTGCCATTGTTTTGGCCACGGGAGAGGGAGCCTACACCGTCGAACGAACGTATAAGGGTCGAGGGTTCGTCGCCGCCTTGTGCGGAAACATCGTGTTCGTGGGTGTCTATTTTTCGCCAAATCGTTCGCTCTCGGACTTCGAGGGCTTTTTGGCGGAAATAGACATCCTTTTAGGCTGGTGTCATCCGCATCAGGTGCTCCTAGCCGGAGACCTGAATGCGAAGTCGACGGTGTGGGGATCGTCTTCTACTGACGCGAGGGGTGCCGTGCTGGAGGAGTGGCTCTCCAGCAATAACATGTGCGTGCTCAACAGGGGCACGTCCAACACGTGCGTGCGGCATCAGGGCGGATCCGTCGTGGACGTCACGTTCGCGAGCCCCGCCCTGGCCCGCCGTGTCCGAGGCTGGGTAGTCGAGGAAGAGGTCGAGACCTTGTCGGACCACCGATACATCCGGTTCTCAGTCTCCGCCCACTCGACAGACCCGAACAGTCTCAGACGTGTTCCGTCAGAGATCGGGCCCAGGTGGGCAATTAAAAGGCTTGAGAGAGACGCTCTTGTGGAGGCGTCCCTCGTTGAATCCTGGGCGGATATACCGGATGAGACCGATGCGGAGTTGGAGGCGCGATGGTTTCGCGAAGCAATGACCCGCGTCTGCGACGCGGCCATGCCTCGCGCCACTAAATCAGCGCCCCGTCGACAGGTGTACTGGTGGTCGCCGGAGCTCGAGCAGCTCCGAGAAGCTTGTGTCAAAGCGCGACGCCAGTACTCCCGGGCACGTCGACGTAACAGGGACTCTCCTACCCAAGAGAGACTTTTCGCCACCTTCCAAGGGGCCAAAAGAACCCTACGAACTGAGATCGGCGCGGCCAAAGAGCGCGCCTGGCAAGAACTGTTGGACACACTGGAGTTGGACCCATGGGGCAGGCCTTACAGGCTTGTCATGAACAAGCTCCGCCCATGGGCCCCCCCCGCTTACATCCGAGTTGGAAGCGGGCACGCTCGCAAATGTGGTAGAAGGTTTATTTCCTGCCAGGTCGGAGAGCGTCGCTCCACCTGCGCTGATTCGCACGAGGCCGCCGATTTCGATCGAAGACCCTCCCGAAGTGTCCGAAGCCGAGCTGAACAGAGCGGTTCTTCGTCTACGGGCGAAGAACACAGCTCCCGGCCCTGACGGCATTCCAGGGAAGGCGTTGGTCCTGGCCCTGACGGAAGGAGGCTTGGACGGTAGGTTTCGCGCCTTACTCACGAACTGCGTGAGGAAGGGCTACTTCCCCAAGGAGTGGAAAGATGGCAAACTTGTTCTCATTCGCAAGTCCGGGCGACCGATGGACTCCCCATCTGGGTACCGCCCAATAGTGTTACTGAACGAAATGGGAAAACTATTCGAGCGCGTCGTCGCCGATCGTCTCGTTCGGCATCTGGAGGAGACCGGGCCGAATCTGGCTCCCACCCAGTTCGGCTTTCGGCGGGGTAAGTCCACCATGGACGCCATCGCCAGGGTGAAGGCAATTGCAAAAAAGGAAATTGAGGAAGGCGGGGTTGTCCTGGCGGTGTCCCTCGACATAACTAACGCATTCAACACCTTGCCGCATAATACGATCACGGAGGCCATGGGGTACCACGCCTTCCCGGGGTACCTACGTCGAATTATCGATGTGTACCTATCGGATCGGTCGGTAGTGTACCCCACAAGCGTTGGCACATGTCGAAGGGAGATGTCGCGCGGTGTTCCGCAGGGGTCGGTTCTCGGGCCGCTCCTGTGGAACATCGGATACGACTGGGTTTTGCGGGGCACCAACCTGCACGGGGTCGACGTCACTTGCTACGCGGACGACACGCTTGTGACCGCCCGCGGTGGCACGTTCCGTGACGCGACCCTGTTAGCCACAGCCGGAGTAGCGCAAGTGGTGGCGCGCATTAGGCGCTTGGGGCTGACGGTGGCCCTTGAAAAGTCCGAAGCAATCTGCTTCCATGGACCTCGCAAGGCGCCACCGCCAGACGCCCGCATCATTGTGAGCGGAGTTCCCATCGGCATCGGTTCGTCGCTGAAATATCTCGGCGTCGTTCTCGACAGCCGATGGAACTTCAGGGAGCACTTCGCGAGAATGGCTCCCAAACTCGTGAAAACCTCCCTAGCGCTGGCTAGGTTAATGCCAAACCTAGGAGGCCCAATGGAAGGATGCCGCCGTCTCTTCGCGGGGGTGGTGCGCTCGATGGCCCTATACGGCACGCCGATCTGGGCAGACTCGCTGTCCGCTCAGAATACGGCCCTGCTGCGGCGCCCGCAGCGGGTCGTGGCGACCAGGCTCATCAGAGCTTATCGCACCACCTCCTGGGAGGCGGCATGCGCTATCGCGGGGACGCTTCCCTGGCGGCTGGACGCCGAGGTCCTTGCAGCGGTTTACCATCGTACCGCGGATGCAAGGGCCCGAGGCATTAACCCTCCCCCAGAAGAAGTGTCCCGCTGGAGAAGGAAAGCACACGAAGAGGCCCTCGAAAAGTGGAGTGTCGAGTTGGCGAGGCCGAGCGCGGGGCATCGTACTCTGGCTGCGGTCGCTCCAGTTCTCAAAGAATGGGTGAGCAGGCGGGCCGGGACGCTCTCCTTCCGGCTTGTGCAGGTGCTTACGGGGCATGGCTGCTTCGGTCGGTACCTGTGCAACGTCGCGAGGAGAGAGAGCACCCCCGCCTGCCACGATTGCGGGGCTCGTGAGGACACGGCCCAGCATGTACTAGAGGAATGCCCAGCTTGGGCTCAAGAGAGGGAAGCTCTGACGACAGTCGTGGGACGGGACCTATCCCTACCCGCTGTCGTCAGAGCAATGATCGACAGCCCTGACAGCTGGAAAGCCGTCAAGGCATTCTGCGAAACGGCCCTGAGCGGCAAAGAGGCCAGGGAGCGGTCCCGAGAAGAGGACCCCCAGGCAGAACTCATCAGGCGCCGAAGAGCTGGCCGACGTCGCCGAGTATACGCCGCGGCGCACGTAATGCAATGATCGCCGGGCGTCAGTAGAGGACAACTGACGCCCGGATTACATTAGTGAGGTGTGGCGGCTCATTGATGTTCCGTGAGTCGCTACAGGAAGCAGCAAACAAAGATGACGGGTCCGCGAGGACGTAGCGGTGAGTGGGGCCCGGGGATAAGGCCCTGCTGTGATCCCGGGTTCCATAACCACTGCTGATGGAGGAACATGGAGGGGTTTTAGTGGGTAGGACCGGCGGTTTAGCCCATTCCGCCGGGTGAGCCCCACACACCCCCTCGTCGGCTGTCCTCGTCGACGAGGGATAGTGCGTAAATGCATTTCCCCTCCTACAAAAAAAAAAAAAAAAAAAAAAAAAAAAAAAAGGTTAGGTTAGGTTCCGTGTGCGGTTTCCAGTCCGCCATCGGACGCGTCCCCGGGTTGCGGATAGGGGAACGCCCCCCAGACATGGGGGGTACCGGTTTCGGCCGGCGCGGACAAAAACTGGCATGTGGCTGTCTGGTCTTTTTAAGGGCGGACATTGCACGGCCACATGAACCCGTAGCCCCGCACTGAGTGGGGTCGGGGGTCCAGCGCACTGAGCGTTGGGCCGCGAGGAAGACAACCTCTCTAAAAAATCACCCTTGAGGGCGAAGCCGTGGCTTCTTGTTCAAGAAGCCCTAGGCTGTCGCCAGTGGACCCCTAGCGGGTCGTGGGATGGCCGGGTCCAACCTGGCGGACCGGCATCGACCGGCCGACGAGGGGGCGTTCTGACGCCACAGCGCATTTGGCGCTTCGTTGGAGTAACACATACCGTAACCTTGCACTCTGCGAGGCCGGGGGTCTGACGCACTTAGCATCGGACCGCGTGGAAGAAAACCACTATAAAAAATCACCCCAAACCCAAGGTCAGCGTGCCGAGGGGTTGTATGGCTGGGGGGTTACCCAGTCCTAAGCGCGGAGGTAGACTTCGGTCTGCGCGAGGAGGCACCGAACCGCGGGCGGTATAACCTGCACCAAGGTTAGCGCTGACCTGGCAGGTGTAAATCCCTGCCGAAAGGGCGTCTGCGGCCCCTTGGGAAAGGGCCGTACGTAATTTCCCAATTCGTAAATATGAAATGTTGACACGAAAGAGCGCGCGTTTGTTGAGCGATCCCGCTAACGCCGGGCGCTCGGGGGTAGCTGGGCCCTCGAGTGTGAAGTTGGTTACTAGCGGCACATGCGACCCGCCTTGCCAGCGGCGTCAACCGGTGTCCGGGCCGGTTGATGAGAAATTGGTTACCGGCGATTGCGAATGCGGCGAGGGAAGCCGCCCCTGTCCCTGGTGTGAAGCCAGACAGGAAGAGCTTGCCAGGGTGGATCCCGGGCCTTCGCAAGCTACTAATGCTACCGGAGACGAGGATACGCAGGTACCGTCGGCCCTCCGACGGGACCTTGAAATGTCGGGAGACTCTTCCTCTGGCAGTACAAAAACCGTTCGCTCTGCCAGAGTGAAAGTTACAAAAATGGAGGAGGACAGAAATCTGTCCCGTTTCTGGCTCAAGAGAGGCTCAAAACCTCCTGAGTCAGAAACATCTGACGAGGGGTCTGACCGAACGGTCTCTCCGATTCGTTCGGTTAATAAGGCCAAGAAGCCCGGTCGTCCGCCCACAACCGGTGACTACGTCGGCTTAGCTAGAGCTAAGGCCGAATTGGTTAAGGCCCAACAGGCCGAAATGGTACTACAGGCGGAGAGGGAAATGCTCGCTTTCGCTTCGGAAGCTAGAGCCACCCGCTCCCGCCTGACCGCGTCCCATGCCAACGACGCTGAGTCATCCTCGCAAATCAAGTTGCGAGTGATGTCCAGCCTCGAAGTTATTGAGAAAGTTGCTGCCACCTCAGGTAACCTTAAGGGCACGTTCATTAAGTCCCTGAAGGATGCAACCGAAGACATCCGGGGCGACGTTGCTATCTTGTCCGCCCGGACCGCTTCTGAGGAAGTGGTGGCGCTGCAGCGTGAAAACGCACAACTGCGCTCTGGTATGGCGGAGCTCCGAAAGGAGTTCGCCGAATTCAGAGCCAGCTTACAATCGCAGCCCCGACAATCTACCTCGACGCTGGACACTGAAGGGATAGTCACACCAGGCATGCTCAAGGCGCAGGAGGACCGCCTATTGAGATGCCTGAGTGAAAGACTCAACGTCAGAATAGACGAGCTCCTGAACAAGGAGCCGCAGCCTTGCCCTCCACTGGCATCCCGAAAGGGACCTCCGCCGACACCGGCGCCGAGGAAGGCTCAACCCAAGCGCCCTGCCGTACCGCCAAAATCCGCCACCAGTGCGCGAATAGCGACGGCTAATGAAGAGAAGACACCGACGCCTTCCAAAAATACCTGGCGCAGGAAACCCAACCGAGGACGCGAGGCGGTGACCAAGAAACCGGTTCGTCGGGAACCACGCCCACTCCCCCCTGCCCCCGCCTCCATGGACAGAACATGGAGCACGGTGACCAGGGGAGGCAAACACAAGGAGTCACCTCCAACTCCAAAAACGAGTCGGCCCCAGCGGCCCATCACAAAAAAGAAGACGAAGCCTCCCAAGACGGCGGCAGTAGTGCTCACCCTGCAGCCGGAAGCTGCCGAGAAGGGGTTGACATATGCCTCCGTCATTGAGGAGGCAAAACGAAAGGTGGATTTGGCGGCGCTTGATATTGAAGATATCAAGTTCCGTCGTGCCGTGACCGGGGCCACGATATTGGAGATTTCTGGCACGGACAATAACAATAGGGCGGATGCGCTGGCCGCCAAACTCAGGGAAGAATTGAGCGCGGAGTCGGTCCGAGTATCCAGACCGGTCAAGATGACCGAACTTCTGATATCTGGGCTCGACGACTCCGTCAGCTCCCAAGACGTGGCGGCGGCCATCGCCAAAATTGGCGAATGTGCCGTGGATTCGGTCAAGGTTGGGGCGATCCGTTTCTCGCGCTTCGGCATGGGGACGGCATGGGCGGGCTGCCCGGTAGCAGCTGCTAAAAAAGTATTAGAAGGGAGACTGCTGGTGGGATGGTCGGCGGCAAGGGTCAAGCTCCTTCAGCCCCGAGAGCTGCGCTGCTTCCGGTGTCTGGAATCCGGACACGTCAGGGGGCAGTGCACTGCCGCCGTCGACAGAAGCCAGCAGTGCTTCCGGTGCGGTCAGGCTGGCCACCGTGCGGCCGATTGCCGCTCCGAAGCCCGCTGTGTCATTTGCGCTGAAGCCGGGAAACGGCACAACCATCGTCTGGGGAGTCCCAAATGTTCGGCCCCCAGACGGAAATGGAATCGACGAAGGCCGGCTGGTCCTGAGGCTACGTCCCAGGATGCCGCCGACCGCCTGCCGGACAGGACGCATGGAGCACCTATGGACGTACAATCAGTATGTCCATAAGGTGCCTCCAAACTAATATAAATCACTGCGCCAGAGCTCAGGACTTGTTGGTCCAGACGCTGGCGCAGTGGAGGATAGAGGTGGCAGTCGTCTCGGAGCCGTATCTGGTCGTCAATCGTGACAACTGGATCGGTGACCGGGACGGGCTCGTAGCCATTGTTTTGGCCTCGAGAGAGGGGGCCCACGCCGTCGATCGTACGTATAAGGGTCGAGGGTTCGTTGCCGCCTTATGCGGAAACATTGTGTTCGTGGGTGTCTATTTTTCGCCAAATCGTTCGCTCTCGGATTTCGAGAGCTTTTTGGCGGAAATAGACATCCTTTTAGGCTGGTGTCGTCCGCATCAGGTACTTCTAGCCGGAGACCTGAATGCGAAGTCGACGGCGTGGGGATCATCTCTCACAGACGCGAGGGGCGCTGTCCTCGAGGAGTGGCTTTCCAGTAGCAACATGTGCGTACTGAATAGGGGTACGTCTAACACTTGCGTGCGGCATCAGGGCGGTTCCGTCGTGGATGTCACGTTCGCGAGCCCCGCCCTGGCCCGCCGTGTCCGGGGCTGGGTAGTCGAAGAAGGCGTCGAGACTCTGTCGGACCACCGGTACATCCGGTTCTCCGTCTCCGCCCACTCGACAGACCCGAACAGCCCCAGACATATCCCGTCAGAGATCGGGCCCAGGTGGGCACTCAAAAAGCTGGAAAGAGACGCTCTCGTGGAGGCGTCCCTCGTTAAATCCTGGATTGACATACCGGACGAGACCGATGCGGATCTGGAGGCGCAATGGTTCCGCGAGGCAATGACGCACGTCTGCGACGTCGCCATGCCTCGCGTCGGAAAACTGCCGCCCCGTCGACAGGTGTACTGGTGGTCGCCAGAGCTCCAACAGCTCCGAGCGGCATGCGTGAAAGCACGACGCCAGTACACCCGAGCTCGTCGTCGCAACAGATCCGCATCCATAATTGACAGACTTTTCGCCGCCTTCCAAGGGGCCAAGAAAGCCTTGAGAGCGGAGATCGGTGCAGCGAAGGAGCGCGCCTGGCAGGAGCTGGTCGACTCGCTCGAGCGGGACCCATGGGGCAGGCCGTACAAGCTCGTCATGAGCAAGCTTCGCCCCTGGGCCCCACCGCTCACATCTGAGATGGAAGCGGAGATGCTCGCGAGAGTGGTGGAGACCCTGTTTCCTGTCAGGGCGGAGGGCGATGCTCCTTGCACACAAAGTTGTGCGGTGCAGCCGACTCCAATCGAGGATCCTCCCGAGGTGTCCGAGGGTGAACTGAATAGGGCGGTTCTTCGCCTCAGCGCGAAGAACACAGCTCCCGGTCCCGACGGCATCCCGGGGAAGGCGTTGGTCTTGGCCCTCAAGGAGGGCGGTTTGGACGAGAGATTCCGCGCGCTACTCACCACCTGTGTGAAGGAAGGCCACTTTCCCAAGGAGTGGAAGCAGGGCAGGCTGGTCCTCATCCGCAAGCCCGGGCGTCCGGTGGACTCACCATCGGCATACCGCCCCATAGTCCTGCTGAGTGAGGCTGGGAAATTGCTCGAGCGAGTTATCGCTGCTCGCCTCACTCAACACCTCGAGGAGACGGGGCCGAATTTGGCGGAGATCCAGTTCGGTTTCCGTAGGGGCAGGTCCACCGTGGACGCGATTGCCAGGGTGAGGACTATAGCGGACGAGGAAGTTGGGAAAGGTGGGGTCGTCTTGGCGGTGTCCTTAGACATTTCCAACGCGTTCAACACTCTCCCACACAGAGTAATCTTGGAGGCCATGGGGTACCACGCCTTCCCGGGATACTTGCGTCGACTCGTCGACGAGTACCTCTCGGGTCGGTCGGTCGTGTACCCCACACGCGTTGGAATTTGTCAACGGGAAGTGTCGTGCGGTGTCCCGCAGGGGTCGGTCCTCGGGCCGCTCCTGTGGAACATCGGCTACGACTGGGTGCTGCGGGGCGTTACCCTGCACGGGGTCGACGTCACGTGTTACGCGGACGACACGCTAGTGACCGCCCGCGGTGGCACGTTCCGTGACGCGGCCCTGTTGGCAACCGCCGGAGTCGCACAGGTGGTGGGGCGCATACGGCGCCTGGGCCTGACGGTGGCCCTTGAAAAGTCCGAAGCGATCTGCTTCCACGGACCTCGCAAGGCGCCACCGCCAGACGCCCACATTATTGTGAGCGGAGTGTCCATCGGCATCGGGTCGACGTTGAAATATCTCGGCGTCGTTCTCGATAGCCGGTGGAACTTCAGGGACCACTTCTCTAAGCTGGTTCCCAAATTGGTCCGGACATCGTTAGCCCTAGCAAGGCTAACGCCCAACCTGGGTGGGCCAAGGAGTGGATGCCGTCGTCTCTACGCAGGCGTGGTGCGATCGATGGCCCTGTACGGGGCACCGATCTGGGTGGACTCCCTGTCAGCACAAAATAAGGTCCTGTTGCGACGCGCGCAGCGGATCGTTGCTATCAGGGTCATCCGAGCGTATCGCACCGTCTCGTGGGAGGCGGCGTGCGTTGTTGCTGGAACACCACCCTGGGAATTGGATGCCGAGGTCCTAGCAGCGGTCTACTACAAGACTGCGGATGCTAGGTCCCGAGGTGTAGCTCCGACCCCGGCGGTGGTGTCGCGCTGGAGAAGAGAGGCCCAAGAAATGGCTATGATGACGTGGAACGTCGAGTTGGCGAGGCCGAATGCGGGTCGCCGCATTTCGGCTGCGGTCGCTCCCGTCCTCAAGGAGTGGGTGAGCAGGCGGACCGGATCGCTCTCCTTCCGGCTTGTGCAGGTGCTTACGGGGCACGGCTGCTTCGGACAGTACCTGTGCAACGTCGCGAAGAGGGAGCCAACCACCGCTTGCCACGAGTGCGGGGCAACGATTGATACGGCCCAGCATACTCTGGAAGTTTGCCCAGGTTGGGACCATGAGAGGTCAGCTCTGACGGCAGTCGTCGGCCGGGATTTATCCCTACCCGCTGTCGTCAGGGCAATGCTAGACAGCATACTAAAATGGAACGCCGTCAAGGCCTTCTGTGAGAAAGTGCTCAGGAGCAAGGAGGCCAGTGAGCGGGCTCGCGAGGAAGACCCCCTTGCTGCTCCCCTGAGACGCCGCAGAGCGGGACAACGGCGCCGGGCCTATGCTACGGCGCAGAACATATAATGACTGCCGGGCGTCAGTAGAAGACAACTGGCGCCCGGTTCACATTGCTGAGGGGTGGCGGCCTATACATATTCCGTAGGCTGCCACCAGAGAAACAGTGCCAAAAGCACCAGACGACGGGTCCGTAGTGGACACAGCGGTGTAGATGGGGTTTGAGGACAAGGCAATCTGTAACCTCGGCCCCATATACCCCCGCGGATGTTGGAATATGGAGGGGTTTTAGTGGGTATTCCCGGTGCCTCTCACCGGGCGAGTCCTACACACCCCCTCGTCGGGATGTCCCCCCGACGAGGGATAGTGCGTAAATGCATTTCCCCTCCTAAAAAAAAAAAAAAAAAAAGGTTAGGTTAGGTTGTGGGCAATTAAAAGGCTTGAGAGAGACGCTCTTGTGGAGGCGTCCCTCGTTGAATCCTGGGCGGATATACCGGATGAGACCGATGCGGAGTTGGAGGCGCGATGGTTTCGCGAAGCAATGACCCGCGTCTGCGACGCGGCCATGCCTCGCGCCACTAAATCAGCGCCCCGTCGACAGGTGTACTGGTGGTCGCCGGAGCTCGAGCAGCTCCGAGAAGCTTGTGTCAAAGCGCGACGCCAGTACTCCCGGGCACGTCGACGTAACAGGGACTCTCCTAGCCAAGAGAGACTTTTCGCCACCTTCCAAGGGGCCAAAAGAACCCTACGAACTGAGATCGGCGCGGCTAAAGAGCGCGCCTGGCAAGAACTGTTGGACACACTGGAGTTGGACCCATGGGGCAGGCCTTACAGGCTTGTCATGAACAAGCTCCGCCCATGGGCCCCCCCGCTTACATCCGAGTTGGAAGCGGGCACGCTCGCAAATGTGGTAGAAGGTTTATTTCCTGCCAGGTCGGAGAGCGTCGCTCCACCTGCGCTGATTCGTACGAGGCCGCCGATTTCGATCGAAGACCCTCCCGAAGTGTCCGAAGCCGAGCTGAACAGAGCGGTTCTTCGTCTACGGGCGAAGAACACAGCTCCCGGCCCTGACGGTGTTCCAGGGAAGGCGTTGGTTCTGGCCCTGACGGTAGGAGGCTTGGACGGTAGGTTTCGCGCCTTACTCACGAACTGCGTGAGGAAGGGCTACTTCCCCAAGGAGTGGAAAGATGGCAAACTTGTTCTCATTCGCAAGTCCGGGCGACCGATGGACTCCCCATCTGGGTACCGCCCAATAGTGTTACTGAACGAAATGGGAAAACTATTCGAGCGCGTCGTCGCCGATCGTCTCGTTCGGCATCTGGAGGAGACCGGGCCGAATCTGGCTCCCACCCAGTTCGGCTTTCGGCGGGGTAAGTCCACCATGGACGCCATCGCCAGGGTGAAGGCAATTGCAAAAAAGGAAATTGAGGAAGGCGGGGTTGTCCTGGCGGTGTCCCTCGACATAACTAACGCATTCAACACCTTGCCGCATAATACGATCACGGAGGCCATGGGGTACCACGCCTTCCCGGGGTACCTACGTCGAATTATCGATGTGTACCTATCGGGTCGGTCGGTAGTGTACCCCACAAGCGTTGGCACATGTCGAAGGGAGATGTCGCGCGGTGTTCCGCAGGGGTCGGTTCTCGGGCCGCTCCTGTGGAACATCGGATACGACTGGGTTTTGCGGGGCACCAACCTGCACGGGGTCGACGTCACTTGCTACGCGGACGACACGCTTGTGACCGCCCGCGGTGGCACGTTCCGTGACGCGACCCTGTTAGCCACAGCCGGAGTAGCGCAAGTGGTGGCGCGCATTAGGCGCTTGGGGCTGACGGTGGCCCTTGAAAAGTCCGAAGCAATCTGCTTCCATGGACCTCGCAAGGCGCCACCGCCAGACGCCCGCATCATTGTGAGCGGAGTTCCCATCGGCATCGGTTCGTCGCTGAAATATCTCGGCGTCGTTCTCGATAGCCGATGGAACTTCAGGGAGCACTTCGCGAGAATGGCTCCCAAACTCGTGAAAACCTCCCTAGCGCTGGCTAGGTTAATGCCAAACCTAGGAGGCCCAATGGAAGGATGCCGCCGTCTCTTCGCGGGGGTGGTGCGCTCGATGGCCCTATACGGCGCGCCGATCTGGGCGGACTCGCTGTCCGCTCAGAATACGGCCCTGCTGCGGCGCCCGCAGCGGGTCGTGGCGACCAGGCTCATCAGAGCTTATCGCACCACCTCCTGGGAGGCGGCATGCGCTATCGCGGGGACGCTTCCCTGGCGGCTGGACGCCGAGGTCCTTGCAGCGGTTTACCATCGTACCGCGGATGCAAGGGCCCGAGGCATTAACCCTCCCCCAGAAGAAGTGTCCCGCTGGAGAAGGAAAGCACACGAAGAGGCCCTCGAAAAGTGGAGTGTCGAGTTGGCGAGGCCGAGCGCGGGGCATCGTACTCTGGCTGCGGTCGCTCCAGTTCTCAAAGAATGGGTGAGCAGGCGGGCCGGGACGCTCTCCTTCCGGCTTGTGCAGGTGCTTACGGGGCATGGCTGCTTCGGTCGGTACCTGTGCAACGTCGCGAGGAGAGAGAGCACCCCCGCCTGCCACGATTGCGGGGCTCGTGAGGACACGGCCCAGCATGTACTAGAGGAATGCCCAGCTTGGGCTCAAGAGAGGGAAGCTCTGACGACAGTCGTGGGACGGGACCTATCCCTACCCGCTGTCGTCAGAGCAATGATCGACAGCCCTGACAGCTGGAAAGCCGTCAAGGCATTCTGCGAAACGGCCCTGAGCGGCAAAGAGGCCAGGGAGCGGTCCCGAGAAGAGGACCCCCAGGCAGAACTCATCAGGCGCCGAAGAGCCGGCCGACGTCGCCGAGTATACGCCGCGGCGCACGTAATGCAATGATCGCCGGGCGTCAGTAGAGGACAACTGACGCCCGGATTACATTAGTGAGGTGTGGCGGCTCATTGATGTTCCGTGAGTCGCCACCGGAAGCAGCAAACAAAGATGACGGGTCCGCGAGGACGTAGCGGTGAGTGGGGCCCGGGGATAAGGCCCTGCTGTGATCCCGGGTTCCATAACCACTGCTGATGGAGGAACATGGAGGGGTTTTAGTGGGTAGGACCGGCGGTTTAGCCCATTCCGCCGGGTGAGTCCCACACACCCCCTCGTCGGCTGTCCTCGTCGACGAGGGACAGTGCGTAAATGCATTTCCCCTCCTAAAAAAAAAAAAAAAAAAAAAAAAAAAGGTTAGGTTAGGTTCCCCCCCTAGGTGGGCCATGACCTTGTCGTGGTGGGGGGGCTTACCCTCGACAATCCGAGGGGTCGCAGGGGTCGGTGGTTCTGCCCACCGGCCTTTGCTCGACCAATCGGATTGGTTCGTTGGGGACAAACAAGGCCCACACCCGTGTGCTCCAGCGTTGCTCCGTTCAGCGGAGCTTCGTGTCGGAGCACACAGCAGCGGGTCCGGTGGGTGCTTCACTGCGCAGCCGGACGCAGTTTCCTGCACCGCTGCACAACTCGTAACTCCCTTCGGGTGTCGTTGATCATGTCTAGCGGCCTGGAGGGAACTGAGGGTCTTGCCTTAGCCGGCCGGACCGCGAGGAAGAAAACCTCTATAAAAAATTACCCCAATCTCAAGCGGCGGCGCACCGCGAGGAGATGGATGGCTGCTGGGCGAAGCAGTCGCTAGTGCGTACCCCCGTTATGGTACCAGCCGACACCATAACGGGTTATCCTAGGCTTATCCGGGCACAGGGGGCACTGCTCGGACGGACCGAATATTTCCGCCACACTCGTGGGACTCAGATGGATAAGATACAAAAAACCACTGACGTCATAAAGGGGGGACAACCTGTCGTGCAGCTCGACAGGCTGTCCGTGCGACAGAAGTCTTCGGCTTCTGTCGCGGAACAGCTGCAGAGGATGGCCTCGCCGGGGCCGAGCGATGGGGGCGACGGGATGGAGTCGGACGGATCGATGTCCAGC
This sequence comes from Bembecia ichneumoniformis, assembly GCA_910589475.2. Taxonomy (NCBI): domain Eukaryota; kingdom Metazoa; phylum Arthropoda; class Insecta; order Lepidoptera; family Sesiidae; genus Bembecia; species Bembecia ichneumoniformis. The sequence continues at coordinate 73,125 of OU342544.1, read as the reverse complement.
TTCCACTCTGTCAGCTCCAAGACTTCGCTGAAGAGACGCGGACGTCCGCCTACAACCGGCGAATACATCGGCCTCGCAGAGGCTAAGGCCGAGTGTATCGCGTTGAGGAAGGAGGAGCTTCGGCTCCAAGCGGAGGAGCATCTCTCCGAGACTCTCTCGCGACGGCGGTCACGACGCTTCGCCTCGCCAGCGCAGGAGCCAGGGATCGACGTTCTGCCGTCGACCGTAATAAGGGACAGGGTTCAGGAAGAGGTGGAAACCATCGTGCAGGTTGCTAAATCTTCAGGAAATCTGAAGGGAACGTACATTGCCGCGCTGAAAAACTCGGCATACACGATAAGGGACGCAATGGACGAAATGTTTCAGCGCACCATAACGGAGGAGACAGCAGCTCTGCAGGCTGACAACGCTCGCCTGAGGGCCGAAGTGGAATCTCTGCGTCAAGAGATGAAGCAGTTGCGTGCCGAAATCTCCAGGTTTTCGCAACAAGCTGCGGCTCCCAGTACCTCGCTCCCGAGGACTTCTGAGGAGCAATTGCGCGAGTTTATGGACTCAATAAGCCGTAAAATCGACGAGCGCTTCTCTGGGCTGGCAGACAGGCTCATTCCGGAGAAGAGGCAAGCCTCGACCGTTGCCGAACAAAGGAGAGCTAAGCCGATGCCAACTCCAACGGCGTCGACCTCGGGAGCATCTAGCGACAAGAAGTCGAAGAAGGCTAAGCCTTCCAAGAAGGCCAAAACGACTGCCTCAGCACCAGTGGCGCCACCTTCTCCAGTTCTCACTGAGGAGCCGTGGACCAAGGTGTTGGGGAGGAAGAAGAAGAAGACGAATGCTTCTGCCAACGCCGCCAAGGCCAGCAAGCCAGCTGCCAAAGCCAAGGCAGGAAGCAACCCGGCCAAGAATTTGCGTCCTCCCCGCTCTGCCGCCGTAGTCCTCACACTGGGGCCCGAGGCAGACGCAAAGGGAGTGACGTACAAGGACGTTTTGACCGAGGCCAAGAAGCGGCTAGATCTGCCCTCCATTGGCATCGGTGCACTCCACGTGCGTAAATCAAAAGCCGGCGCTCGCGTCCTGGAAATCCCAGGAAAGGACAGCGGCGGAGCAGCGGACGCTCTCGCGTCGAGGCTGAAACAGTTCCTCGACACGAATATCGTCCGGGTCGATAGACCAGTAAAGTGTGCACAGCTCCGAATATCGGGGCTTGACGACTCCGTCACGGCAGACGAAGTCGCGGAGGCCGTTGCTCGCTTGGGCGGTTGCCCTCGCAGCAACATCAGGACTGGCGAGGTCCGCACCGGCCCGTTGGGGATGGGCTCGGTCTGGGTTTCGTGCCCGGTCGAAAGCGCGAAGAAGATCGCCGACGGCAGGCGTCTTCTCGTGGGCTGGGTTTCGGCACAAGTGAAGGTGTTGCCCCAGCGCACACTGCGTTGTTTCCGGTGCCTTCAGACCGGGCACGTGGCACCTATGTGCCAATCGGAGATAGACCGCAGCGGGCTGTGTTTCCGCTGCGGTAAGGAAGGCCACAAGGCCTCCCAGTGTCGAGATCCTCCCCACTGCGGCCCTTGCGCTGCGGCTAAAAGAAAGGCGGATCACCCAGTTGGTAGCCGCGGCTGCAAAGCCCCTTCCAACCGGCCTAAGAAGGCAACCGTAGCGGCCAACACGTCTGCCGCTGAGGACAACGCGCCTGTGCGCGAGGAGGATATGGAAGCGGCCTCTTAATGGACCACGCTCCACACGGCAACTTCCTTCAAGCAAACGTCAACCACTGCGCCGGGGCGCAGGATCTCCTCCTACAGTCCATGGCGCAGTGGTCGATCGACGTTGCAGTGGTGGCGGAGCCGTATTTTGTACCGCCCCGCCCTAACTGGGCATCGGACTCTGCATCCACGGTCGCGATCGTGGGTGCAGCCTTTTCTTCTCCCCTCCACGTGGTCGAGAGGGGTCAAGGATTCGTCGCGATACAATGGGGCACTGTTCTGATCGTCGGAGTGTACTTCTCCCCGAACCGTGCCCTCGCCGAGTTCGAGGTCTTCCTCGGTCACTTGGAGGGTGTAGTTAGGCGCGCAGGACTCCCGGCTATCGTCATGGGAGATCTCAACGCCAAGTCCACGGCATGGGGCTGTCCCGTGACCGGTGCTCGTGGCGACGCCGTCCTGGACTGGATCATCCCTCTAGGACTGTCAGTGCTCAATCGTGGCAGTGTTAACACCTGCGTTCGGCAACATGGTGGCTCGATAGTAGACGTGTCGTTTGCTTCCCGAGCCATCGCCGAACGTGTCCACGATTGGAGAGTACTTGAGGGCGTTGAGACTCTCTCAGACCACCGCTACGTGCGGTTCAGCGTGTCCCGTCCCTCGTCTGCAGACGGAGTTCTCCTGCGGCGTCGGGATGGAAACTCCCAGCGCTTTCCTCGCTGGGCGCTTGCGAAACTGGACCAAGATCTCCTCATCGAGGCAGCCATAGTCCAGGACTGGGTCTCGGGAGAGCCCAGCGGTGACTTGCCGCTCGAAGACCGAGTGGCTGACATGCGAATCGCCATGACCGCTGTGTGCGATGCGGCGATGCCACGTGTCAGACGACGCCCGCCCAAAAAGCAGGTGCACTGGTGGTGCGACGAGGTGGCAGATCTGCGCGACGCCTGCATGGCCGCCCGTCGCAGATACACCAGATCTCGCAGACGCAGGAACAGGGACCTTGACCTGGAAGGTCGCCTGTACGAAGCCTACAAAGCGGCCAAGAAATCCCTCCAGATCGCCATTCGTGAGGCGAAAGCCCGGGCGCGAGAGGAGATGCTGGAGGTTTTGGACCGGGATCCGTGGGGCCGCCCCTATCGCGCTGCCAGAGCGAAGCTTCGGTCGCATGGTCCGCCTGTGGCCGAAACTGTAGAACCGCGGTTTCTTCGGGACGTGCTCTCTGCACTGTTCCCCAACTGCGCGGAGCACACCCCGCCGCCCATGGGCGGACGGGCGACCGCTCAAACCGAAGACGAAGCAGTAGTTCCGCCGATCACGAGCGGGGAGTTCGGAGAGGCCGTGCTTCATCTACGCGGGAAGAAGACCGCCCCCGGTCCAGACGGTATCCCCGGCCGCGCCTGGGTCTTGGCCTTGGGCGAACTGGGTGACCGGCTTCGAGGCATCCTCGACACTGCCCTCTCCAAGGGATCGTTCCCGCGACCCTGGAAGGAGGGCAAACTGGTGCTACTGCGGAAAGACGGGCGTCCTGCGGACTCCCCTTCCGGCTACAGGCCCATAGTGTTGCTGGACGAGGCGGGCAAATTATTCGAGAGAATAATTGCCCGTCGTATAACCCGACATCTTACCTCGGACGGACCAGGTCTGTCCGACAGTCAGTTCGGGTTCCGAGCGGGTCGATCCACAGTCGACGCAATCCTGCGCCTCAAGACCATCGCGCAGGACTCCGTAGCGAGGGGAGGGGTCGCACTGGCCGTGTCATTGGACATCACCAATGCCTTTAACACCCTTCCCTTCAACTGCATCCTGGAGGCGCTACGGTATTTTCGTCTACCCGCCTACCTGCAGCTGATTGTGGCAGACTACCTCAAGGATCGCACGATCCTGTGCCAGGATCGGGACGGTGTAGTCCTTGAGAGAGGCATGACCTGCGGTGTTCCACAGGGGTCGGTCCTAGGCCCGCTTCTGTGGAACATCGGGTACGATTGGGTACTGAGAGGTGCCCTTCTCCCGAACTTGAACGTCATCTGCTACGCCGACGACACCCTTGTCGTCGCGTGTGCAGATGACTATAAAGATGCTGCGAGACTGGCCACGGTGGGCGTCGCCCTCGTGGTCAAACGGATTGACTTGTTGGGTCTGAAGGTGGCACCCGCGAAATCCGAGGCCATTCTTTTCCATGGCCCTCGGATGGGTCCGCCACCCGACGCTCACATTGATATTGCTAACGTTCGCGTCGCTGTCGGAGCGCACATGAACTACCTGGGGCTCACTTTAGACTCTAGGTGGCGGTTCAACGAGCATTTCCGACGCCTGAGTCCCAGATTACTTAAGGCCGCTTCTGCCTTGAGCAGTCTCCTGCCAAACATCGGCGGGCCGAGTGTCAGCTGTCGCCGCCTCTACACGGGGGTGGTGCGCTCTATGGCGCTTTATGGTGCGCCAGTGTGGGTGGATGCCCTGGATCGCCAGAACATCATGCTGTTGCGCAGGCCCCAGCGTGTCATGGCGACCAGGGTAATACGCGGCTACCGCACTGTCTCCTGCGACGTAGCCTGCGTACTAGCAGGAACACCCCCGTGGGACCTGGAAGCCGAAGTCCTGTCCTCGGTCTACCAGCGGCGAGCGGCAATTCGTTCTGCCGGCGAGGAAGGTCCCTTGCCAGAAGAGGTGCGCCGTACGGCGCAGCGGGTCGCACTTGAGCGATGGGCGGAGAGGCTTGCTGAGCCGACCGCCGGCGCATCTACCATCCGGGCCTTCAGGCCAGTTTTGGAGATGTGGTGCAGGAGGAAGCGTGGCGTGATCACCTTCCGGCTTGCGCAGATTCTGTCGGGGCATGGATGCTTCGGCAGATATCTCTGCAATGTCGCCAGGCGGGAAGCGTCACCTTCCTGCCATCATTGCGATTGCTGCGAGGACACCGCGCAGCACACACTCGAGGCATGCCCGGCATGGGACGCACAACGGCGCGACTTAGTCGCCGTTATCGGTGGTGACCTTTCGCTGTCGGCCGTGGTCTCGGCCATGGTTGGCAGTGAAAATTGTTGGAAAGCGATGGTCTCCTTCAGCGAGGATGTGATGTCGCTGAAAGAGACGGCGGAGCGAGCTCGGGAGGACAGCGCCCAAGCCGACGACGTCCGCCGAAAGAGACCCGGGAGGCCGAGGAGGCTGTATGGCCAACTCGCGCTGCCCCCGTGACCGGCCGATTGGCGACGGATATGAGGATCCGTCGTCTTCAACCCGGCCCCGGTGTAAGACGTGCTGTGTGTTCCGGCACGTCTTCCCATTGTGCATATCTTCCGGTAGGGTCCCACCCTACCGATGACTACATATTGAGGTGCCCAATCTCGGGCAGACGCAGACAGGAGAGTAGGTGATTATGCTCGCGTGGAATCCCTCTCTCCTGTCCCAACGCGTGTGAGGAACACGGAGGGGTTTTAGTGGGTATTCCCGGCGATATTCCTTCGCCGGGCGAGTCCCACACTCCCCCTCGTCGATGAGTCCTCAACATCGACGAGGGATAGTGCGTAAACGCATTTCCCCTCCTAAAAAAAAAAAAAAAAAAAAGGTTAGGTTAGGTTTCCGTGTGCGGTTTCCAGTCCGCCATCGGACGCGTCCCCGGGTTGCGGATAGGGGAACGCCCCCCCAGATATGGGGGGGTACCGGTTTCGGCCGGCGCGGACAAAAACTGGCATGTGGCTGTCTGGTCTTTTTAAGGGCGGACATTGCACGGCCACATGAACCCGTAGCCCCGCACTGAGTGGGGTCGGGGGTCCAGCGCACTGAGCGTTGGGCCGCGAGGAAGACAACCTCTCTAAAAAATTACCCCAAGGGCGAAGTCTCGGCTTCTTGTCAAGGAAGTCAGACACTGTCGCCAGGTGACCCACTGTGGGTCGTGGAATGGCCAGGTTCAACCTGGCGGACCGGCCTCGGCCGGCATTGGTGGAGGCGCAATAGCGCCACAGCGCATCAGCGCTTTTGCGGAAGGCCCCGCAAGGGGCAGCGGAGCTTCGGCTCGTAGGTAGCGGACCTGCTAGGTCCGCGGACGCGACGTATGGTTTCGGACAACGTCGGGGAACCCGTAAACTCGCTCTGCGAGTCCGGGGGTCTGACGCACTGAGCGTCGGGCCGCGTGGAAGAAAACCACTATAAAAAATAACCCTAAACCTAAGGTCGGCGTGCCGAGGGGTTGAGTGGCTGGAGGGAGTCCGGTCCCAAGCGCTCCTACGGTCTGTTGGGAAAGGACCGTAGGTCTCCTTCCCAAAAAATAATGGAAATGTCGGAAAAATCAAAGAAAGGTATGTCATGCGCTCCCACTGACGCTGGGCGCTCGGAGCTAGCTCGGGCTCCGAGTGAGAAATCGGTTACGAGCGGCCAATGCGCCCCGTCTGGCCAACGGCGCCAAGGGATTACCGGGTCCCTTGGTGTGAAGTCTGCTACCGAGGAGTTTGAAGGAATGCGCACGCGTGCGCGAGCGAAGGCCGGGTCGACGCGCGACCTCGCCGATGGTGCGAGCAGCAGGGCATCTAGCCCCATAGTACTGCTCCGCCGTACAGTGACGCCCTCGCCGTCACCACGTGATTTGAGCCCGGTTGGTGAGTCGAGTCCCGACCGCAGCGTGGATTCGATGCCGTCCGCTGGAGGCATGGCCGAAGACCACGCCATGTCGGATTCCTCGGCTCGAAGCATGGGGTCTGCCCTCTCCGCGTCAGGCGACGAGGGCAAGAAGGAGGCAAGACGTGCCTGGCTTAAGAGGCACAATACAGGGCCCGTTGACTCGGACTCCTCGGAGGAGAAGGAGTCTCCTCTTAGGACTCCAGAGAAGAAAGGGAGAGGAAGACCGCCCACGACCGGTCAGTATGTCGGCCTCGCTAGGGCGAAGTTCGACTTGCTGAAGGCCGAACGGGCGGAACTGGAATTGCAAGCGGAGCGTGAGATGCTCGCCTCCTTGTCCGAGGCTAGAGCTACCCGCTCCAGCCTACCCGTTGGTGACGTGGAAGACGCTGAGTCTTCCACGCGGCTCATGACACGAGTGTCGTCTAGCCTTCTTTTGTTGGAGAAGGTGGCAAATACATCCACCAACTTGAAGGGTACATACATCAAGACCATCAGGGACGCAGTCACGGCACTCCGGGACGACATCAACATCTTGTCCACCCGGAGCGCCACAGAAGAAGTTAAAGCGTTGCAGCGGGAGAATGCCCAGCAACGCTCCGAACTGACGGAAGTCAGGAAGGAGCTAGCTGAGGTCAGAAAAGAGCTAGTAGAAACAAAGGCTGCCCTGCTGCAACAAAATAGAAGTAAAGGGACAAGCCAGGACGAGGCAATCACTCCGGCAACGCTCGAGGCGTACGAGGCACGCCTCTTGAGCCGCCTGAGTGATCGGATGAACGCAAGGTTCGAGGGCCTTGAACCTCGCCTCAATCCGGAGCCGCAACTCCGACCTCCGCTGGCTCACGAGAGAGCCCGGAAGGAAACGCTGCCGCAACAAGCGGCAGAAAAGAGCGTACCCCGTCCCTCTACCGCGCCACCAAAACCTAGTGGGCGAAATGCAAAGGTGACGGAGGGAAAGACCTCACGGAGGAGGAACCGGAGGGGACGTGCGGCCGCTACCGAGAAATCGGCCCAGCGAGAACCACGTCCACTCCCTCCCGCCCCCGCCTCCATGGACAGGGCATGGAGCACCGTGACAAAAGGGGGCAAGCACAAGGAGTCACCTCCGGTCCCGCAAACGAGACGGCCGCAACGGCCGATACCGAAGAAAGCAGCAAAACCTCCCAAGACGGCGGCCGTAGTCATCACTCTGCAGCCCGGAGCTGCCGAAAAGGGGGTGAACTACGGCTCCATTATTACGGAGGCCAAAGAAAAAGTGAGCTTGGCAGCGCTGGGTATACCAGCTGTCCACTTCCGCCGTGCCATGACTGGGGCCACGATCATTGAGATCCCCGGCGCAGACACCAGTGATAAGGCTGACGCGTTGGCCGCTAAATTGAGAGAAGAGCTGAGTGCGGAGTCGGTCCGAATCTCCAGACCAGTCAAAATGACTGATCTACTGGTCTCGGGCCTGGATGACTCCGTTACTCCAGACGACGTGGCAGCGGCCATCGCCAGACTTGGCGAATGCGCCCGCGAATCGATAAAGGTCGGAGCAATCCGCCACTCGCGCTTCGGCATGGGGAGAGCCTGGGCGAGCTGCCCGGTGGCAGCAGCAAAGAAAATTTCGGAAGGGAAACTGCTGGTCGGGTGGTCGGCAGCACATGTGAAGTTGCTACAGCCGCGCGAGCTGCGCTGCTTCCGGTGCCTCGAAACGGGGCACGTCAGGGGACAGTGCACTTCGCCCACTGATCGAAGCGACAAATGCTTCAGATGCAGCCAGGCGGGTCACCGCGCGGCCGATTGCCGCTCGGACGCACCGTGCTGCATACTATGTGCAGAGGCCGGAAAACCGGCCAACCATCGCTTGGGGAGCGCGAAATGTCCGGCCCCCAAGCGCAAAATGACAAGTCGAGGGCAGGCGGGTTCTGTGGTACGAACACAGGATGCCCCGGCCCACCTCCCGGACAGGACAGTTGTTACCTCTATGGACTTCCAAACAGAATGTCCATAGAATGTCTCCAGAGTAATATCAATCACTGCGCCAGAGCCCAGGACTTGCTTGTCCAGACACTGGCGCAGTGGAGGATACAGGTGGCGATCGTCTCGGAGCCGTATCTAGTAGTCAATCGTGACAATTGGATCGGTGACCGGGACGAAGTCGTTGCCATTGTTTTGGCCACGGGAGAGGGAGCCTACACCGTCGAACGAACGTATAAGGGTCGAGGGTTCGTCGCCGCCTTGTGCGGAAACATCGTGTTCGTGGGTGTCTATTTTTCGCCAAATCGTTCGCTTTCGGACTTCGAGGGCTTTTTGGCGGAAATAGACATCCTTTTAGGCTGGTGTCATCCGCATCAGGTGCTCCTAGCTGGAGACCTGAATGCGAAGTCGACGGTGTGGGGATCGTCTTCTACTGACGCGAGGGGTGCAGTGCTGGAGGAGTGGCTCTCCAGCAATAACATGTGCGTGCTCAACAGGGGCACGTCCAACACGTGCGTGCGGCATCAGGGCGGATCCGTCGTGGACGTCACGTTCGCGAGCCCCGCCCTGGCCCGCCGTGTCCGAGGCTGGGTAGTCGAGGAAGAGGTCGAGACCTTGTCGGACCACCGATACATCCGGTTCTCAGTCTCCGCCCACTCGACAGACCCGAACAGTCTCAGACGTGTTCCGTCAGAGATCGGGCCCAGGTGGGCAATTAAAAGGCTTGAGAGAGACGCTCTTGTGGAGGCGTCCCTCGTTGAATCCTGGGCGGATATACCGGATGAGACCGATGCGGAGTTGGAGGCGCGATGGTTTCGCGAAGCAATGACTCGCGTCTGCGACGCGGCCATGCCTCGCGCCACTAAATCAGCGCCCCGTCGACAGGTGTACTGGTGGTCGCCGGAGCTCGAGCAGCTCCGAGAAGCTTGTGTCAAAGCGCGACGCCAGTACTCCAGGGCACGTCGACGTAACAGGGACTCTCCTACCCAAGAGAGACTTTTCGCCACCTTCCAAGGGGCCAAAAGAACCCTACGAACTGAGATCGGCGCGGCTAAAGAGCGCGCCTGGCAAGAACTGTTGGACACACTGGAGTTGGACCCATGGGGCAGGCCTTACAGGCTTGTCATGAACAAGCTCCGCCCATGGGCCCCCCCGCTTACATCCGAGTTGGAAGCGGGCACGCTCGCAAATGTGGTAGAAGGTTTATTTCCTGCCAGGTCGGAGAGCGTCGCTCCACCTGCGCTGATTCGTACGAGGCCGCCGATTTCGATCGAAGACCCTCCCGAAGTGTCCGAAGCCGAGCTGAACAGAGCGGTTCTTCGTCTACGGGCGAAGAACACAGCTCCCGGCCCTGACGGTATTCCAGGGAAGGCGTTGGTCCTGGCCCTGACGGTAGGAGGCTTGGACGGTAGGTTTCGCGCCTTACTCACGAACTGCGTGAGGAAGGGCTACTTCCCCAAGGAGTGGAAAGATGGCAAACTTGTTCTCATTCGCAAGTCCGGGCGACCGATGGACTCCCCATCTGGGTACCGCCCAATAGTGTTACTGAACGAAATGGGAAAACTATTCGAGCGCGTCGTCGCCGATCGTCTCGTTCGGCATCTGGAAGAGACCGGGCCGAATCTGGCTCCCACCCAGTTCGGCTTTCGGCGGGGTAAGTCCACCATGGACGCCATCGCCAGGGTGAAGGCAATTGCAAAAAAGGAAATTGAGGAAGGCGGGATTGTCCTGGCGGTGTCCCTCGACATAACTAACGCATTCAACACCTTGCCGCATAATACGATCACGGAGGCCATGGGGTACCACGCCTTCCCGGGGTACCTACGTCGAATTATCGATGTGTACCTATCGGGTCGGTCGGTAGTGTACCCCACAAGCGTTGGCACATGTCGAAGGGAGATGTCGCGCGGTGTTCCGCAGGGGTCGGTTCTCGGGCCGCTCCTGTGGAACATCGGATACGACTGGGTTTTGCGGGGCACCAACCTGCACGGGGTCGACGTCACTTGCTACGCGGACGACACGCTTGTGACCGCCCGCGGTGGCACGTTCCGTGACGCGACCCTGTTAGCCACAGCCGGAGTAGCGCAAGTGGTGGCGCGCATTAGGCGCCTGGGGCTGACGGTGGCCCTTGAAAAGTCCGAAGCAATCTGCTTCCATGGACCTCGCAAGGCGCCACCGCCAGACGCCCGCATCATTGTGAGCGGAGTTCCCATCGGCATCGGTTCGTCGCTGAAATATCTCGGCGTCGTTCTCGATAGCCGATGGAACTTCAGGGAGCACTTCGCGAGAATGGCTCCCAAACTCGTGAAAACCTCCCTAGCGCTGGCTAGGTTAATGCCAAACCTAGGAGGCCCAATGGAAGGATGCCGCCGTCTCTTCGCGGGGGTGGTGCGCTCGATGGCCCTATACGGCGCGCCGATCTGGGCGGACTCGCTGTCCGCTCAGAATACGGCCCTGCTGCGGCGCCCGCAGCGGGTCGTGGCGACCAGGCTCATCAGAGCTTATCGCACCACCTCCTGGGAGGCGGCATGCGCTATCGCGGGGACGCTTCCCTGGCGGCTGGACGCCGAGGTCCTTGCAGCGGTTTACCATCGTACCGCAGATGCAAGGGCCCGAGGCATTAACCCTCCCCCAGAAGAAGTGTCCCGCTGGAGAAGGAAAGCACACGAAGAGGCCCTCGAAAAGTGGAGTGTCGAGTTGGCGAGGCCGAGCGCGGGGCATCGTACTCTGGCTGCGGTCGCTCCAGTTCTCAAAGAATGGGTGAGCAGGCGGGCCGGGACGCTCTCCTTCCGGCTTGTGCAGGTGCTTACGGGGCATGGCTGCTTCGGTCGGTACCTGTGCAACGTCGCGAGGAGAGAGAGCACCCCCGCCTGCCACGATTGCGGGGCTCGTGAGGACACGGCCCAGCATGTACTAGAGGAATGCCCAGCTTGGGCTCAAGAGAGGGAAGCTCTGACGACAGTCGTGGGACGGGACCTATCCCTACCCGCTGTCGTCAGAGCAATGATCGACAGCCCTGACAGCTGGAAAGCCGTCAAGGCATTCTGCGAAACGGCCCTGAGCGGCAAAGAGGCCAGGGAGCGGTCCCGAGAAGAGGACCCCCAGGCAGAACTCATCAGGCGCCGAAGAGCCGGCCGACGTCGCCGAGTATACGCCGCGGCGCACGTAATGCAATGATCGCTGGGCGTCAGTAGAGGACAACTGACGCCCGGATTACATTAGTGAGGTGTGGCGGCTCATTGATGTTCCGTGAGTCGCCACAGGAAGCAGCAAACAAAGATGACGGGTCCGCGAGGACGTAGCGGTGAGTGGGGCCCGGGGATAAGGCCCTGCTGTGATCCCGGGTTCCATAACCACTGCTGATGGAGGAACATGGAGGGGTTTTAGTGGGTAGGACCGGCGGTTTAGCCCATTCCGCCGGGTGAGCCCCACACACCCCCTCGTCGGCTGTCCTCGTCGACGAGGGATAGTGCGTAAATGCATTTCCCCTCCTACAAAAAAAAAAAAAAAAAAGGTTAGGTTAGGTTTCCGTGTGCGGTTTTCAGTCCGCCATCGGACGCGTCCCCAGGTTGCGGATAGGGGAACGCCCCCCAGACATGGGGGGTACCGGTTTCGGCCGGCGCGGACAAAAACTGGCATGTGGCTGTCTGGTCTTTTTAAGGGCGGACATTGCACGGCCACATGAACCCGTAGCCCCGCACTCAGTGGGGTCGGGGGTCCAGCGCACTGAGCGTTGGGCCGCGAGGAAGACAACCTCTCTAAAAAATCACCCCCGTGGGCGAAGCGACGGCTTCTTATTTAAGAAGCCCACCGCTGTCGCCAGTGGACCCTTACGGGTCGTGGGATGGCCGGGTTCAACCTGGCGGACCGGCATCGACCGGCCGACGAGGGGGCGTTCTGACGCCACAGCGCATTTGGCGCTTCGTTGGAGTAACACATACCGTAACCTTGCACTGCGAGGCCGGGGGTCTGACGCATTTAGCGTCGGACCGCGTGGAAGAAAACCACTATAAAAAATCACCCCAAACCCAAGGTCAGCGTGCCGAGGGGTTGTATGGCTGGGGGGTTACCCAGTCAAAAGCGCGGAGGCAGACTTCGGTCTGCGCGAGGAGGCACCGAACCGCGGGCGGTATAACCTGCACCAAGGTTAGCGCTGACCTGGCAGGTGTAAATCCCTGCCGAAAGTGCGTCTGCGGCCCCTTGGGAAAGGGCCGTACGTAATTTCCCACTTCGTAAATATGAAATGTTAACACGAAAGAGTGCGCGTTTGTTGAGCGATCCCGCTAACGCCGGGCGCTCGGGGGTAGCTGGGCCCTCGAGTGTGAAGTTGGTTACTAGCGGCACATGCGACCCGCCTTGCCAGCGGCGTCAACCGGTGTCCGGGCCGGTTGATGGGAAATTGGTTACCGGCGATTGCGAATGCGGCGAGGGAAGCCGCCCCTGTCCCTGGTGCGAAGCCAGACAGGAAGAGCTTGCCAGGGTGGATCCCGGGCCTTCGCAAGCTACTAATGCTACCGGAGACGAGGATACGCAGGTACTGTCGGCCCTCCGACGGGACCTTGAAATGTCGGGAGACTCTTCCTCTGGCAGTACAAAAACCGTTCGCTCTGCCAGAGTGAAAGTTACAAAAATGGAGGAGGACAGAAATCTGTCCCGTTTCTGGCTCAAGAGAGGCTCAAAACCTCCTGAGTCAGAAACATCTGACGAGGGGTCTGACCGAACGGTCTCTCCGATTCGTTCGGTTAATAAGGCCAAGAAGCCCGGTCGTCCGCCCACAACCGGCGACTACGTCGGCTTAGCTAGAGCTAAGGCCGAATTGGTTAAGGCCCAACAGGCCGAAATGGTACTACAGGCGGAGAGGGAAATGCTCGCTTTCGCTTCGGAAGCTAGAGCCACCCGCTCCCGCCTGACCGCGTCCCATGCCAACGACGCTGAGTCATCCTCGCAAATCAAGTTGCGAGTGATGTCCAGCCTCGAAGTTATTGAGAAAGTTGCTGCCACCTCAGGTAACCTTAAGGGCACGTTCATTAAGTCCCTGAAGGATGCAACCGAAGACATCCGGGGCGACGTTGCTATCTTGTCCGCCCGGACCGCTTCTGAGGAAGTGGTGGCGCTGCAGCGTGAAAACGCACAACTGCGCTCTGGTATGGCGGAGCTCCGAAAGGAGTTCGCCGAATTCAGAGCCAGCTTACAATCGCAGCCCCGACAATCTACCTCGACGCTGGACACTGAAGGGATAGTCACACCAGGCATGCTCAAGGCGCAGGAGGACCGCCTATTGAGATGCCTGAGTGAAAGACTCAACGTTAGAATAGACGAGCTCCTGAACAAGGAGCCGCAGCCTTGCCCTCCACTGGCATCCCGAAAGGGACCTCCGCCGACACCGGCGCCGAGGAAGGCTCAACCCAAGCGCCCTGCCATACCGCCAAAATCCGCCACCAGTGCGCGAATAGCGACGGCTAATGAAGAGAAGACACCGACGCCTTCCAAAAATACCTGGCGCAGGAAAGCCAACCGAGGACGCGAGGCGGTGACCAAGAAACCGGTTCGTCGGGAACCACGCCCACTCCCCCCTGCCCCCGCCTCCATGGACAGAACATGGAGCACGGTGACCAGGGGAGGCAAACACAAGGAGTCACCTCCAACTCCAAAAACGAGTCGGCCCCAGCGGCCCATCACAAAAAAGAAGACGAAGCCTCCCAAGACGGCGGCAGTAGTGCTCACCCTGCAGCCGGAAGCTGCCGAGAAGGGGTTGACCTATGCCTCCGTCATTGAGGAGGCAAAACGGAAGGTGGACTTGGCGGCGCTTGACATTGAAGACATCAAGTTCCGTCGTGCCGTGACCGGTGCCACGATATTGGAGATTTCCGGCACGAATAATGACAATAGGGCGGATGCGCTGGCCGCCAAACTCAGGGAAGAATTGAGCGCGGAGTCCGTCCGAGTATCCAGACCGGTCAAGATGACCGAAGTTCTGATATCTGGGCTCGACGACTCCGTCAGCTCCGAAGATGTGGCGGCGGCCATCGCCAAAATTGGCGAATGTGCCGTGGAATCGATCAAGGTTGGGGCGATCCGTTTCTCGCGCTTCGGCATGGGGACGGCATGGGCGGGCTGCCCGGTGGCAGCTGCTAAAAAAGTACTAGAAGGGAGAATGCTGGTGGGATGGTCGGCGGCAAGGGTTAAGCTCCTTCAGCCCCGAGAGCTGCGCTGCTTCCGGTGTCTGGAATCTGGACACGTCAGGGGGCAGTGCACTGCCGCCGTCGACAGAAGCCAGCAGTGCTTCCGGTGCGGTGAGGCCGGCCACCGAGCGGCAGACTGTCGCTCCGAGGCCCGCTGTGTTCTCTGTGCGGAGGCCGGGAAACGGCACAACCATCGTCTGGGGAGTCCCAAATGTTCGGCCCCCAGACGAAAATGGAATCGACGAAGGCCGGCTGGTCCTGAGGCTACGTCTCAGGATGCTGCCGACCGCCTGCCGGACAGGACGCATGGAGCACCTATGGACGTACAATCAGTATGTCCATAAGGTGTCTCCAAGCTAATATAAATCACTGCGCCAGAGCCCAGGACTTGCTTGTCCAGACACTGGCGCAGTGGAGTATACAGGTGGCAGTCGTCTCGGAGCCGTATCTGGTCGTCAATCGTGACAACTGGATCGGTGACCGGGACGGAGTCGTCGCCATTGTTTTGGCTACGGGAGAGGGGGCCTACACCGTCGATCGATCGTACAAGGGTCGAGGGTTCGTCGCCGCCTGGTGCGGGAACATCGTGTTCGTGGGTGTCTATTTTTCGCCAAATCGTCCGCTCTCGGAGTTCGAGGGCTTTCTGGCGGAAATAGACATCCTTCTAGGCTGGTGTCGTCCGCATCAGGTGCTCCTAGCCGGAGACCTGAATGCGAAGTCGGCGGTGTGGGGATCGTCTCTCACTGACGCGAGGGGCGCAGCTCTTGAGGAGTGGCTCTCCAGCAACAACATGTGCGTGCTGAACAGGGGCACTTCCAACACGTGTGTGCGGCATCAGGGCGGATCCGTCGTGGACATCACGTTCGCGAGCCCCGCCCTCGCCCGCCGTGTTCGGGGCTGGGTAGTCGAGGAGGAGGTCGAGACTTTATCGGATCACCGGTACATACGGTTTTCCATCTCCCCCCACTCGACAGACCCGAACAGCCCGAGAGGTGTCCTGTCGGAGATCGGGCCCAGATGGGCGCTCAAAAAGCTGGAGAGAGACGCTCTTGTGGAGGCGTCCCTCGTTGAATCATGGATGAACAAACCGGACGAGACCGATGCGGATCTGGAGGCGCAATGGTTCCGCGAGGCAATGACGCACGTCTGCGACGTCGCCATGCCTCGCGTCGGAAAACTGCCGCCCCGTCGACAGGTGTACTGGTGGTCGCCAGAGCTGCAACAGCTCCGAGCGGCATGTGTGAAAGCACGACGCCAGTACACCCGAGCTCGTCGTCGCAACAGATCCGCATCCATAATTGATGGACTTTTTGCCGCCTTCCAAGGGGCCAAGAAAGCCTTGAGAGTGGAGATCGGCGCAGCAAAGGAGCGCGCCTGGCAGGAGCTGGTCGATTCGCTCGAGCGGGACCCATGGGGCAGGCCGTACAAGCTCGTCATGAGCAAGCTTCGCCCCTGGGCCCCTCCGCTTACATCCGAGATGGAGGCGGAGACGCTCGAAAGAGTGGTGGAGACTCTGTTTCCTGGCAGGGCGGAGGGCGATGCTCCCAACGTACAGGATCGTACGGTGCTGCCGATCCCGACCGAGGATCCCCCCGAGGTGTCCGAGGGAGAACTTGATAGGGCGGTTCTTCGTCTAAGCGCGAAGAACACAGCTCCCGGTCCCGACGGCATCCCGGGGAAGGCGTGGGTCTTGGCTCTCAAGGAGGGCGGCTTGGAAGAGAGATTCCGTGTGCTACTCACCACCTGTGTGAAGAAAGGCCACTTTCCCAAGGAGTGGAAGAAGGGCAGGCTGGTCCTCATCCGCAAGCCTGGGCGACCGGTGGACTCACCATCGGCATACCGCCCCATAGTCCTGCTGAGTGAGGCTGGGAAACTGCTCGAGCGAGTTGTCGCTGCCCGCCTCACTCAACACCTCGAGGAGACGGGGCCGAACTTGGCGGAGATCCAGTTCGGTTTCCGCAGGGGCAGGTCCACCGTGGACGCGATTGCCAGGGTGAGGACTATAGCGGAAGAGGAAGTTGGGAAAGGCGGGGTCGTCTTGGCGGTGTCCTTAGACATTTCCAACGCGTTCAACACTCTCCCACACAGAGTCATCTCGGAGGCCATGGGGTACCACGCCTTCCCGGGATACTTGCGTCGACTCGTCGACGAGTACCTCTCGGGTCGGTCGGTCGTGTACCCCACACGCGTTGGAATTTGTCAAAGGGAAGTGTCGTGCGGTGTCCCGCAGGGGTCGGTTCTCGGGCCGCTCCTGTGGAACATCGGCTACGACTGGGTGCTGCGGGGCGTTACCCTGCACGGGGTCGACGTCACGTGTTACGCGGACGACACGCTAGTGACCGCCCGCGGTGGCACGTTCCGTGACACGGCCCTGTTGGCAACCGCCGGAGTCGCACAGGTGGTGGGGCGCATACGGCGCCTGGGCCTGACGGTGGCCCTTGAAAAGTCCGAAGCAATTTGCTTCCACGGACCTCGCAAGGCGCCACCGCCAGACGCCCACATTATTGTGAGCGGAGTGTCCATCGGCATCGGGTCGACGCTGAAATATCTCGGCGTCGTTCTCGATAGCCGGTGGAACTTCAGGGACCACTTCTCTAAGTTGGTTCCCAAATTGGTCCGGACATCGTTAGCCCTAGCCAGGCTAACGCCCAACCTGGGTGGGCCAAGGAGTGGATGCCGCCGTCTCTACGCAGGCGTGGTGCGATCGATGGCCCTGTACGGGGCACCGATCTGGGTGGACTCCCTGTCAGCGCAAAATAAGGTCCTGTTGCGTCGCGCGCAGCGGATCGCTGCGATCAGGGTCATCCGAGCGTATCGCACCGTCTCCTGGGAGGCGGCGTGCCTTATTGCTGGAACACCCCCCTGGGAATTGGATGCCGAGGTCCTAGCAGCGGTCTACTACAAGACTGCGGATGCTAGGGCCCGAGGTGTAGCTCCGACCCCAGCGGTGGTGTCGCGCTGGAGAAGAGAGGCCCAAGAAGAGGCTCTGATGACGTGGAGCGTCGAGTTGGCGAGGCCGAATGTGGGTCACCGCATTCCGGCTGCGGTCGCTCCCGTCCTCAAGGAGTGGGTGAGCAGGCGGACCGGATCGCTCTCCTTCCGGCTTGTGCAGGTGCTTACGGGGCACGGTTGCTTCGGACAGTACCTGTGCAACTTCGCGAAGAGGGAGCCAACCACCGCCTGCCACGAATGTGGGGCAACAATCGACACGGCCCAGCATACTCTGGAAGCTTGCCCAGGTTGGGACCAAGAGAGGTCAGCTCTGACGGCAGTCGTCGGCCGGGATCTATCCCTACCCGCTGTCGTCAGAGCAATGCTAGACAGCGCACGAAAATGGAACGCCGTCAAGGCCTATTGTGAGACGGTGCTCAGGAGCAAGGAGGCCAGGGAGCGGGCTCGCGAAGAAGACCCCCTGGCTGCTCCCGTGAGACGCCGCAGAGCGGGACAACGGCGCCGGGCCTATGCTACGGCGCTGAATATATAATGACTGCCGGGCGTCAGTAGAGGACAACTGGCGCCCGGTTCACATTGGTGAGGAGTGGCGGCCTACCCATATTCCGTAGGCTGCCACCGTAGATCTGTGCAAAAGCACCATATGATGGGTCCGTAGTGGACACAGCGGTGTACATGGGGTTTGAGGACAAGGTAACCTGTAACCTCGGCCCCATATACCACCGCGGATGGTGGAATATGGAGGGGTTTTAGTGGGTATTCCCGGTGCCACTCACCGGGCGAGTCCCACACACCCCCTCGTCGGGATGTCCCCCCGACGAGGGATAGTGCGTAAATGCATTTCCCCTCCTAAAAAAAAAAAAAAAAAAAAAAGGTTAGGTTAGGTTTCCGTGTGCGGTTTCCAGTCCGCCATCGGACGCGTCCCCGGGTTGCGGATAGGGGAACGCCCCCCAGTTATGGGGGGTACCGGTTTCGGCCGGCGCGGACAAAAACTGGCATGTGGCTGTCTGGTCTTTTTAAGGGCGGACATTGCACGGCCACATGAACCCGTAGCCCCGCACTGAGTGGGGTCGGGGGTCCAGCGCACTGAGCGTTGGGCCGCGAGGAAGACAACCTCTCTAAAAAATCACCCTCGTGGGCGAAGCGACGGCTTCTTATTTAAGAAGCCCACCGCTGTCGCCAGTGGACCCTCGCGGGTCGTGGGATGGCCGGGTTCAACCTGGCGGACCGGAAGTCCCGGCTGATGAGGAGGCGCTCTGGCGCTGAAGCGCTTCGGCGCGTTTGTGGAGGCCCCGTAGTGGGGCAGTGGAGCTTCGGCTCGTGGGAGGCGGACCTTCAAGGTCCGCGTGCGCGGCGTGTGGTCTAGGCCACCGTCGGGCAACCCGTAACCTCGCACTCTGCGAGGCCGGGGGTCCGGCGCACTGAGCGTCGGGCCGCGTGGAAGAAAACCACTATAAAAAATTACCCCAATCCTAAGGTTCTGGGCCTGCCGATGGGATGAATGGCTGGGGGGTACCCAGTCCCAAGGGCTCAACAGCAGTGAAGCTGTCTAAAAAACTCTAAAACCATTATGAATAGTGTAGTTAAAAGTATTATTACCCAGGAGGGTCCCACCTGCTCCGCAGATGGGGAATCCCTCCCTGGACCTTCGGGTTCAGGCTGTCCCACGTACTCTGGGGGGGACAAGACTGCACTTGGGGGCAACCCCACCAACGACAATGGCACATGTTTTAAGGTACCCGAGATTGCACGCGATTTGGAAGCGCAGGCCCTGTCGACTCTTCGGCAGGACCTCGCTATGTCAGGCGATTCTTCTTCTGGCAGTGCGAGCACCGTTCGCTCTGCCAGAGTGAAAGTCATGCGAATGGAGGAGGACAAGAGTCTCTCTCGTTTCTTTCTGAAGAGAGGCTCCAAACCGCCCGAATCAGAAACTTCTGATGAGGGCTCTGACCGAACGGTCTCTCCGGCTCGTTCGGTCAACAAGGCCAAGAAGCCCGGACGTCCGCCCACAACCGGGCAGTATGTCGGCTTGGCGAAAGCTAAGACCGAATATTTGAAGGCCCAACGGGAAGAATTGGAGCTCCAGGCGGAGAAAGAGCTGCTCGCCTCGGTCCACAAGGCTAGAGATACTCGCGCCCGCCTTTCTATTACCGCCGGATTAGACGAAGCTGAGACGTCCTCACGACTAGTATCGCGAGTGAGGTCCGGCCTTTCAATCATCGACGAGGTCGCCAAGAAATCAGGTCACCTCAAGGGGGGATTTATTAAATCCCTCAAAGAGGCGATTATGACTATAGAGGAGGACACGGTCTCCCTTTCTAAAAGGTGCACGACGGACGAGACGGAGGCGCAGCAGCGCGAAATTGAGCAGCAGCGGCGCGAGAACGAGCAGCTGCGCCGAGAGAACGCACAGCTGCGCTTAGATATGGCAGAGCTTCGCAAGGAGCTCACAGAAGTGAAGGCTTTGCTCCTTGCAAGGCAGGGTCCCGCGGCTGCCCCTGAGGTGGGGGTCACCTCAGGACTTCTTAAAGACCTCGAGGCTCGGGTCATGGGCCAAATACTGGACCGACTCGATGTTCCAGAGCTGCGCGCAAATCGCAAGCCTGGCTCTCCGGCAGAAACCGGGAAGGGATTGGCTCCACCACTGGCACCGGCTTTGAAAAAAGCCGCTGTAGTGCCTAAACCCGCTAGCGGGCAAAAATTCAAGGATCCAAAAGAGAAGTCGTCGAAACTCTCTAAGAGTGCCCGACGCAGGAAAGCGACGCGAGGTCGCAAGACATCCGAGCAGTCTGCCCCGCGTCAACTCCCTCCTGCCCTTCCCTCCATGGATAAACCATGGAGCTTGGTGGTCAAGGGGGGAAAGCATAAAGAGCGACCTCCTGCTCCTAAGCAGAAGGTTCGGGCACAACAGCCCGCTCCGCGGAAGGTCAGACCTCCCAAGACGGCAGCCGTCGTCGTCACCCTGCAACCGGGAGCTGCAGACAGGGGGATAACCTATCGCATGATCCTAGAGGAGGCCAAAAAGCGCGTGGACATAACGGCGATGGGAATACCTTCTCTCCATTTCCGGCGCGCGGTGACTGGCGCCGTTATCATGGAGGTGAAGGGCGCTGACGGCAACGACGGCAACGTTAAGGCAGACGCTTTGGCCGCCAGACTCAAAGAGGTAATGAATGCGGAGTCGGTCCGGATCTCGAGGCCTTTCAAGGCAATCGAGCTATTAGTATCGGGCTTGGACGACTCCGTAACTTCAGAGGAAGTAGCGGCGGCCATTGCCAGACTTGGACAATGTCCCCGGGATGCGGTCAAGGTGGGTGTAATACGAAACACCCTCTTTGGCATGGGTTCGGCTTGGGCGAGCTGCCCCGTCGAAGCAGCCAAAAAGGTTACGGAGGGAAAACTGCTGGTCGGGTGGACGGCAGCACGCGTCAAGCTGCTGCAGCCCCGTGAGATGCGTTGTTTCCGGTGCCTGATGACAGGGCATGTCAGGGAGCAATGCACTGCGGCCGTCGA
Source organism: Bembecia ichneumoniformis (assembly GCA_910589475.2). Taxonomy (NCBI): domain Eukaryota; kingdom Metazoa; phylum Arthropoda; class Insecta; order Lepidoptera; family Sesiidae; genus Bembecia; species Bembecia ichneumoniformis. The sequence continues at coordinate 52,217 of OU342544.1, read as the reverse complement.
CCGGAGCCAGCAGTGTTTCAAGTGTGGAGTAACTGGACATCGAGCGTCTGAGTGCCGGGCAGAAGCCCGTTGCCCACTGTGTGCCGACTCCAACAGAAAGGCAAATCATCGCTTGGGGAGCAAAAAGTGTTCGGCCCCCAAGCCCAAGATGAACAGACGAAGGCCTGTGGTTCCTGTGGTTCCGTCCCAGGACTCCACGACCTGCCTACCGGACGGGACTGAGGCACTTATGGACATACAAACAGTATGTCCATAAGATGCATACAAGCGAACATCAACCACTGCGCCAGTGCCCAGGACTTGCTAGTCCAGACACTGGTGCAGTGGAGAATACAGGTGGCGGTCGTCGCGGAGCCGTACCGAGTCGTCTCCCGTGACAATTGGGTCGGTGACCTCGACGGCCTTGTCGCCATTGTTTTGGCCACAGGGGAGGAGGCCCCCACGGTCGATCGAGCGTTCAGAGGTCGGGGGATGGTCGCCGTTTTGTGCGGCAATATTGTGTATGTGGGTGTCTACTTTTCGCCAAACCGTCCGCTCTCGGAATTCGAGACCTTTTTGGCGGAAATGGACACCCTCATGAATTGGAGCCGGCCGCACCTGGTCCTCATTGGCGGAGACCTGAATTCTAAGTCGACGGTGTGGGGTTCCTCCCTCACTGATGCGAGGGGCGAAACTCTAGAGGAGTGGCTCTCCAGTAATAACCTGGTCGTGCTGAACAGGGGCACGACAAACACGTGCGTGCGTTCTCGGGGCGGATCCGTCGTGGATATTACTTTCGCGAGCCCCGCCCTGGCATGCCGTGTTCAGGGCTGGGAAGTCGAGGAGGGGGTCGAGACCCTATCGGATCACCGATATATTCGGTTTTCCGTCTCCCCCCACCCGACAGACCCGCACAGCCCGAGACGTGCCCCTGCGGAGATTGGCCCTAGATGGGCTTTAAAAAAGCTGGAGAGAGACACCCTCATTGAGGCGTCCCTCGTCGTCAACTGGAACGACACCCCGGGAAGTCCGGATGCATCCCTGGAGGCGCAGTGGTTCAGCGAGGCGATGACCCACGTCTGCGACGTGTCGATGCCTCGTCTGAGACCGCTTCCGCCTCGTCGACAGGTGTACTGGTGGTCACCGGAGCTCGATCGTCTCCGAGCGGCCTGCGTCTCGGCGCGACGCCAGTACACCCGCTCCCGTCGACGCCACAGGGATGCAAACACCCAGCGAAGACTCTTCGCCGCCTTCCAAGAGGCCAAGAAGGCTCTGAGAGCCGAGATCGGCGCTTCCAAGGAGCGCGCCTGGCAGGAGCTGCTGGACACCCTCGAGCGTGACCCATGGGGCAGGCCTTACAGGCTTGTCATGAACAAGCTACGCCCCTGGGTCCCCCCGCTAACATCCACGATGGAGGCGGGCGTGCTCGAGAGAGTGGTGGAATCTCTGTTCCCTGCCAGGGTGGCGGAGGATGCTCTTCCCGTACGGGAACGTACGAGGCAGCCGATCTCACCTGAAGAGCCCCCTGAGGTGTCCGAGGGAGAGTTGGACAGGGCGGTTCTTCGTCTCCAGGCAAAGAACACAGCGCCCGGTCCCGACGGCATCCCGGGAAAGGCCTGGGTATTGGCTCTCAAGGAGGGCGGCATGGCTGCGAGATTTCGCGCCCTGCTCACCACTTGTGTGACGAATGGCCACTTTCCTAGCCAGTGGAAGGTAGGCAAGTTGGTCCTCATCCGAAAGTCTGGGCGTCCGGTGGACTCCCCATCGGGGTACCGCCCGATAGTGCTGTTGAGTGAGGCCGGAAAACTGTTCGAGCGGGTTATAGCCGCCCGCCTCACTCGGCACCTAGAGGAGACGGGGCCGAACCTGGCTGACGTCCAGTTTGGCTTTCGGCGGGGCAGGTCCACCATGGACGCAATCGCTCGGGTGAGGTCACTTGCGGGGGAGGCGATTAGGAAAGGCGGGTATGCCTTGGCGGTATCGTTAGACATCTCCAACGCGTTTAACACGCTCCCACATCGTGTCATCTCGGAGGCCATGGGGTTCCACGCCTTCCCGGAGTACCTACGTCGACTTGTCGACGAGTATCTCTCGGGTCGGGCGGTGGTGTACCCCACACGCGTTGGAGTTCGTCGACGGCAGATGTCGTGTGGTGTTCCGCAGGGGTCGGTTCTCGGGCCGCTCCTGTGGAACATTGGATACGACTCGGTGCTGCGAGGCATCAACCTGCGCGGGGTCGACGTCGCGTGTTATGCGGACGACACGCTCGTGATCGCCCGCGGTAGCACGTTTCGTGACGCGACCCTGTTGGCAACCGCCGGAGTCGCACAAGTGGTGGCGCGTATAAGACGTCTGGGACTGACGGTGGCTCTTGAGAAGTCCGAAGCAATTTGCTTCCATGGACCTCGCAAGGTGCCACCGCCAGACGCCCACATAACTGTGAGCGGAGTGACCATCGGCATCGGGTCGACGTTGAAGTATCTCGGCGTCGTCCTTGATAGCCGGTGGAACTTCAGGGAGCACTTTAAAAAGATGGCTCCCAAATTAATAAGGACTTCGTTTGCCTTGAGTAGGCTTACGCCCAACCTGGGTGGGCCAAAGGGAGGATGCCGCCGTCTCTTCGCAGGCGTGGTGCGCTCGATGGCCCTGTATGGGGCTCCCGTATGGGTTGACTCTTTGTCCGCCCATAACCTGGCCATGCTGCGACGTCCGCAGCGGGTCATGGCGAACAGGGTCATCCGAGCGTATCGCACCACGTCCTGGGAGGCGGCATGCGCTGTTGCTGGGACGCTCCCCTGGGAGTTGGATGCCGAGGTCCTTGCAGCGGTCTACTACCAGACTGCCGACGCAAGGGCCCGCGGCGCGAGCCCAACCCCAGAAGAAGTGTCACGATGGAGGAGGGAGGCCAGAGAAGAAGCCATGGAAAGATGGGGAGATATGATGGCGCATCCTAGCGCGGGTCACCGCACCGTTGCAGCTATTGCACCGGTGCTTAAGGATTGGGTGAGCAGGCGGACCGGTTCGCTCTCCTTCCGGCTTGTGCAGGTGCTTACGGGGCATGGTTGCTTCGGACGGTACCTGTGCAACGTCGCGAGGAGGGAGCGAACCACCGCCTGTCACGAATGTGGTGCGCCGGATGACACGGCCGACCATTTGCTAGCGGAGTGCCCAGGTTGGGACCAAGAGAGGACGGCTCTGACGGCAGTCGTGGGACAAGACTTGTCCTTACCCGCTGTCGTCAGAGCGATGATCGGTAGCCCTGACGGCTGGTGTGCCGTCAAGGCCTTTTGCGAGGTGGTCCTGAGTGGTAAAGAAGACAGCGAGCGGTCCCGCGAGGAGGACCCGCAGGCTGAACCACTCAGGCGCCGCAGAGCTGGCCGGCGTGGCCGTGCGTACGCCGCGGCCCATGTAACCTAATGACAACCGGGCGTCAGTTTGAGGACAACTGACGTCCGGACATTTCAATAGTGAGGTGTGACGGCCTACAGGTGTTCCAGTAGGTCGCCACTAGTGAGGTAGCGGTAAATCCGCCATTGAAGAGTCCGGCTGCGGACGTAGCGGTGCGGGGGACCATGAGGACAAGGTCCAACTGTCGCCTCGGTTCCTCCTAACACCGCTGATGATGGAACACGGAGGGGTTTTAGTGGGTATTCCCGGTGCCTCTCACCGGGCGAGTCCCACACACCCCCTCGTCGGCTGTCCTCGTCGACGAGGGATAGTGCGTAAATGCATTTCCCCTCCTAAAAAAAAAAAAAAAGGTTAGGTTAGGGTTCCGTGTGCGGTTTCCAGTCCGCCATCGGACGCGTCCCCGGGTTGCGGATAGGGGAACGCCCCCCAGTATGGGGGGTACCGGTTTCGGCCGGCGCGGACAAAAACTGGCATGTGGCTGTCTGGTCTTTTTAAGGGCGGACATTGCACGGCCACATGAACCCGTAGCCCCGCACTGAGTGGGGACGGGGGTCCAGCGCACTGAGCGTTGGGCCGCGAGGAAGACAACCTCTCTAAAAAATTACCCTTGAGGGCGAAGCCGTGGCTTCTTGTTCAAGAAGCCCTAGGCTGTCGCCAGTGGACCCCTAGCGGGTCGTGGGATGGCCAGGTCCAACCTGGCGGACCGGCATCGACCGGCCGACGAGGGGGCGTTCTGACGCCACAGCGCATTTGGCGCTTCGTTGGAGTAACACATACCGTAACCTTGCACTCTGCGAGGCCGGGGGTCTGACGCACTTAGCATCGGACCGCGTGGAAGAAAACCACTATAAAAAATCACCCCAAACCCAAGGTCAGCGTGCCGAGGGGTTGTATGGCTGGGGGGTTACCCAGTCCTAAGCGCGGAGGTAGACTTCGGTCTGCGCGAGGAGGCACCGAACCGCGGGCGGTATAACCTGCACCAAGGTTAGCGCTGACCTGGCAGGTGTAAATCCCTGCCGAAAGGGCGTCTGCGGCCCCTTGGGAAAGGGCCGTACGTAATTTCCCAATTCGTAAATATGAAATGTTGACACGAAAGAGCGCGCGTTTGTTGAGCGATCCCGCTAACGCCGGGCGCTCGGGGGTAGCTGGGCCCTCGAGTGTGAAGTTGGTTACTAGCGGCACATGCGACCCGCCTTGCCAGCGGCGTCAACCGGTGTCCGGGCCGGTTGGTGAGAAATTGGTTACCGGCGATTGCGAATGCGGCGAGGGAAGCCGCCCCTGTCCCTGGTGCGAAGCCAGACAGGAAGAGCTTGCCAGGGTGGATCCCGGGCCTTCGCAAGCTACTAATGCTACCGGAGACGAGGATACGCAGGTACTGCCGGCCCTCCGACGGGACCTTGAAATGTCGGGAGACTCTTCCTCTGGCAGTACAAAAACCGTTCGCTCTGCCAGAGTGAAAGTTACAAAAATGGAGGAGGACAGAAATCTGTCCCGTTTCTGGCTCAAGAGAGGCTCAAAACCTCCTGAGTCAGAAACATCTGACGAGGGGTCTGACCGAACGGTCTCTCCGATCCGTTCGGTTAATAAGGCCAAGAAGCCCGGTCGTCCGCCCACAACCGGCGACTACGTCGGCTTAGCTAGAGCTAAGGCCGAATTGGTTAAGGCCCAACAGGCCGAAATGGTACTACAGGCGGAGAGGGAAATGCTCGCTTTCGCTTCGGAAGCTAGAGCCACCCGCTCCCGCCTGACCGCGTCCCATGCCAACGACGCTGAGTCATCCTCGCAAATCAAGTTGCGAGTGATGTCCAGCCTCGAAGTGATTGAGAAAGTTGCTGCCACCTCAGGTAACCTTAAGGGCACGTTCATTAAGTCCCTGAAGGATGCAACCGAAGACATCCGGGGCGACGTTGCTATCTTGTCCGCCCGGACCGCTTCTGAGGAAGTGGTGGCGCTGCAGCGTGAAAACGCACAACTGCGCTCTGGTATGGCGGAGCTCCGAAAGGAGTTCGCCGAATTCAGAGCCAGCTTACAATCGCAGCCCCGACAATCTACCTCGACGCTGGACACTGAAGGGATAGTCACACCAGGCATGCTCAAGGCGCAGGAGGACCGCCTATTGAGATGCCTGAGTGAAAGACTCAACGTCAGAATAGACGAGCTCCTCAACAAGGAGCCGCAGCCTTGCCCTCCACTGGCATCCCGAAAGGGACCTCCGCCGACACCGGCGCCGAGGAAGGCTCAACCCAAGCGCCCTGCCGTACCACCAAAATCCGCCACCAGTGCGCGAATAGTGACGGCTAATGAAGAGAAGACACCGACGCCTTCCAAAAATACCTGGCGCAGGAAACCCAACCGAGGACGCGATTCGGTGACCAAGAAGCCGGTTCGTCGGGACCCACGCCCACTCCCCCCTGCCCCCGCCTCCATGGACAGAACATGGAGCACGGTGACCAGGGGAGGCAAACACAAGGAGTCACCTCCAACTCCAAAAACGAGTCGGCCCCAGCGGCCCATCACAAAAAAGAAGACGAAGCCTCCCAAGACGGCGGCAGTAGTGCTCACCCTGCAGCCGGAAGCTGCCGAGAAGGGGTTGACCTATGCCTCCGTCATTGAGGAGGCAAAACGGAAGGTGGATTTGGCGGCGCTTGATATTGAAGATATCAAGTTCCGTCGTGCCGTGACCGGGGCCACGATATTGGAGATTTCTGGCACGGATAATAACAATAGGGCGGATGCGCTGGCCGCCAAACTCAGAGAACAATTGAGCGCGGAGTCGGTTCGAGTATCCAGACCGGTCAAGATGACCGAATTACTGATATCTGGGCTCGACGATTCCGTCAGCTCCCAAGACGTGGCGGCGGCCATCGCCAAAATTGGCGAATGTGCCGTGGAATCGGTCAAGGTTGGGGCGATCCGTTTCTCGCGCTTCGGCATGGGGACGGCATGGGCGGGCTGCCCGGTAGCAGCTGCTAAAAAAGTATTAGAAGGGAGACTGCTGGTGGGATGGTCGGCGGCAAGGGTCAAGCTCCTTCAGCCCCGAGAGCTGCGCTGCTTCCGGTGTCTGGAATCCGGACACGTCAGGGGGCAGTGCACTGCCGCCGTCGACAGAAGCCAGCAGTGCTTCCGGTGCGGTCAGGCTGGCCACCGTGCGGCCGATTGCCGCTCCGAAGCCCGCTGTGTCATTTGCGCTGAAGCCGGGAAACGGCACAACCATCGTCTGGGGAGTCCCAAATGTTCGGCCCCCAGACGGAAATGGAATCGACGAAGGCCGGCTGGTCCTGAGGCTACGTCCCAGGATGCCGCCGACCGCCTGCCGGACAGGACGCATGGAGCACCTATGGACGTACAATCAGTATGTCCATAAGGTGCCTCCAAACTAATATAAATCACTGCGCCAGAGCTCAGGACTTGCTGGTCCAGACGCTGGCGCAGTGGAGGATAGAGGTGGCAGTCGTCTCGGAGCCGTATCTGGTCGTCAATCGTGACAACTGGATCGGTGACCGGGACGGGCTCGTAGCCATTGTTTTGGCCTCGAGAGAGGGGGCCCACGCCGTCGATCGTACGTATAAGGGTCGAGGGTTCGTTGCCGCCTTATGCGGAAACATTGCGTTCGTGGGTGTCTATTTTTCGCCAAATCGTTCGCTCTCGGATTTCGAGAGCTTTCTGGCGGAAATAGACATCCTTTTAGGCTGGTGTCGTCCGCATCAGGTTCTCCTAGCCGGAGACCTGAATGCGAAGTCGACGGCGTGGGGATCATCTCTCACAGACGCGAGGGGCGCAGCCCTCGAAGAGTGGCTTTCCAGTAGCAACATGTGTGTACTGAATAGGGGTACGTCTAACACTTGCGTGCGGCATCAGGGCGGTTCAGTCGTGGATGTCACGTTCGCGAGCCCCGCCCTGGCCCGCCGTGTCCGGGGCTGGGTAGTCGAAGAAGGGGTCGAGACTTTGTCGGACCACCGGTACATCCGGTTCTCCGTCTCCCCCCACTCGACAGACCCGAACAGCCCCAGACATATCCCGTCAGAGATCGGGCCCAGGTGGGCACTCAAAAAGCTGGAAAGAGACGCTCTCGTGGAGGCGTCCCTCGTTGAATCCTGGATTGACACACCGGACGAGACCGATGCGGATCTGGAGGCGCAATGGTTCCGCGAGGCAATGACGCACGTCTGCGACGTCGCCATGCCTCGCGTCGGAAAACTGCCGCCCCGTCGACAGGTGTACTGGTGGTCGCCAGAGCTACAACAGCTCCGAGCGGCATGCGTGAAAGCACGACGCCAGTACACACGAGCTCGTCGTCGCAACAGATCCGCATCCATAATTGACAGACTTTTCGCCGCCTTCCAAGGGGCCAAGAGAGCCTTGAGAGCGGAGATCGGTGCAGCGAAGGAGCGCGCCTGGCAGGAGCTGGTCGACTCGCTCGAGCGGGACCCATGGGGCAGGCCGTACAAGCTCGTCATGAGCAAGCTTCGCCCCTGGGCCCCTCCGCTCACATCTGAGATGGAAGCGGAGACGCTCGCGAGAGTGGTGGAGACCCTGTTTCCTGTCAGGGCGGAGGGCGATGCTCCTCGCACACAAGATCGTGCGGTGCAGCCGACTCCAATCGAGGATCCTCCCGAGGTGTCCGAGGGTGAACTGAATAGGGCGGTTCTTCGCCTCAGCGCGAAGAACACAGCTCCCGGTCCCGACGGCATCCCGGGGAAGGCGTTGGTCTTGGCCCTCAAGGAGGGCGGTTTGGACGAGAGATTCCGCGCGCTACTCACCACCTGTGTGAAGGAAGGCCACTTTCCCAAGGAGTGGAAGCAGGGCAGGCTGGTCCTCATCCGCAAGCCCGGGCGTCCGGTGGACTCACCATCGGCATACCGCCCCATAGTCCTGCTGAGTGAGGCTGGGAAATTGCTCGAGCGAGTTATCGCTGCTCGCCTCACTCAACACCTCGAGGAGACGGGGCCGAATTTGGCGGAGATCCAGTTCGGTTTCCGTAGGGGCAGGTCCACCGTGGACGCGATTGCCAGGGTGAGGACTATAGCGGACGAGGAAGTTGGGAAAGGTGGGGTCGTCTTGGCGGTGTCCTTAGACATTTCCAACGCGTTCAACACTCTCCCACACAGAGTAATCTTGGAGGCCATGGGGTACCACGCCTTCCCGGGATACTTGCGTCGACTCATCGACGAGTACCTCTCGGGTCGGTCGGTCGTGTACCCCACACGCGTTGGAATTTGTCAACGGGAAGTGTCGTGCGGTGTCCCGCAGGGGTCGGTCCTCGGGCCGCTCCTGTGGAACATCGGCTACGACTGGGTGCTGCGGGGCGTTACCCTGCACGGGGTCGACGTCACGTGTTACGCGGACGACACGCTAGTGACCGCCCGCGGTGGCACGTTCCGTGACGCGGCCCTGTTGGCAACCGCCGGAGTCGCACAGGTGGTGGGGCGCATACGGCGCCTGGGCCTGACGGTGGCCCTTGAAAAGTCCGAAGCGATCTGCTTCCACGGACCTCGCAAGGCGCCACCGCCAGACGCCCACATTATTGTGAGCGGAGTGTCCATCGGCATCGGGTCGACGTTGAAATATCTCGGCGTCGTTCTCGATAGCCGGTGGAACTTCAGGGACCACTTCTCTAAGCTGGTTCCCAAATTGGTCCGGACATCGTTAGCCCTAGCAAGGCTAACGCCCAACCTGGGTGGGCCAAGGAGTGGATGCCGTCGTCTCTACGCAGGCGTGGTGCGATCGATGGCCCTGTACGGGGCACCGATCTGGGTGGACTCCCTGTCAGCACAAAATAAGGTCCTGTTGCGACGCGCGCAGCGGATCGTTGCTATCAGGGTCATCCGAGCGTATCGCACCGTCTCGTGGGAGGCGGCGTGCGTTGTTGCTGGAACACCACCCTGGGAATTGGATGCCGAGGTCCTAGCAGCGGTCTACAACAAGACTGCGGATGCTAGGTCCCGAGGTGTAGCTCCGACCCCAGCGGTGGTGTCGCGCTGGAGAAGAGAGGCCCAAGAAATGGCTATGATGACGTGGAACGTCGAGTTGGCGAGGCCGAATGCGGGTCGCCGCATTTCGGCTGCGGTCGCTCCCGTCCTCAAGGAGTGGGTGAGCAGGCGGACCGGATCGCTCTCCTTCCGGCTTGTGCAGGTGCTTACGGGGCACGGCTGCTTCGGACAGTACCTGTGCAACGTCGCGAAGAGGGAGCCAACCACCGCTTGCCACGAGTGCGGGGCAACTATTGATACGGCCCAGCATACTCTGGAAGTTTGCCCAGGTTGGGACCATGAGAGGTCAGCTCTGACGGCAGTCGTCGGCCGGGATTTATCCCTACCCGCTGTCGTCAGGGCAATGCTAGACAGCATACTAAAATGGAACGCCGTCAAGGCCTTCTGTGAGACAGTGCTCAGGAGCAAGGAGGCCAGTGAGCGGGCTCGCGAGGAAGACCCCCTTGCTGCTCCCCTGAGACGCCGCAGAGCGGGACAACGGCGCCGGGCCTATGCTACGGCGCAGAACATATAATGACTGCCGGGCGTCAGTAGAGGACAACTGGCGCCCGGTTCACATTGCTGAGGGGTGGCGGCCTATACATATTCCGTAGGCTGCCACCAGAGAAACAGTGCCAAAAGCACCAGACGACGGGTCCGTAGCGGACACAGCGGTGTAGATGGGGTTTGAGGACAAGGCAATCTGTAACCTCGGCCCCATATACCACCGCGGATGTTGGAATATGGAGGGGTTTTAGTGGGTAGGACCGGCGGTTTAGCCCATTCCGCCGGGTGAGTCCCACACACCCCCTCGTCGGCTGTCCTCGTCGACGAGGGATAGTGCGTAAATGCATTTCCCCTCCTACAAAAAAAAAAAAAAAAAAAAAAAAAAAAAAGGTTAGGTTTCCGTGTGCGGTTTCCAGTCCGCCATCGGACGCGTCCCCAGGTTGCGGATAGGGGAACGCCCCCCCCGATGTGGGGGGGTACCGGTTTCGGCCGGCGCGGACAAAAACTGGCATGTGGCTGTCTGGTCTTTTTAAGGGCGGACATTGCACGGCCACATGAACCCGTAGCCCCGCACTGAGTGGGGTCGGGGGTCCAGCGCACTGAGCGTTGGGCCGCGAGGAAGACAACCTCTCTAAAAAATCACCCCCGTGGGCGAAGCGACGGCTTCTTATTTAAGAAGCCCACCGCTGTCGCCAGTGGACCCTCGCGGGTCGTGGGATGGCCGGGTTCAACCTGGCGGACCGGAAGTCCCGGCTGATGAGGAGGCGCTCTGGCGCTGAAGCGCTCCGGCGCGTTTGTGGAGGCCCCGTAGTGGGGCAGTGGAGCTTCGGTTCGTGGGAGGCGGACCTTCAAGGTCCGCGTGCGCGGCGTGTGGTCTAGGCCACCGTCGGGCAACCCGTAACCTCGCACTCTGCGAGGCCGGGGGTCCGGCGCACTGAGCGTCGGGCCGCGTGGAAGAAAACCACTATAAAAATTACCCCAATCCTAAGGTTTTGGGTCTGCCGATGGGATGAATGGCTGGGGGGTACCCAGTCCCAAGGGCCCAACAGCAGTGAAGCTGTACAAAAACACAAATTTCAAAATGAAGAGTGCATCTAAAAGTAAATATACCCAGGAGGGTCCCACCTGCTCCGCAGATGGGGAATCCCTCCCTGTGCCTTCGGGTACAGGCAGTCCCACGTACTCTGGGGGGGACAAGACTGCACTTGGGGGCAACCCCACCAACGACAATGGCACATGTTTTAAGGTACCCGAGATTGCACGCGATTTGGAAGCGCAGGCCCTGTCGACTCTTCGGCAGGACCTCGCTATGTCAGGCGATTCTTCTTCTGGCAGTGCGAGCACCGTTCGCTCTGCCAGAGTGAAAGTCATGCGAATGGAGGAGGACAAGAGTCTCTCTCGTTTCTTTCTGAAGAGAGGCTCCAAACCGCCCGAATCAGAAACTTCTGATGAGGGCTCTGACCGAACGGTCTCTCCGGCTCGTTCGGTCAACAAGGCCAGGAAGCCCGGACGTCCGCCCACAACCGGGCAGTATGTCGGCTTGGCGAAAGCTAAGACCGAATATTTGAAGGCCCAACGGGAAGAATTGGAGCTCCAGGCTGAGAAAGAGCTGCTCGCCTCGGTCCACAAGGCTAGAGATACTCGCGCCCGCCTTTCTATTACCGCCGGATTAGACGACGCTGAGACGTCCTCACGACTAGTATCGCGAGTGAGGTCCGGCCTTTCAATCATCGACGAGGTCGCCAAGAAATCAGGTCACCTCAAGGGGGGATTTATTAAATCCCTCAAAGAGGCGATTATGACTATAGAGGAGGACACGGTCTCCCTTTCTAAAAGGTGCACGACGGATGAGACGGAGGCGCAGCAGCGCGAAATTGAGCAGCAGCGGCGCGAGAACGAGCAGCTGCGCCGAGAGAACGCACAGCTGCGCTCAGATATGGCAGAGCTTCGCAAGGAGCTCACAGAAGTGAAGGCTTTGCTCCTTGCAAGGCAGGGTCCCGCGGCTGCCCCTGAGGTGGAGGTCACCTCAGGACTTCTTAAAGACCTCGAGGCTCGGGTCATGGGCCAAATACTGGACCGACTCGATGTTCCAGAGCTGCGCGCAAATCGCAAGCCTGGCTCTCCGGCAGAAACCGGGAAGGGATTGGCTCCACCACTGGCACCGGCTTTGAAAAAAGCCGCTGTAGTGCCTAAACCCGTTAGCGGGCAAAAATTCAAGGACCCAAAAGAGAAGCCGTCGGAACTCTCTAAGAGTGCCCGACGCAGGAAAGCGACGCGAGGTCGCAAGACATCCGAGCAGTCTGCCCCGCGTCAACTCCCTCCCGCCCCTCCCTCCATGGATAAACCATGGAGCTTGGTGGTCAAGGGGGGAAAGCATAAAGAGCGACCTCCTGCTCCTAAGCAGAAGGTTCGGGCACAACAGCCCGCTCCGCGGAAGGTCAGACCTCCCAAGACGGCAGCCGTCGTCGTCACCCTGCAACCGGGAGCTGCAGACAGGGGGATAACCTATCGCATGATCCTAGAGGAGGCCAAAAAGCGCGTGGACATAACGGCGATGGGAATACCTTCTCTCCATTTCCGGCGCGCGGTGACTGGCGCCGTTATCATGGAGGTGAAGGGCGCTGACGGCAACGATGGCAACGTTAAGGCAGACGCTTTGGCCGCCAGACTCAAAGAGGTAATGAATGCGGAGTCGGTCCGAATCTCGAGGCCTTTCAAGGCAATCGAGCTATTAGTATCGGGCTTGGACGACTCCGTAACTTCAGAGGAAGTAGCGGCGGCCATTGCCAGACTCGGACAATGTCCCCGGGATGCGGTGAAGGTCGGCGTAATCCGAATGTCACTATTCGGCATGGGATCGGCTTGGGCGAGCTGCCCCGTTGAAGCAGCCAAAAAGGTTACGGAGGGAAAACTGCTGGTCGGGTGGACGGCAGCGCGCGTCAAGCTGCTGCAGCCCCGTGAGATGCGTTGTTTCCGGTGCCTGATGACAGGGCATGTCAGGGAGCAATGCACTGCGGCCGTCGACCGGAGCCAGCAGTGTTTCAAGTGCGGAGTAACTGGACATCGAGCGTCTGAGTGCCGGGCAGAAGCCCGTTGCCCACTCTGTGCCGACTCCAACAGAAAGGCAAATCATCGCTTGGGGAGCAAAAAATGTTCGGCCCCCAAGCCCAAGATGAATAGACGAAGGCCTGTGGTTCCTGTGGTTCCGTCCCAGGACTCCACGACCTGCCTACCGGACGGGACTGAGGCACTTATGGACATACAAACAGTATGTCCATAAGATGCCTACAAGCGAATATCAACCACTGCGCCAGTGCCCAGGACTTGCTAGTCCAGACACTGGTGCAGTGGAGAATACAGGTGGCGGTCGTCGCGGAGCCGTACCGAGTCGTCTCCTGTGACAACTGGGTCGGTGACCTCGACGGCCTTGTCGCCATTGTTTTGGCCACAGGGGAGGAGGCCCCCACGGTCGATCGAGCTTACAGAGGTCGGGGGATGGTTGCCGTTTTGTGCGGCAATATTGTGTATGTGGGTGTCTACTTTTCGCCAAACCGTCCGCTCTCGGAATTCGAGACCTTTTTGGCGGAAATGGACACCCTCATGAATTGGAGCCGGCCGCACCTGGTCCTCATTGGCGGAGACCTTAACTCTAAGTCGACGGTGTGGGGTTCCTCCCTCACTGATGCGAGGGGCGAAACTCTAGAGGAGTGGCTCTCCAGTAATAACCTGGTCGTGCTGAACAGGGGCACGACAAACACGTGCGTGCGTTCTCGGGGCGGATCCGTCGTGGATATTACGTTCGCGAGCCCCGCCCTGGCATGCCGTGTTCAGGGCTGGGTAGTCGAGGAGGGGGTCGAGACCTTATCGGATCACCGATACATTCGGTTTTCCGTCTCCCCCCACCCGACAGACCCGCACAGCCCGAGACGTGCCCCTGCGGAGATTGGCCCTAGATGGGCTTTAAAAAAGCTGGAGAGAGACACCCTCATTGAGGCGTCCCTCGTCATCAACTGGAATGACACCCCGGGAAGTCCGGACGCATCCCTGGAGGCGCAGTGGTTCAGCGAGGCGATGACACACGTCTGCGACGTGTCGATGCCTCGTGTGAGATCGCTTCCGCCTCGTCGACAGGTGTACTGGTGGTCGCCGGAGCTCGATCGTCTCCGAGCGGCCTGCGTCTCGGCGCGACGCCAGTACACCCGCTCCCGTCGACGCCACAGGGATGCAAACACCCAGCGAAGACTCTTCGCCGCCTTCCAAGAGGCCAAGAAGGCTCTGAGAGCCGAGATCGGCGCCTCCAAGGAGCGCGCCTGGCAGGAGCTGCTGGACACCCTCGAGCGTGACCCATGGGGCAGGCCTTACAGGCTTGTCATGAACAAGCTACGCCCCTGGGTCCCCCCGCTAACATCCACGATGGAGGCGGGCATGCTCGAGAGAGTGGTGGAATCTCTGTTCCCTGCCAGGGTGGCGGAGGATGCTCCTCCCGTACGGGAACGTACGAGGCAGCCGATCTCACCTGAAGAGCCCCCTGAGGTGTCCGAGGGAGAGTTGGACAGGGCGGTTCTTCGTCTCCAGGCGAAGAACACAGCGCCCGGTCCCGACGGCATCCCGGGAAAGGCCTGGGTATTGGCTCTCAAGGAGGGCGGAATGGCTGCGAGATTTCGCGCCCTTCTCACCACTTGTGTGACGAATGGCCACTTTCCTAGCCAGTGGAAGGTAGGCAAGTTGGTCCTCATCCGGAAGTCTGGGCGACCGGTGGACTCCCCATCGGGCTACCGCCCGATAGTGCTGTTGAGTGAGGCCGGAAAACTGTTCGAGCGGGTTATAGCCGCCCGCCTCACTCGGCACCTAGAGGAGACGGGGCCGAACCTGGCTGACGTCCAGTTTGGCTTTCGGCGGGGCAGGTCCACCATGGACGCAATCATTCGGGTGAGGTCACTTGCGGAGGAGGCGATTGGGAAAGGCGGGTGTGCCTTGGCGGTATCGTTAGACATCTCCAACGCGTTTAACACGCTCCCACATCGTGTCATCTCGGAGGCCATGGGGTTCCACGCCTTCCCGGAATACCTACGTCGACTTGTCGACGAGTATCTCTCGGGTCGGGCGGTGGTGTACCCCACACGCGTTGGAGTTCGTCGACGGCAGATGTCGTGTGGTGTTCCGCAGGGGTCGGTTCTCGGGCCGCTCCTGTGGAACATTGGATACGACTCGGTGCTGCGAGGCATCAACCTGCGCGGGGTCGACGTCGCGTGTTATGCGGACGACACGCTCGTGATCGCCCGCGGTAGCACGTTTCGTGACGCGACCCTGTTGGCAACCGCCGGAGTCGCACAAGTGGTGGCGCGAATAAGACGTCTGGGGCTGACGGTGGCTCTTGAGAAGTCCGAAGCAATTTGCTTCCATGGACCTCGCAAGGTGCCACCGCCAGACGCCCACATAACTGTGAGCGGAGTGACCATCGGCATCGGGTCGACGTTGAAGTATCTCGGCGTCGTCCTTGATAGCCGGTGGAACTTCAGGGAGCATTTTAAAAAGATGGCTCCCAAACTAATAAGGACCTCGTTTGCCTTGAGTAGGCTTACGCCCAACCTGGGTGGGCCAAAGGGAGGATGCCGCCGTCTCTTCGCAGGCGTGGTGCGCTCGATGGCCCTGTATGGGGCTCCCGTATGGGTTGACTCTTTGTCCGCCCATAACCTGGCCATGCTGCGACGTCCGCAGCGGGTCATGGCGAACAGGGTCATCCGAGCGTATCGCACCACGTCCTGGGAGGCGGCATGCGCTGTTGCTGGGACGCTCCCCTGGGAGTTGGATGCCGAGGTCCTTGCAGCGGTCTACTACCAGACTGCCGACGCAAGGACCCGCGGCGCGAGTCCAACCGCAGAAGAAGTGTCACGATGGAGGAGGGAGGCCAGAGAAGAAGCCATGGAAAGATGGGGAGACATGATGGCGCATCCAAGCGCGGGTCACCGCACCGTTGCAGCAATTGCACCGGTGCTTAAGGATTGGGTGAGCAGGCGGACCGGTTCGCTCTCCTTCCGGCTTGTGCAGGTGCTTACGGGGCATGGTTGCTTCGGACGGTACCTGTGCAACGTCGCGAGGAGGGAGCGAACCACCGCCTGTCACGAATGTGGTGTGCCGGATGACACGGCCGACCATGTTCTAGCGGAGTGCCCAGGTTGGGACCAAGAGAGGACGGCTCTGACGGCAGTCGTGGGACAAGACTTGTCCTTACCCGCTGTCGTCAGAGCGATGATCGGTAGCCCTGACGGCTGGTGTGCCGTCAAGGCCTTTTGCGAGGTGGTCCTGAGTGGCAAAGAAGACAGCGAGCGGTCCCGCGAGGAGGACCCGCAGGCTGAACCACTCAGGCGCCGCAGAGCTGGCCGGCGTGGCCGTGCGTACGCCGCGGCCCACGTAACCTAATGACAACCGGTCGTCAGTTTGAGGACAACTGACGTCCGGACATTTCAATAGTGAGGTGTGACGACCTACAGGTGTTCCAGTAGGTCGCCACTAGTGAGGTAGCGGCAAATCCGCCAGTGAGGAGTCCGGCAGCGGACGTAGCGGTGCGGGGGGACCATGAGGACAAGGCCCAGCTGTCGCCTCGGTTCCTCCTAACACCGCTGATGTTGGAACACGGAGGGGTTTTAGTGGGTATTCCCGGTGGCTCTCACCGGGCGAGTCCCACACACCCCCTCGTCGGCTGTCCTCGTCGACGAGGGATAGTGCGTAAATGCATTTCCCCTCCTAAAAAAAAAAAAAAAAAAAAAGGTTAGGTTAGGTTAGGTTAGGGGAACGCCCCCCCCGATGTGGGGGGGGTACCGGTTTCGGCCGGCGCGGACAAAAACTGGCATGTGGCTGTCTGGTCTTTTTAAGGGCGGACATTGCACGGCCACATGAACCCGTAGCCCCGCACTGAGTGGGGTCGGGGGTCCAGCGTACTGAACGTTGGGCCGCGAGGAAGACAACCTCTCTAAAAAATCACCCTTGAGGGCGAAGCCGTGGCTTCTTGTTCAAGAAGCCCTAGGCTGTCGCCAGTGGACCCCTAGCGGGTCGTGGGATGGCCAGGTCCAACCTGGCGGACCGGCATCGACCGGCCGACGAGGGGGCGTTCTGACGCCACAGCGCATTTGGCGCTTCGTTGGAGTAACACACACCGTAACCTTGCACTGCGAGGCCGGGGGTCTGACGCATATAGCGTCGGACCGCGTGGAAGAAAACCACTATAAAAAATCACCCCAAACCCAAGGTCAGCGTGCCGAGGGGTTGTATGGCTGGGGGGTTACCCAGTCCCAAGCGCGGAGGCAGACTTCGGTCTGCGCGAGGAGGCACCGAACCGCGGGCGGTATAACCTGCACCAAGGTTAGCGCTGACCTGGCAGGTGTAAATCCCTGCCGAAAGTGCGTCTGCGGCCCCTTGGGAAAGGGCCGTACGTAAATTCCTACTTCGTAAAAATGAAATGTTGACACGAAAGAGCGCGCGTTTGTTGAGCGATCCCGCTAACGCCGGGCGCTCGGGGGTAGCTGGGCCCTCGAGTGTGAAGTTGGTTACTAGCGGCACATGCGACCCGCCTTGCCAGCGGCGTCAACCGGTGTCCGGGCCGGTTGGTGAGAAATTGGTTACCGGCGATTGCGAATGCGGCGAGGGAAGCCGCCCCTGTCCCTGGTGCGAAGCCAGACAGGAAGAGCTTGCCAGGGTGGATCCCGGGCCTTCGCAAGCTACTAATGCTACCGGAGACGAGGATACGCAGGTACTGCCGGCCCTCCGACGGGACCTTGAAATGTCGGGAGACTCTTCCTCTGGCAGTACAAAAACCGTTCGCTCTGCCAGAGTGAAAGTTACAAAAATGGAGGAGGACAGAAATCTGTCCCGTTTCTGGCTCAAGAGAGGCTCAAAACCTCCTGAGTCAGAAACATCTGACGAGGGGTCTGACCGAACGGTCTCTCCGATCCGTTCGGTTAATAAGGCCAAGAAGCCCGGTCGTCCGCCCACAACCGGCGACTACGTCGGCTTAGCTAGAGCTAAGGCCGAATTGGTTAAGGCCCAACAGGCCGAAATGGTACTACAGGCGGAGAGGGAAATGCTCGCTTTCGCTTCGGAAGCTAGAGCCACCCGCTCCCGCCTGACCGCGTCCCATGCCAACGACGCTGAGTCATCCTCGCAAATCAAGTTGCGAGTGATGTCCAGCCTCGAAGTGATTGAGAAAGTTGCTGCCACCTCAGGTAACCTTAAGGGCACGTTCATTAAGTCCCTGAAGGAGGCAACCGAAGACATCCGGGGCGACGTTGCTATCTTGTCCGCCCGGACCGCTTCTGAGGAAGTGGTGGCGCTGCAGCGTGAAAACGCACAACTGCGCTCTGGTATGGCGGAGCTCCGAAAGGAGTTCGCCGAATTCAGAGCCAGCTTACAATCGCAGCCCCGACAATCTACCTCGACGCTGGACACTGAAGGGATAGTCACACCAGGCATGCTCAAGGCGCAGGAGGACCGCCTATTGAGATGCCTGAGTGAAAGACTCAACGTCAGAATAGACGAGCTCCTGAACAAGGAGCCGCAGCCTTGCCCTCCACTGGCATCCCGAAAGGGACCTCCGCCGACACCGGCGCCGAGGAAGGCTCAACCCAAGCGAACTGCCGTACCGCCAAAATCCGCCACTAGTGCGCGAATAGCGACGGCTACTGAAGAGAAGACGCCGACGCCTTCCAAAAATACCTGGCGCAGGAAACCCAACCGAGGACGCGATTCGGTGACCAAGAAGCCGGTTCGTCGGGAACCACGCCCACTCCCCCCTGCCCCCGTCTCCATGGACAGAACATGGAGCACGGTGACCAGGGGAGGCAAACACAAGGAGTCACCTCCAACTCCAAAAACGAGTCGGCCCCAGCGGCCCATCACAAAAAAGAAGACGAAGCCTCCCAAGACGGCGGCAGTAGTGCTCACCCTGCAGCCGGAAGCTGCCGAGAAGGGGTTGACCTATGCCTCCGTCATTGAGGAGGCAAAACGGAAGGTGGATTTGGCGGCGCTTGATATTGAAGATATCAAGTTCCGTCGTGCCGTGACCGGGGCCACGATATTGGAAATTTCTGGCACGGACAATAATAATAGGGCGGATGCGCTGGCCGCCAAACTCAGGGAAGAATTGAGCGCGGAGTCGGTTCGAGTATCCAGACCGGTCAAGATGACCGAATTTCTGATATCTGGGCTCGACGACTCCGTCAGCTCCCAAGACGTGGCGGCGGCCATCGCCAAAATTGGCGAATGTGCCGTGGAATCGGTCAAGGTTGGGGCGATCCGTTTCTCGCGCTTCGGCATGGGAACGGCATGGGCGGGCTGCCCGGTAGCAGCTGCTAAAAAAGTATTAGAAGGGAGACTGCTGGTGGGATGGTCGGCGGCAAGGGTTAAGCTCCTACAGCCCCGAGAGCTGCGCTGCTTCCGGTGTCTGGAATCTGGACACGTCAGGGGGCAGTGCACTGCTGCGGTTGACAGAAGCCAGCAGTGCTTCCGGTGCGGTCAGGCTGGCCACCGTGCGGCCGATTGCCGCTCCGAAGCCCGCTGCGTCATTTGCGCTGAAGCCGGGAAACGGCACAACCATCGTCTGGGGAGTCCCAAATGTTCGGCCCCCAGACGGAAATGGAATCGACGAAGGCCGGCTGGCCCTGAGGCTACGTCCCAGGATGCCGCCGACCGCCTGCCGGACAGGACGCATGGAGCACCTATGGACGTACAATCAGTATGTCCATAAGGTGTCTTCAAACTAATATAAATCACTGCGCCAGAGCTCAGGACTTGCTGGTTCAGACGCTGGCGCAGTGGAGGATAGAGGTGGCAGTCGTCTCGGAGCCGTATCTGGTCGTCAATCGTGACAACTGGATCGGTGACCGGGACGGGCTCGTGGCCATTATTTTGGCCTCGAAAGAGGGGGCCCACGCCGTCGATCGTACGTATAAGGGTCGAGGGTTCGTTGCCGCCTTATGCGGAAACATTGTGTTCGTGGGTGTCTATTTCTCGCCAAATCGTTCGCTCTCGGATTTCGAGAGCTTTTTGGCGGAAATAGACATCCTTTTAGGCTGGTGTCGTCCGCATCAGGTACTTCTAGCCGGAGACCTGAATGCGAAGTCGACGGCGTGGGGATCATCTCTCACAGACGCGAGGGGCGCTGTCCTCGAGGAGTGGCTTTCCAGTAGCAACATGTGCGTACTGAATAGGGGTACGTCTAACACTTGCGTGCGGCATCAGGGCGGTTCCGTCGTGGATGTCACGTTCGCGAGCCCCGCCCTGGCCCGCCGTGTCCGGGGCTGGGTAGTCGAAGAAGGCGTCGAGACTTTGTCGGACCACCGGTACATCCGGTTCTCCGTCTCCGCCCACTCGACAGACCCGAACAGCCCCAGACATATCCCGTCAGAGATCGGGCCCAGGTGGGCACTCAAAAAGCTGGAAAGAGACGCTCTCGTGGAGGCGTCCCTCGTTAAATCCTGGATTGACATACCGGACGAGACCGATGCGGATCTGGAGGCGCAATGGTTCCGCGAGGCAATGACGCACGTCTGCGACGTCGCCATGCCTCGCGTCGGAAAACTGCCGCCCCGTCGACAGGTGTACTGGTGGTCGCCAGTGCTCCAACAGCTCCGAGCGGCATGCGTGAAAGCACGACGCCAGTACACCCGAGCTCGTCGTCGCAACAGATCCGCATCCATAATTGACAGACTTTTCGCCGCCTTCCAAGAGGCCAAGAAAGCCTTGAGAGCGGAGATCGGTGCAGCGAAGGAGCGCGCCTGGCAGGAGCTGGTCGACTCGCTCGAGCGGGACCCATGGGGCAGGCCGTACAAGCTCGTCATGAGCAAGCTTCGCCCCTGGGCCCCTCCGCTCACATCTGAGATGGAAGCGGAGATGCTCGCGAGAGTGGTGGAGACCCTGTTTCCTGTCAGGGCGGAGGGCGATGCTCCTTGCACACAAAATTGTGCGGTGCAGCCGACTCCAATCGAGGATCCTCCCGAGGTGTCCGAGGGTGAACTGAATAGGGCGGTTCTTCGCCTCAGCGCGAAGAACACAGCTCCCGGTCCCGACGGCATCCCGGGGAAGGCGTTGGTCTTGGCCCTCAAGGAGGGCGGTTTGGACGAGAGATTCCGCGTGCTACTCACCACCTGTGTGAAGGAAGGCCACTTTCCCAAGGAGTGGAAGCAGGGCAGGCTGGTCCTCATCCGCAAGCCCGGGCGTCCGGTGGACTCACCATCGGCATACCGCCCCATAGTCCTGCTGAGTGAGGCTGGGAAATTGCTCGAGCGAGTTATCGCTGCTCGCCTCACTCAACACCTCGAGGAGACGGGGCCGAATTTGGCGGAGATCCAGTTCGGTTTCCGTAGGGGCAGGTCCACCGTGGACGCGATTGCCAGGGTGAGGACTATAGCGGACGAGGAAGTTGGGAAAGGTGGGGTCGTCTTGGCGGTGTCCTTAGACATTTCCAACGCGTTCAACACTCTCCCACACAGAGTAATCTTGGAGGCCATGGGGTACCACGCCTTCCCGGGATACTTGCGTCGACTCGTCGACGAGTACCTCTCGGGTCGGTCGGTCGTGTACCCCACACGCGTTGGAATTTGTCAACGGGAAGTGTCGTGCGGTGTCCCGCAGGGGTCGGTCCTCGGGCCGCTCCTGTGGAACATCGGCTACGACTGGGTGCTGCGGGGCGTTACCCTGCACGGGGTCGACGTCACGTGTTACGCGGACGACACGCTAGTGACCGCCCGCGGTGGCACGTTCCGTGACGCGGCCCTGTTGGCAACCGCCGGAGTCGCACAGGTGGTGGGGCGCATACGGCGCCTGGGCCTGACGGTGGCCCTTGAAAAGTCCGAAGCGATCTGCTTCCACGGACCTCGCAAGGCGCCACCGCCAGACGCCCACATTATTGTGAGCGGAGTGTCCATCGGCATCGGGTCGACGTTGAAATATCTCGGCGTCGTTCTCGATAGCCGGTGGAACTTCAGGGACCACTTCTCTAAGCTGGTTCCCAAATTGGTCCGGACATCGCTAGCCCTAGCAAGGCTAACGCCCAACCTGGGTGGGCCAAGGAGTGGATGCCGTCGTCTCTACGCAGGCGTGGTGCGATCGATGGCCCTGTACGGGGCACCGATCTGGGTGGACTCCCTGTCAGCACAAAATAAGGTCCTGTTGCGACGCGCGCAGCGGATCGTTGCTATCAGGGTCATCCGAGCGTATCGCACCGTCTCGTGGGAGGCGGCGTGCGTTGTTGCTGGAACACCACCCTGGGAATTGGATGCCGAGGTCCTAGCAGCGGTCTACTACAAGACTGCGGATGCTAGGTCCCGAGGTGTAGCTCCGACCCCAGCGGTGGTGTCGCGCTGGAGAAGAGAGGCCCAAGAAATGGCTATGATGACGTGGAACGTCGAGTTGGCGAGGCCGAATGCGGGTCGCCGCATTTCGGCTGCGGTCGCTCCCGTCCTCAAGGAGTGGGTGAGCAGGCGGACCGGATCGCTCTCCTTCCGGCTTGTGCAGGTGCTTACGGGGCACGGCTGCTTCGGACAGTACCTGTGCAACGTCGCGAAGAGGGAGCCAACCACCGCTTGCCACGAGTGCGGGGCAACGATTGATACGGCCCAGCATACTCTGGAAGTTTGCCCAGGTTGGGACCATGAGAGGTCAGCTCTGACGGCAGTCGTCGGCCGGGATTTATCCCTACCCGCTGTCGTCAGGGCAATGCTAGACAGCATACTAAAATGGAACGCCGTCAAGGCCTTCTGTGAGAAAGTGCTCAGGAGCAAGGAGGCCAGTGAGCGGGCTCGCGAGGAAGACCCCCTTGCTGCTCCCCTGAGACGCCGCAGAGCGGGACAACGGCGCCGGGCCTATGCTACGGCGCAGAACAAATAATGACTGCCGGGCGTCAGTAGAGGACAACTGGCGCCCGGTTCACATTGCTGAGGGGTGGCGGCCTATACATATTCCGTAGGCTGCCACCAGAGAAACAGTGCCAAAAGCACCAGACGACGGGTCCGTAGTGGACACAGCGGTGTAGATGGGGTTTGAGGACAAGGCAATCTGTAACCTCGGCCCCATATACCACCGCGGATGTTGGAATATGGAGGGGTTTTAGTGGGTATTCCCGGTGCCTCTCACCGGGCGAGTCCCACACACCCCCTCGTCGGGATGTCCCCCCGACGAGGGATAGTGCGTAAATGCATTTCCCCTCCTAAAAAAAAAAAAAAAAAAAAGGTTAGGTTAGGTTAGGTTAGGTTAGGTTAGGTTAGGTTAGGTTAGGTTAGGTTAGGTTAGGTTAGGTTAGGTTAGGTTAGGTTAGGTTAGGTTAGGTTAGGTTAGGTTAGGTTAGGTTAGGTTAGGTTAGGTTAGGTTAGGTTAGGTTAGGTTAGGTTAGGTTAGGTTAGGTTAGGTTAGGTTAGGTTAGGTTAGGTTAGGTTAGGTTAGGTTAGGTTAGGTTAGGTTAGGTTTTTTTTTTTTTTTTTTTTTTTTTTTTTTTTTTTTTTTATACAAACTCCCACCAGCATATGCGCTGGTGCCTATATTTACTAATTTACTCTTTCATTCCAGTTCCCGCAATTATGCCTCTCGCACTTTCATTCTTCATCCTATATCTTTCTTACATCCATCCTCATTCGTTCTTTTTCTATTCTAGACCTATGCTAACTATCACTTATTTACTATTTTTGATTTTACTCATTGCTTGCTTTAAACCTTGTGTTTCATTTTACTTTTACCTTAGAAACCTTACCTTAGGGATGGGGTTCTTTATTTTATTTATTTCAGTTCACATTTTATTTACAATCTTATACATTTTTATATATAAACATCTTTACATCGTTTTTTCTTATACGTTTATATACAATTCTTTCTATACAATCTTATCTTACAAGGTTATTTATCGTAGGCTTTATTTACAAATTTTACTTATTCCTGTCTATCGTCTTATTTGCTATTATCTTACAATATTTTAAAAACTTACCTATGCATTCTTTACCCATTAACTCATTTACATTTCCTAACTCTATCTTAACACCTAATTCTACCTCTAGTTCACATCTTTCCTTCCCATTCGCAGGACAATCAAATATTATATGTGGGACCGTTTCGTCACCCATCTCACAGATGCACGATGAACTCTCCTTGCACTTGAAGCGTTTCAAGTACTCGGAGAATCCACCGTGCCCCGTGAAGATTTGGGTGAGGACGCGGTCAACGCCAACCTTTCGTATCGTGCGGAAGGCCATGATTGCATCGGGGAAGAATAATTTCGTCCCCGATGCAGTCTCACTAGTGGCGTATCTTCGGCCCCACTCGTCAAGCGACTGCATGCGAATGCACCGCTTGACGAATGAGACCGGACACGCGTCATACTTGTGTTTGGTTTTCATTTTGAGAGCCGCCTCTCTAGCTAGATGATCCGCTCGCTCATTACCCTCTAGGCCAGCGTGCGCCTTAATCCAAAATAGTTTTAAAATTTTGCCACCGCTCTTTGCCGAATTTATATTTTTGCGCGCCTCCACTGCCAGAGGGTGTAGACACCTATACGCCGCGATGGTCTGGAGAGCAGCCATCGAGTCGCTGTATATAGCAAAGGTGGCTTCGGGACGCCGTAGAGTCACCCTTGTCGCCTCGCATACTGCCAGGAGCTCGGCCTGGTAGACGGTGCAATAGGACGGCAGACTAAGCTTCACGGCCGATGTCTCGGCCTCGCCTTTCCATATGGAAAGCGAGGCCCCAACCCGGCCGTCAATCTTGCTGCCGTCCGTATAAATGCGAAGATCGAAGTCGCTGTTTAGTTTTAATTGTTCCTCGTCTACCAGTTTACCGAAATCCAGGCTCGTATACTCGGCGGGGTGGGGACCCTCGATTGCTGGGGCCATCCGCTCGACCTCCCTGTCTCCCAGCTCCAGCCGGGGCACCCCCCTCTTGGCCTCGTATAGCGCTGCGGCTTCGCGGACGCGTAGGTCAAGGGGGAGCAGCCCAGCCAATAGCAGGGCCGAGTTGAGGGATATTGTGCGGTAGCCTTTACACAACTTTTGCGCGAAGCCCCTCTGCACAGCGTTTAGTCGCTTGGCCACTCCCAGTTTCCCGGCTGCGGGCGCCCATGCGCTCGCCGCATACATTATTACGGGTTCCACCGCGGCGACGTAGATTGAGCGGATCACCTCGGGGTGAAGCCCCCAACTAGCTTTGGCGGCTCTCCCCAACTGCTTGTAAATACCTATGGCCTTCCGACACACTCTTTCGACATGACTGTTGAAGGTGAGTTTCCTGTCAACAGTCAATCCTAGTAATCTTATTTCATTCTTTGCATCAATGTCGGTCCCGCCCATGACTAGTCGTGGCGTGTCGAATTTCAGCTTCCGCGTCACCACCAAAGCGCTTGTTTTGTTTGGGGCGAATTTCAGCTTATTTTCGACACCCCACTCCAGGACATGTGCGAGAGCGGCATTGGCGCTCCTTTCAATGTCATGAGCTTTTCCGCCATCAAAGACGAGCACCACGTCGTCCGCGAAAGCCTGGCAGTAGACGCCTCTACTTTCCAGGCTCCGCAGCAGTGGGTCGAGGGTCAGGTTCCAAAGCAAAGGACCGGCTATAGACCCCTGGATGCAGCCCCTGCTTGTCTCAGTACTACATACCTCACCGCAGTACCTGACGTTAACCGTCCTGTCGGTGAGGTAATCGTCGAAGACCCGCCTGATATTCACCGGGCATCCCGCTTCCGCCAATCGGATTCTAATCTTAGGCCACCAGACGCTGTCGAAGGCGCCCTCTATGTCCAATGACACGATGGTTACGATTTGCTTGGCATCAAGCTTGTCGTAGACCCGCGCCATTAGATCATAGAGAGCGTCCTCCGTGCTCTTCTGGGGCATGAATCCGTATTGACGTGCGCTTATGCCCGGCAAGATGTGATACTTCAGGCGGGCCACGAGCATTTTCTCGTAGACCTTGCCAAGCACGGGCAGCAGTCCAATGGGCCTGAATGACTTTGGGACGGTATAACTATCCCTCCCCGGTTTCCGAAGGACTATCACCGCTGCCTCCTTCCATATCTGCGGAAAAATATGGTTGGCCATACAGCTGTTTATAATGCACAAAAATTTTTCAGGGCCACAGCTGATGGCCCTGGAGCAAATATCAGCGGTGAGTCCGTCGGAACCGGGGGCCTTCTTCGGATTGAAGGAGCTCACCGCCATTTCCAGCTCGGTCAGGGTGAACGGAGGGTCGCAAGACGATTCTTGCTCCCCAATGTTCACCCCTTCCGCTGTCTCTCGGATCTGGCGGTGAACTTCCTCATCCGAATTTGCGTGGTCTTTCGGGTAGAATACCTCCGAAAGCCACTCTACCGATTCCTTTGCATTTAGGGCCCTTCCATCTCGCTCCAGCGGCGCGTCCTCGTCTCTGGTGGCGGTCCTACCTATCACCCTATAAATCCCGTCCCAGACGCTTTCCCCGTCCTGCCTCTCACAGAAGGATTTCCAGGAGTCTGTCTGAGCCTGTCTCACCGCCTGCTCGTACTCCGCCTTCTTCTGGAGATATTGCTCGACAACCCACGCCCTCCGGACGGGCGCAGCGTTCCTGATCCTGTTTTTTCTGGTGGAGACCTCTTTCTTCAGGATCGTCAGGTTTTCAGACCACCACGGCAGCGCCAGCCTTTCCTTCGTCCCTCTCTTTGGAATGGCGTGATCAGACGCCTCAATAACTAATTTAGTGTAATTTTGAACTGCCAAAAGTGTATCATTTTTGTTTAGTACAACACCCTCCTTCATATCATATTTTTCCAATAATTCTTTAATTTTGATGCCAAATTTTTCCCAATTCGCCTTCCTGGTGTTGTACTTTCTGGTCGTTCTGATCACCTCCATTCCTCGTGAGGGCTTCAGTTTCAACCTTAGCGCTATGCCGTTGTGGTCCGATCCCGTCAGGTCCGTGATGACTTTCCAGTCGTCCACCAGATCTAACAGGTCATGTGAACATGCTGTGACATCCACATGACTACAGAAACGCCGGCCCCCCCGGATGACGTCAAAGGTCGGAGTGTCTCCAGAATTCAGCACTTCGAGACCAAGCTCCTCCAGACTTCCCGAAAACCCCTCGCCTCTACCATCAGTACACCTACTACCCCACCACGGGCTTTTGGCGTTCGCGTCGCCGCCGATCAGCCACCCCCCAGCCCCCAGCTTGGTCGCAGCCCTCCCCAGTTGGTCCAGGTAGGGTTCAATCGGCTGGTCCGGCTCGAAGTAGAAGGAGGCCAGCGTTATCCTCCGATTTCCCGCCTGGATCCCCACCACGGCGATGTTGTTTGTGGTGAGTTCTGGGTACTGTGTGACTTTAAGGCTGCCGTCGAACACAACTATGGCAGCCTTAACAGTACCCTCTCCCTGGGCGGGGTTTTGGAAGACGCGCATCCCCCGTCGACCCCGAACCGTTCCAACCGCCCCCACATAGGGCTCCTGAAGGAGGGCTACGGCCACTCCTCTCTTCTCTGCTTCCATTAGGAGCTCGGAGGTAGCCAACCTGCTGCGCTGCAAGTTCGCCTGCAATAGCCCGTAGGTAGGGCATTCCACCGAGGTGCCCTTAGCAGTATTGAGTGGCAGAACGGGCAATAGCGTCCCATTTTGCTCTCACGGGACACACAGTGCTGAATGCGCTATGCTCACGGTTCCCCAGCTTCGCCACAGCGCAGTTTCGGCAGGAGGGCGGCTCGCCCGCTTTCCATTTGGGGCATTCCATCCTAAGGTGGGTGCCCCCACAATGGTTGCAGAGGTCCGCCGCCTCCCCGCAGAATCTCTTGCTGTGCCCGTAGCCCAGGCACCGCGAGCATTGGACGAGGGGCGATTGATCCGCGACCTTTACACGCTGTAAGTCGACGTGCAGTGCCCCGGATTCAATCGCCCTCCTCCAGACCTCCGGAGAGGTGCTCAGCACTACGTGCCCCGTGAGGGGATTCCTGGCTCTCTTCCTATATTTCACTCTTATCCTTCTTTCCTTTTCTGCGAGGCCTTCGAACAGAGACCCGTTCTGCTTCTCAATAGCCTTTATGACGTCACTATCACTATTTATTGATAGGACGTCAAAGAGGATGAGAAGCGGGTCCCGGTTCTCGACCTCCTCGCACCTTAATCCTTTGTCTTCTTTGCCTATCCTTTCCTTTATCCTATCCCTTTCCTGTTTCGTCCGACAGCTCATGACGATCTTCCGGTCTTTCGCCTTTCTCACTCTTTCGACCTTTACCCATCCATCCTTTGCGTTGACCGCTTTCCTCACCCGGCCCAACACCTCCTCTCCGCTGTCGTTTTCGTTTTCGGACGTCACAACAACCGAGTGGAGTGTGGGCCGTCCTGCGAATGGGATCTTAGCCCCTGCGGCCTCCGCATACGACCTAGTGAGGGGAACAGATTCTTTATTTTTGACATGTTCTTTTATATCTTCTGTATTTTTATTATTTTCAATTGTTAATTTTATGCCTTCTTTTACATTTAAGTTTGTTTTGTCTAATTCTCTCTTTAATATTTCTAAGTTTTCCGCATTGTTTTCTAATAATCTCGCGTTCCTTTCTAGTATTTCTATAATCTTTCTTTCGTTTTTATTAATTTCCTTTATTTGCTCCCCTCCAGTTCGCGTGATAACTATTTGTCTGTCTGTCTGTCTGTCTGTCTCTTTTACTTTGTTTGCTGACTCAGCCTCTTTTACCAAGTTAAAGAGTCTATCAAGGGCCTGAATTACTCCGGTTTTTATATCCGTTTTTAAGTTCCTAGAACCACTGAGGTAAAGTTTTGCCTTTTTTAGGCAAGCCCTCGCCTCAGTGACTCTGTCCGGGTAATCTATTTTATGTGAGGCCCTTGAAGGTCCCGCGTCCCTGCTTGTCGAAGGAGCCAGGGGA
This sequence comes from Bembecia ichneumoniformis, assembly GCA_910589475.2. Taxonomy (NCBI): domain Eukaryota; kingdom Metazoa; phylum Arthropoda; class Insecta; order Lepidoptera; family Sesiidae; genus Bembecia; species Bembecia ichneumoniformis. The sequence continues at coordinate 23,480 of OU342544.1, read as the reverse complement.
GAAATGGAGATTCTCCCTTTCTCCCACTCTCCTATGCTCTTCCTAACACTTGGCATAGAGGGGGAAGACTCCTGGGTTCCTGGAGAGTCTTGAGGCTGAGCCCGCACTGCCTTTTTGGCCGCCGGAGACCGCAGTCCTAGCATAATGCCGGGGGAGTTTGAGTCAGGTATTATTAAATAAGGCTGTATAGTGGCCTTGTTACTTAAGTTAACGCTGTATAGGGGCGTTTTCTATTTGGCTGTAAATGGGCCGGTCAATAAAATTAAATTTAACTAAATCTAAGGTAATTAAAATAATGGCTGTAAAGTGGCCGTGTCAAAATTTAGAATTAAAAGTATGAAATTTACAATAAAATGGGCTGTATAAAGGCCTTGTCAATAAAACAATTTAAATAAAATTACTATGCAATACAAATAACTTAAAATTAGATATTTTAAAATTTACAATAATAGGCTGTATACAGGCCTTGTCAATAAAACAATTGAAATCAAAAATAATATACAATACAATAGAGTTAAAAATTTTGAGTTTTTATACAATAAAATCAATAATTGAGCTTAATCAATTTTAGTTAAACAACTAAATTGACAAGCTCAGTAAGACCTTAGTAATCTTAGCCTAACTTAACTCTAAGTCTCCGTTCTTCAGAGCCTGATCAACTTTCTCGTGGAGTTGGGGAAGGTTTAGGTTTTAATTGGTCAGGGGATCTTAGGAAAAAATTTGGGGTCAGAGGTTCTTAAAGGGGTCAGGGGGTCGGGGGAAAAAATTTTTGGGTTGTGGCCCTTGGAGTTCCAAGGTGGTTGAAAAGTGGTCGGGGGGGGGTCAGGGGAAGTTTTTAAGTTGGTGGCCCCTTGGGGTCACAAGGGGTCTTAGGAAAAAATTTTGGGTTGGGGGCCCTTGAGGGTCCCTAGGTGGTCGAATGGGGGTCGGGCGGGGTCAGGGGAAGTTTTTAGGTTGGGCGGCCCTTGGGGTCACAAGGGGTCTTAGGAAAAAATTTGGGTTGGGGCCCTTGGGGGTCCCTAGGTGGTTGAATGGGGGTCGGGCGGGGTCAGGGGAAGTTTTTAGGTTGGGGGCCCCTTGGGGTCACAAGGGGTCTTAGGAAAAATTTTGGGTTGGGGGCCCTTGAGGGTCCCTAGGTGGTCGAATGGGGGTCGGGCGGGGTCAGGGGAAGTTTTTAGGTTGGGGGCCCCTTGGGGTCACAAGGGGTCTTAGGAAAAATTTTGGGTTGGCGGCCCTTGGGGGTCCCAAAGTGGTCGAATGGGGGTCGGGCGGGGTCTGGGGAAGTTTTTAGGTTGGGGGCCCCTTGGGGTCACAAGGGGTCTTAGGAAAAATTTTGGGTTGGGGGCCCTTGGGGGTCCCTAGGTGGTCGAATGGGGGTCGGGCGGGGTCAGGGGAAGTTTTTAGGTTAGGTTAGGTTAGGTTAGGTTAGGTTAGGTTAGGTTAGGTTAGGTTAGGTTAGGTTAGGTTAGGTTAGGTTAGGTTAGGTTAGGTTAGGTTAGGTTAGGTTAGGTTAGGTTAGGTTAGGTTAGGTTAGGTTAGGTTAGGTTAGGTTAGGTTAGGTTAGGTTAGGTTAGGTTAGGTTAGGTTAGGTTAGGTTAGGTTAGGTTAGGTTAGGTTAGGTTAGGTTAGGTTAGGTTAGGTTAGGTTAGGTTAGGTTAGGTTAGGTTAGGTTAGGTTAGGTTAGGTTAGGTTAGGTTAGGTTAGGTTAGGTTAGGTTAGGTTAGGTTAGGTTAGGATGTATGATTAGTTGGCCCAACGGCTTAACATAAAGACTTGTCTGCATCAAACGGAGGTGCGAGAGTTCGAAACCCAATGAGATTGTGTATACAAAAGACTATTTAAGGTTGCAACTTTTCTTCTGGATCACTACGGTGTCTATGGAGGAAGGTTGCGTCTCGCCGAGACCTACATTTTGGTGGGCTGAACGATAGGGTTCTTCCCATTACTTTAGGAGATACAGATTTTAAAGTGTTTTCCGAAAAAATTTCGTGAAAATTTTTTGTTGATTTTCTTTGGTTTTACCCTGCAGTCTGAAAGGGCCCTTTTCAGGGCTACTGCACGTTTGGTTTTCGTTGTCCTCCGTTTGGAATTTTTGAAGTTATTAAACTTTTTCTAATTTAGTTGAAATTTTCTTTTCGTTACCTCTTCGTTATTTCTTAACGGATTTTGTTGTGGGCTGCCTTGTTGGAAGCCTCTAGTAAGGCTCCACAGAGCGATCCACAATAATTGTTGTTATTCGTTGTTATTTAGTTTTTATGGTTGTTAATGTTGTTTTGGCAAAAAACTTCTGGTTTTTGCTGATTCCACGTTTAGTTTTGTGCGCTATCCCCCCCCTCACGTAAGGGTGGATTCCCCAACCAACTCGACAGTCGGCAGGGCCGTCGACTGGTCCATGTCGGAGGCTGGCGAAGAAAGTGGGCATGACCCACCAAAGAAATTGGAGCATAAACTGCTCTATTCTAAGGTGGTTACTCGTGCAGAATCGAGGAGGCTCAGCGCTGCGACCGGAGCGATCGCCAAGGACTCCTCCCAGTCCTCTGCACAGAAACGCAGCAAATTCTTCGCTGCAGCACTGGCGGACTCGTCTGATGTGGAGGCAGATGAGGAACCTGAGGTTCCCCCGAAAGTTCCCAAGGCGGGAAAGGGCCGCGGGAAACCCCACGGCCACTATGTGGGAATGGCGCAAGCTAATCGCGAACTCAGGGAGATCGAGACGGACTCTGAATTGAGCGCATCGAGCTCCGACCGAGAGTATGGTTCGGCAAGGTCTTCCTCTGGCTCGCTAGAGGAACTCATGAAGAAGGTTGAAGAGAGTACCTGTGTAATCTCAGAAGTTACTAACAAGTCTGGTAACTTAAAAGGTACTTGCCAGCGAGACATTAAGGTGGCCATCAACTCCATCCTTAATGTTGTGCATGAGATGGTAGGACGAAAGTCTACCAAGGAGATTCGACGTCTGCGAGCTGATAACAAGCGCCTCCGCGGACAAGTCGACGCCCTCTCCAAGGAATCTGACGCGCTTCGACGGGCCTTCTCAGAAAGGTCCCGTCATGAGAAGACACTGCCCGAAGAGGCAATTCCTGAAACATCGCCCACGACAGTGGCCGCTGCGCAGTCACTAACGAGGGCAGAATTTCTGGAAGCCTTCTCCTCCTTGCAGGCAGAAATCACTGCCCATGTAGGTGGTGTGGTGAGTGCGCGGCTCGACAGCCTGGAGGCAGATGGGAGGCTCCTACCGGCGCAGCAACTTCGGCCTCAGCTGCAACATGAAAAGAGGAAGTCAGTGAGCAGGACATTAGCCAGCCAATACGCGACTGGTTCGACCCTCGCCCCTCCGGCCAACTTGCCCAAAGCAGCAAGAGCGGTCAAGGTGTCGAAAACTGCCGCATCCAGGACTCCAAATCCTCCACAGGAGTCGGCTGAGAATTCGGAAGCACAAGGCTGGACCGAGGTAGTCCGCGGAAAGAAAAGGAATACAGCCCCTATAGACCCAAGTCTCCGTCAGCCCACTAAGGGAATTACCACGAAGCCTAGGCTCCCGAAAGAGCCAAAAAGATTGGCTGTAGTCGTCGCGCTTAAGCCGGAGGCAACAGCGAAAGGCGTCACATATAAAGACGCGATCGCCAAAGCAAAGTCATCGGTCTCATTAGAAGACCTGGGCATTGGGCCGGCCAATTTCCGCACAGGCGTCACGGGGGCTCGTATCATCGAGCTCCCCAAGGAGACCACTGCACTACAGGCGGACCAACTTGCGGAGAAAATTGGCGTGGTCCTTGGTGACGCGGCAAAGGTGACGCGACCGGTAAAAATGGCTGATATCCGAATAAACGGTCTAGATGACTCGGTGACGGAGGACGAGTTAAAAGCGGCACTAGCTCGCAGTACAGGTTGTATCCCTGATCACGTCAGGATTGGTAGAGTTCACGTTGGAAAGAGAGGTGCTGGCTCGGCTTTTGCCTCCTGCCCAGTAGAGGCGGCTAAAAAACTCATTGACGCTGGTAAGCTGACGGTCGGATGGAGCTCAGCCTCCATCCAGCCGATTGAACAGCGCCCAATGAGGTGCTTCAAATGTATGGGTCTTGGACACCCTGTGATAAGGTGTCCCTCAAAGAAGGATCGCAGCGGTCTCTGTTACAGATGTGGTACAGAAGGGCACACTGCCAACGACTGCGTGGCGGATGTGAAATGCGCTGTCTGTACGGATGCTGGCCTACCGGCAAACCACAGGATGGGGGGCTTAAATTGCAACCCCCCTCCTATGAGAGGAAGACTGGATACGGCCAGATCAGCCGCCCGAGAAAAGAACGATTCGCAACCTAGGGAGGAACCTATGGATCTGGTCAATGCCAAGTAGGTCCATAGAAAATATCGTTCAAGCGAATGTCAACCACTCCGCCGGGGCACAGGACCTCCTGTGTCAGTCAATGGCGGAGTGGGAGATACACCTGGCGATAATAGCAGAGCCGTACTATGTTCCCCATTGTCCCAACTGGGTTGGGTCTCTAGACGGCTCTGCTGCAATAACAGTGAGGCCGGGTGGTGCAGCTCCCTCTCTCGCCCTCAGGGAAAGAGGGTCGGATTTCGTTGCAGCAAACTGGGGGAGAACAGTGGTTATATCGACCTACTTCTCTCCCAACCGCACCCGAACGGAATTTGAACAATTTTTGGCAGAGATAGAGGGGGTGGTTAGGCGTGCTGCTCCACTTCCTGTTATAGTTGCCGGAGATTTTAATGCAAAATCAATGGCGTGGGGGTCACCTAAGACGGACATAAGAGGTGGAATACTGGAGTCCTGGGCGGTGAGTCTGGGACTTCAAGTACTCAACCGGGGTTCCACTCCCACATGTGTTCGGTGGCAAGGTACGTCCATAGTGGACGTATCCTTCGCCACCAACTTACTCGCTAACCAAATTCGGGGCTGGCGAGTGGAAGAGGATGTGGAGACCCTATCGGACCATCTGTATATCCGGTATGAGGTCTCCACGGCATCGCGAGGAGTACAACATCAACAAGGGCCTAAGGCAATTGCCGCCTTCTCAAGGTGGGCAATTGCCAAGATCCGGCCGGAAGTGGCCGTAGAAGCGGCCATGGTGAGAGAGTGGTCGGCAGTCCCTCCTCATCTCGCAGGGAATCCTGATGGGCTGGCTGAACATTTTGCAGATGACCTTAAGGTTGTCTGCTGCTCCTCCATGCCAATCTGGCGCCCTCCACCTCGATGGAAGAGGGTTTACTGGTGGGCGCAAGAGATTAGCTCTCTACGCTCATCATGCTTGGCGGCCAGGCGTGCACTCTTACGTTGCAGAAGGAGACGAAATAGAAGATCACCTGACGAAGAAATGGAGCTTCGTCAGGCCTATAGAGTGGCGCACAAAGCCCTGCAGAAAGGAATCTGCAGGGCAAAAGAGGAAGCACATGAGCGTCTACTAGAAAAACTGGAAGCTGACCCGTGGGGAAGACCCTACAGGGCTGTTACTAATAAAATGGGACTAACACCCTCTACAGCCGAACTCGATCCGGGATTACTCAGAAAAATACTGGGGACTCTTTTCCCGAAAGCCCGTCATTTCGTCCCTCCAAGGATGGAGAACCCCGAACCTATCAGGGAACTGGAAGCGGTGGGCCCTCCCGTCACGAACGTGGAGTTTGAGGTTGTGAAGGAGAGAGCCCGAAGGAAGAGAACAGCCCCGGGTCCTGATGGGGTCCCTTCCAAGGCACTGGCAATTGCGATAGGGCCTCTTGAAGAGAGATTCAGGGGGTTGCTCAATACCAGCATTGCCACAGGTCGTTTTCCGGCTAGGTGGAAAGTGGGTCGGCTATGCCTGCTCCGAAAAGAGGGTCGCCCTGCTGATTCGCCAGCTGGGTACCGCCCTGTGGTTCTACTCGATGACTCCGGCAAGGCCCTGGAAAAGGTCATTGCACGCCGGATAATTGAACACCTCGAGAACAGAGGTCCAGATTTGGACGAGAGTCAATTTGGTTTTCGGGTTGGAAGGTCAACCGTGGATGCAGTCAACCTGCTCAAGAGGTGGACGGAGGAGGCCACAAGCAAGAGGAAGACTGTTGTTGCGGTGTCTCTTGACATTCGCAACGCATTCAACAGCCTTCCTCACGAATGCATAAAGGCGGCCCTCATTTTCCATCGAGTGCCCGCCTACCTCTGTGCCCTTGTCCATGACTACCTACAGGGGAGGGTAGTCCTGTATGAGGGTGCAGATAGACGCATCCACCGTTGGCCAATGGAGGTTGGTGTACCCCAGGGGGCAGTCCTTGGACCGCTACTCTGGAACCTGGGGTACAATTGGGTGCTGAGAGGAAATCTCCCACCCGGGGTGGAGGTTGTCTGCTTTGCCGACGACACCCTGGTCGCGGCAAAAGCGGGGACGTGGGAGGAAACAGTTAGACTGGCGTCGGTAGGTACCTCGTTGGTCGTCCGACGAATTCGCATGCTCGGCTTGAAGGTGGCTCTGGATAAAACCAGAGCCATGGGCTTCCACGCCCCACGCAGCAGAATCAAACCGGGACTCACCGTCAGAGTAGAGGGGGCCTGCATTCCAGTCGAGCGGAAACTCAAGTACCTCGGCCTGACATTGGACCCTCGCTGGTCATTTGAAGATCACTTCCGGCTCCTCGCCCCAAGACTAACAAGGGTTGCAGCTGCCCTCGGACGACTCCTGCCCAATCTAGGTGGACCTAGCTCAGCTTGCCGTCGTCTGTACCACGGTGTGGTCAGATCGATGGCAATGTATGGAGCTCCGGTGTGGGCAAAATGCCTCACTCCAAGAACCGTGGCCCTTCTGAGAAGACCTCAGAGACTGATGGTGATCCGTGCGGTGCGGGCGTACCGCACAGTCAGCCACGGGGCCGCCTGCGTTCTAGCAGGCGCCACTCCGTGGGACATTGATGCGATGGTGCTTGCCCAGGTTTACGACTATCGAGCCGCCGCACGGGCACAAGGAGGAATTCTGATTAATGAGGAAGTAAGACGCGTCCGTACTCTAGCTAAGAGATGGGCCCTAGAACGTTGGAGTGAGGCACTGGTGAACCCAGTGGCCGGACACAGGACGATAAGGGTGCTGCAACCGATTCTGAAGGAGTGGGTGGGGCGTCGTAGAGGTGACCTCACATTCCATATGGTGCAGATAATGACCGGGCACGGGTGTTTCGGCCATTATCTGCATCGCTGCAACCGATTCTGAAGGAGTGGGTGGGGCGTCGTAGAGGTGACCTCACATTCCATATGGTGCAGATAATGACCGGGCACGGGTGTTTCGGCCATTATCTGCATCGTATCGCCCGGAGAGAAGAAACGACGAAATGTCACCATTGTGATGAACAGGATGACACAGCAGAGCACACATTGGAAGTGTGCTCTGCCTGGCAAAACGAACGCCGAGAACTCAGAAGAGCCCTCGGTGGAAGAGAAATAACACTCTCAACAATGACCAAAGCCATGATCGAGAGTGAAGAAAATTGGAAAGCAGTCGCTTCCTTCTGTGACTCAGTGATGTCACAGAAGGAGGCAGCTGAAAAGGAGAGAGAGGAGGATCCCAATGCGGCTCCCCTCCGAAATAGGCGGCAGGGCAGGCGAAGGCGGGCGTATGAAGCCCGTCTTTAAATGTCCTAGGTGAGGACCTGCGCACATGGTCGGCAACCATGTGTGCCTGCACAAGGTCCTCCCCCGTCTGGGGATTGCCTGGGTGTCTCTGGGCAATCCCCCATTGGAGTAAGCCTAGTCAGCAATGACTAGGCTGCCCTGGGGTGGATCGGAGTTGTTGCCTAGGCAGAACCCGGTCCACACCGCTCAAAGGGCAAGGAGACACCGGGGAGTTTTAGTGGTGTAGGACCCAGTCCCTTGACTGGGTGAGTCCCACATATCCCTATCGTCTAGCCAGCGGTAGGGAATCCGTAAATGGATTTCTCCTCGACAAAAAAAAAAAAAAAAAAAAAAAAAAAATAGGTTAGGTTAGGTTAGGTTAGGTTAGGTTAGGTTAGGTTAGGTTAGGTTAGGTTAGGTTAGGTTAGGTTAGGTTAGGTTAGGTTAGGTTAGGTTAGGTTAGGTTAGGTTAGGTTAGGTTAGGTTAGGTTAGGTTAGGTTAGGTTAGGTTAGGTTAGGTTAGGTTAGGTTAGGTTAGGTTAGGTTAGGTTAGGTTAGGTTAGGTTAGGTTAGGTTAGGTTAGGTTAGGTTAGGTTAGGTTAGGTTAGGTTAGGTTAGGTTAGGTTAGGTTAGGTTAGGTTAGGTTAGGTTAGGTTAGGTTAGGTTAGGTTAGGTTAGGTTAGGTTAGGTTAGGTTAGGTTAGGTTAGGTTAGGTTAGGTTAGGTTAGGTTAGGTTAGGTTAGGTTAGGTTAGGTTAGGTTAGGTTAGGTTAGGTTAGGTTAGGTTAGGTTAGGTTAGGTTAGGTTAGGTTAGGTTAGGTTAGGTTAGGTTAGGTTAGGTTAGGTTAGGTTAGGTTAGGTTAGGTTAGGTTAGGTTAGGTTAGGTT